>JAFFJZ010000001.1:20000000-22500000 GCA_018340375.1 Gonatopus flavifemur | reverse complement strand
GTTTCCAAGTGGGAAAACTCCCTAGTAGAAATTTTGATATGGAAAACATCAGGTCCAGATCAGGCATGCCTGATTTCCGTCCAGGGCCTGATTTGAGTATCCGATGAGGCCCTAACAAAAATGTAACGTAGGGAAAAGACAAGGTCCTGATCAGGAAAACCAAACGTTTCCAAATCAGGATCTGATCAGGATAGTAATTGAATTCCCAATCAGGACCTGATCCAAGCTATATTCTAACATTCAATTTAATTTTCATGGAATTCACTTTTCATACAATTTTTTGAAACTCCCCCAACAGAAGAAATTCTACTGATGATCCAAATAGACCTCAGTTAAACATTTGAAAAAGACAGGTAAATTTCTCATGAGTCCTGTGAAAATTCTGAATAGTTTGATACATTCATCGTTCTGAATTGATCAGGTCCTGATTCGGCTGTCTTGTCGGTTATCATATGATTGAAATACAGATGAGCCAAGTCAATCTTGATCAGGTCCTGATCAAAATATCTTGACAGTTACCTCACAATTCAAATACGGATGAGTCAAGGCAATCCTGATCAGGTTCTGATAGGAATACCACGTCTGAGTTACTGAAAGGGAAAATCTGACTGGGACCTGTCAACAACCTTGCGTTACATTGTTGTAAGGTCCTAAACAGGATGCAATGTCAGGACCTGATAAGGTAATTAAAAGTTTTTCTTAATTAGGAGTTCCCTATTGCAGCCTCACGAGAGCCATGCTTCTAGTAGGGAATTCCTTGTCAAATTTCTACTAAGGTTATATTAAATTATATATAAATCGTATATAATTTCAGAAAATTTCCCACTCGGGTTGCTTCATAAGATTACTTTTACTCTAAAAGTGTACAACATTGAGATTATATTAGGACCTTGAATAAGTCCTCGCTGTTTTATTACAAAATAAAAACTGTTTAAAATATAAAGAACAAAAACGTTTTATTCAAAGTATTGCCCATCACTAGAGACCACTTCCTCCCATCTTTCTGGCAGTATATGAATTCCGCGGTGGAAAAACGACATGTCTTTTGAGGCTATCCAAGAACCGACCAATTTTTTGGCTTCTTCGTAAGAATGAAAACGCTGGTCAGCTAAGCCATGTGCCATCGAATGGAATAGGTGAAAATCGGAAGCGGCTATGTCAGGTGAATAAGGCGGGTGGGGTAGAACTCCCCATCGAAGCGTTTCCAGGTAGGTTTCCACTGATTTTGCAACATAAGGCCGGGCGTTGTCATGTAACAAAATCACTTTGTCGTGTCTCTTCTCGTATAGTGGCCGTTTTTCTTTTAGGGTGCAACTAAAATGCATCAATTGAAGTCGATAGCGATCCCCCGTGATGGGCTTATTCGGTTTGGGCAGCTCATAATAAATTGCACCTTGCTGATACAACCAAATACAGAGAAGAAGTTTCGAACCATGGATATTTAGTTTTGCGGACGATGTTAATGCATGGCCAGGCTTACCCCATGATTTCCCACGCTTTGGATTATCATAGTGTATCCATTTTTCATCGCCACTCACGATAGGGTGCAAAAAACCTCTCCTTTTCTCCCGTTGAAGCAGTAGTTCACACGTGACAAAACGCCGTTCGATGTCTCTTGGCTTCAATTCATACGGCCCTCAATGTCCTTTTCTTCTGGATCAGTCCTAACATTTTTAAACGTTTTGAAACAGTTGACTCTTCTACTTGGAATTGTTTTCCAAGTTCTGCTAGCGTTTGAGATCGCTCCAATTCTCTGTCTTCAAATTTTTTTGGTGCGCCAGAACGTTCTTTATCCTCAAGTTCAAAATCATTATTTTTGAATCGTCGAAACCAGTCTCTGTATGTTGTATCCGACAGAGCATTGTCACCATAAGTCTCAACAAGAATTTTATGTGCTTCAGCTGCAGATTTCTTTTGAATAAAGTGGTGCAATAAAATTCCCCGTGAATACACTTTGGTTGGCAGAAAAGTAGACATTTTCAAAACTAATAAATAATTAATTACTTGGTTTATACTGAAGTGAACTATCATACACTGAAATTTCAGGTTAGATGCGGTACTTCCTTGCAAGTGCGCAACAGTGATAAAACAGCGAAAACTTATTCGAGGTCCTAATATTTCTTCATGTGATATTGACAATCATAATCAGCACTAAAATCAAATTACTCCTATACCTCAAGTCACTGGAGGTATACTCTGGTAAGTTATGGAATAAGCGAGTCCGAATCCTGCAATCTCAAGAAACGAAATCAAGTAAAATTCATAGGAACGTCGAGTTTCAGAGTGTTGAAGGGAAAAGGGGGGAGAAAAAAGGGCAGGTTAGGATTTTTTTAACAGCAAATTTGAGACTTTTTCAAGATGTTTTCATGATTTCTTCAAGACAATTTCGACAAATCTTTAAGAAAACTAGAAAATGTCTTGGAAATTCTTCTTCCCTGGCAAAAAGGTAACTTTTGGAGGGTTCTCGTGAGAGTTTTTGTAACTCTCCAAGGAATCTTTTAGAATGCTGAAGGATATCTTGTTGGCGATGTGGAACATCATTTCCACATCGTTTCACACTGTATCCATCAATTTTTCTATCCACTTCAAATTTACGTCGATGAAACATATCGCGATTTCATCTCAATATCATTCCGCAATTTCTTGGAATGTGTAATCGTGTCTTCCAAATCCAATTTAATAATCTGACTGGCCGTAATTTATTAGATGAATTTTTCTTGGCAAAATAGCATAGTAATGAAATACCTATTATGAAGAACAATTGTTCAGATGAGATACGTGAAGCGCATAACGGATGCTTATTTTCAAATAGTGAATGAATTTGAACTATGAAACAGCAATTGATTTTTGTCTTTGAGTCCTGAAGTCTCGAAGAAAAACTCCAATCCTCAAATTCATCATTTTGTATATCCACTATAATACTTCCCGAATCATTCTGGAAAGATTCAACCTAAAAGTGATTCCTACACGGAAAAAATAAGTAGTCCGAATTTTCGTTGACTAGTATGCCAATTTTGGACGGAGCACAAGTTTGAAAAGAATTCGTATACTGGATTTTAATAATTCGTTAACTGTGTTCACTATTCGAATCTACTTTTCATTTTCATCATCAAAATGATGAAAAGAGTCAACGAATCATTAAAATCCAGTGTACGAATTCTTCTTCAAATTGTGCTCCGTCCAAAAGTGACATACTAGTCAACGAGAATTTAGATCACTGATTTTTTCCGTGTAGGAATAGCTATTATCAATAAGTGAGGATTTATCATGTAGAGTTTTACAAATCATAAAAATTGCTCTTTCATGTTTCAAATTGATCCATATACATTGATAATACCTCTGTTAATATTTGCAGGTCTTCATCCAGCGGGGGCGAGTTGAGGCGAACCCGTTGCGCGTCAGTCCTTTTAAAAGTACAAGGATCGTTCCGAGACTTCTCATGAGTTTTCCAACTACTTGACACTTTTCCAGATACTTCACTTTTCATTTCTTCTGGTTTGTGAGGTTTCTTCGAATCGATATTCTCTCTTTGTTTATCTTTATCCATTTTTTTTGCGCTCTTTTTTCTACAAATTCTCTTACGTTTTTTGAGGCGTTCTTTAACTTTTTGATTTTCTGAACAAAGTTTCAAACATTTCTCTTTATCCTTCAAAATGGATGTGCAAGATTCATCAAGTCTACACATTATCTGACAATCGCGATAACTGTGTTCAAGAGGGACGTTACTATTTTCACATACACCAACTCCGTAAATTCGCTGCGATGCCTCTCTCAATGCTTTTCTTCTCCGAGCGATTTGTTCTTTCATTTTCATGTACGGTGTTGGTAAAGGTCCAGGTGGTACTCGAAGAGCAGACCGATGTTTACGTAATTCGTTCGTACTGGATGATGTTACACTCCCCAAACTATTAGCGCGAAACTGAATAGCTGTTGCTGTCCGAACGTCTGCCAGCATACCTTTAGATGCATTACTATGATCTACACCCCTATCTTTGCATGGTTGTATTTCATCTTGAATTTTCGTAGACGGAATATCTGATTTAGCAGTTTTCATTACGTCAGTGATATTGGCACCCGGTTGTTCTTCGAATACGCTTGATTCTTGTTGTAGTTTTTGTGCCTTTCTGTCCCTATATTCCACTATTCTCCTCTCGTATTTACACTCGCATACTGGTTTCTTCATTTGCAGTATCGGCGGATCAGGACTGAATCCAGTTAAACATGATGATAGTCCAGCGTTAGGGAATCTGTGAGCGAAGTGATCAACAAGAATAGCATCTTTCAAAACGATCGACCAACGTTCTTGTGGCGGTAAAGATGACAATGCTTTCTCTCTGTGAATACAGGAAATCGGAATTTTTTTAGGCGGTACGTGATTCAATTATCGTAGACAGAAAAATGAACTCATGATGTTTTTGTAAAAAAAATAGTAATGGATGATACCAAGTGTAGTAAAAAAAAGTTCAAAGCTTGATATTAAACTTCAAACGAAAAATTCTCATTATCGAATTATATTACTTGTAGTCATTGATTGCCGTGTTTAAATATTTGTATGTATGGCTCTGAAAAATGTTTCTTCCACACAGATTCACAATCCAACAGGTCAACAACATTTTTTAACTGTGAATAACGTGCAACCCACTTACGAATCTCTCTAACTTTTTCATATATTCAACAGCTGCTGCTCATGACATTTTTGTTTCTTCAGGATGTAACTATAAAAACAAAGATTCGTATTGTGATGCATACGCGGTACTCATGGAGAAAAATATGACTCTGCTACGAAGCTTAAACCGCAGATTTGAGGATTTGTACCGTCTGACTTTATCTGGCCCTTTTCTACTTATGATACTAGACAAAAACTGATTGGAAAGAACAAAAATCGCATAGAAACAGATGGATTTTAAATACAAGTTTTGTTCATTCCAATCCATCTGTATCTCTAGTAGCATCAGAATGTTATATACTTGCTGCTTGGAATCTAACATTCCAAACAGTATGACCACTCCAGGGTCTGGGCCCAGACAACAAAACCCTCTGATACGTCGTTTATCGAATGCTTCAAAAACTTCCCACCAGCATGAACCCAAAATATGCTGAGAACGTCGTTTGAGTATCAAAGATACTAGGAAAGAGTCGTCGGTTATGATTTTTGTGGAAATAAAAACACTCCCCGATTATGGGATAACTTCGAAAATCAGCATATGCAGCCTTACGATTGTGAATGGAAAAATCCATTGGTTTTTTTGGCATTTGTTGATTCACATGAAACCCTATACCTAGGGTTTTTTTTGGATCGCTGGTTACGAATCCCAAGTCAGATTTTACAAATTCAAGATGGTGGATTCATTACGGTGGACTCGGATCTTGAAATTCGCTAAACCCCTCTGAAATGTGCACTCGAATTTCTTCAAGATCGATAAAGTGGAAGAGACAGCGGATTAACTTCAAAAAAACTTTTTGCTTGTTCAGTCAAAATGAATTATACCCCACTGTGCATTTTATGAGAAGAAAGGGGACGAAAACTTGAATTCTTTATTTTTTCATCAAGGATGTTATCAATAATCTAAAAAATTCAAACAAACAGATATAAAAACTTTTGTTGCTGGAGGGAATTCAATTTCCGATCATAATTATGTCATACATATGCTTGAAACATACAAAATTGAAGTCCGAAATCAGTTCTGCAAAAATAACCAATTGTTCTCCGTCGTAATATACATCGGATAATTGATAAGATAATGACTTAAAAACAAATGATCCAATCAATACAAAGAACAATGAGCCTGCACACGTAATCAAGTTTACTAATTATAAATACAATGACTACGGTAACATAATTACAATAATTTAGAATCGCGATAATGAAACTGATCATTATCATTGATGAAATTTCAATTATGGAGTGAATTCATTCAGTGAACAAATCGTAATTAAATGTATGCAATTATCGATAAAATCAAAATATGTAATATAAATTTTGAAATGAAGAGATGACAATATAATATCAATTACGCTTTGTTTTCCATTAATGTTGCAGAGCGCTTTTGAACAGTTCGGACGACATTTTCATTGCTCCTGTTCTGACCATGAATTACTTTATCCTTCTTACAACACGTTGGATAAGGAGAATCATAGATGCCATACTCCAACAGGTACTCGTCACTTGCACGGGGGGTGGGTGGAGGTGTATGGTATATGACACCATCGATCAATCGTATTCCAATCTCATATTCAGTTCCATCACATTCCAACCCTAGAATCTTCTCATTTCCCCTCAACTCACCGATATTATATTTCAACATCTTCTTTTTAGAACGATTCTCTCTACAGGAGCAAGGTCTCCCACCTAAGCGAACAGGGACCGTTTCAATCAATTCAGACAACCCAAAATCCGTCAGATAACCCAAATTCTTCTTCACAGGTAATTCTTGTTCCGATTTGGTTCTCCAACCACAAGGATATTCATTCCATAGTAAACTGCTCTCCTTTCTACTACAAATTGAAACGTGATCTTCATCGTCACTGTTAATTTCTTCCTCCTGTGTTGATTTACAACGATTATGGACGGTGTCCAATGATGATACAATCAATTCCGTTTTGGATCGACTACTATTCCCTCCAACTTTTGGAATCTCATTTTTACTTTGGAATTTCTCGTAACTTTTCCCTTTGGATCTCTTCGTTTGCCCGAAAAGAGATTTTTCAGTTCCTCCCACGCTCGGTGCAATAAATTTAATACTTTCTTCACTTCTACTAACTTTGTTCTTTGCATTGGTTTGACCTTCTATCACTTTTACCTTCTCACCACTTTGCTTTGGAGTTGAGTTTGAAATGTCATTCGAATCGTGGTTCTCTTTTGTTCCTTTCGCGAATTCGTTTGCCTTCGCATTATGATTTTTTATAGCATTTTTTTGAGATTTTATTATATCGCTTGATATTTCGGTTTGATGTTCGTCTTCTCTGACAATTGAATTCGTCACCCTGTCTTCTTTTTGAATCAGTTTCCAAGATTTTCCGTGCTCGCGTTTCGAATCTCGGGATTTGGAAGGCGCGATCCGGAGGATATTCCAAGAATAATCATAACCAGGATAATTTGGATCGGATACAAAATTTTTATCTTTCACTTGTATCGCTGCTCTCAATTTTTCTCTCTTCGGAACTGTTGGGATGGTATTCGAGAGAAGTCCGGATTCGATGTAGGCAAGTTTTGTTTCATCGATAGGGACCTCGAAACAGAGAAAATTCTTATTAGCAAATTTTATATTGACGAGGTTTTGTACCAAGACACGTACGTAAACATTCTCTAGGCTGTCCCAGTGAGGATTCATAATAGCCTAAAAGAATCACTAAACCAATTTCTGCTAGGAAATGAATTGGTAAAAGCAAAATAGACTCGTGGACTGAATTAATGCATGTAAAAAAGAACAATTCATTCAGATTTTTCATCGTAGCAGTGGTATAAAAATCTCTCATTTTCTTAAACAGGGCTCAAGAAATTGATTTTACAGCCTCTCTCTGAGTTAAAACATTTTGAATTAATCTGCACTCTGTACACGGAAAAAATCAGTGATCCAAATTTTCGTTGACTAGTATGTCACTTCTGGACGGAGCACAATTTGGAGAAGAATTCGTACACTGGATTTTAATAATTCGTTGACTCTTTCCATTATTTCGATGATGAAAATAAAAAGTGGATTCCATTGTTCGAATAGTGAACACAGTTAACGAATTATTAAAATCCAGTATACGAATTCTTTTCAAACTTGTGCTCCATCCAAAATTGGCATACTAGTCAACGAAAATTCGTACTACTTATTTTTTCCGTGTAAATACGAATAAGTGAAATTCACTGATTCAGATACACGAAACATCCACGACGATGGGGGAGCATGGGTCACAGTGGATCACGGGGCACAGTGGATCAGCGCACGTATTCAGTTCATAAAACGACTGTACACGCTAATGGTATCACTTTTTAGGCACTTTTTTTTAACCTCATCTCGGAATGCCGCGGAATTGCGAGGTGTCATAACGTGGGTTCAGTGTACAGTCGCTACTGATGACATGTGAGTCTGGATTTTATATTTATCAAGAATTTGATATGTCTTGTTTTTATGAGAATCTATGTGAACTGACTCAGGTCTACATTTTTACTTGCTCATGAACATCCAAAGTGAAGGGTTTGCAAGTCATTTTCATTCACGGATTGATTATTTGTTCATAAATAAATTTTAATATATAAGTGTACGAGTAGGTTACAGTGAATCAGTGACTATCTCATACCAGTGGATCGTGTTCTAGTTTGTCCCATAAGCAAATGCTTACTGAATAATATAACCCTGATTTGTTGAACCGTTTTGAATAATATTTTATATGTCCGTTACAATTCAAGACGCCTTGAAATCGTGTTCGGCAACCTGAATGAAAAATTGATGTAGGTTGTTGTGAATCTTGTAAACAAAGATGGATTGAAAATCAGAACTGCTGCAAAATTGAAAAGCTCTCCTCTCACCACCTTACAGCGTTACTGTGAGAAATTTCAAGGTTCTGAGAGTCTAATCCATGAAATTGTCCACTGTAACCCAGATATGGGGTACAATAGATCAAATCATAAAACTCCAGGAGATATAAAAACTTGTTATCTCATTCACGCAAATTAACAATATTGCTTGTTCATTTGGTGGACGAGAGAATATTATATATGTATATGAACTTCCATGCTGAAACGTTCACTACTTTTGAAGTTATAGAACATGAAAAAAAGAATGATTCACTGTGACCCATGCTCTCCTACTGCATAAGGATTTGGAACCGATATAATCAGTTAACACCATGTTCATTGAACGAAGATCGTTAGAATACATCAAAATAACATCCACCACGCACGTGCATTTCATTTTCCATATGAAATGCATTCACTGAATTCATCATTTTTATTTCTCATGAAATGTTCGAGTATTGAAATTTCACAACTGTTAAAATTTTCAAGTGAACCTGTTGAGAAAACATACAATCCTTGACGTTTTAAATCTCAGCAAGAACTCGACGTGTCAGAAATGAAAAAAGAAATTTAAAGAATGAAGAGCTTACATTCAAACTGATCCGAAGCTACTCCTGTTGATCGTTATTTTTTAAGAAACTATTCCGAGTTCAAAGCAACCCTTTTTCTCTTTTTTTTCTTTGCAATTCGAACAACCGTATTCTAGGGAATAATGATGTTACACACGGAACTGAAAGAATTTTTGATAGGGCATTCTTCCAACTTGAAAGCACTGTTTTTCATTTTCATAAAAGTACTTTCCGCATTCATTCGATTTTTTGTGCACACAATCCGTTTTCAGAGAGAACTCTGTAACTACCGAACCATTGAGGTCACGAGAAAATTGTAACAAACAAAAAGATCTCGCTGTGGAATAATCCATCCGTAAAAATATTCTCATAATATTTATACAGAACCTAATTTTCAGCAAATAGTTCAAAGAACTTCAGATTCTTCTTGATGTGAATTCTCTTTTCATAATTATCCCACTTGAATTCACTGTTTCTATACTTGACAATCGAAATTAAACATTTGAATTCATGAGAAATTTAATTAACTACTATATAATATCATCGTATCTGATCAGAATAGCTACTGCAACGGATCTTCTTTACTACATATAATTTATACAAAAAATTACTTCAAGCCACAATATTCTGGAAAATTGTTGAACCGCATGTTATCTCACGCAGCACCACAGCCCCAGAAAAATTCCTAAAGATTTTATAAAGAACACAATCAGTTCAATAAGAATTCTTTATAAATTCTTTTGGGACTGTGGTACTGTGTGGGATATGTTTATGTGGTTCATGAAATAATGTTATAATACCTTTCGAACGGTTTCCACTTCGCCGTGATCCAATTTTTCGAGGTTGAAAATTTTCTTATCATGAACGGATGCATAGTTTACATTTATATTACGTTCATCATGCTCCAACACTGTGCTTCGCCCATTATTTTCAAACGTAGACTTCTCACATGAGGTGTCTTCGGAATTCATTTCGCAAGAATAAGCTGGTATCCCATCGGGTCTATACTTTGTTCCAAGGCACGATTTTTGAGTCGAATGTACAGTACTATCATTGTCGTCGTTGCACATTGTATCTTCTAATTCACCTTCAAATATTTTTTTGATACCACAATCACACGATGGGACTGCTTTGAGCGGTAAATCTATCGGTGATTTTGAAATCAAGTTTTTCAGAGGTGATCTTTCTTTCTGTATCATTTCTTCATTCGTTCCATATATATGATATTGAATTTGACCATTATCGTTTGTCACGCCATTTATAATGAAATTCGATGTGATCACATTTTGTGAAGAGACTGGGTCTAATGTATTAATCTCGTGAATTGATTCGGTGGGTGTTCGTGGGGGTGAATGCAATGCCGTTGAGCCAACTATGTATCTATGAACCGAATTAATGAAAATTTTCTCTAAATCTGGATTGGTTAAATTAGTAAAATCAGTATGGCGCTGATACCATTATTACTCTAAATACGTAGGGAATTAATGATGTGCATTGGGAATCCGACAGATATTATGTGCATCGTTATTGATAATAAGAGTGAGATATATGAATCTGAAATTGAAAAACTGGATGAAAATGGGTTCCATGGAAAATCGTTTTCATGATGAACAAGGTCTGCAACATGTTTATCGAATCATATTGTGCGCATTAGATAGATTCCAGGATAGTCATTTTTTGAAAATTAATTCTGAAAGAAAATTATTTATCACTCCATTTCAATGAATGATCTTGACAAAGGAATGTTTGTGAACACAAATGGAATATTCACGGAGTAAATTATACGCTGTTTTATGGGAACATTATCTTTTATATTTTATATGGAACATATAAATTCTAATTGAAGAAACTGACGATCAATTCTCGATGGAAGAAGACACGATGTGTCGATTCGAACATTCAAAAGAATATATAAAAGAAATAACGTATTCGGTTGTTCCCACGAAAAATCATTAGAATATTTTGAACATTATGAGCTTAATATTTTTTAAATATTAATTAGGCTACCACGAACGAATATAAATAACACAGAAACTTATAACTTGTTGAAAATTTATCGAAAATCATGAAAATCTTTATAATGCTAATAATTCCAAGTATTTAATAGAATCTCGCTATGGCATTCGAAATGTATAACTATGTAACTTCGCAATTTCAGATTTTATGATGCACATAACTTGGAACAAAGCCAAACTTTATCTTCGTATCATCACAAAAACGTAACATTCGGAGGGTTGATTCAATTTCAGTTATATAAGATTCCTCCAACCTTCAAGGTGTTTTTTACACCTCAGCAGTCGAAGTTTGAAAATTAGAATTTGCTGATGTGCTTCTTCAACCATAGTGGATTCCCATATTGATTTTCGCTTTCGGAATTTGAATTATGATCACATTTTTATTTATATGTTTTTATATATGCATAGAAATGGAGCTAAAACTTATCCCGGGTTTGAATTTTCCAAAAATCATGTATTAGAAATTCACCGTTCTTCCATGATTTTTTCATGGAGACATATAAAACAATATCCAGTGATGAAATCTAAACGACGGAACTCAGGGCATAATGTAGGGAAATTCAAGAACTAACCGAAACAGTGGGTGCTCAATTTCTAAAAAGGAAGAAAAAGGACTGTATCGTCTTTGTGAATTAATAAAACGGTATATGATAATTGATAATCTTAATATCTATTTAAACATTCAATAAATGATATATCTATCTCATCACGTTTTATTTAATCAAGATTTCTGTTTTTATAAACTATGCTGTGAGAACATCAGCTGAAAAAAAAAAGAAATAGTCTTTCTATTTCGAGAGAAAACCCTTCCAATATGAAGTGAGAAATTTGTGTGACAAGTATTTCTTGAATTATTTTATGCTTCGTTCATTTTATTTTTGGCATCAAGATTAATTTTTTTAGAATGAATATCACTACTGAATTAATGATATCCCTCGATATGGGGTGAAAGGCTTATTTTGTTACAGGGCAGTATTGGATACTCGATTTGAAAAAATAAAAATAAAAAGGAAAATATTTAACTCAAAATTGGGTAATTTTTTAAGAACTAACCGTTTGTACGTTTTAGAACTGATCGTTTTCTTTCAAAAATAACTTTTTGGTAAGAACTGACCCTTATATTATGCCCTGCGGAACAACAATTTTACGTTGGTCTTTCCGTGAAAATAGTACTAATCATCCTACGTTTCCTAAACATTTAGTAATTGAGTGACACATAGCAAATTCAGCCATGAATATTATGTTATATATAATAAAGATTGAAGAACAATGAGTAATGTAAAGCAAAATTTCAGTAATATTTCTTGAAATTTTATGAAACATCGCTGAAAGTTTAGTAATATTTAGATTTATCGATCACATACAATATATCGTTATTTACAGAACTTCCAAATCGCCATTTTTATAACACGCTTCCCATGGGGGAAATTTTCCAAATTACATATAATTTTATATAATTTATATGAAAACTGTATTGAATGATACATGAATTTGAAAATGTTCCTACATGGGTTACTTTTCACTAGAAACACTAAGCGACACCGATACTAACGAGATGATGTAGATACTATTTCAAAAGATATTGAGGAGATACTCGTATCTGACAGCATTTCTCGATACCAAGACGATACCTTCAGAGTATCGGCGAGAATATCGTCTCTTGCGCCCTTAATTAATGTATAAATGTATTCTGATGGTGTTCTGATGGAACTTAATGTATGTATGTTGTCATCAAAAATCACTTTCAAGCTTCGGAGATTTGAGGTTGCTCTAGAATTTTATATTGTCAACAACAATAGAATCGAAAACCTGTCTATTCGACCAACTAATATCAGAGAATCTAAATAGGTTCATCAAGTTTTCGGTTGTAGGTCTTCAGATCTCTGCTCGAAAACCTGGATGGAAATTGAAATGAATAAGAGGATGGTTATAATGTATTTGATTTTATCTGGTTTTATGAACGTCAATCACGCTTTTATATGAGAGTTTGATTGAGGTCTTATTGGAATTCTATCCAGGCGTAACCCATCAACACTTCTTGTATGTGTGCCATATTCCCGATCTCCCCTATAGTACATTTCACTAATACAGTACGCAAAATACCAAACAGTAAGCATAATCAATTCTATTATAGACTTGGAATAATGAACACATGAAAGCATAGTTCACTTTAGAGCTTATGAAAATTAGTGCATCGAGTTGTCTCACATGCGATTTTCACTTCGCAAACTATACAGGGTGAACTAAAAATTACGCTCAGTAAGAATGCATCATCTCTTAGTTTGTTCCTTTCCTTAAAACAAAAAGTTTAAAGAAAACGGGATAAAGGGATGGAGGCGAATGATGTTAATATTGTCAATAAAATCATCATCTCATCAGTTGATACCTCATCGATGTACTTCAATAGTTTATGACAATATATTACCTGATGCCCTTTTCATCTTCGGTCACATTCTCTATGAGCGTATACATTTTCTTCAACTTGGAACTCTTCTCGGTCTGTCTGCACAAACAACAGTTATCGCAAACCGGGCCTGGAAATACTCGCTGTGCAGTAATCTCTGCACTTTTGATTATCTCATTTGCTTTTCTTTCGAACACTCTGAATTCTTCTTCAATGTTGTGCAACCATTCTTGCATATTTCTGGATAAATATTCTCTGCCAGGAGGGAAAGTTTTTTTATCGCGCGCATCGAGGCCTAATTCCGCAAAAAACCGATCACGACTGGTACTTAAGGTCCCGTCGACTGGTACATCAGTCACTTCCGATGGAATGTCTGACTTATTTTCAACGATACCACGAGGTTTATATTCTTCGGGACATATTTGTATGCGGCGGGTTTTCGATTTCAACGAACCTACAAAAGTTCAATAAAAAACACCTGATCATATTTTCTTTTTCAATTTATTATAAATACACGTTCATCTCAAGTCAGAAGTTTTCGTTTCACAAGTGGTATTTCATGCTTCTGTTCACTAAAAAGTCGGATGAGAACATTTCAACTCTCAGAAAAGGATATTAATCTGATTATGAAATAATAAATGAACTTAGATTACGTGAGAATGATATGCTCTGCTTACCTCAATGCGAAGAAGGATACTGACGCCTTGGTTAAATAAAATGTAATTCTTGCACAAAAATTGAAAAGTTTCGTTAGAAATTCAATTATTTTTATACCTCATGAATGCTATGAATGTTCTCTTGGGGTTTTATTCTTGGTCTATGAGTTCCTATATTCCTTATTCCATTGAAAAAAAAAACTTATATTCACGGAGAATATTGATTCCCGCAAAATTACTAAGATTGAGTGAAATACGGATACGGTGTCGTGAAGTGCGAATGTTTTTTATCAACTACTAATTGACTCCCGATCAAAGTTTTATAAAGTTCGATAGGACCTAGATGTTTTTTTTCATCCAATTCGTTGAGAGTTGCACACCCTTAACATGGTGGCCTTTCGGCAAAATCGCTTCACGTTTTTAATACCATCATGCATGTACAGTTCTGTGCCATGGAAATTTTGTACGCTTCAAAGATTCTGTTAGATCAGATATCGAATAGAACAAGGATGCGAGTGGTGCTTGAAAGAAGAGTCTACTGTACTATGTTATTTTTATAAATGAGAAATAAAACCCGACTGAAAATGATGATTAGACTGAAAACTGAAGATTAAACTATTGGTTCCGATTAAAACTTGGAACAAGCCACCTAATATTGCAATTACCGTATTTGTCGTCATGATTCTATAATTAATGATTTTGCTCGTTATATCTAGATTCAGAATTTTCATTTTCCGCAGTTTCTATCGTAAGTTACGAAAATGGGAAATGTTGAAAATGCGTGTAGAAAAATCTGTGGTAGCGAAAAACTAAATATTCGTTAGTGTCTCGCTGAATACTTGAGAAGATATCAGCAACTGAGTTCACATTTTCTTTGATGAATCACTCAGAAAAGATCCGAAACTTTCAGAAATGAATCTTCGATACTTCATCTACGTTCATACACTGCCTAAGATTTTGAATTTCCCAAAATATTTTCTACGTACCATTAATTAATTAGCTTTTGTATAGACTTCGTAAAATTCATCAAACCTCATAACAGTGTATTCTTATTCAGCTTAGAATGTGATATTTCTTTATCGCATGAATACATTGATAAACTTGAATAACTGAGGTCAAGTTCACTTGTTTTATCAATTTTATTTTCTCACCTGGATCTTCATTCACCACTGACTTTGATTCTTTTTGATCTGTTCGATAAATCTGTAATAACGAGCAATGTCCTTCGCATAATTTACATTTTAATCAATTTTCATGATTTGATTCTTTAAATGTTCAGTGCTTACCGGCTTTTGTTCTCCTTCATCATGAACCGGAGCATTCTGATAGTAAAAGAAGCTGTTGTCCAATATCTTTGGTAGATAAATCCTTGGTATCAACACTGCCTGTATTCGCTTTTGCCATAATTGAAGATTATGTTTATGTTCCGCCCAATTTGGAGTTAAAAACGGGTATCCTTTTGTCGCCCCCTCAGCTTTCATCATTGCCATTTTAGCTGTATACAATAATTATGGATAAAATAAAAAGGCCAAAGTACAATCATTTTCAGAATATAGTTAGGAAAATAAAGTGTTCTTTACGTTTGGCGGGGATATGAGATCTAACCACTGGAGGTAATCTTTTGTGAAGTGTTATGATCGTCTCGGGAAAAGTTAGAAAAGCAATTGCGGATAAAATGGCTCTCTCATTGCAATTATAAAATGATTCTGTAACAGAAAATATAGAATCGTTAATAAAATTTAGATTATTGAGAGAAGTTCTATCGAATTGCTATCAGTCTATTATAAAACGAATACGGTAACGAGAGGCATATGTTGTAGCATCTGAAATAATTCATATATCTTCATTCTTATTCACTCTTACTAGAGTTGCTTGGATTTTTAACATGCATCGGGATTTAAATATTTCTGTTTTAACATATTTGAACAATCTAATCGCATTCCATCAGGTTTCATGGAATACTAATTTCAATTGAACTGAACTTCGATTAAAATGTTCTGGCAATTAAGGGATCTTTCTGGTTGAGATTTTCAAAAGAAATTATCTTTCTTAAATTTCGTTTGTCATATTAGTAATATTTTATATAGCAAAATGAATTTTCATACCCTGACCTGGGACTTGATCTTAAAATTTACAAGTCAAAATCGAAAAAAACTCCTCTTCCACAACCTATTCACTTTTCGTTGCAGAAGATTCTGAATCAATTGATGTATATCCCACGGAGACAAATTTTTGAAATTTCTCCATCAATGTGCTCTACCACTTGATGAAATTTGGAAATGCACTTTGTAAAAAATGTTCCTCTCAAGTGCTATTCATTTTTCATTTCAGGAAATTTCTAAATCGATGGGTCTATATCTCACGGAGAAGAATTTTGGAAATTTTTCCATCGATTCGCTCCAGCACTCGGTAAATTTTGGAGGCGAACTTTTTCAAAAAAATAATTTTTATGCAACGAAAAACTGTTCTGATAAAAAAGACCTTGATATTGGAAAAAATTTGCGAAAAACAACCGATGGTATTATGAAAGCTCGAAATTCATCGTTGATCGAGATCAAAATGAGCTCAAAACAGTGATCAACTGCACGATCGAAACGATCTTGATTTCGAGATTATTTCGACATTTCTATATTTTTATGATTGAGTTCCTGACACTCCAATACATGCTTCCCTTTCACCAGAGTTCAAGAAGAATTTATGATGAATTTCTCAAACTCCAGTTGAATTCTTCATGGTCTCTTTCTGATCTTGTGTGCTGTATAGGGGTAGGGGAGCATGGGTCACAGTGGATCAGCGCACATGTTCAGTTCATAAAACGACTTTACAGGCTAGTAGTATCACTTTCTAGGCACCCTTTTTAACCTCATCTTTGAATGCCGCGGAATCGCAAGGTGTCATAACGTGTGTTCAAGATGACTTGAAATCGTGTTCGGAAACCTGAATGAAGAATTGATGTAGGTTGTTGTGAATCTTGTAAACAAAGATGGATTGAAAATCAGAACTGCTGCAAAATTGAAAAGCTCTCCTCTCACCACCTTACAGCGTTACTGTGAGAAATTTCAAAGTTCTGAGAGTCTGATCCATGAAATTATCCACTGTAACCCAGATATGGGGTACAGTGGATCAAATTATAAACTCCCAGAAGATGATAAAAATTTGGTATCTCATCTACGCAAATTAACAATATTGCTTGTCCAGTTTGTGGATGAAGGAATATTGTATATGTATATGAACTTCCATGCTGAAACTTTCACTACATTTGAAGTTATAGAGCAAGAAAAAAGTCATCCACTGTGCCCTATGCTCCCCTGATGAGCTGCAAGAATTAGAAGTCACCCAATAAACATTTTGTGTCTTGGGATATCTTTCAGGTACGTTCAAGATTTCTCACACAACACTTTTAGATATCTTTCCGACGTAAGAAGAGTTGAGGACATCTAAAAGATATCTAAAATCGTTCCATGAGACATCTCAAACCCATCTTCAAAATGTTGCAAGACGAAAAATATTCATTGAGCAACTGTTCCAGCAAAATTTTAGCGGAAGTATTAAAAAATCTACTAGCTTGAAATATGGAAATACAAAATTCAATACGTTCCATTAAGACAGTTGGCGCAGATTCATAAGCAATCTCTTGGAAAAATTCACTCCATTTTGACCAAAACGCCTGACTTCTTGGTCAATTTTTCGCAGGAAAATGAAGCGTTTTGGTCCAGATGGGAAGATTTTCTTAAAGAGCAGCAGATTGAACAGATTGTCCAGAAAGTACCATATTTTTGGGTCATCTCAATATAATAAACATCATAGTCAAAAGGTATGAAACTACCTAGGTATGAAAGGTATGATACCTTTCATCAAGTCAGATTTTATGTACAAACTTTTGTAATAGCGAAAATTATCCTATATTGTTATTTGTTTGTTCGTGGTCAATTCGAACATTTATCGAAGACCCTGTCACGTTTGTGAAAAGAATAATCAATAACAATATAATAAATTGAGAGTATCGAAGAAAATTTAATTAATTCTATTCAATGTAAAAAAATTCTATGAAACTTACTATGTCCTTCTTCTTCAAAACATTTCCCAGCAAGTTCTTTATAAATCCTCCTCAGAAAATCAATAACATTGAAATCAGAAATCCTTTGTAATTCTCTGATTGTTTTAGGTGTAATTTTATTGAAATCGGAATCCATTCCAATGATCAAAAGGATTCTTCTGGACCCGAGCGTTGTCATTCCTTCGTAATCATTTCTCATGACATTCCTCAACATTAATAAATGCATCATCTAATTATATATGCATAGCAGTAATTCAAGAGACTGAATGAAAGTAAAATACAATTTTGAGCCTTATGAATGTTTAACGCATGTACCTGATACATAGAGAGATCTTCATACCACCTTGGTCCTCCACTATCGCGATGTTGTTTCTTGGCTAAAAAGAATTGGGTATCCATGTACAAATACCAAGTAGCACAAGGACGTTTGCAATATTTTATAGATATCCATAGAATGTTCTTTTATACGAAAATATTGTATGCATATTTCGCGTATAATGCATTATGATAAATTAATAGTAAAAATTATCATTTTTGGTTGTTAACTGTTAATTTTGCGAATACAAATACAGATTCAAATTTCTTAGCGTTGTACATTCTCGATAATAGAGTTTTCAAATTAGTAAATTTCGAAAGCAAGAATTTTACAATTTTGTTCCTATTGTACACGAATCATCATGAAGCTCAATTCATATTCAAATCACCCTCCCAAATGTAAACTTTAATATCATTCATTTCAAATTTGTGTTCATCACGTAGTTTATTAAGTTCGTGCAAAATTTTCCCCTTCCTTCCGATGCTGGAATTCTTCATTACCCAATACTGAATATTCACTCTTGATTTGATACCAAGAATGCCATTATTTTCATTTCAATAATAAATTTCGTAACGCTACGGAATACAAAAATCGCCAAAAACATCGAAGAGATATGAAGATGCGAAATAGTCATCTGAATAAAAAATTCAAATATCCAAGGAAAAATCTGTGAAATTCTATCGTACGGTTCTATCATGTGGTTAACTTTGATCTGAATTGTTCAACATCCCCTCGGATAATAATCGAAAATTGATTGAGAATTACTATTCATAATTAAACATATCTTAAATTTTACTCTAATTGATTGACTAACTTAAGATTTCTGAATCTACGTTCCTACTTGTGGAATCGGAATTCGATATATTCATTAGACATTCAATGACTTACCATTTTCTTTGGCAATGAGGAGGTTTTTCTTCGCTTCTATCTGATGAGCGTCTAGTTTGTTAGCCCAATATATGTTTTTTGCAAGTGTGATCTCATCTTCCAGGTACCAACATACCGGAGATGTATGACGATGAAAAGGTTTAACCTTGTCACTAACAATGTTTTTCGAAGCTTTTTCGCTGGATTTGAAAAATGTATTGCACGAATTACTTGTTTTTGTTATCGATGTGTTGTTACAGTCTTGCGGTGTTTTTTTTATGGAACAAGGAGAGATTTTGTTTGTAGGTCGATATTTTATTTCTAGTGGTTTTTTGTACAAATTGGTACATCGGGTTTGACATGTTGTCACTGAACTTCTGACGGCTGGTCTTTGCATCATGCTTGCTGTGATAGGATACTGAAAATATTTCTAAAATATATTCGCGTTGTTATGATGGTCATTTTTTGAAATCTTTCAACGTTTTACATTCAGAATAAATCCAAAATAGAATAGTACACATTTTTGAATGAAGAAAAGAAAAAGAATTTATCAAAAGGAATTAATTGATTATACCTTGTGAATTAGAATGGAAGATTCGTTTCTTGCCTAAATTTCAATAATATTTTGAATCGTTTACAAACAAATCGAATCATTTGAGATACTGATATGGAAAATTTCGGTGTCTGCTTCTAGATGTCAAAGCCATATTTCTGATTGAAATTCCAATCACATCCCTATATAATTTTTATGTGAATTTTTAAAACAATAATTTAGATTATCGAAACATTTTTAGAAAACGAAAATTGAGTGATGACATGATGTGAAGTTGCCACTTCACCCTTCACCAAATTGAATTCAGTCACTGTGCAAAATCGATATAGGTTCGATTGTATAACAGGTCCAGCGAATGATGCTAGGGGGGTGAGTTTTCCGACGAAAAGGTGTATTTTGACAATCGCTAGTCATTTCCAGTGATTACTGCAAAGTGACGAGTAATTGTCAAATTATGTTTATTTAGCGAAAATTTCTTTCGGCGAATCCAGTCCCTACCGCGAATGATGTGGATTAAGTACTCTGGTGAAAATGGAAACTGAATACAGTAGAACCTCGATCGAGGCAATCGCATCTTCCTTCTCTCACTTCGATGTCCTTTTGTTCTTGAAAAGATGACAAAGGGAAAAATATCTCGCCTCAATCGGGGCTCTACTGTAAAGTCAAAACGAAGAGTACGTTGGAGCGTGAGAGGAACGTCAGTGAGAGCTGAACAGAGGGTGAATGGAACTGAAATTTATGGGGGATTTTCTTCGAACCTTTCGCCAGGGCTTATGTTGTTTTTTTAAAAATCGGACGTGTCCTTCTATTTTTTTTGATAAATTTTTCCTCTAAAAACAGCTGATCTTGGAAAACATTTTCTCCGCTGTATACACACACACACACACACACACATATATACATATATATATATACCAGGTGTTTCAGAATCCATCATTTGAATTTCTGCGGCATATTCTGAAGCAAAAATGCAATAATTTCTTGTATGAGAAAACTTTTTTAGAGGCTTAGTTTTTTAGATATGAACATTTTTTCTCAAATCCAAATCACTTAAAAGCATTGTGTGTTCAGAAGATTCAGAATCTTCTGAAATGAAGAATGAATAGCACTTGAGAGGAACGTTTCTTGAAAAGTACACCTCCAAAATTCACCAAGTACTGGAACAAATTGATAAAAAACTTTCAAAAATTTGTTTCCGTGGGATGTAGACCAATCGATTCAGAATCTTCTAAAATGTCGAAGGAATACCACTCGTGAGACACTTTTTTTTAAAAGTCCACTTGCAAATTTTACCAAGTGCCAGAAGGAATTGATATAAGAATTCCAAAAATTTGTCTCCATAGGATGAACGATTCTAAGAATTCATCAAGAAGGTCTTCTTGAATAGTTGGGCTGCATAAGTGTTTTCTTCATCAACCATGTGTTTTTCAGCGTAATCAAATTTTTCAGTGGAATAAAATAATTTGATTACCGATAAAAGATGTGATTTATTTCCAGGCAAACAATTTTTCTTCCACTATAAAATAAGCATTTGTATCGGCAAAAAAAACTTGTTGATCAAAATTTTTCATCCACAATAATAAATGTTTTTTCTCAGTGAGCGTTTGAAATCGGAGAAATCCTCTCTCACAGACCCTATTCAGTTTTCTTTGAAAGGAAAATTCCATCTGAGGGAAACATCTTTGTAATGGACAAATATTCACACTTGTGATTTAGTTCAAATCGATTAGCATGAATAACAAAATAATGTTTTTTCAACTTTCTAACTATCCCGAACCTAGACTTTGAAAATTTCAGGATTATTTTATTCACAGAATATTTTAATCCTAACATTGTCAGAACATTTCAAAATGTGATATATGCGATATCTCAAAGGGAAGATTCTCAGAATATTTACCTGTAACATTGTATACGTAATATTTATGCAATCTTCTGGAAACATTTCAACTGGAATGTTTCAAATGAGACATTCGTAATATTCTGGGAATATTTCTGCGACATTCATTGCTATGTGGTTATTCAAGCATTCGTCAATGAGATTTAATCAGATGAATGTATTTTTTTAATGTGATTCTGATTGAATCTTGCCAAATCTGATTAGATCTTGTACACTGTCAAAACTTTCTGCATTAATTTTAATGTTTTCACTGGAAGTTTTTTCCAAGTACGTAAATGAATTCAGTTTCATGCACAGTTTACATGAAATTTAATGTAAACTATAGCATAATCTATAGTATTTTCATGTTTTTGTACATTAAATTTAATGCAGAATGTATATGAACCTGATTTCATGTACGCAATTGAAAAAAACTTCCAGATATTTCTGACAGTGTAGGGTGTTCTGACCAAATCCCATTGAATTTCATGTCATCAGATTCTATGGATTTTTTCAACCAGGGGTTAGCAACTTTAAATTATTATAGCTCTGGAACAAAGATCGATAGGATAGGTCAATTTCTTTCAAAGATCCACCGTTTTCCAACTTGACAAATGCACGTAGAGAAAAATGATGAATTAATCCCTTGCGAAGCTCCGGTAAAATAAAAGCATGCGATGTTGAAGGTTCCCGAAGAGAACATGAAGCTTCAGCGAACGTTCAGATTAGATCTGTATAGATCGGATCAGAGGTTCATGAAAGCTAACTTTCAGATTCACAAACATTTGTCAAAGGTACTACGAACGTTGAAATGTCCGCCTCAAAATACTTTCAGGAAACATAGATGGAACGCTCATTGAAGGTTCATCGAAGGTTTAAGGAAGCTTCACAAAAATATCTATACTTAGATTAATTTATAATAATTTATGTGTATTAATTAATTCATTTTTCATACAAATTGATCTAAATTGATATGAGTATAGATATTTTTGTGAAGCTTCGTTAAACCTTCGTTGAACCTTCAGCGAACGTTTCATCTATGTTTCCTGAACGTATTTCGAGGCGGACATTTCTACGTTCGTAGAACCTTTGTCAAACGTTTGTGAATCTAAACGTTAGCTCTAATGAACCTTCGGCCCGATCTATACACATCTGATCTGAACGTTCGCTGAAGCTTCATGTTCTCTTCGGGTTATTTTTTAACGGAGCAATGGGTGACAATCCCACCTTCACGCAATCATTCTAGCGAAGTAAACACATGAACGAATAGGCAGATAACATAAGCACAAGGGAGATACGCAGAGCTTACTTTAAGGAAGTAAGCACAAGAAAGTTCTAAAGGCCTAAGCACACAAAAGCATAACCACAAAGCATAGCGCACAAGGTGTCGAGAAAAAAAGATTAGATCTAATGAAATCTAAGTAGATCTCATCAGACCTAAATTTTGGCAAAAATCTCTACAAATCTGTTCATAGCTACTTACACTTGAACATCTCAACTTAGGCAACAATCTTTGGAATTTTCTGATATCCTCTCACTCCCAAAGATTCCAATTTTACAAGGAATCCAAAGAAATATAGGAAAATTCAGAAAGATTTCTGGAGTCTCTGTGGATCTCTGTAGATCTTTTTTTGCCAAAATTTGAATCTGAAGAGATCTACATATATCTCAAGAGATTAACCTAGACCTCAGTAGATCTAATCTTTTTGTTTCGGGGTGTTATGCCTTTACTGAGATTAGCTGCGTAAGCGCTTATGCGTTATGTTTTATAATTATGCGTTTTTGTGCTCAGGCCTTAAGACGGACTTCCCTGCTGAAAAAACCCAGCTGGGTTCCAGCTAGGGCCAACCATGCTGAATAGGACCAGTAGGAATTTGGTTACATGGTCGAACCATGTCAGGTAGGACCATGCATGGTTCTATCCAGTCCTAGTATCAACCTGGGGCAGAACATGCTTGACACCCGAAGAGAACATGAAGCTTCAGCGAACGTTCAGATCAGATGTGTATAGATCGAGCCGAAGGTTCATTAGAGCTAACATTTAGATTCACAAACGTTTGACAAAGGTTCTACGAACGTTGAAATGTCCGCCTCGAAATACGTTCAGGAAACATAGATGAAACGTTCGCTGAAGGTTCAACGAAGGTTTGACGGAGCTTCACAAAAATATCTATATTTAGATTAATTTTGATCAATTTATATGAAAAATAAATTAATTAATAAACATAAATTATTATAAATTAATCTAAGTATAGATATTTTTGTGGAGCTTCCTCAAACCTTCGATGAACCTTCAGCGAACGTTTCATCTATGTTTCCTGAACGTATTCCGAGGCAGACATTTCAACGTTCGTAGAACCTTTGTCAAACGTTTGTGAATCTAAAAGTTAGCTCTAATGAACCTTCAAACCGATCTATACAGATCTAATCTGAACGTTCGCTGAAGCTTCATGTTCTCTTCGGGTATGGCCTCAGATAGTGATAAATCAATTTTCGAACTTCCAGTAGACCAGAACTTCTGTACGATTTATCCAGAGTGACATTTTTATCAACTTGCCTTAGAGTTTTATTCCACTGGCATTTCGAGATTTTTCTTTTGTTATGATTCATTTAAAAGGTATCGTTTCTTGAGGTTTTGAAATAAGGCTAATTTTACGATTCGGTCATCAAGTCAAATTTTCAGGCTGCTTGCATTTACAATACACTTATATTTGTTGATATTTTTCTCATCACGTTCTTCAATTAATCCTGGTATAAAAGAAAACGTGCATCATGTTGATTTTTCAAAATCATTCTGATATTGGTGCACTTTAAATGAGTCAAACTTGAATTGGTAAAATTAGAATCAAGCCAGTCTAGCTGGGACTAAGTTGATCCTATATGGGTTGTTCAGTCAGCCAACATGGCCTATCACTAGTAACAGTTGCAAGCAAGTTGGTCGCGTATCGGTTGTTGGACCAACCATCATGGTTTATGACCGGCACCAGCTTGAACCAACCTGACACCGGTTGGAACCAAGTTGGTTCCATATTGGTTGTTGGGCCAACCATCATGGTCTATAACTGGCACCAGCTGGTACCAAGTCGTTCCAACTGGAACCAAGTTGGTCCAGCTGGGACCAAGTTGGTTCCTTGTTGGACCATGCTCGGTTTCTTCAACAGGGTTAGCATAAGCGTAAACATAAGCACAATGTGCAGAACCGCAGAATGAGTCTGTGTTTACTAAGCTCCTTTAAGTTGAGTAAGAGACATTTGTGCTATGTGGGAAATGAGCTTTGAAATTTTTTTTCCGATAAAAATATTCTCAAACTGTTGATGAAGGAGTTTCTGTCATATATGATGTGCCTTAAAAATATATCGAAAATGAGTCGAAAAATACAGAGTGTCGATTTCGCAATAGCCAATCAAATTTTGTTGATGTATTCCCCGAAGAGAACATGAAGCTCCGACAAACGTTAAGAACAGATCAATGTCGATCAGACTGAAGCTCCGTTGGAGCTCAAATTTAGGTTCATAAGCATTCGACGAAGGTCTGATGAACGTTACAATGTCCACTTAAGAATAATTTTAAGGAAGGTTCACAGAACGTTCATTGAAGATTTACCGAAGATTCATTTAGTTTCAATTTTCCAATATAAGGTTTTTCAGTTATTTTTTTTCTACAAAAAAATGAACGATCAAGGAAATTATAATTATAATTGAAATTCCCTCTAAAACATGCTCAATTGAAACTCGAATGAATCTTCGGAGAACTTTTGATAAACTTTTTTTTGAATCTTTCTTGAAACAATTTTCAAGCAGACAATCGAATGTTCATCTAAACTTCGTAAAACGTTCAAGAACCTAAAACTTGGCTCCAACGGAGCTTCAGGCTGATCTATGTTGATCTATTCTGAACGTTCGTCGGAGCTTCATGTCCTCTTCGGGTCTCGATCAGCTACCCTATCAGAACAACTCAGTCAAAATGCGATCAAGTTTACCATAATTTTGATGTCAATTTGATATCATTTTGACAACCTGTTCTCATTGGGTAGATATCAATTTGATATTGAATTGGTAGCCTTCTGCCTGGGTTTGCTAGCGATTCTGGGACTCAATTTGCACGTGGACCGCTTACATTTGCGTGCAAAATGCTATTAGGGAAACGTAATACTCCCAACTTGTATAGGTACGGAAAACAATGGTGCCTAATGATGTTGGTTCTTCAAAGAATCGATTCTTCTTTATACAGAATATGTCAAATTTTTATCGTTATTTTATACAAATCTATGAAAATTAAATACTTTCTTCTACATAATTACCAAGAATCGGTATCACTAATGGTGGAACTTTATTGAATTATATAAAAATTATATATAATTTTGAAAATTTTCCCATTCGGGCAGTTAAGCGCGGGGACCGATTTGGAGAAATCCAAAATCTACCGTTGCAAAATATGCATCCGTGTTGGTTATAAAGGTTATAGATTATATAATTGTATTCTCTCTTATGATTTTTCGTTTTCTCACTGCTCATCCTGAATTTTCGAACTGAATGATTCATTTTATAGAATCCATAGGCCAATTGTGCCAAAATATATTTTAAAAGAATGGATAAAGTACTTCTTCTACTAAAAATAGAACTTTCGATCAGTTTGTGAAAGAAAGTTCTATTTTTAGTAGAAGAAGTACTTTATCCATTCTTTTAAAATATATTTTGGCACAATTAGGGGTAATTTTTAACGTACTTATAACGGTATAGATATATTTTCACAGGGGATCTAAATCTTGTATCATCTAGCGCTATCTAGAATTTCAAGCGGGATGTGCATTCTCTCCTTTATAGCTTTACCAATAACATTACATTATGATCTGTATACATTATATCACATAATTTCTATTCTGAATGACCGTAACTTTCAACGTATATACGCACAATTTTATACAGAATTACTCATCAGATTATCACAAAATACTTTACAGAACTACTGACTTTTCAACCCCCTATCTTCAACAATATAAATATGGCGCTAATTGCAAATGATAACAGATGGCGACAGTGTACACAAAGTACTGTCTGTAGTGAAAAATGGCTGGCGTCAACGACTGTTTCAGCATTGGGAGTACGGTGGCATGTAAAACTTGTTACAACAAGGAAATCGAGGGTGAAGTACTAGCATTTGATCAACGAACAAAAATGCTAGTTTTAAGTATCCTTTTAAGATCAATTTTCTCACAGTCTTTTAGATTCTTACATGGAAAAGTTACAACTCTGTTCAACCATTCCATTGATAGCTGGCAAACGCTGAATGTAAATAATTTTTCTAAAATTCAATCCAACTTTTTATTCCTTCCCACCACACGATTATCTTCCAAAATTACACCATATCCCTTTAAATACCATTATACTACATAGGTTATGAATCTCTTAGATTATGAGTCAGGTTAGTTTCATCATCCATCAACCATGCTGGATCTTTGGTTTACTTTATTATCCCGCCTATCGTCACTCGAATAATTCTTCAATCTTCTTCTTTTCTATTTTCCTATCCATAATTTTTTTCCTGTGTAACCGCATTTATCATTGTATTTAAAACTTGATCCTCTGTCTTCCAATTCACACAATAGCCAATAAATTTGTGTTTTAAACTGATGTTAAAACCTTGATACTAACATATACATAACATGTAAGCCAATTTGCATCTATGTGATGAAAAAAACTCGATAATTCATTCGTTAGAAATTCATGTCTAGACAGTGATTTCCTTAACAACTTCCAAACAGAGTGTCCATCGTCCAGTGGTAGAACTACATTAAACGATGTACATATAGTAAATTTATCTTTGGTATCCGATATACAAGTGAAACGAGAAGTTAGTCCAACGACGAGCGAACCACCACAAAGTCTGAATTTACAAAGGTTAAATACACGAGTACGTAATCAAATAGAAGAGAAAAAAAGAATGGTAATGGCTCTGCAGACTGGAGTATCCTTGGAGGGTCAGAAACTATTCATTGCCATTTCAAAAACTATACCAAATATCACTTGGAGCGGTACCGATATTGTTGTGTTCGACAACGTTACCATTAGATCACCATATAAAGCAGATAACGTCGACGGGGATGCAGAATCGGGAGCTTATAAACACGTAAAAAAAGTGGTAAGTGTTGTTGGCACTCATCTTTGCTCTTATTCCCTACCTTGTACCAATGATGTCACAAATTATTCACCTTACGTATGCATTGATCAAGGTTGAAAAGTACATCAGAGATTCAACGCAAGCACAACAGTGGGAACAACAGCAGCAACAGCAACAAACGCAAAAAGGAGATACGACGCAATAAAAATTTTAAAGGATTTTTATAAATAAAAACACTGGAAGATGAAGAAGATGATCGAATGTTTATAGAAGAGTCGGATGTAGTGGCGGGTGGGGCAGGGGGGAGGGGGGGGGGCGGGGGAAAGTAACAGACTATTTAAAAAAGAAAACACAAAAAAAACAGATATACAGCTAATATAAAGAATTTATAAAAGCCTATATTGTAAAAAAAACCAGCATCTTCTTATGATTTTTCTATCTCATATTACATTGCACGTGATTTTATATCGAAGAAAGAAACATTGTTTGCAGCGTGCTGATCGAAATTTTCTTTTTAAAGTCTTCATTGATATTATTTGCTGGTTAACTGTACTGATGCGGGCGTGTTTAAACTTAGTTATATAATTGTTGAGAATGAATTTTTTTAGATATTTACGATTTATCGTCATGCAAAAGCAGCGATGCCTCACGCAAAACAGGAAAAAAAAATTGATCAAATATGCACGTCAGCATCAGCGAGGAATCATGAAAATCCGTATGAAACGGTTGAAAACTTTGAATTATATAAAATCCAAGTCACAATGTCGCTTTGGATTTTCGGCAAATGTCTTAGATATTTGCGAATTAAAATAACGATCACTCGGTTTTAGTCCCGGAGTGATCGTTTTGTTATGTCCTATTGGAAATTGTGCCATTGGGCAGTCGAAGTTTCATTTAATTATTTTTTAACGGATCAAAATTTTGTAAACAAACCAACATTGCTGTTCATTTTCTGTCGATACGAGACATTTCTCGATTCGACAAGTTGTTCAGAGCATCATTAGGGTGGAACGTATCTTTATACGCAGTGGAATTCAATCAATGGAGATGCAGATTCGCTTTGTGTAAGGATAAATGATGCGAATATTGTACATCATCCTTTTGAGTTTCGATCCCGTATCGCTTGTGTAATACTGTCAAAATGGTGTCTCGTATATCTCTGGCGATTTGAATGTGAGAGAAAGAGAGAGAAAGAAAGAAAGACAGAGTGAGAATAAAGAAAAGATTATGAAAAAACAATTTAAAAAAAGACATAAATAAATGTAATATAAATTCCGTAAATTTGTCATCATTTGTGTGGGTTATTTATTTATTATAATATTTGTTTTATATTATTCATTCATTTACATTCTCGTTGAATTCGTCGATGGATTGTTTCGAATCGTTCGAAGCGTGGATCATGGTTTTCAGATCATGAGTAACACGAGCAATACGAGCCGCTGCTTTGAATTTGATCACCGCACGTTGCTTTTCCGTTTTTTTCTTCCACTAAAAAGTACAAAAATAGTATGTATAATAATTTGAATTCGTACGGATAGATGTGAATCACTTGATCGGTAAAACAGTTCTGTTACGGTTATCGTTGAAAATATTCTAGATTAATTTTAATTCGTCAATTCCGATGTACCTGTACAATGATTCAGTAATTGACATCATGAAAAACAATCGAATCACAAGTGCGAAAATGATATTTCATATATATATTTATGAGTAGGTGATGATAGTGATCAACAAATATTTCTGCAACCTTTGAAATAGTATAAAAATTATTTCTCATGGAAGTTCTAGAAAGAAAATTGTACGCTACATGAAAATGCTTCTTAGTGTATACATATATAAATGTACAATCTTTCGTATCGAGCATGCGCAACATGCGTATATGGGTGAAATCCAATGTTTTGAGGTGAAGTTTCGAGTTTATTCTGTTGATTAACCATCACGGGATTATCAATAAGTGTGGTTCTATCGTTGAACAGTAAGATTTTTGAGTGATATGAGAATGTGATTCTACAAACGAGAGAAATAAATTCTTTTTTTTTTTCAATTCATTCCCTTCCGCCACTTTCGGGCTGCCGAAAGGAAGTAGAATCTTCGTACCACTTTACACGGTAGAGGTAAGATTCCCTGACTTATCAACCACTGTTGCTCGACTGCGCTAGATTTTGAGGAAACTTTAGACGATGCCCTACCATTTTTTTCCCTTTCGCAGCATATTATCGCTAGAAAAGAAAGCGCAAATAGGATTCCGAACTTTCGTATTGGTGTTTGAAAATTGAAAGAAGTGAGAAATGAAAACATTTGCAATGACTTATTCCTGGTATCAACGGAATCTGCAGTAACGACTAATTGAAGATCTTGCATCATAATTCGCCATACAGAGTACACACAGAAGATGTCATTGCGCGTCAATTCCATGTGTGTTGCTGCTCAATATACAAGTAGTTTCATTCCCATGGAGTAAATTCGAAATGTAGTACGATTATATAGTGTTTTGCGAAACAAATACACAAGCGGCATAACACGGGATTAAATCCAAACGTCTTGTTATACATATTGGTAAGTAATTAAAGTTTCTAATTATGTTATAACACTTGAATTTGTCAACGGCTTCAATGAGGACATTATTTTCAAGAAATTGTAAATATTTGTGTATGATGAAAGCGAAGAGATACTATACGTTTCTAAACATAACCTCCAAAGAGACATGCATCCAAAAAGTCGTATATGAAGTATAGAATGAATTTGTGTGAACATACACAATCTATGAAACGAAAACATTACATATCGGATGTTTCGCAAACAGTTCGAAATGAACACATTGAATTTTGAATGTTGTTCAAATATTTCACACTATATACTAACTTCTTCATCCCGCGACGGCACGTTTGCGAGATATTCAAACATTTCAGGTTTTTGAGGATCAGCTATAGCTAGCACCGATACACAACCATCTACTGTTCCCAAAACAATATTCTTCCCATCGTAGGTACTGTCGATAGCACTGAGTTCTGCCTGAACTCTGTAATTCGCTATCATCTCACAATCCGCTGACCTACAATACACACATTGATAATTCTGAGGAAAAATCTTCTCCTTTGTTCACATCTTATTACCTGAATACTCTAATTGTTTTGCGACCACTGTGATAGTACAACACATATTCGTCTGTACGATTAAACATCGATATGACTGTAAACACACCCTCTGCTACCTTCTGAATATACGTTTTCACGCTAGTTCCTTTCTTTAATTCGATAAGTTCGAGTCCTCCTCTGCAATTTAATATCAAAATGCATTCATTTTAGTTCATGTATTTACCAAGTGCTGTAAATCAGTTAGTTGGAGTTGAATACTTTGAATTTACATACCTACTAGGCGCATATAACGTATATTTTCCATCTTTACTAATATTACCACTCCATTTTGGTATCGTACGAATAATTTTCTTCTTATTTATATCAAGTATGATACCTTTGTCGGAACCAATTACTCCTATCCATGATGCTTTATTAGGCATCGGGGTGAGACATAAGATATCCTGTACATATAACCCATCCAAATTAATAATTCTTCAAAATTCAAACACGAGAAACTATTCAATATTTTATCAGTTCTTCAGTTCTTTGCTCTTTTTTTTAATTAATACCCTTCCACGAATCATATATTTATTCTAAAATACTTTTATTTGATTATCATAGGGAATCGTATGAAGTGATAAAATTTAGAATAATGACAACAAAAATCAAGATAACTATGATTTCTTATAAATGGATTCATTGATCAAAATGTCATTCTGATGTATTATTTACACTGTGATAAACCACAGATGAAGGAAATTAATTCTTCAAAATCATCTGAACCTTTGTAGACAAATTCTTGATTCCTCAAGCCAAATTATTTCAAACAGCCCTGATACCAGAGAGGTTTGGATAACAGGAAACATAGTATATACATATATATATATATCATACTGCCTCCTTCCAAAACAAGTTATGTACCGTTTGTGCCTAGAAAATTTTTATTAAACATGGAAAAAGAGTATTTTTTGATAATCAAAATGTACAATATACATCTCAGGGTGTTTTAAAATGTGCTATGACGTGCCTAGGGTATGTAAATTTCAGTGATAAATCATTTCCCTTCGACCCTTTGTAATTTCATTCACTGGAAAAAGATAATGCGTTACATTGGAGAAGAATGCATGATCCAGCGGTCGAATACCTTCGGTTCGAATGATACTTTGCGTCACAAATAAATAGAGATGTATTTATTGAACTTGCTGAGTGTAAGATCGTTACACACGTTTGTTTTCGTAGAGCTCAAGTTTCATAATACATTTTAAAAATATATCAAGCACATCCTCTGATACGTGGAAACAGCGTTTGTCAAACATATTCATCTGTATTAGAAACGAGTAGAACAAATTGATAATATTTCACGTATATACGTTCTAGTTATCGAATCCTTCACGGTAAGAAATGACTACGCTCTTGCATTTAAAAATGTCAATTTCACACTCAATCATATAAGAGATGTTTAGAGAATATTTCAATATTTTGCTAAGAATTTCTGGTCATTAAGAAAACTAACTAAGTTAATTGGCATTAAGGTATATTAGACAGTAGAACCACTTACTTTGAATCCAGGTAATTTCACAGGGATCTTACCAACCAGAGCACCATTCTTCGCATTATAAATCATCACGCAATCTCTGTTACCCTTATCAGCCGCAGGCACCGCAAAATGAGAATCATCAGAAGTTATAATAACTTGTCGAAAAGGTGTGCCAGTTTGGCTTCTAACTGGATATTCAAAAGAGAATAACGTTGTTCCATCTACACGAAATGAAAATACAATTTTCAATGCTTTTCGAGTATTTATTCAATCTTTCATGAGTGTTTTATTAACCTGGAATACTTCGCAATACTAAAGTCGCGGTGGTTCTCACATTTTCTTCCCCGGCAGGATTATTTGGCCTGGATATTGTTATAAATTTTGTTGAGTTTCCAATCAACGTGAGTTGCTTGACACTTGGTTGCTCTTCTTTGAATAATACTTGCTCGGTTATTCGGTTCCAAATTAGAACATTTCCCGATTCAGTTGATACAATATATCTGCAATATCAAAGATCATTTCATGATTTGAATCTGAAAGAGTGAGAATTTCACTCGGAGGGAGAAATAACTTCCCTTCTGGCTGGCGAAATTTTACTCTGTTGGTGTGAGAAATTACTCTTTGAGCAGCCAAAAGTGAAGCTGATTACTTTTTCCTCTAAGTGGAATTTTCATTCATTCATTGCTGGAAAATGTTGGCTGTAAATTGTTTCTAAAATGGGAAATATTGAACGGTGAGACAAAACCTTCGATCAATTACTGAAAAGTGTATTTATAAAGCCAGGGTGGGTAGCGGTCCTGGAATTGTCCTGGAAATTTGGATTGTCCTTGCAAAAATCCTGGAAAATCCTGAATTTTCACTTTCGATCCTGGAAGTTTGTACAAATTGAAGAACATTTATTTTTCATCAAAACTTTCTTGTATTCAAGATTGGTGTCTCAAATATCTATGAAGTTGATTCATCTCTGGGAATTCTCTGGTTCACTCTCCTCAGGCTGCCAGACACGAGCAATTCTTTTTGCAATTTACCACACTGAGAAAACGCTTGTTTCGGCGAAACAAAATTTTGGTTGAAATGAACGCAAAGAAACTTTTTAGTTGACTGAAATAAAATTTATTTAGGATAAACAAAATTTATTTGTCTGTATGAAAGCCCTAATTATCGTGAACCAAATTTTATTTCAGCCAACCAAAAAGTTGCTTTGCGTTCATTTCAATTAAAATTTTGTTTGACCGGAATAAACTGTGTTTTCAATGCAGGTCTATTGATTTGGATACCGACTCGAATTCGAAAATACGACAGACGACTAAAAGCTGTGTTTCAGGGTTTGAAAAAACTCGACCCAGGCCAGTTTTTTTATAATCAAGTGGATTTTTGGGACTTCTGTGGGGTTTTTGGGTTTTATGTTTTTTTTGTAATTTGGCATTTTGGTTATTATTACTCTCTAAAATTTTTAGAGGGAGATTTCACTCTTCGGACAGCCAGAAGTGAGCCTGTCGAAATTTTGAGTGAAATTTCCCCTCTTTTAGAGCGATATTCTAAGGTTTGAGGTTAGAAACTCACAGCCACTCAAATTCTAGAGTCAATTTTTCACTCTAAAAGATTGAGGGTTCACTCGAAGCGGACTGGCTCACTTCTGAGACTTAGTGGAGTGAAACACGTGATTTTTCACATTTTCAGATTTAGAGAGTAAATTTATGTTTTTCATAGTTTTGATTAATTTTACAGTTCTGTTAATTTGAAATCCGAATTGATCGTGCCTTCATATCACTGTTCCTCACATCCCATATAACAGACGAAGAATTATTTCTCAGGGATATGAATAGAATTCTTGTGGAACTCTTTTCGAAGTTCTGAATTCGTGGAGAATTCTGAAAATGTTCTATTCCACTAACATCAACGAGTTCTTCTGAAATGCTTTTTAAATCATTTCATTGTTCTCTAAGAACTCGTTAATTCCAGTAAAATAGAGTTCACACTTTCAGAGTTCTTGATGAATTCATCAGTTTAAAAAGAGTTCAACAAGAATTCTATTCAAATTCTTGAAAAACAATTTTTTTGTGTCATATGGGATACATTGTGGTTTATATCACGTGCATTTGATATGGCAAGTGAAATACGTAATTGAAATTCTACAATTATACTTTACATTTCAGTTCAATATTGTTCTTTAACTGGTCTCAAAATATTTTGATACTAAACATTAATTATATTCTATTTATGAACTATAAGATTGATTGGAAATGCGTTCCATTCGATTATGATTCAGTACTTATAGTTATCCTTTGGATTTCACTCCATTCGCATTTGCTTCTTTTTTCAGAAGTAATTTCTCATGTCCATAATTATAGAGGTAAATTTTTTTAGGAGTTATTTTTTTAGGGAGGTAATATTTTTTAGGAAAAAATCCCGTTGCAGCAACAGGATTACTACTGTTGTTGCGACTTAATAGTAAATTTCACCTTCAAATGGCACTTTATGACTCATTACGACGAACTTATGCTTCAAAATGGACCTTTAGTTTACTTTTGGTGCATGAGGTGTGAGTCGAAGAATAAAGATATAAGAATGCCTGCAGTGACGACATCTTCTACCAAAAATTTATCAGTCACTATAGTCAGCTATTCGAGACCAATTAAAAATGATTTATGTATCGATTTCCAAAAACTTTGAAAATAATATTATCAAAGAAAAATGCAAAGAATGTGACGAAGACAAAATGAAATACTTCCCTAATACTAAAATATCCGATGTCCAAGTTTTGAAATACATCGACTATAATAGATATAGATATCAATTAGATACTGTAGTAGTAGTAGATATTGATGAAAATGAAGGACCTCAATTTGGAAGAATTTATAAAATTTACAATGTAGCAAATGATGTTTACTTTGTTTTGAATTATATATCTACTGTGGCATTTGATCAACATTCCCATGCGTGGAATGTTCGAATTGATAATAATCGTAATTATATGAACAAACAAAACCTGTTACCTCATATTGGGCCTTGTCTTCTTGTGAGAAAAAAAGGATTAGATTACATTGCAACAAGAGGTTTACTGTAATTCAATATTGGAATATTTGAGAGTTTGATTAAGTCATAAAAACAGTAAATAAAAGCTTTGTATTTTATTCATTTTATAAAGCCTATTTATCCCATAATGAAGGATTTTGTAACATCGCCGCAGCTACAAAACTGCTCCTGTTGCTGCAACATGGCTGCCTCCTGTTGCAGCAACAGTAAATTCTTTTCCGTGTGCACCCAACCAATCAATTCATTTTTATAATCAGAAAAACGAATCAAAGATAGTTTTAACAGATTGAGGCAACTTCAGAAACACGTCAGAACGAACACACTCGAAGCCTGCCAATATTGATGATTTGTGATTTGATTGCTCTCAATTTTCATGGAAGTGCAGGAATCAGAATGGTTTCATTTTAAAGAATCCTTAACTATATGAGAGAATTAAGTATTCCAGTATTTGAGAATCAATAGTATTTCACCAGCTTGACTGACTTGATATTCGTTTCTTCAGAATCTCAGGAAGTCCAATAAATATACGTTGAACGGATTGGAGCGAATGCCGGAGCATTAGGAAATATACACGGAAAGACTGGGTCTATTAATATTTAGAAAAATGATTGTCAATTTAGGGAAAAAGAGGATCGCTGAAAAATATTCGTAGTGAGACTACCAAAAATTCGTAGTCAAAATATTAACAGTTGATAGTTTCATTAGGATTTTTCATAGTGAAACTACACTGAGAAAAATGTGTTTCGTAGAACTAGTAATCACAGAATTGTTGGCATTTTATTGTTGGAAATGCAATAATTTTTGTTCTTATAGCAATACATGTTGTCTTGTTAACAATAGAACTGTCAATTCAGCAATGTTAACGATCATATTTTTACGATTTTTATTGTAGGTTGACATATGACAATGCTGAATTGTCACATATTAACCAGCAATAAAATTGCTGAATTGACAATTTTATTGTCAATAAGACAACTATATATTGCTACAAGAACAAGAATTATTGTATATTCAACAATAAAATGTCAGCAATGCCCTTATTGCTATCACTGTAAAAAAAAACTGGAAATTTACTGTGCAACTGGACTGGAAATTTCCAGTGCTAGTACTGGAATATGGATATTCCAGTACATGTACAGAGATTTTGTTGTTACGTTACTGAAAATTTACCAAGCATAACTGAAAATTCAGTCATTGTACTGGAATTTTCAAGTTTGAGATGATGTACTGAAATTTTGCCATGATTTCGCGAAAATTTTACCGGCTCGTACTACAATTTTATAGTTCTTGTGCACCAAAAAAAAATATTCCCTCAAAAAGGACTTGAAAAAAAATTTGGAATTTAGAAAAAAAAACCTAATCGTTGGTATACTGGAATTATACAGGTTTTTAACTGCAATTCTCAGGTTTTGTGATGGAATTTTCCAGTTACTATGCAATTGAATTATACAGGTTTTGAACTGCAATTTTCAGGTCGTGTGATGGAATTTTCCAGTTGCTATGCAACGGAATTTAATCACTGTTGCACTGAAATTTTCCACTTCTATTGGACTTCGTCATTTCTGGCAGGAAAAATTTCAAGTCTTTATATTAAAAATTTCCTGATTGAGATTTTGAATAATAATTGTAATTGTAGCCAATGAAATTCATATATGAGGTTTTTCCAAGACTTATCCTCTTGTGTTCTAGATATGAAGCATATGTAGTAACCCAAGCTGGCCTTCCAACATGTCGCGCTATAGCTCATCGGTTAGGTCTTAGGTTTCAGTTGGTAGGCAGGTAGAAAAGTGTGGGTTCAAATCCTGTTAGGTAGACATGAGTTTCTGTCCATCCAAATGAACGATCAAAAGTTTCTCAATCATCTTGGAACACAAGGACCCTGCAAAATCACTTTGCGTGAGCAATTTTTTTTCAATTTTCATGGATATTTTCAGCATTAATTTTCCAGTACATGTCCTGGAAAAGTCCAGCTCGTGTACTGAAAAATTCCAGTACCGAGGCTCAGAAAATTTCCAGTTTTGATGCGGGAATTCCATAACGTTTGCACTGAATTTTTGCAGTACAAATGTGCTGAAATTTTCCGGTACATGTACAGGTTAATGACTTCCAGTACATGTACTGGAATTTTCCGGTGAAATTTTTTTACAGTGTAGTTCTACGAAACACATTTTTCTCAGTGTATGAATTGTTAATACATCGACTACGAATTTTTAATAGACTCACTATGAATATTTTTCAGCGATCCTCGTTTTCCCTAAATTGACAGTCATTTTTCTAAATAATAATAGACCCGGTCTTTTCGTGTAAACTTTCCGTGTAACTTAAGGATTTATTGGACAATTGAAAGTTTGATATTATGAAGGTCCTGGAAAATTCACATTTTGTCCTGGAAATCCTGGAATTGTCCTGGAATTTGGGGAAAATGATCCGCTACCCACCCTGAAAGCTTGTGTGAAAATTTGAGACTGATCGATTCAACCGAAATCTTTAGAGGCGGGCTCGAGGCTCTTGAGCAAAATTCAAAGTGAATATCATTCAATTTTACGATCTTCGAAGACAAATTTCAAAGTCAAGTGTGGCCATGTAATAGTTGGAAATAACAAGTCTGAGAGACTGAAATTGATTGCATTCAGGACATAGAGCAATTTTCTTCCACTCAAGACCAAGATAAACTAAGACCTTTTTCGAGACTGCAACAGTTTTGAATGAACCTTGGTGTTTAGAATCAAACAAATATTTTCAAAAATTTTCTTCCATTTCATTTTTTAAATATTTGTACATTGACCTAACGAATTTTGCATTAGAACTGGTGGAATTGAGTTTTGTTGGTTCTACTCGAGAGTCTCGAGTCCAGCCTTAGAAATCTTGGTTACCAACTTTGAAAACACAATTTTGAGAAAAATCTTTGTGAAATTTGGTTGAAGATATAGGTTGAACGCCTTCCAGAATATTGAATTTTACCTGCTACTTTGGGTGATACACGCATGAGTTACTATCGCTCCTAAAGGGCTGTCCGCCAACTTCGAAATGAGTTTCCCAGTTTGTAAATCCCACACTCCGACGCAACTTCTTGTGACTGTTACAGCTAAATCGTTATCCTCCGCTAAACTAATATAAATATATATTAATTATTCAGAATTTCATTGTAAGGCAGTTTATCTGTACCTTATACTATCAATTTGTAATTCATGTCGATCAATGACGTGTACTTGTTCAAATATATTATTAATATTCCACACTTTAACGCTTCTGTCGATGCTGGAAGTTACCACGCTATTCCAATCCCCCACAGTCAACGCCTCTAATTGTATAATTCTTGCAAAATGAGCGTCCAATATTTTGACTAATTCACCAGTTTCCAGACTCCACACGTATAAATTTTTCCTGTAAAATTATTTTATCCAGTCAATATTTTGTGTTTAGGTATGAAAATATTTGTTTACCTTATGAAGCTGAAACTAGCAGCCGATTGTTGTAACTTTTGAGTAAACATTATTGAAGCTTTTTTTATCCCAGAAATCGATTGAGCAGCGTTCTACTACACTTTTCAGATGCTTAAATCCTTGATAAAAACTTTGTGTCGAAAGTTATAACAATGGACTGCTAGCTTTACGGCTGCCAGTTTTAGCTTCATGTTTACCTTACACCTGCAACCGCATAATCCTTTTTCCCACTAACCATGATGGAATTGGAACACATCATTTTGGTATTTATATTCCTGACTCCGTTTGGTAAGGTTAGTACGTGAGCGTCGCCTTTGCATTCTAGAAACCATAAGATGAATCCATTTCCCGTTGTTGCTAGCAACATCTCTTCCTCTCTATCCATTTTCAATTGCAACATGTATTCTGTATCGTCATTGTAGGCTCTTGGCATTTCCAGAACGTTCTCCCAGTAGGTTGATGTTTCGTCGATTATGTATTTTCTAACTCTGTAATCGTTGTTAGTTGTACACGCGTACAAAGTTTTTCTGTCTTGACTGAGTACCATAGCACTGGAAGGAATTTGATATTAAAAGAAACATTGAATCCATCGTCGATCGTACTTTGAGATGGAATTTTCTTCAAAATTGGAAAAGTAGGAAAATATCTTATTTTACCTATGGAAATTCAATGGATCTATCGTTCCTTTCCTTTTGTATGTATGCAACAACATAACCGGATCTTCTATATTTCCTGACCAAAATACTATTCTATAATCTTCCAAATCCGTATACTCCACATCTGTTGAGTAAAGAAAATGTTCTCAAACAATTCTCAGTGAGGAGTGTATTTTATTTATCTTATTACATAATATTGGCCACTGGTTCGAATCTTCAGGATTAGTGTGATTCCCAAGCAAATTCCCTCTTAAATCAAATCTGCACCATCCTAATTTACCATAAATCGATACATATTGATTGGTAAGATGCACTCCAGCTACCGGTTCGGTGTTTTGCAAAGGATTATTTATAATCACAAACTCGCTAGTTAAAGTATTCAAAACAACTGTCTGAAAAGATATTTCCATGTAAGAAAAAAAATTAATTAATTAATAGCAAGTAAATCACCAAGGTGTACCGGTATGAAGTGAGCGTTGAGATACAAATGTGTCGATAGGGAATATTTGTTGTGAACGAGCCTTAATTTTTGGTCTGTCTGGTTGGTATGACATCTGTCAAACATATTTAATAAACATTAAGTCATTGAGCAAACAACATCATATTTTTCCATCGTGTTAAAAATGTCGGATTTTGTACCAGAAAGTGATGATTTGCGGGAAGCATTAATTTTTTGTTTCCATTTGAAGAAAAATGCTGCAGAGTCGCATCGAATGCTTGTCGAGGCATATGGTGATCATGCTCTATCAAAAGCAACATGCAAAAGATGGTTTCAACGGTTCAGAAATAATGATTTTGATGTGAAAAATGAAGAACGTGGAAGACCACCAAAAAAGTTTGAAGACGCCGAACTGCAAACAATATTGGATGAAAATGATACTTTGAGTCAAAAGCAAATGGCAGCAATGTTAAATGTTGCACAACAAACAATTTCTGACCGTTTGAAAGCTATGGGAAAGATCAAAAAGTGTGGAAAATAGGTGCCACATGAATTGAATGAAAGACAGATGGAAAACCGAAAAAACACTTGTGACATTTTGCTTCAAAGACACAAAAGAAAATCAGTTTTGCATCGAATTGTTATTAGGGATGAAAAATGGATTTATTTTAAGAATCCTAAACGGAGGAAATCATGGGTTAATTCGGGACAACCATCAACATCGACTGCAAAACTAGATCGATCCGGCAAGAAGGCAATGCTCTGTGTTTGGTGGGACCAAAAAGGTGTGGTGTATCGTGAGTTTCTGAAGCCTGGTGAAACTGTTAATACTAATCGCTACAGACAACAAATGATCAATTTGAACCATTCATTGATCGAAAAACGACCAGAATGAGCCAGAAGACACGGCAAAGTAATTTTATTACAAGACAATGCATCTGCACACAAAGCGAAAACGGTTCAGGATACAATCAAAGCACTTGGCTGGGAGCTGCTACCCCACCCGCCGTATTCACTAGACTTGGCCCCTTCCGACTATCATTTGTTTTTATCGATGGGACACGCATTGGCTGAGCAGCACTTCAATTCCTACGAAGAAGTCACAAATTGGGTGTCTGATTGGTTGGCTTCAAAAGACAAACATTTCTATTGGCATGGTATCCACAAATTGCCAGAAAGGTGGTCAAAATGTGTAGAAAGCAATGGTCAACACTTTGGATGAATTTTTTTTACTTTCCCATGCGCAATTAGTGTTTCATTTTCACAAACAAAAAACGCTAATTTCATACCGGTACACCTGGTATGTATTACAATAAAATTCAGTACCTGATCATTTGTTGTACAGGCAGCAGCATACCTATTATCAGGACTCAAAACCAAGTGTTGCATAATTCCTTCCACGCCTGGATTCACGTCTCTCGTCATATCGCTGGTACTGAGATCCCACGTTATGAATTTATTCGATATCGAAACCACATAACGATAATCAGAGGTCAAACAAAACCCAAATACAGCAAATTGATGACCTTCCAAGGAATACTAAAGAGAAGAATAGAATTTAAGGATGATGTAAATTGAGTGTGAATCGATTTTTAGTTTTAACAACTCACTTTCAAAGGTCCACCTGGAGTATGTAAGCAATGATAAACGGGGAGCAGGGCACAATCTTTAGCGCCGTCGTTATCGCAAGCTTTGAGTAACATTCTAACGTTAACGTTCCCCCCTATTTCTGGCAATAATCTACCAGATAATTGAGATGCCAACATATCTGGATGATTTCCCAATATCGCGCCTCCTAATCTCAAAGCATCCGCAACCAACATAAGTTCTCTGAAACATCACGAATGCTAAAAGTTCTTGACAATTTGCGTTCATAATGACGCATTCTCTAAATCTGAAAGAGTGAAAAATCACGTGTTTCACTCCACTAAGTCTCAGAAGTGAGCCAGTGGAATTTTCACTCGTTTTGAGTGAACCCTCACTATTTTAGAGTGAAAAATTGACTCTTGAATTTGAGTGGCTGTGGGTTTTTAACCTCAAATTTTAGAATATCACTCTAAAAGAGTGGAAATTTCATTCAAAATTTCGACAGGCACACTTTCGGCTGGCTGAAGAGTGAAATCTCAGTCTAAAAATTTTAGAGAGCAGAATGTAAATTACCTGACCAAATTTTTATCCTCCACAAAATTACATGCATCTTCAAAATCTGAAAGTACGGCTTGTAATGGACAGGAACTCAACTTCGCATGCAACCACTCGTAATTGAATAAAACGTTTTTAAACAAATCCGGAAATCGATGCGATCGAACCAAATGAAATGGCAATTCTCCAAACTATAAAATAAATCCTCATAACACGATATGCAGAATATTTACTTCATTAGAAATTCCCGATCCTCGCCCACCTTTCGTAAATTGTATCTGGAAATGGTTCCCTCTTTGGAATAGAATGCAAGAGGTTGTTCGGGAACTTTTCTATCAGCGACTCCTTCTTTATCCGCTAAATTAAATCTGAATTCACAGTGAGTATAATTATAGTAGTATAAAATTAATAATGCTTATGTAATTTTCTCACCTATGTCTCTGAATTTCAGTATACTTGAAGGGTTTCGGTATACCACCTCCCCAAATTCCAAGATAATAATCTGCGATCATGGAGTGAAAATACATGGCCATATTCAAGTTTTTGAAATACCTCTCTTTGGCTGCGTCTCGGAATTGTCTGTGGTACCAATTGAGAACACTGACCCCATCCGCTTCTCTTTCGCTCAAATAATTGGGAAGATCGTTGCGGATTCTAGTCCACAGTAGAGGTGGAATTCGTCTTACGGGTGGCAAATGGTATTGATAAACATCGTCTAGGACTTTATCATCCAAAGATATTAAATCTTCGAGTTCGGATTCCGATAAACCTGATTTGGCTGCGGTTATGTACGCCAGAGCGTGAAAGACCAAAATTTTACCGTGTTGTTTTTCTATTCTTTCAAACAACATCATGATACTGTCCATAACTGTGCTCGCTAAATGTGTGTCTGCTGGTTTCGTATAACTACGCCATCTGCAAATTTCTGCAAATACCAGTTTCACAAATATCGGTAATGAGCATTTCGATATGGCATTCGCTACTAATCGCCATTGGTAATTGTTCAAATCTCTGTGAGCTGTTTTCATCCACATTCTGAAAATAAATGATGCGTTAAGATCAGTGATCACTCTGAATTTCTGCAACACTTTGCACGTAATTTACCGTATAACGTCCATCGCTAAATCTTCACCCAAAGCTGTGACTTCGATGAAACTGTCCTCCGTATCGATCATTCTGCGCAACAATTGATAATCTCGAGAAATTACAGGGTTCGATTCTTCAGCCGCACAGGATAAAATCATCTACGATGAATGTTCCAATGAAGAGTTTTGAAGAAGTGTTTTTCAAGAGATAACATACTTTGCAATTAGTTGGAAGTCGCGTTGGTAACCAGGATAATTTATTACCCTGAACTCCCGTCAACTGATCCACGCTATCCAGGAACAGTAATATCGGTTGTTCGTTAGTCGCTCGAGTTAGCAGATGCTTAAAATGAGCAGTCAATGGTACTAAATCGTCGGGAATTTCTTCGAACGGGAGCATAAAGTTGTAGGAAATCTGCAATGATATCGTGAATAGACAAATTTTATAATACAATATATAGAAAAGAATATTTACTTGTTGACAAATGGAAATCAGGGTAGGTGTTAGAGCGCTGCTGTCGGGTGTTGTTCCAAGGAATCTAATCACGCTGATCGGTTTTTTTCCTAACAACCAGGTATTTGCGCTCAAGCCAGCACTTTTAGCTAATAAAGATGTTTTACCGCATCCCCCTTCGCCGTATAAAACTAAAGGTTTGTCGCTGTCGTCTAACATGTAACCTTTGATTCTTTCTAAAGCATCTTCCCGTCCATAAAATACCTATTTGAAAATATGTTTTTATATTTGGTTATCCTTCTATCGGTGTGTTTTAATCTATATGAAGTATTCCGACGTACTCTCACAGAATTGTTACAAGCATGTAAATGTTGTAAGATTTCAGTAATTATTTGCCCTTGTGCTGAACTGTCTTCCTTTCTCATAGCTCGATCTATTAGCTTCACCATATTTCTATAGAAATGAGTTATAAAATGTTGTAGATATTCGCTATGCGTTTCGGGATCCAATCCTTCTCTTCCTATCCATTCTATGGTGTATCTAAAATCAATTTCAATATTTCTCATTCCATTTCAATTCAATTTTTGTTTAAAATCATACCGTTGTAGATTTGTACTTTCTATCTTCGCTGGTAATCTTTCATCCCTCAGATTTGCTAGCAATTTAGAAGCTTCATTATCTAAACTCCTGTTGAGTATGTCCACAAATAAACCAGCCTTTCTTAAATTCTGAAGGTTAATGTTGTTGATGTATCGCACGTAGGCTAAGCAATGATTTTTTGTGTTTTTTACGTTCAGGACCCCGTTGATTACTTCTCTTTCAGTTACTATAAATACGCAGATTGAAAATAATTTCATTCAGGAGGTATCTAATTATAGAGAACAAGTTTAACCTACCTGACATGAAATAATTATGCATCGTATCTTTATCAAATTTTCCAGAATTGTATAGAGATTGTGCACCTTTTCTGAAGAGTTTTTGCATTTTAACCATCGTGTCCCACCAAATCGCTTGATCTTCTTGTTGTAATTTTGGTATTCTCTGTAAATTGAGTGAGAGTCGTTTTATTTGATTTCTTGAATGATAATCTTATAATTGAAAATATACTTTGTTATTGAAGTTCTTGAGAATTGAGGATATAGGTTGTAATATGCTCGTCGCTGGAACAGCGTTGCTATCTTTTTTATACCAAGTATCCAGAACATTAACATCTACCCCTTGACTGTCTAATTCGTTTCTTATCATCTCCAGTTCTGCGCTGTAAATGTATGTTGGAATGGGACGATAACCGTACTTTTGTCCAAGGAAAACCTACGTGCATATTTTCATCAAGTGATTGAAATTGTATATAAATGATTAATTAATTACCACAAAATTTGGCCCCATTGATAATCTTTGGCAATTTTCAATCTCTCTCATACACAATTCAGTAGTCATATGATCGTCCGTAGCTTCGTCTCTTACACCCCATCTCATATCAACCACCTAAAAGATGAGAGTTTGAAATATTCAGTTATTTATTTTTTCCATCTATGCCAACCTGGAACTCCAAACCATGCTTCTCTCTGCAATAATCCTTGAGTTTAGGATAACACTGAGCCATGAGAGTATTTCTCTCCATAGTAGTATCTAAATGAAAAATTATTCAAAGATAAATTATACAATTAGAACACTCTACTCAAGTGCCTGACTTACCAGTGAATGTCGAACTTGTAAATATTCTGACAATTTTTGAGCTCACAGCTGGCAAAGATTTCAAAGAGCCAGCAAAAATTGAGTCAATTGTCGTTTCATCCATTTTCAAAATCAATTGTTACACAATTTTCGAGCTATTTGAAAACACTTGTTATCGATTCACACGATGTTTTCAAACTGACGCATTTTATATAAGTCTGTATATCCGCAATTATATACATGTATTTTGCACCCTCTGCAAAAAATGATCCCATCCTGCGTCGTATTTTGACTATTTGTACTATCTAATACAGCGATAAAATATTTAAAAGGGAATAAAATAATTTATATCGTATTCACATAAACTTCAACTCAGTGCACAATAATTAACATGAATTGTTAAGAAAATGATATTTTTGACAGAAAGAATTGGTTGCTAACAGTTGCTAAGAGGTTTGTTTACCACCATATAGTACGTCTCTCATTGATTTCACGCTAATCTATTTTATATATACATCACTCTTATGACTTATCGTATTCAATTTGTGTTTTCAGATTTTGTAATGGATCCTGTTCAATAATATTCTATAGAGTTTTCGTCGTAATATAGAAGCAAAATACGACGCCACAATGGCACCTCCGGATCCGTTGACACAAATGAACACCTATCGGTCGTACGTCACCATGCTGGCCGATCCAGGTTCCAAAGATGAATTGAAACTGAAAGCAGCTCAGGAGCTTTCAGAAAACTTTGAGGTATTCCCGAGTACTTTTATTTTCTCTAATCCATTCACATATTCATGATATTTACGACGAGGGTATCTTTAATTTCAAGGTCATCATGTGTTCTCCGCAATACCCAGCCTTTCTGGATCACTTGATGAAAATTTTCTTAAAGATACTTCAAGAAGGGGAACCACATTTCATTTCCGAATACAATATACAACAAGTTCGGAAATTAATTCTAGAAATGATACATAGACTTCCAACCAACGAGTACTTAAGACCATACGTCAAACAAATTCTAAGTCTTATGTTGAAATTATTAGAAACCGAAAACGAAGAGAATATATTAGTTTGTTTGAGAATTATCATCGAACTTCACAAACAGTATAGACCTACCTTCAATCCAGAGGTACATATTTTCTCTTTTCTTGTCCATCACATTCAAACATCAAATACAATTGAAATTTCATTTGTTTTGTCGATTGTTATTTTATAGATACAACATTTCTTACAATTCGTCAAGTCAATCTACAGTGAGTTACCAAAGAATTTACCAAAAATATTCGAACCAAGACCTCCGATTAGAGTGAAAGATTTATCCGAGATAAATATAGAAGCTCTTTTGAAGGAAACATTCACCATAACGGCGATACAAAGTGAGAAAAAGGCAGCTGATGGAACTGTGGTTACAGTAAGTAGTTTTATAAATACACGTATAGTAATATTAGAGGTACAGAAGGATATTGAAAATTTGTATATATTATTCTAGTACAATCTTATACCAAAAGCGGTACTGTCTCTCAAAGTATTACAAGAACTCCCAATCATTGTGGTACTGATGTATCAAATCTACAAACAAAACGTTCATCAAGATGTATCTGATTTCATACCCCTCATAATGACTACGATAACGTTACAACCAAGTCCTCAACACCGAGCCTCCCTGGCATTCAATAAAGAAGTATTCGTTGATTTCATGGGAGCGCAGATAAAAACTCTTTCTTTCCTTGCTTACATCATTAGAATATACCAAGATGTTGTATCCCAACACAGCACGATGATGGTCAAGGGAATGCTGGGTTTGTTAACGCTTTGTCCGATGGAAGTAGCTCACGTGCGTAAGGAATTGTTAATCGCTGCAAGACACATCCTCGCTACGGATCTACGCAACAAATTCGTACCTCACATGGAACGCTTATTCGACGAGGAAGTTTTATTGGGTCGTGGTTGGACGACTCACGAATCTCTTAGACCTCTAGCTTATTCAACCCTCGCCGATTTGGTACATCATGTCAGACAGTTGTTACCGCTAAGCGATTTGGCTAGAGCTGTTCATTTATTCAGCAAAAATGTACACGATCAAAGCCTGCCCACCACCATTCAAACCATGTCTTGTAAATTATTGTTGAATTTGGTAGAATGTATTAGACAAAGATCCGACGCCGAAAACAGTAACCAAGGCAGAGAGTTGCTAATGCGTATGCTCGAGGTGTTCGTTTTGAAATTCAAAACTATCACTAAATTACAAATGCCGATACTTTTGAACAAAGCCAAACAATCTCCCCCAACGAATCCGGATGTCAAAACGGAGGATGTGAAACCAAACATTGTGGATTTAATCGACGATAAAGAAAATTCAACTCCAAAATCCAAATTTGGATTCCCCAGTTCGCAAGCCGTAAATTACAACGTCGCGGATTACAGAAGTTTAGTTAAAACTTTGGTGTGTGGAGTTAAAACCATCACTTGGGGATGCGCCAATTGTAAATCCGGGGAAGTGACTCAATCGAAACAATTCCAACCTAAAGAGACTCTAGTTTTCATTAGATTGGTCAAATGGGCGTTACAAGCGTTGGACATCTACACGATAGGACCTCCCACGGTCGGAACTGTCGCTCAACCGGGAAGACCAGCGCAACCTCAAACAGTGAGAACAAAAGAAGAGAAAGAAGTTTTGGAACATTTCAGTGGAGTTTTCTCTATGATGAATCCTCAAACCTTCCAAGAGATATTTTCCACCACGATAGAGTATATGGTAGAACGTATTTTCAAAAATTGTGCATTACAAATTGTGGGGAATTCTTTTCTGGCTAATCCAACGACTTCGCCTATTTTCGCGACAGTTCTAGTTGAATATTTGTTAGAAAGAATGGGTGATATGGGATCAAATCTAGAAAGGAGTAATTTGTACCTGAGGTTATTCAAGTTAGTCTTTGGCAGTGTTTCTCTATTCCCAGCTGAAAATGAACACATGTTACGTCCACATTTGCATCAAATCGTTAATAGATCTATGGAACTCGCCATGTCCGCTAAAGAGCCTTATAACTATTTCTTGTTGTTACGTGCTTTGTTTAGATCTATAGGCGGTGGATCTCACGATTTATTATATCAAGAATTCTTACCCCTACTCCCGAATTTGTTGGAGGGTTTGAATAGATTGCAATCTGGATTGCATAAACAACACATGAAAGATTTGTTCGTTGAATTGTGTTTGACCGTACCGGTCAGATTAAGCTCTCTATTACCGTACCTTCCTATGTTGATGGATCCTCTTGTATCCGCTTTAAACGGTAGTCATACGTTGGTGAGTCAAGGTTTGAGGACTCTCGAACTATGCGTGGACAATCTTCAACCAGATTTTCTTTACGAACACATACAGCCTGTAAGAGCTGATCTAATGCAGGCTCTTTGGAGAACTCTACGTAATCCCACGGATCAAGTTGCGCACGTCGCGTTTCGAGTTTTGGGGAAATTCGGTGGGGGTAATCGTAAAATGATGATCGAGCCTCAAAAATTGGAATACAACGATCGAGAGACTAATTCTCCAGCTGTAGTCGCTTATTTCCAGGAATCTTCGAAATCCATCGATTTCCCGGTTGAGAAGATTATCGAAACTGCATTCAACGCTCTCAAATCCAACACCACTGATCCATTTTATCGAAGGCAATCGTGGGAAGTGATCAGTTGTTACTTAGCTGCTTCCTTGAGACTCGACGACGACAGAGTTATATTGTACAAACTATTCATGCATCCCAGTTTCAAAGAAGGTAAAATCCCACATCAACAGGGATCGTTTTATAAATGTCCGGATACAATCGCTAGAAATGTTCAACAAACAGCGTTGACAGGATTATTCGTCGCTGCCGCGATCAAAGAACTCAGACATTCTGTATTGGGATCCGTGGTATCGATAGTAAGACACTACACGATGGTGGCGATTGCCCAACAAGCTGGACCTTTCTGTCTCACTGGAAGACAAGTACGAATGCAGGGTTTGGATCCTCTGGTCCTCATCGATGCTCTAGCAGTTATTATGGGTCACGAGGAAAAAGAACTCTGTAAACCTGGACATTTGGCGCTGGTTTTAATATTGGAGACTGCAACAAATATTTTAGGTTCCAAGGAACGAGCTTGTCAATTACCTTTGATGGAATATCTAGCGGACAGAATGTGCGCTCTATGCTACGAGCGCGCATGGTACGCCAAATTAGGCGGATGCATAGCCATCAAATTTCTTTTCGAACGAATGGCAACGAAATGGGTATTGAATCATCTTTTTATTTTCCTCAAAGCTTTGATGTTTGTGATGATGGATCTCACCGGAGAGGTATCTAACGGTGCGATAGACATGGCTAAAGCTAATTTAGAAAAAATGTTGAGAGTTTGCGTGAATCCTGGCATTCAAGACAGCAATGTGGAATTGATCGAAGCACAAAATAAGAGCCTCTACGAGGTCACTCATGAGTTGGTAAGACAAGTGACGTCTCCCCACACAATGGTACGTGAACAGGCTATGGCTTCGCTACGATTACTCGGAGAAATTCAGAATAAAACAGTAACCGAAGTGATGGAACCACATAAAGAAGTTTTAGCTGATATGATTCCACCTAAAAAGCATCTGTTGAGGCATCAACCGGCAAACGCTCAAATTGGATTGATGGATGGAAATACTTTCTGCACTACTTTGAATCCACGTCTGTTCACCATAGATTTGACTGTAATGGAACACAAAGTGTTCTTTCAAGAACTTTTGGCACTCAGCGAAGCAGAGGACGCTAACCTCAATAAATATCCGTGCTACAAATCGGTTTCAAATCTTATTCCATTGAGAAAATCTGCTCTAAGAGCGCTGGCGGCTTGTCATTATATCGTAGCTTGTCGAGAAAAAATATTCGGCGTGCTGTACAAAGCTTTGGAAAAACCGAACGCAGAATTACAGGAAGCAGCATTCGAGTGTATGCAAAAATTCATCGCTGGATTCCAAATAGACCGAGAATCAGTTCACGCTATAATGCGACCGATGCTTCTCACTCTGGGAGATCATAGAAATCTGAGCCTGAATTGCGTTAAGCGTTTATCATACTTGACTCAATTATTCCCAAGTACATTCAGTATTACTCTATGCGAACAGCTTCTACAGCACTTGAAGAAACTTTTAGAGAATTTAATCCAAGCACATAAAGGAATATCGAAATCTGGCGAAAACGAGCAAAAAATTGCTATCATTATCAGTATTTTCCATCAAATTCCTGCAGCCACTCCTAAATTCATAGACGTTCTATGCAGACTCGTTTTGCAAACGGAAAAATCTTTGCTAGTGGAAGCGTCAAGTCCCTTCCGTGTTCCTTTGATGAAATTTTTGCTACGTTATCCAACCGAAACGTTGAATCTGTTCTTACATGACAATAATATCAAAGATCAGCAATGGAGCAGATATTTGGAATTCCTTATAAAACATAAGGATGGAAAACCATTCCGAGATGTGCTACATAACAGTACTGCAAGATTGATTACGATGCTTCTCGCTCATTCGCAAACCAACTCCAGCCTCAATCACACCGAGAAAAGCGAACTCCAACACCAAGCGATTAGAATTATCTCTGTGCTGATTAAATTTGACGAACAATGGCTATCGACGCAAAATCAATTGGTCAACGCGTTGAAACAAATATGGTACAACGACGATTATCAAGCACTGCATAAGAAAGTTGAAACCGTTGATTTTTGTCATTGGAAAGAACCGAAATTAGTTGTGAAGATTTTGTTGCACTACTTTCGACATCATCCCAACGATATGGACTTACTTTTCCAGTTATTGAGAGCAACTTGCGATAGATTCATTCCAGATTTTCAATTCTTAAGAGATTTCTTGGAGAATACAGTAGCACAAGAGTATACTGTAGAATGGAAACGCAGTGCTTTCTTCAGATTCGTCGAACATTTCCCCACGAAGAATATGTCTCAAGAATTGAAAGCTAAAATCCTCCAACTCATCATTATCCCCTGCTTTGCGGTTAGTTTCGAAAGAGGAGAAGGTACAAAATTGGTTGGTGGAGCACCGATGCCTTATCAAGATAATCCCGAAAACGTGGTTTCGGTATTCATCAGCAAAATCATCGATCCTGACAATCCATTTGGTTCGGCGGATTGCGTACGAATTTCTCTTCTACAATTTTCTTGTCTCCTCGTCGAGCAGGCGTCGCAACACATTCACGATGTTACTAATAAAAAACAAGGCACCAAGTTACGTCGCCTCATGACTTTCGCGTGGCCTTGTCTTCTTGGAAAGAACTGTGTAGATCCCACCACTAGATATCACGGACACCTGCTCTTAAGTCACATCATAGCGAAATTTGCTATCCACAAAAGGATAGTTCTTCAAGTTTTTCACAGTTTGTTGAAAGCACATGCGGTGGAGGCAAGAAACGTTGTTAGACAAGCTTTGGAAATTCTGACACCTGCCATGCCGGTGAGAATGGAAGATGGAAATACGATGCTAACACACTGGACGAAGAAAATCATCGTAGAGGAAGGTCATTCGATGCAGCAGTTGTTCCACATTCTGCAGTTAGTAGTTAGACATTACAAGGTTTATTATCCCGTACGTCATCATTTGGTTCAACACATGGTAAATTCGATTCAAAGACTTGGATTTAGTCCCACGGCTACGATTGAACATCGTAGATTGGCTGTAGAACTTGCCGAAGTCATCATCAAATGGGAATTGCATAGAATCAAAGATGAATCTGAAAATGCTGAAACGGGTGGCACTGGAACGATGTTGGGCAACGTGAAACGGCCATCAAACGAAGATCCAACAGGTACAAAACGTTTGGCTGCTCAAGCTGCTGGAAGCAATACTACAGTTCCTGTTATTTTACCGAGAATGGAACCTGGAGCTACCAAACCTATCGAAAGAGCTCATGCAGATGCGATACTCAACTTCTTGTTACGATTGGCTTGCCAAGTAAATGACGCCACGACGACTCAAGGCAATCCCGGAGAACAGTTATCTAGACGTTGCGTCGCGTTGTTGAAAATGGCTTTGAAACCTGATGTTTGGCCACAGTCTTGTGATTTGAAACTAGCGTGGTTGGACAAAGTATTCGCTAGTGTAGATAACCCTCAACCTAATTATGGAAACATTTGCACAGCCTTGGAACTTTTGACCTTCTTATTGGGTGTGATGAAACGAGAACAGATATTAGCAAGCTTCAAACCATTACAACGTGGTTTAGGAGCTTGCATCGCCAGCAGCAATACGAAAGTGATTCGTTTGGTCCATGGTTTACTATCCCGACTGATGACAATTTTCCCCACAGAGCCAACATCTTCCACAGTGGCTTCTAAATATGAAGAATTAGATACCTTATACACTACCGTCGGTAAATTCGTATTCGATGGTCTCGCAGCGTACGAAAAAAACACCTCCGCGACACCCAGTACATTGTTTGGGACATTGATGATGCTAAAAGCAGCCTGCACTAACAATCCTAGTTACATCGATCGATTGATAACTCCTTTCATGAGAGTATTGCATAGAATGGCTAAAGATCATTTACATTCAACTCAAACGGAAGCCAATTTAGTAGGGAGTGAGCTACTGATTCTCAGTTTGGATCTGGTGAAGAACAGAGTTTGCGTCATGGGTGTTGAAATGCGAAAATCATTCATAGGATCGATATTGGTTGGATTGATCGAGAAAACTCAAGATGTCAAAGTTATGAAAGCTATTACAAAAATGTTGGAAGAGTGGATGAAGAACAAAAATCCGATTGCTATAAATCAGACACCTAGTTTGAGAGAAAAATCGATTTTATTAGTCAAAATGATGCAATACGTAGAGAAGAGATTCCCCGACGATTTGGAACTCAATGGACAATTCTTGGAACTCGTTAATTACGTGTATAGAGACGAAACTCTTAAATCTTCTGAACTAACATCGAAATTAGAACCCGCGTTCCTGTGTGGTTTACGTTGCATTCAGCCACATATTCGGGCTAAATTCTTCGAAGTGTTCGACGCGTCGATGAGAAGACGTCTACACGATAGACTTCTTTACATTATTTGCAGTCAAAGTTGGGATGCGATGGGTCCGCATTACTGGATCAAACAATGCATCGAACTTCTCATCGTCACCGCGAATTCGACTACTCAGATACAAATGTCGAACCAAGATACTTTACTGCCAAGTGTAACATCTGTTATAAACATGGCAGACAGCGAGGAACATAAGAACTTCGTGATATACACCTCGATAAAAGAAGAACCTCAGGAGATAAATGAATCCAATGACGTGAAGGACGATATTCTTGACATAGATCTCTCGAATTCAGATCCAACATCGGTTCCCGAAGAACTTCCCGGTAGAAAGGCAACTTTAACTCAGCTTATCGCAAAACAAGGAGATTTTCTGGAATACGCTAAGAAAATTCGTACGGAACAACTCTTGGTTGCAGCTGCACAGCTTTGTCACATGGATACAAATTTAGCGGAACGCGTGTGGTTGGATACTTTCCCGAGATTGTGGAGCATTTTAGACGAACATCAGCATAATACTCTGATCGCCGAAATGGTGCCGTTTATTTGCAGTGGAACTCATGTGATTCAAAAAGATTGTCATCCCAGCGCGATAGCGACTTTCGTCGAAGCGATAGCTCATTGTAATCCTCCAGTCCCCATGCGACCAGCACTTATGAAATATCTCGGGAGATCTCACAATCTCTGGCACAGAATGACCCTGAGTTTAGAACAAATGGCCTTTGACAATGGGAGCGCTCAGTTCAAGAATAAACGAGATACCGATTGTTACGATTTCGAGCCCGACAATAGTCCACATGCCGAAATTTTAGATTCGTTATCGGATATGTATTCTTTGCTATGCGAGGAAGACATGTGGTCAGGACTTTGGCAAAAACACGCGCACTACAAAGAAACCCTCCAAGCGACTGCTTTGGAACAGCAAGGATTCTTCGAACAGGCGCAAGGAGCTTACGATTTAGCAATGACGAAGTTCAAACAAGACTATGTTTCTACTCCAGCTCCTTTCAAGACACAACGCGAAGCTATTCTTTGGGAACAACACTGGATAAGATGCGCTAAGGAATTGAATCAATGGGATTTATTGCTCGATTACGGAAGCAAAAAGGCAGAAAAAAATCCGTTTTTAATTTTGGAAAGTTCTTGGCGTGTTTCTAATTGGACTCTAATGAAGGAAGCTCTCGCTCAAGTGGAGCACAATTGTCCGAAAGAGATGGCTTGGAAAGTGAATTTGTGTCGTGGATTCTTAGCCATTTGTTATACCGAGGAACAACATTTGAGTGCCGTGGAGCGATACGTGGAACTCGCATCTGGATTATGTATGCGCGAATGGCGAAGATTACCGCATATCGTTAGTCACATACATTTGCCGTTACTGCAAGCCGCTCAACAGATAATGGAATTACAAGAAGCGATGCAAATCCATCAAGGTTTACTACACGGACGCAGTTCTTCTCTACACGATATGAAAGCCATTGTCAAAACTTGGAGAAATCGTTTGCCGGTCATAGCCGATGATCTCAGTCATTGGTCGGATATATTCACGTGGAGACAACATCATTATACGTTCATTTCCAGCCACTACGACTCCCAACAAGATCAAACGACTAATCATTCCATGTTAGGTGTTCACGCTTCGGCTCAAGCCATCATACATTTCGGAAAAATCGCTAGAAAGCATAATTTATGCGGTGTATGCTTGGACTCTTTGTCGAGAATTTATACGATTCCCAGCGTACCAATCGTAGATTGTTTCCAAAAGATTCGACAACAAGTGAAATGTTATTTACAAATGGCATCGGTCGCGGGTAAAAATGAATTGCAAGAGGGCCTGGAGGTCATAGAATCTACGAATCTAAAGTATTTCACCAAAGATATGACCGCAGAGTTTTATGCTCTAAAAGGAATGCTGCTTTCGCAGATAGGCAGATCGGACGACGCGAATAAAGCATTTTCAGCAGCAGTGCAGTTACATGACACTTTGGTTAAAGCTTGGGCACTTTGGGGAGATTACTTGGAATCTATCTTCACGCGAGATGCTAGGCAAATATCGATCGGGATATCCGCTATCACGTGTTTCTTACACGCGTGTAGGCATCAGAACGAATCTAAATCGAGGAAATATTTGGCAAAAGTGTTGTGGTTACTCACCTACGATGATGATAAATCTTCTCTCATGGAAGCTGTGGATAAATACGCGGTTGGGGTGCCTCCGATTCAATGGCTGCCTTGGATACCACAGTTGCTCATGTGTCTAGTTCGTCACGAAGGGAATGTTATTTTGAATCTATTGAGTCAAGTGGGTAGAATGTTTCCCCAAGCAGTATACTTTCCTATAAGAACATTGTACTTGACGTTGAAAATTGAACAAAGAGAGAGGTACAAGAGCGCTGAATTAGCCGCTGGAAAGTCTCAAGATGGAACTGATGGACGTGTGGGGAACGTTCAACAACAGAACATTCCAGAAACCGGACCGATTAGAGCAACTCCACCTATGTGGAGGTGTTCCAAGATAATGCACCTGCAAAGAGATATTCATCCAACGATTTTATCTAGTTTAGAAGGAATTGTAGATCAGGTAAGTTCACGATATGTTATATACATAATTCATGTTTACATCATGAAGGAAGAAGTACACTATAATTCATAATTCATTGTTGATATAGATGGTTTGGTTCCGGGAAACTTGGTACGAGGAAGTTTTGAGACAATTAAAACAAGGTTTAGCGAAATGTTATGCCATAGCTTTCGAAAATCGTGGAGCAGTCAGTGAAGCTACGATAACACCTCATACGTTGAATTTTGTCAAAAAACTTGTTTCTACATTTGGAATAGGAATTGGTAAATATTTAAAAACTTACATTCGTTTTAACCAGAAAAAAGAATTATATGAAATGAAAATATTGTATTGTGTTTAACAGAAAATATATCCTCTTCGCAAAATGTTAACAATACCTTCGGCTCAGCCGCTTCAGAATCCTTGGCGCGCAGAGCACAAGCCACTGTTCAAGATCCAGTTTTCCAGAAAATGAAAGGACAGTTTACAAGTGATTTTGATTTCACGGTACCAGGTGCTAGGCTGTTGCACAACCTGATCAATAAACTCAAGAAGTGGATCAAAATTCTTGAAGGAAAAACTAAACAATTACCTAAGTAAGTATTCTTACAAATATATATATTTTTTACTTGTAAAAGAATCATCATATTTAATATTTTTACTTCAGATCATTCCTCATAGAAGAAAAATGCCGATTTTTGAGCAATTTTAGTTTGAAGACTGCCGAAGTTGAACTACCTGGTGAATTTTTATTACCCAAGGTAGAGTATTTTTTTTTTATCCCAGAAGTATTCTTTATTATTCAATAAATAAATCGAATGATAATGGATGAACAAAACTTCCACAGCATTCCCATTACTATGTGAGAATAGCGAGATTTATGCCAAGAGTGGAGGTGGTTCAACGACACAATACAGCAGCTAGAAGGTTACGTATCCGCGGACATAATGGTCGTCTTTACCCTTACTTGGTGGTTAACGATGCTGGCTTAGGTGACGCCAGACGAGAAGAACGTGTACTTCAGTTATTGAGAATGTTGAATCACTATTTGGCTAAACAGAAGGAAACCTCGAGAAGATTCCTCCATTTCACCGTACCTCGTGTCGTGGCAGTTTCACCACAAATGCGTTTAGTCGAGGATAATCCCGCTTCTGTATCTTTGTTAGATATTTACAAACAAGGCTGTGCTAAATTAGGTATAGAACATGACGCGCCAATCGCGAGATATTACGAAAGATTGGCTACTGTGCAAGCTAGGGGTGCCCAAGCTAGTCACCAAGTACTGCGAGATATTTTGAAAGAAGTACAAACTACTATGGTCTCCAAAACCATGCTCAGAGATTGGGCTTTGAAAACTTTCCCTTCAGCTACGGATTATTGGACTTTCCGGAAAATGGTATGATTCAACATTAACTCAGAGTGTCCACATTTTGCGGATAAGAAAAAAATTCGTCCGTTATATGATTCTCAAAATTTATATCCTTGTTCAAATTTTTCCTCCATAATTTCATCCTTGTGCAATTTGCTCCGTGATATAATATAATCTTCTTGATAAGAACCGACAATAGCGAAGGCGAGTATTGGAACAAGTGAAGTGTAAAAACATAAAAATTTCGCTTCATTCTCACCAAGTGGGAGAAAGTTGAAAAGATTTTCGTAAACCTTCCTGTGGACACCCTTATTCATCTCTTAAGAATAATTTAAGCATGTTTCATGTTATTTATTTTCACAGTTCACATTACAATTGTCTTTGGCTTGTTTCGCGGAGTACGTACTGCACTTGACGAGATTGAATCCGGATATGATGTACGTGCACCAAGATTCCGGGTTAATCAACATTGCTTACTTTAAATTCGACGTTGACGATACTTCTGGAGAATTGGATGCTAATCGGCCTGTACCATTCAGACTGACGCCTAATATTTTAGAATTCCTAACTAGCACTGGTACGTATAGCTATGTTATTATACAAACATTTATATTCACGTGGATACTCAAACTATTTTCATCAGGTGTTTCAGGGCCATTGACCGCAAGTGCGATAGCTACCGCGCGGTGTTTGGTGCAACCATCTTTCAAAGTACATACGATATTACGAGCTATTCTACGCGATGAGGTGATCGCGGATCACAACAAAAAGCAAGAAGACGCCGAGAACGCGGGCCAGGCACCCACGGACATGAAAGGGGAACTTTTAATAACAATGGTAACTCGCGCTGTCACCGCAATTGTGACAAGACTAAACTCGTTGGCCAATTTCGATGGAACTGACAGTAAAGTCAGTACTCTGGTAGCAGCGGCTAACAGTCACGATAATCTTTGTAGAATGGATCCTTCTTGGCATCCATGGTTATAATTTGTTCACATTTGTCTTATTTTTCGTACGAATAGAATTATGTGGTGTGAGAACTGTTTAAAGATATGTAAGATAATAATGTTCCATTGTGTAATTTAAAATTCACTTTATGTTAGCATGATTGCATAAATTACTGTAAATAGTTTCATTGATACTTTATAAAACTTTGTAAAGTTAGTGTTAGTGTAAAAGCGTTTCAATAGAATATCTCATCTCGAGATATTCCCCTAGAAACACAACAAAAAGATTACTTGTGGTTTTATAAAGCACAAAAACATCGGTTCTCGTGTATATATAAAGTATATAAATCAGAAGTTATCGGTTTTTTTTACAACTTGTACAGTTACAGAACAAATAATTTATCGTTATATAAATGAAAACAAACACAACATTTCGAAACAGTGAGTTTGATAGATGATGCATCTGAAATTCGTGTGTACGTCTAAAATTTGTTATTTCATTTTTTTTATACTTACTGTTAATGTTCCCGTTTTGTACAATGTACAATCGCACGTATATTTATATGTATGTATATTGTTTTTATCATCATATCAATTTTTCACCGTGAAAAGTTGAAACATTCGAGTGTTCATTATTTTCGTAATACCAACTACTTTGAAATTCAAAGTAGTTTCAGCAAGAGTTTTTACAAGTACACACAGAATCAAAAACAGTTGATGCGTTATTTAAGAGTGATTTGTTATCATTGTATGGCATGAAAATAAAATGAACTTTTCTAAATAAATATCAATTTTATTTGAATTATTTTGTGAAAAACGATGATATAAAAAATCACTTAGTGGGTTTGAGATTAATGTTTCTTAGCATACATAAATCTCGAGCGGTTGCTTTTCGGCCTACTGCAGTCGAAATGTCGTAAAATCTTAACACTAGATCGGTGGTAAATAACTCTGGCAATGCTTTCAAAAGAGAGGGTACCTGAAAAAAAATCTCATTATTGAAACAAGAAGATATCAAAAAATATACGAAAACTCACCAACGTCTGTGGCATTCCTTGTAATACGATACGAGTTCTATCTTTCCCGCATTCCACTATGAGACGCAAAAATTGAAAAATGAAGTAAGTTTGTTGAGAAATATCACCATCTTTACCGGCGAGAAAGGAAAAAATGGTGAATAAATTGTTCAAAGCGGTAGAAAGTGGTTCTCTCAAAATAATGGATTTTTGTCCATTCGTCGAACCTGTCGCTTGGGGACTTTGAGAACCGAACATGGGGTTCGAATCACCAGATTCGTTTAGTCTTAGGATTTTGTTTGCAGGTACTCCAAGAGCGTCTAATTCATCTGCATCGAGATCTCGTCCAACTCGTTTTCTACTGTTTCCACAATGAGGATTCGAATTATTGTATTCCAATGTAGAAAATATACAATATACACAAAGTTTAGCTAAACTCGATGACTGCGGTTCAACTAAATCTTCACTTCTGCAATGATTCAAATGTATAGTCGATACAAATCGTAAGCAAATAATTCTTCAAAGATACGTGTAACTTACTGCAATGAATTATATAAATACTGAGGAATGATGTAGCTTAAAAGATCCATCGTACAATTCTCAATATCCAGATGGAATATCGAAAATGCTAAATCCACAGCTCGATCCAATTCTTCTTGATACCGATATTTCAAAACTTCCTTGACTAAATTTGAAACGAACCATAAAGAACCGCCTGTGCTTAGTAAGGATTCTAAAGACTGAGTTGCTTGGATGTTTATCCAACCTCTTTGATGGATACCTTGCCAAACGGATTCTAACTGTTCTAATATCGGTTGTCTTGATATGATGCTGTTGATAATTGGATTGTAATAACTCAATGTGTAACTGTTTTTCAGTTTAAGTATAAATTTGTGTACATACCTGTGAGACATTGAAAGTACTTTGGGTTTCGATTGTGTTGGAGGATGCACGTCGTATAACATTTTTCGAATAATTTGGAACATCAAAATAGAGCTGAAAAATGTAGAAAAAAGGTAAAAAATTTGAAATAAATATAATATCTTTGATTTTCACGTACCGTTCTTTGATATTGTCTTGCATCTCGTCACCGGGAAGTTGTGTTAAAAAGTGTTGTACCATATTTATAGGTTTCAAAAGAGCATCTTGATGAGTGATACTCATATGTGCGCATAACCATGCTGCTGCGCATACGGGTAAACAACATGCCGCTGCTCGTAATCCATCCAAAGCTCTCTTAACATCTCCAGCTCCTAAAGCTCCACTTTCCCAAGCGTTGAGTAGTTCTTTGACAGCTCCCATCGCGGACTGACAAGTCAAATGCCATTTTGTGTTATTCGATTTGAAATCAGAGTCCGGAGAGTTGATTTGTGCCAACAGAGCGTCGACTCTCGTTGGATCGATACTTTGTAGCATCTTTTGTGGAGATTTTGGCTTATTTCGTTCTGGCATACACTCTCTCACCCATTGTTCGAAGAATGAATCTCCTCCTTCCTCTAACACCACCTAGAGTGTTAAAAATCTAAACATAAAGCAATCTGCGTAGGATACAGGTATAAACATTTCAGAGTTTTCTTACATCGATTCCATAAGTCTGAACGATAGAGCACAGCATCAAAAATGAGACATCGAATAACATAGCTCTCGTAGCTGCATTCTTCCCAGGCAAAGGATCAGCCGTTTGCTTACTACATTCATTGAATTTAATCAATTTAGTAACAAAAGTTTTCAATTTTCCCTCGACTGTAGCTACCGCTAACATGAGTTCAAAACTTTTTCCCGTTAATACTTGATATAGCATGTTCAATAAAGCCTCTTGAATTTTATTATACTCTGCGTTGAGCATTTTTAAAATCCCAGCTAACGTTGGCTCGGCTCGAATTATAACTTTTGGTATAGATGGAGTTGGAGCATTCGAAGATTCCAACTTTTGTAGAACCGCTGGTATACCTTCTCTGTATGAATAAACATACATTTTATTTCAATTAAAACATAATTTTTATCGACTCACCGTCTACTGCTTATTTGTTTTACTTGTTTTTCGGTTACAAGATTCACTTTTTGTAATTCGTTTAGTAAGCATTCCACGCAATTACACGAACACGTTGTATCCATTATATCGAGAAGTGGTGTGAATTGCAGCAACAGTTCAAAAGCGTCTAAAATATCTTGGGAATATTCCGGCATATCGTCACCTTTCAAGAAATCGAGATTAGGATAAAGAAAGCTCACGAAAGAAAGTATGCTTCTATTACTCACCATTCAAACTAGCAGTATGTAATTCTTTGAGTATCAAAGGAACTTTTAAGAATATAAAAGCACCCCATTGGGATTCTTTGAAAGTTCCTGTTACGTTATGCAAACACATTAAACAAGCACGAATTATCTCACAATACAATCTAGCGTTCGTGTAACTTTTCAGTCTTTGAATCATCAACAATTGATTCACAAATACTGCTGTTTCTGTACTGGGATTCAATAAAACTTGGACTGCAAATAATGGCTGCAAGCAATGAGTGATAGATTCCATCTGATTGTTGTTTGTGAAAGAACTGAAGGATTCTATCTCCAAATTACATATCTTTTTTATAGTATCTTCTATTGGAACCGACGATTTGATAGTACTAGACTTTTGAAGAGCTTCAAACATGCTCTCTTTACATTTCTCAATGACTTCTAAATATAAATCTGAAATTCAAAATTGAGTTTGAAAATTAAAGAATTCGTATAAAAAAACAAACGGTATGTCGCAGTCTTACCTTTATCATCGTGTTTAGCTAAATACATCATTGCACACAGGAAATCGGAACTGAGGATGGATTTCAATATACTAGCCGATTTGTCCATCAATTCTGTCGATTGTGGAGTCAATGGACTGTTTTGAGGCATTTTGGTTAAAGAATGCAAGTAACATTGTAACAACCAATGAACTATAGATAAAACAGCTGCAGCAAGAAGATCTTCTTCGGGTTTACCTCTACAAGTTATTCCTTCTTGAATAGATTCTAAGAATTCTAATAAACTTAGGATACAATGAGGTTTGTGAAAGGCATCGTATTTACTGATTCTCTGCAGTACAGCGGCATAAGAAACTAACTGAAATGGTAAAAGTTCAATGAAATAAGGAAAATGTGCATATTTCAAAATTTAACATACCTGTGAACTCAGAGAATGCTTTAAATATGCCAATACCAAATGATTTGGACCAGGTCCTACTAACGCCTGTTGTAAAATACAATCCGCTAAATTATACACATCCCCGCTTACTCCTCTTGGCAATATCTGTGGATTTCCCAAATATTTGTACCCTGTTTCAGAATCTGAATATGTTACTAGTAAAATTCAAATCTTACCGTTTTTATATTAATACCCCATTGTAAATCACTCCAACGTTCTCTCCATGCACGTAGCAAGAGAGCTTTCAAACTACTAGTTTTACTAGTTACTTTGGTTTCCATCATCAGAAGTAATAAATTACAAATAATTCTTTCAATATCTCTAAAACATGATTTTTCAATAAATTACAAAATTTTTAAAGTCTTCAATTTTATTGTCAATTACAAATCAAATTATTCAAAATTCATCATAAATATTTTTTCTACAAAAATGTAGAATTGATTAATTCATTTATTTGAAATGATTGTTTTTAGTAGAAAAGAACATAACCTCTACCTTCAAATCCAACATACTATGTGTTTTTGAATTTTCGAATTCTAAGAATATTATTTCACATGTTTATAGAACGTAATTATACTACGTTTCATAATTCACGATTGATAAGTCACAAATAATAATCCAAAAAATCAATTATAAAGCACTATAAGCCACTGAAGTTTGCTTGGATCTGCTTAACACGGGTAAAATCACTGTTTATATTGGTCTATATCTTCTTGTATCCGGCATTTAACGCCATCTATAAGAATGTACTTTTGCCGTCAAACCAATTTGAAAAGGGAATAAATTACTATTACATATTATTACATTTATATATTATCAATAATATTATCGTATACAAAGAGAAAAATGCACATTTATATAACTATTTCAAATACGTTTTTGACATTCCTCTGACACTCTTCATGAAATGTTTGTTCTGAAAGACTGTATTGTATAAATTTCAAAAATACAAGTTTTCATTAAGTCACTTATAAAATAATTTCGTTATCACAGTGATAAGCTGCACAAGCACGATAAATATCGTTGATGTTTGAATCTTTTCTTGAAATGAAATCTGAATGGCAGATATGTTAACTGTATTGAATTTTCAAATTTAGTATTATTTCAATTTGTTTCAATAAACGATTCAAACTTCAATAATGTGCACAATATTGCGAATTTCTCTTTTTTTTTTTTTTTGTTTTTTAAGTATATCAGCTTAAATGAAATCCTAAAACTCATTTTAATTGTCATAAAAATTGATTTATTTTCTGAAGCCCAAACTGCTGTTTTTAGCTATGAGTAGTTTATATTTTTGTGCCCTCAAGAGTATTCTAATAATAAGATATGTTAATATTATAATGTCGTTGATGTGACCGCGTGAACTCCATGTACCAACACGATAGGTGGCAAATCGGCCGTTAATTCTGTCAATGACTGAAGATATTGATGATACATTGAACTTTCATCCCAGGTATTCGAAGTTGGAGGAGCAGGTAAGTAGATGAAAATTGTTGCAGTTTCAGAGGAATGTTGTCTGATCAATTGGTTAATGCTTTAAAAGAAAGAAAAAAACATACAAAAAATGCAAATATTACCACAATTGATTTGAATTGTCTATTACTTACTTCAATATATAAGCTCTGGATACGTTACTGAGAGAATTATCATTGTTTTCAGGACCTGATTCGTATTGGCTGTCTGATTTGCTTTCGATAAGAGATTTGCCTTTTAAACCTGACACTTGCATACCCCAATTGGGGATTTTTTTAATCGATGCGGAAATTCGCAAACTGTCCAAGAGTTTCCTGATTTTAACTTCATTCGAATTCTTTGGAAACTCGCTCATGGAACCTTGAGAATCGAAACTACTTATACTACCACTGCTGTCCGATATCTCACAATGGAACACTCTGAGATGTAAATTTTTCCAAACGGGGACCATATTGATAATACACGCTAATTGAAGCATGAATAAAGAAGTTGTATCAAATGGATCATTGTCAGTCGGTTGAAAGAAATTCACTGGCCATACGTCGATGTATTTCAAATGTGAATTCCTGTGAAAGACATTTTATTAACATTAAAAATCTGTTTTCAATAATACATGAAAATTACATTACTCACCTTGCTATCTCTGATTTATCTAATATATGAAAATTCCTGCACAAACATAAATTCTTCTTCATTCTTAAAATGTCTGAACACATTCCCACGTATTGGACGTGATCCAAATTTTTTGGTGCGCCTGATTGTCTCAAAGGAAACACGGTGTTATTTGGAAAAGTAGTGATATTTTCAAACGTACTGGTTCTGTACGGAGAATCGAGGAAAAAGTCCCTCGGAGTTTCTTCGTCGAAAAAACCCAAAATTATGGTATTGGGTTTCATAGCTCCCATTCCAGATAATCTCACTAAATGATGTAATCCTTCTCTCACAGTTTTAGTTACCGTTAGTTCTACAAAAGCTTTGACTTTCATGTGATCCACTAAGCTCAACCAATGAGGATATTCCTCTAGAGTGGGATCTATATTCTGACCAGAAAATTCTCCAACTTTGACGTGTCCTATGACATAGAGACCGCCTTTCTTCAAATCATTTATAAAATCGATTAATGGACATGCGGATCTTGGTGATGCTATCATCAACAGTATTTGCGGTCTCCAAAATTTCACGTGATCTTTACGCGAATCTAACATCAATAAATATTTCCTGACTTGATGGAATATCAAGGCCTGGGATATACTACCCCAAGCAGCATTTTTACTTGGAGAAAATAAGTGTAATACGATAATTAAAACCAAGCATAATATAATACTGCTGGAGGCGTAGATGCTGTTTATTACAAACATCATTATTAAAGTTCCTAGTAGACCTATCGTAGCTGTGTACCATGTGAAATAATTAAACGTCGGTCTGTAAGGAAAATTTATTTTGGATTTAATAATGAATTTCATTTTCATTGCAGTTTTTGTTACCTGAAGTTTGGTGCACTCGCAAGCTCTAATCCAAGGCAAGCTAGATTTGTAGCTAAATAACTCAATAGAAATAGTACTGAATTGATTTGAGCGATTGTATTTAGCGATCCAATTAATAAAATTGTTTGTACAAGTGCCCAGGAGGTGAACACAGCGGCGACGGGATTTCCCTTCCATGTTCCATGTATTATAAAGTTCAAACCCGAGCCTGAAATGCAAAAAATGTATCTCCACGCTGTTAGAAAAGTTTGTAGCAGATATATGACTTACCAAAAACGTTATCTTTTGCCAGTGCTTCTAAAACTCTGCTAGACCCAATTAAGTTACTTAAACCAGCACTAAAAGTTGCTGTTAATATACCAACGCTCACAAAAGGGGGCCAAATATTAATTGGCATCATATAAATGAAATTATTTTGTAGTAAAAAACGTGTCGTGGTTGCTGCTATTAAAACTGATAAAACTATATAACATATAAAAGTGAATAATACTGCGGATAAGGTACCACGTGGAATATTACGTCCTGGATTTTTCAGTTCTCCTATAATAGAAAAACAAATCAGTATAAAGAATTGTATTATGAATCTCACATATTGTGTACATACCGCTCATGTTAGCTCCAGCCATTATACCTGTCACACCACTGAAAAGTACTCCAAATACACTGGCGAAATCTGTCATTACTCCTCCACTCGAATAATCCGCACTGTAGTTCGCATATAAATTACTCATCAGAGTGGAAGACATAAGACCTGTGTAAGTGCCATTAACGTGATCAGTTACGTTCTGTACTAACGTGTTTGCATCTGGGATTGGTATCTGCAAATTATATACAATTACTTAAAATTCTGGGAATAATATTATTACAGGCAATACATTCTCACGTACTTCCATCGGTCCTTGTACGACGAAACTAACAAAAACACTGCCCAAACAGATGCATACAACAGCTAGAATTGCTACACTTGTTTTTGCAAACATAGCTGCGCCGATTAAACAAACTATAAGATTTGCTGTATTCAACATAGAACAGTATAAAAATCTCCACCAACGACTGTCCGGTATCAGACCTTCCGGTTTGCTTATCAAGTAACCAGAGGGACCAAAGTTTTCTACTAAACCTTCGGCACATCCCGAAATACATAGAGCGCTCGATACTACGTTAGCCATAAAAAACAGAGTTCCTATCGAGCCTCCGAATTCAGGTCCGAGAGTGCGACTGATCATAACTGTATCAATATTTATGGACATCATTAAGGAAATTATTAAGAATATTTTATGTTTACCTTCCATTTGTCTTTGTCTAATTGATAGCTTTGTTGCACTGGTTCTGTATGTAATAATAATAATAATGCTAATAATAATAATAATAATAAGTAACTCAGTAGATAACTGTACATTGTTGATAATAATCCAATGAGCAGTGATTTGAAAACAAAGAACAAAGAAATGTTAAATATGTATGAATTTTCTGAGAATTAAAAGGATACAATATGCTCCACCTCCTTCAACAGCACCATTTGTAGAAATCGCACACACAGATGCGACTGTGAAGAGTAAAATTCCATAAGCAATGATGAATTGCGATATAGTTACCAGCAAGCCTGCATTGCCAACAATGTATCCTAAAATATTTGAGATTTCATAATATAATTAAGTGTTTCAACATACTGTTTTAGATAAATGTATAGAATTATGTTCTTACCCATACGTATGAAAACTAAGGCACTGAACATCGACAGTGTGACAGGACTAAACACCCCGGCAAATGTACCTAAAGTACGACTGTTGTCTATAGACAGACTACCGAATTCGACATAACCATCTTCTTCGACATTGGATTTTCCAACTCTAAACATTCTACTCAGTCTTTGAAAAACTCCTCTCCCGCGAATCAATGGAGCTTTCTCATTGTTGATTCTAGTGGTTGTAGGCTCAGCGTTGGTAGAGCCCAATTCAGAGGCAATCATTGTTTCAAGGAATTTCTATTCAACATGAAAACGAATGAATGAATTGAAAAATGTGTACATACATCAATATCAATCAACATAATTAATAAGAAAAGTAATTTAGCTTACCTATTGAAATATTATTTCATTCACTTAGTAAGATGTCAAATAACACAAAGGATAGAATATGTCAGATTATGATACAATGATGTCATACACAAATATCTAAGCTTTCGAATGCTTTCAAATCAGATAAGGTAAATTGAATTGTTTCTATGCTTGAATGAAGCTATAGTTTATACGCCTACTGTTTCATACTGCTTGATACTACTGCTACTTCTTTGACATTTCTGTGCTTGGAGGTTATATTTACATCGATATCACGAGAAATCTGCTGTTCGATTGGTGGTGTCTGTTGGAAATTACATCATTGTGTTTTAACAGATTGTTGACATATTCATGAAAATCGCCTTCGTGTTGTTTCATGCGGTCTCATGTATAGTCATTTGTTTTTCATTCAAGTAATGTTTATCTCTACCTCGAATCTGTACTTTCGTTCATCATTAACTTCTTTAATTTTTGTGATAAGATATAAATAAAAAGTATTTATTATAACTTGTATAAGTGAAGAATAAAAATGGTGATTTACCGGTCTCAAGTTTTTTCAGCTTTGCAATCTACTGCATTAAAGTCACTTTTTATCCGTAATATGAGTGTTTCTGTAAAATCATTGGTTTACAAGGAATACGGTGAACCTGCAAATGTTGTACAATTATCCACATCTATGCTTGATAGACCAAAACAAAATGAGGTAAATATCTTTATCGTGAGCTTTTCAGTTCAATTTTGTAATTTCATATTGATTCTGAATCAAAACAGGTTTCGGTCAAGTGGATTTTAGCACCTGTCAATCCAGCGGATATAAATACGATACAAGGTAAATATCCAAGTAAACCACCGTTACCAGCGATTCCTGGGAATGAGGGAGTTGGAGAAATAGTAGCTGTTGGACCTGGTGTTCAGGAATTAGATATCGGTGATCAAGTAGTACCTAAGACTAATCATTTGGGGACTTGGAGAACTCATATGAATTGCAAATCTGAAGATTTCATGAAAGTAAAGATTTATTTATCTGATAAGAATGAATACACCATATACATATTTTAGTTATTCTTCTGAAATTTTTGATTAATCATGAATACAAACACGTGGGTTTTATAAGAAGCATTGAAAATATATTATTAATTTCATTATTATTATTATGTGGTGTATTCTTTCTATAAGAGTTTTATAAAAATCACATTTAGAAATTCTGGTTTGTATTTCCAATAGATTCCCAAAGAAGTAAGTAAGGTTGAGGCAAGCATGATCACCGTCAATCCACCTACAGCATATAGAATGCTCAAAGATTATGTAACGCTACAACCAGGTGACACAGTAATACAAAACGGTGGCAATTCAGCTGTTGGACAATTAGTTATTCAACTATGTAAAGCATGGAATTATAAAAGTGTAAACGTAGTCAGAGATAGACCAAATATTCAAGAATTGAAAGTAAGTAATACATTTTCATGTTATTTATCATTTATATAAAATTATTCTCTAAGAGACATATACATATATTTTCTAGAAACAATTGATGAACCTTGGAGCCACAGAAGTTTTTACAGAAGAAGAAATTAGAACTACGACTATATTCAAAAGTAAACAATTGCCTGTACCAAAGTTAGCTCTTAATTGCATATGTGGTCAAAGCGGTGTTAATATTCTTAGGCATCTCGATCAGAATGGTGTGATGGTAACTTACGGAGGCATGTCCAGAGAACCTATCACCGTTCCTGCATCTGCTCTCATTTTTAAAGTAATTTATGCATATATTATCAATCATATCTTCTAAAATATGAATTTAATTTTTCTTTATCAAATCTACAGAATATAGCCTTGAAAGGATTTTGGATGACAGCCTGGAGTAAGGCGAATGCAAATTCACAAGAACGTATGAACATGTTTAAGGAATTAACAGATTTATTTGCGAGTAAGAAATTACAAGCACCTCCACATAAATTGGTTCCCTTTGGGGAATATCAAGAAGCCATCACCAAAGCTCTAGATATAGGTGGTAAAACAGGAGTTAAATATATTTTAGATATGAGTAAGTCTTAGACTTCTTTGTGATCATGATTTTTACATCAACAATTTTTTATTTCCAAAGATCTGCTTTTAAAGTAAAATAAATGAACAAAGTGATAACAAATAGATTATTTAATTTCATCGAGAAGATCGAGTACGCTTACACCATTTTGGATGGTTTCCTGCTCGAGTTCGTCAAACTCTGCAACAACGTTATTGATTTTACTTTTATATTCTTGATTGGACACAGGTTCTTCATCATCCTTCATTTCTTTATCCTCGATACTTTCATCTTCCCCTTTTTCAAAGTTTCCTGCGATTTCGATTTTCGAATCCGCGGTATCATTTCCGAACAAGCTCAAATTGAATGACTTATGATTCGAAATATCTTCCGTTCCTAATTGAAGAGCTAACATTTTTAGTTCTGCTTTGGTTCCACAGTCGCTTGTGAAGTTTTGAAAATTCCTCCTTGGCTTTATCACGTTAGGCGTTGTTCCGTACGTCGGAGAATATCTATAAGACAAATTTTTTATGTAATAAAACATTGTTTATCAAAAATGTAAAATAAAACTTACATGTTTTTCCCTAAGAATGTTCCTCTTTCCCCAAACAATTTAAAAGAACTGTTACAGGTTGTTTTGTCAGGCTCTACATCTTTAATTTTCAATCCAAAGAGAACGTCTTTGTTATCTTCGTATCTCTCGTCGTACTTTTGAGATGTCAGATTAAAAGTCGCATCCTCGTTTTGAAGACCAAGTCTCAATAGAATAGATACTCTAACGTTGTACGGTTGCAATTCGTTCAAACATGTATTTCTAGCTTCCCAAACTTCCTCGTGAGTTAAATTGCTATAAAACTAATCGAATGAAACGTTATTTCATTCATCAAATAGTTGTATATAAAACAAATCTTACATCCACTATCATCTGAGACACCAGAGTGATCAGTTCTTGAGCTACAGAGTTTGTGACCATATCGTGAATACCCTCCATGTGATTTAAAGTTATTAAAATTAATTCTCTGGGACCCGTAGAAGCTGTTAGTTGATATTTCACGATCATTACCATGAGATCAAACAATTTATTCATACTCCCGGTATCCAGTCTCATAATGGACGAAAGTGCAACTGATTCTAATATCGAACGCAAATCCGATACACTCATTAAAGGTAATTTGTCAAATATGGTAACTATTGTTTTTGGATTGAGAAGTGCGATAGTTACATCGTCCAACACTGTAATCAACATGAAATTATAATATCATTCCTTTTTCTTATTTTACAAAGATGAAAGTGAGGTGGGATTTGGATTTAAAAACTAGCCTTGTACGGTTTTATCCGTGTCGATCTTCTGTGCTTTCAATCTTTGCTGTAAAACGTACAGCATTTCACCACCCATGTTCAAATACAAAATTGGTGACGCGTTTAAAGACATTTTTCTTTCAATTTTTATATATCAATGTGTAAATGAATAAATAACAAGTAGGGACTGAACTTTAACAGGTCGACTCTATGTTGACAAATTATACATACCAACTAGAGTAGAAGAAATTGAAACGTTGTCTTGACGACGATTGTATACACAAAACTATTTCAAGGTGCGTAAATTAATTCAATTTTAAACTTTTAATTCGATCAATTTATTCTATTCATTGGTGAATTATATTAGTCTGAATCATTTATCAGAACAAACTGATGATTGAGTATTGGCAAATTGGAAAACATAAACGTTTTCAATTTCCTAATGAAGTTTCTAAAAAAAACTTCTCCAGTTATGAATGGTTGAAGTGCCATTGATCGATGAGATTGAATAAAAAGTTTGGAACAGTAAATGAAATTCGATGGACATTTATTATCGATATATATGTTTCATGTTTTATCTGAAAACATCAGTTTTACGTCAATAGTATTCATCAAACGACATATTTTCACATCTGTAAATCAGACTTTGTTTTAATAAAAGATTTAAATTTCAGCAATATTCTATAAATCTTGAAATTCACGAATATGTCTTATTCCAAATTTCTGGAATAATTGTGAGATGTAGAATTCAAAACAAAATTTTCAGATATGTAATTTCCCACACTCGTTGTCTAAAATATATCTTCAGAAACAATTGAGAACAATGCAAGAAGTCTTATGCAACATGAATAGATATCTTTTAGAAGTCTTAAACTGTTCTTCGGCTGAAAGATATCTTCAAGAACGTTTTCAGAAACCTTTTCAAATGTTCTCAAAGATATCTTTCAGAAACTTCTCAAAGGTTTCTGAAGACGTTCTTGAAGATATCTTTTAGACAACGAGTGTTGTGTGGGTTATTTCACACGGGTTCTAAATATCCTTTGATTTTTTTTGTTCTAGAAAAAGAAAATTCTTAGTACAAGTTTCAATCCATAGACGCCTGGAAGTCAAAAAAATGTTGTCAATGTTCGAGCTTCTCAATTATCTACTAAAGTGCCCTCAATTTTACTGGAACATGAATATCCTATCATTTTTGGGTATGCTCTTTCAGAATCCACTGTTAAAATTGAATTTTAACTTAAAATCATTTGGAATTGATTCAATAAAAATTGAATTTCCCTCTCTCATCCTTCCCGCACAGCACAGAAATTCAAAAAGAATTCTTGAGAATTCATAATTTTTTGAACTCTCCATGAACTCTTCCTGATCTAGTGCAAAGCCGGAAATTCCGTCATTATTTTTCTATAGTTCCACACCATTCCACACCAAATTGAGAATGTGTGGATGAAAAGACCCTCAATATCTTTGGTTAATTTGGTTACGGTCCTTTTCCGGTACTGCGCAGTAATGTGATATTGCATACAGGCGGAATATACGCGGCGGCACACCAAACTTAACTCCATCTCCTTCGCTACTATGCTCTTTCCTGATTCTTCTCTCTCCATAGCAATATGTTGCATCATTTTCCTTGTCTCATAAAACTGTCTCTCTCTCTTTCTCTGCGCGCAGAAATTCAGTGGATACTGATTACAGAATTACAGTATATATAGAGTTCAATGGATCCAATAGCACGTATTTATTAATAGAAACAAATGATCAACAATAATCAACTTCAGTTTTACACAGAATAAACATTATGGATGCTAACAACTCTTTTTAACGCGTATTAACAAGCTCGCATATTACACATCAAGTTCAGTGACTCCTATTAATCTGTTTATTATTACTCAACAAAGCAGTTTAAAATAGTTTCAATGGTTTTTCATTAAATCTGGCCATAATGATGATAGTCGACGATTTAAATACGATTCATGCAAAGGTACGAAAAGTATCTTATTTTTTTCAACATGTTGAAAATTCATTGAAAATTATGTTGCATGTACTTACAAAAATAAAAAAAATTAGATATAAAGTAGAAAATATATCATAAATCATAGTTCATTCATGCGTGTGTCACAGGTGGATTCAAAAAAGACTGACATCAGAGATGTAAATATGGAGAAAATACTCTTTCTGTTGGGCAAGAAATTAGAAGCGGATAATAGAAAGTTGTCGTTATCAAAAGAATTTAAGAATTTGCAGAGCGACGAGGAACGTATACTATTTACCGCAAAAGTTATGCAGGAGTACGATATAGTACCACAAGCAACTGACATACCGAAGAATTCACTTGAGGCTGAAAAACTGAGAGAGAAAGGAAATAAGATATTCACTACTGGTACAATAGATAGTATAAAATGTTTGGAAGCTTTGGAATGGTATACCAAAAGTGTAGCTTTTGCGCCATGTCTGTCAAAAGAGCTTGCATTGGCGTATGCCAATCGATCAGCTGTACTCTTGAAAATGCAGAAATATCAGGAATGTGTCAGAGATATAGATAGAGCATTGAATTTGAATTATCCTGACAATTTGAAAGCCAAACTGTATGTAAGAAAAATGGAATGTTCGGTCGCGTTAGGTCATTGCGCCATAGATCAAAATTACGAAGAAGCCTTGCATTGGTTGGAAAAAATGTCTATCAATGATAATTCACACAAGAATCTGAAACTCAAACTACATAAAATTTATGAAAGCTCGAAATCTGTTTCTTCTAAAAAGAAAATAATGCAAAAAGAAGAAGAACCATTACCGGAAATAACCTCCCGTAATACCGAAGCTCCTTGTGCTTCGGATGCCATAGCTATCAAGTATACCGAACAATTCGGTAGACACATCGTTGCTACACGGAGAATTCCTGCTGGCGAAGTTATCGCAGTTGAAAAAGCTTATTCTTTGATTTTAGATCCAACGAACATTCGTACTCACTGTTCGAATTGTTTAAAGCCTTCTTTTGCAAATATACCTTGCGATTTCTGCACATATTCCATGTATTGTTCAGAGGCATGCAGAGACATCGAATGGAAGAAATTCCACGACATTGAATGTGGGATTTTTGGCATTATCTTAGGCTTAGAACTTACCAAACTCGATATTTTTGGCCTAAGAATCGCGATTCAAGCTGTAAGAGAAGCCAAAAGTATTCAAGATTTGAGGAAGGAATTGATAGAAGTCGATGAATGCCAAGGTAAGGATCTCCTTATTCGTTCAATCCTGAATCATGAATTAGTATCCTGCATTTTGTAGATCCCAGAATGAAAGGATTTGATCGTAATGGGATGTTTCATAGCGACAAATACAGAAGCATTTATAGTCTCGTTACTAATACCCATAAAAGATCCGTAGCGGATTTATTTAGAAGATCCATGGATGCTTGTTTTATATTATATTTTCTTGCGACTCGTTCTCCTATGTTCGGAAAACCCTTGAAAGGAGATTTGGCTGAGTTTCTTAAGGATAAAGATCTGGCATTTGTCGGAAGTTTAATTTTGAGACATCAGCAACTAGTTCCTAGCAATATGCATACTGTGAATAACTTTTTTTAGTATTTCTGGAAGAATGAGTTTCGAATTGATTGACATTGGTGTTAAATTTGTTTACAGCTCACAGAAGAATACGATATCGAATGTCGTAATCGAGGCGGGGCAGCTATGCCATTTTTGAGTTTGATCAATCATAGCTGTGATGGAAATATACAAAGGATTTCCAGAGCGGAACATATAGTGATATGCACTTTGTATCCTATTGAAAAAGATGAACAGGTATTTTTTTCATAAATTTCTTGTAAAATGATCATTCTTAATAAGATTTGTTTTTACAGATTTTTGATAACTATGGTCAACATTATGGTCTTAAAGAAAAGCCTCTTCGACAAGCTGAACTGTTGAAGCAGTATCATTTCAGTTGCCAATGTGTACCCTGCACAGAAGATTGGCTTTCTTATTTCAAATTACAATCTTACAATGTAAGTTGAACAAAGAAAATGCATTTTACTCGGTTCTAATATTTATAATAATAATATTTCAGAAATTGGTTCGTAATTCTAAGGATTTAAGAAAAATACAGAAAGCTTTAGAAAAGTTTCCTACTTATTTCGATTTGGCGACAACAGGAGATGTCTTGGATAAACCCTACATAATAAAAGATTTGCTTAAAATGATAGAAACACTTTACGAATGCGCTCCACAACCGTGCAAGGAAATGTGCGATCTTGTGGAAACTTTCAAACGAGTTTACGCTTTGAAAGGAAATAAATTTATATTACCAACGGTATAAGAGTTATAATTTTCTGTTTTGACTGAATCCAATGTATTAATAATTTTACTTGAAGGAGGATATACATTTGTCGGGTCAAAAAATAGAGTAATTCAACATTCAGTTGGCACAATTCTTCAGTATAATACAGCTACCACGTTGGAGTCGATTATGTCCCCAATCTGTAGATTTACACCCAACTCGAGTCGGCGTATTTATGTCTCGAAAAAAGTTCAGAGAATACTAAAACCATTTTTCTCTTCAATCAAATAATGTTCTTGAAGAAGAATCTATTTTGAATATAAGAAAAAATTATACGTGCAACCAGGGATGAGCAAGTAATTTACTTCCTGTAATTTACACAGTATTTTACATATAAATTATTGTAATTTACGTATTCTAGTCTCGTCGATCGGCAGAAATATTTTCGCGTCTAAATGACATCATCATTGAATCACGAAAGAAAATGATAGGAAACATGGAAAATCATGTCACACTAGGTAAAGTGAGATGAAGAGGGTTCTAAATTGGCACTAGTTTGCGCGGGGAGTTTAAATTATTGAGTATCCAGATCGTAATTCAAGATTGGATTATGTAGGGTTCAATCCCTGCTCCATCCCATACAACACATATGGCGAAGGAACGTGGTTTCCATCTACCTGGCATATTCAAAATTATTCTCATATGGCAAAAAAGATGAAAATGACCGCGAATGTGCTATTCATTCGTTTTCGTAATTTCATTCGAAAGTTTTCGTTAAAGAATATGACGCAATCTAATGACGATAGCAGCCAGAGCTCAAAAAATTCCCTTAGTATATATTTCTCCTGGGATTGCATAGATGAAGAAAAACAAAAATTTCCATCTCAACCTCTGGATGCACTGGAAAAAAAAGTTACGATTTTCACTTGAAAAAATCAGTCTATTATTGTTTATAAAATCGGTTAATGTGGACGAAAACAATTGAAGAAGTTTGTTCAATTCCACATCAAAAATATAGTTTCCAGAAAAACATGTTCAAAGTCGACGGTATTTAATTAACGTCCCGCACAGGACGGTAAAAATGGAAATATTCATAACTCGGAAAGTTTTACGCCGATTGTGCTGGAATTTGTCTAATATATTCTTGAAATATCGCACTGTAACATCGATTTTTTCCTCTCAACAAATGTATGTCCCCCCTTAATTCACTTTTACGGAATGTTTGAATTATAGACTATATAAAAATATATATTTTGGAGAGATTGTACTGATGAAAGTTTTATGATGATTTTTAACGAATATAAATAAATAATTTTATGAATACATGTATTTTTTCAGTTATTTATGCACTGAACGAGAGATAGCGTATGACGTGGAAAATGAAAATGAGTGAATTGGATAAAATCCATTTAATCGAGTGTTATTTTTCTAGCATATCCTGATGAAATCCATTGAGGTAGAGAGTTAAGTTTGTATATGTACATTTTCGCAATTGAATAGTGTTTCATAGAGTATCCCCAAGAGAACATTCAAGGTTCAAGGAATGTTCAATAGAGGTTTATTCAACGTCCGTATATTTGAAGGTCCATTGAACATTCCATAGACGTGAATTCAATATAGAAGGTTTGTGTTCTCTTGGGGATGAGACGACTCAAATTCAATTCTCACAAAAATATGAAGTCTTAATAAATAAAAAAAAAACATAATTGCGATATTTTATCAGTACAAAATTAATAAACCTAGAAGCGATAAAAATAGTATTCCGATTGATTGTCGAGATATAGAATTGGCGCTGTTATTTGTCACATTGGAATTACTCGTGGAATTGGAATAAATGATTCTCCATTCAATTTCAGGATGTACGGGACTGCGATTCTTGACGTAATCTATCAATACATCTGCTACGGTAATACCTGTTGAATAGATGAAAATATGTTTTTATTGATGAAAATTTGAAATTTCTTTATGGTATCTTACCGAGAGGATGATTCTCTAAATCTTCCAGCATATAATATCCATCTCCACCTTGATGTAGAAAATCTGGCATCAGAACTTGATAAGTAGCATTTTTGTCAAGTTCGTTGTAAGTTGGAACTCGACAGGCCGCGCATCTAATCATCACGGAAACCACTCTTGAATTAACTGGCTTATTCACATTGTACACCACCTGAAAAAAATCATATCTTTGTTTTGCATGTACAAAAAAAAAGAACATAATCCCGACATTTGAAATACCCGAATTCCAGAGTATTGTAGAAATGCACCAGGGAATGATAAAGATTCTGGTTCCAGTTTGGAAACACTCCATTCTAACATAGAAAGGATTCGTTCTCCCGTCATTGAAACTCTAAGAACAGCGTTGCCGAAGGGTAAAGCACCGAATACATCCGCCATTGTAATCTGAAAGACAATATTGCTTTTGATATAATCCTTTTTTATCATCTCAATGAGTAACTACTACTTACTTTATCATCGTTGAATCTGGTAATCGAAGATCGAATGCTTCCACTGTTGTGAATCGCTATAGATGCGTCTGTCCAACCATCTTTTCCCGCGTATTGTGCAGCATTCTGTGAAATATTTGATATTACAATGTTTTATATGAATCTATGATACCTCTGTTTCGTAAAGTGATGTATTTACGTAATCAATCATCGCGTCGGTGACGAAATTTCCAAAATTACATTCTTCGTGTCTGCAGTGCTTGCTATCGCCATCGATGAGAACGCGAGTTTTTCCAATTACCGTATTCGAAAAGTTGGACACTGGAGGTTTTAATTTTTCTATCTCGTCAAGGACATCTTGTGCCTGAAGTAAATATGAAATCCTAGTTTGTATCAGAAAAATCAAATACAAATGTTCCAAAAGATCAGAGGTAATTTCACCTGTTCGATGGTTCCATCAACGAGAATTGGATTTCCCCAAATTTTGGTGATTTCTCCTTTTCTATCGAAACTCACAGTGATATTGCCAAGATATTTGGTATAAGCATATGCCTGTACCACATAAACTTTTCTCCCGCTCTTCTGAATTACTTTGGTAGGGTAAAACCCTTCGATTCTTTCCAAATCAGGCTGCGAACCGTTGTAAAGAAAAGTATTTGTATGACCACCGATCACAAGATCGATATCCTCAACTTCTTTGGCGATTTTTTTATCCATATCGAAACCAGAATGTCCGAGAGCTATGAGAATGTTAACACCTTTGCTTCTGAGTTTCTTCGCCTCTTCCCGAATGCACGGAATCTCGTCCTTAAAAATAACTTTGCCGGTGGACGAGAGGATCCTTGTGTCGGGTGTTAAATATCCAATGACACCTATTTTAGTTCCGTTTATTATCAGAATCGTACTGTTGGATAGTTTCGTGGCTTGCAATGTTGGCTCTTCTCTGAGATCCACATTGGTCGTAAGAACCGGGAACGATGCGTTTTTGATGAAAGGTACGAGACCATCGACGCTGTCATCGAATTCATGATTTCCTAAACTCTGCGATTCAGATATAGAGCCAAGTGGTAATATATCGAGTGAAAAATGGAAGTATGTATTTATGAATTGCACTTACTATCGCGTCAGGTCTCAATAGATTTAGGAATTGAGCAACGATTTTCCACTTGTAGAAATTGTACCACACGGAACCTTGATATGTGTCCCCAGCGTTCAGAAAAAGTGCTGGAATTGTTGAATTGCGAGCTTCGCGAACTAAAGTTGCAATTCTGGCAAATCCACCGTAACATTTTTTAGCTGCAGAGTCTTGTGGTGTGCATAGAGTTGATAATCTTGAGGTTTCTTCAAATCTAAAAAAAAAAACACAAAATAATTGTTTAACTTCTATTCTACGCTCTTTAACCTTCCATACACATATTGCTAACGATACAATTTCTCTATCTTTCTTAATCAGGTCCTGAATATGAATTTTACAATGTTGTACCGTTTTTAAACTATCATTTCTTATAGCATTCTATAATTCGAGTTTTTTCTAAATGACTCCCATCGATTAACCCTCACCAGCTTATTGATGAATATTTTTTAGAGAAAAGAATTTTGAATCTTATGCGATTACTCAAAGTTCAATGTGAGTTCATTGTTTCTCAGAAACTAGTTGTTATAACGCGTGACTTACATCGGTGGAAATATACGTTCTATTTATGAATTAGCGTCTAATGACAAATAATCACCATATTGTTATCGCTCTTGTTTAAAGAGGTTATTGGTAATGTGATAATAACTCGATGGTGTGACATATGAATGCTCAGATATGAAAATTTGTGTTCGTTGAATGATGATAAAAATCAGATAAAAAACAAATTAGGTGTAAAATATTTCGCAAAAAATACTTATTCTCGTTTGTTTTTCACATTTTCAAAGTACAAGTTACGAATAAATGTGAGCTTGAAATATCCGAGCGGAAAAAAAGTTTCTAAATTGTATATAATTTATGTACAAATTATATATAATCCTGAAAATGTTTTCACTCGAATATATCTCTTCATGTGAAAAATGATTAAATTCTAACAAATTCTCTATCGTATTATTCTTGGTCTTTTTGAATATGAATTATGTGCAAGGGATTATTCTTTTTTTAATTCTACACGATTCTATATTGCATTAATTTCAAGTTTAAATCACTTTTCAGCTGCGCTGAAAAAGGCGGGAAACGAATCGCGGAACCGTTGATTGAAAAGGAATGCAAATCCTTCACCTCTCTTTTCAATTATTTTCCACTCTTTTTTCAGTTCCATCTGTGGTGCAACGATGTTTGAAAACATCGATGTTTTTACATCTAGTTTTTATTGGATTTCATACAATATCCATAAAAACTATTGATGCCGATTCTTCAACAGAATCGATTCTTTTTTATACGAACAATATAAAGTTGAGATATATTTGTATAGAATATATAAAAAAAGAATCGGAATCACTAATAGATATTAGACATTTTTTGAAAAAACACATCGTTATTTTCAAACATCGCCGATTTCCAAACTCCATGTGATGCCGGCCTTATCACAAGGATTCAGGGCTGTTTATTCACTCACCATTGCAAATAAATGGCCTCCGTGTGTGTGAGTGGATGTATAATCGATAGCGTGAGTTTGAACTTTTCATTCAGTCCAATATGAGTTTGTTCTATTCTTAATTCATATTTGTCGAATCTGTTCTTTCGAGATTTCGTATTTTTCATCGATTGCATATAATCTTTTGCGTAAACGATAAAATGGTGATTAACAAATTATTCAATCGCAGCAAATCGAGGTATTATATATAGAATAGCAAAATTTTTTGCTGACCTAGTTAAAAATTTGCTACAACAGCAATCGTGTTAGCTACGACAGCAATTTTTTTAGCTGTCGCAGCAAAAAATATTTGCTTCGCCAGCAAATTTTCAGTATTATATACAGAATAGCAAACAAATTTTGCTGGGATAGCAAACATTTTTTGCTGCCACAGCTAAAAATTCGCTGTCGCAGCTAACAAGATTGCTGGAACAGCAAAAAATTTGCTGCTCTGGCAAAAGGAACCCAGCAAAAGTGAATTTCGCTGCCACAGCGAATTCCTTTTTCTCCGTGTACTCATGGAAATACATTATTAGCATGTGAGCATTACGAGGACGATATGGGGAAGACAACTCGACGAGCTCTGAAACAAATCCTCCCATGTGGAAATGGAAACACGGGCCAATAAAGGCTGAGAAATGTTGCCAGAGTTAACAGTACCTGCGAATGCACTCTAACCATTACAGAGCCAGTTGAATTGACGATACTGACCCGGAGTTGAAATGATAACGTCGTTGAACGTGAGAGACAGAATAACATTTACCTATGTGTCAGTACTGGCTTTTTATGAGGGCCTGTTATGGGGGATCTCTGGTGCTTCAAAAGGACCAGTTGTTTTGCCAAAGCTGATTAAGAGATGGGAAGGAGTCGAAATGATAACATCATATGTGCAAATTCAAGCCCCACCCAATACTGGCACAGTACCGGTAACCAAAGTTGTCCGTTTTATCATATTTCAAATAATGAAAAACATACGTCAAATTTCAAATTTAAGATCCTTCCAAACACATTTTTCTCATTATCGTTATCGAAGAAAAGCATTTTGAAAGTAATTTCTTGAAAGTTCAGTTAATGAGGATTGAAACTGAGGTCCTGCGAGTGAGAAATCGTGTCTCTATCATATCAGCCGATCTCTGTATTGACGATAGATCACTCAAATTGCCATTTATTGTAATAATTCCGTTGAAGTCCGACGATTCATCATAGATGCCGTAGTGAAACAAAGCTCTGTCAATACTGGCACAGTGTCGGTTCTCTACGGTATTCTACGTTGTTACGGAGTCTGGCTTGGTACTGGCGCATCTCTGTCTCACTAAAACAGTCGCATTTCTACACTATAAAAAATAATCGGAATTTTTCCATACTCAGCAATCGGAAAATCAATTCCCGATAAATGTATATGAAATTTCCTATAAATTTAACTAAAAATTCCAAACGTTATGGAATTTTTACTATCAAATTCCTAACGCATGTATGTGTTAATTACTTCTGAATATTTATGCGAAGTTTTCCATATAAATTTTATACAGTGCTGACCATTGATTGGAACTTCACTTCCTCATCGATTCCGTAGTGAGACAAAGTTGTATCAATACTGACATAGTGTAGCTTTTTACGGTATGCTACGTCATTATGAAGTCTGGTTTAACGCTGGTACATCTCGATCTCGTTGAAGAAGCCTTATTCATAGATCGTTGGTTGGAACTCCGTTCCTCTATCGATTCCGTAGTGAGACAGAGTTGTATCAATACTAGTCTCTTATCTCCTCAGTGATGTACACTGTCATCTTTGGTTTGGTACTGGCACTGTGTTGTTTCACAAAAAGAAATGTTTAATTTGAATTCAAATTCACCACTGATTCCGTTGTGAGACAACGTTGCACCGGTACTGGTAGTATGTTGTCTTTTCGTATATTCCGCAGAGTGATTAGTTCTGGTTCACTAATGGCCCAGTCTCGTCTTACGAAAGTAGCTGTCCTGCTACAGAATGAATTTGGTTTCTGATCCCCTATAAACACAGCGATACTGTTAGAGTATCGTGTTCTCATGTATGTTACAATGTAGTTAGCGCTGGCTCAGTACTGGCATAGCCTGGGTCTATTGAAATAAAGTTGATTTGGATTCTGATTCACGACCGATTTCGTAGTGAGACAATGTTGTATGAATACTACCTCGTACAATGTTGCCAACTCTGGTTCGATACTGGGACAGTTTCGTTTTCCTAAAACTTGGGTCTCTGCTCAGCGGTAAAGATTGAGTACTGGCGCAAAACTGTCTGTCTACGGGAACCAATACTTTTTGAAATCCGTCCAAAGATTAGTGCCAGTTGAGAAACAGTAATGACCCTGAATAGAAATCGTTGTTTCTGCCGGACTCCGGCAAATACAACCTTGCCAGTACTGCGCCTCTCGACAACTCTGGCAATTCCCACATGGGCTACTGTCATCCAATGGGTTTATTCAGGATATCCTGTAGAGCTTTTGTTTAGTTGTCTTGTCCAAAAGTATTGTGGCGGACATATTTTAGATATCTATCAGACATCTTTTAGAGCATTGTTGGGAAGATATCTCATAGATATCTAATAGATATGTTACGCGACACTTTTAGATAAGTTTTAGATTTTTTCCTAGTCCCTAATATCCATTTATTAAGGAGTATCAAATCAGATTAAAATGAGTAATAAAATCTGTTGAAAGTTATTAGAGACTAGGATCTGAGGGGCATAATCTTGATGCTTGTCTTCATTTATTATCCAGTATTAGATTTATTATACTCATTAATATCTATTTTTTCCGTGTGGGTATGCGAATTTGGCGATCCGATCCAACCGGGGATTTCCAACTGGATTTCCATTTGCAACGGAGATAAATTCCAAGACGTTTTTCTCTTAGTGTATCTTATCATTTTCGTATGAGCATGCTTGTCAATAAGTCAGCGATACTGCTGATAATTCAGCAATATTACTAATTGACATGCGTTGATAATCATTTAATTACTATACACGGGAAAGAGAAAGTTGTAAATTTCTCTACGTAGCATAACACCGGTGCTCTTCGAGGCTTTAAATTGCGAATTGTACAGGTTCATCGCAACATATACTACACTAAAAGTAAAGTGAGTGAAGAAAATTGCAATTTTCAAACCTGAATCCATTCGTTATATTACCTTGTGAACAATATTACATTTCATGTTGTGAAATTTTCGACTTGAGTATCCAAAACGCTTTGTTGTCTTATTACGCAATCAATTAAAAAAATTTTTTTTTTCCGTTCAATCAGTAAGGCGTGAATTACTGTAAGTGCAATCTCTTGAGTGCCACTTCATGAATTCAATAAAGGATGATCAGATGACGAAATATTTGACATCTTGTTGAATTTTCCAATGATTTTTTGATTGCGATTGACAATTTTGATAACGCAGGTTGTTGATAACGTTATTTTGCGTGGTACGCGTATAAGGCATTTTCTAGCGTTCTTTTGTCAACTGTGAAGGTATGCGTTTCTCTAAACTGACTGAAAAACGACCTGGTTGGAAAATTCGGGGTCGCAGTAACTTGAAATCTGGTTTGACTCCCCAGGAAATGTGATTGTGATGTCCAGAAAAAGTGGTTGAAGCAAAAATGTAGTTAATTTTTGCTTCAACCACTTTTTCTGGACATTACAATCATATTTCCTGGTGAATCAAACCAGATTTCAAGTTACTGCGACCACAAATTTTTTCAACCGGGTCGTTTTTCTGTCAGTTTATTTAACGCATTCTCATGACAATTGATGCAGCACATTTATATGCGTGTCCCAACCCTGGTAGAAAAACCGGGTAGAGAACCGGATGAAATCCGGATAACGATCCGAATAAAAACCGGATGGTGACCCGGATAAAACCCGGATGACAATCCGGATCAAACCCGTACGGAACTTCTGGGATTCCATCCGGGTGTATCCGGGTGCGTATACGGATTTCGCGGTGATTCTTTATCCGGTTCCATCCGGATCCCATCCGGGTTTTTGAAACAGATATTTTTCGGAATCCGAAATGAAACTCGAACAAACAGCCGAATGAATTCTATCCAAATTTCATGGGGGATTTCCGAAAATATCCAGTACTGAAATCCGGATTAAGAACCATCGCAAAATCAGTATACGCACCCGGATACACCTGGATGAAGACCCGAGAATCCTATCCGGGTTCAGTCCGGGTTCCTACCCGGCTTTTTTACCAGGGAAATGCACTCCCGTGTGTCAAGCTCGGAAGAATCATTAGTGACTTCTTACGATTTATCGAAGAATTCTTTAGAATACTAAAAGTTTATAGAGAATTTATTTTTTAATCATCGGGACAAACGTACTATAAGAGGAGAGAGATGTCGGTTTACTGCTAAGGTAACGTCATTTGTACAACAGCACTATTTTCTTTCTCCTTCCCCAAATACTGAGTGACAAACTCTGACGAGATATTAAAATGTAGATGTTTCAGGTGATCCCTGCTGAAATGCCAGGCTGATCCGGACAAAAAATAATTGTCAAGACTTAATCGGTTTTTGTCCCAGGAAATCCAGTCAAAAACTGACAAAATTTCTACCTGATTTGGTCCGGAATTACCAAATTGTAACATCCTGTCAAAACCTGACAGAAAAAATTTCTTTCAGTTTTTGACAGGATATTCCAATTTGGAGATTCTGGACGAAACAAGGTAGAAATTTTGTCAGTTTGTGACTGAATTTCCTGGGATACAAACCGATCAAATCCTGACAAATATTTTCGTCCGGAGTTGCCTGGAATTTTTAGCAGGGATATCCTTTCATTGTCCGAATAAAAATTTTCTCTGTCAAATTATTCTGAACTAAGTTGATGGAATAAGACACTTCACCTTGCAATTCTTTATAAAGTATTGAAGATCATTTCTTGAAAATTTTGAACGTTTTGTTGCATAGATTCGGTTTGGTGTAATGTTTTATAGAAAATGTGCATTCAGACGGGGTGCTGTGGTATTCTTTGAAAGCAGCCAAAACAAATTAATTGCATTTATACCTGAGAGAAAAAATTTCCAGGAACGGTAAATGGGTAGAATACAAGCTTTACTAAAAATCAGGATATTAATTTTTCTTCTAGCAATGTGTTGGGATAAATTATAAAAGAATGTTGAAATAAGGAATTTTTGAATAGTTTTCATTTTTGTGAATGTTCCATGGAATTTTTCATGCACTAAAACCCCCATTTGTTAGATTGGAAGACAATTTTCTTTGCCCTCATTCCAATGAATCCTTCCTTCAATGGATGAAATTCAGTTCAACGTAGAAAAGTTTCATCAAACTAAAACCAAGAATTTTCAAATTCAAACAAAAATATATTCTTTCCTCAATTCGAAGAATATGATTTCAATTCAATGGATTTCATTGAAAACAAGATTCATCAGAATGAGGGCGAAGAAATTTTCTTTGAAACTAAGAAATTGGATCCTTAGTGTGGCTTCCCCATGTGGATTTCATGACTGAATTGAAAAAATTTGATCGAATTGAATGCGTTCCCTTGTTCCAATGTCTGTTGCTTATCATTGTGACCGATCATAATCAGTACTGTTATTTCATATAAATTCAGAATAGTGAATTCATGCAGATTCCATGTGCTCAATTAGAATGAATTGGAACGAATCAACGTGAATACACGTATTCCAATGCAAATTGCATTTGCATGCCTTGTAAACTGAAAAGAATAAATCACAATCCGCAAAAGAACTGGAAGAATTGAGATGAATTGCAATTGATTGAAATTTAATTTTGAATCATCCTTTTTAATCGTTCTTCTGTAGCAGGATGATTCCATGTTGTAAGAAACATGTCTCCCCATTCCCCGTTTTTCTCTCAATGCGAAGACGGTACCCAGATGTTATATAAGTATATTTCAAATCAACGAAGTGCACTTTCATTCATATGAATAGAGGAGAGTCGGCAGCCTTGGGTTATTCTTCCTTTTGTTTTTTGCTAGTAAACAATGGAGAATTGAACAATACTATGAAGTCGTATCAAAGTATCACTCTTCCGCTTCATTATGAAACTTTTTCCGTTTGGTTTTTCAAAGCCCTTATGTGTATAAATTTAACTTGAAAATTAGTTCTCATTTGACTTAGAGGGCATCCTCTTTCGTGGATCACTGTAAAAAATTCGGCTGAATGTGGTCGCAATTTCCTTAAAATTTAGTCTTTTTTATTGTGTCGGCGTTTGTTTTTTATGCATCATAAAAAAATAGAAATCGCCCTGCTCGAAGAATCTCATTGAACCGATTGATTCTCATCGATTCCGATGCAGAAAACTGATTCAACCCCATTGAGAATCCATTTTTAATGCGTTTGAATCGGTTTTCTGTATCGGAACCATTATTCTACACAATATTGTTTAGATTGATGGAAGAATGATCAGAGTTGTTGTTTATGAATTCCAAATTAGTGGAGTGTTAATTTTTCATGAGTGAAAAAAATTTCATGAGCAAGAAGCTAAATTTCTGGAGTTGTAGGAACGTGATATGTTGAGGAAATCGATATTCGCCTGACTTTGATTGCTCGTTTAGATTGATCCTTATACGAATATTTGTTTTCCATAAAAAAAGTTCATAAAAAATATAAAACATCAAGGCCAAACGCAGCCGACGACGACATAGTGGCCCAAGGCACCCGATTTCGAATTTGATGTATTTCTTTCAAATAAAATTGTTCGTAACAATCATTTAATCCTTAAATCCATTGAATTGTAGAATTCTTAGATACATCCTTCAATCGCCTGATCTATTTTTTAGGAATAAGGATTTGATTTTACTCCTTTGATTCGAGGAAAACTTTGACCAAAAAATTGAATCTTGTCTTCCGGATATGAGGTATATTTTTAGGAAATCCAAGGCAAATCCAATTTTTCCAATCAAAGTTGGTGGTATATTACCAAAATCCTTTTTATACTTCCTGAAAAGAATTCCGAATTTTTCCTTCAATACTTTTCGAAAAAATAAGAGTTGCCCAAGGCATACACAGACCCAGAGCTGCCGATCCTCCCTTATTCATTTAATTGGAATAAATTTTTGTTCCGTTACCTGATTACCACAAATTTTTTTTTTAGAGTTTTAGATTCATTTTTTGACTTTTGTTCAATGTCTCTAAAATGTATTGACGATATCTTTGAAGTGTCTTCAAGACATGTTTATTTATCAGGTCCTTATTTTGTAAAATTCGACGATTCCTCCACTTACCTTGCGTGCATATCATTAGTGTGTAGTATTCTTATCGTTAACGCTTCTTCCAATTGTGACGACAGAAAGATAGGATTTCCCCAAACACTGCCGCATAGCATTAGTATCATTATAATCATCATTTTTGTAGCTTCAGTTGAGCGTGACATGTTCCTGATTGACGATATCTCCTTGAATTTCGGTATCCTAAAGACGATGGATAATCAAAGTAATTGTATCACTTTTGCGAATTTCCAAATGCAAAACATTTCTTTTTTGTTATTGAAGCTCGGAGCACGCGGTTGTTATCTCTTCATTGTTGATGTAACTCGATGATTTCTTGGAGATATTTTGTGAACATTCATTGTGGAAATTCGGAATAAATATCTCGATATTGAAGTTTTATAAATTTTGTTGAATTTTCTTGATTCGAATATATGAATCTCCAATCTCCAATTTGACTATTGTAAAATTTGTGCAACAAAATATTTTGATAACATTAATTAGTACGATATGATCGAATAATTGGCAAACGTGCTGTTCCGTTTCTTTATCTCTTCATGTGACAAAATAGAAATGGTTTGAAAATATCTTTTACGTAACAGAACAATAAATCATCCTCAATGCGAATTCATAAAATTTAATGATGTACTTTTGCGAGGAGAAAAAGTGCAAGCCAAAATATAATCACAGGTTCGATGATTAAGGAAAACGATGCGAAGAGAAGACGAATGACAGCCTATATTTAACAACAACAAAAAAAGAAACTATCAGTAGTCGAAATGAGATGATTTAAATTTACTACTGTAATTTGGCCTGCGGCTTTTAGAACTGCTGTTCACGGTAGGGGAGAGTGGGGCATGTTTTCCCACTTTTTCTTTGTCGATTTTTGTGTTTTTCCCTGTTGCATATTTCAAGGCGTTTGGGGTACTATTTTACTCGTTGAAGCTTCCACTACAATCTAGTATGAATGAATGTAATGATTTCATAAGCATGTTGTTGCAAAATAGTGTTATTTGCAGTCATGTCACTTGCGAAAACTTGCCCCACATACGGGGCAAGTTTTCCAGCACCTTCGAACCATATGGGGGCAAATTTTCTCACCCATTCAAAATCGCCAAAAATAGATAAGAAATTGAAGTTCGAATCCAAATTGAGTATTTTATTCGATTTTTTATTCGGAAATCGATTACAATAGGGGGTGCAGGTGATGTAGGAAAACGAAATAACGAATGTAGTACATAAAAAGTAAGCAAAAGTATGAAGAACAAAAAGACAGCTGCTTTCATTGAATCATGGCTGTAGGAGCCACGATTCGTTTTCCTTTTATAATGTCGAACCATCCGTAATCTGTGTAAACTTGATCATAAATCATATCAAATAATATTTGCTTATTTTTTTCGATAAATTTGCTTGTAATACGTTACAACAATTTGATTGAGACTGAGATAATTTTCCGCAGTGAAAAACATTGCTTTATCATTGTTTTCCAACTCTAAACTAACCTAAAATCGCGAAAACTAATCATATAATATAAGAAATGCATTTGCAACACTCTGAAATGACTTGGTTGAGACCGGGACAAATTCTCTTTGTGAGAAAATTTGCCCCGTGTCACGTTGGAAAATTTGCCCCATCATCGTTTTTCAACTTCAGGGTTCCCACAAAATTTTCAAACTGAGTTTCCCTGACTTTCCCTGACTCTCCATGACCTATTTTGGAGAATTTCCATGACCATTTGATTTGTGAAAATAGGCAACATGCAAATTATCGAAGGTGATACAATGCCTGCGTAGTAACTCACACGGCACAAATCTTCTGGCGACATCCTCAGGAAATCCTGGGGATGTTGCAGTATGCCTAGGATATCCTGAGGATTTCGTCAAGAGATTTTTGTTGTATAGGAAGAGATAAATAATATAGAAACATAGTCGATTGCCTGTAATGAACGAAACTACGAAATTACGAAATTAAAACCGCACATGTAACCATCAAATATAGTATCAGATCAAAAAGAAGAAAAAATGAAAGACATGTACTCAAACTGTTTTTATAAGAATTTGGTATATTTGCAGTCACAAATAAATGATTCGACAAAAACTTCAACTTGAAACTTTGGAACTTTCTCTTACAGAAAATCAAGAGAACAGAATTTTTTTATTGTAGAGAAACATAAAAGAATACATTCAAAAATTGATTCACATATGAAATGTGAATAATGAAACAAACTTCACTTTTTATTTCAGAACTGAACTCAAAAATTAATATCACATATTTTAGCAAGAATAATTATTATACAATACGTTTAGTTGGAACAAAAATAAATTATCAATCTGATGTTAAATGAGTAAAAGTATGAATAAAACTGTTTCAGTAGAGCATAATGTATAATTATGAACATATGTTCCATGTGCTAAAGTAAAATGCACCAAAGTCAATACAAATTCTCCTTTTAAAAGAAAGCCATAGAGTTACAGTACATATACAACAAAAATAATCGTCTCCCCAAATAAAATTAATATAAAAACAGTGAACAGGTAAAAACATTCAACGAACGTAACCCATCTTCAAGTACTTTGAGACCAGAGCAGGATTCTCTCCTATACAGCATACCAGTTCAAAAAGAGTTCATTAAGAGTTCAAATGGGATTCAAAGAATTCATTATGGAGTCTCAAGAATTCTTTTTGAACTCCTGTGCTATGTGGGGTGATTGATCCTGAATTTTTTTTTATCTAAAGATCAATTTAATTAAGTGAATATTAGTGACGTAAAATGGTTGGAACGATCTATTTGTTTCGTAGGGAAAAAATCAACCATGAAACACCCTCAATATCTGGAGAATTTCAACATTCACTGTGAGAACCCCAAGCAGTTGGGATTTCTCTTATGGAAATAAAGTGATCCTTCTTATTCTCTAAACTCATCACCCTGCTAAAAATGCCAGACCAGATCCTTATGCACTTTTGACCCGCATTTGATCGGATTCATGTGATTTTGTCTAGTTTGTACAACAGTGCTCATTTGATGTACAAACCAGACAAAATCCGATGAAATCTGTCGAATTTCGTTAAAAATCTTGCCAGGTTACATTTGGAATCATTTAGCATGGGACAAAAACCGATCAAAATCCGACTGAAAACTTTTTTTCCCAGTTCTGTCTGGTATTTGAAGTAGGGTACCTGTTTTTATATGGAACAATCCGCATTGAATCACATCTATTTATTCATATCCCTTCATTTCTCACGTGTGTTTTTTTCTTCGAGGAAACATCATGATGTTGAGATTCTCCGAACTTCATCCTCCATAAAAACGTACTCCTTCGAATCTAAAAAATTGTACTTTGAATGAGTTGAAATAGACGTTTGGACCTGGTTTCTTTGCGAACAGTGAATATTTCTTCGTTACGTAAAAACATTTATTATTCGCTGTTATTTTGGAATAATACATTGATTTACAATCCGCTCTCTGAATAGTAATGAACAGTGTTTTTTTCACTTTATCAAGAAAATACTTTCGAGTGAGAGAAAGGTCCACGGTACTATTTAGAGAGCGGATTGTACATATAGTTGTTTTAACGAGTCCGGTAACAGTTCTAACGGAAATATTTTTGAATACGTTATTATTGATGAATTCAAAAAATTTTTCTTCAACTGTATACTGTCATCATATATGTTTCTTCTATCACCCGATAAATTAAAAATTCTCAAATAACAGCAATAACATATTATATAAAGATGTTTCCATTGGAACTTTTACCGGACTTGTGACAATAACTGTACATGGAAACGATATTTTTGTCAAAGAAATATTCATTCGAACCGATCCAAATCATAATTTCTTATATTCAAAGAAATACTTTTTTCCCCGCACATCTGTTTGATAATTTTGGAAATTTTTTCTAACCACAGGACGATTTCCCTGACTTTCCCTGACCAAAAATGAAGTTCCCTGACTTTCCATGACCAAAAGTCAATTTCCCTGACTTTCCAGGTCTGTGGGAACCCTGAACTTGGAACTAGGTTAAAATTGTAAAGACGCGAGTAATTCACAACAATTATCACATCATTCGATTCAGGGGACTTTCGTTTATGAACACATTTTCAACCAAAACAATCAGAATAACGTAAGTATGTTTTTTTTTTCAATTTGAATTAACACATGTAAAGTTTACTCACCAACGAGAAAATCGTAAAAACAGTTCTCTTATTATGATGAAAGCAGCTATTAACCTGATATTGCCGTGAATGGTACCTTAGATGATAATACTCACGACCATTCATCCAGCAGTGCGCTTTTCCAGCATACTAAGAAATTATAACGCATTGGAAAACATGCCCCTATAGAAAACTTGCCCCACTCTCCCCTACTCACGGTAGAAACAGGTAGTGAATTGAGAAAGCGAAATTTGTTCTCTCTCATTTTAGGATACTTTGTTTCTTTTGATTTGGTGTGGAATAAAAATCTATCTCTTACCTGAATGAGAATACAGAATTTAGTAGGATGAATAGCGACAAATTAGTCAAATTTAATCAATTTGCTGTCTTGCCTTGAGTTTTATATCAACTGTGAAGAACAAAATCAGCTTCTTTTGATTCTGTAGAATCATGTTTCACCTTTTTATAAGTAATGAAATCAACTGACGTAAAAATATTTTTAGTGAATTTTTCAGTCTGTTTTTTTTTAAAGATAAGAAATATGATGTTACCATATGTTATAAAAACAAGTTCTTGAAGGAATAATCAATCATGTAATAACTATTACATGCCATAATGTTAAGCGATTCTTCTATGCCCCATTATCCGCTTTTGTATTTTTCAAAACTCTCTAAGAGATATTTAAATTTGTTACATAAAATACCTTCCAAATATGTGTAAAACACCTCTCCCAGTGGTTCCAAAGACCGATTCGAGATGTTCACTGGATAATTACAACTTCAAATGAACACATACGTTCTTGATTGACAGAGCAGTTGTTAGGCATCGTTCTAGATAATTTGATATATCAATGCATTATCATTTCTCATATCGTGTGTGATTAAAAGGTATTTGACTTGTGGCTTACGTCATTATTAGCTCTAATGCAGCTGTAGAGAAATGTGAAGAGTTGTTGGGTCATTCAAGTAAAATCAAAGATTGATATTATCTCTTGTTTTTGAACATTTCCAAGAGAACACAAACCTTCAGGAACTCTTGGGGATGTTGAATCCTTTCGGATTAATCTCATTTTGTGCTACACCGTATGTGGGAAAAATATTTATATTCAATCACGCGTGATGACATTACTCTTAATTTGAATTTATTGAGTTTTAACATTTTTTACCCTTGAAGAAATTAATATTATATCATTCAAATGCTATGAATTACTGAGTTCTTATATTATACTTGGAGAAAAATTCCTTCCAGACATGTTTCTCGGTAATTATTTACTGAGCATGATGAATTACAAAGATGATATACTTAGCGACAATAAACAAAGATGAATATGGGGAACAGATACAAGAAAAGCAATTGAATCAAAATATTTGTGCAATAATATATGGAAAAAAAATATTTAGTGCAATGTCTGTATTCTGTATCCAGAAGGGGAGATTTTGGGGCCATGATTGAGGAATTGACGTGAAATTTCATCTTCGGAAACTACAAACAAAGAAGAAATGAGAGAAAAACTGTTGAATGGATAATAGTACGTTTGAAATGAACATACGTAAAGGGAGAATGTGAAATTCTATCTCTCAAGGCATTAGGATGGAAGCAGAATGGCAATTTGGTTGGATTAGATTAGATTAGAAATGAATGACTGACTCTTATGTGTACAACTACGAACTTCAAATTCATTTATCACTTGGAATAAGTGGAAGAACAGGGAAGTAAAATATTCAATTTGAATTGACTAGACTATGTTATCATGTCTTTTACATTGAAAACAAAGTCAAGGATTTTTGAAGAGTGTATTCAAACGAGCGAATAGTAATATCAGCATTCTGAAATATTTTCAAAGCTTATCTCTTTCTTGACGTGAAAGAACTTTTGCTAACGCTGGCATATTATATTTATTTATGAAAACCAATATCGTGACGCACCAAAGGTATTTTATGAATATTTCTTTGAATTGAACATTGGAAATTATCTTTTAAATGCGAGAGCAAGAATCGATTGACAGCTGATTATTTAACGTTTATCATATAATCAAACCGGACTCGGGTCGGGTTTAGATCGATAGAGTAAAACTAATGAATGAAACAAACTGATTTTCTCTCGATATGTCACTATCATTTGAAACTACCATTCACCTAGATACAAATAAATCAAATGTTGATTCAGGTGAAATCAGGTGATCGACGAGAGGAATGAGCAGTTATTTGCAGAACACAAAATTCAACGATAATAGATTAAAGAATGGAATATCTATAGAATCAAATAATCGATATAAAATAATTAGAAGTTCGTGTACATCAAATAACACGTGAAAAGTTCTTAAATCCTCCCCAACCGTATTCTCGATGTCTCGAGTTATCCATGCAGTCGACTGCAGGATGCGCTACACGGAGACTCCTCAACAGCAAAATGCTGAACAAATATGCAGCAAATTGTTGAAAACGTACAACGATAGTTTGAAGCAATTTGCAGGGACGTTGCGTCGCCAAATGCGTAACAATATGCTGTAAATCTAGGATTTCAGCTTGAGTTGTTATCGTGTTCCTGGGAAGTTGCTTGATTTTATGAAACTCTCAATCACATGCGTAGCAAATTCCCAGCAACTTTACGGGAACTTGATAAACAACTTAAGAGCAACGATTGTACAGCACCTTTTGTTGTATGGGCTTATGTTATAATGATTATCAAAAATTAAAGATCGTCAACTCACTCAATTTGATTTCAATCACCAAACAAGTTACACATCGATCAATCAGTGAGGATACCGCAAGGTAAAAGGATTATCGTGGCAGAGCGAAAAATCACAAAAGCACAACTCGCGATGACAAGATGAAATTCAAATGAGTAAAATCTATGATCAGGAAAATTATTTCCAACTCCAGTGTCTAAACTGATGTAGGTGCGAACCAAGCGATTTAACTGAAGCGAGCGACGAATGTCGACTGAATACAATACACAAGATACGATTTAACGTAATGCGAGCACACGATCGACTACGACGAGACCACGTTTCAGTTGAGGGAGAAGACCCGAAAGCTTGGCAATTTTAAAATGCCAGACGTCCGAACATCACGCATCATTACAAGGCAGACGTAGTTCTTAGGACGCATCGATTTCAAAGATCGGAACGAAAAAGAATGACTTTGTTCTCTATTTGTGACCGCGCATACACATGAGAGATCGGTTAAAAAAGTCGGGTCCGTGATTCATCGATGTATAGCGTTTTTCCCTTGAATTTGTAACGAAATTTCCCTTCGATACATTATTTCGTCTCATGTGAAAAGATTTCAAATTCGCGGAATATAGTCCTGTTAATGAATTACCTGCTACTGGTTACCGATTTATCTTTTCTTCATTTTTATTGCGGTTTGAGTGAATTCTGTGCGAAAACCTGTTTGTAGACTAGCTTAGATAGTTTTTACGAACGTTCTTAATTGAACAATTCTTAGAAATTTATGGACTGTTACGTACGTGTACAAGTACGTGTTAAAATTCAACTGTTGAATATTTAACACTTTTGTGTGTTCATTTAACACACTGATCAAATGCTGTTCGATCGATTCATTTTCAACACATTAAAATGTTATTCGAGTTCAAATTAACACTTTATAAGTGTCACTCTGGAATCAACACACATTGAATGTGAAGAAAAATGGTTAACATTCGCTTGTGTGTTGAATTTGACGAAAAATTTTGTACTGTGTAGGTACTGGAAATCACCTTGGTCGGTAGCTCTTCAAGTACGTTCTAGTGAAACGACAATCGTATGGTATTCGAGATTTATCATGATCATAATCAAAAAATATATATATCAATCGTGACAGAGTTGATATCATTTTATTTGCTGCAGTCAAATCTACAACATTTATTGTGTATGATTTTTGCTCATTTTTTTATCGTGATTCGTTGTATTTTATTACCTTCTTATAACTGGAGACAGGTTTTTGAATTACAATCTTCTTCGAGATAAGGAAAGCTGTACCGAAACACCGGATTTTCAAAGAGAATTTTTCATATTCTGAATGTGTCTAATACAAATTATAATTCTTTATATTTTGTTTCTTCAGTTTGGTATCAGATAAGTTTTCCTCTTTCGACATCATCTACACGGAGAGAAAATTGCTGTGATTATAGAGACATCATTAAATTGCTGTAAAATATACCGAAATGCCTGTTCAATCAATCAGTCTCCGATAAAAATGAAAATTTGCTACAGTGGTCACATAAATTGCGATTAATCTAATAGATATTGCGGTATAAATTACAGTAATTTAATGTTATCTCTATATTTATCGGACATAAGGTGAATTTCACAGCAAATTTTTCTTCATGCACTTTAATTGACTTGATTATTATGAAAATTATTCCATAGTATCACATAATTCTTCGCAGTTCCAATCCAGTTGAAAATTTCCGGATAAACAGGATCGCGAAATTCGCATATGGATTCGGATTTCCATCCGGGATCAATTAGGTTGCCACCCAGGACCCTTCAAGGTCTATATCGGCGTCCCTTGGGTTGTCACCCAGGACCAGGGATGGGAACTTTTGTCCCCCCCCGGAGTATTTTCAGTGAGGAATACCTTTTGTTGACCCCATCATGGAGAAAAAGGAATAGTTGTAGTAACTACTTGAATAGTCGATTTCCGATCATCTACGTAAATAGTTGCTGAAACTACTTAATTGTCAGGACAAGTATCACGTTAGCTGCCTAAACTAACTAAAATACTCTGTAAGTTGCCAGGTATTTACGTTAGTGAGTGCAACTATCGAGTTAGTTGAAGCAGCTGACGTGATACTTATCCTGACTACTAAGTAGTTGCAGCAATTATTCAAGTAGATGGTCGAAAATCGACTATTTCAGTAGTTGCTGCGACTATTCTGCCGAACCAGGCAAAAAAGTTGTTGACTCAATTTTTTTCGAAAATTACTTTTTTATATCATTCGATTCAGGGAAGCAAGGCGCGTTCAACTGTGTTAATAGAGATTAGTTATCGCTCCTAATCTTTGCATAATAAACGTTTTTCTTCTCTGAAAACGAGTTGAAAATTGGACAATCATCAGAAAAAAGCCGTAACTCACATCAAAATGAGAAGAACCATCGAATACGTCACCACTTTGCCAGACGAAAACATCGTCATTTGAGTTACGGTCTTTTCGCTCGGTGAAATCAGTGGGGAGTAAATATCTCGTACTATGTGAAAAAGAAACTCTTCGGAGTTGAAGTCTCCTTGAGCCTGGAGCCAATTTACCAAGGAAGAAAACCTTCGGCACAGTTCGGAAATGGTCGTGATAAAGATCTTAGGTGCCATTATGTATGGATTTGAACCGTTAAAGTAAACATAAGAAAAGGCAGAATTACACCTGATTCCACGTGAAATGAATATTACTTTTTGACATATCCAATCCATAGATTTGGAATTCAATTATATGGTGATTTCCATGAACGTCGCATACCGAGTTGACATGTTTCTTCGCTTGTAAATCAGCGAACTATCATAGCATAATGCTCGAGCGCTTTTAAATGGAAAAAAACCGTAACTCGAGTTACGGTTCTTTTGATAGGTATTTTCGTTCATCAAACATCCTCAACTCATTTTTTCATTCCTCGTTATTAAGAATATTGATTTTTTTCAAATAATCAAAAACAGCACCCCTCATTTGTCCTAGAACCACTCTAATATTGTCAAAATATTAGTTACCCTGATGAAAATATTTCTCCGAATTTTCTCCGATTTTTTCTCCTTTTTTTCCGATTTTGTTCAGGAATTTCTCCGAATTTTATACCAAATTGAGACGTTTCTCCGAAACACTCCGCTCCTCGTCACTTCTCCGAATCGGAAGATTCAGATTTTTCCCGAATTTCTCCTCGAAAGATCACATGTTTTGCCGAATTATTCACTTGTCCAACGTAATTTATTTCGTGATCGAAATACTTCTCCAATCTTTTCCGACTCACTCCGAAATTTTCTCCGATTTATCCAGGTTTTCTCTAAACTTCATATTGAATTCGCGAATTTTTCCGAAATACTCCGCCTCAAATGATTTTTCTCAATCAAAAGTTCAGATTTTCTCCGAATTCTTTCTGAAATGATTATAGTATTCTTCGAATTATTCGTATTCTTAACATAATTCATTCCATAATCAGAATATTTCTCCGAATTCCTCCTAACTACTTCTGAGAGAGGATGGGAACTGTTCTACTTAACCTTTGACAATCCCCCTGATTTTCTCCGAAAATTCCCTAATGTATGGCAATTTGAATATAGATAAAATTCGGAGAACTTCGGAGAGGCAGGTCCTTTCCACCTGCTCTCGTAGCCATTTGAAGACAATCGGATTAATCCATCTCGCGTTCAAATGTTGGTGAGTGATCCGAATTCTTCCGAATTTTCTCGAAAAAAACATGCCAATGAATCTTCAAAAATATTTTCGATTTTCTCCGAATTTTTCCTCAGTGTATAACAAGAACAACTTGCCAAAAAATTTGGTGAATTTTTTATATGTTACCTGTTCCTGCAGAAATTCGAGAAAAATCAGAATAATTCCTTTCTTCGAAGAATTTAGATCATTTTTGCAAATTTCTCCGAACTACTTCTGAAGGAGGATTCAACTTTTGACAATCCCCCCGATTCCCTCCGAAAATTCTCCAATGTATGGAAATTTGAATGTAGATAAAGTTCGGAGAATTTCGGAGAGGCAGATTCTTCTCACCTTTTTTCGTAGCCATTCGAAAACAATTGGAATAATCCATCACGCGTTCAAATGTTGATGAGTGATCCAAATTCCTCTGAATTTTCTTGAAAAATACATGTCAATAAATCTTCAAACATATATCCGATTTCCTCCGAATTTCCCTCAGTCTGACAAAAAATCATGCCTAGAAATCCACTAAATCCTCTATTTGTTAGGAATTAATTTGGAGGAATTCGGAGAAGATCGGAATACTCGGATCGATTGAACAATTCAAGTAATTTATATGACTCTCTCTAATTTGCTTCTGAGAAGATGTGGAAATAGTTGCATTCAATTTCTAAAAATTTCCCGGATTCTCTCCGAACATTCCCTAATATATATTGAACATATATATGGATGAAATTCGGAGAAATTCGAAGGAAATCGGTATGATTTACTTTCAAAATTTAGTGAGAGAGTGTTCAACTTTTGACAAAAAATCACAAATTCTTCCGAATATGTTTCATTCGAACCATTTCAAACTTCTCGATTCCCTTTTTCTGATTAGCGGAGAAATTCGAACCATTTAGGAGGAAATATGGACATTTCGTCAAAAAACGGAGATTTGCGAATATTCTTCATAACTTTTTCTCCGAATTCCTCCGAAACTTTCAAAAATGAGAAATTTGGGGAAATATTTCCACCAGGGTACACCATACAATTTTGATGAGGAATAGTTTTTTCCGGTTCTCTCCGTTCGAACGAATTTGGAGTTAACAACTTTTTTGCCTGAGACGGCAGTATTCCTTTTCCTCCGTGATACAAAGACTTATTCCACGCAAGACAAAAAGTACTCCCGGCTGCCCATTCCTGCTCAGAACCACTCGAGTTCCTGTTTGACATGATCTTGAGAGGTCTCGAACAGGAACCTGAGGGATCTTGAATAACAATTCGAAAGCGCATGCGAATTTCGTGTTCAATCGGAAATTTTGAACTGTGAAGGAAGAGAAAAATCATTAACAATTTTCGACAGAATCAGTAGGGTCTGAGATCAGGACCTTATAATTTTCATATCCAATTTTCGTTTCGTGACAGATTTTTCTATGATATGAGATATATATCACTCTTGAAGTAATCTCTACACAGTTGATCTGGATTTATGTACATAATTCCTTCATCGTAACGAAAAATCGAAGTTTTTATATAAAAATAAATACGTTCAAATAGATATATTTTAAATCTACTTCCAAATCAAAATATCAAGAGTTTTTGAGAATTCTTTTCGTATGCTTTCGGAATGAAGGTGCTATCTGGAACATCGAAATTGAGTGCAAGTATGATATTGAGCTGTCGAGTTCTTTCATTCAAATTTCGGCGCCACAATTCACCTGAATAGGATGATGACTTAATATTTTCTATTTTTTTCGATACGCTGAATCTGAATGGCTAAATGAAATCGTATGCGTATTCGGAAGACTGAGTTAGCAAGACTATCTCTTCTTCACCTCTCGTCCCAGATAGCAATTTAACCTTGCTGCAATGTTGTTAGGAAAGCTTGTGACAAGGTTGATATAAGCCTCCTAGTTGACACACGACAAGGGTACAAGCTTACAAAACCCTTGCAGCAGGGCTGTAGCAACCTTACACTGACAAGGTTGTCAATAACAAGCCAAAAACAATCGAATGACAAGTGTGACAGGGTTATGACAAGCCTACATGTTATCTGGGGTATTTCTTGTGTCAGATATGACTAGATTTTCTTCTCCTCTTTCCGTCAAGCATACCTTCGTTAGCATATCATGTGCATTGTCTCTCTTTCCCTTTTGGTCTGCGCTTTTCTTTTTTCTCTTCATATCACGCAGAAAAAAAACTAACAATAATATTGCTGAATTGACAATGAAATATTGTTATATATCAACCCACAATAAATATCGTAAAAATATAACCGTCACTATTGCTGAACTGGCAACAATATTATATTGTCAACATCATTAACAATTCAAATGTTCAATTTTGCAATATCATGTGGTTATATCAATAATTTATATTTACCTATTTTCAAAAATATCACTTTTGAGCGAGGAAAATAATTTCTTATCGGAATTTATCCCTACAAACATTCTATTACGATATAGTTTGATTCAAATGTGAAGGAAAGCTGATTGTAAGTTCAAATGTTGGAAAGTTGCTTTAGCAAGATTCGTACCCGGATCCTCCGAGTGGGAATCAAAGCTTTTATCAGATCAGCGGATTTCCAAGGTGACAACTGAGTACTTGAATTGCCATTTATGGTAATCCTCAACTTTGTTGAGAGTTAATGACGTTGAAAATATATTCAAGACAAACATGAAATTGTGCACATCGAATAAATGAATGACCCTGTTGGAAAAAATGATTGAAATGGATGGATTTGGATAGGACTTCGATCCGAATTTAAACATTCTCTATACATATCAATCCGGTTTCGTCCGGTAGTGAAACAAGTGATCCATAAGTACCCAGTTCTGTCCATGCAGGGAGAACTTCTATCAGTTTTAATGCGGAACTGGGGGATTTTTGGAAGCTTCCAATCCGTTTGCATCTTTTTCCAATCCAGAAGCGTTGCCAATCCGTTTTTGTCCATCAAGAAAATAGAATGATCATCCATAATGATCTGAACTACAATATCTATTCGTTCGTGTCCAGAGAACGGATGGACTTCCTATACGAACGAATCAAATTACATTTTTGAGATGTGAATTTGTTTTTGAATCTATTTTCATCCGTGAGGAGAGATGAGAATCCTATCCGATTGAATCCGAATTCAGAGCCTTGTCCAATTTCATCCGTTGGACGTATGAACTTTCAATCAGAATGAATGAGGATTTTCCTTGACATCATGTCAGTGCGCTCAATCCAATTTGATCCAGACTTTCGGATAGAGACTGGATTCGAATGTATCCGATCAATGACCTGTATCCGTTTCCATCGAAGAAACGTGTGAAATTTGAATCTGTCTGAATCCACAATTATGCTGTCGCGTAATTATAGTTCTGAATCCATTCCCATCCGTGAGGAGAGATGAGAATCCTATCCGATTGAATCCGAACTTAGATCATTGTCCAATTTCATCCGTTGAACATATGAACGTTCAATCAGAATGAATGAGGATTTTTTCTTGACATCATGTCAGTGCGCTCAATCCAATTTGATCCAGACTTTCGGATAGATACTTGATTCTAATGTATCCGACCAATGACCTGTATCCGTTTCCATCGAAGAAACGTGTGAAATTTGAATCTGTCTGAATCCACAATTATGCTGTCGCGTAATTATAGTTCTGAATCCATTCCCATCCGTGAGGAGAGATGAGAATCCTATCCGATTGAATCCGAACTTAGATCATTGTCCAATTTCATCCGTTGAACATATGAACGTTCAATCAGAATGAATGAGGATTTTTTCTTGACATCATGTCAGTGCGCTCAATCCAATTTGATCCAGACTTTCGGATAGATACTTGATTCTAATGTATCCGACCAATGACCTGTATCCGTTTCCATCGAAGAAACGTGTGAAATTTGAATCTGTCTGAATCCACAATTATGCTGTCGCGTAATTATAGTTCTGAATCCATTCCCATCCGTGAGGAGAGATGAGAATCCTATCCGATTGAATCCGAACTTAGATCATTGTCCAATTTCATCCGTTGAACATATGAACGTTCAATCAGAATGAATGAGGATTTTTTCTTGACATCATGTCAGTGCGCTCAATCCAATTTGATCCAGACTTTCGGATAGATACTTGATTCTAATGTATCCGACCAATGACCTGTATCCAGGACAAAATTGAAAAATGTGTCAAATTTGAATCCGTCTGAATCCAAAATTACACATAGAAAAGTGCCTCCTTGGAAAATAGTATAGTTCACTATTTTATGTAGTAAAAAGTATCTTTAATATGTTTTCAGTAAAGTGAACTATGTAATTCATTGATCATGCGATGTGAAATATTGAAGAACGTAACGTCACGTAGTATCCTTATGAATCACTATGAGAATTTTGAATTTCTGTAATTTTCATCACTGAATTTGAATTTTTATGCGCTACAAATCAGTATGCGACGTAATAAAGTTTCCCATATCGCATATCGGGGGCGGCCCTGCTACGTATGTGAGCGAACTTTACTATTTTTTCAAAATCTCTTTTCTCTGTGTATGCTGTCGCGAAATTATAGTTCCGAATCCATTTTTTAATGTTTCATTTTTGTTCATCCTGGAGGAAGAGGCAAGCTTCATTTAGACCGATTAGATAAAAACTGATATCTCGTCATTCCGAAGTGACTCATCCCGAAATTTTATATCAAAACATTTTATGTGCCAAAATTCAAATTCAAAATTTCGATATATTAAATTCAGAAATCTCGAGATACAAAATTTCAAGATATTAAACCTTTGGGACATTGAGATGTTACCCTGAAAATATCTATTCCGGATGACGCAAGATATATGAGATCCGTTTGTTCTAATATGCTCCAAGTTGTTCCACCTTGTGCCAAACCAATCATTCTTATAACTGAAGTCAGTGAATAAAAAATATTTGGAGCAGGTTGAGACAACATGGAACACGTGGAACAAATTCAGCTATGCGCTGGATTTGTTAAGCACGTTCCTAGTTGCTTCAACTTGCTCCAAATATTTGGCATTTGATGCTTCCAATTATAAAAGCCATCCCTACTGAAAATTCCCAGTCATGGATTCCCAAATTCGCAAGGGTCTCGCTTGGGAATCAAGTGGGTCGCATGGGTCTTCGCATGGGAATCAAGTGGATCGCATGGGTCTTCACATGCGAAGCGAGTGGGTCGACCCACGTGATTCCCATGCGAGACCCATGCGAATTTGGGAATCCATGACTGGGAATTGACAGTCGGGATGTGATTGGTTTGGTACAAGTTGGAGCAGCTTAGGGCACGTATAAGAAACGAATCTATTATGAAACAATTGAAATGGACGGAATTGGATAGAGGAAACCGCGGCTATCGTGAAGGTGCAATGTATGAAAACGGATAGAGCTGGAAACATCGAGTTCGGATAGGAACGGATACATTATAAAATGACAGGCGTGGATAGAAATGGATAAAAGTAAAGGAGGACTATCAGAGATGTCAATGGATAGAAATGGATACGATTTCTCCGAAGTAATCGGATGGAAATGGATAAAAATGGATGATACACATTCTCGAAAGAACCGGATTGGAATGGACAAATTGCATTCCAGCAACATTAGGCATGACGGGATACAAACGGATAAAGCTCATTAGGGTGGTATCGTAAAGCACCGGATAAAACCGGATGCGATTTATATTCAGGCCCCGGATATTATATGGATACATTTGGATATAATTTCTATGGGGCCTAATAATCTGCTATCCACTTTGCGGATTAAAATTGATTAGAATCCTATGCGTTCTGCGGATGACATTGGATCAGGAAAAACCGGAACAGAAATAGGATTCAAATGGATGCATATTAAATCCTATCCATTTCCAACCAACTTTTCCAACAGGGGAGGATTTGAATCACAGAAATTTTTTCAGAAACGGATGAAACTCGTCAAATTTGTTGTTCAAACTCATGTAAGGTTTGTTAGTTAATCAGCGATTGGGATTGATTTTTATGTTTGTGAATTCAAGAAAAACTGCATCGAAGGAGGGTTTGTAGAAGAATGTATATCACTTGAATATCATTTTTAACTGTCTCCTGAAGTGGATCAAAATTAATTTCTCACGGGAATAATTATACTGCTTTATACGTTCAGAATGTATAGCTGTTTTGACAATGAATGGATTCTGTTATGACAATTTTTTTGTTAATTCCGTGATACTTATTATTGTCGCTGCTTGATTTTGTTTTGTCAGATCAACAATGTTTATTGTGAGTTGGAATGGCCATTCATATTGTCATTTTAACAAGTGATTTTCAGCAATACAGTTCTTGTTAACAAAGCGATGTGCTGTTGCTGTACGAACAACAAATTATTGCATAACCAGCAATGAAATGTTGACAATTCTTATATTGCTGGTTCTACCATACACATTTTTCTTCGTGTACACATTGTTTGTACATGTACTTATATCTAGCCCCAACAGATCGTAAACACTTGGATGTCACCAAGAAAATTCTGGTACATTTCTTTGCAACATCCGATTGAATTCGATAAAGATTAATAGAAATCAGATTCAACAGGGTGAACCGGGATGCATTGATACCGTTTTAAGGAGGCGGTGAAACTGACAAAGCGAGGGCGCCAGGTTATATTATGAACAATAGAAATATAACGAGGCGCGGAGAATATATTCTATGTATAGTGCCCTCTCTGAATAGTGCCACGGACTTCTTCCTCACTCAAATGCCTACCCTTGATAGAGTGAGGAAGACACCATTCAGCACTATTCAGAAAACGGACTGTATTGAAGAGAAGGGCGCACCAGGAAATTCCCCGATGTCCTAGCGGTTTAGTGCCCCTGGGGGTGAATGGGGAGGTCTTAAAAGTCTATTAAAGATCATTAAGGATGAATCGGAGCCTAGGGGAGCATAGGTCACAGTGGATCAGCGCACGTATTCAGTTCATAAAACGACTGTACACGCTAGTAGTATTACTTTTTAGGCACCCTGTTTTAACCTCATCTTGGAATGCCACTGAACTGCAAGGTGTTATAACGTGTGTTTAATGTACAGTTGCTACTGATACCATGTGAGTCTGAATTTTATATTATGTTTACGAAGAATTTGATGTGTCTTGTTTTTATGAGAATGTATGTGAACTGACTCAAGTCTACGTTTTCACTTGCATTTATGAACATCTAAAGTGAAGGGTTTGCAAGTCATTTTCATTCACGGATTGATTATTCGTCCACAAATGAATTTTAATATATAAGTGTACGAGTCGGGTAAAGTGGATCAGTGACTGTTTTATACCAGTGGATCGTGTTCTAGTTTGTCCCATAAGAAAATGCTTACTCAATAATATAACCCTGATTGGTTGAACCGTTTTGAATAAGATTTTATCTTTCCGTTACAATTCAAGATGCCTTGAAATCGTGTTCGGAAACCTGAATAAAAAATTGATGTAGTTTGTTGTGAATCTTGTAAGCAAAGATGGATTAAAAATCAGAACTGCTACAGAATTGAAAGGGTTCCCTCTCACCACCTAACAGCGTTACTGTGAGAAATTTCAAGGTTCTGAGGATCTGATCCATAAAATTATCCACCGTAAGCCAGATACGGGGTACAGTGGATCGAATGATAAAATTCCAGAAGATAATGAAAACTTGGTATTTCATTCACACAAATTAACAATATTGCTTGTTCATTTCGTGAGCGAGGGAATATTGTATATGTATATGAACTTCCATGCTGAAACGCTCACTACTTTTGAAGTTATAGAGCATGAAAAAAAAAGCGATCCACTGTGACCCATGCTCCCCTGTTATATTATGTACACTGTAAAAAAATTTCACCGGAAAATTCCAGTACATGTACTGGAAGTCATTAACCTGTACATGTACCGGAAAATTTCAGCACATTTGTACTGGAAAAATTCAGTGCAAACGTTATGGAATTCCCGCATCAAAACTGGAAATTTTCTGAGCCTCGGTACTGAAATTTTTCAGTACACGAGCTGGACTTTTCCAGGACATGTACTGGAAAATTAATGCTGAAAATATCCATGAAAATTGAAAAAAAATTGCTCACGCAAAGTGATTTTGCAGGGTCCTTGTGTTCCAAGATGATTGAGAAACTTTTGATCGTTCATTTGGATGGACAGAAACTCATGTCTACCTAACAGGATTTGAACCCACACTTTTCTACCTGCCTACCAACTGAAAACTAAGACCTAACCGATGAGCTATAGCGCGACATGTTGGAAGGCCAGCTTGGGTTACTACATATGCTTCATATCTAGAACACAAGAGGATAAGTCTTGGAAAAACCTCATATATCAATTTCATTGGCTACAATTACAATTGTTATTCAAAATCTCAATCAGGAAATTTTTAATATAAAGACTTGAAATTTTTCCTGCCAGAAATGACAAAGGCCAATAGAAGTGGAAAATTTCAGTGCAACAGTGATTAAATTCCAGCATAACTGGAAAATTCCATCACACAACCTTAAAAATCGCAGTTCAAAACCTGTATGATTCAATTGCATAGCAACTGGAAAACTCCATCACAAAACCTGAGAATTGCAGTTAGGAACCTGTATAATTCCAGTATACCAACGATTAGGTTTTTTTTTCTAAATTAGAAATCTTTCCCAAGTCCTTTTTGAGGGGATATTTTTTTCTGGTGCACAAGAACTATAAAATTGTAGTACGAGCCGGTAAAATTTTCGCGAAATCATGGCAAAATTTCAGTACATCATCTCAAACTTGAAAATTCCAGTACAATGACTGAATTTTCAGTTATGCTTGGTAAATTTTCAGTAACGTAACAACAAAATCTCTGTACATGTACTGGAATATCCATATTCCAGTACTAGCACTGGAAATTTCCAGTCCAGTTGCACAGTAAATTTCCAGTTTTTTTTTACAGTGTATGGAATTAAATCCTCAGATCACTCATACGCCGTGGATGAGCGTTTTATTAAAAGTAATGGGATATGGCATGGTTTATTAATTTTCCCAAGAAATATCTCATTGAATCCGAGGATTTTTTTTCTCACTCGATCGATCAATCGGTTTTCAGTAGGTTTTGAGATCTGAATACTTAATTGATACCCAATCAGGGCCGAGGATATGCCTAGTCTGCTCGATAACGCCACGTTAGGGGCGATGGAGGGCCTAGAATGACTTCTACTGGAGCAACTTGCCAAGTATCATATATAATGTTCATGAAAACTATATTGAAAAATCATGGAGTTTCAGATTGTGAGGACCTCTATTATTGAGGGCCCCGGGCGTAAGCCCTTGAAGCTCCGCCTCAAATCTCGCCCTGGTTATTATAAAAAACATATTTTAATAATAATACTCTTCATTTTTTCCGATTTTTGCTGTGTAGTCAAAATCTGCAAGATCTTCTATCTATTTTCAACTAGTTCCAACTGCTGTTCTTTTAGATTCAGTTAGAATCTGTTGGAAAATATATCTTGTTCAGTATTCAATTAGATTGTCCGCGCCACAAACATCGAGCTGAATCCATTGTACATTTTTTGTCCGATTCTAATGAGAATTCTCAAAACTGCAATGCCAGTCAAAAATCTTCAAGTTTCTGACCCCGTTTTCCGGGACAAAAATCGATCTGCACTGTAAAAAAAAAACTGGAAATTTACTGTGCAACTGAACTGGAAATTTCCAGTGCTAGTACTGGAATATGGATATTCCAGTACATGTACAGAGATTTTGTTGGTACGTTACTGAAAATTTACCAAGCATAACTGAAAATTCAGTCCTTGCACTGGAATTTTCAAGTTTGAGATGATGTACTGAAATTTGTCCATGATTTCGCGAAAATTTTACCGGCTCGTACTACAATTTTATAGTTCTTGTGCACCAGAAAAAAATATCCCCTCAAAAAGGACTTGGGAAAGATTTCTAATTTAGAAAAAAAAACCTAATCGTTGGTATACTGGAATTATACAGGTTCCTAACTGCAATTCTCAGGTTTTGTGATGGAGTTTTCCAGTTGCTATGCAATTGAATCATACAGGTTTTGAACTGCGATTTTTAAGGTTGTGTGATGGAATTTTCCAGTTATGCTGGAATTTAATCACTGTTGCACTGAAATTTTCCACTTCTATTGGCCTTTGTCATTTCTGGCAGGAAAAATTTCAAGTCTTTATATTCAAAATTTCCTGATTGAGATTTGGGATAATAATTGTAATTGTAGCCAATGAAATTGATATATGAGGTTTTTCGAAGACTTATTCCCTTGTGTATTTTAGATCTGAAGTATATGTAATAACCCAAGCTGGCCTTCCAAAATGTCGCGCTATAGCTCATCGGTTAGGTCTTAGGTTTCAGTTGGTAGGCAGATAGAAAAGTGTAGGTTCAAATCCCGTTGAGTAGACATGAGTTTCTGTCCATCCAAATGAACGATCAAGTTTCTCAATCATCTTGGTACACAAGAACTCTGCAAAATCACTTTGCGTGAGCAATTTCTTTTCAATTTTCATGGATATTTTCAGCATTAATTTTCCAGTACATGCCCTGGAAAAGTCCAGTTCGTGTACTGAAAAATTCCAGTACTGAGGCTCAAAAAATTTCCAGTTTTGATGCTGAAATTCCATAACGTTTGCACTGAATTTTTGCAGTACAAATGTGCTGAAATTTTCCGGTACATGTACAGGTTAATTGCTTCCAGTACATGTACTGGAATTTTCCGGTGAAATGTTTTTACAGTGTGGATTAGGCAAACGTTCCCTAATAGATTCTAACAGAAATTTTGAACGAAGTTTCTCATAATACATTGTGAAATATTTTTCGGAGGTCTATCCCATAGAATGTTGAGATGTCTTTGAACTTTTATTTCAAGAAATTTACTGATGATTCATTATATTCAAATTGACATGAAATTCAGTCAAATGCGCTGAAATATCAGAGAATAAATCAATGATTGAATATTGAACGTTCATCAAACTTATACACTGAAATTCTTTGATCCAACATATCAGGAATACAAAGATGTTTTGTCTGTTCAAAGATCCATATGAACTCAAGCTGTATAAATACTTGTATAATTGTTGAACTCCATTTCTTCAGAAAAATCAATCTCTTTTTTTTGTATGAATTAAAACAATAATCAAGTGGAATTTATTAGAGTATGATGATAAAAATAATAACGAATGATATCCTATCATGTGAATGGATATTCTTGCGTAGAGTCACTCCTCTTTGATCTTGATCTTGTACTTGATATAGAAATAGCACGTGTACGACAAAAGCTGAATTGAACGCAGAACTATTCTTTTGACGAAGTGCCAGAACGTATTGACGAGAAGTCGTTCCTTCTCGGCTCGTCTCATTCGTGACACCGAACAAAACATAACCGCTTTCAAAGTGAATTATATACATTTAATTCATCCAATAAATTTTCGCGAGTTTCAGTTTTATGAAGACCATTATTCCATGGAGATCGTTCAAAATAAATTTATTGTAATATTTTTGGATTTTTATAGATGGCAATTTTCTTCTCAATTTCAAATATCTGCCTTGGTGTCTTTGGTGTTGGAATAATGAAAAAGAACATTATATTTATGCGAATGTTACGTCAACTTTTGGAAGTTGTGCAAACGTGTCACGTTACGTGACAAGCTTAGAGATGAATTCCAATGAAAGTATTCCAAACGGATTGAAATGTTGAGGATTATTTTCTTATGAATGAAAATTGGCAATGCGTTCATAATTCTAAATCTATCTGTATGATTTTCCTGTTTGAAGAATCCCATTGAATTTTATCCAAATTGGTGCAAGTTTAATCAAATTATGAGGCATGATTAGGGATGCACTGAGAAAAATCACACGGAGAGAAAATGGTTTGCTACTATAGCGCCTACAAAGAAATTTGTTTTCCTTGCAAAAATATTCACTACAGGAGCTAATAAGACGTGAGTTCTATTAAAAAATATGTTTATGACAGCAAAAAAATTCAGTTGTGTCAATTATTTTTCTTGCTCTTACAGCTAATTTTTTTTGTAGGCGCTATAGTAACAGACCTGCTTGTTATGCCAGCAATACTTTTCTCTCTGTGCATCTATTATAAATTACTAGACTCGCTAGTATATTGAAGATATACTTGCATTTTGAAATTATATCCCAAACATTCTCTTGAAAAGTACCAGACTTTTTATGATAAAATGTTATTATTCTACCATGAATTCACAGAAAGTCTGGTACTTTTCAAGAGAATGTTTGGTATATAACTTCAAAATGCAAGTATATCCTCAATATACTAGCGAGTCTAGTAATTTATAATAGATAATTTTTCTCCGTGTGGAATTGAGAAGACTATTATAGATACCAATTTGGAAACTGTCAAAATTATTAAAACGTGTAATACTGGCGAGGTTATATTTATTGCCATAGTTGGGTAAGAAAAACTTTTTCTATTCTGGGTTATTAAGGTAAACCGAGGGGATTCGGATCAATTCTGTTTGGCCAGTTTATTCAAAAACTATTGAATAAATTCATCAAAACTGAGTTTCCAAAGACTCTGTAAGCCATGAGGAATCTTTAGAAACCTTGTTTGTACGAATTGATCCAGTACTTTTTGAATAGACTAGGCAATACGAAATGGCTAGCGTCCCCGCACTAGTATCCCCTTAAGGCCTACGCAAGAAGAATATTCAAATATACACTTCTTTTACTATGGATTTTTTCAACAAGGGCTGTAACAGATTGAGCCTTTCGCCTCATATCAAGAGGTATAGTGAGGTCAGAAGCGATATTAATTCTAAAAAATAAGACTCCATGCCAAAAGTAAAATTAAGGAAGTATTTGTCACACAAATGTTTTCCTTTTTTTTTTTTAGAAATCGAGTATCCAGCGTTTCAATTAGTTCCCAAATTTTCTTGGAATATGTTCTACTTTTTGACGCTTGATTGAACGCAACGATCCAGAGTTGAATCAGGTCGAAAAAAGATTAACATCGGGTTGAGAGTGGGGCGAGATCAGGGCGGAAAATAAAATCCACCCTGATTCACATCGTAATATCTTGTAATATAATAAAAATATATAGTTATATCTCTCAGATGTTGGTTTTAAGAAATATTAAGATATCTTAAATTGATCTAAATTTGTTTGGTTAATTCATCGTTCCGAGAAACTGAGGTGCGATTCTTTTTTACCTCTCCTGTTTCTCTGTCCCCTCTTAAGGAAATTGGGGTTGGTCTTATTTGAGTGGGATTAATAGGAATCATGGTGAGGATTATCATGGGTTGGTAGAAACATAGTGAATCCACAATTCTTTCAGTTAAAAAACATAATTAGAAAACCCCAGGCAGGAAATGCCAATATTGGTCCAATATACAACCGTTGTTCATTCTAAAAACCATACCGGGTTTCATAAGAAATGCCAATATGACAACTGGTGCAAGCTTGGCAAAATATTGGGCTGCCAAACATGGCGAACCAATATCAACCCAATATAAAACCGTTTGTTATTTGAGAACCCACAACATGTTTCATAAGGAATTCCTATACAACAAGTGGTTCTAGATTGGCAAAACATTGAGCTGCCAAGCATGGCGAACCAATATCGGCCCAATATTAAACCATTTGTTATTTGAGAATCTACACCACGTCTCGTAGGGAATGTCATTAAACACTGAGAGAAATGATGATTAATATCAAGAATTTTAATTCATGAATACTGCCAAGAATAAAAATTCTTGATTACAGTTAATATGTTATTGGCCCAAAAGAAATTTTCTTAAATCAAGGAAATATTTCTCGATTCAAGGAAATTTTTTTTGGGCCAATAACATATTAGCTATAATTAAGAATTTGTATTCTCGGCAGTATTCATGAATTTAAATTCTTGATATTAATCATTATTTCTCTCAGTGTAACAAGTGGTTGAAGCTTGGCAAAACATTCAACTGTCAAGCATGGTGAAGCAATATTGGGCCAATGTCCAACCAATGTTTATTTGAGAACCTATGCCACATCTCCATGTTTGTGATTTTTACAGAGTTGTACCGATATCCCTGCTAAAAATCTCATCGTTTTCTATGGAAAATTTTTAGCAAGGATGGCATGAAAAATGACGTCATTTTTGTCTCCAAGAAGTATGTTTGAAGAATCAGGTTGAAACATGGCAAAAGTTAATATACACAACTTGGGCCAGGTACGGTTTAATCGTATGAGCTAAGCTCCAAAATACTCATAATGCATACACGGAGAAAAAAGATCATGGAATGATCGCTAGGAAAGATAGTAAACTGGTGACAACTACGAATTTCTGTGCACAGTCGCTAACAGAGACGAGTAATGGTTCCTATTTTGGTATATTAGAATACAATATAGTATACCAAAATAGGAATCATTACTCGTCTCTGTTAGCGACTGTGCACAGGAATTCGTAGTTGTCACCAGTTTACTATCTTTCCTAGCGATCATTCCATGATCTTTTTTCTCCGTGTATATCACACGGAAAAAAGAAAACAGCAATGGTTACTGTGAATCGCAGTAATTCATTGAAAAAAAATGAAAAATAAAATTCACGCCGTTCATTACTGCGTCTCCCAGTAACCGTTAATGTTCAAGCAACATTGACGAATTTCACTGCAGTACACATCACTGTGATCGCGCTAACCTCTATCATCCAAGCATGTTTTCATTTGTTTTTCAACTGATTGCTGTTATGGACAGTAACCAGTACTGTTTTCTTCTTTCCGTGCACGAGACATTGGGCCATGCTTGGCATTGCATTCTGACCCAATATTGAGTACCAAGCCTGGCACGAGGTTATCATCCCAAGCTTTCACCAAGCTTGGGCCATTTGTTAATTCCTACCTGGGAACGTTCAATTTTACCATGATGACTCAGTTCATGATTTCCTCAACACAGTCTTGACAAAGTAAAAGTCAGAATGATTGAAACTCTTTCGTGTAACACGATATTATGAGCGATTCAAATTTAAATTAACTTGTAAATAATTCCATCTACTTCGTGTAAATAAACCTCTATGTAACAGATACAACTTCGACATATCTCGCATGCGATCAAGGATGACTTCACATATATTGGAATATTCCACCCACATTCTGTGATTATTATTTGCTGAATAAATTTCACAATTACTGTTTTCGCGATAACATGACTCCGCCAATACTTCCCTTCGAGATGATTTTATTTTATCTGTATTATCAAGTATGTACAATTTGTATTACACGACCAGTGTTAGTGATAATCGATGGAATAAGGTAAATGACTATATCTTCGTTCTTGGATATGACTTCGTCAGGGCATTCTAAAATTGATAAATCAAGCGCCTGTGAACAAATGATGAATATTTTTCGATAAAAAAACGTTATAAATGCATCTCTTAATTGTACGGAATATACTCGATTTGTTAAAAACTGCTTGATCACCAATTTGATTAATATTCGGACGAAATAATATCCCGTGAAGGAGATATAGTCATCTACTTAAATTGAAAAGGAAATAATGTTACATAATACAAAATTCTTCAGTACAGTGTAGGAAAACATATGGATGTCAAAAATGATGTTTGATATTATCATCACTGAGGCGCAATTGCGATGACATTACAGATTAATGTTTTCATACACCGTTAGAAAAATTTCAGAGATTAATGAAATATTCAATTGAATAATCGCTAAGAAAGCCTGCAATTTCTTTTCGCGATCATATTCGTATTTGCCCAACTGAGGGCGCACCCTGCTAAAAATGCCAGGCAGAATCGGACAGAAAATTCTTGTCAGGCTTTGAATGGTTTCTTTCCAAGGTAACCTAGGCAGAAACTGACAAATTTTATTATCAACTCGGAATATCCTTTCAAAAACTGACCAAAATTTTCCTGCCAGGTTTTGATAGGATGTTACAATTCAATGATTCCGGGCCAAATCGGGTAGGAAGTTTGTCAGTTTTTGCCTGGATTACCTAGGAAAAAAACCGTTCAAAGCCTGACAGCAATTTTCTGATCAGTTCTACTTGACACTCTCAGCAGGGCAAACTCATCGAAAACAATGGACAGTGTTTTGAGGATTAATCTGGTACTTATGTATTTTATGACATGAAATATTGTACTGTCCCGCGGCAATCAGTTTGTTGAACTTTTGGACACATCTTAGGAAATTTGACGCACAATATTTTGTGTGAAAAGTGATATATAGTTGGAATATCTTGGCTGAGTTTTTGCTGCCAAAAATATTGGAAAGATTGGGAGAAGAATCGGGACAAACACAATCGCGGAACGGACAAAAACAGTCTTTTCTCTTCGTTTTGTGGCGGTTTTTTTCTCGCTTTTTATCGAAATTTCTTCGATATTTTGAATAAAGTCTACACAAGGGATATTAAACTATAATTTTACCGTACACTGAGAGAAATAGAATTTAATAATTACCATGTACAAATGATAATTGAGGGACAGCTTCGCGATATCAGTTGCACTTACTTCGGAGGATTGCAGCGATTCGATGTACTAGCCATGATCAATCTAGAGATTCTTCGCTTAACTACATTTTCCTACGATAATGGTTACATCCCACTCTTCGCTGCGTAGTGAGGATACGGACAAATAAAACACGTTGTGCACAATACTGAAAAGCGAAGATGTATAGAGATATTCTGAGAAAAAATATGCAAAGGCATGCGTCAAATGTTGAGATTAGAAAGTCAACTACCTTCAAATGTCCGTAATAAAATGTATTTGACTAGCATGTATGGAATCAAAGTTGTCGGTATCCATGTATCAGGATCACTCAGGTGTTGATGTAGATTTATCAGTATTATTCTAGTACTGACCTAACGAACATTCTATACCTTGATATATCTTTGAAACAGACGTCAGAGGTCCCAGATGTCTTTGATTCGTACAGAACATGTTTTAAGATATCATACGGATAATTTTATCAATTTATGTAATATGCGGTGAGTTGAGCTTCATGAATGGTTTGAATTTAATCCGAAATCTTGAATTGACTTCTTTCTTTAAAAAAAAGAAAGAAGTGAAACAAACAGTAACAATTCAATATCTTCGATCGTGTTGTGTATCATGAATGACTCGATGATAAATTCAACACCAAGATAACACAAAATTCGTGAAGGTGGAAGGAGAATAAGACTACTTGTAGCCAGAGAGACAGTCCTCTACGAGTATTCGAATCTGTTAGGTGAGTGATGTTTCTTTTATGACGGGTATGATGTACCGAGATTGATCGTGGCTATTATTTTGAGGATGCAAGAGGAGAAAAGAAAGAGTGTAAATATGAAATGGTGTATAAATGTTGCCTTGAAATTGAACAATCTTGGCAAAAGTATTGTATTTGTATTGAATTGGAAGTTCAAATTGAATTATTGTCGAAGAAAATGTGTGTTTGTGTGTTTAGAAAGTGATGATTTCTTGAAAACAGACAATTTTTTTTGGTTCGTTCTGTTCTTTGTCTTCAGAAAGATTTTGGGTTTATAATTTGAAGATTTATTCTGTGAAATCATTACATTTAAAATATATATTTTGTAGTATTTGAAAAAACTAAGACTCTAGAGTTACAAGAAAATTTTCAGAAAATGTCATCAGTCGTAAAGGTTTTTTATCATTATCAATATATTTTATCATGATAACCGAACTTTTGTTGCCACAAATAAAAAATTTTTTTCAGTCTCTTCGAATTTGACAGGTTTGTGTTCAGAAGTCTGGTATTCAAAATTTATTTTGTACACAGAGCAAAACGTTAGATTTTACATTACTATATTTACTACTATCAGTGCCAGATGTAGAAATCTTCTGTAATGGATTCAAGTCTTTCGCTTATTCTTGGGTACATGTTGATTAGAGAAGGAAAGGGAATCTGTGCATACAGATCTGACTAGGATATTCTGGACAGTTTCATGATCTCATCCAAGCCAGAGATGTTCTTCTAGTACAATTTCCGTTAGATCGACCTGATGATAATCACAAGTTGAATGGAAATACCAATCAGAAATTCCGAAATTGTACTAAAGAGCATCCCTGATCCAAGCACATTCCAAGCAACACACTCAGTCACAGCGACGTCACAGTGATATCACAGGGTCTCCCTATGTCCAAAAATGTCCCTGCGACGTCCCTGTGACGAGTGCGTTGTTTAAAATGCCGCCTGAGAATTACTATAAGTGATAATGCTATATGGGAGGATCCTATCATTCCGTAACAAGTCACCCGAGAAAAAGTTAATTAGATCTAATGAGATCTATGTAGATCTCTTGAGATATACGTAGATCTCTTTAGATATATGTAGATCTCTTTAGATCTAAATTTTGGAAAAACAAGATCCACGAAGATCCAAAGAGATCTACTCATATCTCAAGGAATCTTCTTCAACCAGATTTCTTAAGGTATAAGCAGATCTCTTTGGATCTCCGTAGATCTCGTTTTTCCAAAATTCAGATCTAAAGAGATCTACATATATCTAAAGAGATCTACTTATATCTCAAGAGATCTACATAGATCCCATTAGATCTAATTCACTTTTCCTCGGGCACTATATAAGTTCTTCGTTTTTTCTCAATTTTTGTTATCGTGGAAGATGAACAATCATTCGAAATGAATTCATTAGCATACCCGGGGAAAAAAGTTGAGATCTAATTAGATCTCATCAGATCTGATTCAGATCTATTCAGATCCCAATAGATCTGACTAGATCTGGACAGATCTGGTTAGATCTGTGTAGATCTGGTTAGATCCGAATTCAAAATTACATTTAATCTTGATGAGCAATTAATTGTTCAGTTAACAAACATTTTCTGATATTTTCCCATGCATGAATTCAAATTTGAACACGTGTGTTGACAAATATATAAGCTAAAATTGCAGTTCTTCAGATCTAAACTTCTTTCCCCGGGTAGCTACAGTTTAGACGAATCATTTGATACCAGATTTGTGAGAGAACAGGTTCGGAAACATTTGCCGTCATAAAAATAACAATTATTCAACACCGTAAAAAACATTTGTATTATTATAATACGAAAATTTGGAAGCAATTAACACACATATTTTTGTATTGAAACTCCCATACTTTCATGGAAATTCAAACACAATATAATCTTGAAATGGTTTTTATACAAAAATTGGTTTGAATCTCATGAAATCTGTGGTGAAATTTATACACAAAATTATGTGTCAATTGTTTCCGAAATTTTGTGTGTGAAATTCACAAATTTGTTTAGCAGTGGATTGCATGTTTTATCATGTGATCGACGATTTGATAGGATAAATTTTTGTAACTTTGAGAATAAGTTACAAGGTTATGGCTTACATCTATTTGCAACATAATCTACCATCAGAAAATAAGATAATTAAAATGAAGTGAATAATTCATACCTTGGTGACAAATGTGGCTACAATTATTTCAAGTATCATTGCATTCTCAATGTCACATGAGAATTTATTGACATTTCATATTGGAACTCGAATTATATAAAAATTCAAAATGAAAGATTGGAATCACCTGTCGAAGAGAACCTAAATTTTTGAAGTTCATATCTCAGCAACAAAAAATAAATCCCAAAAATCTCGTGTGTATTGAACACCTTGGGAGGGAAATTTTTTCTCTTAAAATCATTCTAAATATTTTATTACTCTCACGAATAGATTATAACTCGGTGAGAAAGAATCGTAAATTGGTACTGAAAAACAATTTTGAAGCTAAAATAATTATTTATTCAGCGTTGGTTATTATTTTTCGATGCCACGATTACTTGCGGAGGAACAGCTGTTAAAATCAGCAGGAAAAAAAAAAACTTTTATGCAATTTCATATGACTCATTGAATAATTTCAATAGCAAAACATGTCAACACATATTTTGAAAAGTACATTTTCCAAGTCTCTAAGTTTTCTGTAGCTTATGCTTCGTTCATCACTTTTTAAGTACGATGTTCGAAAAACATCCCGGAGAAAAAAGTTCAGATCTGATTAGATCCGAGTTTTGGCCCACAAGGTGAGATTCAGATATATTCAAATCTCAAGTCACATTTAATCTTGATGAGCAATTGATTGTTCAATTACCAAAAACTTTTTGATATTTTCCCATGTATGAACCCAAATTTGAACATGTGTGTTGACAAATACAAGTTAAAATTGCAGTTTTTCAGACCTGAATAGATCTGTTCAGATCTGGCCAAAAATCAGATCTGGTCTTATCTCGAAACTTTTTTCCCCGGGATGATTTTCACTTAAAAAAGTGAAGTTAAAAACCTATTAATGAACAATTAAAAATCCATAAATTTTTCAAACATCGCTGTTTTCGTCAGAGTCTCACGAATCAAGCTGTCTGTTTCATAAAAACTAATGATTTGAATGATTTTTTTTATCGGGTACTTCTCCGTCTTTTCGCGCGCAAGTGTCATATTATCGCATCCGAAGGCTCATTTAAAAGTTCACTGAACGTTAAATTGAATGTAAATTTATCGTAAATCAACCGGAAATTAATCTATCAGTCTCGTATTCTCTTGGAGTTTCTAACGCTTTAAATCGAACGTTTGCAAACAGAATATGTCTCTGGAAGAGCGCCGAAATGTTGAACTCCACACAACACAGAATGTTTCTTCAATGTCTTAAAACATTGCTGCGATATCAGTGCGATATTAGCCTTGTGTAAATGAACCGTGTGAACAACGTTCGGTCTTTGAAACAATGATGTACTACAGTGTCCAAAAAGCAAGGTGACATTTGAATTTAAACTCTGTGCGCAAATGTATTCGGGGAAGTGCTCTTATTTTTAGGTTAGTAAGACTGTCTTTGATATCTGTGCCAAGGGTTACATCAAAATATTCATTGGTGTTTGAGATACGCTTCGTTTTGTAAGCTGCTGAAAGTGAATTTTTCGATTTTTATAATGTCTGCATTTGTCGAGCAAAGAATTTGCATGAAATTTTCTTTGCGGAATGAATTTTGTGCTGCCGATTCGTTGAGGATGGTGCAGAAAGCCTTTGGCGATGAGGCTATGTCGAAAAAACATGTTTACAAGTGGTATAAAGAGTTCCAAGGAGGTCGAGAACGTGTCGAAGACGAAAAGCATCCCGGTCGACCATCGACTTCAACTGACGAAGTTCACGTCCAAAAAATCAAAGGTTTGGTGCTTGTAAATCGTCGATTAACAAATAGAGATCTTGCTGATGCCCTGGTAGAAATTTGCCCAGTTCAGCTGGCCACTGGCCAGCTACTAGTCGGTAACTAGCCAGTGACCGACCAGAAATACCCAGTTTCTGGCGGATAGCTAGAAACTGACTAGAAACCATGTAACGCTTCTCGCCAGGGTGATGTTAACATTTAAAACGGATCAGTCAATACCATTTTTGAGGATGTTTTGGGCCTGAGACGCATCAAATCTCGATTGGTACCGAAAACACTGAATTTCCTGGAAGAACATCGTGGCGTTGAAGTGTGTAAAACAATGCTTTCTGACTATCAGGACAAGATGAGACGTGGATTTATGCTTACGACCCGGAAACAACCGATCAATCAAGTGAATATCGCGCTATAAAGGTGATGCGACACCAAAGAAACCTATTATTATTCTTCGATTATCGTGGTGTTGGGCGTTTTGAGTTCCTCCCGCCGGGTCAAATTGTTAATAAAGAATATTATTTGAGTGTTATGCGTCGTTTACGTGGAGCTATCCGCCTAAAGAGAACGGAATTGTGGCGAGACAACTCTTGGTTTTTGCACCACGACACAATATACCGGCTCACCCTGCATTGATTCTTCGTGACTATTTCGCAAAAAACTCGACCCATATCGTTCCACAACCATCGTGTTCACCTGATTTGGCACCGTGCGACTTCTGACTATTAAACAAACTCACAAGACCACTCCGAGGACACCGTTTTGAGTCGATAGAGGAGATCCAAGCAGAATCGAAGAGGAAGCTGAAGGTCATCCAACTGTTAACCGACTTCAACAACTGTTTCGAAGATTGGAAAAGGCGCTGGAATAAGTGCATTGTATCCGCGGGGGAGGGGGGGGGGGTTACTTTGAGGGCGATGAACTTGATTTGGGAGATTAAATGAAGATTTTCGAAAATAAATGCTATGTCACCTTATTTTTTGAACACAGTCCTATACAACACCCGTGGCAAAGAGAATATGCCCAGAACATGCTGTATGGGGTAGGACATACTGAAATGAGGTTCAAAAATTATTCACAACCGTGCGCGGGAGGTGGGAAATGAGACATGAACACCGTGCCGAATTCGCGGTTATTAACAGTGTGTACACTGTTCAAAATTTCTATGGGAAGCTTCACATAAATGTTCGAAAGTGATTGACACCAACATGCGTTAGTTATTTTCCGTATTTCATCGGAAATTCATTGGGGAATGATAGTAAAAATCCCATAAAGTTTGGAATTTTCAGTTAAATTTATGGGAAATTTCATATATTAGGAATTGGAATTAATTCGTAGCGTTTTTTTAATGAAAAAAAAAATTATTTATCTCGAATGAAAATCAAAGAATACATTAATTAAAGTATTGCCCATCGCTTTCGACTACTTTCGACCATCTTGCGGGCAAGGAATGAATACCGTGTCGGAAGAACGCATCATCTTTGAATGCAATCCACGAATCGACCCATTGCTGGCAATCTTCGTAGGAAGTGAATTTTTGCCCAGACAAGCTATGAGCCATCGAACGGAACAAATGGTGATCAGATGGCACAATATCTGGAGAATACGGCGGGTGGGGTAGAACTTCCCGTTTAAGTGTTTTGATGTATGTTTTCACCGGTTTTGCGACGCGCGGACGAGCATTGTCGTGCAGCAAAATGACTTTGTCGTGTCTTTTGGAGTATTCCAGTCGTTTTTATTTCAATGCACGGCTTAAGCGCATCAATTGTCGTCGGTAACGATCCCCAGTTATGGTTTCATTCGGTTCCAACAGTTCATAATAAATCACACCCATCTGATCCTACCACATACAGAGCAGGAGCTTAGACCCATGGATATTTGGCTTTGCCACTGATTGTGATGGTTGGCCGGGCTTAACCCATGACTTTCTGCGCTTCTCATTGCCAGTGACGATTCTATGCAAGAAACCTTTTCTTTTCTGCCGTTGAAGCAGCAGTCCACACATCAAAAAACGCCTCTCAATGTCCCTTGATTTCAATTCATATGGGATCCAACGTCCTTCCTTCTGGATCATGCCCAAACTTCTCAGACGTTTTCCTACCGTTGATAAGGCAACTCCCAATGATGTCGACAATTCTTGAAGGGTTTGACATGAGTCTTCATTGAGCAACGTCTCCAAATCAGTATCTTCAAATTTTTTTGGCTGGCCAGGTCGCCCCTTATCATCCAAATCGGAATCACCAGTTTTAAAACGTGCAAACCAATAACCATTTTCGACACGTTTGCTGAGCCAGACCATGTTCACCATACACTTCCACTAAAATACGATTGGTTTTAGCAGCACTTTTCTTCATATTGAAGTAATGGAGTAGGACTCACCGCAAAATCACTTTATTTGGTACAAATTTTGACATGTTCATGGAGTGTTCTTATTTACGATTCAAAAAAAGGTTATGTCAAACGAATGACGTCCAAGAATAGCTGTTTCACGGTGAATAGATTATTGTAGGTAACAACGGAATACTGTACTACCTACGTCAGCTTTTGTACAACGCTACGAATTAATTTCAACGCCTAATACATTTATTGGATATCGATTTCCCATCGCATAATCGGAATTTTACAGCTGTTGCGTATAGGAAAATTCCGATCATCTTTTACAGTGTAGACAAGGTTTGAAAAAGGTTTATTACACATTGCTGAAATATGCTTTTTCAATGATAATGACATGAGCTGAGAAAAAAAAATTACAAATTCTTGGGCTTTCTTAATCATTGCGAAGTATCCTCTCTACCCTGATAACGAGGAAAACTAACTTACAATCAAGAGTATCGAAAGTCTGCTGAGCGAGGATTGAACCCAGGTTTCACGAGTGGGAGACAAAGCCTTTATCACATCAACGGATTCCCGAGATGACCTCAATGTTCTTCAATTCCCAGTCATTGTATCATCGGAAAGAGCAAAAATTGATGGAAAATTTGATATAAAGATAGAAATACGGATTTCTTTCCAACGAATTCATTGCGATTAAAAAATAATAATCCATACAACAATTTATATTACATGAGGCAGATTAAATCGCATTGTTCCCAGCGATGATAATCAGTGACAAATGCGATTGTTCTTCATGATGAAACTCACATAACATGTGTATTGAAATGTCATAACATGAGAAAATTGACCACTTATCATTTGTCTGCTTCAAAAAACAATAATTTCCTTTTTTCCTCGCGTGTAGTGACGTAAGGACATAAATTCAGAGACTAATTTCCTCTCCTTCAAAAAGATGGGAGAATAATCATTTTTCAGCGTTCATTCATCTTTGGTTGTGATAAAAAGCATTTGATTGAAAGTTTAATGTTTGTTCAGCTTTCAATTTGACAAAAATCATATTTGAGCATATGTCAAGAATTTGTTTGCACAATTGATGAGTATCAAACATTCGTTTGAAATGGTGGACTACGCTGAGAGAAAGTTTATTTATAGTTAACAAACGTCTGATTGTTTATGGGTAAATAAATATTTATTTCATGCAAATCTATCATGATTCTGTCAAATATGATTTATTAACTATTAACAAACGTTATTATTAACAGGATACGTGTTCATTATTAACAGAATATATTTGATTTCTTACATTTGATATTTATTTCCCCATAAACAAATATACGTTTGTTGACTATAAATAAACCTTTTCCTCAGTGTAGTCACACAAAAATCATGTTTTCTCATTCAGAGATAAATGAAATCATCAAATGAAAATTATTTTGTATAGTTTTTGAACAAACATAAGGACTGAAACTAGTTTCAAATGTTGCGTAAGGTATAAAATATCTCAATAAGTATTCATGGGATGTATCATTCAACACTCTTCGACAACTCTTGCATAAATTGACGAATGATCCAATAATGGAATGAAGATGTTCGTTAACCACCAATTATATTGTCAAACAATGTTGGCATCAGACTGAAATCGTAACGCCGATCAATTCTAGTACAACGTTATCCATTAATACTGTATCAGTATGAATCAGTATGAATTGTTCATTCTATGTCGAAATTGAAAAGCTAGCGATGGCAATTTAATTAGTAAAGTTCACTCTGGAAAAACTACACAGAGAAAAATATATGTACAGTATTGGATATAAGACATTAAATACTGATTCCTATCTTTTCTTATCAGATATAAGATTGCACTCCTTGATATTTAGATAACAGCCTTTGTTAATTCCCAACAGATTTTATTACTGATTATAATCTGGTTTTATATTCCTTAATGAATGAATATTAGAGACTAAGACAAAATTTTTATCATACGATTCAAATAATTCATTCTCTTCTGTGCACTGGAGTCACATTGAACCATGTTGTTCTGACAAAGAAAGTTTGTTACATTGTTAACACCTTATTTGAGGATCCAGTATCTCTGAGAGCTAGGGTTGAATTTCGTAACATTGAGAAAATATAACTTCCGTAGGATTCCGTACTGACCTAAGTAGAACACATTAGTCAAAAAAATCTCATTTCGAAGTTATTTTGACAAACATCCGTCACGAATCAGTCACCGACAACGACAAATTGAATTCAACGACAAATTACGTTGCAAACAACCATGTGACGAGAATGTTTAATTTTATTGTAGATATTTGAAAATAAATGAATGTTCCATCGAAATTATCACTTTTTGACGTAATTGTCATATTTTTATTATACTGTAAAATAAAAATGAGGTCCAAACCCGAAGAGAACATGAAACTTCAGCGAACGTTCAGATCAGATGTGTATAGATCGGGCCGGAGGTTCATTAGAGCTAACTTTTAGATTCACAAACGTTTGACAAAGGTTCTACGGACGTTGAAATGTCCGCCTCGAAATACGTTCAGGAAACATAGATGGAACGTTCGCTGAAGGTTCTTCGAAGGTTTAACTATGCTCCACAAAAATATCTATACTTGCATTAATTTTTAATAATTTATGTTTATTAATTGATTCATTTCTCATATAAATTGATCAAATTAACATAAGTATAGATATTTTTGTGGAGCTTCGTTAAACCTTCGATGAACCTTCAGCGAACGTTCCATCTATGTTTCCTGAACGTATTTCGAGGCGGACATCTCAACGTTCGTAGTACCTTTGGCAAAAGTTTGTGAATCTAAAAGTTGGCTTTCATAAACCTTCGAGCCGATCTATACAGATCTGATCTGAACGTTCGCTGAAGCTTCATGTTCTCTTCGGGTTGTCACAAGCTTGCCTGACAACATTGCAGCAAGGTTAAATTGCTATCTGGGTATGAAACAGTCTCATTCGAATATGCATAGAACATATTTCGAATATTCGATGAACATTCATAGTATATTCTGGTGCTACTTGGGTTTTGGTGTTGCTTGGGTAGCGAGAGCCTATTCCCAAGCAGCAGAAGAGGTTAGAAATGCTAGGAGCGTGTTTGGAAAATCCTACGAACATGCGTGGAATCTCCAAATGAGACTGTTTCGAATAATTATGTGCTATGCATCTCCATAAAATATCTCAACGAATTTATCCAAAATAGTCTCATTCGCACATCCCTTTCACATTCATAGAGTCACCATAGCATATTTGGAAAGTTCTTGTGCTACTTGGGTTGTTCATGCATGTGTGTATGAACCAATGGCGCAATCGTGCACCAAGCCTAGCACAAGACCTGCCAAGATTCGTCAAGAACATTTTCACCAAGTTTGGCACACGCTTGGGAATGATAGGATCAAGCCAGGCTTGGGACGATTGATCCAATTGATTTACCAAACATCAACCAATGGGTTTTTTGTCACAGGGGTTGTGGTGCACAAATTAATTAATCCGTATTTCAGTTTACGAATTTTTTCCTCAGATTACCATACGGGAATCAAGTTGAAACGATGAGACAAATGGGCCAAGCTTGGAACAAGCTTATGATATTACTGGCAAATTCTCGATCTTAGATATTTCAATCAATTCGCTGATAACGTTCAATTATGCGCAAACTAATGAGTTTTTATTGAAGGATCATAATATAATCTTATAATGATAATGATATATGAAATTTTGTAGAGATTCTTTTGGTGTCATATACATGGAGATAACGAACCGTTTGAATGTACTTTTCCGACACCCTGACTTGAAAAATACCATAATTTATGGATTTTTGGCGTTGGTCTAACCCGAGTCAAAATATTTACGTAAAGATACCTGTAAAAGTACCATAATCGCTGGGACTTTTATGAGAAAGGTACTATACTTCTTTATAAAAGTTCAAGAAATTATGGGACTTTGAAAGGTTCGTTCACGTAAATATTTTGACTCGAGCCAAAAATCCATAACTTATGGTATTTTTCAAGATATCTATTTTCTCAGTGTGGTTATCAGTGATGGAACGTTAAATTACTTGAGGTAATTTACTTAGCACATAATGAGTAAAATACTAGATAATTTATATGTTGGGGTTCTTATAGTTTTTCTATAATCACTAGTTTCAGATCAATGATACCTTTTCAACTCAGCAGAAGTAATTTACCGTAATTTACTTACTTTATAGCACTTGTAAAAAACCGGTAAAATACCAAAAAATAGTTTCCGATAGGTAATTTGGCATCACTGCTGGTTATTGTACAGACATGAATCAGTCATGTCTCTACAGTATAGTCTGCTGTGAACACACGACTGATTCATGCCTAAACAGTAACCAATAAGATTATACTTCTTCTGTTTTCACAACACGAGCCAGTGGTGTCAGGTAAAATGTTCTCTAACGTTTCTTTTCCTTGTGTATGAATCAATTTTACTAGGTATCATAGAAAGAGCTTTATGATTTGGAATTTCATGTGTTATCACTTCTACAATGTGTTCTAGAATTTTCGTACAAAATTATGGCCAGCGATTGGAAATTAAAGTTATTACACGTACTTTTCCTGCTTCAAAGATGTTGGGGATTCCCCGAAAGAAGACTCACAAATTCTGGAAGAGGTGATCTGTTCGAACTTTCGGTTATACACATGAACGATTTTCATGCCAGGTAAAGTATCATTTTCTTTCAATGTAATGATATAAAAATTAACGCGAAAGAATTTGTTGGGTTTTTAATTTAAATTGAAACGTTTGAATGAATTTCGTGGATTGGATACAAAGAGAATTGACAATGAAAACTTTTGCGAAGTGATTGTATCCAACATGATTGAAGGAGCTCGGTTTTAAAATCCTTGTATCTACTAAACCACGTACACGGGAGCGCGGCCGTCAAAAAATCGTGACATAAATGAAAAAAAAGAGGTCAATGACGGAAATAATCATTCATGGTCTGCTAACACTGTGTAAATAATAAAAATTAGATATCGATGCTCACATACCTGTGAATGAGTAAATTAATTTTAAAAATTAAGTATATTTGAATTTATTTTCAGTCACAATATCTATGATTGTTTTATATTTAGATTTAGGAAAGGATTCGCAAAATTTGAAATTCCGTGAATATCCTGTGAGAATTCTTGTTCAACCTCATTTAACCTTGAAGTGATATTGACGCCATTTGGCACCAAATCGCAACCTTGATAGCATTTGGTGCCTGAAAACGTCTTTTGAATTTCTCAAACTGTACCTTTTTTTTGCAAAGGGTTCACTTCTTGAAATATTTCTTCCTTTTATTTGTCGGAACAATAATCCCATGTTGATTCTGCATTGGTTGTTGGTAATTTGACATGTCCGCTTACGTAAGTAGTGCTGGAGGAAAAATGCACGCAACAAATTTTATATCAAATTTTCACCAGGTTTCAATCGATTTTTTATGAACATTCATCGAGACTTCATACAAATTTTATATAATATTCACGTGTGAAACAATATTAAACGTATAAACATTGCAACTGAAGTAAATGAGAGGAGTGTTGCTGTGGTAACCGTGATAACAATGTAAATCCGATAGGACTCTGTAGGAGATTTTACAAGGGATCCACACTGTACTCGTCAGGTCAATTTTTATGCACTTTTTACAACGCTATTTTTTTCTGTGCATGATTGGTTAATTCCGTTGAATCTCAAAGACTATCCAACAAACACCGAAGGTCTTGAAGACATCTACAAGATACTTTTATGAAGACGTTAAATACATCGAAAAGATGTCTTTTAGATATCTAAACGACGTCACAACCCTAACAGCACTCGGAGGTTTTTGAAACGTTCTAAGAACGTCCGGACGTGTTTTCAACGTTCTCAGAACGTTTTGAAACCGTCCAAGGGACTTCGTGCTGTCTGGGAAAAGGGATGTCTTCAAGATATATCGAGTTATATCTTTTAGACATTCTCAAGAAATTGTAGAAACATGTCTTTCACGTATTTCTGAAAGACTTCTTTTGGATATCGAATCAGCATAGTCTAAAGGACTTCTTAAAAGAGCTTCTAAACGATATCTGTTACACATCCTCAAAATTGTCCAAGTGAGAAGGGCAAAAGTCACGCCATGTTCCTTCTTCAAGACTCATTAGTGATCCTGTTGTGCTGTCCAGGATGTCTTAATGATTGAAAAAAACCATCTTAAAGGCATCTAAAACATATATCGAAGATATCTAAAAAGCATATCTTTGAGGCATCTCGAAGATTTCTTCCATATATCTAAAACACATCTTTAATAGCGTGTCTAAAACATATATTTTGCTAGACCTTCTTGAGATATCTCCCAAGACTTGTTGAAATTTGTTGCATAAGACATATTTTAGATATCTAAAAGATATCTTCACGAAAGTCTTCTAAGACATCTTTCAGATACTAACGGATATCTTTTTGTTTGTTGGGTAGTGAACACTCTATTTCGATGTTTCATAAATGGCCTCATACCTTTTGTAAGAAAGTAGGCCCTGAATAATTCGAATGTTCATTATATTGAAAATCTATACCCAGACATCGCAAGAAGTTCCATTAGAATCCGGGAAGAATCGCGGATCCTGGAAGAGAATTCTTCAAGAATATCGAAAGTGATTGTAAGAATGCTCACAAAATACTTAGAGACCTCGCAAATATTCAAAAAATATACTTGTTTTTAGAATTAGCTATAGGATGCAAAATGTACCTTTGGCATTATTGCTACTCAGTAAATCTGAATTGGTAAAAATCTGATGATCAGTGCTCAGTCTTCCACTGGAAGACACTGGTTTGAATCAGTGGGAGATTAAGGACTATTTTTTGGTAGAATTTCACTGCTTGTGCGTACTTCTTTCCAATTCGAATTCAGAGAGTGTGGAGAATAAGTCATAGTATGTTTAAATGTCACTGCAGTGGGGTATTTTTTCAATATAAATGTAGGGAAAGCTCTTCAAGCTCATTAATCCTTGGAACCTTTTGACGCTATACACGATCGAAAGATATTATCCAATTTCTAAAAATTCTTTTTTATTTTGTATATCAATGCCAAAGGCAATTTTGTCGCACCCTAGCAATTCGTATTCAGCAAAATCCAATTTTTCACACCACCTTGATGCAGGATCCCAGCAAACACGACTGCTGGCGTTTCAAAGGACCAGTGACGGCTCTTCAACGGCATTGCCGGACCATCAGCGGCCTATTGAAACGCCAGTAATCATTGTTTGTAGGGATGTAATTCAATGCTTTCAGATTCTTTTGAAGCAACTGGGCTATGTTCAAACAGAGTGAAGCAACTATATCGCGTGAGGATCGTATAAAATGGTACAGAATATAATAGATTCTAGATTAAAAATACAAAAGCATTTAATAAAAATTGGATGATCATATTCTATCGAGTTTTGTTATATGTTGCTGAAGTTTGAATCGTTTATCGAAACGAATGAATAATCGAATAATGAAATACCCAGACCCAACCCCAATTCAAAATTCAGAATCTTGCAGCCCATTTTTTGAACGATGTTTTCAATTTCAAGAAGATGAATAACGATGATTTTTCAGATTTTTTGAGTTTGAATTTTTTTTCGTCTCCATAAACGATTCAAACTCCTATAACATTTTCATTATTCAATTCTGTACGACAATTTTAGTGGAGAATTGTCAGATGTCCGAGAAAAATGAAGAATTCCGCAATGGCATGTGAATACTACAATATCTTCCAGCGATCAGTGCATTGTGAAATAGGCCAATTGTCATAAGTGTTGAGTTTTCTCGTATTTCATTAGCGGCAGGAAAATACTGTGCACAGCGAAAATTGGTGTCGTGAAATCCACTATTACTCATTTAATGAAGATTGATTATTTCTACATAACCGGGGGGGGGGGGGGGCAGTGAGCAGGGCAGTGAGCAGAGTATGAGGAATTTTACAAATTGTGTGGTGACCATTTGACTGATTCAATTGCCTTTACTACGCTGTTTAGTGATTATGTCTATATCGTTCAATTCGACCAATGTATCGAGAGGAAACGAATCGAGACAAATTGAACGTAACCATGCACAGCGATTCTTTTTGCTCACGGTTACTGTTTCACTTGTGACCGTTCGAAAACAGTCGCTCAACCCACATAGCACCGGATGTCCCAGCAATATTGTTAGAATATTACATTTGGAATGTGTAATATTCTGGAAAATCTCTTATTTCACAATCTTTATAACATTCTGGAGATATTCTGAAACATTGCTAAAATCATTGAGGTAACATTCTGAAGAGATTCTGAGATATTACTGTGATCATTTCAGCGATGTTCTGTACCAAAAAAATGGTCACAATCACTTATATTAAAAAGCTTAACAAATATTACTTTGGATTGAAAAAAAATTTCTTCAGAGTTTACTTCTACAAATGTTGAACGAGCTTGGCCGGAATCACTTTGAATGGAAGAAAACCTGCTTCGAAGTCAATTATTAGGAAGTTCCCTCAGTGGGGATTGAACCCGGGTTGTGCGAGTGAGAGTCAAGACTTAGGTCACATCAGCGAATCTCCGAGATGACGACATCACTCTTAAAGCGTCATTTATTGTGATTATCGTGATGGGAGTTTCATGAATTCGTTCGAGTGAAATATTGATCAACCGATTCAGGATCTTCTGACATAAAAAATGAGTATTGAAATTTTACAAAGTGCTGAGCAAGATCGATGGAAAAACTTAGAGAATTCGTTGCCGTGGGATGAAGACTAATTGATTCAGAATCTTCTGAAATGAAGAATGAATAGCACTTGAGAGGAACGTTTTTTTATAAGTGCACTTCCAAAATTTATCAAGTACTGGAGCAAATTCATGAAAAATTTTCAAAAATTTGTTTCTATGGGATATAGACCAATCGATTCGAAATCTTCTGGAATGTTGAATGAATACCACTTGAGAGACACTTTTTTTGGAAAACCCTCTCGCAAATTTTACCAAGTGCCAAAATGAATTGATATAAGAATTTCAAAAATTTGCCTCCATAGGATGAACGATTCTAAGAATTTATTAAGAAGGCCTTTTTGAATAGTTGGGTTGTGCAGACGTTTTCTTCATAAATCATGTGTTTTTCAGCGTAATACATCAAATTTTTCAGTGGAATATAATAATTTGATTACCGGTAAAAGATGGGATTTATTTCTAGGCAAACAATTTTTCTTCCACTGTAAGATAAGCATTTGTATTGTCAAAGAAAATTTGTTGATAAAAATTTTTCATTCACAATAACAAATGTTTTTTCTCAGTGAGCGTTGGAAATCGAAAGAATCCTCTCTCACAAACCCTCCTCATTCTTCTTTGTAACAAGATTTCTTCCTGAGAAAAACATCTTTGTAATGGATAAATAATCAAAGTCCTGATCAAGTTTGAATCAATTACAATAAATAACAAAATAATGTTTCTTAAACTTTCTAACTATCCCGAACCCAGACTCTGAAAAATTTCAGAATTGTTTTATTGACAGAATATTTTAATCATAACATCGTCAGAGCATTTCAGAATGTGATTAATGCGATATTTCAAAGTGAAATTTATGCAATCTTCTGGGAACATTTGAACTGGAATGTTTTAAATCAGACATTTGTAATATTCTGGGAATATTTCTGAGACATTCAGTGCTATATGGGTCGCCAGTTTTATGCTGGTGGATTCTAGGTAAAAAAGGTCATGTAAAAATACTGATAATGCGTAGTATTGCGTATGTTACCGACAGGAAAAGAAACACTCATTGCAATTCCTTTTTTATTACACATATTTTCAATTTTGCAAAAAACACAAAGCTATCTGAACAACAACATTTACATAATTCAACAAATCCATATTTTTGGTTTAGCTCAAGTAGTCTATGCGTCAGGTCTTCGATAAGGTAAACTCGTTAGGGAGGACTTTATATTCGATTGATAATTCCAGCGTTATGAACATCACGTGCAATCAATGTTTGATTCAAATGTCTGGTTTTCAGCAACTGCGGAGAGATTACTATCGAATTATCAAAATTGTTGCTGCTTTAAATGATTGTTTTCACTCCTCATTATTCATAAAATCATAAACAACCTCAATAAGATCATGAATTATCAACTATGGAATTTGATCATCGTTGTAGTGTGACATTTAGTAAATATCACGACGTTCATTTGATGGACGAGTTGATCTGTGGAATAGAACGAATTATGAAATCATTTGCTGTTCACCATGAACAATTATTCTTGGGCGATCAAAAGAATCATGGATATGGTAGAATCGACTTCAATTTGTGATAAAAATATGAAAATTGGACGCATTTAGTTATGTCAAATGTTTATGTTGACTATCGTCAGTCCATATTTCACTAAACTCCACTTTTCTCATACGTTTGACGATTGCTTCACTTTGTTTTAACTGAGCGCAATTGATTCTTGAGACAATTCAAGAGCATTAAAATGTGCTATCAAACTGTTGAAATTCAAAATCTTGAATTACATTTACACCCCAAAATTTCACAAAAATGAATGAAGCTTGAACTGAAATATGCTCTCAAGATTATTATAACAGTGAATTTAAAAATAAATTTATTGCGTCAGCATTAAATACTTGCGAAAATGTTGCAATAACTCCGCGGTGTACCGTGAGGATATTACTAAACATGAGTTTTCATAGTTTTATTGTTTCCTCGTTTCAAGGTGACGGGAAGGTTTGTGATCGTTTGTGAGGACCACAAATTCTTTCGTTCAAGTGTACTGATTATTCATTGCCACTAAATAGCTATGTATTTTGTTTGTAACTCAAAACCAAAGCATTTCCCCATATTCTATTACCAAATGAAAAAGTTTTTTAGTTTTTCCTCAACAATCATTCCCTAAAAGTTTCGAAGTATATTCTATTTTGTTTGTAAGGCTGCTGTCCCATGGTACAAAAATTAACTACGGAACAGAACGTGCGGAATGAGCGGCCCCAATTCTTTTCAAGTATGTCTAGTTTTATCTGGTTTCATCCAACAGTCACCAAAAATTTTGAAAATCTATCGGTTCCGCGATCCGCTACTTTTTCCGTTCATGGGACAGTAGAGAAGAAAAGACAGCGGAATGACTTTGATTGGTAACGCTCATTCCGCACGTTCCGTTCCCTTGTTAATTTTAATTCCATGGGACGGCAGCCTAAGGGTCTCCTAAACAGACCCTTGTTGTTGTAGACTGTTATCAATATATGTTGTAGACTGATGTAAGATGTGATATACAGATTCGATGAAATCGGTCCTACTTCTGGTACTTGTCATCCTGAGGAAAAAGAGCATTGTATAGGAGGAATTGCTAGAATTTATACCACAAGCCATAAACTGAAAAAAGAAAGACCGAATGCAATTTTCCTTAATGCTGGGGATCATTATCAAGGAACACTTTGGTATAATGTTCATCATTGGAACGTCACTGCTACTTTCATGAACATGTTACCACACGATGCTATGGTATGCTTTTTGTCTTCTATTAACATGTTTTAATAATTTTATTAAAAAATCACTTTTGCATCTTAAAAATCTAATTTTGGTTCCTTCTATTTATCAAAATATACTTCAAGTATTGAAATGCATTCAAAGTTTTGATCTGATACTTATATTGATACAATCCATCACGGAAAAAAAGGGTAGTCGAAACCACTCATTACATGAGTGCATATGTGCTCACGAGTTAAACAATTATTTTAACTAATTAATTTGTTCTACAAAATCAACAAGTTGTGGAATTGATGAACTAGATGCATGAACTTCTACTGTTTATCATTACTCACAGTCAATGATAAGCGTTATCTAAGTTCGAGATTTACGCGCGATTGTGAAAAATTCATACAATCTTGTATCTTGTATATTTGAGAGAATTCGAACCGTGATATTTCTTTTTATTCGCATGGAAAGATTCTGTATTTGCGCTTTGCAAATAAATCTCTTCAAGTACATGTTGAAATCAGAACTCTCTGGTTATTTCAGCTCCATACGATGATTTGCCAGGTCAAAATATTAAATTCAAATTATATTAAATTTTGTCCAGCAGAAATATGCTTTTGGATATAATTTTTACTATTCTCCTTCAAGGAGTATGGCCACTGTATAGAAAGTTCCAAACGAGATGCTTATTCGTCATTTCTTTTTGTATAAAAAAATGTTCATTCAAAAAAGTTATTGCACGGAAGAAAAAGATTGGTTATTATACTGTCTGTGAGATGAAAACGTTGAAATTAATCGAAAATTCCGTACATGTTTCTCTGCGAAATTGTATTGGAGAGATGCTGTTGAAATTTCAAGTAAATCGGATAAAATTTGAAAAGTTCTTTACAGTTCCACATGTGATTTTTTTCGACATGTGTGCTAAATGTATATATAACTGCTTTCTCAAACGAATAATGCTTTTTTCCCAAAAAAACAATGATGAAAATGCACCTCATTTTAAGCTTCCTACAATGGCCATATTCCTCAAAAGTGTTGATTTTTCATTGCCAGATTCGACTGATTTGAATCAACTATTCAAATTTTGATACCAATGCGCAATTAATAAAACATGCAATGCATGCCAGACTATTCTGATTGGTTTTTATTGATGATGCTGAATGATTCATTGACCCAGATGATTGAACATTGTTCAAACTTCAAAGCAACGTTGTTAATAATCAATAACCCTTCATTCCATCAACATAGCTCATACGATGTACTTCCATTTAACATAATTGAGATAATTGAAGAGACAATTTAAATGCGTGGTATGGGAACCTCTACATTGCAGTGATCTTTCAATTAACAATTCCAGACAATTGGTAATCACGAATTCGACAACAAAATTGCTGGTCTTGTACCATTTTTGAAAATGGTTGAATCACCCGTGGTGGTCGCTAACATCGATGATAGTAAAGAACCATCTATGCAGGTTCGTTAAAATATTTATTCATCACGAATTTCAAATATGATAATTTTATATTAACAAATTGTATTTGAAACAGGGCTTGTACAAAAACAGTACGATCATCGTGAGGAATAATACAAAAATTGGTGTGATCGGTGTTATTTGGGCATACACAAACGTTAGTAACCCATAATCTCGAAATATAAGAATGAAATACAAATTTTAGGATGTTTGTTTTATTCCTTAGACCATCGCCAGTACAGAAAAACTCAAATTTTTAGACGAAGTAACGACAATCAACGACGAAGCGAAGCGACTCAAATCCAAAGGGGTTGATATTATAATAGTTCTAAGCCACTGTGGTTTAGAAGTCGATCGAGTCATAGGTGCAGAATGTCCGTTGATCGATTTAATCGTTGGAGGACATTCGCACACTTTTCTCTACACGGGTTCGTAAATTCATCCTTATACGATCTTTGGCATTGCTAAACTTTCGCAAATGCGAGGAAAGCGAAAGTATTTGAGGACAGAAATGACTTGAGCAGGTGATGATTAATCAATTATCATATTTAAAGGTGATCCACCGTTCATCGACGTACCTCAGGATGTGTATCCCGTAGTTGTGAGTCAAGAAAAAACCAACAGGACAGTTCTTATTGTACAAGCTTCAGCTTTCACCAGGTGAATAAACGTATTATATGTTTTTTGATGTTTGTTTGTCGTTACTGGAATTATGGTATGTCAAGCAGAATGAAGTTTAACGAACGTCATCATTGAGTTCATCTTCATCCTACAACTACAAATCAGTTTGAAAAAATTCGAATGTAAATCTGAATATTATTACGTAAGTATATCTTGTTAGCTTTCATCAGTCTGTTCATGGAGGTTATTTAATTGATGCATGATGATTACAACATGTGCTTGTCACGCGTTTTCATTAATAAGAGTGTTTCTTATTGACAATTGGAAGACTTTGTGTTGTATTTATGGTGCTCTATTCTTAACTAGTTGTGCGCTCAATTCTCTTTGTTTACATGCAATGTGATATTGATTGTTTCTATGCTACATTGTTGAGTTCATGTATGAACTTGAATAGCCTAGGAATTAAAATCATAATCTCTGGAAAAGTCGATTCCCCTGAAACTGCTTTTGACATTTTTGCGAATATATGAGAACTTTATTCTCACGGATATTTGATTTTTCATGCTATTCACTGTACTCAGGTATCTCGGGAATTTAACTGTTTGGTTCGATCAAGATGGCGAAGTTGTCGATTGGGATGGAAATCCAATACTTATGGATCATTCCATCGAACAAGGTAAATCTTGAATATCATTTGAACTTCATTGATTCCACAATTATATCATACATATTCTAGATCCAGGAATTTTGGAAGCCTTGAAACCATGGCGAGAAGAGGTCAACGCAATCGCGTTAAGAGAAATCGGGAAAACGAGAGTGTTTTTGAGTAATCAGGACTGTCGTACGAGCGAATGCAACATAGCTAATTTCATCACCGACGCGATGGTCGATTCGGTGAGTGAAATATCGTCATTCGATTTGAAGTTCTCTCGAAGATTATGAAGTCACGATAGTTTGTATTGATGTAGGGATGTTATGGTATTAACCAAGTTCCCGGACGAGCTAAATTTCTATTTCCTGCGCATAAGAGTTTCCTCTGCAACAGACGTGCGTGTATATGCAGAATCATATCAACTATGCTCTTTTCTCACAATGATTTTATTCCCTCTAAGTTTTCACAATATGAAATTTTCTTCGTATTTCAAAATTTGTATGATTGTAGTTCGTAATGGATGCAGAGAACCAAACATTTTGGACTTACGCGGCTTTGGCTTGTACCAATATCGGTGGAATTCGTACTTCTATCGAAGAATCCTCAAATGCGATTACGTACGGTGATATAGCCATGGTCCAACCGTTTGAAAATACTTGGGATACCGTAGAGATCCAAGGAAAATCGATTCGTAAGGTAATATAAATAATAATAAAGAATTTGAGGGATTCATTGATTTAACTTCGATAGTTGATTGAAAACTTCTAATCTGTGGTACTTATCGCAAACGTAAACCCCTTATTGTAGACAGTTTCCACACTTTGCGAGACCTACTTTTGCCTTTCTTCAGGCGTTCAAACTTCAGAAAATTCATCATTAGTGCTAAATAAGTTTCTTTTTATTTTATCAAGAAGAATATATTATTCATATTCGTTGGATTAGATGATTGTGCAAAATAAAGAAAAAAGATAAACAGAGTTCTCTAAAAGGGAAATTCAATTCACAATCATTGAACTCATGAGACTATAAAGATTGATTGATGAAAATCATGTAAGATTGTTTTTGCAACCCCTTAGACGCTTATTTAAAAGATCTTGTCATTCATTTGAACAGATTGTAGAACAAGGTGTAAAAACTAGTAAAATTACTGGTGTTTGGCACGCCAAAGGAGAGCTTTTAATGTGGTCTGGTCTAAAAATAGTATACAATCTAGAGAATCCACCAGATCACAGAGCAATCGACGTTAAAGTCAGGTGAGTGATTTATCGTTTTCTAATTTCGTTACAATACGAAATCCAATGATTCATCTTCTCGTAGATGTCAAGAGTGTGAAATTCCAAGATATGAAAACTTGGATTACGATAAATGGTACAGAGTGGTAGTTCCATCCTACCTGATGCACGGAGGCAATAATTATACAATATTCCAAGAGGCTGGTAGAAATCATCGGGTAGGCACTTTGGATCGAGACATTTTAATCGAATATGTTAAAAAAATGAGCCCAATCATCGCTGGAATCGATGGACGACTGGAATTCATTGGAACGTGGAAGGATTCATAACGATGGTTCAATAGGAATTCAATTTATTTAAAACACAGAATTAAAAGATTTGTATTTTTTATAATTTAAAGAGAAGAGAGATGTTGTTATTACTGTACTTTTTAATTTTCCTCACATAATTATCCAAACGAATCTATATTTTCTAAAGAATAATCAACTTTGTTTGTTATGATATTCTTAAAAAAGCAGGAAACATCGAGCCCTTATCTGCGGGTATCTTGAGATCGGGACAGGTGAAGTATTTAAATAATATATCGAACAGGTGAAATAGCAGCTGTTCGTCTGCGCTGTTACCTCAACTCAGAATACGTGAATTGCTTTGTGGTGCCGCGAAATAGTTTGTTCGTTGTTGAACAACAATAATTCATTCCCATTTCGAATTTCCTTCCCTTTTACAAATCGCAAATTTTCGTTCTCCTATTTTTCCATATTTTCTATTGAGAAGATTGTGCTTGATGATGAATGATTGTAGAATGAAAACTATCAAGTTTTGGATTAAAAAAATGAAGGTCATGGAAGATTATTATTAAGATGAACATGATTGAATCCATGCTGGGCCAAGGTCTGATTCCTTTTGAACTTATGAAAATAAGGGTGAGAATCACTCGAATTGTATTTCAGTAAGTAATTCATCCCGAGTGGACAATTTTTCAAAATTATATATGAATCATATACAATTTTGAACAAATTCTCACTTAGGATTTTGGTTAAACAAACTCATTGAATTAAAATTGTTTGATTTGCGATTGAATTTGATTAGATTCGATAGATTTTTTATGTGAAAAAGTTCGTTTAAATTTAATCATATTTGAATTTTAATAGATTACGGAAAGATTCAATGGGTTTATTCACTCATTCATAAGGGTGCGATAAAATGCAATCTTCGTTACATTCAACTCCGCGCGTAAATTTAACTCCTGATTGTAGCAGAAATTGAAGGATGAGGATCAAAATAATGGATATTCAAAAATGAAGTATTTTACTTATCGTTAGGATTTGTTCGGATTCTTCAGTGAAAGTCACATACTATTCATGTACGACTTATATATCGTATGATCAATTTTCTCTGCACTAAAAAAAATATCTTCCACCCAAATAAATATTCATCAGGATTAAAAAAATTATTCTTCGGAATCTAAATAATTTATTCGAATCAAAAGAATGATTATAATTAATAAATATTTCTTTGGTGCAGGACAAATGAATATTAATTTGGCTGGAAGAAATTTTTTTCAGGGTAAGTATAATTGATAGTCATTAATTGATCAATTAAAATCTGCGATGATTTCGTTTCGATTGGAAATCAGATTTTTATATAACAACGTGGAGGCAGAAGAGTAGAATTCGAACTAGGGAAATTATATCTAGGGAAATCAGCAATAACGGTTACGATTGGAAGGAGATAGATTACCAACAACACGAGCAGCTGCTGCACTTTATACAATATTGGGAGAGAAAGCAGGACATCTATATCGAAGAAAGAGATGGTTTGCATCAGGAGAGAGAGAGAGATGGTGCGAACCTGCGCAAAAGAATGAGACGATTCATGTTGATGGTGGTAAAAGTTGTAGAGGAATTGTGTGTTTGAGTCAGGTGTGTATCGATCTTCTATCGCACCTGAGGGTTTGTGAATTTCATCGAATTTCAAATATCGCGACTCGGACATGAAATTTGGGACAAGGACAAGTGTGGATTATAATACCTTGGTAAGAATTGAAATTCAAGGCAACGGAAAACAGTATGAATAAAGCATGAAAATATGTCAATTTCTTTTTAAACTGCGCTTTGATGACTTTTTGGTTTCTTTCTGAATTTGAGACAGTGAAACATCACTGATTGCAGTGGAAAGTCAACCATTGCGAATCAGTGCATACGCGGTGCACAATCACTGAATATTGGACTGATTTTTGCAGGGAAATGTTACTTATTCAATCAGTGGCAGAACTTCAAATTGCGTAATCAGTTAATATTCACTAATCATGTAGTGAAATTTGGCTGATGCCATTCAGCAGTCAACTTATCAACTGCAGAAATAGTGAGATTTTACTGATTTAAATTTAGAGAGTACGCTTCCAGGCCCCTCAATGTATTTTATTTTCTTCAGGACAATTTGTCGCAACTGTATCACTGAATCTATTTTAATTTGGTTGAAATTACCACTATTCGTTTTAAACGATAATAGAAATTATTTCTGTCCCAAAATTTGACGCAGACTTTTTTCGGTGTGAAATTGTTCACCGGGTGAATCGATTTCTGCTTATTATTTGGGGATACAATCCAATTTTGAGGGCAAAATATGTGTCTATTGTTTTGAGTTCGAAGTCTGTGCCCCCTGGTAAGAATTATGATTGGGAATTAGATGGGCCTCAATCAGTTTTCCCAGATGTCAGGTTGGTTTCTAGCTAGTTTTGTAACGCACTTTATAGCCTGTACCCATCCAGATGTCCCAGGGAATCGCTAGAATCTTGTTCAAATTGATAATTAGAAATGTGAAATCATATTTTTTTGTAAACTCACACCGATGGATAAAATTAACCTTACCGTTAATGATGAATAAGGTTAATCTGACCGTGTTAATGGCCTATCAATGTTACTGTACGGTCAGTTGACGCATAGAAAATCTACATAGACCAACTAAATGTTTGGGCACTAAAGTCAAATTGGCTGAAATGTGATATCCAGTTGCCCCCACGTGGGTCCCATCTAGTACGTGGATAGTAAATGGGACACCCAGACAAATTTCTACCAGGGCCGTGAATCTTTTAATGAATCAATTGCATTTTTACAATCTTCACATTCGATTTGCTCGCATTTTTTTTATGTATGTACCATGGGCCCCGTCCTGCCAATACAGGGCCAAGACTAGGCCAACGTAGGCCAGAATTCATACACGTTGGGGAGTCAATTTGTCCGCAACTTTCAAATCTGGTGTGGCTCGGCCTCATATAATCTTACTGTAACTCGCTGCGCTCGACAACTGATATTTACCGCACTCGCGTCTTTCCAATAGGAATAATTTATAAGACTCACTTCGTTTGCAAAATTATAGGCTGATCTTGCTCGCTTCGCTGGCCATCCAATATTCGACAATTCCAGGATCTGATGTTTGTTTCCCTTACATCTCCTGTATCATTTCAAAAGTGCGAGTGGAGCGAGCACCTGTAATCTATGATATTGTGTGCGAAGTGAGCACTTCGAACTATAAAGTCGAAAAAAATGCAAGGGTCAACAGCATTGTAAAAGTACGAACGAAGCGAGTACTGTCAGCCTATCAAATTGCGAAACAAGAGGGCGCTAGGAACCACGATATTTAGAAAATGCAAGCGGAGCGAAACGATTTTCCAGAATGTGATGGAACATAGAGCAAAGATTTTCCCTGCTTTTGAAGATGGTCAATATCATCCATGCAGGTAGAATATCGCTGTTTGGAGCGTCCCCTACAAACAATTATTACTGGCATTTCAATGGGCCACTGATGGCTCCGCAATGCCAATGAAGCGCCATTACTGGCCGTTCGAAACGCCTGTTTGCCTGCTGGGTCGTTTTCTCAAGAGTACAATATCTTGAACTCTGAAATCCAGAAATTGAACCAAAACCCTTACCCAAAATGATTAAAATCTGGAATATACACTGAGAAAAAAAGATTGTGAACTCAAAGACGGTTCAGTTCTTTCAACTACATCGTGGGCTTAAATACGGCGAATCTCACGGAATAGTTCCGTCAACTACATCGTATGTTTGTAAAGAATGATTCCCATCAACTACAGATGTAGTTGACAGAACTAAATGGTAATTTGATCAAATACATCATTCTTTTAACATAAAAATGATACTTATTACAATCAATTGTACCGTATTTCATTAGATTCAATAATTATTCCAATCAACTCAATAGAGGAATCCGTTCAAGGTGACAAGATGTTGAATGCAAGACTATTTCATTCCAAATCATAAATATATTTATGTAAAAAAAATTTGTGAATCAAAAAGTTAATTTTCATTTGTTTACTGTTCAATCTCTGAAATGCTTCGATATCTCACCATGATGATACCGGTAAGTGTATATACCAAATCTCATTTGAGGGGAATCGAACCTACCTATCTTGAGTTTACCTACCTATCTGAGACACTAACGTCCTAACCGTTTCTCTATAGCGCGCTTCGCATTTTGCTCTTGCAAAAGTTGTTAATGTACTACATACCCTGTATTCTACCATCTCTGATCAGGTGATTTTCAAATAATTATTTCTTTATTACAACTGAAAATGCGTTCAATTACATTTGTCCCACAATTGTTTCAACTAACGAAATGAATTGATTCAACTACAGCGATAACTCCAGTGAATGACATTGATGTTTGAACAAAATGAACGTTGATGATACTATAACAGTGTGATGTAGTTGGCTGAACGACATCAGCGTAATTTTGTGTGATTGCCTCAACGAAAGTATGTTTAGTTCAAATACAATTCCTTCGTGGTAACTATATACAGTCCAAATACACGCTTAAGTTGAGCTCACTTCATTTTTTTTCTCAGTGTAGTACCCTCAGGACAATGACACTTGAATTGATAGATAGACTTCCGTTATCCTAATCGGAGAGTGATTTTCACTGAATTGTGATAATGTATAAATCATTCAAGACCACTGAAAATAATAGCTCAAAAATATTTCATTTATGTTCATAGGGTTTGATTATTTCAAACTATCTTTTTCAAATGTACCGAATCTGTTCATGAGTTATTTTTTTAACCTTTTGCGCTTCAGTTCGGTTTGATTCAAATCAAGGTAATTATATTTGATTCTTAATTTAAAAAACACGATTAGCACACCTTTATTACCCAATAAACACACATACGTCTAAAAAACGTGAAAAACGCCCAATAACCACACGTTGACATTTAGTAATATTGTTCCGTTGATTCGACGTAAAAATGTCGCGGCAGATCACGTGTTTTTCAACTATAAAATAACGTCACAACAACGGTCCAAAAGTCGTTTATAAGACGTCAAATAATGACGTGTTATAATGATGGTTCCAAAATGAGAATCAAACCAGACATATTATTTGAAAAATTTTCTATTAATGCGAAAAGAAGGGATTTTTGATAACACAAAAATTTAAGAAGAAAAATATTCATAAATGGAATCACGCTATTCATTATTTCACTTCTCGTTTAGATTTTTGTCCAACGTTGCTGTGTTTTGTTCGACATTCTCAACACGATATCTTCGATTGATGTTCGAGCATTGAAAATGTCATAAACTATACGTCCCCAACGCGTGATTGAAGTACATTTCAAAAACGTTTTTTGAAGACGTTATTTAATGGTCATTTTTTACTATTAGTTTTAGTAATACGTTATCGAAACGTCATTTCTGGACGTCTATTCCCTCGTCAGACGTTAATCAAAAATGAACGTTATGAATTCGACGAATAACGTCCGTTCGATAGTGCAACGTTTTTTCAACGTTGAAATAACGTGCATGTGTTTATTGGGTATGTTTATATTTTCATAATAGAGCGTATAATAAAATTAATAAAATTAATAAGATTGTAAAATGGAAGTAATAGCGCATATTAAATTTTGATACAAATTTTTCAAGGTTGCTCCAAAACATCAGGAGCAATGAATTAAATAATATTCATAAATTTTCAGCGCCCTTAAGGGAGTCAATACAATTGGACAAGCCAAAAAGGCGTATGCAAAAAATTGTTTTTTTTTCAGTATGCAGTTTTTATTCGATTGCAATGAATTTTTGTAGGCTCATCAATACAATATCAAAGTATATTAATAAATTTTTTTGGTATTTTTAAATCACAAAATGGTGGCTGTAGGATGACCTGAAGATAACTCATACAAAAAATCAGCGGGCAAGCTGGAGGTCACGATTTTTATCCGCAAACATTCTACCAAGGAATATTTTGTAAAAAATAGTTACAGTCTGTTGGTAAACCTGACTACGATGTGGAATAAACAACATTCGACAATTGGCAGAGGTTTTTCCACAAAATCGATCATCATTGATTGTCGATTTTTTTCGGAAAACCTCCGCCAATAGTCGAATTTTTTTATTTTGCATTTCATTTAGGTTTACTGATGAACTGTAACTATTTGTCACAAAACTTTCCTTGGTAGAATGTTTCCGGATAAAAACTGTGACCTCCAGCTTACCCGCCGATTTTTTTCATGAGTTATCTTCAAGCCATCATACAGCCGCCATTTTGTGATTCGAAATTATCAAAAAATTTATCCATACCCTTTGATATTGTATTGATAGACCTACAAAGTTCCATTGTGGTTGAATGAAAACTTCATCATAAAAAAACCGATTTTTTGCATGCGCCTTTTTGGCTTGTCTAATCAGATTGGCCCTCTTAAGGAGATACTAGCGCCGGGACATTAGCCAAATTTTTCGTGTAAGATTTCTCCAAAACACTTTCATATTTTCAAAATATCGCTCTATAGAACATTTCTATAGACATTCAAGAAATGCTGTATAGAGCGATATTTTGAAAATATTCAAGCATTGTGAAGAAATCTTACACGAAAGATGTGGCTGAAGTCCCGGCGCTGGTATCCCCTTAAAACATAAATATTTTTATCTGTGACTTTGATGAAGTTACTATTTTTTTAGGTCTTAAATTTCACTGCCACGAGAGGAAAGATTGAAAAATGAAAAACAAATAATTTGTGACTATTTTGAGAGCTAAAAAAAATCTGGGACAACCTGTAAATTTTTTCTTCGAGCTGATCTTTGGAGAACACTCTTGAAACATGGAACACCAACATATTTTGATACGAGACTCGGAAACATGAAAGAGTCCATCATTTTGTGCCACTCTAATAATAATCATGCGAGGGGAATGTTTAATTTCATTCCATATTTAGAAATAAATCAACGGTCCATCAAAATTATGTCTTTTTGACACAATTTTCATACTCTTATATCTTCAATGTATCAATTATTATTATGGAATTTTAAATTAAAAATAAAATCCAAATGAACTCACATGGAATGATTTTACAATTTGATGCTGACAGGTGTATCATTTTGTCGTCAATTTGATCTCGATCAATTGGAAATGACGTTTTTTTTTACTTATTAGTTCGATTTGTGAGCGAAATTTTAGATGACAGTTGAGGTATGAACTTTGCTTTGTTCACTGGAGTGGATAAAGTATTTCTATGATCATCGACGTTGAAAGAGACTGATATAAACACCCTGCTGAAAATGCCAGGCACATCCGGACGAGTCTTAGCAGTTGCTGGGACAAAAACCGAGCAGAACCGGGCAGATCCGGACAAGTTCCTGCCCGGATCTGCCTGGTTCTGTCGGTTTTTGTCCCAGGAATTGCCAGTATCTGCTCGCCATTTTCAGCTGGGCAATTTCGTATGAATTTACACTGTAAAAAGTCCGACTGAATGTGGCTGCATTTTACTTGAAAATTTGACTGAAATTCAGTCTCTCCCATTGTGTCGGCATTTATTTTCGATGCTTACCTTCAGCTAAAACAGGACTAGTTTTGGCTGCATCTTAAAATAAGCTAATATTCAGTTTGAGAGTAAGCTTTACTTTTTACTGGGTACAAAAGTTTTTTCATAAATGTGTGATTGTCACATCATACTTTTTGATCAGTGACAAAGTTTGAACACAATCAATGTTGAGTTTGAGATTCTGATACTCAGCTTTACGGAAGACATTGTTATCATTCGTCCTTTTTTTTTGTACCGGCGGAACAACGGGCGATTTTGAAATCGTCAGTACTTGCAGCTCTGGCAACGGTACTGAGCCAGTAGCGGTATGAGCCCCGTGGGTAACAGGCGATCGTACACTTCGGTTGTTATATGGGATGAAAGTTCATTTCGATTTGATTGAAATGATTGAAAGTTAAGAAATATATTGAAAAGAATGAATAAGAATAAAAAATCATTGATTCAATAAGACGATGAATCATTAGGTATATCTGAAAAAATGTATTCAATATTAAAAATCGAACAATTCAACAATTGAAAATCACGTCCGCTATAAAAATAGTGCCAAACGAGAAAAAAAATCAAATACAAATGCAGAAAGGCACGTTATCCCATAAGGATTCCCAAATCCATCTCTACGGCCCTGATCTGCGCCTTCTGGCGTCTAGTTTCTGTCTCAGCCTGCCTGGCTTCCTATACTTTGCTCTCCTCTCTGTTTCTCTTCCCTCTACCTTACCTGACTGAGTGGAATCGAGTCTGACAGACGACAGTACTCGGCAGTGTTTCCAAAGGGGCGCACCTCCACACCACTCTATACCACAATGGATACAGAAACGCGATGATCATTCCCTCATGATTCCGCGGAACGAGAGGAATTTTCGATCCATTTGAAGCACTGTTTGTTTGTTTCAATGTTGCCTTTGTTGTTGTTGTTGTTGTCGATTGGATGAATCAAAAGTAATCCTTCCACTCTTGGTTTTCAGTTGACGAATGTGTGAGAGAATTGAGTGCTCCGATCGATTCCATGTGCTAGAAAAAACATATATCACACAACAATAGTAATAAAATAAAAAATGCCCTCATGACAATAGGATATCGCGTGTGTATATGAAATTTTCACGTTTTTATTCTTTCTCTTTTTTTCTTTCATTCAGTTTCTTCTGATATTACATCATAAGTAATCTCTTTCGCGATTCTGTATGAAAGAGAAGAGGAAAACGTGAAAGAGGAAAGAGAGGAGGAAGAAAAGTTCGTGGGCGGTGAGTGATTGTTGTCGGTGCCTAGTTTCCATCTCGGGAGAGCCATGAGAGGAGATACCAGCGGTATGATGGAGGACGCCTTGTTGGAGGTATGTAATATACGATAAATCAGCTGCCTCGTTAGATTTGTACACCAAGATTTGCGAGCAACGGACAACAAGCGAACAAGTTTTATCGTTCCTCTTCTCACATTCTAGTTTATCTTGATCGCTCTCTTGGTTTTCAATTTGACTTTTCATGATCTCGTACTTGCACGAGATTTTCGAAACATGACTTTTACGATTCAATAAATCTGTCGTAATTCATTGGATTGGTTTGTTGTCTTTGGATGATCCGGAGACAAAACTCTGTGCTCAATGTTTTATAGTTACTCGCGATTCTTGATTCATGAATTTCATATTTCCCGCGGTTTCAAGGGAATGTATTTTATAAACAATATTCACGGGATTATTTGGATCGTTTATTTATGACAATTGAAATACGTAATACATTTGTTGTTGTCATTATTGTATTTCTATTAGAATGATTGGGAAAGTGATATCATGATTTATTAGATTTTTGCTACTAATTCGAATTATATATTGAATCAATCAATGAGTTGAGGGTGAAATTTGGATCCATTTGGAAAGATTCACACGTGAACCGTCTTATAGAGAACTTACACAGTGACACAATGCACAATAGAAATTACACGGTAAAAATGGTATTAAATCCAGTATTTGATGATGTTTTATAAAATTTATATACAATTTTGGTATAGAATGTATACAAAACATATGAACATTATATAAAATACTATTCCATACAATATTTTGTATAATTCATGTATAAAAAGTTCTCATACAATATATGAAATCCCTTGTTCCTATATTCCTGCAATTTTTGCAATGAGAAGCTTTATTGAAAGTTGCTCCTCGCTCAACATCACATCAATCCAGGATGATAACTCTTGAGAATATCTTATAAACTCTCGTAAAATCGATTATTCATCAAAATCATTGAAATTTACAGATGATTTCTGCGCTGTTCGAACCCAATGGATGAATCTGAAAAGTTCGTTGCAAGTTTTATGAGAAAATTGAAAATGTAAATTTTCGCTGCATCTGAATTCATTGCATCATTTGATTCTCAAGATTCATCGAATCGTATAACAATTTCCATTGTTTTCATTCAATTTCAAATGGAAATTACAAGTTTCTATTCATTTCATGTACGAAATAATACCACGTTCGTCATTTCTCAACCTTACATTGTAAACTGAATTTTCAGAGATAACATCCAATTCCGAATACAAATGGAATGTGTGTGCGACATTATTGATTAGTATCGGTCCAAGTGTTTTCATACAAAACAATCGAGTAAGGGGGTTTGAATTTGCTTGCTGTGTTTTTTTCCGTTTTTTTATTATCGGAAACTTGACATTTAAATCAATACCGTTCAATGAAACTTTTTCCAATCGTCGAGTATTCAATGAGGACGAGGTTTGTCGGTGTATAGATTCCAGGAGTATTGTAGTTCGTAATTGCTTTTGAATTAGTTTCGTTGGTGAAGGAGAGAAAAAGCGCTTCACGTGCTTGTTTAATAAATTATCGCCAAATATTTTGAATTATTAAGGGATGCTTGGAATTGTTAGTGTTACGAAATGCTCGTAGGAATGTCCAAGTAATAAATTTGTGAACACCAACCCTACAACATTCCACAGTAATTTACATAGAAATTGAATGTGCAATTTCTTGATATATATGGATGGATTGGCAAAACAAGAACTCTATTCTTTATTCTTCTGTATTCTTAAGTAACTCGATTCCTAAATATCTCTATTTTTACAAATATCTAATCAGTTTCATGAAATTGTATTAATTTCAATAATATGAGTCTCAATTTTGATAATATGAATATTTATGAATTGAGAAATTGATTTTTTATATTTCGATATAAAAATATAAAATTTCATAACTCATATTAAATTTGAGAATTTATTAAAGGAATATTAACTGTCACAAGAAATTTTTTCTTAAATTTAAGAACTTTTTGAATAAAGTAAACGATAAAACCGAGTAAATAAAACCATACAGTTGCGTTGACAATTTTTGTCATGCTGCCAATTTTTTCCTTAACTTTAATTTCATGTACAGAGAAAATTTTTCAGAGTTCCTATGGAATTTTTATACAAAATATAATGACAGAACACGAACTCTATTCTTTATTTCTGTATTCTCAAACAACTCTATTACTCAATATCTCTATTTTCAAAGAAATCTAGTCCTAAGTATGACTGATCCTAAATATCTCTATTCTTTTATTTATGGATGTTTTTTGTTTTATATACAAAAGAGTACAGATTTCTGAGAGTACACTGAAAAAAGAATTTCTTCCAAACAAATAAATAGTTTATTTGTTCTCTCTCCATAAAATATTTCTTAGGATTAATTGAATATTTAATCGAATCAAATAATGGAATGCTTGCCTCGAATAAATTGGTCTTCTAGATAAATAATTCATTCGCCACAAGTAATCAGTTTTTGCATCCAATTGAATATTTAATTTCCACAAATAAATATTTTATGAAGGGAGGAAGAATAAATATTCTTTCCAGTGTGGAGATTTGTAAGAATAGAGATATTTCTCAGGATCAGTCATACTTGGGACTAGACTCCTTTGAAGATGGAGATATTGAGGAATAGGTTTGTTTGGGAATACAGAAATAAAGAATAGAGTTGTGGTTCTGTCATTACATTTTATATAAAAATTTTATAGGGACTGTATAAATTTTGCTCTGCGAATGAAGAACTCGGGGGTTCTCACACTTGTTGATTGAGTCTTCAAGTACATACAAAAATTGTTTTCAGTAGAAAATAATGGCATAGGAATTGTTGATACGCGTTGATAAACGTAACCATCTAAAAAAACATCTTTAAAGTGTTATAAAAAGAAAAGAAAAAGGCAAATGTCATCTCCATTTAGGTTCATCCTCCGATAAATTCAATTAGCTTTAAAATGAAAAAAAAAAGAACGATCCGTTCAGTAGTTTTTAAGATATCGTTGAGTCAAACTTGAAGAACATGGTTTCGAGGAAAGCGCCTTTGAAGTTTCGGGATACGAATCCTTCAACTTGAGACAATTTTTATTTATACTTCAAGGCCCATTCAATGAGTTTCAAATAACTCGAGTTCTTAATTTACTTCCTTCTTGAGAAAAAAAATTCGAAAAAATCACCTTATTTCAGAATTCCCTTGATGAGAATCTCCCCTCAATAAAAAATTTCTAATGAAAGTTAATATTCTTCTATTAAATTCTTAAATTTAATATGAGTTATGAAATTTTGGAATTTTTTATTGAAATATCAAGAATCAATTCCTCAATTCACAAATATTCATGTTATTAAAATTACGAATTACATTATTGAAATTAATATCATTTTATTAAATTCAATAAGTGGGTTATGTAAGAAGTTCCATAGTATTTTTATGAAACTTGAGGCAGATTTTTTTACAGTGTAACTGAATCTTATTTTGTTATACTGTACTACTCTATAATACTGTTGATAGATAGATAGATAGATAGATAGATAGATAGATAGATAGATAAATAGATAAGTTTATTATTATGCCCTAGGAAAACCTATGGGGCAAATACAGTATAGTATTTTACAGCGATTCTAAATAACTAGCAACAATAAAAAGAACTTATAATTAAATAAGTTGATAAGTAGAGTCGATGAGATTATGATGAAGAAATGTAACAAACAAATGAAAACACAATGTTTTCTATTAGCTCCATGTTGAGAGCATTGCTTAGAATTATAGATACGATATAAAACAAAATAACGTGTATCATTTCCTCTTGAATTATCTATTGAATACGTTAGGGTCGCGCACTATTGATGGTTCAGAAGACAAATACTTTTTCTTCGACTTAAGAACTGATTTGCTTTTCACTCTAATTTCTTTTATCGATGAAATTGAGTTATTTCCTCATTTTCCATGCAACTTTCGAGCGTGTACAATGCGAATGAGAACCTTCAAAGAGATACTAGCACCGGACATCCAAGAAATGCTGTATGGAGCGATATTTTGAAAATATTCAAGTCTTGTGGAGAAATCTTACACGAAAGATTTGCCTAAAGTCCCGGCGCTAGTATCCCCTTAGATGATTATAATCATTTCGTGAGAAACATTTCAGATATTAGAACACCTGATGGTGTTGGTTATTTTATTTGACCTTTGCCAACGTTGAGGATAGAATATCGTTTGGTGCAAGGCTGATTGCGAACTTTTGGAAATATATGTAGAGTCACTATTGATGGGCACATCGCAAAATGTTGTATCAATATTGGTAGGTGTTGAATTGGTTTGGGGTTCAATCTACGGTTAATTCAGCATTTATACAAGTTTGGATCAAGCTGTCATCAATCCTCGGCATAATGGACTAGAGAAAATAGATCATTTCCACGTCGACCATAGGCGACAGCTTATTAACAGATGTTGGTTATGTTGATTGTCATTCTTGCCTCAAACTTTGCCCACTCTTTCATCAACGTTGATTCTGTCTTAGGAAATAGGATTGGCAGGGTATGAAATGATGTGATCATTTCATCGTTTCATCTTCCTAATGCCGAAGATCGATGAAATTTGAACTGCGTCACTCCACTCTAACGCCAATGGACAATTTTTTCCTGGGGAATCGAGTATTCAATAGATATTTTGTGTTACTTGAAAATGATTTTTGATTTGCTATGTTTTGTTTGTTTTGAGGGATGAACAGTTTTTGCATAAATTGAACGTGGGCATTTTCTTCACAAGTTCGCAAATTCTACCTGAAGAACCTACCTTCATAAGAATTTTATCAATATAAAATTACAGGTTTAAAAGAGAGAAATTCCATGCGTTTCTTCGAATAGATTTTCAGATGAACGCAGATAGAGACTGTTCCGTTCGCGCCGTCATGCAATTGCTTATACCAAGTTATGTGTAGTTCTATTTTTGAAAGTAACAGCCATTGGGAATCCTGTTAGTTCTTGTACGGTTTCAATTTTTCTAACTGATTTGTTCGCAACACATTAATCTCCTGAAAAAGAATACACTTCCGCAAAGAAAATTTGTCACTTTAAAGATAAAAAGAATCACTTAAGGGGAGGTTCTCATCTAGCCAACCCCAAAATAAGGTGATTTTGTCGAATTTTTTTTCCATGGGAGGAAGTAAATAAAGAACTTGGGATTCTTCACACTTGTTGATTGAGTCTTTGTTTTTTCAGTAGAAATTAATGCCATGGGAATTGTCGATACGTGTTAAAACATAACCAACTCAAAAAACAGTGATCAATCGGGCCCCACTATAGCACTTACAAAAATTATCAGAAATCAAAAATCCAAAAATTTGTATGGAATATATTATATTTTTTGGAGGTTGTACCAATAAAACCAATGAAAAGTCCAAAATTAGAAAAATGACAGACATGCAAACTTTTGGTAGTGTTTCTACACTTTTTTCGCTCTTTAACGTGCTATAAGAAGGAAAAAAAAGACAAATGTCATCTCCATTTAGGTTCATCCTCCAATAAATTCAATCAGCTTTAAAATCAAAACAAAAGAGCGATCCGTTCAGTAGCTTTTGAGATACCGTGGAGCCAAACTTTAAAAACATGGTTTCGAGAAAAACGCCTCTAAAGTTTCTGGATACGAATCCTTTAACTTGGGCAATTTTTTTCACGTATTTCAAGGCCCATTTAATGAGTTTCAAATAACTCGAGTACTTGATTTACATCCTTCTTAAAGAAAAAGATTCAAGAAAATCATCTTGTTATGAAATATTTTTCCCAACAGTACAACATGTCTTTGAAATGTTTTTATAACGTGTAGAAAAACTTCCACGTGTTTGTGAAACGTTCTAAAAACGTTCCAGAGATAACATACTACGTCTGGTTTTGATGTAAGTTGGTATCTTTCATATCCAAATAATATCGATGATTCGTACGGGAACTCCATAAGCAACTCGGGGGAAATTGATTTAGATTTAATAGAGTAGATCTACGTAGATTCAAAAACTGGGAGAATGATCGCTCTCCAAGTTGATTTAGAGTAAATCAGGGTAAGATGACGTACTTACCCACTTAACTATAGCATGGAATAATACTCAAACCTCGTTTATTCAAGGAAAATTCAAAGATTGTAGTGGAATCTTTACACTTCCCTGGCGTGAACGAGGTTTAATGTATTACTTTATGCTGTAGAGGAGTGGAAAAGTGCGTCATCTCACCCCCATTTACCCTAGATCTGTTTGAATCTCGGGAGGTCTAATCTTGAAATTATCTACAAGTGAATGAAATTGCACGTAAATCATTGACGTGAAATTTTTGTTGATTTAGATCTACATTGTGAAAAACGTTTACTGGGAAATTTCAGTATTTTTAATGGAAGGCATTGATCAGTACATTCACTGAGAACCCAATTTCTTAGACTCAAAGAAAATTTCTTCCCCCTCATTCTTAAACATCTTGTTTCCGATGGAAAAAATGATTCATTTCAATGGGAAAATTTTCAATTGAATTGAAATCATATTCTTCGAATTCAAGAAGAAATATATTTCTGTTTCAATTTGAGAATTTTTCGTTTCAATCCAATGAAAACTTTTTCGATTCAACTGAATTTTTTTCCAATGAAAAAAAGATTGATTACACTGAGAGAAAAAAAATTTTAAACCAAGAAAATATTGGATTGACCGAGTCCAATCCGATATTTTATTGAATCAAGAAAACTTCCTTCAAACGAAGAAAACATTCACTCAGTTTGAAGCTATACAACGTGATGTGGAGAAAATTTTCTTACCCCAAGTGCGTATCTTATTTAGATAAGAAAAAAATTCATATTCTCAGACCAAGAAAATATGTTCTTAAGATTGAGCTAATTTTTCTCTCAGTGTAGAATGAGGGCAAAGAAAAGTTTCTTTCAGTCTAAGAAATTGGGTTCTCAGTGTTCAAATGAAAATTCCAGCTCATTTACTGGAATTTTACTGCGAAAATTGGAATTTCGCCGTACGAAATCCGTAAAAGGAGCAAATATCCTGTACAGCACAACCACTGTTCCTCCACCTAGAACTTCGGTGGAATGGAGCTGGAGAATTGGTCGAGAAATGGGAGCCATGGAAATAAAGGAGAAATAATTCATGTTGGTGGATCAATACACCCAGATTTGGTTATGTATAAATGCACTATTATGAATTTTATTGAAAATACAGAGGGCGGACATTTCTCCGTCGGCTTTCTGATTTCTCCCTTATTTCCACGGCTCCTATTTTTCCACCTCCATTCCACCGAAGTTCCAAGTGAAGGATCGGTGGTTATGCTGTACGGGATTTTTGGCTGCCACAGTTGAAAAATCCCTGTCTTAGCTAACAAGATTGTTGTGCTAGCAAATAATTTGCTGTTCCATCAAAATCAGACTTTTTTGTTACAGTGAATTGTTTTTTCTCCCTGTCCAGCTAGTACCCCAATAAAAATATTTCTCTTCAAAATTCTTCAAAACTCTTCAGATTTTTCTACATAACTGTCAGATTTCGGACGCTTTGAGAAATTTGCAGAATTTTTAATCATAAATATTACTCTACAAATTTCTGCATTACTCTGCAAAATTGTACATAATTCTTCCAATCTTCGTAATATTTTATGAATTTCTCCACAAAATTCGTACAAAACTCGCCAAATCTCCATATTACATTAAATACTTCTCTGCATATTTCTGCGTTACTCTACAAATCTCTGTTTTATCTATTCACTTTTGCTTGAGAAAAAAAATTGTTTGTTCAGAGTTTATCTCTACAAATCTCCTTCCAGTTCGACTTGAATGACATGACGGAAGAGACACCACATTGAAAGTCCATTTTTAGGAACTTTCCTCAGTGAGGATTGAACCCGGGTCCTGCGAGTGAGAAGCAAAGCCTCTATCACATCAGCGGATCTCCGAGATGACTACAGTAATCTTAAAGTACCACTTATGGGAATCATCGCAATGGAAAATTTGGAAAAATTCGTTTTCGTGAGGTATAGACCAATCAATTCAGAATCTTCTGAAACGAAAAATGAGTAGGTCGTGGGAGAAAGCTTTTTTTTGACCTTAACTTGTAAATTTTTCCAAGTGCTGAGTCAAATCGATAGAAAATTTTAAAAAATTCGTTCCCGTCAGATACAGACTAATCGATTCAGAATCCTCCGAAAGGAAAAATGAGTGGGTCGTGGGAAAGAGGTTTTTTCGAGGCCTACTAGTGAATTTTACTTAAGTTGTTTTGAGTCGATTGAAAAATTTGAAAAAATTCACTTTATCTCCGCAAATGCGATTTGAGAAAAATGTATGAATTTGTATAGAAAACTCAACTCTCCGCCACAAGCCGTAATATTCTTGGAATAGACAAATAAAGAGAAAATTCAAATTTTTTTCTGCAAATGTAGTTTGCAGAGGAATGTATGAATTCGTGGAGAAAATTCTTTTCCTCATCAAATGTTTCCACCCTTTATCAAGCAGAAAAATGTTGAGAAAATTCAACATTTCTCAACAAAACAACTTTGACCAATAAGCTGGAAATGTACAGAGGAACCTTTACTGGCAATAGAAATTTTCAGAAATATGCAGAATTTCACAGAGTTTTGGAAAATGAATCTGTTGAAAAAATTCTTTTTTTCTCTAAGAATTGCGATAATGAAGTTTTGCAGAGACATTGTTGAAGTTTTGAAGAGAAATATTTTTATTGGGGTATTGACGTATTGTGCTACTCTTGCTCTAGCAGAAATGACTCTAGCCACCTCATTGTTAATGTCAAGACCCTGTCTAGTGACTAGCTTCACTGCTAGTGCCTTGAAAGGTGCTAGACAACCGCTATAATCATTTTTACTGGGGTGGTTAAACGAACCCATTCATTTCTCGTGTAGAAGTTCGATTTAAATGTCATTGGTATCCATCGATTCAATTGATTCCGAATACTGCGGTACGTTTGAGCATAAGTTTCGAGAGAAGCGCAGTAAAAATGAAATATTTGAAAATAAGATATTTTCCTTGATTCTGATCAGCAGGTGTCTTATGACTTTTTTCATTACGGGTAGAAATACTTTGACCGCAATGTTCGTTTATTGTGCATGTAGGGAATCAAGCGACATAATACTAATTACGCATGAAAAAACTTCTTCGCAGTGGATTTGACTTTCGGGATAGAAAATAGAAACAGGTTGAAGGTAATTGTTGCTAAGTGCGGATAGGAATTACAAAATTCCAGAGAGAAATAAATACGTCAGAATCGTGTATCAATTATGAATAATAACAGGCACCCAGAGTTACGTGAATTACAGACACAAATCGCTTATATGGTGCATGCGGATACACTCCGTGAAGATCGAACTTTGAAATTGCGGATAGAAATAGTCGGGCCATGTCCTTGAAATACTCAACAGGATCTAACCTTGTGGAGGATTCAAATTCATTGCATCACCTTCTTTTCCTCCTGTGTTTTTATTTATTCTTTGAAGATTGTTCTCTGATAACGTGCCTCCGTAGGGAGTAGAAACTGTTTTTAGATTATGGAATTCTCTTGCGTTAAATAAATGTCAACGATGATATGGTTGTTGATGATCCGAGATCATGAAAAAAAAAATATGTGGTTCCATGATATCTGAGAATGTACATTACGCATCGATTAAGGCGTTACCATCGCAATTCCATGGTTACGATAGAATATATATGTATGCATAAATACGTGGATATGGAAATATATTTAAATGAGAATAACAAGTTCCTGATGATAATACCGATCCGTTTACATAAATACACATCGTACTGTTTTACACGCTTGGCAGACTTCATTGAATTGAAGCATGTAGTCCGCATAAAAGGGGAATGTACCAATTAAAAAGATCCTCGTCCATTAAGTGCACAAATTATTCGTACGAGTGTTTTTTAATTACAAACAGTACAGCAGCAACTGTGTTAAACAAAGTAGTTTCGATGTGAATAAAGTGAATGGACTTGGGAGTAGTAAAGAACCAAGAGAGACGATATGTGGCAGTAATAATCGCGTATGAACCAATACGTACGGACACGGCACGCATAATTGAATGCAACGACTTTATTTCTGCAACAACGTACAACCGATTGCAACTACTGCAAAAGTGAAATTTATGTGCACACGTTATGTTCTTTCGGTGCATTCAAAAGAACAACGCTCAAATTTATTTTAATCGGATGAAATTAAACGGATTACTCGAAGAGACGATTCAATATTAACGTACGATAAAATACATGATAAATCAATGACAAAATTTCTATTCAAAAGTTCGTATTCCGAGGTGCACATACTCGAACTTGTTGTCGTGGCAGGTGCATTTGGCAGACGAAAATAATATCAGCAATGCAATAACGGCTTTGGCAGGCTCATAAATCAATATTATTACCAAGCACGCGAGAAACTTTATTCCGAGGAATTACTTTAGAAACTCGTAAAAGTCAGTATCGACCCTATTATATGCGTGCCTTTGTATTGAAGCCTGTAAATCACGGCGTATGTACTTTAACAGTATTTTACAGAACTACATAGATATCGCGTGCTTGAACTATAGATGTTGCGAAATCGAGCAGCGAAGAGGAAAGGGGTATTGCGTGCAATCGTGTGGTTGAGATTATTTAATACCGGTTTAACAGTTAAAACGGTTTCTTCAAATTCTCTAGTTCTTTTCCTTTCAACGATGTCCCAATGCTGAGAGCAGTTTATGACTGACGAACGTTATTTTTCATTGCAAATAGGTATTTCAATTTTATGACTGGGTGTACGTATGGAATCTTAGATCTTAGATCGAATAATGGTACGATAATGATGTCGTGGCGATTAAAATAGATTTATTGCAGGCAATTGTAACATTCTAAGGATATTAAATTGAGTCTTGAGAAGTGGGCGTTTTTTTATAATCTTTTCAACGAACAAGACAGCTTTGATACCTCATCAAACAGGTGGAACTTGGCAGGCTTGATCCCCAACAGTATCGTTTACGGAAATCTTTAGGCCCTCGTAAAGAATTAATTCACTCGGAACTAGCGAGGAGCGAGAAAGAACCTGACGAGTATCTCCGGTTATTAAATGTTATACTACGCGAAACTGACCCTGGTCAAAGAATCTTTTCGAATTCTAGATAGTAATTAAATTTCGCAGATCTGAAACCCTGTCTTGGGCCACGGTGGGACCATGGATGGTCCAATCTTTGGAAAAGCAAATTTCTATGAAGCTGAAAATGGCAGCCGCAAAGCTAATTTTTCACAATCAACGTTCATCGAAGATTTCAGGATCTGGAACGTTCGATGGGATGCTATTTGATCGATTTCTGGTATGAACAAAGCTTCAGAAACATTTAATCAAAAGTTATAAGAACTGGCTGCTAGTTTCAGCATCATACATTTCTAGCTGAAACCCCGAATTTCACATAATTTCTTTAAATTTTTCTGAATTCCTTTGAATACATATCTTGGAAATTTTCAATTTCAAACTTTATTCGAAATGGTTAGTTCTAGATTCTTCTCGATCCCCCATAATTTTTATGAAGATGTCTGACACGCTTCAATTCTGTATGACGCTCTCTAAATCTCTATGAAGCCTGAAATTTCCAGAGAGTACATTTTCACTTATATATATACAGGTTTTGAGCTTCCGGAGTGGAGCTGCGTCTTGCATAGATTGGTTTTCGATGTTCCACCATCATTGCAGCTAGTTTCTCCAAAACAGCTAACGGATACAAGACACGGCTCCACTCGGGGAGTTAAAAATCTGTATTTTCTTGAAAGTCGCGAAAGAACACTTAGCGAACTACTACTGTTGAAACAACTATCACATTTTCACTTGTCTCTCGCAATTTCCAACTTCTGGTCTCTATGGATGTGGTTGGTTCAAAGAGAATTAGAATAGGAGTTGATTACCGAATTCATTGATCGACTTTTTATAAGGTATTCGAATGAGGATCCTTTTGAAAATAGAACTTCAATGAATTTTCATGTTTGCAGAGTTTGAAAAACATATAGTTCATTATGTAATATCCATAGTGAGAAAGAAAAGAGTTATTTTCTCTAGGGCTCATGGAAAGAGCAGACCAACGATGACTGCGGTCCGTGATAACTGCTATGAATGCGAATGAGAATTTTACACCTTTCATGCTTATCCTTTATTACGCGTCAACGAAATTCGATTCGGTCGAATAAAAATACACTTGACGAATCAATACCTACTTGTATATTTGTCGGATGGCTTATCACAAAGCAGTATACAACACTATGTTCATCGGTTATTAATTTTCTTCGCAATTTTCCTGAGGAATGAATAAAATCACATGGGAAATTTTGATCTTTTTGAATCAGTTCTTGAATAATTCTGAAACAATCTGTAAAATTTTAGAAAATTCCGATGGAAATGACAACGCAAAATTTACTCAGATCATTAGATAAGACAAATCATCCCTTTATATGAAGCTTTAGTTTCCAACCGTATGTGGGAAAATTTTCAAAATTATATCAAACTTTTATATAATTTAAAAATATTTCCAGTTGGGTAGGTTGATTGTAACCAGAGATGTGAAAGCATTTGAAATACTTTTTTGCGAACATTTGGTATTGCCAAGAAATTTTGCTGTATATTTCGCGTTTCTATGTGTTTTCGTGGTTTTCTTCAGCAAAAAATTTCTCTGGACATCATATATTTCATATTTCGTATTTTATAACAGATTTCTGAAAGCATTCTGCATTTCCCATACAAAATGCGAAATGCATTCCAAAATATGTGATAGAATACAAAATACTAAATATGTTATCTTCAGGGAAATTTTTTTCAAAAGAAAAGTGCAAAACTAAACAGTAAATGTGCAGGAATGGGGAATATACAGCAAAATTTTCGCTAAAAAGCATTTCAAATGCTTTCACATCTCTGGTTGTGACTTGAAGGAGAATCCTTCGCCCTCGTCCTAGTGGGAAATGCTTCTAATTATATATCATTTTTCACACAATTTGTATATGAATTGTGTATTTGTTTATGTATTCCTTTTCTATATTCTCACAGTTATAAACCATAAACGAACAATTATTCCTTCTTTCCAAGAGTAATTGATACAAACTACACACATCGAACTTAAAAAATTTTAGAAATCTCGGAGAATTTCACCTAAAAAGAATAGAAAGTTTTGAACGACACAGTCGATTTAGATTTTTCAGAAAGGCACATCGTCCAGTGAATAACACGCCATAAAATTTGGTTTCTGTAACTCAACCTCGTAGAATATCGATATATAGGGACCTGGTAAACCGCGGTTGCCATTTCGTGGCATGGTAGGTCACTCCAAAAACCAGTAGGGTTTTATTAGTGACGTGAGTGGGTCACTGGGTACAGCTGGGTACGTGTGTAAAATTACGCAGGCATCTACCTTTGGAGAGTATAAATTGTGAGTCTGGGTCGATTTGTCGACGAAGACGGGTAATAAATTATCCGGAAATTTACGAAGGAGCCAAAGTTGGACCGTAAACCCCTGCTCGGTAACGAATTTTGCTTCGGAAGTGTAACCAACCTTTTTCAAAGACTTTTGTTGTTCTCATTCTATGTTTTTTGCAAATATTATGTTGCTTAATTTATATGTACTTGGCATCGGTACTTTGCAACATTTTTTTCACATTAAGTTTTGAATTAAGTAATATTTTCTGAAATCACCAAGTATGATGGTCTGGTGAGCTTGAGGTATTTTTCATCTGAAAATCCCAAACGGATCTCCTTATTCCAACTAGAAATCATTTTGATGGTTCTTTACGCTTGCATAAGGTCGCGCTTGAAATATTATTGAAGTTCATAGAAACGAGACAAAAATTTAAAATCACAAAATCTGACGATTCATTGTCATTTATCTTCTTGAATTGACTCCTTGGAACTGGAAACATCATTCGCAAAATGTATTGCAAGATTTTGGGTCTTGAACAGCTGAATATTTCGGTATTTGATTACTAATTCGCTCGTTAACGGTTCAAATTCCAGAAATATCGCTTGAAACTTTAAATTCGAAATTAAATACTGAATAGAAAGAATTGTTGCTATTTGAGTTAATCAACGCTAGAGATGTAAGATATTTAACCGGACCAATGTTTTTCATGAGCACATTGCCAAGTTTTAGTTAAATTTTATGAAATATCGATCAAATACTTCATTGAAATTTTACAAAAACTATCGACCCAGGCGATACTACACTTTAGAAAAAAGTCGCGATTTACTGCGTCTTGGTATTGAAAAATTTCAATACATTCACTGGAATTCCACGGATTTTTCATTGTAAAATTTGAATTTTTGCAATAGAGTTCAAATGATTGTGCTGGAATATTCCTGACAATGTACTGGAATTTTGCAGTCCAGTGTACTGCTTTATGACTCCCAGAGGAATACAGAAATTTGTCAGTGAACATTTTTTGCAATGTGTTGTAGTTCAGAATAAAAAAGAATGAACTAGTTGTGAGAAGGGCAGCCATTCTTTGCTGCTACAGCAAGATTTTTAACTTCATCAACAAATATTTGGCTGGTAATGTTATGAAAATGGTTGTCTTGTGAGTGCTAAGTTATTGAGTTGCAATAGTTGAAATTTCCCTGGTGCAGTTAAAAATACCTTCCCATGTAGAAATTCATACATAATTCTTCATGAACCCGCCAGGAATGGTGGTGATGTCTGTAGTGATGCCAAAATTCTTGACGGAATCGATTCCTTTTCATAAAGAAATATCGAATTTTTATACGTATTCTATACAAATATATATATATAAACTCTGTGCCGTTTCTGTAAACACGAATCAATTCGGTTGAAGAATTGGCATCACTAGATGCCTGGGAGTACTGTAAAATGGTGCCTATCTTTAATAGTTTATATACAGTTGAAATTTTCAAACAATCGATTGTGTTTTAATTTTATTTTCGTAATGTACATACATTCAAGTACACTCACAGAAAATTTCAAGTCAATTCGGCGATTATAGCCCAAGTTACACGCATATTTGTAAAATTTTTTCACCCTATGTCAAGTGCTTTTGAAACTTTGAATGCGTTTTTCTCCAAACTGTGTTTTCAAAGTCGTTGACGAAGATTTCTCGAGAACGGCTGGACCGATCAGTCCCAAATTTTAACACAAGCTTGTTGACTATTTTTTTTCAAGTAATTAATCGAATCACTTTGGTGAAAAATCAATTTTTCTTTTTTAGAAGCCGCTATTTTGTCAAAAAATTTTATTTTGCTTATTCCTTCGATTGTTCACTAGATTATACATAACTTCAACGGAATCGGTTTGGTTTTTTCATTTTAAAAGATTCAGTCCCGAGATATCGTGGTCACCGCAAAGCGCTTTATTTTAGAGGAGCTCCTGGAGATCAACTATAACAGCTCTAAAAGTTAGTATTTTCACAAATAAAAGATGTTGAAATACAGTTGAAAGTTACCTCAATATGTGTACAAATTTTTACATTAATCAATTCAACTGTCTTTTCAGGAAAAATTCTTGAAAAATCGCCTTTTTGCGCCCCTTACACTGAGAGATATAATTAATTACTAATACCAAGAAAATATATTCTTGAATATTTTTCAGAATATATATTCTTGGATCAAGAAAATATTTTCTCAAGATATTGAAGAAATCTATGCTTAGTTTCAAAAAAAATTTCTTGAATCAAGAGAAAATATTTTTGGAGAAATAAATTTCTTGGAACAAGAAAATATATTGTTGATGATAGTAATTATTTCTCTCTATGTAACTGCATATAACCTCTTAATTGGAACTCATTCTATGCGATTTCAATTCACCTCTCACAAGGGATAACTTCATATTCTCTTGACAAATAGAATAAAATTGAGAATTTTCCGGTCTTGATCATTCATTCAAATTTCAGTTCACGTAACATGTCATTTACTGAACTTACATCAGATATTCTATTCGAACGTGAAATTGAATAGAATATTTCATTTGGATTTGAGGGTAGATATATTACGTTCGAGTTCTGTTGTTTATCGATTACATAACCGCTTGTCGCAATTGAAATAGTGCACACAATCAGATTACTCTCGCTTGGAAGCATATTGTAAAATTGATTGAAGCTTGTTATTCATGCATTATGTAATGGTTCGATATGATTGGATTGAAATATATTCCGATTCCCTTTGATGAATTCATTGATCATTGTCTGAATTTCTTGATTTGCGGGGTATTTGAAACAATGAAATCGTCTTCCACACAACACACAGACTTCTGAAGGATAACGCGTGAGGAAGAATTTTAAAAAAGTATCTTCAAGTTCATAAAAAACACATCCCACTGAACCGATTGGATCCTATCAATTCTGATGCAAAACACTGACGAGTAACAAGCTGATGAGTGAGTTTTGGTTGTGCTTCTGCATTGAAATCAATGGGAATCAATCGGTGCAATGCAATTTTTCAACCAGGGAAACTATATAGTGGGAACTTTCGTGGACCCTTCAAAAATTTATGCCTAAAAAAAAAGTGGAATTTCACTCTTTGAAGCGAGTGGAAATTTCGTGTTATGGAGCGAGAACTCACTCTTTAGGAGTGAACTTTTCACTCCAAAAAATGTAGAGAGCAAATTCAAATCAGTGAAATCTCACTATTCCTGTAATCAAAAGTTGACCATCGAATGGGATCGGTGATATATCAATGAATAGTCACTTGTTATGCAGTCGGAAGTATTTCTGATCAATTGAATCAGTGAGATTTTACCGCAAAGATCACTTAATATTCATTGATTGTGCATTGTACATGCATTAATTTCCAGTGGTCGACCTTCCACTGTCATCAAGGAAATTTCACTGCTTTAAATTTGGGGAGTGCGGATGTCTGGTTTTTCAATTCAATATCAATTTAAGGGGTCTTCCTGATTAAGATTTAAAAAAAAAATTTTTCTCACATTGAAACAAATTTTTTTCCGTTATACTAATTTAAACAACAAAAAACACTAAAAAATGACGATGGAGTTTATCAGTGGAGGATTGAAATTTGTATAATTCTAGGGGCATTTCGAAAAAATTTACTTGCATTCATTCTGAGTTTCCTTGTTAGGGCGGAGTTTAGGTTAGTCACATCTGGACATGAATATATTAATATTATTCGTATCTGACTCCTGTCAGAAAAACTAATTTGAGTCTGTTGAGATTTTAAAAAGCTCACCTTGTTAGGGCCGCAATAAGGTCTGCCTCTTCCGGATTGGATCATAATTTCCCTAATCTGTGCCTCGTCTGGTAAACTGATCAAGGGTGAATATGAGGTTGAATAAAGCTCTTCTTATTAGCACGCAGATCAGGTTAGTCATATCCGGACCTGATTAAAATTATCTTCATCGACTCCAATCAGGAGGACTGATCAAATCCGGATAAGACTGGATGAGGTTTTGCTTATCAGGGCGTGGATTGGGTTAGCCACATTCGGACCTGATTCAAATTATCAGGAAAACGGATCAGGGTTAGATAGATTCTTATAGGGTCAACCTCATTAGAACTTAGAACTATCATCAGGTTCTCCTCATCGGTGCCATATCTGGAATCCTCGATAGGTTTTTACCTACACGGACCTGGTCAGGCCCAGATATGAAGCCCCATATGGGGCATCCCATTTCACAGCCGGATTCGGTCCGGACCACTTTAGGGCTTACCGGATAGGAACTTCTACTCGGGATGAACTACACCCACAGAAAGGTTTTCTTATTGTAACAAAAATTTAATTATTATGAGAAAATTGTTTTCTCAACATAGGGTAACTAATTTTCCTTCTGATAATCAAAAAACTCTCTCACCACACGTAAAATTTGATAACCTTGGCGTTAGAATATTGAATCTTCACGGAGAAAAATTTGTAGCAGAAATTTCCATAATAATAGCAGTTTTAAGACACATGAACGTTTATTAACATTTTTCTTTGAACTTGTGGTAATTTTGTTGAAACTTATAGTAATATGTATCAGATGCAGAGTTATTTTCATCAAAATGAGGTATGGATTGCCATAATTAAAGGAGAAGTGCACAACTGCCATTATTCTGGCAAACCGTGCTACACATTTTCCCAGACGTTTTTCTCAGTGTTGGATCAAGAAAGATAGTCTTGAGATTACCATAAGTATTTTTCAAATAAGACTCAGTGATTTTCTCGATGCAGTGAAGTTTTTATTAAAGGTAATGAAATCCTTCTTTTTATCCAGTCAACATTTTGTATCTTGCGATATATTTTAGACAGGCTTTAAATGTCCTATATCACACTTTGAATTAAGTTCCAGAGTAATTCTTGTTTCAAACTCGTCTGAAAGATATCTAAAAGTGTTGTACAAGACAACTTCAACCAAGATATCGCAAGACACAAAATGTTCAATGGTTACAATAATTGATTTTCTTCGAATAAAATATTGGAGTGTCGCTTGGGACGGTATCTGGCACACGGTACACTGCTTCATTTGATTAGCACTGTTTTAAAATTTATAATTACTATTCCATTTTACAACACAATACATTGGAATCAATTTTGAAAACTCTATTACTCTGCTGCCAATCAAGGGGAGGGGAGCGTATCGTTGAGCGTCGCCTTTCAGAATCTTCATCTAGTTTCAGCATAAGAACATTTTTCTTACCACAAAAAGCGATGGTTCTCACAAGAAATAAAGATTCTTACGTTAAACAAAAGTCATGGATCATAATTTTTCCTACTAACAATCCATGATATGATTACTTTGAAACACAACCGTTTTTTGGTCGGACACCATTTGTTTCCGGAGAAGACAATCGATATCAAGGATAAAATGATGGTAACAACGAGAAATCATTTCTGTGAGTGTAGGATCTTTTTGATTCTCAAAGAATTCATAAAGAAGACAATCATTTCGATAAGAGTTCTTTATGAACTCTTTTGAGACTGTGGTGCTATGCGGGGTTATTCCTGTTAAGGTATTGAGAAGGTATTTCGTAGTCAAAAATAAGGTGTGAATCCGAATCCCCAAGGAAGCTAATCATTTTTTCTTATCTCTTAAATTTCATCTCCTCACAAAATGAAATAATTCACTTTATGCAAATGAATATTCGAGTAATTTTTTCCAATTTTTTCTGTTTCAGGACAGGATGATGGATTGCGAGGGTGACGAAGGTAGTGGCACTTTAGAAGACCTGGTTGATCTAGCAACTGATATTACGAATTCTTCGTCAACCATACGAGGTAATTACAATTATAACAGAATTAAAGGAGTAGAATGTCTGGTATCATGAAACAGAATTGAGGACATTGTATCATTGAATTTCATTATTCATGTTGAGATTCTAAGTTACGGAAACAATAGTTTCTCGATTCAAGTGTGAGATATGATATGATAGTTCTTAGTTTCATTTCATAACTTCTCTCATTGAAATCACCGTCTCGTGAACAACATCCCCTTCACCTACGTGAAATTTCAAAAGTATCAAGTCGACAGAGGAAACTATGTGATCAGAACACTCGAAAACAAAGAATTTAAATTAAAATGAAGCATAAACGCGTTAACACTTATCAACGATTCCTACGGGAGGTTGATATCGAATGACATTTATTACGAGCAATCCAATTGCTTCAGCAAATTTTACACTACACCGGAACAAACATGATCTTGTATCCTGGTCGATGAAGTAGGTCGACGATAGAATGCAAGTTGAGAGTGAAAAACAGACCAAAATCATTCAGAAAAATAACGATTCATGAAAGTGTATTTCTACTTTTTCGATATGGGAATAATGATCGCGTGAATTCATGAAGTTAATTATACGTAAATTTTGAAGAAAAGAAAAAATGCCTGTCAAAAATGGAAATTATTCGTCAATTACAGTATGTTACAGTTACTACTCGAGTTGTATAAAAAACAAGAAATGATAATTATGATATACGTTCCTTTCGAATGATTATTTGGAAAAGTAATTTAACTGCGCGAATGTATGAATCATCGAATGTGTGTCGTGGAGAGAACATGTGAACATCTTTCACATCTCTTATCAACGAATTGGATACGTCTGTTTGGTACAAATTTTACTTTGTGTCTCAGCATTGACACCCGAATGAGCATCGAAATGTTATTATTAATTTGGTGAAACGGTAATTCTCCTTTGTCGAGACGATTATCATCTTTTTCTCAGACATCTTTCACTTTCTTAATGCAGGTGCGATAAGTTCGTAGATTTATATCACATGCGTGCACACTTTCTACAAAATTCAATCTTGGTTCTGAAATATTTTTCATATATCGTCGTAAAAGGATGAAACTTCACATCTCTGATTTAGAAAATCTATAGAATCCTTTAATGGAAAGAAGCGTGGAACCGAAACTGGTTATAAAACTGGTTTGATTTTCGATAATTGTCGTTCAATCGATCCGATTTCCCCATCGTTCGACGGAGCTCTTTTTTCCCACAAAAGACTTTTCTCTTCTCGAATGTGTCGATATATAAGCATATATTTTTATTGAACCTATACGTACCTGCTTCTACTCACTTCTCCCTTCAGGAAATCCCAGGAAATCGACATCAGGGAGATTGTTGGCCCACTGGGAAAGGTCAGTTTGTATTCTCAATAGGGTATCAGGTAAATCATTTCTCATCTTCTTCTTCTGCTTCCTCTTTGCTCTTTCGTGAGAATCTTCATCACGTTCGATACATATATTTTGTAACAATTGAATTCCAATCACTCTGATCTGATTGGAATATTAATGCTCGAGTCTCTGTAGAACACGTTATTAATATTCAGTCAAATATCATCAATCAAGAGTCCAAAGTTGATTTGATGTTGTAATTTTATTCATTGATTCTATACAGACGTGACTTATATCAGTTCTAGAGTTCTAACAGAGAGTACGTAGCATTTCCGTTCACAAAGCAATACATATTATATTGCGACACTTTCACCAAAGAAACAATGAAGTGTACACAATCTTCGCACCCAACAGTCAAGATGCGACAAATATTTGTTCGTTAGGTCTCTTTTCAATCCCTTTAAATTGTTACCTAACCTAACTCAATGCTCTACATCGAAGGGAGACATTTAAATCTTAAATGGTATCCCTGTGGGAACGTCCGGCAGTTCGAGTCGCATTGGTGCTCTTTGAGGGGAGGAGAAGAAAAAAAACAATGAACTCTCCTCAGACTGGTCCAGACTCTCTTTATTCAACGTGACGGGGACGTTTGTAACGAGGAGAGAGAAAAAAGTAGATCAGAATCAGAATACGGGAACAACTTTCGAATGAAATTGAAAAGAAGTATAAAAATGACCTATGATTATGGAGATTTGAATCATTCATAGAGATCGAGACAAAGTTAATTGTCTTCTCCAGCACCACCCCCGAGATCGATGCTTCGAACATACGTGTTCCCAGGAACAGGTATACACATGCATACGTTTGAACTTACCCTCGTTTAACGACCCCTCTGCGTATTCTCTCATCAAACAGAAATGTGTGCGAACGAGAAACATACCTGTACGGTGTATACCTGTTATACATGATGGAAGAGAGAAGGAATAAGTGAAGAGAGATGAGAAAAAAGGAGAAAAAAGGACTCGTGCGAATTTTACTGATAGGGTGGCTAAAAGTAACGACAGGTAGTTCCCATGGGACACTCAGGGGTCAGGATTCCCACAGGACGATGAAGACTCGAGTCTTAAAACTGATTCATCGATGAAAAGTAATGTCGACGAATCGAATTGTTCAAAGAGAGAATAGAGAAAAAAGAGAGCAAGTTTTTTTTTCCTTTTTTCAAAGAAAACACACAAAAGAAACAGAAGAATATCCAGTTTCTTTTTATATCGCACTCAACCTTACAATCGAATTTTGATTTATTTACAGATGCAGCGGAGAGGTTGCTGACCCTTCTGGGAGTAGAAGACGTCCACGACGGTCTGTTGTCTTCGTCGGAGGACGAAGGGGTGGAACTGGACGTCGATGAAGACAGCGACGACATCGCGTTTCCCGACGATTCCAAAAATACGAGGCTACTTCATCAATTGGCAGCTTCTTTGGCTCAAGAATTGAAATACGTCCAACAACAAAAGCAAAATTCCCCATCGACGACGAGCTTGAGGGGATACGATCCGAGAGACTCGTTGCAGAGTATGGATATGAGTCAAGATGATATCGAGAATCATAATTACGAAGATGATAAAACCAGTATTTCCACGACAACGCATTCCTTCCATTATTTTTCTCAAGACTCTAACAATTATCACGATAAACACCCTTCCACGATGGAATCCTTGGAAAAGTTGACGTGTTTGGATTATCGTTTGAGGATCACCGAAGATCGCGAGGAAAGTTCTCTCGAGCAGCAGGAATGCGATGCCGTTTCCTGGAGTGCCGGTTGGGATGCCTGCGCCACCGAAGCGCTCAGGTACTTGATCGAGGACGAAGGTCTATCGCCCCATCATCCCACCGTTCTTGCCATGAAGAGTCATTTAGACCTGCAGAGAGAACGATTTTTCGCTCAGTATGCGGTATAAGATTCTTTGATTTTATTCAGATGGCTTCCTATCGTGTTGAAAATCATTTGGAATTGATTGATAAGTGATGTATGGGATATTAGTTAGGGAATAATATTATGTATGTGCTTTTGCGTGGATGGACGACCAGTGGAGTGCACCCTCCTATCAATTAGGAGGCTAATTAAAGGTGATGTTTATGAAATATGAGATTTTAGAGTATCGAAGAGTGAGAGATGCACCCAAGTAGCATCGGAACGTTGTATATAAACGACATTCCTGTGCTGCTGGGACATATAATCGTTTTGATATTCGTTTTGAACGAGTTTTGGAAACGTTTTGAACGTGATAATCATGATTTATACTGCTATCGAGGACTGTGTGGATACTGGATCCTTGGGTTGGTTCAGAATTGGCTGATTTTTTTTTTTAACAATATTCGGATTTTTTTATCTGATCTGATTTTCTCATCACATTATTTACTGACGAATTGAGTATCTCGATGGAGAACACGAGATTAACTACCATTCTTTCATGACAAACGCTCCCAACTCGAGCCAATCCGACGAAAAAACAGTACTCACGCATTCCTACATCATCCCCTACTTCAGCTGAAAGAAATTATTTTCAAACATGAAATTTCTCTCGGTACTTTTTATTCCATTTATGGTTTTCATTCCCCGGTTAACAATGTGGGAAAATAATCGATTCAAAAATAATTGGTAAGTACGGAGAGATGCTTTGACACGACGCGACAATCATGAAATATCGCGAAGAAATTGTAGATGCCTCGTTTGTATCATCGACCGACGACGATGATAATAGTAGGCACTTAGTAAGCAAATTGCTGCAACTTGATAGTTTCTCATTTGCAAAATACGTGTACGTTTATAATGCACCTGCACGTCATGCTATTTCGATATTTTCCCTTCAATTCGAACTCGTGAAAGTAGATAAAATTAACAACCTTGTTTTATACATAGCGTATCGCGAGTTGCAATAATTACATATTCGACGTTAACCAATGATGATTATTGGTGGGTGAAAGTTCGAAGGTAAATGCTATTTAAGAAATTTTTTAAGAAGCGATTTCGGATGAATGGGAATTTATCAACATTGTACATGGAACCTGAAAGAACACGACACTGTAAGAAAAAGCTCTGAAAATTTCATATGAATTCATGTGAAGCAACGAACGTATACATTAAATTGGTTAATTTTCGAAATTTTCTCTGATTTTTTATGTGAACTCGTATGAAATTTTATACAGAATTATGTGTTTTTATGCAGTTTGATATGAATTTTGACATATAATCGCAGTAAATTCCATAACCTCATGATTGGAGTGGATTTTAATTACAGGTTTGATGTAGAGCAAAACACTTGAGACTCAGTTTACTCAGAGCCGGGTCTAAGGGGAGCGGGGGTGAGAGGGAGTATGTGCCCCGGGCGCCGAGGAAAAGGAGGTGCTGTCGCTACAGTTTGCAAACTCCGTACCAAAAACTAAAACCGTATTTATTGCATAAATGATGGTTGGACATTTTGATGATAAGATAGAGTTGCATTTTATTTTCGATCATATTAATCAACAATCTATTCAGCGCGGATTCCTCCATGTCATTTTGACAATTGAATAAAGGGCCCAAGTGGAAAAATCTTCAGAATTATATATAATTTGGATATAATTTAATATACAAATTATGTATAATTTTGTAAATTTCCCCACTCTAAAAGGTGCCATGATTGAATTGTGTTTCTGTTGATAAATTTCCTAGATCCGGCTCTGAGTTTACTCAAGGAAGATATGAAGATCCTATTGAAATCTTTGGATGTTTCTTGATTGAACGATGTCTTATGTATTATTCTATGTGGTATCACGGAGGAAGAAGAATTTTCAAATCGCTAGTTAAGAGCAAAAAGCTTGAAGCCAAATCAAACAATTTTGTAACAAAAGACACTAGGCTGCCGCCTATCACTTGTCCTTCTTCGTATATGCTTTGGAAAGGGAAACAGAATTTCCAAATCCGGCTCTGAAGAAGATTGGCTTTGCCATTTATAACATCTAGATTTGCTGCTTCAGCAAATTTTTTTCTCCGTGTAGGGAAGCAGGAAAGCACGTCATCTCACTCTACTTTGCTCCAACAAATTTCAGACTATTTTTTACAGTGTACTACGTACAGTGTAGTACGTTCATTGAACATGAATGCAAACAGTTCTTTCAGTCCCTCCCGTGTGGAAAGATTGGCAAAATTATACACAAATTTGGAAATTTTTCCACATGAGTGGTGATTTTTTAGAGATATAATCGGGAATTTTTGAATCCAAATGACACATCTTCTAAATCATTACATGCATTTTTTAAACCAACCATCGCTGAGAATTCTCGGATGGACGGGACTCCCCGCCGGAACCATCCGGGTTCCCGCCCAGCAGGAACCTGAGCGGTCCCGAGCAGAAAACTCGAGTCTACACGCAGATTCCGGGGCGAATTTTTATGAAATTCGCGCGGCGTTGGATTTAATTTCTTTCATTTGCGATATAACATCCTGATTAAAAATGATCATCACAACGATTCGATATTTCATGAGGACCAGACAAATTTATTCGGAATCGCGCGTGTCTTTGAAGGATATGATTAGGATTGCATTTTTTTACTGGCTATAGTCAGTTCTTCGTGTCATGTAAGAAGAGGAATGGAGATTGATGACTCGGGGTTTTTCGATAGTTGAAAATTCGGGTTTCTCTTTAGATTCAAGTCGAATAAAAAAGATTATTAATGCATCTCACACTCACTTTGTACTAAGAATTGCAAGCATTTTTTGAATGTTGAGACATATCTAACGTCCAATAGAATACATTTGAACTCATACCCTCGTAGTAAGTAAGTTCTTTCATTAGACTGATGTAGAGATTTTGAATTTCACGTATAAGAGCTTTACATTCATTTATTATACTCATTTATATAATTTCGTAGTTTATTCTTTCATAATTATTTATTATATTTATATTTTATATCGAGATCGCCCTGCTCCTTTGTATTTTTCATCGGTTTTTGTATATGCAAATTCAGTCTATTGGATGTTAGATCTATTAAACTTAATACGAAAGATTGAACATGCCATTGACAATTGGATTCTTTCATGGAAAGATTTTTTGATCCCTTATATCCTCCAATCTGGCCTGGGATCGCCAGTTTGGAACCGTCACTGGGCTGAAGTTACCCAAAATTTCGAACAATGATGTTTAAATAGTAAAAAAAATCAACAAATTAACGGAGAAATTCTTGGGCAATTTGAACGGTAATTAACATTAAAGAAGAACTTGTGAAAATTATCGGGATTCTGATAATTATACCAACAAAAGTGCTGAATACACTGAATTTTTTGTGATTTTTTTATAACAAAAAGATTAGGATGAAGTTACAAAAAATAATTTGGACATCTTTGCTCTCTGTAAGTTGTATCGAGTTAATTATCCTGCTAAAAATACCTGGCAGGTCCGGACGGAAAATTGTTATTAGACATTGAACGGTTCCTTTCCCACACTGAGAGAAATTTGCCGCACAGGCTATACTCGGCTCAGAGCGACAGCAGCGCCCATCAGTAAGTAAGGTCTACGCACTGAAACCAGGGATGGGTTCTGTGCGCGTGTGATGAGTAATATGCGTTAACTATGCGCAGATTATGCATAATACATGTAGAATACGCAGAAAATGCATAAAACATTGTAAAATTACTTCGGCCTTGAAAATCAAAATTCAGAATATATGAAATAGATATTTATGAGTGTTGGAATGGTAAACAATTCATAGTTTTAACATCATAACCCAACTTGACCATAAAAAAAAGATGATGCAGAAAACCCCCTTTAGTTATCTGCATGAGTTTTATGCGCACATTATTCCATGCATAAAACCTAACGTATTATGCGTGCCCAACCCTGGCTGAAACGGAGTAGCTACTGCGTTTTACCTGCCCCACTGCTATTCCAAATACTCCGCGTATAAGCTATACTTGCTACTTCGTATTGCGCACAAAGTACACTGATCGGAGTAGCTGCTACTCCGATGTCACGCACAGGCGCTAACAGGCTAAAACGCGCAGCCAGTACACCTCAAGTATAAAGGGAGCGCCAAATTTGTCTCAGTGCAGGTAATCCAGGTAAAATTCACGAAAAGGTTTTGAGAGAATGGCAGAATCCAGTGCTTCCGGACCAAATCGGATAGAAAGTTTGTCAGTTTTTGCCTGGATTACCTAAGAAAAAAACCGTTCAAAGCCTGACAGCAATCTTCTCATCAGTTCTACTTGACACTTTCAGCAGGGTGTTCCAACAAATTTAGATAAATCTATTAGAATATTAGAATTTGTCTTTAAAATGTGTGAAAACCCTCAGCCCATTCTAAGACTTTTAGAGTGAGATTTCACTCTTTAGTAGTGATGTCTTGAGAAACGAGAAATTCGAGACGAGAATGATTCGACGAGAAACACAAAATTCAGTTCAAAGGAATGAAAAATGATATTAAATGATATTTTGACAATATTTCAACAACAAATTTCGAAATGTCGGAATGAGACGAGACGGTAAGGAGTGAATTTGCCAATAAACATTTCGCCGAATAGACATAATTTCACAATCGCTAGTCACTTTTCAGTTATTAATTTTGTTGAAGTTTGAATCATTTATAGAAACGAGGTGAAAGTTCAAACTCACCAAATCTGATAAATCATGGTTATTTATCTTCTCTAATTAACTCCTTGGAATTGGAAACATTGTTTACAAAATGTACTGAAAGATTTTGGGTATTTGACAGCTGAGTATTTCTTTAGTCGATTATCAATTCGTTTCAATGAACGATTCAAACTTCAGTAACATTAACGATTGTCAAATTATGTTTATTCGGCAAATTCACCCCCTACCGATGAGACAACATGCCACAAAGTCGAGATGAGAAAAAGTCTAATCTCGCCCGCGCAGCACATTCACCGATGTCCACGTCACATCTGCGTGGAAACGAGGTGGATATAAAAGGGCGACGTGGATACGAGGCGATGGAGGAATGTCCGGGGATCAGCAGTAGTGCTGTACGAGCATCTCGTCTCGTCTCGCAGCATCGCTACTCTTCAGCCAGCCAGAAGTGAGCTTGTCAAAATTTTCTATTGAAATTTTCACTCTTCTAGAATGATAGTCTAAGATTTGAAGTTATAAATCCACAGCCACTCTAATTTCACAGCCAATTTTTCAGTCTAATAGAGTGAGAGTTCACTCGAAACGAGTGAAAATCCCACTGGAAGCGGACTGGCTCAGTTCTGAGATTTAGTGGAGTGAAGCGTGTGATTTTTCACTCTTCAGGATTCAGAGAGCAAAGCCCGAGAGTTAACGTCAGTTTTTTTCGATTTTTCGTCAGAATTTGTTCGCAGGGTATGCAGCATTATAATTGGTTCTTAGTAATTTCATGAATTGTGAGCGTGAAAACGGAATTGCGAGACGAGAAGTCGACCGATTGATTCTCCTCCTTGGGAAGACAAGCAAATGATTTAAAGGCTATAAAGGGCTATTCATAAATTACGCAACGCTCAAAGAAGGAGGGGAGATTTTTTAAAACGTTATGCAATGTTATCAAGAAAAGGGAAGCGGAAGGTTTAGCAGGGTTAGCGTCACATAACTTCATTTGAAAATCAATATCAATTTGTCATCGTTTATCGATTTGTGAACGACTTAATAATCTATCCATAGAAAGTGAGATCAGAATAAATAAGAACGTAATTAGTGAAGAGATATCAGAATTGTGCTGTTTTTGCGTTATAACGCAAAAAACTGTTAAAACGCTGCCACAATTTCCCTCCAATATTCGGTGGCAGCAAAACTCTACCATAAATAGAGAACTTTTTGAAAAAATGTGTCTCTGGGACGATTAGTGAACGTTCAGGAAACCTTCTGCGTTCTCCAAAGCTTCCACGAACGTTCCCGTAGCAAGCTGTACTGTCTGGGTAACCGGTCAGAAACTTTCACGAATTACAATCAAAATGATGGATCATTTGAATTTGGAGGTGTTGCGATTCATCTCACAATTCCGACCTTATGAATTCCGAATCACTCTCCATACCGCTACCGAATAAATAAATTCGACTGAATTTGGGGACTTGTCGTACCGCAACATTCAATTAAATGTGATGAATGTGTATTTGAGAGTCTTCGTTCAAAGAAAAATGACGAGAAAAAGTCCAATGTCGAATATACGAATACGATTAATAAACGCTTCAACCTAAATCTGGAGTTTCGTATAATCTAAAAGTAGTCTTTAAGGAAGTTAAATAGAAATTCGCATTATTCAATGTAATAGCCACGTAATCAATTTCCTATCGTGATATCGTGTAATCGAGATTCGATGAATGAAAAATCCAGGTTCGATCAATTGTATCTGTACCAGAAATCTTTTCACCCTGAAATCTAGTGAAAATGAAATATAATACAAGATCCGTGTAAGGAATTGACAGAATTCCCCAGTGAGAAGTGTTTTTTTTTTCTTTAGGAATTGATCGCAACCTTACGTCATTTGTAAATATGTATGATAATCGTTTTAACTTATATATACACACGAATATTGTTACTTTTATTACGATAATCGGAATCCCTGTAGATAACATTGACCAATCAATAAATCAAATATTTGGGCAAATCTCAATCCATTTGTGCATCTCGAATGACAATTTTTTTTTTCAATGATTTGGACATCAATTGTTATCGATTACTCTTTGTGTTCAACATTACTTTTTATTGCATATATAATAATAAACATTGAAAATTTTGTGAATTTTTATAAAATAACGATGATAAAAATATATATGTGTTGAAAGCTTCAGTCGTTTTGATGTTATTGTTATTTCATCTGGCATAAAGAAAGATAGTAGAAGTTTGTGGAAAATGTTGTCTAGACTGGCACGCGACTGGTTTTGAAAAGAAAATCCCAAGATGCGTACAATGGTTCGTCTCGGATTTATCTAGTAGCGCACCTCTTTGAGACTCATATATCGGTGTACAAATGGATCCTGACCACTACGCCAATGGGGCATCTGGTGTTGGTTTGTATCGTAGCACATGCCACATACATCTGCTCCATCCAAGGTACTTTTGTTGTCTTCTCAACCTGGCCGCGTAGGTTTGTATAAACAGAAAATAAGTCGATTTGGTAATTTTTGACTATCCCGATGTAAAGATAAAATTATGAAGAAAACAAAAAACATGCTGCTGAACGTAGCACGTACACGTCTCTCGAATTACACAAAACATTCGAGAATCATTGTTTTGAATCTAGTGAATTGTACATCCACTCTAGTTCTTAATTACTCTCTTCACGATGAAGAATGCAAGTTCCTTGCGAAAGAAACCGCCTTAAGAGAGGAGTTTAATACCCAACCGAGTTGCTTTGATCTTGTTCTCTCGAGTACATCCTGCCGGGTGCAAAGTTCTTGAGGAAACTTTTCCTTCGAGAGATGTTTTTTTCTCCTTCTTCTTCTTCTTCTTCTTCTTCTTCTTCTTCTTCTTCTTCTTCGTCTTATGCTGCTTCACTCCTGGTAAGAATCGTTTTGGTTTTTTGGACGCCAGCCCTCGGTGCCGGATGAAATACTGAGACGGTAGACGAATGGCGGTAAGGGTGGGAAGGGGGAGAACAGCTGTCTTCGGTGATCGTCAGGTGGTATCCCATCGACGTCAGCTGCGGGGGTGAGAATACGAGAAAAAGGGTTGGAACGACGGATTTCACGTATCAGCATGCACGAATTCCAACCACCCAATTGTGCGGATCATTACATCGAGTGTCGACAAGCTTGAGTTAATTATTACTGAAAGAATCCCACAGAAAAAAATTCATTTTTCTCTCATCTCGTATCAGACGCCCCTGGGAAGTGATTTAAATATGTTCGCTTTTATCACCATTCGTATCATGTACAATTTAATAATAGTAATTATGTACCTAGATTATAACTCGTCGGATAAATATACCATTACTTAAATACATATTAAACACGATGATACGGGTACGCGTTATGCGCGTAAAACACTTGATATGATTTGCAATTTATCTTCCCGATATCGGGATTAATAATTTCAAACTACACTGTATACGTATACGGGCATCGGTGATATCGGAGAATATGTATCAAAGACGTTCAGGATATTCCTTGCTTTCCACAATCAAGTTCTTTAGACGCAAAAGTCTCATTCAAGGGCGTTATCTTTGCCTCGTCAACGAAAATGTCGATTTAATTTATTCATTCCTCAAAGAGAGGGAGAGAAAGAGGATTATATTATTCGAAATTTAAGTTAGCACCCGTGAGGGGGCAAAGAGATTCCACAATTCCAAAGAGGAACAGAGGGACAAAGGTGTTCCGCACGAGGCCATCCCTAATCTACGATCAACGTGTTTCTTTTGAGCAGCTGTCGTCGTACTTTGAAAACAAAGATAATTCTGTTCGATCCAAGATAATTCGTTTTTTCTTGCTTTCCTTTTCAGGGAATTCTCGATCTGTTTAGTTTTATCGATGAATCGATGGAGAACATAATTATAGTACGTGTAGTATAGTAGTTGGAATGTAACCTCATTCGTCGATGAGAGATTGAAGCAGGAGATTTTTATAATTTAGGTCAAAATTAGTGTAATTTACTTGTGATGGGGATTTTCAAATGCTTATGAATTGGCATTGATATTGATCGGATACAAAAGTGCTTTATTCTCAAACAGGGATGCAGAATGGGGGCTGTATCGGCGCTTCTCAGAACTGAACAAAAGTGGAGCTAACACTCGGAAGCGTTTGACTCATAACAACAAGATTCTTTAAAAAAAGTTCTTTTAATATAGATTCAAAAAATATTCCCGAAAAACGAAAAACTCTCGAGCATTCGTTGATGGAATTGGTTCTCCATTGAACTCGATTGACAACCGTTCGTCAGTGCTGAATCTATCAAAATCGTGCTTTCTTTTTTGTTCATTCGTCAGATGTATATTTTTCAGAGTGTTGGTTCATAACTACACCAACTATCGAAAGGTGGACCCAATCTCCTCGGCACGGTTAGTAGATTCTGGCAGATGTATACTTCCGGCAGCTGTTAAAAGAACGGTGTGTCGTGTGCCTTTATGGTGCACGCGTCCTCGACAACAGGCCCTCTTATAATAAGTGTATAGAGCCGATTGGCCATTAAAGGGTCCCCCTTTTTGCTCGAATTATAGTTTTGTACCAATTTTAGGGCCAGCAAAAATTGTTATTCCTCTTTTGTTTTTACATTATTAGTTCACATGTTTCATTATAGATTCTCCATCGACGGGATATTCAGTTCGAAAAAACACTGAGATAAGGTTCGACAAAGTTGTCCAACATATTTCTTCTTAAACTTGTTGGAGGAATTCCTACTTCATGAAGTCAAAAGGAAGTTTTACTCTTCGATACCTTTTTCCCACGATATTCGAATTCTTGTGAATTCAAAGCAGGATGAAGAGGAGAAGACGGCGAAGAAACAGAAGAAGAAGAAGAAGATGCACCAGCAAGAGCAGAAGACTTAAAAATCGCGCACAAGAAACCGCGGATGCTTTCTTTTTCTTCTTTTTTTTTCAATCTCCTACCGGTGCAAGAGAAGACATGCTGCAACCAGCTGTTGCCGATGTACATGAACGAACATTTTTTTCATCGACCGCCTTGACAACAACACCAAATGAACATTCTCTCTTTATGAAACTCACGCGACGATTCTTACGCATTAACTATCGTATCATCGTATTCAACAATAGTATTTTTAATAAAATCTTGTATATGTATATATATATATTACCACCCTATACGTTACGCAACGTCATTCTATCGAAGACCACATCTTCCATGAGCTATAAGATTCTCGGACGTAGCAATTCAGCCAATTTACTCGATTCCCTCGGCATTGCACAATGGACCTCCATGAGTAGACCCTCATGTTGATGCCAGACGAAGATTTTGTATTGACTGTTCCTTCATCTTGACTTAACTCGAGCAATGCAGACGTTTAAAATTATCTTTCACACGCATTCTGAAACCTATAATTTTTCTTAGTATTCACTTGAATTAGACGAACGATAGAATTACTGATCGGCTATATTTGACAGTATCAATATTTTTTATAGAATTTTTATAAACTTTTTGTCAATTTTGACTTCAGATTTCCATTTGGTATAACGGAAGGAATAAGAGGAATCAGATTTCCAGAATCGATCGGAGAAAATTTGATGATGATACTAGAAATTTCCGGCTCGTGGGGTTCTAGAGTTACTATACCCACATCCGTTTCCTTATACGAGTTCCTTGATTTTTCCTGTTATCCACCCGGTTCTATTGGGTTTCTAGTTCCTATGTAAAAGTGTAACGATGATATTAGAAATAATATATTATCTTTTTTGTTGATGTTTACAAAACATGGCATCCCGCGCAACATCAGAGTCCCAGAAGAATTCATAAGGATTTCTTATTGTACTGATTGTCTTCTTTATGAATTCTTCTGGGATTGTGGTGCTGTGTGGAATGTTGAAATACCATGTACAGTCTGTTGGTCAGTTTTGAGTTCAACGTTGGAGAGTAAACATTTTTTTCACCCAAACAAAATTCTGGTTGAAATGAATGCAAAGAAAGTGTTTGGTTGACTGGAATAAAATTTGTACCGCTGGAACAAATTGTGTTTTCAGCATAGGATTCATATTCAATATTTATAATTCTGAATTAAAAATAATATTAGAACGTCGAGTTTCGGAAGAACGGAAATAACAAGAAAGAGGGGAGAGAAGATCGTTGGGTGAATGGAAAATTAGACACGGCACGTGAGCGAACGGAAGCGGTTAGTGACCCTAGAACAATGTTTTGCCCTGCAGGGGTTGAGGACACAGGGGGTGAGAATGGCAAGAGATTGATCCTCCCTGATGTGTCCAACTCCCTATTCATTTTTCCATGTTCTCTTGCGTCCTCTGTTTCTCTTATCCCCTTTAATATGGTCGCCACATGTGAGTTTCTGGGCACTTCATAGCAGAGTGGGGATTTCCTGGTAACCCAGCTGATGGTCGACGTTAAGCTTTCCTCAGTTACACTTGGACCGTCCTCTTGCTCGAATCTGTTTATATATTCCTTCTATACATTATTCTTTTTTCTCTTTGATTACTCACTTTACGCGTGACGGATTTTTCATCGAGGTCAAAACGATATTGTACGTAAATCTTTCTGTTGGTTGGTGAACGAAGAGGATTGGCTAAAAGGTGAGTCGTTATCGTTAGAAATACAGTCAATTTTGCAAGTTGAGCACCGTTGATATAGATATATCAACACAGCAGAGAAGAAAAATAACATAACTCACGTTCTCATAAGGTTCAATTTTCGGTGACTGGTTGAGCGAAATTGAACCTTATTGAAATGTGAAGTATATTGTTTTTCTTCTTTCTATCACAGATACATGTGTTTATCAGATAAGAATTTGAAATTAGAATTAATAATTAAGTTATGTACATATACTTTACTCGAATGTATTTATTATAATAGTTTCATAGTATAATTTACGATGAACAAATCATTCCGGCGAAAGAAGTGTGGTAATATCGAACAATGAATGTCTGTACTAATTCGCAGAGTCAGAAACAATTATTTTAAATGACTATTTGGAGCGAGTGTTCGTTTGAGACGTGTCTGACGTTGATTCAGATTGGTCGTTGAACTCTGTCACAATTATTCCAATGTTGTAGATATACGTTTTGAATCTTATTCATGGGGTTGGAAAGTTCCATACCTTGATAATAGTATAACACAACGTTTGAGTATTGATTTCGGGGAGGTTTAGGGCTGTATTACATCGTCTATACTGTAATACCTGAAAACATCAGCTTGTACCACAATATTACTAGAATTGATTCGAATCTGTGATTCGCAAATCTTCAAAAACATTGGTTAAGCTTAATTAATTTTTTTTTTGCATCTAAATTTGTGTAATTCATTATATTATTCTTCATTGGCAGAATTTGAGGATATCCGATTGAGGAACCTACTACTTGAAAAATCCCATGCATTTTCATTAAAATTTCAATTGGAACCGATTAATACCTGTTTGATTTGGATAGAAATTCTGCACTTTGAATGAGATTTTTCAACCAAAGAGATCAATCGAAGCAATCTTCGTAGATCTTGAAAGGAAAGTCTAGTTATTCCTGAAAGATATTTTCAAGAACCAAATGATACTTTTGTTTAGAAATTCTATTGAAATTTCTTGATCCGCCAAGGCTAGGAATAGAATATACTTCAGTGCAGCCTGATTATTAAACCTTGGCTATCCTAAGATGCTGCGCTTTTGTCGGTAGCTATAGAATTGATTCCGTGAATTTATAATTAAACCAGCAATTGTTCAACACTACAGCAAGCTCTCGACAATCCTAAGCTCGATATAAATTGTATGAAATACATTATTGTTGAGTTCAGCAATGACAACAGCTCGGTTCGATTTGCCGACATTCTAATGCCAAAGATTAGGCTATCTTGCAGAACATAATATTCCAAGTAGCATAAGAATTCTGAATATTACAGTAATATTACAGCAATCCCTGATGAAAATAAATCGTGCCAGAATGTGCGAAAAGTGTCCAGACAATGCGACGAATCCCTACGTTTGTGTAAGATCTATAATTCAATTTAAATTTCATTTATTCATTATTCCATGATTTTCAGATGATACCAGATACAGAAGGAGTAAGTGAAACTTCCGAAACCGCATCGCACAGCGCGGATGTTTTTCGGAAGCTGAAGAGCGACGAGGAAAAGGAAGTGGCTTCGGTGACCGCTTGGCAACGATACCAACAGCTAGTCGCAGTGATGGAATCTCAAGGCGGGAAGTTGAACAGGAAACTGGTGATTGAAGCCATCTTTCGTGGAAACAATCTCGTCTATGCTAGCCATTGATAGGAGAGAACTGTTTCGTATATAATCTGTCCAGTGATAATTGCAATTACGTATACCAAAGTATCGGACAGTGGCGTAGAGAATGCTTACTTCAAAGATCGACTATGGCTGTGCAATATGTAGGGGAAAAAAATGAATAGCTACAGTTGAATGTTTGTAACATGTATGATAAATGAATGTATCTCTCACAATGCCATTTACGTCACTAATCTAGTAGGTATAATTTTATTATAGTTTCTATGCCACTGTATTTTATGATGAAAACTATGCCAAACCGTGTATCAAACTAGTCACAATGCATAACAACTAGTGTTGATTATTATTCTATTATAACAAAGTTTATAACTCACGGCTATGCGTGGTCTTGCCATTACTCGTAACTCTAATACTCATAGAATTATTGAATGAGCTGAAGTTTTTGAGATTACATTTTAGAAATGTTCCGAGGATATTTGCAATAATCAATGATATTTTTAAATGAAACGTTTTGGCCATAATTCTAGACTAGTCTATTTTTAAATCGGAGATCTCGATGTACGCTGTTCATCAGGCTTAAGATTTACGAAATACAACTTTTATACGTTTTGTGAGAAAACAAATTATTTTATTCAATATTCAAATACAACAATTGAAGCATTTTTGTTGAAATTAATAACATCTTCCTTACTCACATCGGCTCGAATTGTAATTAATATTCGTAAAATTGTACCAATTTCAACTAGAACAATTATTTGATACATTCGAATGAACACACATATACTCACGTGTTATATGATATTTATATACACGTGTTTTATGATATATATTTATAATATAATTAAATATTAAGGTACAAATGTACAAAATATATACAGATATTGTATAGAAATTCGAGTTTTCTTTCGACACCTTTTGCAAATTTTGTTCTTTATACTGCACTTCAACTCAATTTATGATAAAATCAATGCAGAAATGCGGTTCAAATTGAATTCAGGCAGTGGTCAATCCATTTTTTTATTCAGTCATATAGATTTGAAGAATTCATTTTTTTCGTATATTTTTGGATAGAGATGGAAACCAACAATGTCAACCTTAGTTGAAGAAACTTTTTAATTTCAATTGATTCCTATTAAATGTGAAGAATTCAGGTTTAAATTCGATGGGTAATAATCGATTCCAATTGAATTCAACTGATTTTTTGATCAGGGAAGCTACTGTCTGAAATAAGGATGGCATTGGTTGAATTTTTCGAGCTGTCCCTAGCGATTCCAAAGTGACCAATTTTTTTGTTTTACTCTCGGTTATTTTTTGGTTTGGTAAACCAATTACCATATAATGATATGGTAAAAACCATCTGGATAACCATTTTCTGACCAAATTTTTACCAAACCAAAAAATAACCGAGAGTAAAACAAAAAAAATGACCTATTCGTGATCGAAAACTAACGGTTGCTTTGAACAAATCTGCCACCAAAAGATCACCAAAAAATGTGGTTCGTTTTTGGAATTTTTTTGGTATTTTCGAGGTAACAACCTACAAAATCACCACAAAATAACCGAAAAATCACCAAATCGAGATTGGTTGAATTTTTGTTAATTTTTGTTGAAAAACATGTCCTAAACGACCAACAAGTTACCAAAACCAAGATTTTTAACCAAAATGTGACCGAAATTTTCGGTTGCTTGTGAGTTCACCCAGATCCGCTAGAGGCCGTATGATGAAAACTAAGAAATCCGGTGGCGAAAACTCATTTGGATTGAGAATTTTTTCACATACAAAAGAAGATAAAGAAAATTGATCAAATAATTTTTTTCGAGACGCCTGGACGGAGAAGCCATACTCCACAGAAGTAAAATCTTTTGTAATAACATTTTCTGGTAATAGATACTTTAAGGCCACGTCTGCAATGTGTATTTTAACACTGTGAGTTGAAACATTGTACTGTGAATAATTACTTTATATAAAATATATAAATTCTCAATGTTAAAACATATTCCGACAATTCAAAACTTCAATCAATGACATCATGACTTCATCAAAAATGATATAAGAATTTCAGATCATAGATGGACGTAAAGATTTCCATTTCCAACGAAAGATCTTGCGGCGCTGTATATCAGGTTGCCTACATTAAAGGGATCCATGTGACACAAAAATGAAGAAAAGTTCACAGTTTACAGAGAATTATTTGAGATATGTTACTTCCTTACAACATGGAATATCATCATCAATTCACAATTATTAGTGGTTTTTTTTTCACGTAAAGATAAAGAAAAAAAACACAAAACGTCAATTCATACGCCGTCGTAAACATTCAAATTGATGGGTTGCATCAAGCACCAACTCAAGAAAAACGAGAATATTGAAGTAGATTCTTATTGTAGTATAGTTTTTCTCATCCCTCCTCTTCAATTTCATAGAAAGCAAAGAGAATTGTTTCCAATAAATACCGTGTTTGGAACATGTTTCAAAATCTTGCACAGGATATCTTTTAGATTTTGAAAACATATCTTAAAGAAACTTTTCGATACCTAAAAGACGTTTTATATGATATTTTGACCTATTTGATATTTTTGTATCCTTGAAGAATTAAAATTAATAGCTTCACTCCATTTAGAATAAAAAATTAATTCGTTTCATTGAAATCACGATACACTCTCTTGGAGTGTTATAATTAATCCCTTACAAAGATTTTGGAGTGAATGGAATACCACTCCAGAAGAGTGAATATTTCCCTCAAACGATTTGACAGATGAGATTTCCTCCTACAAACACTGATTATAGAGATCTGCGAATGTATAAAAAGTACGGTTTGATTCGTTACTGAACATTAAAAATTCGTATATGAAATATTCGAAGAGTTCGAATCTGATAAAAAGGCTGGCATAGAAAATTTTATAGCGTTTGTTTCAGTTTCTTCCATTCTTCCCCCATTTGTTTTTCTTTGCAAATCAGCAATAAGCGTACACCGATCATATTTTATAAATCGATTTTTTCCACTTATAGCTGACTTGTTGCCATATAAACTTCAATGCTGATCATCTTTGAATTGAAAAATTCCCGAATAGCACACAGATGAACTGGGATAAGGAAACTATCCCTGAAGACTTGTCGTGTTTGATGTACTTGATGCACCAGAACACTTGAATGATTTTCATAACTAATCCAAGCCTGATTTCTCAGAATCTCAACCCTAAACGTGTCGATAGAATTTGAATCATTTATGGAAAGGAATTTGTCATCAAATATAAAGAGACTGCTATAAACATAGGTGCTTGAATTATCCCAACATCTAGGGGTGCATAAGACGAACCTACAAACAATGATCAACGGCGTTTCAATGGGCCGCTGATGGCCCTGCAATGCCAATAAAGAGCCGTCATTGGCCCTTTGAAACACCAGCAGTCGTGTTTGTTGAGGAGATTCTCGACGATACTTTGAAAATCTCGTCTCGGTATCGAGAAATACTATCAGATGCGAGTATCGTCTCGGTATCGTTGGACATGGTATCGGTATCGGTATCGCCTAATATTTCTGACGAAAGTAACAATACTCCACCATTATTCACAGAGAAAAATAATGTAGTAAAATAGTATTATTCCGTCAAATGTCGTCACAATTACCTGACGGTCTCAGAGGCTTTCTTACAGAATGTAGTAAAAATTATTGCAGTTGCAGTATTTAATTCCACATCTGAGGAGTACTTCTCAAGACATTAGACATATAGTATTAATTCACTAGAACATGTTGTAATTTTTATTGTATTATTTTTCTCCGTGTATTCTGAATATCAGTGTAGCAGTATCAGCTGGTCAAATGAACAGCACAGCTTTGTTCGGTTGATCAGAAATACATAGAAAACCGATATTTCAGAGTACCGGAGCAAAGTTTTGGAACACAAGCCTAGTTGTATATTATCAGTTTATTCAGCAGTAAGGTCTCCATCTCAGTGAAGAACTGAAATTTCTCCAGAATAGTATACAATTTCGAGAAATTTTCAAGTTGAAAGTGAATTCTCTAATAGAAACATTTTATGAGAGTTCATTGAGGGGATACCAGTGTATCACCCGAATAAACATTTTATTGTAAGATTTCTCCAAACAGAATTTATGAAACTCCTGGTGAAAATGAAGCGGATAGAGCGACGCGGAAGAGTAAACGGAACAGTATCTAAGCGCAAAAGAAGCGGAAATTGAAAGGTTTTTACGCTTCATCTGTTTCAACATTTTTCGCCAGGGACAGTCTGAAATCTTCAGGAAATAGTATTTGATACTCTATTTCTTTGGAAATTCTAGACTGTTCCATAAATTCAGTACAGAGAAGTCTCACAGACAAAATGTTTTTTACGCTGGTATACGGAGAAAAATGCTGCTCGAAAATATAAGAATTCTTGTTATTTTTCTTAATGAACTACAAACAGGAATATAATATTTGTAATATGAATTTTCACATAAAAATACGAAAAATTACGAATATCGTAGAAAAAGTCATAGGTAGGATTGAAGTTTTAAACGCTGAACGTTAAATTTTATAAAGCATATAGTAAAATTCAGGTATTGATTCGTAATCGCCCTTATTTTTATGTACAAATCCATTTTACAAACCTTCCTGTTTTTGGTTAAGCAAGCAAAAGGAGGAAAAGTAGTATACTTTTTTCTCCGTGTATCTCCTTAAGACCTATGTTGAATTTGTCCTAACAACTGATGATATTCATATGATATTACTGGAATATTATCCACAATTTTCGTGGGATATTATTGTGTACAGCCGACTAAATGTTCAAATGATCTATTATTTGTGTGTTAATATCAATCAATGGAAGTTTAAATTGAATATGAATGTATAATTAATTTTCCTATCAGTCTTGATATCTGAAAACACTGTGTTTTTCTACTGAAAATTCCTCTGAATATCTATGGACATCTCTGAAAAACTATGAACACCTCTGAAAAACTATGAACACCTCTGAAAAACTGCACTGAAAGTCTTTGAGATTTTGAGAGATTCCCAGTGAAATTGTTCCAGCAGGCAATTTTCAAAACAAGACCATATACATATATTATAATTTGAGAGAGGTATACAGGTCTTTTTGAAGAGGAATTTTGACACATGTATCATTTTGAAATACTCCTTTTCTATTATTTTCACATTGAAAAAAATCAACACTATCGATGATATGTCCGAATATTAGATCTTTATTCTCAATTTCTTGTCAATTCCAAAACGATACCGATATTAGTCTCGTGCTTCTGTGCACCCCCAGTATCGAAGATATTCTCGAGTATCGAATATCCGGTCTCGGTATCGTCTCGAGTCTCTTGCACCCCCAACAACATCACAAACAATCCCAGAATTCAACCTGACTGTGACTTGTTTTAGTCTAACTAATGCATAGGATTGTTTTTTCCCCAAAGTTTTCATTGGGACACTCGAATGTATGACTGAGAAAAACTAACTATGAACAGACTGTAACAATCATGTAATTTTTTCCCCAGTGTGGAGTGGCTCGTACTGCCTCAATCATAAATTTTGATAAAATCATGTATGTACAAAATCGTTAAACGGCACTCGAGTACAAAAATAAAGAGCCTCTTCTTTCAATATCCTAAACATCTAATAATCCAATAAATAAAATTTGAAACATAAATTATGTATCGATTCATGAGAATCGATCGTCGAAATTCGTAAAAATCAAGAACTGTTTTCTTCATTCGGGCATCGACCGTATGATGAATTCTTCAAATCTTTTTCAAAAATTCCCCCATCTCGCAATGAATTCTTATATGAATTCAGTGACAAAAATTTTTTTGAAATCGGGCGCGGATCCGCCGATATCGTGTCTACAAATGTCACCGTTGTCGAGGTAGCTCACGTCCGTGTTCTTGAGAATACTTTTCAAACTCTCCATCGAGAGGTTCGGCAATTTTCTCTCGACCGTGATTTTATCAAGATCGTTCATCGAATAACCAGCTACGATCCTCGGTTGTGTTTTTTTCAAATGATAAGATTGTATACTGGGTTTGGTGTCGATCAATTTACTCCTCCTCTCGTCGTCACCATTCTCGCGAATATCGACGGTACTCGCGCTATTGCTCTCTATGATCCTCGGCGTGAAAGATCGCATGTTGACCTTTACCTCACCGTTGTAACGCTTCGAGGGTAAGAGTTCCACCTGCAAAGAGACAAAACTTTCTCACGATATGTACTGTATACGTGCACCAAGTGATTGCGCAATAACTGGGATCGAAGAAATTCTTCTTTTACGTTAATGTGAATCTTGAGAAACTGGTAAAGAAATAATTAAACGATCGAAAGATTCCAATATATTCTTATTGATTCAAAATATAGAGTGGAATAAATGTGTGCAATGTGAAAGCAAAAGAAAGTCAAGAGCTGATTTTGAATTTAGATAGTAAAAGTTCGCGATTGTGGGATAGATCAGGAAGCAAATCAATGACATTATTTTCCCCTTATTCAATCCAACACCCTATTAATACCGATAAGTGTATATCTAGATCCTAGAGAAAGTTGGTCTACTCGTTCTTGTGGGAGTTCATATTTCTTTTTTTCCACATCACTTTGCTGATGGTACTACATCATTAGTGAATTATTCGTTACTCGTTTATCGGTGGGAACATTCAAAACGCGTGGATTAAAAATATAAGAATTTTGAAAAACAAACTAACATTGACACATTGTTATACCTTGGTCCCCTTCCGTTGGAAGTACTCAAAGTCATCATTGGCAACGGTGGTGACCGAACAACAACTCCTACTTCTACTTCTACAGGAACTCATGGTATCGAAGTCGCCATTTTCAAGATCGCAACTCTCGTCGTCGGAACTATCGTATCCATCGAGAGTTTGTATTTGAGTATCATGACGCAATCGATGATGGTGAAGATTTTGTTCCCTTCTAACACGATCTTCCCTCTTTAGTTCGTAAGTTCTTGAATCTAGAGGTCGTCTATACCTGGTGGTTTGATCGAAACTTTGATTACGACGTAGCATGTGACCTGGAAATCTCTGTTGTTGATGCTGTTGTTGCTGTTGCTGTTGTTGCTGGTTCTTGAGATCATTTTCAAAACCAGCCAAGAGATTTTCCAATCCAAGAACGCTTCTGGCGTGACGCCTTCCCGATTCCTCTCTTATCTCATCGAGACTTCTGGCGAAATTACGTTTCATGCATACATCGTCTTCCAATTGGACCAGATTCTCCATATTTTGACCAAAAACGTCGGTGCTGCCGATCTTACGGCGATTCATCAAGATTAAATCTTGGAAATCCTCCGGTCGAGGATTTCCGAGGCGTCTCATACGATCCTCCGAGGTGGCTTTTCTAGATTGGGAATCCATCTCTAAAGTTCTGCCTGTTGAATCTTGTCTTGGTTCGAAAGTTGAACTTGTCAAGGACGATAATTCTGCTGGTAAGGAAGCGTAATTACTATCCTCATTCAAGGACTGTGATCGTGGATAATGTTGTACGCCCATCGTGATCGTACCTGTCCTTCCTGCAACATACAGGATCAGTCGGGCTTGAAGAGAAACCAAGAGCATGAAGAGTGGTGTACAGAGATGACGACGAGGATAAGGATGAAACATTGAATTTACATACATTACAGAGCATTGCGTGGAAAAAATTCTTACATATTTTTCACGATAAAAATATATTTAGAAGTATTACCTCGATTCTGATGATTGTGCAACCGTCCGTAAAGACTTCCGTTAGTCAATGGAAATTTCAAGCCGTGGTTCAGATTTAACTGTAATTTATATTCGGCGTCTTGTTCGAAGTGACGAAATTTACCATCTATCCCGCCTGCAAGTTGAACTACATTTTAGCGTATATAATATTTTCTTCTGTATTTTATGTTGAAATTTTGATAGGGGCTCTTATTTACCGTGAGACAATCTTCTCGCGTGATCTTGTTTCGTGTAGACCTTCGCCACGTAACGACAGAACATTTTATCGAAGAGAGCCAGAAAGACGGGTAGAAGAGTATCTTTCACCAAGGGCAGCCACGTCGCCAGATTTTGTACGGTGCAGAAGTTCTTCAATAGGGTTGGTTTGATCGATACCACCTGCATAGATAGACGCAATCATTAGATTCTTTGAAATGAATCCTTTCTACGAGAAGAGATTGTTTTTGGAATCAATTTACATCGACTTAATTAATTGGAGAAAAGGAATTGTCGTGATAAAATGAAGACAGTAGAGAAAGTATGGGAAGTATGAGATTTTCGTTAGGAATTTTTGTAGAATTTTATAAAGTGTACGGATCGACGAATATCTATAAATAAACTCATAACATGTTAATATTCTCAGTTCTGTATCCATTTATGATACATAATTTTCTTCTATATAATTATTCAAAGCGTATAATCATGTATTTTTATTATATCAAGACAATTTATCTCTAATACATAATTTTGAATGTAATTCATCATCAATGATTTGATTCAGTCCCATTAAACTTCCTTCGTACTTTCTAATCAAACAGATCTCAACCACAGACTATTATTGCAGACATAGTGTCGAGTGATTCTTGAGTAATCGTTGTACGGTTCGATCAATTTAATTCAGGAAATTAATCCAACAAAAGCTCATTACAAAATGATGTGAATAGAACATGGACAGGAACGTACAAGATTTTCGAGCAAAATTGAACTTTGACAATAGAGCAATCTTGGATTCAGTTCATATTCATTAGTACATATCTGGTTGGAGAAAGTTTATGTCATTCAAGACTATGTTCAAATTTATCTCTTCCTGGATCCTTTTCTTAGAAATCGCTCGAATTATTTAGTACTGCCTGTTTGATTTTTTCTTTACGAAGATATCCATTAGAAATCAAGTTGACATCTCATTGGGTACCGATCATGTATGCATTAGACATTTACGTAACGAGAAAGGGGTTATTAGCTAATTTGAAAGTAAAAATACATAATGATGATCCTCTAATGATTCCCCTCGTTTGTATAAATTTCAATACAAACAAGATGATTCTTCACTTCGATTTTTAATGAAATGATCACTCGATACTTGATTTTCACATAAAGTATAAACATGCAAACATATATTCTTTCCTGAAAGGAAAAAAATACGAGATACTCGGATATTACTACCATATACTTGCGATATTGCTTAATCTGGACTTGATATAGATACTTAAGATACACGTATCATTAGCATGAGATACTAAATACATATGTATAAAGTAGATTAATTTCAAGTATTCACCTTGTACGTATTCATATGGTGCATTACAAGAAGGAAATATAGATCCCTGTTTGAAATGTGATGATTATAAACACGTATTGATAATACATCACTCTAAATTATTCTCCTTGATATTTGATGAATCTGAATCCATATATATTCATGATCATTGGAAAGATGATCGGATGCGTGTGAAAGTTATATTTCACGATCACTCTTCTTCACACCCATTAAAAGATTCTACGAGAGTTCAGCAGGCGAGATGCGAGATTTTCTCTCTTAATGAGAAACATTGAAAGAAAGCAACAAAGTAAGAATAACATTTTGACAATTAATTCTAAACGTAACACATATGAAACAAGAAAGAATCCAATTACGTGTCCCTATAAGAACTTTCGATTTTAATGATCCAGTCTTATATTTTGCCGGTACGGTGAAAACTTAGCTCGACGATGGTCGCGCTTTCAAAAGTTCCTTTACCGCAAATGTACGTATTGCACAAAGGAAAAACGCATAAAAAACAGATCTGCATCGCGTTCCCTTGCACATCATATACATCACTTACAGTATTATACCTTGAGACACGTTATGCGCTTGGATTTTACAGCTTGTCGGACGATGATTACGTGACGTTAAGCCAGTCTGATTCGATGTATGAAATCGAAACTAGTCGTACCCTAATTAGAGAATGGAAAGAACAAGTGCGAGTGGATTCTTTGAATAGGAGTTATGGTGTTACACGAGCTCGGTAATGTTTGTCACAGTTTACGATCTTGTATTATATGATCGTACAACTTTTCAGAGTTCATTTTTATTCCATTGGATAGAGATCTCCTGGTACGATTTTTCCAAATTTGAATTTAAAATTCGATGAAAGTCCAGTTTTTGAATTACTCAGTCAATCGGGTAGCAGCATCAGTATGCATGGTCTCGGGAATTACATGGGAGATGAGATTCGAATTGCTTTCAATTTCAGAACAAGAGCAGCGATTTTCAAATGTAGTGAAAGTAGTGTGGCCCAACAAATAGTGATATAGTCTGTTGGATTCAACTTCACTCGAATATTCATTTTATTAAGGTGAATCTGAAATCACTATCGTCAGAATTCTAAATTCAGTAAAAGTGTAGGAGAAGATTAGAGAATCTCAAGTTCAATTCGTTGGATTCCAGTAGAAGTTGAGAGTAAATACAGGTGACATGATCGTTCCGTACAGAACCTCTTTGAATATTGTATTCAAGTAAGATACCGTATGTAAGACGATTGAATAGATAGAGTTGAAAGTACAGGTCAAGAACGCAAGAAAACTGCAAGCGTGTTAAAAGTATTTCAACGTTGATAAATGGCCTTAATCGTGGTCCGATCCTATTTGCGTACTATTTCACATAGGTTGATGCTTTTGACTAATCATCATTCATTTGTTTTATGTATTCATGAGACAGATTCAATTCACTTCCTCAAGCAGAAACAGAATCGTATTGAAATGATCTTCGAATGATCGCCTAGAAAGTATGGTTTGAAATAAAATCCAGTATCATAAGTTCGAAGTTTGAATCGTTTATTAAAGCGAATTAGTGATCAAATAACGAGATACCAAGTGTAGAAGTATTAAACCAGAATTTTTTTGTAAAAATCACACGTTTGTTGTTCGAAAATGATAAAAAATATTTCATTCGAAATAATCTACATGGCTGTTTATACATCTTTCCCACCTTTCCAGCAGTTTATGAATGCCACACCGAAAAAACAGTTCCTCTTTTGAAGCGAACTAGTTATCGAGTTATTCTTCTACATTTTCATAAGAATTGAAGCGTTGTCCAAAGAGAGCGCGTCCTATTGGCGCGAATAGATGATAATCGGACGGAGCCAAGTCTGGAGAATGAGCCGCATGCGGTAGCATCTCCCAACTGAACGCCTCGATCGTTTCCCTGACCCGTTTTGCTGTGTGCGATGGGACATTATCGTGGAGCAAGATGACTTTGTGTTGCCTTTTTCCATATTCCAGTCGTTTTTCAAGCAATACGCAATTCAAGTCGATTATTTGCCATTGGTGGCGATCAGTGTTGACGGTTTGCGCAGGTTTCAGCAGCTCATAGTAGATTACACCCTTCTGGTCCCACCAAACACAGAGCATTGTCTTGTTTCCAAAACGATTTGGTCTTGCAGTGGATGTTGATGATTCGCCTGGATTCACCCATGATTTCCGACACTTAGGATTCTCAAAATATATTCATTTTTCATCACCTGTCACAATTTGATGGAGAAATGGCTTTCTTTTATATCTGTCGAACAGCATTTCACAAGTAGTTTTTCGATTTTCTTGCTGTCTCTCATTCAGTTCATGCGGAACCCATTTCCCCACTTATCCAATTTTTCCAATGGCCTTCAAACGAATGGAGACGGCTTCCTGCGTTACATTCAGTTGATTCGCGAGTTCTTTTGGAGTTTGAGTATCATCTTCATCCAATAAGGCCTGTAATTCGTCTGTGCGAACTTTTTCGGTTGTTTCCCACGCTCTCCGTTTCTCACGGCAAAATCATCCTTTTTAAATTTTTTGAACCACTCGAAACACTGTGTTTTACCAAGGGCATGTTCACCGTAAGCTCTGACGAGCATTCGATGTGATTCGGCAACAGTTTTCTTCAAAGGATAACAAAAAGCCAATATGCTGTCCGCAGATCATAGTTTGTAGGCACAAAACTCTGTTTAAGGTTATGAAACAATTACGGGTGTACAGAACTTCTATTGTTTTGTGTTGAAAATCTTCATCGGCTGTTAGGGGGAGATGATGGTGCTGAAGAAATGATTCTAGGGTCCCTAAACCGATGGCTAGGGAAATTCCGGTTCCATACTTCTACACCTGGTCCTCAGTTGTTAAAGACTGAGAATCTTCCATCCATTGTTTAAAAGATATGTCCAGTTCCGAGGAGTCAATTCGAGAAGATGAATAACGATAATTCATCAGATTTTATAATTTTGGATTTGCGTTCCGCTTCTTCAAACGATTCAAACTTCAACAACATTGCAGTATTACGATTTCTATTTGCGGTAATTTGGAATTTTAGAAGTTGAACTTGATCTCGAATGATGTATTTTTTTCCAAAGTTCAACATTTGATTCATTTGGTTTATCGAGAAGGTCACAAAGCGGTTCCAGAATTTGAGTTGAACTTTTAAAGGAATGGATGGAATTAGGCTGAAATATGCTCTCTGAACTTCCACTGAAATTGATGTAACCAACCATGTGTACCACTGTCAAGATTGTATTATCTATAATTCGGTAAAGACAATGGTATCTACTGGAGATCATTATCAATTTTTCGACAGATTCCAAAAGGTATTGGTCCACACAGACAGTGTTGGATCAGGATTGTATCAGTACTGTTTAGAACCAAAAATCCCAGTTTTTAGGGAACTTCAACTGAACGTAGACTATAGACCATACTCGCTATGCCAACAATAATCTATCCCGCGGAAAATGCTAAACAAATCCGAATTAGAATTAACATATCCTGGAACAAAATTCGGGTAGAACCGCAGGAATTTCTGCTCAGCTTCACTTGGTTTTATTCGGGGTTTCTTCAAGGATTCGTTGGTCTTCTTTAGGATCTCCCTGGCATTTTTTACACGTGGGAGAGAACATGATATTTAAATTTTATTGAGTATAAATCTCCTTCCTTGAATGGGACACGAAAAGAACATTTTAATACTGTAATCAGTAAACAAATTTTACTTTTAGTGTTGAAATCATGATCAAAGCGTGTTATTGTACAGCTTAATTGAGAATATAAACACGAGAGAATACCGTTTGTAGAACAATAAAATGTTTTACGATACATACGCATCATGAGTTGGAACACCCCATTTCGCACACGTGTATAAATATTGATGAGAAAGGTCAGGGGAGTTTCTCTCGAAGCGTTTGTGATTAAATTCTCGATGTACAATTAGTATCGCGACAACGTTATCCGAATTTCAATTACAGAGAAACTCATGTACGCCTACCACTATGTGGTGGTAGTAGAATTAAGTTCACACTTTCCAATTCCTTTGGGCAATTGACCTTTTTACGTATACGTATTTCTTCTTTTTTTTTCATCTGCAATAACACGGTGACTACTTTCTCGTTTATTTTTTCTCTTTCAAACTAGAAGCATTTGGAAGCGTTTGGAAGCATTTCCGGCTGGAATGGTAAAAACATGGGCACGCACGGTCATTCGCTTCCGGATGACGAGAAGAACCTATTCGGTTTCCGGCTTGAGTTCGGTCGTATGAAAATCCTGTATGCACACGTATATGATAATCATACGCTTTTCGTCTCATCCTTCTTATTGCACTGATACGTGATGTAAGGTTAATGGATGTAACGACGATTAAATAATTTACATAACACAATACAGGAAGAACTCGTGTGTTGATTACTGCATCAATTAGCGACTTTTCTTTTTCTTTATTTTAAGGATAAAATCTTTCGTACAAATTTCAATAAACTGTAGAAAATTTATAAATTTATAAATTGAATCCAATTTCTCATCATTCATATACGCGAATGATTGATTACACTTTCATTTTAGTTTTGCCATAAAAGAAATTCGGGGTGAGATCGAATAATTATTAAAACATATAAACGGATTGATCGAAGAAATCACTCGATGAAATTTATTCCAGAAGAATTTCATTTTTGAGTTCATAGGGAATGAAACTTATCCAATGATTCAAAGACAAATGGTACATATTAATGCAGTTCTTTTTTTATGTGTGGAAACAATTTTGACGATGTAGAAACAATGGAAAGTTGATGGATTCAATTTTCATCTACGCTCATCAATCCTCCCGATTGTAATTCATAGAGAAAATTGCTCAACGGGTTGTATAATATCTGCAAGTTTGGTATTCTATGCGCGCTATCACGTTCGAATGTTATAAAATTCGTACACCGAAGGATAGAATGAGATTCATTTTGAAGATTTCTGTCGAATGCATTTCAAGGAATATATCAAAAATTTTTCAAAGTCAGACAGAGAGTGAAAATGAGATTACGTCAGAGAGAAAAAGGTAGAGATAAATTTTAGATAAATTTTATGAATTTTCATGAAATCACTCTGCAGAATCGTTTCTCGAAATTTCGTTTTCACTTTTTTTTGTTGTTTCAAGACGAAGAAAAAGAAGAGGAATAAATGAATGAATCGATTGTTGAATTTCAACTGCGTAATAATGTCACGCTCGGTTTAAGAGTCGTGTAATTTCGGATACGTTATGAAATATCTTTGACCCGTCGGTGATCAAGATCATAATTCAATATTTACAAAAATATATATTGAAACAAGTAGAAAAACAGCATACATGTGAGTATTCACTCTTGTATATGTATATGTATATGGCTATTTGATAAATCTCACTTTTACCACGATAAATCTTGCCTGTAAGGTTACAATTACCGCCTGCGCCTCGTTAAAATTGATTCGAAAGTAATAATTACTTAGCTAAAGTGAAGAGGGAGAAGAAAAAACACTATTGCGGTTTCGAATCTAACAGAGCGTTCAACGAGTTTTGATGTGTACATATTGCTATTAATTAGGGAAATACATTTAACGTATCGTATGTCCTAATTGTTACGAAACGGAAGGAGGGATCGAAAAAGTATGCGTGGAATTTTAAACTTACCAGAAGCGGCACACACTCGAAGACGTAGCAAACAAAAAGGATGCTGTAAACCGTCGACCTTCCGCTTGTCTCGTCGACCTGAACCTTTCTCTTCCTGAGACATGCCCTGCTGTTAGTCGAGCCACTCGTGCAAGAGCCGCTCGAAGGATCCCAGGGTTGTTGATGACAGTCAAACGCACCCGAGGAATTCTTGGAACTTGTCTCGGATAAATCTGAGATCGACTTTAATAATTCGGATTTTGGTTTACGACACGCGTTCTTAAAGATAACGATCACGAGACTCAGGAGGGATGTTACTATTAGAAAGCAGCGTAACGTGTTGACAAATATTCCATATTTGAATGAAATCTCTTGCGGCAGGAAGACACAGATTTCAGGTTCGAAGTTGAGGACCCCCGTCATACCGATACACGCGCTGATTACACTTAAACTGACCATATGATATTTTAAGTGATTTTTCGTTATACTCGGGGCCTCCTCTCGACTTATGATGGCCGAAAAAATGGCAATTGTCGTTAATGTCAATTCTTGTAGCATGCTAGAGGAGTTCAGCATCCATACGAGGGTTGAACATATTTCTGAAATCATGAATATGCACGTATTTCATCTGCAATTCTGAAATAAAGTGAAAGTTGTGTGAAGAATGTTACAGATAAATATGATTTTCTCGCACTTGATATCGTTTATACATGAGAGAAAAGGAAAGTTAGCGCATCTCTTGTTAGAGCAGCGGTTATTTCACTAAGATCAACAGAATTATTGTACATGAACTATTTTATAACCGAGAATTACGGGTCTCTAACGATACGTTTACACGGATACGTTCACAAAGATGGAGCAATTTTATTTGAAAAGTGAAATTCTGAAATATATCCAATCCTTTGAAGCTGATCAATTACTAACACTCTTGTTCATTGAAAATCATTGTCTCATATAAAAGCAATCAAGAAATAAAATGATTGTGGGAGAGAAACACAATTCAGCTTCATCGAGAATGATGGACAACGATTAAAAAGAGAAGTTACGGAATTAAACAGCTAACGCATATCTCACTTTGTTGTAATTTCAATCAAACGTTCGGACAGATTTGCGATTAGTATCCAATAAATGTTTTGTTTGAGAGACACCTTGTAGCCCCTCTCATTCATATTTGTTTCAAAATTCCTCTTTGCGTGGCAATCTTATTTCCTTGATTCTCATTACATCTACCTTCAATCCTTTCATTTCTACTTTCAAGTTCTCCAATTACCTAACCTGTTTCTAACGTTTCAAACTTCAAACATTCTATATCTCGACTATTATGACATCCATTGTAAAACATGTGCGGAAAGAAAATATCTACTGCTCCTTATTTTTCAATATATGTTTTGAAGAGGGGTCAACGATCCCAGATACATTACCTCCAAAATGATTTGTTGGCCGTATCAATGTGAGAATGGCATAACAAAGGAGACCCAGTTGACGAACCAGGCTTTCCAGGAGAATGGCCACTGTGAGTACATCTATTCTTCTCTTCGTCGATGATGGTTGATTTTGATAAATCAGCAGGGACCAAGACAATAGGAGAATGCATATTGGCGAACCGACGCACGTGGCCAACCATTCGCCTACCTCGCTCCGCATCTCTACAACAAATGAAATTTCATTTTATTGAAATTATGTCATTTGAAAATCATAAATCAAAGCTAGAAAAGAAACTAACTGTAGTCGAGGTTGAACTAGAAGGATGATTAATCATAGACTCTGCTGCGAATGAATGGAAACATCAACATACCACAAACTCTATTCAGGTTCATGACTCGACAACAGGTTGAACAGCGAGTTACAAAATTCAGTAGAAATGGAAACACGAAAGGACTTTCACGGGTGTAATAATTAAAACGAAGTCGTATGAAGTCGAATGAGTATTATTTTATTCCATGTAGAGGCCGAGTTATGAATTTGAGAAAGTGAGAATTGGAGGCGTAATAATTAACGATCAATTAACGATCCTTCGTCAAATACCCTCCCGAAAAAATCTACTCTCAAAAAGAGCGATGGGCAAATCGCGAAAAGGATTGGAAAAGAGAATCTTATTTTCTTATCCTGCATTTCTGACATTCATGGAACAATTTTTTGGTACTCGATTATCGTTTCTTCATTCCCACAAAGATATTTCTTGAGCTCATTTCTTTGTTTCTCTGTGTCTTCCATTCATCCAGGTGATTCGATCCATTGTTTGGAGTTCAAATTATCTCATAACTGGACCGGTACTGGGGATAATTTTGTGAAAAATGAGAGATGACGATCGTGTACGTGTACATGTAGAGTGATTAAATTTCTCACACGTTCGCGTGTGGTTGGTTTGTTAAAGATGGATATGTAGGAAGAACGTGATTATATACGAAGAAAACTGCAAATTTTTAAGATATTTGAGATGGTTTTTTTTCCTTCAGGGGACAAATCATCTCTGATAATATTCTGGATTGATAGTTCAGATAGATCTCAAATCCTGTTTGGCTGGATCAACAACTTCTAAGGTTCAACAGAAGAAATGGAACGGTACATGCCTCACTAATTGAAAAAATTACAGAATCGAGTCGAAGATTATTCAATTGAATTGAAAGTAAGCCAATCTTGCTTTGAATATCAATCATACATCGCGTACTCAACAACACGATATTCTTATTCAAATTGTTCCACCAACGGACAATAAATTCGAAAAGTCGTATCTCAATTCTAACCCGGAGTTCCGTTAGAAATTGATTTTGTCACGCGGAGAATGCTCATTTGTACCGAGATTTTTGTCTCGACCTCAAACATAATTGTACAATAGGGACAACAAAAGTCGAAGGACAAAGGAACGATCGATGAAAAGTCATTACACAAAGAATTAAATCCTACGCATGAACATTAACATGAACCGTGTAACTCCTACGCGTTCCGATTACAATACACGTGTATTCTTTCGGATATCTAAATAATTATACATATTATCAAGCTGGAAGAAATAAAATATTATTCATACTTGGGGACATTGCATAACATCTTCATCTTAACCCGCATCGTCCTTATCCTTCAGGAAATTAATATAAGATGCCGTACGTATCTTTCTCTTCCCACTATCTTTTTCATTCTCAGCTCTGAGTATCTCTCTTTTTCCTGGCGCGCGCGTACACACCGGTGCTGCAACTTTCTATTCTGTACGGAGCTGCGGTCTAATTTATTGTCGTATGAGACGACTTATGCCGGCATTCACCGACAGCTCAACGAATTCCGTCTTCGGTCACGAAGAATGTCCGTCCGAGCTTCAATACTTTCTGCTTGCGATATTGAAAGTTATACGATGTGGAATGAGAATTTAGCGATACTTATGTATATATATATATATATATATAAGATCGAAGAATAATTGTGGTTTAGTAGATTCTATAAGGGAGAAGATTCATTATACGTTTATATGTTAGCACGATTAACTTCAACCACAGGTTACATAGGTCTGTACGATGTGCCAAGTATGATGGAGGTGCGTGAAACTCGTGGGAAAATCAAGTGTCGTCGAACTTAAAGATCTTGAATGCGAGAAGCGTCGATCAGCTGATCTAGTTTTCTTCCTCGAACTCGTAACCCACAATTCAGATCACGAGGATGTCATTCCTAATTTTGTACATTCACTCGTTGATCAATCTGTTACATATACGAGTGATTTAAGTATTTCAAATCCGCTGGTTTTGTAATTGAAGAATTCTTTTATAAACACTCCCGAGCGTGTATGAACTCTGGCCCATTTTGACCCCACTCTGGCCCAGTCGTGGGCCCATATCGGCAAGATGATATTCCTTCACAATGTTGGTGGATTTCGTTTCCTCATAGTGGGGGGATTGTTATTCCATAAAAACTGAGGGATTTCCCCACCACTTTGAGGAATTATTTTGTTTTTTTGGGTGTTGAACTCTCTACAAATGAAGGGTAAGTCCATCAAATTATGGTGACAAATTCCCCATCTATGGAGGAACTTTGCTGCTACCATTTTATGGGGGAAAATTCTATAATGATTTTTTACAATAAAATTCTGTATAACACATGGGCTGAAAAGTCCCGGACCTAACAAAGAAAACAAGGTTTTTTTTTGTTCAAAATTAGCTTTATTCATCAACGTAATCTCCATCTAGAACAACGCAATCACTCCAGCACCGCTCTAACATTTCAACACCACTTTTGTGAAACGATTTATCTTTTGCCTCAAAATAGGCCTCAGTTTCAGGAAGCAATTCGAAGTTCAATTCATGTAGTGTTGCCATTGTTTTGATTGACTTGTGACATGGTGCGTTGTCTTGATGAGATGCAATTTTTTTTCTTTGCCATATGCAGTCGTTTCTTTGCAATTTCGGCCTTCAAAAGCTCCAATAATGCGATATAATATTCACTGTTGATGGTATTTCCCTCCTCAAGATAGTCGATGAATATTACACCACGCACATGCCAAAATACCGAGGCCATAACCTTTCCAGTCGATTGTTGTGCTTTCGTGCGCTTTGGACGGAGTTCACCAGTGGCTGTCCACTCAGATAACGATCGTTTCGATTCCGGAGTGAAGTGATGGATCCATGTTTCATCCATTGTAACATATCGACGCAAAACTTCCGGCTTGTTACGTTTAAACATGGCCAAACACTGCTCAGAAGCATCAACGCGTTCTTGTTTTTGGTCAACAGGGAGCAAACGCAGCACCCACTGTGAGCAGAGCTTTATATAAAGTCAACACGTTCTTTTGAGATTTTTACGATGTCAGCTAACTCACGCAACTTCACTTTTCGATCATTCAAAACGATTTTTAGGATTTCTTTGATGTTTTCTGGTGTTACCGCCTCATTTGGACGTCCACTGCGTTCCGCATCATCGGGGTCTTTACGACCGTGATTGAAATCACCAAACCAACGTTTTCTTGTGGTTTCTGATGGAGCGCAGTCCCCATAACACTTTTTGAGCCATTGGTTCGCTTGAACGGTATTTTTTACCATCAAGAAGCAGTGTCAAATTGAAACACAAAATTGTTTTTGATCCATTGTTTTGAAAATAACAATAGTAGCGTCACTCTTAGTACAATAACTCACAAACTAATGAATAGAATGACATCAAATTTTGACAGCTGTCTTTTGAAGGTTAGTACTAACTGAAAAACAGGTGAATGCAGTAAAATTCGTGCCATCTATGTGTTAGGCCCGGTTACAAGTACAATTATACCTCAAACAACTTTGTTCAATAAACCTTACTGACTTTAAAAGAGGAATGTAGCTAAAAAAGTGACTTGTATGAATGAGAATTGAAGGATTCATACATATCTTGATAAAAGATTCATGAAAATGCAAAGAAAATTTTTCTCTAGGTGTGAAATCTTATTTCAGGTACAGAAATGTTTGTTTGGATAGAATTTGCATGGTCTGTTTCTTGATTCATTTAAAGGTATGTTTGAAAGAACCAAAAGAGGTGCAACTGCTCATGCGGTTGTTAAAAGATCAAGAAACCAACCAACATCATGTGAACTTTAATTTATATATTATATAATATAATATACTCCTCTTCCTTCAAGGAAAATCGATGCTATTACTGTAACAGTGTCTCCAAGTAGAATCATAGGCAATTTCGGAACTAAGAAAACACTGGAGGTCAAGGATCTTTGAGTAGAAGCAAAATTCTGCTACTACCAGAAGGTTTTTCACCGAAAGGTGGATTTTCTAGGGACTCAATGAAAATTCTTGATACAGTTATGATCTCTGGTAAGTCATTGAATCAATTTTGAACTCCCCAACTGTGTCCAAAATATGAGGAAAATTGTCCATGCTTTGTCCACAATTAGTCCAGAATGTTTGTGATGATTTGTTTGTTTCTAGTTCTGGACTAATGGAGGTATACATCGGTTAATTAATTGTCCAATGGATGTATTCCCCATCCATGGTGGTCCATGTGGATCAAATTCAAAAAATCTGCCAATTTATAGGCATAAAGCTTCCTTGTTCCTGAAAACATTGTCTAATATTCCAGAAACGTTGTTTCTACATCTCTCAAGCAATTGAGACGAAACTCTTATGGACACACTATGAGATTGTAACTGAAACGTGGTATAAGTTCCGTTGCCGTGATCAGATAACCACACTGAGAGAACGGATCTATTCAAATATTCGGCAGCTAGGAAATTTAGTCATTGTAAATAAAAATTTAGTTGCACCAGCTAAATTTTATTTGTCATCACTGAGTTTTTTATTCCTATTGGATAAACCATTTTATTCATATTTCAGACAGCTAGACTTTTATTCACCCCAACTAGAGTCTAGTTAGTGCAAATAAAAATCTAGCTGTGGCAACTAACATTTAGTTGTCCCAACTAGGTACTTTTCTCTCAGTGCAGGAACATTGATATACACGATGACAAAATCACAATTTCCAATAGAATATTTCCTTTTCCTCTCCCGTTGTTCTGTGAGCGTGAGGTTGAAACTTATATGGAATCACTATTGCCACTTCGTATAACTGTGATAAGAATTCCATAATGATGGGATGATAGAAACAGAAGATATCCGCATAATAGCAGCATTCACGAAATTTTCACATTTTTTCTGGAAGTTTTATTGATCACCGTTTTTTTACCTCAATTCTAATTTGCTTGAAATTGATATTGTACAATTAACAACTCGCGAAGTGTATACTATATGCTCAAAGTTTCATTGCATTCGGATGATACGGACATAGGGAAAGCATCCCAACAAACACGAAAGGTCTAGAAGGCATCTACCCGATATCTTGAGGAAGACATCTTTTAGATACATCGAATCCAAACGACGTCACAACAGAGACATCTCGAAGATATATCGAAATGATATCTTCTAGACATCTTCAAGAAATGTCAGAAACATGTGTTTGAAGTATTTTTGAAAGATATCTTTTAGATATTGAATCAGCATAGTCTGAAAGACATTTTAAAAGAGTTTCTGAATGATATCTGTTACACCTCTTGAAAATTGTCTGAGTTAGAAGAGCGAAAGTTGTGCCATGTTCCTTTCTCAGAACTCATTAGTGTTCCTTTTGTACTGTCTGGGATGTCTCAATGATTTCAAAAAGACATCTAAAGGACATCTCAAGTATATCTCGAAGATATTTAAGATGTATCTTGGGAAGATGTAAAACGTATCTCAAAAGCTGTCCTCCAGATATCTGAAATATATCTCGGTCAGCATGTCTAAAACATATCTTTTGCAAGACCTTTTTGAGATATCTAAAACTTGTTGAAATCTGTTGCAAAAGACAACTTTTAGATGTCGAGAAGATATCTTCATGAAAGTCTCCCAAGACATCTTACATGATTTTAAGACATCTTCTAGATACTACCCACACAGCACAGAATATTGCAGTAATATCAGGGCATATTTTAAGGGGTAGTTGTAACTAAAAAATTCGTTCTACAAGAAAATGGTTAGTTCTAAAACGTGAAAAGGATCCATGTATACTGTAAAATAATGATTTTACTGATCGTTTTTACCTTTTGGAACCAATCGTTTCCTTGTAAAACTAAATTGTTAGTTACAACCCACTGAGCATTTCCGTTAAAACCTTGCATTAACATTGCATCGATGTTGATGCGATCTCGAAAGTACCTGTTATGAGAATAACAACAGTAATATTACAGCCTCTAATTACAAGTTAACTGCAGCAATGTTACGTTGTCAGGTGATATTTCAACGATATTTTTGCAAGTTACTCCTGTAATATTGCATTTTTAAATTGAAAGACAAGTACTTTCAAGATCGCATCAATATCGCTGCAATGTTAATGCAAGGTTCTAACGGAAATGCTCAGTGGGAACAGCCCTCTTAGATTATGCCCTGAGTAATATCGCAGTAATATTATTTTGTGATATTGTGATATTGCAGGGAAATATTACTGCGATATTGCCGTAGTATTTCATGTCCGCAGTAATATTGCAATAATATCACAGCAATATTGTAATATTACGTCAATATTATATTTCAGTGATGTCACAGTAATATTTCACACCTGCCGATATTATATATTTTAGCAATATTGTGGCAATATTTCGAGGGGACACTAATTGCACGCAGTTAAAAATATAACGGTATATGGACTCGACAAACATATCCTCGGTAAGAATTATCTGAACTGAATTCATAAATGTATTTGAAGTTTTCAGGGAATAGTCGTTAATACTTTCTTTGCGATACAAAGCCCAAATTTTCAAATTCCAAAAAATTCTTTTCTAACATCTGTGAGAAAGTTTGAAATTCAAAATTTGGATTCTGCACTGCGATAAAGTACTGAAGATTATTTCTTGAAAATTTCCTCTATTTTTATGAATTTAGTTCAGAGAATTCTTACCAACAGGATGTTTTCTCAGAGGGTACACTGGTATCCCCTTACAGCATGTGATATACTAATACCAGAACCTTAGCCATTTCATTTACAACAAACTGGATGGAATCAATTCACTAGAATCAAAATATCTCTACGTTCACAGTAATTTTCAAAATTTATTGAAGAAGTGCTGTACACAGCGTTATTTTGATTTTATTGAAAGATTTTTTGAATGTTTTAAACAAAATAGCTAGGCGTCCCGGCCCTAGCATCCCTCCAAGTGAATTGTTCATGTGAGGTTTCTAGAATATCCTTCACAAGTTTTAGAACATCGCTCTGTAAAGTATTTCTTTGCAGTCATATAAGTATTCAACGATTGAGGCATAGAACAATATTCTGAGAATGAATTGCAAAGTATTCGAAAAGTCTCGTATGAACAATTTGGTTAACATCAGGGTGCTTTAGCACCCTCACTATAGTATCCCTTCCAAGAAATACGAGCGGCAGTGGTCCTAGACAAATGTAATTTGAAACTTGAAAAAAAGCAAAACATTGTGATTAAGCAGATACCAGTGCCTTGAGAGCAGCTGATTATTTTTTTGGAGATTTCGCAAAGGGGGTGAACAGGGAAGTGCTTCAACTGGGAATTCTAACGAAATTGATCAATGATGCATTTCTTTGAAATAGAGTCACCAATCAAAAAGAGAAAAATTCCCGATTGTCACAAGCCTGGTGAAATATAATAGATATTTCGATGCAGCTTCGTTTGATTGATAAAGAATAAAGGTACATCAAGATATCTCAATTGTATTTCACCCGTTTCAGAAAACCTTACAGACAAAATCAACTAATCTCGGCACTGGTATCGTCTCAAAGTCTTGTAATTTATATCATAACTGTAAGTTTTGTGGGTTTCAAGGAATATGAAATGTTTTGGGTCATAAAAAAAATCTTAATTTTTTTCTCTTTATATTGCTCAGTGGTGAAATTGGAAAACTCCTGATGTTTGGAGACAAATGTAAGTTCAGGCATATTTTTTCTACTTCTCATGGCATTCAAAAGTCCCAAAGAGGAGAAAACTATTCTTCTATTTTTTTTATATTTCAGGACCCGAATTAGGGATAGTATTATAATTTAAAATGATGTTTTTATGATATTTCAAAAAATATCACATCTCCGAAAAAAATGATACTGTGGGAGGGGTATTAGTTTTGCATTTCGAAGGATTTTGCAACGATTGCAATGAACCGGAAACAGAAGGAACCCGTTTTTTTACTACTAAAGTTTACTACACTACACACATTTTCATTCATTTTCCACGTCTACTCATGGATACAAAAACAAAACAATATCAAACCGTTTTGGACTAATTTTCACATGGGAATCGGCCAGGATTCAAGTTTAGGCGCATGTATTACAAATTCCTGTTTGTAAAATATTACCTCAATATTTCAGTGTGATTTATAATATATTATCCACACTATCATATTGCAGTGATATAACGTTGCAATATATAATATTGTAATATTACGTCAATATTGTAATATTGCTGCGATATTGCTTCAATATTATGTGCTGTGTGGGTAATAGATATCTTTCTGTTAGTTGGGATCCTTCCAAAATATTGTTAAATAATGCGAATCGCAAAAAAAAATTCCCACAATTTCCAATCGATTGGGATGAAACTCATATGAAACCATTATCGGATCATAACTAGAGTGCGGCATAAGTTTTATTGCAATCTGATAATAGGGAGCGGAGATATGCGCGTTCGCGAAAATGATAAACTTTTGCCTCATTTGCCCTTCTCCGTCAAGTTCTTGTGCACAAATCGAGCTGAAATAAATATGGGACCATCAACCTTGCCTACAACTGTGATAAAAATCTCATAACAATTGGATAATTCGAACGGAAAATGTGCGCGTTCGTGTAAATGTTGACATACAGACGCCAGATAGACAGACCGACGGGCATCGGGCACGGAAGCAATATTGTTCTTCAAGTTTTGGGGAGTCGTTTGGTGTGAGAAATTTTGATTTTGGAGGAAAAAAATTTTCGGGTCACCAAAACGATCACTGACCCGATTAGAAAATTTGGCGAGGAGAAAGTAGGGGCCTTATAAGGTAACATAAGATCCTGAGGTTTGCCCGGCCAAATTTCTAGTCTTCCTAGGAAGCTTCCTCTTTTCGAGGAAGGAAAAATATCTCAGTCATACAAAATTATATAAAAATCTGTTGAATATAAGTATATAAATTATACCTAATTTTCGAAATTTCGTCAACCCTGGAGGAAACGTTACACCGTTTTTTTTGGTGTAAATGGGGTGTAAGTGCAAATTGAGTGTAAAGTCGGTGGTATTTCGGTATTTTGGCGAATTTACACCCTGAAAACACGGTGCACTTGTGAATTTTTTACACTCAACAGTTACACCAAATCCACACTCAATTTCTACCCATGGTACATCAACAAGAAATCCAAGAAATGAAGGATACACCATAATTTCACCTTGTTTACACCAAAAAACATCCGTACTTGATGTCAATCGGAACATAGGTACATCTAATTTCCACTGAATTCACACCCATTTTACACTGAATCTCCACTGAGCGAACACCAAACAGAAGATTCGGAAAGTAGGAAATATCCACCCAATTTCACCTGGTTCACGGCAAAAGATCTGTGCAGATGATTTTAATCAAAACACAGGTGCACCGAAATCCCACTGAATCAACACCCAATCCACACTCAATATCAACTCATTGTACATCAACAAGAAATCGGAAAAATAAAGAGTATACACCATAATTCCACTTTGTTTACACCGGAAAACATCTGTACTTGATGTGAATCGAAACGTAGGTCACCGAATTCACACCGAATTTACACTCACAGTATACCGAGAGCTATCTCACCCGATTCACACCAAGAAACAACCTCCAGTATTTTGTGGCCGAATACCGGAACATCGAGTGTCCACTGGATTGGAACCGATACACCGGCTTTCCATCAAATCACACTCAATTTTTAATAAAGAAAAACGCCTGAACCCATCTAACTCGGGGTACGCCGAGAAACCACCCAACGAATCCAACATTCCAATCCCAACATTCGCTTCCGCGAGCGAACATTTTCATCGGGGTATGTGAATTGAACCCACGGCTCATATCAAAAGCAGAACTGCTAGCTGCCGTTGGTGGGGAAGCGGGGCAAGATTTGCTGAGGGGAAAACACAAGGTTGGTTGCAACGTTTAAAACAACGTCGAAAACTGGGTGGGACTCCAATGCACCGAATCCTATTTGCACGGACTGCTCATGGTATCGAAAAATTCTCATTGCGGAGGCGAATAGACCGAGAGTTCGTTATACCGAAAGCAATCAGATCCCTCAGTCTTTTAAAACCCACAAGCATTTGCAGTTTTTATCCAATCAAATACATTCGGCATGATAATCCTTCGGTCTATCAGCGTTCGGAACATAAATTTTCGGTACAATGAGCATTCGAGGCGAAGACGATGCGATGTATTCCCCGGCTGAAAAGTCTGATAAATTCCCATGAATTCCCACCCAGATAGAAAAATGTCTCAATAATGCCATCATAATGGTGACATGCACGTTAAGAAATGTTCGCATCATGGTACCAAGGTGTTTCCGCATGAAGCATCGTTGTTGGTAGCAAAACGAAGGGATGGTACCATAATGAAGACATAATGTTTACATTTTATACATCATCGCAAGCTGAGCGAAGTTAATGATGGTATGTTTACAGCACATCATGTTACAAAATATTTAGAGCATGATTTTCTATCTGGGCATAGCTGATGTGACAATAGCCACATAGAAACCGATAGGAGATTTTATTCCACCGAGTGTTGACCCAAGTAACACAACAGGTTAGAAATGCTAACAAGAAAACATACTCAACCCTCCAAATTCGGTGTGAAATGGGTACACGGAGAAAAAGGTATCTTAAAAAGTACCATAATTTATGGATTTTTAGCGCTGGTCTGACCCGAGTCTCAATATTTACCTGAACAAACCTCTAAAAGTACCATAATATCTGGGACTTTTATAAGGAAAGTCCCATACTTATTCTGAAAAGTCCAAGAAATTATGGTACTTTTAGATATTCGTGTGAGTAAATATTCCGACTCGGGTCAGACCAGCGCTGAAAATCCATAAATTATGGTAATTTTCAGGATATCTGTTTTCTCAGTGTAGAAATTCGGTATATCCGTATTCCAACTGGGGATTGGTTGGGTGGTTTTCTGGTGTACCCAGAGTGGCAAAGCTATCGGTGTATTCTCAGTGAAAATAGAGTGTCAATTCAGTGGGAACTCGGTGTATCGGTACCCAACCATAGAATGCTGGAGGTTGTTTCTTGGTGTAAATTGGGTGAGACTGCTCTCGGTGTACTTTGGGTATAAAATATGGTGTAAAAAATTCACAACTACACTCAAAAATCACGGTGTTTACACGGTGTAACATTTCCGCCAGGGAACCATCATCTCTTACTGTATATGTAGACCGTTAACACCCTAATAAAACGACAGCCATCGTCGTTGATACGAAAATGTCCTATGAATTCAATAAAATCTTCTGAGCTATGGTTCTTGATGAATTTTTGATTCCAAGAAAGTGTTTTGAATTTTCACTACAATGAAATGAACATAATTGTGGAATTAGCCTCCAAAGAATGGTCGAAATCCTGCATCATGACCTGGTAGACTTTTTCTATGTTTGTAGATAACTGAACACTCAAAAGGCAAAATAGTTTCTCACAATATGGGAAGAATCCCTCATTCTTGATGAAAAGACAATTCTCCCATGATCAGGAGACGAAATTCACGACTGATGTGAAGAAAACCTCCCCATCTTCTTCACAATGTAATGTAGCCATATCGAAAACAAAAAAAACAGGGCATTCCCGCAGACAATTTACAAATGACTCTCAAGTTCATAAACAGCGAAGTTTTCATTAGAAACTTAGATAGTAAAAATTGGAAAATTGGTTGCACTGTTACAGTTCCCGTTACGATGGTTATAGTGCTATAAAAATAGACAATAAAAATTCACCAAAGTTAATTTAACCAATTCACATTGTTTCTGCTTTCAAACTATTCTCTCAACATAAAGGAAGCATCGTAAAAAGAAACCAGAAGAATATGTGATCTCCTGGATTCTCAACATTAAAGTGAGGAAAAAAAAATGTTTTGTGTTCGGTTTTACAAGATATCATAGTTACATACTTCTAAAGGATCTGTTTTACAACTCGCTACATAGAACCATTACCAGAACCATCTCTACTGTTATTTCCTAGAGGAGATTCATTATCAATTTCAACTCGTATTCGTACTTGATCGTACAATGATTGTAATGTCTTTCATTACCCGGAGTAATCTGAGAGAGGAATCTCATAATGAAACTGTTGAGAAATTAAAGAGTATTCAGGAATGCAGTGTAGATCTGGTTGCATGCAGGTTATGAATATGCATCTGTCTACCACTTCCTACGTGGTAATAGGTGTACAAATACTGCGATCATCAACTTTCTCGCTTCATGTCGTATGTGTATAGGATCGAATTAGGACAGGAGAAATGAATCCATTCGATCGTTACTCTCAATAATTAGATATTTATGCTTTGAATGAATCGTGGGCGATGTCTAGTCGATTTATCCACGGTCTAGTGAACATATTGAAACGAGAGATCATAGACACTCTGCTTATTCCATAAACAGTTCAGGAGTTCAAAAGCTGCTAAATAATAAAGTTATCACATCTCAACGTTTATCGTTGCTACAAGGTTTTCAAGGTGCATAATCGTAGCCTAAAGCGATGGCATAACTCTTGATCCCGTTCGCGCATAATAATGAGATTTTCTATGACTCTTTGAATCTCTCTTTACAATCGATGAAAATCTTTTATGGTGTACGCCCTGCTGAATTTTAAATAGTCTACGCCGTGGACGGTACATTCTAATGAAGATATTCAGGGTTATTTTTAGAATCCCCCCCGAGTTCTATTATTTTGTTTCATTTTTTGTGATGTGAAGCATAAACAAAGCATTTCGAATTACAAATTTTATATTTATATCCAATGATCATTGATTCGATTCAACATGAGAATTTTCACTCTCGCTCTCACTGTTATCTTCTCGTTGGAATGGAAAAGAAAGGCAATTAATAAATAATTCTTCACCTAATAAGAGAATGGCACCTAAAATGAATACTAGTTCTAATACGAGAAAATCTGTGTCATACGCGAAGGAGTGTATATATTACATACAGATGTAACAGTATACATGCAACTTGAGAGTCATGGGTTACGGATTGACCGTATAGAGAGAGAGAAGGAGGGATACGGGCGTATACACTCGATTAGGTTGGAATGTTGAGAGGTATAAACCTGCCCAAGGTCAGATAAGGGGAAAGAGGGAAGAAGTAAGTGTGAAAGAGGAGAAAAAAGGTTACCGAGGTGAAGCCATCGAAGATTGAGAAAGAACACACAGAGTTCTTTGGCTACAACACTTTGCATTCGCAGATGCGAGGCTTGACCTTCTTTCGACACAGAAAAGAGAGAAAGAGAGAGGAATGGCTGAAAGGAAGAACCACGTCCTGATTACATCCGTTGGCGTGTAACGATTTCTGATACCATTCAAGGATCAAAGATTCAATATTTATTCTATGCCATATACTCGTCGATAATTGGATTCAATATTATTCGAAGTAATTTTCAGTATGTCGAGAGATGCAGTTTCTTTGAATATAAATAATTGTCTAGAAATATCGAAGAAGGAATAATTTTGTATAGTTTATATATAATTTTATCTATGAGGAGGGTTCGATACAATCCTTCTACTTGGGTTACATAACACTGTATATGCTAGATCTTGCACTTATCTGTTGTGATGCTGTTATAAACGCATGAAGATTGCAATTTGAATTGATAATTTGAAGGAATAAGTGCGCCAAAACGCTTATCAAATCTCTTGTTTCAAATTTCTCCGAAATACTTTAATATTTTCAATATATCCACACCCCCTAGCATGTATAAACCCTCCATGCATGCTCCACCCTGGTCCAGTCTTGAGCCCATATTGGCAGGATGGGGCCCATGCTGGGCTGGGATGAGCCCCATGGTACATACATGATAGGGCGAAAGATTTTGTCAGGATTGGACGATGAAATTGCCCTGAAATCTGAAGTAGTGATTCTGTCTATACATTTTCCAGAAGTTTATCAAGTTTTGCAAATGAAGCTTCAATTCACGGTCACCGTACAAATGAACATTCCAATCAAAACAACCTTGAAACAAACATTTTTTTCAATCCTGATGAATTTAATTCAAAGTCAGAAAAATTCAACGGATTGACAACCCTACAAACAATGCTTACTGGCGTTTCAACGGGCCGTTGATGGTCCTGTAATGCCGGTGAAGAGCCGTTACTGGTCCATTGAAGCGCCTTCAGTTGTGTTTGCTGGGAAAGTAACAAAGTTTCATGAGAATCCAATGGTGGTCCACAAGATTCAATGAATCATCTCATAAAATTTGTTGACTTTGAAACATTGATATCCCGAAGATATGTATCATGTTTATGTAATCTATCTATAACGATTCTACGTTTGATCCAAAGATCGTTTCGAACCAATACTTTGACCTAAATAAAGCATTGATGTACATAGGAAAGGAATAATTAACATAAATACGATGAAATATGTGTACAGATACAAGGTCGAGGTCGTGGACGAATGGGCGGAACAGAGTGTGTTATTCTTTTAGAGGAAATTCTTGCGAGAAATTCTCGTGCACGTTGTCGAAACAAAGAGCAAAAGAAAGCCATCTGTATGCATAATAAGGAAAGACGTAGTACAGCGTGGATCTCGTAGTTTCACATGACCGAGTTAGACATCCAGTTTTACCTCGGGACAATGGTTATGGCATGAGATCATTTTTCACGTAGGCAGGTTTTACCGACAGTTACCACTCTCTGGGGTCTGGTATCGCGCGTCATGAGTTCAATAATCATACTCGTAGAATATTTACGTGTATATGTATGTACTGATTGGCCAAAGGTTATAATGACAGTGATGATTCCATTATGTATATCTCTGCTTTGATTGCTTTAATCATGTGACAGTACATCTCAAATCATCAATTAGATCGGAATGTCATGTTTGTAGAACAGTAAGTTTTCTTATCCATATGATAAATTGTATATCTATACGTTCTAACGGATGAAGCGTTCAATGAAAGAGTTTCAAGAAATGATCACGACCGCAAGTGTGCGTACCTTTTCTTTGCCTGTCGCACGACTCTCACGTGCGAAAGCATGAAATTTTTACATTCAAATGAGATACGTTCAATGCTATGTGTTAATCAATGTGAAAGTCACTTGAGTGGAAAAGCCTTGCTGATTTTTCTTCACCTAGAAATTCTAGGATGAATGGTACTCCACTTTGATTAGTGGGATTCTATAGAAAATTTCCGTATTTCTCCTCGTAAGTTTTATTCATAGAATGTCAGAAACTGAAATTTGTGTCACGTGGTTGAACTGTTATCGTAAATTGAAATGTTGTTTGTGAAAATGTAGGATATCTGAAAGTTTAGCTTAGTACTTTCATACATCTGGGATATAGTTGACTTTTGATCCTTTTTGCGATAAAGTGATGGATATGAGAAGACAAAAAGCTGACGTTGGCCAAGTACTATACTCGTAAAATTAGTAATCTCTAAGACGTCATTGACATCAAATCATATTCCTTGGAGTGGAACGGTGAGAATCAATCTCTCGATTTAGGGAAATTTTCAACCTGGCAACAGTACAGAGCAATAAACTCCCATGTGCATTTCCTCGAGAAAGTCTAGATGAATGTCTGGTATTCGAGCTTCTGCCTTGTACGTCAAATTCTTTTGTTTGTACTACAACTCCTTTCAGGCGCAACTCAGCTGTCACACGGAAATGTATTTGGTGTCACCTCAAATTCGTGATTTATATTTTCAAATTCTCAAAAGATTCAAACGAATGAATCCAAAATTCAAGATGCTCGAATAAAAATTGACATATAGGGTCCACATCCATTTCTGCTCGGTTGAATTACAAATGGACATCGCTGCATCCTTGCTGCTCTAATTTTTGTCACCTCACTTCATTTCGTGTATAATCGAGTAGATCTAGTCAGATTTAATTTCTGGTGAGATATAAATCTATGTTGTAGCAGTTTGAATTGTTTATAAAAACGAAACGAAAATTTAAATTCACAAAATCTGTTAGATGATCGTTATTTAACTTCTCGAATTGACTCTTTGAAATTGAAAACATCGTTTAGAGAATGTGCTGCATGATTTTGAGTTTTAACTGGAATTTGGTCTCAGTATTTTGTTTCTCGATTATTAATTCGTTTCAATAAACGATTCGAACTTCAGCAACATCTAAATCTAAACACTACAATATTTGCTGGGATTTGTCAATACATGTATGTTTTAATTGAAATTTGGAAATAGATACTAATAACAAAATTTTTAATAATCAAACAATTTAACAAAATTTGATCAGGTTTATTGAGATCTGAATATGTGAATACAATTTTTTTCAGGTAAAACTGCAGTTTTTGTCACGCATTATTTGATTTCTTTTTGAAAATTTGTTCGTTGACCCTTCTTTGTCATGCAGATGAAGCGAAATACTCGCGAAAAGATTTAAAGTGCAATAGTCCAACTGCATTGCTGTGAGTTCAATCAAAACCAGATTAGATTTCGTAAACATAAGTATGAACGAAAATCAACGACTTCGAGTCTTTATCCGTTCAACGAATATTAAATTGAGAAGTTAATTCTGTCATGGTCTTTTATCCTTATTACATCATTACGCGTCTCGAATGGAACTAATTCAGTACGGTACGATTCCACGAGAGAATAGAAGCATCTTCGCCCTAATAGCTCAATTTCCTCAAAAATTATTACAATAATCTTTGTAACGAAGAGAACGCTGGAAGGCCAAGGAGAATGTAGAAAATGAACAGTAGAGTTCTATTAATCATAACATCCCAAGTTTCTCTTGCGAATTCATAAATTTCATACATATTAGAAATTTAAGAATATCTCTCTCGCAACATTTGGATTAATTTTCAATTCTGAATCCAACTGACATTGTTTTGATTTACGGCAAATCTATGTTGTAACTCTTATCATATTACACTTAGTGTTTCATAATCTTCTCAATTTCCCATCATTTTTATAGGTACATTCTATGATTGTTATTTCACGAGTAACTCCAATCAATCCGCGTGGAAATGTAATCAATCCTGTCGCGAGGAAAAGAATTATACAACGAACTAGTTTTGAAAGAATATGTACCTCAATTTTAGATCATTACGCTTCTCGGGCTTTCCAATGATAATGTAATTGATTTGTTTTTCATTTATTTAACCTGCATTCATGTATGAATTATATATAACTATATACAAATTATATATAATTTTGGAAATTCTTCTACTCGGCGCGTATCGCAAATTTCACGTAATATTTGGTAGTAAAAATGTCATTCGATCGAAGCATCTGAATATAAAATCCATGATTTTTCGTTTTAAATAGCTCGCAGGTTTTATAAAGAAACTTTCCTATAGACACACATCGCCTCCTTACTATACAGTATATTTCATTTGACATTCAGGATATTATGAAACACCGCGTATGCGGTTTTAGACATTCGAACATGAGCTCGATACATTTTCTCAATTACTCCAGCAACACAATGTCAACGGAGAGAATCTATTAATATGACACTAACTATACTGTAGTGTTAATCAAAAAACGGAGATAATTTTCATGAGGTCGAGTACAAATCATGGTCATTTGTAGTTGGTGGATGTTTCGATATTCAAATTGCTTGCTAGATTTTTCCTCAACTTTGAATGGATTTTGTCCCAGAAAATGCTATCGAAACCTTATAAATATTCTGTTTATATACTTTTATCCAGTGGTTCAAACTTGGCAAGTGCAATTAGAAACTGACTTAAATTTTGTCATTGCCCAACAAACACGACGTCTAAAACTCGACGAAATATGTTGCATGAGATGTCTCTTAGATATCTATTCAATATTTAAAAGACGTCTTATGCAACATTTTTTGTCAAGCTTTAGACTTTTCATTTGTTGTGTGATTTTCAGGTAGCAATTTAATTTTGCTGCAAGGTTGTCAGGCAAGCTTGAAGAAATATTGATGAAAGATTCTGAGGTGACGCATGACAACACCAGGTGTAGAATTGTGAAGCCGGAATTTCCCTATAAATGATACTAGCCATCAGTTTAGGGACCCTAAGACCATTTCTTCAGCGCCATCATCTCCCCCTAACAGCTGATGAAGATTTTCAATACAAAATAATAGAAGTTCTGTACACCCGTACAAACAGCATTGGTTTTTTGTTATCATTTGAAGAGAACTGCTGCAGAATCACATCGGATGCTTGTCGAAGCTTACGGTGAACATGTCCTTGGTAACACACAATGCTTCGAGTGGTTCAAAAAATTGGAAAAGTGGTGATTTTGCTGTGAGGAACAAAGAGCGTGGGAAACCACCGAAAAAGTTCGCACACGACGAAATACAAGCCTTATTGGATGAAGATGATACTCAAACTCAACAAGAACTCGCGGATCAACTGAATGTGACGCAGAAAGCTGTCTCCATTCGTTTGAAAGCCATGGGAAAAATTGGATAGGTGGGGAAATGGGTTCCGCATGAACTGAATGAGAGACAGCAAGAAAATCGAAAAACTACTTGTGAAATGCTGTTCGAAAGATAGAAAAGAAAGCCATTTCTCCATCGAATTGTGACAGGTGATGAAAAATGAATATATTTTGAGAATCCTAGGCGTCGGAAATCATGGCTGAATTTAGGCGAATCATCGACATCCACTGCAAGAACAAATTGTTTTGGAAAGAAGACAATGCTCTGTGTCTGTTGGGATCAGCAGGGTGTAATCCACTAAGAGCTGCTAAAATCTGGGCAAACCGTGAACACTGATCGCTACCAACGGCAAATTATCGACTTGAACCGCGCATTGCGTGAAAAACGACTGGAATATGGAAAAAGGCAACATAAAGTCATCTTGCTCCATGTTAATGCCTCATTACATACAGCAAAACTGGTCAGGGAAACGATCGAGGCGTTCAGTTGGGAGATGCTACCGCATGCGGCTTATTCTCCAGACTTGGCTCCGTCCGATTATCATCTATTCGCGTCAATGGAACACGCTCTCGCTGAACAACGCTTCAATTCTTATGAAAATGTAGAAGAACGGCTCGATAACTGGTTCGCTCCAAAAGAGGAACTGTTTTTTTTGGCATGGCATTCATAAACTGCCGGAAAGGTGGGAAAATGTATAAACGGCAATGTAGATTATTTCGAATAAATTTTTCACCATTTTCAAACAACAAATATGTGGTTTTTACAAAAAAATTCCGGTTTCATACTTCTACACCTGGTATAATAAAACCCCGCGTAGGAAAAATTCTTGAGACGTCTATCTAGGAAAAATTTGACAGGAAGTTTGGCGTCAAGCTCCTTCAAGGTGATACTAGTGGCGTGGCAGGAGCCAAACCGTTGATGCCAAACTACGGGCAAACGCTTCCATTTAATTGAAATATTGCTCTGTACAGCACTTCTACTTACATCAGAGAAGCGATAATTGATTAACTAATTAACTGATTAAGTGATAATTGATTGATTGAAAGTGATCTGTGATAAACGATTTGACTGCTGCCACGCCACTAGTATCCCATCAAGTGACTGCCAAACAGTATCTTGAGAATATGGGAGAGTCCCAAACCCCACATTTTGTAGGAAGAACTTTGCCAGAACTCTCCTAATCCAATCCAATATCTTGGCAAGCTTGTTGCGAACTTTTAGCAAGATGTCTCCTAGATCGTTGTCGTACCAATCTTTTGTGCGTAAGAAGGAATTGCAATACATTATATAATAAAGATTATAACACGGAGAAAAAAAATTCGTTGGAATAGCAAGAATTTCGCTGTCTTAACGAAACTCGCTTGTTATTATATGGACAGCAAGCAAGTCCGCTGAAGTGAACGGCGATTCGTTGTTTCAGCGAATCAAGCTTTGTAAAATTAGCGAAGGACTGATAATTATAACGAATCAGTTAGTAAATACAGCGAATTAGCTCATTAACACAGTGAAATGTCATCGTTAGGTTATTCAATCCGTTCAGCGAAGACGGATTTGTTAAAATAACGAAATCTTTTTTCTCCGTGAAGATATATATCTCTGTGTGGACGATTGAGTCGAATAGGTACTGACAGCAAATATATCCCCACGGATCCTAGCAAGTCCTAAAAGACAGGAAAAACTGCTTAGAAAGGGGGAAAAACCTGTTCAAGTTCGGCAAGAATTTTCTACTTGATTCTAAAAGGCATAACTGGATCATAATTCTTCACAATTATATCTGTTCTAAATGTTTCAAATCTCCTCCCCTCTGTCGCTTTTGCAGTCGAAGTTGCGGAATCCAAACAAACTTCTGAGATGTCGCGTTTTTCACATGAGCTTTTTCCTGATTTCTAGATTCTTATCTAGATTCTCTAAGTTGAGTAAAGCAGTTGTTTGTTTCGCTTGAAGACCGTCTCTTCCGCTCCTCAAATCTTGATTATGCTACATATTTTTCTTTTCGTACGTATGATTTATCTCCCTCTTAATCATACTTGTTTAATATATATCTTCGATCTACGAATATTGGCTTCAAATAATTAATGAATCATATTTAACAGGTGCGCAAGGTGTTATTAAAACCGGTCGATTCTATAAAACAGTCTCGCTCAAAGAAATTCATCAGCGCCGAAAGTATTAATATTATAAAGTATTTCTGTGCTCTACGTTAGAATATAAGTAGGTTAACACAGGAATATGAGATTGTAGACTGCGAGAAAGTCATACTCAACATCGTTTTGGAATAAGTATATTGGAATACGTATATAATTTCATTCCTTCTCTCAAAGATTAGTTCTTAGATCTGTAGGAATCGTGTTTAGTTATCGATCATAATCCTATTACCAACGTTCACCAATCAGCTGCTCCCTAGGTTCACGGAGATTCAGGACATATTTCTTTCTCCACTCCTCTTTTTCTCAAACTCGTGATGTGTTTCTTTTTTGTCGCGTGTATAAACCTTCCATAGAAACTGCGTGTGCCAAATTCCTAATGCACGTTTAGCATGGCCATCTGCGATCCGCACGGTCGATTTCAATGTGAGAATAAGCCACTTCTCGTATCTTGGTTACATCAAACATTCGCGGAACTATCTTTTTATATGAGTTATTTATATCGATTTATATATTCTATTTGTATCAGAATTATTTCTTCTTTCCTCTTCCGGATCCATTTCAGATTCAGCGATGCTTAAATAAAACGTCCGGGCCGTCAAACTTTTCATGCTTGAAATGAAATTTCCAGAGGGATGAATTTTATGACTTTCAAAGTATATCTATAGTTCGATGCAGCTGGAGGACCGATGTTCTCGAAATTATACTCTTGTTCAATTACCAAAGACTCGAAGATTTTTATTTATGACCAACACGAAAACGTGAAACATCTGCGAGATTAATGATACGTAGTTTTTTGTCTCATTATCGTTGCTACCGGAAATTTTTTTCTTTCAACAATGGGATTCAATCGGGAGAAACTTTTATCAAATTCATTCATTGAGATTTTATATAGTTTCTATATAATTATCATACAATTTATTATCAAGTTTATATAGAATACTTTTTTGATTGAATCTTTGATTTGAAAGACTAATTTATCAATACTTTTTGAATCGATTCGATTTAAATTTTTAGTCGAAACCTTTGTGAATTGATTTCGTTTATTGAGTGATCGAATAAGAACAAGATATTTCATCTTATTTCAAGCAGAAATAGAGTTATGTCGGTAAATTCGCATTTGATGGAATTATTCGTGAGATATCGTTACAGTGGATTAATTGATGATTATCATGCATTAACGCCCCTTGCTGGGTATCAAAAGCAAGGCTATCAAAGCAAAAAATCGTCCTTGATTCACCAGCGATGCGAGGTACGATTTGAATGGGAGGAAAAAAAATATGTAAAAAGGACAAATTCAAAAAATTGTACTCACTGCCAAATGTCAATGACTGCTAAAATTGACCAATGCTTTGGCATACATTTTCTCCAACCACGCGTATCCTTTTTAAAATCCTTTAGCCGATCAAATTCTTCATCTGCATCCCTCTCACACTCTTTATACAATTATTATTTCGACAATCTCACAAGAAGGAATGTATAAAAAGCACAATATATATTGATGATTATTAATATTATTTGGATACCATTTTTCAACACTTCACAATAATGACAGTCACTTTTAAACTTTCAATCACAATATGCATATGTCACCGTCAATTGAAACCTACTGAAAACACTTGAATACAACAATGTTGTTTTGATCTGCAGTACATGCCGCTGTGAAAAGCAATATTACCTCGGAGAAGCCCGGACCGGGACTGACTGATGTTTGGATTCATTTGGGTCAGCGGCACAACTTAGTATAGCAAAAGCCTGAGCTCCACTATACTATCTGTTGAGAGCTGCACGAGTGAAGGTATCTCATACCATGCGGTTATAACGGAGCTATCTTCACTGCTGACCACTCGAATTTTCCAAACATTCTTGAAAAACAAGAGCAATTTTTTTTCCCCAATTCTTGTTGAGGGTTCACCAATTGAATTTGAAAAAATTTGACAATTTTAAGAAAATTTCTTGCATTTTGCGATAGGATGATCACCAAAACAAAAACACGTTGAAGTTTCGATAAAATCATTGAATTTAATGAAACTATTTTTACAAGTAGAACAATAATCGAAGTAATTAATGTACATATTTATATATATTGAAACGAATAACTGTGTGCTATAATATGAACATTAAACATCAAGGTTTCGAAAGATGATTGATCGTGAAGAAACAATTAATCGTTACTATTGAATACCATTCTATTATGTATTTAATAAAAAATACTTTGTGCAGTCTTAATGGATAATATTAATTCAAGAGTAAGTTGCAAAAAAAATCCTTAATTAAGTCTACGATTCTCTTTGGAATAAAGAAAGCGCGCATATAAATAAACAATAGGAACGTTTTATGCATAAGTATATTATATGAAGAAAAAAAATGAAATAAAATAAAAAGAACGTTAATATCTCGTCGATCGATACTCCATTTCAATTGTTTTTATATAAGAATAATTATTATTGGCGGGTCACAACCTTATCACAACGTTAACTCTCGTAAACTTCATCCCGCTAAACAGTATTGAAAAATATATATATATATATATATATTTGTTCATATGCAGGTCGATATAATTATATATAAAATTTGTTCATTTCACATTAAGAAAAATAGGCCTTTACACATAGATTACTTTTTACACTCGAGAATGAGTATTTTTTCGTCTGTTCTAAGAATGATATAAGAGTGGCACTGAAGTCTTTGGCTTGAGTTCGACGTAATGAGAATAATCAAGTTGCAAGACTACGTAATGGTTGTTCATAAAAGCTCTTCTAAACGGGTAAGCGTTCCCTTGGAACAAAAGAGGACAGAGAGGTGGTTTCCCAGCAGATTTTGCAGTTCCATTATCGATAGTATCCCATAAATCAATCATCTGACAACCGGTCCGCCTGTGGGAATCGGAAATTATCATTTTGATAACGATTTTGATCAATAACGAAGATTGTATGATGAACTTACAAATTCGCGAATCCAAGGCACAACGATTCTTCCAACACAACGTAACTGACTTGCATGTTTCTTAGAGTAACGTACACAGAAGCTGCATCCTTTCTGCTGAAGATTTCGTAAACTTTCATTGTTCTGTCTCTGCAAAAATTGTGAAACAAAAGTTGTCAAAGAAGAAGAGATGCAGATTTTTAAAAACTTTGATTTAAGCTCACCTCATCTCTTTACTCTCATAATACGGATTGTTAACGATAGGCCTTTTAGTGGAGAGCATCAAATTAGCCATCAAGGACATTTTTCCAGCGAACACAGCGTGCGGTGGGGTGTTTCTACTGATCCAATCGAACAACTCTTCCTGTTCCACGTTTCTGAATTCTCCTACGGAACAATGCAATGAAATCCACAAGTAGCGATACTCGAGTACTCAAATAGAAACTTCAATTACCTATATAACTTCGTTCTTCCTGTAATCTGTCAATTCCATGATACGACATTCCAGCGATTAGGAGAACAAACAAAGCCCATCTAACGCTCTCACCCTTTAATCCCACTTTTTCCAAATATCGTTTACCGCAAACGCATCCCGCTATGATACACAAATGCGGAGTCATAAACAGTTTCAATCTCATAACGAAAACAGCCATGACGATGAAGGCACCAATCTGTAGTCCGTTATAAGCCATCTCAGCTTCTATACATTTCGGATATCCATCCATTTTAAAATGCCTATACCAATAATAAACCACCAAAACTCCAGCGAGTACCGCTACAGGTAGTAGCAACGTTTTCGTTATAATTTCATATGTTTTGTACTGTAAGAAATCGAACTCTGCCGAGCACGTATAGAGCATCGTATGAAAATCTTTATAATCAGTCAGTTTTGATTTTAAAATGTTAAATACGTGAGCGTCGTCTTCGGAATAAAGTACATAAGTTCTCAATAATTGCGTCATGAATATGGTCAGTGCAATCTCGATGATGGTTTCTGATCTCACCTCGACCAGCCGACACAATTGTCTGGTTAGAAAATTCGCTAATCTACTGCCAATGAGAAGGCACATGTACAGGGAACAGAACAGCAGGGTTATTTCTGTTGTGAAAATCGCTATCACAGCTGCAGAAAGATGCATTGTACACAAATTGTTGTACAAAGCATTTGGAATTATTTTAAACCATTTGAGAATCAGTAAAGCGATAATTTGAGTTGCAAAAACGAAGGGTGAGAACTGCCAACTGTTGTGACTCATCGTGGTGACGATGACTATATCCTGTTTAGGAAAAGTTCAGGATTAGGATATATCTACATTCTTTGATATTGACATGCTATTGAAGTTTGGATAGTTTTATCACAAAATCTGATGAATCATCGTTAATTATGTTCTTGAATTAATTTCTTGGGAATGAAAACATCTGTACTGCAAGATCTTCAACAACTGAGCATTTTGTCTTTTGATCATTAATTCGTTTCAATAAACAATTCAAACTTCAGCAACACGATATTGATTGATGTACTCACCGCGAATGAGCTATCTGGGAGTTTACTAGGGAGGAAAATCCATTTGATGAATTTAGTTATGCTGCTGAAATGTTTCTTGGAAAAAAAAGGATCCAACACATCCACTGATTCTTCTTTGGTGTACTTTCTGAGAACCATTGATACGCTGTAGATTTGAAAGAGTAACATAGGATAGGCGAAACTCTCCCTCAAAGGAGGCGTCCATTGAACGCGAGTACATTCGTTATGGTTGAAAAAGAAGAACAGTATAGTGATGAAGCCTCCAAGAATACTTTTGCTCAGGAATATTGAGTAATAAAATAATATTGTTGCGGTAAACATCGTAGAAATCCATACTGCTTCTAGATAGAAATATATTGGTACACCTAAACCTTCGCAACTTGTCACAGGGGATAAACCACCTCCTCTTTCTATCTGAAAAATAAACAATGTAGTATAACGGTCGCCGTCTGTATCCGATTATGAACGTTATGATGTGCATAAAATCTTACTTGCCAACATTTTTCTTTCGATATGACGCCCAAAGCTTTGGCAAAGTGATAAAAATAACCCGTCACCACCTATCGAAAACGAAATATTCGTACAATAATTATCGTGAGATATTATATATTCGAATGATTTTTTTCCATACTTACTTCGGGTAGGAGATTATACTTTCTTCCAGCGTTGATCACATGACCGTATTCTGATAAGTTGTCGTGGCTTAATCTATCTAAACCTTCCACAAATGTTTTGGATTCCACGATGGTTTTGTAGTATGAGTAATACATTCCCTGCAAGGAAACTGATTGAGAATTAGTTTGTTTAGTACGTGATATTTGCTAGATACCGCATTGACTTTGTAAACAATTCAAGGGGAGATTCTCATCCAGTGACCGCAAAATAAGGTGATTTTCTCGAATTTTTTTCCCATGGAAGGAAGTAAATAAAGAACTCAAGGGTTTTCACACTCGTTAATTGAGTCTTTAAGTACATGAAAGGATGCTTTTCAGTAAAAAAATACTGCCATGGGGATTGTTGATACGTGTTGAAACATAACCATCTAAAAAAACAGTGATAAATCGGGCGCCACTATAGCACTTACAAAAATCCAAAAATTTTTATGAAATGTATTATATTTGTTGGAGGTTGTACCAATAAAATCAATGAAAAATCCAAAATTAAGAAAATTACAGACATTCAAACTTTTGGTGACGTTTTTTTATCTTTTTTTTGCTCTTCAAAGTGCTATAAAAAGAAAAAAAGGCAAATATCTTCTCCATTTAGGTTCATCCTCCAATTAATTCAATTAGCTTCAAAATGAAAAAAAGAGAGAGATCCGTTCAGTAGTTTTTGAGATATCGTGGAGCCGAACTTGAAAAACATGGTTTCGAGAAAAACGTCTTTAAAGTTCTCGGGATACGAATCCTATAACTTGAGAACATTTTTTTCATGTATTTTAAGACTCATTTAATGAGTTTCGAATAACTTGGGTTCTTAATTTACTTCCTTCTCAAGAAAAAAATTCGAGGAAATCGCCTTATTTCGGAATTTGTTTGATGAGAACCTCCCCTTAAACCAAGTATTGGACAATATACAATGTTTCTGTGGATTAGAAATTAGATTCTGAGATTATCAGTTGCTAGAGTTGAAAATAAAATATAGTTTCATCTCTTAAACAAAAAAATGGATATTTCCTTGAACAAATTAGAAAGAATAAGACGTGTTTTGTTGGTTGAAACAAAATGATTTTTTCAAGAGATGGGCATCAAGTGACAGTATGACTCAAGAATTTTCAAAATTCACACCAACAGTACGCATTTAGCCAGTTAATGAGATAATTAATTCCGTGGTTCTTTGGAAGATTTCTCAACTCTGTTCTTATTTTTTCCTCAAAACATGGACAACAATATTAAATAATAATTAAAATGATTCTGCAAATGTGAAGGAATGAACAGGGAAAGCTCTGCAATGGGGGTGAAAAAAATTTCTTCCAACTGCACTGAAAATCTCTTAGAGACCTAAGAAACTTGCCAAACTTTGGGAAATTTGGACATATTTTCTTACTTAAAATTTCCTTGAATATCTTTGGATGCTCTTAGGAATCATTGAAACCCTTTGTAAAATGATGAACATCTTCGAAGTCTACTGAAAAACTTTGTTGGAATTTTTAGAGATTTTTAAAGACATTCTATCACCAGGATTTCCTCAATAATGATAAAATATTTCCTTACCAATATTCTCATAGAATGTGCATTGAAAAAAATCCTCAGAAAATGTCATCAATCTTATAGTTTTGTGACTGTTATTAAAATGTTTTGTTGAGACAACTGAATTTTTGTAGACTGAACAAGATTTTTGGTTGTCCCAACCAAAGAATTTTGTTGATCACATTTCAACAAAAACCTTTTGTTAGAACAACAAAAATTTCATCACCACAACAAAACATTTGTTCATTGTACAGATGCTTGGTGGGATGAAATTTTGCAATACAATTCAACTCTGAAATTCGATAATCAAGTATTACAATCATAATAAAAAAATGAGGATCTTCTTATCCCGCAGCATCTCAATGAAGAATAACCTTGATTTTCAGGATGTTTCCACAAATATGCAAGATTATTCACAAAGAGTTTTAGTGATTTTCAGAGATTTTCAAAGAAAGTTCCCCGCACAGGGAATACTTGACTCAAGTTCAAATTGTTCTCATTTTATAATCTTACCATTTCTGTCCTAAAAGACATTTCCCTCTCGATATCGGAGAGATGTGAGAAGTGCCGGTCATTTTCGAAGAGAGTTGATACATGCCAGCGATGTAGGAATCCAAAACCAATACCTTTTACAGGAATTATCATGAGAGTGAAAATGATTGAATTTCAATTGAGGAGATTCGTAATACTTCAATCTGTAAAATTATAATCGTTCTTACCTATTATTTTCACAGCAAACTGATACAAATCTGGTGATTCTCTCGGCGATTTCTCTAGGGGTTTACGCTTCCTGTCACTTTTCGTCGCCATCTTTTCTGGCCGAGTATAGTGGAAGACCACGTGATTTCGCAGAACGCGATCGTCAAGCGCGGGATAATCATTTGAATTCAAAATCTTCTGTCTGAGATGCCGAGCTTGACATTTTTAATGAATTGCAGTTTCCATTGGAATTTAGGATTGAAAATTTTCCTAGAAGATGTATTGAAACACAAAAAACAGATGGAAGAAATCAAATTCATGGAAAACCCGAGAAACGATGATGAGGGATGTTTTCAAACTACGCCGGTAGACGCAAAAGAATTCTTTTTCGAGTTTCGTAAGATATTAAAAAACTCCCTTGAAAGAACCACCCTGATGAAAAAAATCCATTCAATCTCATCGTGAATCAAAACATTGAATAGGAAGTAACAGGAATCCCATTGAATTGATTTCAATGTTCTGATTCACAGATGGAATTTTATGGATTTTTTATATTAGGGCGAAGAACAAAGTAGTTGAAGGTTCAATCGTTTGTCGAGAAAAATTGGTTATTGTTTCAGAATGATTAACTTTCGTGGTCTATTTCATGGTGATTTTTTGTAGACAGAAAATGGTTATTTCTTCTCATGGGAGGAAATTGCAGCATCTTGACGCTTCATTTGTCCCAAGATTTGCTTGCTCGAGCGAAAATTTTCACCAGGCTTATGGTTTTTATCATGTATTGACCGATTCCTGAGCGAAGATAATGGTTGATTCGTTTGTGACTGGAAAATTTGGTCTATATTTGAAATCTTTTTGATACTCTTGAGATGAAAAATCAAAAGATTATTATGAAATTTCTGGAAAAAATTACCAATTTGAGATTGCGTTAATTTTGATTCATTTTGTTGAAAGAAATGAAATCAATGTTCAAAATAGCCATGAAGTCTTCAAAGTTAACAATAAAAATCACATTTTTACCAAAATGTAACGAAAAGTGTATCACAAGTTTGAGATTCTTTTCGGTTCTCTACAATCTGCGAGGGTGTTGTTTCAAATTTCGGACAAACATACATTCAAAAAAAGAATTGGAAATTCACTGCATCTTGATATTGAAAACTTCAGTATCTCCATTTTCCAGTACATATACTTAAATCCTATGGATTTTGTATGCAATAAAGGTCTAGTGAACGTGCTGGAATATTTCTGCAAATGCATTTTCGATATCAGTCCAACGTAGGGGAGCATAGGTCACAGTGGATCACTTTTTTTTTCATACTCTATAACTTCAAAAGTAGTGAAAGTTTCAGCACGGAAGTTCATATACATACCCAAGTACGCGAGAATGTTTGAATATTCTATGAACATGCACAAAATATATTAACACGTTTTGAATGTCCTATGAACATCCATAGAATATTTTCGCATGTTGGAATGTTCTATGGACATCTATCTATAGAATATTCCAAACATCCTTGTGCTACTAGGGTATATAAGCAATATTTTGCGTGAATGAAATACCAAGTTTTTATCATCTTCTGGAATTTTATAATTTGATTCACTGTATTCCATATCTGGGTTACAGTGGATAATTTCATGGATCAAACTCTCAGAACCTTGAAATTTCACACAGTAACGCTGTGAGGTGGTGAGAGGAAAGCCTTCGAAGTTTGCAGCAGTTCTGATTTTCAATCCATCTTCGTTGACAAGATTCACAACAAGCTACATCAATTTTTCATTCAGGTTCCCGAACACGATTTTGAGGCATCTTGAATTGTAATGGAGAGATAAAATATCATTCAAAACGGTTCAACCAATCAGGCATATGTTATTCAGTAAGCATTTGCTTATGGGACAAACTAGAACACGATCACTGGTATAAAATAGTCACTGATCCACTGGACCCCACTCGTAAACTTATATATTGAAATTCATTTGCGAACAAATAATCGATTTGTGGATAAAAATGACTTGCAAACCCTTCACTTTAGATGTTCATAAGCAAGTAAAAATGTAGATCTGAGTCAGTTCACATAAATTCTCATGAAAACAAAACGTATAAAATTCTTCGTAAATAGCAACTGTACACTGAACACACGTTATGACACCTTGCAGTTCAGTGGCATTCCAAGATGAGGTTAAAAAAGGGCGCCTAAAAAGTGATACTACTAGCGTGTACAGTCGTTTTATGAACTGAATACGTGCGCTGATCCACTGTGACCCATGCTCCCCTATTGGTTAATGACTCCCAGTAAAATACTGACATTTTTTAGGGAAAATCCTTTGCAGTGTAAGTGTGTCTGTTAATCATTCGACCAATAGATGTTGAACATTGTGAAAGGGTTTAAAGTATATAGTACACGGAAGAAAAGTATGGCTATTATAACGATCTGAAGTATGGTTAAGAAGAGATAGCTGTAGTGACAATACTGTATCGCTATGGTGACGATACAGATGGCTATGCTGGCTAAAGTTTGGATAGTCATCACATATATCCAGTATCGTTATGACAGCGATATTTTTTTCTCTGTGTATATCAAACTTTCCTTCAAGTTTTTAAGAACGGTCTGATGGCACGTTGCCCTGTTGAAAATGCGAGACAAAACCGAACGAGAAGTGCCTTGATGTTTCTCAGGTTTTGAACGGTTTTTATCACTCATAATTCGATCAAAAACTAACAACACCTCCATCTGATTTTGTTTAGCATTATTCAATTGGAACTTCCTATCAAAAACTGCCAAAGATTTTGTTACATGTTGCTGAACCTTCCTGGAAATGCTAGGCAATCCCGGATAAAAAAAAAAGTTGTCAGGGTTTGAACGGTTTTTGTTCCAGAAAATCCGGTCAAAAACTGACAAAATTTCTACCTGGTTTCATCCGGGATCGCCAAATTGGAAATCTACTCCCATACAACAAAAGTTGCTGTGCAATAGTTGCTCTTAAGTTGTTTATCAAGTTTCCGTAAAGTTGCTGGGAATTTGCTACGCATGTGATTGAGAGTTTCATGAAACCAAGCAACTTCCCAGCAACACGATAACAACTCAAGCTAAAATCCTAGATATACAGCATATTGTTGCGCATTTAGCGACGCAACGTTCCTGCAAATTGCTTCAAACTGTTGTTGTACGTTTTCAACAATTTGCTGCATATTTGTTCAGCATCGTGCTGTTAGGGCTGTTCCTTTACTCTCTAAATTCAAATCGGTGAAATCTCCCTATTCCAGCAGTTGATAGTTGACCATTGAATGGAATCAGTTAATATTCACTGATTGTACACTGCATACGCACTTATTCGTAGTGGCCTATTTTTCATTGCAATCAGTGAGATTTCATTCTTGACGGATGTTTTTTTTCACGTTTTAGAACATCAATAATTGCATCAAAATAGCCAAATAATTTCTGAAAAGTGAGGGAAATTTCAGCTGTCCGGAAGGTTTTGAATCTACTGAAAACATATTTCAGGATACAAAGCGTATCTCTATAAACTCAAGGAACACGATAAATTCCAACACCGTCACAGTAATATGTAATACATAGCGAAGAAAAAATCGCTCTCTTTCATTGTTTTTGTGCTGTGTTTGAGCTTGGAAAGTTAAAAATTTTTCAAGTACTTCTTATTTTGAATCAAACTTCTGTTAAAGGTTCTGTAGAAGCAATTGATCGTCAAACAAGATTAAACGCAAGAAATATCTGCATAAGAAATATATCATACTGATACACCGGTAAATATATTTTCGAGTAGAGAAGACCATATGTGAGTGGAGATGGCATTACTCAGGGACAAATACCACGATGGTTCTTGTTTTTCACGTAAATTTCTTATAATTCATTCATCATTGCGTATGAAATAAATGACAAAGCGATTGATTTTATCGTCCAAATTTCTCCCTGATGAATTAATATAAAAAATGGATTCGGATGACAATCACAAGATGTTCTTGGTTCTATTTTACAATTAGCACCCATTCGTACAGTCCTGACATGCGCATGTTGTTGGAAAACTTACTTTGGCACTCTCGCTATCGATCAGTCGCGTGGCAGCCCGTCGTGTCATGGAGGATCTCCTGCTGCAGATCGTCAGGGAGTCCAATAATGCGAAATTACAAAATCTACGAAAATCGGCGCAGGAAGCGCATGGTGAGTTGATTATCAAGAACTTGTTTCCTTTATTTTTGATAGGTCGGAACTTGTTTATTCTTATCCTTGTCTCTGTGAACTAGAGGTTATCCAATTCTGTCATTCTTATATTTTCGAAATAAAAGTCTTCAAATGTGAAGAAAATATTTATATAGATATCACGTTTTTTTTTATCATCAAATTCCTAGAGTGAATTGAAGTCAGTTTGAGTGGTGATTTTGTAGTGATTGTGACAATATGTTGATGATTCTGTTTTCGATTTTGAAAATTTTTACCGTGAATCGATTAATAGAAATTACGTGACATATTTTTCAGATTTTCTGGAGAAGCAGCAAGGATTACTGCGAGATCCTCCCCACGAATTACGGGCAAAATGTTTGCATACGTTTCAGCTAGCATTGGAAACCAAGAGAAGCAAATTCGTAGCTTTTGGACTCTCAGGATTACACGTGAGTTTTTATATGATTAAAAATATAATACACGGCGTATAAGGTTGTAATATTGCATTTCAATTACGTCATGAGGTATCTACTTGTTCCGGAATAGTCTGATAACACGACCAACGTATGATTAACAGCTGTGATATTTCCCTTCCCTGATAGCATTAATTGCACATATGTTTTGATCCAATTCGAATTGCTTCGCGATCAACAATTGGATCGCAGTTGTTGAGAAAATTTTTGAAAAAATAATGTAATAAAATTTTTTTATAACAGAAAAAAAGTGAAAATTGAAGAGACAATACATCGAAGAGTTTTTCAAAATAATTGTTCCAATCAATCACTTGAATGGAATTAAATAGATGAATGTAATTTTTCAAATCTACGAGAATAATTTTTATCCATCATCATTCTACTCGTAATATCGTTCCGTTACTGATGAATCGCTTCGGTTGAACTATTGGATTAAGTCTTTCGTTAATGCACCCTCGAGTTCAACGTTAACAGAATTGGTATTGGGGGAATCGGGAAAGAAGATTACTGAACTTTTTTACAACTGTCGTAAAGATGCGGGCTTAAAAATAGAAGAGTTTAATGAATTTGAGTTTAGACTGACTTTCTTTCGATTGGCACGTCATTAGTAAATTGAACGCAACATCAAACATTCATTTTTGTGAATGGGAAGAAGGAGGTTTTAAAAAATGGAATAATTCAATTTGAAAAAAATGTATCTAAGGCGCAAACGTGTCCCATTACAGAAAATGTTAAGAGATGACAGATTCCAATCCCCATATGAACCAGAAGATGACTCATTGTGGCTTCCAGCGCAAATGCTACACGCCATGGGATCGATACTCTCACAATCGGATGATACCCAAACAGACATGCTGAAGGTAATAATTATTTAATTAAAATACAATTGAATAGATAAGGAACTAGAGGGATTATTCTACAGGTATTGCTCCAAGTCGCTTGTTCTTCGTACTGGACGATGAACGGCCGACTGATCATTGCGATTCTTACCACGTGTTGCGAGGCTTTTGAGAATGGAAATCAAGCGGTGAGAACAGCCGCTCAAGCTGCAACCAGCCAAACATTACGTTCTTTTTGCCTATTTTTAGGTGAGAAAAGTACATTGAGTCCCATATAACGCTATTATTCAACACCACTGATAAAATCCGTGTTATCGCGTAAAGTGAAGGGGTGTACAGTTTGATCGATACTCTCCTAGCTTTCGTGACACGATGATAAACGCCTCTAAAGAAATTTCATGGTAATTTACTTTGAGAAAGTTTAATTGCAGTTTGTAAACTGCAGATATACATGTTTTCCGTACATTCTTCAAGAAGCAATTAATTTCACTAGATAAATTCAAAATCGATCCTTCCGTTGACATAAAATAGAATTTGAAATTGGTGGATGAAAATGTATTCAAAATATAATTCTTCCATCTTCTCATCGAATCTAGACGAAGAATGTCAAGAAATGGACGAGAATGCCAAACGTAATAAAAATGTTCGTGAGAGGGGTGTATCCTGCTTCAACGAAGCTTTACCGATCCTTCAATACATATGTAGCAAGTTGGATGAAACTCAAAAGTAAGAAAATACATCATTAGTATACAATTATGATTGTGATATAATGACGGAATTTTTATTCAGGAAATCTTGTCCGAGTAACGTAAGAAACGGAAGCACAGTAGTGTTCCTGTTGGAATGTCTTCATACTCTGATATCTTCACTCCCTCAAAAGATTCATACGAATACCCACTTCACCACGTTTTTATGGCAGAAATTCTGTCCTGCATTGATAGCATTTCTAGGCACTCCGAGAGTAGATAAAATCTTCTCTTCTCGCGAGGGAAGAGAGACTGAAGTGGGCAGAGGTTCAGGATACTTAACAACTTCTTTGAGCTTCGATAGTCATCAAGCTAAAACTGTTTATAAGTGAGTCTCGATAGTCTAAGAAGAGTTCTTGAGAACGTGATATAAAATTCTATTTCATCCTTTGCAGTATCGGAACTGAACTCGTGAGATTAGTGGGTTGTGTCGGTCCCCTGAGACCAGTACTGGAATCTGTATTTCATAGAATGCTGCTGTATCCCCCCATACAGCAACGTATAGAACCGCTGAAAGCTCTTAAAGAGTTGCTACGAAGTCCTAGTCGTATGGTTGACTTTGCTGGACCATTATTAGTGGAGGAAGACAAGAATTGTCATTTGCAAAGCGATATGGCACTCATGCGATTGTGAGATATAAATTTCTTGTTATTATGTCATTTATTCGGAAACTTATCTTGGAATTTTGTTTATAGAGCAATGGATTCAATAGAAGAGTCCACAACGGGAGGATTGGCGACCTTACATGCTAGCGTGTCGTGCGTGGTAGCGATGCTCTCAGCTCTTCAAGAACTTTGCGAGGGGAAAGCTATTAGTCATAATTATACTTGCACGATCAATAGTTTATACGAAGATCTTGAATCCTGCGATTATAAGGGTCCCTTAACTTACCAGAGTATGGCACGCTTACCCAAAACTTATAGGTAAAATTTTGCAACTCCATAATTCTTTTTGCACATTAAAATCACTTCTTCGATCCGAATCTCGTGTCTTTTTAGGGAACAATTAGAATTGATGAGAAAAGGAATGGGTTCGGATTCTGATTCCTCTGGTCATGGACCATCGGAAGATGGGGATTCAACGGATACCGAAGGACCACAAAACGAGTCTGACGAAGTACACGATGACAATAGTCTTGAAGACACCGATTACGCTCTTGAAAACGAAAGGGAGAGATTGAGACTGGAAAAATTGCCAAAATGTTTGCACGTTGGTCGTCAAGTTGCCGATGAATGCAACGTAGATGTTGAACGACACAATGCTAGAAGATTCGTTAAAACTTTGAAAAATGATTTAATACCCATCATTTTGACTCTCAGGAGTAATATCGAAGTTGACGAAGCGTTACAAAATTTTGCTTCTGAATATTGTCAAGGTAAGTTGATATTGCTGATTGAGGACTGGTTATTTTAGAAAAATTGTTGTTGTAGGAGTATTTGCGGCACAACAGAAAATTCAAGATCAAACTGATACCAGTACAGACTCTTGTGCTCTTATAACCATCATGAACGCAGATGGAATATATTTAGCTACCTATGCGGCTTTACTTCTGAATGTGAAATTAATTAGAATGAATTATTATAACGACGAATGTCGACAAATACCCATCAGCGAGGTTCGTGTATTTCAACAAATACAATCTTTAATAACGGAAGATGAGACAAAATCTTTGAATTACAGGAACAATTCGTTGAAGAAGTGCACGGTTCGGGAGTATTAGTGTATCTTTCCGCAACGTGGCTTTCAGAATTGTATCAACAAGTACTCGCATGTAATTTGCTCGAAAAGTGTGGTTATAATCCACATTCCACGGAGAATAGCGCGTTGGTGAATGTACTGACAGGTAAGATTTTTTAAACCTATAATATATCCGAATGCAGGAGTTGACATATTTTTATGCAGATGTAGATGGAATTCCTGGCAGTCAAAGAGGTGGACAACTTCTTTCCGATTACATTAGATTGGAAAAAGCTCAACTCTCTCGAAGTGAACCAACTCCAGAAGCAGAAGCCGGAGCTAAACTTTCTAGAAGAGTTTTGACTTGCTGTTGGGGAAGCATGATGACAGTCCTCTCGACTGGTCTTAATCCTCCAAAAGAGGAAAACAATAAAAGTATTTTGAATCGAGATGGAAGTAAAAGAGGAATCAGAGATACCGTTGTACTCTCCTTGGAAGGTCTCCACAAAGCTGCAATTTTGAGCAACATTTTAGGTAGTTTTCAATCAAATAATCATCATATACGTATTACAGAATTCAACATTAAATTTGGATTACAGGTTTACAAAATCGATGTGGTTCGATATTTGGTTTGTTAGCCAAAGCAGCTTGTACGGAACAATCCATCTCAAAAATCACTCGTACAAAAGATGTTTTGAGATTAAAGTTACAGAATCGAGCGACCAATATTCACACATCTCATGCTCTGAGCATGGACGTGCTTTTGGGTAAAGGTTTGGAACTTGGCAGTCACGGAAGTGATTGTTGGCCACATGTTTTCACGTACGTCAATGTGTAGATATGCTTTTTCTACTCGAAGCAACGTAATCAAATATCATTATATCGTTTAGATGCTGTCTGTACGTGAGTAAATTGGAACACGATTTCTTTGGAAGGAATCAAAATCCAGCGTTACCAAAAACTCAACAGAAGAAAGAGAAAAAGGAATCTACGAGTGGAGATGGAAAGAGTCCTCAGGATAAATTACGATTAAGTTTTAATATTGACGAAGAAGATGCTTGGTAAATGTTTTTCAATGCAAAATTTATTGACGCTCAGTTACAAATACAAAATACATTGATTTTCCATTCCAGCGTTGATGTATATAGTTTCTTATCGAGTCCGTATACGCAAAATCCAAGTTCGGAAACGATTCCAGAGATAATCCAAGAATCGAATGCGGATACTCAATTTAATGGTATATTACCTGCAGATTATGCCGCAAAAATTATTTGTGTATTGTCGCAACAGGTGGATAGGTTATTCGAAGATGCGGCATTGAAATTGAATCTGAAAGCCCTCTGTTCCTTTTTAACTGGTCTGTGTAAGGCCAGTAAAGCACAACTGTTCAAAACTACCGAAGGTTTCAAAGACAATAAACGATTTTGGTGGAGAAGGAGCAAGCCTAGGGAGAATGAACTCAATGTTCTGTTATTGACGAGATTAGGCGAAGTCATGTTGAAATGCGTGAAGAGTGGAAGGCCTTTGATACATGTCATGAGGGTAATTATTTTCTGCACAGCAGTAGAAGAATAATGTGATTCGATGTGTTTTAATACGTCATTCCGTTAAGGTATGGAGTATTCTTGGTCCTCATTTCATGGAGGCAGCCTGTCACAAGGACCGCAGTATTTCCAAAAAGGCAGTGCAATGTATTCATGATTCTATGGCTGCTTTACTTAACGAGCAAGTGGAATTGCCTCATTTCCATTTTAACGAGGCTTTGTTCAAACCGTTTGAAAACTTATTGTGCCTGGAACTGTGCGATGGCGATGTCCAAGATCAGGTGAAATATTCTCTTATTCTATTTCAATACGTGATTAACAATTGGTTATCTCGAGACTGTCCTACTCTGCTCAAAATGGCTATTGAAACTATGAGAACCAATGTCGAGTATTAAAATAAATTCCTCTAGCAACGATTTGAGGACACCACAAATATTGATATTCGCATAAGGTTTGATTCAGCTCAACTTTCAGATCACTAGCCGGAATTTATTATAAAAAAAAAAGATGAGTTGCTCCGAATATACAGGCAAACTACCAGCAAATATAGTAGAAATATGTGTTCCAAATTCTTTAAGCAGTTGTTCTGAATTTTTCAAAACGAATTCCAGTGTAATTGAATACAATATTCAATCCAATTGAATTTAAACTAGGCTTATTCCGAGTTCATTGATTCAGTTGCAGCAATCTCAGTGAGTATTTGTTTTGAATTTATAAAAATACAAATCCACATTTTTCGATCAAAACACAGTTGAGATTAAATTTGTGGGGAAGAGTTGATACACATCTCGAGTATAACAGTTGTAACATAGGACATTCAATATTTTCCTATACTTTTTACACTCTTTACAATAATTCATGCCGGGAATGAACAGTCAACGCCTGGTGATAGGCAATCACCCTCTCTGTGGGCGTAACTTCGATAGGGTAGTCGATGCGTCAGGCGTGTTTTTAAGTGAAAAATCTTTGAAATTGAGAAATTAGAAATTGAAATATAAAATGTATTCATTGTAGATCGTGAGTTGCATTTGTGAATTCGTCGAGACAAACCGTACGGAAATCCGATCAGGTTGGCGACCACTGTTCGGCGCGCTACGTGTTGCATCGGTCGGCAATTCGGATTCCGTGGAGTCGGCTCCTCTGTTGGAAGTTTTCAGAGTATTCCTTTCAACCGACAATACTTTAGTATTCGCAAACGCTGCGTTAGACTGTATACTGTGCCTCCTGAGACACGTGAGAGGAATAGGTGACGTCGAAGGGAACCATCAAGAGGAGCAGAATCAATTAGACGCGAATGAGAATAGACGCATGAGATTGTGCGTCGAGAGTTTGAAGTACCTTCTGAGTTGCAGCGACATACTCGCTTCCATGTACCGTATGCCAGCATGTCCGATCTTCCACTCTGCTCAAAAGATACAAGTATCTACCATACCTCAATACGTCGACCCGACAATACCGAATTTAGAGCTCACTAGATTCGACAAACATCCAGAAATGATGCAGGATATTATCCCGGAAAGATCGTTCGAGATTTTAACTTTGAACGACAATAATACGAAATCCACGATGACTTTACAGAGTATGGATAAACCCAGTGGTATTCTTCGAGTATGGTATTTATTGATAGAGGGTCTCGCCAGCGCTACCATGATCTGTCCAAAGCGATATCAACCTCACACTTTGGAAACTTTATTCCATTTGCTGAGAGATACTTTGAATGTACCTGGGCCAGCTTTCGGACTTTATTGTGTTAATCATTTGCTTCTCCCGATGGTACAGAATTGGCTTAGGAAGACCTCCAAGATTTTCAGGGGATGGGATAACTTTGCACCCAACTTCAAGCAGTGTTGTGGTCTCACCACTGATCTTGTGGTCGATTATTTGACTCATCTCCAAGGTAATGGATATAAAAATAAAGTATGTTCCGATAGTCGAGACATATATATCATGTTTTGATTTTTCCTTTCTTTTTACAGGTCCAGAAGTTGTGAGAAACGATACTTTCTTACCACCCACGACCCTCATGTTGAAACAACTCTTACTCGTAATGGCGGAATGCGTTGTTCAGCCTACCGAGAGTATAGCGCGCCTTGGTTGCGCTTGCATCAGGTGCGTTTGATGATATTGCGAAGAGAAAAAGAACTTTGAATTTCAATCATTGGGCTTCTGACTCGGTTTCGTATCGCTTTAAGACCTTTATCATTTTTATTATTCATACACTGAGAAAAGTGTATGGGATTGATTACCATTCGCTCTAGTTCTCATCGCGACTTCAGGATAAGAATTGAGTGCTGACTCGCGATTTGGTGATCATTACGATGTTAACCTATCGTTCCCATGGTAACGTAAACATTTCATCGCACTCACTTCGATTTTGAATAGTACTTATTACAATTTTGGAATATCTGTCACCTAATTCCTATTCTTCCTAGTAATGGTTACCGTATACTTCTCTCCGTGTATTCATTACTCCCAACCCCAGAGATATTTGAATTTATCAATTAAGATTCGATTCTTAATGAAAAGTTAACTAGGGCAATGAAATTTGCCGGAATGCGTGTCGGTTATGGGCTAGGTACTTTTTATGTCGATGGATGGAAGTTCGTATATGTGTGCAAACGTGTGCTTGTAAGACGATAATGAAGCTTGACAGGTTGTCTCTGCTGGGATAAGGTAGCAACCGACACTCGACACCCCAACGTCGTGCCAACGACACAAAACACACACGTTCATATTCTTGAATCTGTATGCGTTTCTGGAGTTTTTCTAACCGTGCACCATAGGTTGTAGCGATGTCCTTGTTACGCACGAGACGTCTCACGTTAGAGTTAAAGGGATAGCTTGATGGTTTATGGAGCGCGGTTAGAAAAACTTATACGGTGTATACGTACGGTTGTTGTATATATACTTGAGTCAACTCATCATGCGAGTCAACGTGCATTTTCTACGTATATCAATGAACGGCACACATTCGAACGATCGGTAATCTAATTCCTCGAGGAGATCGATCGCTCGGTATCGATATACACGCGTAGGATATGGTATAGAATGAAAAAAAAGCGAAAGACAGGTTTGTGGATATGACACTTGGAATATAACAAAGATCGGATCTAAAATCCTTGGAGTCTTAGAATGAATTCTTTTTATTATTTTTTACAGCTGATTGTTCCTTTCTTTGTATCCACAAGCCGTTCTGTACAGGTCGTTTCAGAGTCGAGGACATCAAGCTAATCATTCCGTCAAATGATGAAAATGTAAATTCTTTCGCGCGACAGGTTTTTTTGTTCTTTTTTCCAAAAAAGAAGAAGTACGCGTTGAATGAGTTCCGTGAATTCAAAATCAAAACCTTATATAAAGATGAAAAGCAATGCAGTAGCTATCGTCTACGACATTGTACGATGATGAGACATCGATCATCGTTCGATATCGTCACCGAGGCGTAACAAAATGCTGACAATGAAGCGTGATCAGTTGAAATGATTGAGGCGACGGTGATGGTTGTAAGATCATTATCTACCTCGTAGTGCAACGAGATGATGGTTACCGAACGTCCTTAGGTCATTTCGTTCAACAAAACATGGGAAATCTAATGTCGAAGGGATGACACGTTAACCACAACTATTTACTCGTAGAAATTCCGACTCGATTGATTAGTAAATTAGTATTGTTAGTTACAGGTTTTCAAACTCCTTCTTCGAAGAGAGGAGGAGGAGGAGGAAGAAAAAAAGGATATGGTTATAATTGAAATATCATACATGAATTCAACAGGCACGTCTTAGTGAGCAGCGGTCCAAACCTGACCTCAGACCAGTGGGAGGTCTGCGGCATGGCGTGTTACCGAGCCTGTTCAAATTCTCTTCAGGAGCTTCATCAGCTGACCATGGCTTTTTCCCCAAGATCAGAGTCCTTTTATGGCGACGTCGCACAGGTCAAGGTCGCCGCACGTCGTGATGCGACTCCCGAGGAATCAGAGAGGCTGCGACAACTCGCTGCCCAGGTAGGTAATCTCTCAAACTGAAAATTACGAGATTCAATCTGAAGGGAAGGAAGATAATAATGATAATGCTAAACGTTTCACTTCCTGGCTCCTCAAACGAGAGTATATTACGCTTTATATGTGTATGCGGCTTAGAGGACAGGGATTTTATATTTGAATCCTAAATGAGTATGATGGAGATGTGATGAAATACTGTGCACAAAAATGGAAGAATTGGAAAGATTTTCTTGATATGTGTGAATACCATTTTCGAATCGATTAGATGATTTTCTTTATAATGATTCCTCATGATTCAGGGTACAGTTATTCAACTGATCAGACTCCATCGACATTCCGACATTTAGACGCGATGAAAAGATTCGTATTCAAAGATGAATGACCCACAACAGTACTTTTGGTCTTCAAGATATCTTGAGGAACTGTTCAGAAAAGTCTAAAAAGTTTCACGCAACATGCAAAGATATTCTTACGATGTATAAAACAGTTCTTACTCCTAAAAGATATCGTTCAGAAGATCTAAAATTCTTCTTCCGAGATTATATCTTTTAGACATCTTATAGAAATCTTTTAGAAGTGAGAACTGTTTTAGATCTCTTAAAGATATCTTTTCATGTTGCATATAAGACTTCTTAAATTTGGCTTGAGATATCTTTTAGAACTGGAATGCTGTGCGGGGAGGATGATTTCAGTGTAATGCAAAATAGTATTATTAGGTGTGCAGGTTAAAACTCGGCTTTGAGTTGGTTGCATGAAACAAAATATTTGAACGCATCCAATTCGTCCGCCATTTTGGATATATGTAGCGTAGACACTGCTGTTGTCATATCAGTCACTTTCAAGTTAGTAATTTCCTGTGTATCAATTTTATGGGATGCATTTCGATAAGCAACATTTACGCCATTGTATTCTATTTTGTTTTCAAATGAATAAAAATGCTGCTCAAGCTATGGAATTGATTAATACGACATTGGGTCAGCATTCTGTGACCCATTCAACAGTGAAAAAGTGGTGTATAAGATTTCGTAATGGAAATCTCAGTCTTGAGGACGATTCACGTCCAGGTGCAATCAAAAAATTTGAGGATGAAGGACTTGAAGTTTTACCGAATGAAAATCCATGTTAAACTCAAGAAGAGCTTGCAGAACAGTTAGGAGTTACTCGTCAAGCAATGTCACTTGGATTGCATGCATTAGGAAAAATACAGAAGGACGGTAAATGGATTCCTCATAAACTGACAGAAGAGAATAAAAGACAAAGAGTTGCCATTTACATGGATTTGCTTTCTTGGTTCAAGAAGAAGAATTTCTGCATAAAATCATTACGAGTGATGAAAAATGGACAATCCTAAACGTAGAAAAGCATGGGTTGATTCGGGCCAGCCATCTACATCAGTTGAAAAAACCGAATATTCATGCAAAGACTTTTACTCTGTATCCTGTGGGATTGGAAAGGAATCATTTACTACGAGCTTCTTGGACCAGGCCAAACTATTACAGCTGAGCGTTACCGGGCCCAGCTGACCAAAGTAAGTGATGCTCTGGAGGAAAAAAGGCCATTTACGGGGCAAGGAAGGCGAAAAGTGATGCTGCTGCGTGATAATGCACGTCCACATACAGCGAAACCAATCCAGGAACTCATCTTCAATTTAGGCTGGGAAGTTGTAACTCATGCGGCATATTCACCAGACTTAGCTCCTTTTGATTATCACTTATTTAGATCAATGTCGTGATATTTGAAGGAGCAGCACTTCATGAACATCGAAGATGTCCGGAAATAGCTGGATAACTATTTTGTTTACAAACCACCAAGTTTCTATGGTGAAGGCATTTATCTACTACCCGATAAATGGCAAAAGACTGTAGATAATAACGGCGAATATTTTAATTGATAATTCTTGAAAGGAGTATTTTTTTAATAAAATTGAATTTGACAAAAAAAAGCCGAGTTTCAACTTGCACACTTAATAAATCTCAGAATATTTCTATATGAAATATTTGGATAAGGTGTTCAAAACTGCTCCAAAATTTTCCAAAATTCATTAGTTAACTATCCTAGACTTTGATTCATTTTCATCGAGATTCATCTAAAACGGGCGAGGCAACTACAGTGATTTTCTACCAAACATATAGCTTGTTTCTATCAAGATTAAATGAATTCTAACAAAATTTAATTTTTGAGTAAACATTTTTTACAAGCGAGTGAAAATCATTTGATTGAATTTGAATGAATATGAAGCTCGTACACGGAGAGAACAGTTCATTTGTAAGTAATATATTTTGATTTTGATATGGCTGATTGAATATCCATTTCACGTAAAAATAACTCATTACTTTTATTGACTATTCAGAAATTTCTTAAGCCTAATTGGAGAATAACGAAACATTTTCGTGTGGATAAATGTTCATTTCGCCGTATCTAGATCAAGATTTATTGAATAAAAATACACTTTTCTCTAAGCGTATGGAAAGGTATTCAGACATAGTACAAAATTATGCAGAAGATTTACAGGAATGAAATAAATAATAATTTATGAATTTTCTTTGCTGCCTGCGTGAATGAAACTTGAGTTGCACAACCAGGGAAAACAACAATTATGAAATAATGATGAAGTGACCAGATTCAGTTAATGTAAAGTGTATTGTTCTGGATATAAGATTTTAAAGGTTTCTGATTTGAATTATTTCGCTATGTACAAGCAATCTGAGAGCACAAATGAGAACGTCAAGAGTCTTTTGAACGTCCCAGACCAGCTTCCCTGTACAGCACACTATAGTCTCAAATGAATTCCTGTTATAGCAGCATATACATGAATGAAATGAATACAGTAAGAATTCTTAAGGCACGACAATAATGGAGACTTTTCGAAAACATCAAAGGGAGTCTTATGCATTCATCAAGTATATTTATCCTGCTTGAAATTTCACATTCTTTCCGAAATTTTAAATAAGTTCCTATCGATTTGCATTGTAGGAAGTTCTGTTGATGATGTTCAAATGCATGTGGTAATTAAACCATGAATTTTTGATGAAACCAAAACTAAAGGCCGATGGATGTGACTGTTCATAGAATTTTTCCATCAAATATTCAAGCAGTCAAACCGCATAGTTGAAAGCCACTCAATCAATGTCTGATACAAAAAATACTCGAATCTAGTGTAATCGAGTGTCAAGTTACAACAATCGATTGTTAGTTAGCTTAATCATCTTTGAGCGGTTCCATGTCAGTAAGATTGGGGAGATTCAATTGGCTCCCTGACAAAGAGAAAATAAAGAGGAACAATAGAAGAAAAAATAGTAAAGAAAACAATTTAGAGTGTAATCTGTTCGATCTGTTCCTGTCTATTTTCATGCGCTTTTTGACCCTTCCCAATAAACATTTCTATGGAAGTCTTCGGGAACACTCTAAAAGATATCTAACAGAGATCTAAAAGATGTCTTATGCAACAAATTTAGATATGTTTTAGATGTCTTCCTCCAAGATGTCTTTTAGATTTCTAAAAGATGTCTTTCTGCAAGATGTCTTAAACATATCTAAATTTGTTGCATAAGACATCTTTTAGATCTCTTTTAGATATCTTTTAGATTGATCCAAAAGACTGATCCAAAAATGTTTATTGGGTTTCGATCGATTTCTATTGGTTTTTTTCTATCAGGATTGGTTTAACCGAGGGAGTGATTACATTCAGCATTGTTACTGAAAAAAATTCACGTAAATTTCATAAAAAATCTTGTGATATCAGCGTAATAATAATTAAACTGCAAAAGTTCATGTAAATTTCGATTTTTCATTTTACTTATTTTTTGTGAATCCTAGAAAAAACATATCAACTTGAACTCATGGAAAATTCTTGAAGATCTTGAACAAACCGTGCTAGCCACTTCGCTGCTGCAGCTAAACTCAGAGAAGAAAAGTTGCTGAAACAGCAAACCTCGAAAATTTGCTTTGCTGATATGGCAAAACTTGTTGCTAAATTAGCAAAAATCTTGCTCTTTTAACAAGCGCTTGTCATTCAGCCATTCCGAATTGTCTGTATACATATGACTAGAAAATTCTGCTGGATTAGCAACTATCTTGCTAAAATAGCAATATTTTTGCTGCAACAGCTACCGTTGTGCCAATTTAGCAAATCATTTTGGAATTGCTTTTTCAGCAAGAATTTTTCCCTGCGTGTCAATTATTTCTTCCTTACGCGTTATGGCGATTCACCACAAGCCAAGCTACTAGATCTCTCCCCCCAGTTTTCTCAGTAATCAATGGATAGAATCAATTTTAATGAGCAGGTGCATCTTCTTAGGCTATTGAAAAAAATGCAGCTACTCATTATTTTTCATTTTATGTGTTCGTTTCTGAGAAAACTGGGGGGATAAATTTGGAATCTAGTAACTTTTGCAGGGAGTGATGAATCCCCTTATGTGGATAATGAAATGAATGCGTGCTGCCCGAATTTCTCTCTACGAAGTCGCGATATGAGTTCTCTTCACGGATAAAAGAACTGAGTTACTGTTACTGGATGAATTTGGTTTTCTCAATCATTATCAATATTTGGTAACTATCACCAGGATTTGGTAATAATAACTAAAGTTTGGTAATTACAACCAGAGGTTTGAGTTGAGAATCTGTACGTTGGGAATTACAACTGAATATTTATCCGGCCATATCCAACTACGAGATTTGGTAACTATTACCAAATGCTGGTAATTATAACTAAATCGTTCTCTCGGTGTTTGAATATTGAATTGTTTGTCAAAGTATCCATAATGAATACACGTAATGAATATGATAGCGTAACGGGAATTCTTTGCGGGAACTCGTGTGTTGTATGGGCAATATACAATTTTTCCACATGGAAAAGGAGTGGATAACATTCCAAGTGAGAATTGACCTTTGACGCAAGGATAGTTGATATTTAGCATTCGGATAGTGTGTACCTGTGAAATGGTATTATAGTTTCAAGCGTCTTTGAGGCTGCCTTGCAACATAGAATTGACATTAGTCAAATGATGGATCAAAATTCAAAACCAGGACTGACGTTTGCAGTCACACGGAAAAAAATTAATTCGCTGTGACAACGAAATCTAATTCCGCTGGGGCCCTTTTGTTGGAGCAGCGAATTTTTTGCAATGACAGTAAACTTTTCGCTATTATAACAATCTTGTTAGCCGCGATAGCGATTTTTTCAGCTGTCGCGGCAAAAAATGTTTGCTATTCTGTATACAATACTGAAAATGTTGCTAATTTAATGAAAAATTTGTTGTTTTCGTTGAAAATGTTGCTCTTTTAGCAATCCAGTCAGCTGTGACAGCGAATTTTCAGCTAGGTTGGCAAAAAAAGTTGCTATTTTGTATATAATATCTCGATTCGTTGAATCAACAAATTTTTTGTCCTCGTGCAAGATCAAGTCAGATTGTTGACAATTGTCAGTGCAATACCATTTTATTTCATCCAGTCTATACTTTTTGTCAAGAATTCGTGATAACTTGCTGTCGGCTTGAACGTATCCTAGGCTAATCGCCTAGGTGAGGAAACCAATTCATAAACTATCCACACAGCACCAATGTTTCCATAAGATATCTCAGACGATATATCACTACGACATTACTTAAACGTTGTAAAATTGTAGTAATATTATGAGACATTACTGAAACATTCTATGCGATGTAGTATAACATATTTTGATAGTCAGTCCTGATCAAAAAGTGAGTTTTACAAAGAAACTGATCATATAATGGCACGTTCGCAATATAACTTATACGTAAACTATATTGAATTATATATAAATTTGAGAATTTTTTCTACCAAAGATTTAACATATAATTGTATAATTCTCTATATAGTAAACTTCCATCAAAAGAATTCCTAATAAGTCTTGAAGAGGTCGAGTATAAGAGTTATATTAATATTATATAAATCTGTCAAACAGAACGAGTTATTTTTACTGTTACCAGAAACATTGAAGTAGTAGTCAGCGCTGATTGTTCTTGTAGGATTTTTTCTCTAATTTGATTGAATAACTGACCCAAGTGTGTATTAACGGTGGGCCCAATCTACGTCCAGGGTGGTTGCCCATGCTGCCTAACGTGGGGCCAAGCTGGGTGGGGAATGGGGCCAACCCTGAGAGGATAACATCGTTCACAGCTTGGCTGTATTGCTTCGCCCGAGGATTGGTAACACCATGGGCCCAGCATGGACATGGACCCACACTAGGCAATCAATACTGCCCCTTCCTTTTACTTTGAAATTGGAAAATTGCTTAAATTCTACCCAAGTGGGCATGAATTTCAGCTCCACTTTGGTCCAATCTTGGATTCCAAAATTCATACACGCTGAGGATTGTACGCAGATACTCGGGATATAAACTCACCCCAATCTTGGCTTAACGCTGGTCCAAATTGAGGGCAAGTTCAAATGTGCCCGCACTAAGATTCATTATTCCCATGTCCTACCAGCCATAATTGTATGGGAAAGCACAAAAGGGCCAAGATTGAGCCAACATGGGCCCCATCGTCATTCCCTAATACTGGGTTAAAGAGGATGGACCCAGCCTGGGGCCAATTGTCATTATAGGCAATACACGCTTGGGGAGTGATAAGTATATTTTATGCATCTTACAAGAATTTTAAACGTTTCGCTGCGGATTAGTTCAAACGGCGATATTGACATACGTGAAAAGCTAGGGAATGAATAGTAACAGTGGAACCACGATTCAAGATGGTAGATTTTTGAAACACACTTTGAGATCGTTTCAATTTTTACCATCAGTTGGCGAAAATATCGTTCAGGGTAATCAAATTTCAATTTTTCTATTCAAAAACTCAAATCCGAATTAAAAACAACTTTATTCTGTCAATATTATGCTCCATAATAGGCTGGAAGAATTTCCTTTTAGAATTGCCGTGAAATTCCAGTAACCGAGGAAGAAATGGAATAAATTCTTTAAAAAATTATTGTGCCACCTGTGAGAATGCGTGAATCCTTAAACATTCTGGAGAAGTATTTCTTCCCGGAGAAACAAAAATTCGCTGTTGTAAATAATTCGTCTTTGTTAAGGGGATACTAGCGGCATCGCAGCAGCCACATCATTTATGACAAACTACGGGCACACGTTTCAATTTGAGGGCCATGGAGTCCTTCAAGGAATAGGCAAAATTTTGCTACGTACTTTGTGATCAACTAAGCAATAAATACAAATTTCAAATCCGCAGTGATAAAGTACACTGCTAAAATTGAGCTTTGAATATGAAATTGGAACTGCAAATGATTTCCAAAAATCACGCAAACGATGATAAACATATTAACTTACAAATGTCAATAATTTATATAAATTATTTTCTCATGTTTAGGAATATGTTTTGGGCTTTGGATTTATATTTAGAGCCAAATCCTAGCAGTGCACTCTATTGCTATATGTTTACAATTTTTTATTATTACTTAGTTATTTAGAAACTACGTAGCAAAATTATGTCCGTTTTCTAACGCTCCATGGCCCTTAATAAAAATACCGCTCTGTACAATCATTCTGTGATTCAAGTAGGAGTGATGCACAAAGCGATATTTTGATCCAAATGAAGCGTCCACCCGTAGTTTGTCATACACGATTTGACTGCTGTCACGTCGCTAGTATATCCTTAAGAGGATTGGATAACCTAACGATGACATTCCGCTGATTCATTAGTCTCGCGAAGTTTGATTCATTAAAAAATACATTGCTGTTCATTTTAGCAAATTTGCTTGTTGTATACAGGGTGAGTCAGTTCAATCTGATTTTTGGATCCAATGATATGGACATTTCCTCTAAGTCAGATCAAGTGTTATCCTTGGAAAATAAAAATTGAATCATTCGTGCATTCTTCCTTCGGGAGTTACAGCGATTTAAAATTTTTGGCATCCCAGCCAAGCAGAATTCAACAACTCTGAATAGCTGTAAGTCCTCAACGAAGAAGGCCAGAATGATTAAATTTCTTTCCAGGGATACCACTGGCAATGTCTGATCTGACTTGGAGAATGGTTTTAGATTCAAACGTCCAAGATACAGTCCTTCTGACCCGTACAGCACAACCACCGATTCTCCACCCAGGACTTCGGTGGACTGGAGGTGGAGAATCAGTGGAGAAATGAGAGCCGTGGAAATAAGGGAGAAATAAGGGAGAGTCCTCGTTAAGGCAACGAAGAGGCAACGAAGAGGCGACCAAATTTCAATGAGTGAATCCACTAACATGAATTTTATTGAAAATAAAGGGGGTGGACAAATCCACGTCGCCTCTCCATTGCCTCAACGGAGACTCTCCCTTATTTCTCCCTTATTCCCACGGCTCTCATTTCTCTACTGATTCTCCACCTCCAGTCCACCGAAGTCCTGAGTGGAGAATCGGTGGTTGTGCCGTACGGGCGAGATAATTGGATTTTTCAAAAAATTTGAAAATCTCCATATCTTTGGATCTAACCATTAGATTAAACTTTGCTACATACGAATCATTTCAGAATCTCCTCAAGAATACGCCTGCCAAGACATGTCCACACTTTCTGACTCACCCTGTACATAATTTTTCCTCTCCGTGTTATAAATTTTACAGAACGCACAAGGATTTTTTGAATAATGTGTACTTGATTCCATGGTTCACTCAAAATTCTGTTCAGTGGGTTTGAGAATGGTGATAATGTGAAAAAGTATGTGGATTTAAAAATCATTGTTTGCTGTCCTTACCCACATTTTATAAATTATATAATATTTTTCTGACCGATAAATTTTATCCCTCCATCATACTCTCCAAATTCAAGTCAATGAAATCTCACTATTTCTACAGTTTAAAGTCAAGCGCTGAATGGAATCAGTGATCGACTTTCCATTCGATTGAATGGTGAAATATCAGTGAATATTCATTGGTCATACAATTGGAAGTGTTCCTAACTAAGTGAATCAGTGAGATTTCATTACAAAGATCAGTGCATATGCACTGATCCGCAGTGGTAGACTCTCCATCGCGATCAAGAAATTTCGCTGTTTCAAATTTGGAGAATAAAGGAATTTTTATTCTTTTTTATTATGAATAGCTGATTTTCTCTTTCCATGAGTAGTAGAAGATGTTCTAAACATGGTCATGATTTTTGTGGCGTTGGAGCCTCGAAACTTCTTAAGAGTCTTCCTATAATCCTAATCAATTCTTACAACATTTTCATACTCATTTTTTTCACATTGAGACTATATTAAAACAATTATAAGCAACATTGAAATATTTGAAGCTTGAGGAGATAGTACTGCTTGGATGCTACCCACATCTTTCATGTAAGATTGTTGAAAGTGCTTCAATATTTTCAAAATATCAACGTATTTCTGACAAATCTTACACGATACATGTGACTAGATCCCGGTGCTAACATTCCGTTAACGTTGGAAGGAACAATTTTTCAAGTAATGGAAAGAATCATTCAAGTGGTCAGTTCTGAGAAGATTATGGTACATACAGCTTTAGATGAATGGCGCTGTTTACAGTTACGTGGAATGTCCGACAAATTTTCAAAATATTCAATCATTGGATTGACATGTCAACCATGAAAACCAATAGGGGAGAGTTGCCTTGATTGGACCATTGCCTTAGATGGACCACTACCTTATACTAAAAGAGGAAAGGATTTAGATTTGTTCAAATCATGGAGTGATATCGTAAATTATTGTGACATTATCGTTGTATGATTGGAAGAAATCTAAATTCCTTCCTCTTGCAATATAAAGTGTACACTTTAGTCGACATTAGAAATACATGACCCATTCAGAGGGTGACCAGAAGGCCGGATACAAAGAGCAGAACCTTTGTTTTTTAGCCCCCGCTCCCCGAGTGATGACCTTTTTTTTGGTAGAAAACTGGGTTTAAAATTAACGAAAAAACATTTTTGATATGATATTTCCGTTTATTTGTACTCATTGTTTCAACTATTTCAAATTCACAAGTTTACAGTTAAATTAACTGGTCATAGACTTTGTAATACATAAACTTTAGAATTTTGTACAATTTTTTGGAACTTATATTAAAAATCGATCCCGTTAATATTTCTCGGAGTTATCGATTCTGTGCAACAGTCTCGTCAAGTAGTGAAAAAAAATTCTTTCCACCAAAAGGCAGAAAGCAGGACATTTTGGACAATTTTGGGAAAGTTCCATACAACGAAAGTTGCTGTGCAATCGTTGCTCTTACGTTGTTCATCAAGTTTTCGTAAAGTTGCTGGGAATTTGCTACGCATGTGATTGAGAGTTTCATGAAACCAAGCAACTTCCCAGCAATACGATAACAACTCAAGCTAAAATCCTAGATTTACAGCATATTGTTGCGCATTTGGCGACGCAACGTCCCTACAAATTGCTTCAAACTGTTGTTACACGTTTTCAACAATTTGCTGTATATTTGCTCAGCATTTTGCTGTCAGGGGTATCAGGACGGCAGGACAACTAGCTCAGAAACAGAACATGTTCTGCTAAAGCAGGACATCTGGCAACCCTACCCATATATAATCCATATATGACCATATATGATTCCTATAATCATGATCCATATATGACTCGGGAAAAAAATTCCATATATGGACCCATATATGGATTCATATATGCATTCATATATGAGGATATATGGATTTTGGCCAGATATGTTCATATATGAAAGTGGGGAATCTATCAGCATTGATCTCACTTCTCTCTCCTTTGGTTTTTCATCACATTCCATGTAAAATTGTGACATTGTTTTGTCCATATATGGATGTATATGATAATGTATGATTGAATATGATCACATATGGCCATATACAGTCTCATTCATACATGATCATATATGGCCGAAATCCATATATGCTCATATATGATCTCATATATGTTTATATACGTTCATATATGATTCATATACGCTCATATACGACCATATATGAATTATTTTTTCCCGGGAATCCATGCATGGACACATATGTGGAGAATATTTCGTATATGGTCGAACTTTTTACGTATGCAAACAATCTTGCATTCATACAGGTCATATGTGGATTACATATGAACTTTATGTGCGTCATATACGGGTCATACATGGATTAAATATGAATTATGTACAGATTGTGTATGTTCATATATGACCTGATATGGATTATATATGGATCACATATGATTTTCATATGATTCATTTTTACTAGGATGCAGTTGAAATGTTTAAAAAATGTAATCGCCAGCGCTTAGTAGTCTGGACAGGCATGTTGAAGATCAACGCAATATAAAATTCGTTTATTTTCATTCACACTCTACGTTTCAGCTTAAACTGACGCCAAGATGGGTAAAATGGACTCGATGTTGAATCGATGTATGTCCCATCAATTGTTCCAAAAATTGGTACCTTGTGAACAATATTTTGATACTGCGAATTCTTGACATTTCACATTCCATTTATTTTCCAACAATCACACAGAAACGAGATCTTTTATCAGGATAATTCTTTATGAGAATACATAAATATATAGTAAAGACTGTCATCTGGTCACTTTATTGTCATAAATGAGGGTTTAGACAATACGTAGGTATAAACGATAGAAGCGTTTTGCATGTGGAATGTGTAAGAGTGAGAGAAAGAAAGAAAGAATACAAAAAACGAGTTAGGTAGTTCCCTCTTGACCTGACTTGCTCTCAGGTGAGCCAGCTGCGCGAGGTATTGACAGCTATCAAGAGGCAGAATGCGGCGTCATTGCCGACGACGCCTTACCAGGAATTGATGACCATTGAGACGACACTGATCGACCAGCACACAACTTCCTACCCCGTTGGTTGTAGGCAGCACACGACACCCCCTGAATACACTAACACTACTACTACTACTACCGCTCCTAGTACTACCACTAGTACTGCTACTTCGTCGAACACGGGCCCCCATTGGCTCTAGCCGTCCTCACGGTAACTCACGTCATGGATTTTAAGCAAAAGACCAAACAAAAAACAAAATCAAAAGAATGATCAATAAAATTTGCTAAATGTATCATGTATCAACAACAACAAAGAATAACAATCCGATTTCTTCACATGTAGAAATTCATCAATCGAGATCAATGTCGACAGGTCAGGTTCTAATGCCTCGTTCTTTTGCGGAAAGAACAGTATTATTGCTTTTTATATGAAAATATACCTATATATCGAAGCTTTTTAAATACTTTTTTCAAAGTATTTGTCATGTCAGTATTGTTACAATGTATTGCAAATTAAAGTGTTCAAAACGATAATATATTTATTTATACATGTATATGTATTGTTGGAGCTTGACAAATTTTTATACACATACATGCCTCACGTATTAACGTAATAATATGAATAATTGTGCGACGATGCAATGTCAGTTCCTTATTGCGCTCTCGGTATTTTTGTACTCTGCTGGATCAATGTGCTCAAATACAAGACATTTTTACTTACAATTTCATTCATTGAGTCTTTTATTTTTCGTACCCTCTATATATCCTTCCCCGCGGATAAATTGTTGTTGGAATATGGAGCCTGTCGACGTTTTTCGACGCGTGCGCCAATAATCACCACATTTATAGTTTACGAACACTTGCACTTGGCTGGTAGAAGGCACGAGGAAATGAAAAGAATTAGGCTGCAGAACCTTCTCGACGTGGTCCTTTCGTAATGATCAAACTATCAAACCTAATAACGTAGTGGGTGATAGAAGTTTAAAGAATTTCCTTCCTGCGTTTTGTTGCCGTTTTTTCTTGTATCCCTAGTCAAAGGACCCCGTCGGTGAGACGAAAGATTTTAACAGCACGGTTTTGTGATCCACCATTTATTAAAATCCATGGCTTGGGTCCATGGCTGGGATGATTCACATTTTCATACCATTGACATTACAATTATGATAATCAAAGTGATGAATAGAAAGCAACAACAGCAGCAGCAGCAATGTAGAAGGCACACACGTGTACACCGAATTTATAAATTGTTCAAAATATCACGCAATTAGAAAAGTTTTCGTTTTCATTAGTGTCAAATATCGATCATCATTGCATCAACTTTTTCTTTCAATTCATACACCAGTTCAAATGACTTTTCGAAATCAACGTTTATGTCTTCGTCAAATCATTTTTCATCGAAAAGCCACGTGAACGGATATAATTCGTACCTAGTAGTATCGTGAAATTTTGTTGAATCGCAGCTATAAAATATCTGTATTTAGGTGTTACTTTTGGAAGAACAACGCGCAGACGACATCGCTATTTTACCTGATGATAGATCGTACGTGTTCCTTTTGTATCCACCATCTGTGGCTTCGACTCTTAATCCGGATCTGTATATCGTCAGGGTTCAGCTTCGAGCGTTGGTAGTTGGACTTTTGGTCCATCAAATGCTTCTTCATTGTATCGCCAGTGTTCTACTTCAGGGCGCTGGATCATCTATCTCAAGGTTAGTATGCCATTACTCAAAAACTAGGAATTTTCCAACAAGATTGTGAATTTTCATTTTTCTCCTCAGTTTATCAAACCTCATATTGCAGTCAACGATGTCAATCCCTTCGAGAGTCTCCGCAACTGGTTATTTATCTCATTTGAATAGCAAACAAGTGGATATTTTTCTATCTGCTCTGAATCTCTCGTACATGGCTTCCTTCAAATTCGACTGTCGTCCAGGATTGAAATTTCTTATTCAAAAAGTCGCGAATCTCGAACAACCCGCTAATTTATATCGTCAAGCGAGAGCGGCCTGGACGGTGAAAATGATGACCCTATTTGAGCTTTGTTTGCACGAGATCAAAGCCACGGAAGCGGATTTGGAACTTGTCAAAATGATTTTAGGTAAAACTCAAGAGGATAAAGACACGAAATATCAAAATTTAACTAAATACCTCAGAGAACTTAGAGCGACATTTGATGAGCTCTGTGAAACCTATGTGGAAATCGTTCTGGATCAAGATGGTTTATATTCCAAAGCGGATAGTTTCGCGGAGAGGAAGATCTTTTTATTAGTAGCACAACCTGATAATTATCCAGAAATTACGGGAAAAGAGCCTATCCCTGATAATAGAACATTCTTCGAAGACGAGAGTCAAGCGGAGAACTTAGAGGGCGAGGAAGAAATTGATATAGATTACTGTAGGAATCGATCAAACCTGCCTTCAAGAATACAATCTCGTCTCGAAGATTCCATTGATTCAGGCCCTGAAGAATTCAGTGAGCACGGAGTTCGGACTTTCAGATCTGAACTTTTTGATTCAGGTACCGAAGAACTTGGCTTGGAGAGTGAAAATAATCCTCGACCTTTCAGATTATCGGATTTAGCGGTCGAATATTCTACGGATTCGGGTCCAGAGTCTGAACCTGAAACCGATAATTCCAGACCCCTGTCCAGATTGGGGTCGGTTACAGAGAGAACAGTTTATTCCGATAGATCGGGAGGAACTTCCAGAGAGGATTACATCGAATCAAGATTCGAGTTAACTGACATGTATTATAATCGGATAGAAGCCAGAAAACCGAGTATAAGGAGACGAAGAAGCGACGCTCATCTTTGTTCTCGTAGAAGTTCTCTAAAAGATTTATCAGATTTGAACTCGGAAAAATTGAACTCGATTGGTCTCCGATCGAGATCAGTGATGGAATTGAGAGGAGGGAGAGAGATGTATACGTCAGCGCGATCGAAGTCACCTCTCGTATTGAGTACAGAAAGGAGAAGAGAAAGTGCTAAATCTCTGAGAGTCGTGGATAACGTGGATGATCTTCTTCGCGATTACGAGCGCAGTAAACGTGGTTTTAGAATTAATCCTTTCTTGAAGAGCGAGGAGCAGGAATTCGTTGACGAAAATCAACGTTTCCATACCCAAGAGATCAAATTCCAACGAAAGAACAGCATCAAGAAGGACAGCGAAGCTCATCGGAAAGCTTGGGCTGAGACCTTGAGTATTTCATTGGAATGGACTCTGGCTCTACCGGTAATGTATTTATATTCTCGACAAATATTAGGACAAAAGGAATTACATTAATTGATATTTTCAGGACGATGAATTAGCACCTTTGCTTCCTGTGATCGTCGGCGGGGTGAGGATCCTAACCAGGCACGCCATGGATCAAGTTCTGAAACAAAGATTATCATCTCTGTTCCATCGAATCGCTGTACTTTACGGTTTGAACAGCACCTAGACAGCACAAGACCTCGTTCACTATCATTCTATATTCACAAAAACATATCTTATGTGAACAAATGAATTCAGTTGAAATTACGATGGAATTAAACTTTTTTATAAATTGATTTTTTTCATTAAAACGTGAACATCATTGAAACGATATCGAAGCTAAAAGAGAAACCACACATCACTTTATAAATTTCATTTACTAATCGGTAAAGCCGTGATATCTTTTTATCGCCGTGTCTTTTATCGATTGTCAGCGACGACACACTTGCTGACAATCGACAATAGGTTTTTGCGGCATTAGTTCGAAGGAAAAAACAGCAGGGCAAAAAACTATGTCTTAGGTATCCTATTTCTCAAGTAGGATCTCGCTCATCTCTCTACGAACATTCGAACGCGCCGACATGAAGAGACAAGTATTTTATTTACGATCCGCTCTTGGCACGCACATCTCGATTCTCACTTTTATGCTTTTTGCACTTAACTGTAGTTTGCGGTCCACCGTTGCACAGTACATCGTGGGCCGAGCGTAGGGACTTTTGCTTCCAACGTGTAGAATAATAAACACGACCGAGTGGATCAAGAACGCATCTGAAAAGTCAATTTTTTTTGGTCTAACGATGCCAAAAATATAATACATATAAATATATACATACATTCCAAAATTATGGACGAAAGTCAATGTAAACTTGGTGTAAAGTCAGTGTATATAAAGTTTCTGGTTCTGAGAATTTTTTCGTATCTCAAATTGTAGGAGATTGGGTTTCTCTTTGGGTTACCCGGGGAAAAAAGTTTGGATCCGACCGGGGTCTGATTTTTGGCCAGATCTGAACAGATCTATTCAGATCTGAAAAACTGCAATTTCAGCTTGTATTCATCAACATACATGTTCAAATTTGAATTCAAACATAAGAAAATATCAGAACATTTTTGGTGATTGAATAATCAATTGCTCATCAAGATTAAATGTGATTCTCGATTCAGATCCAACGAGATCTAACCAGCTCTGTCAAGATCTAGTCAGATCTATTGAGATCTGAATAGATGTGAACTGTTTTTCCCGGATAATCAAGGTTTTGTAAAAGTTTGCCAAAGTTTTATATTATGTTATTTGTTATAAACTCGTTGACTGTAAAGAGTTTATGGGGCTATCATTCCTCGTATAGTTGTTATTGAATGTAATATAAACGAATAAAGATGTTCATAATAAAATGTGCCTATATGTAATCTCCTTTTTGTATGATGATTATTATCTTCCATGTCTTTGATGCAATGTATTTGATCCAAAGATTCTATGTATATTCATGAATAAATGATTGAGGAGATGTTTTGCGTGTTACCTTCTATTTTAACGTTCCCCCATGCACCAGTTTCGATAATTTACTGCAATTTGAATACGCGTGTTGCAAGATCAAGGCGAATAGATCCGAAAGATGAGAGATAGTAACATTTCCTGTGAGACAAAATGTGTTTTCAGTGACTTTTAACGGACGTAAGAAAGGGCGGGAGATGTTGCGTCTGCGGTTGGACGAGTCGGCTGACTCGAGTCATCCTCGTAAAGAGAGAAGCTTACGAGCGACGGTCTCGCAGAGTCTTGACTTATTCCACGGTTTTATTCTCTAAGTCCCATTCACGCGATATATGCGTTGGGGTTGTAAATATATCGGGAAGAAAGAACAGAAGAGCTGAAGTGAGCTGAGGGGGATTCGAAAGTTGTAAGTTCTGAAGAGGAAATTTATATTTTCATCTGTATAGACGATTGAATTTATGATTACTTTGTAAATTAACCAATCGTCGCGGAGGAAATCAAGAAAATTGTCGAGACCAAGTTTGCTTTGCTGGAAAATTCTATTGATTTCCATTGAACGATACCATTTAATACACAATTCATTTGATACTTTGCAACGGTAAATGAAAATTCAAGCTTATGGAAATCTGAGATTTGAATGGCCATTCAGTGTGATAATTTTTGTATCATTCGATGGGATTCAATGGACAGTTTTCTATCAAGGTTCCGGTTCGGAGCTCTTCAAAAAAATGAAAGTGGTTCATGATTGAACGGTTGACGCCCTCATTTTTGAACAAACAAGGGAAATTGAATCTCTGATCAAACATCTCACTTCTCAACTTGGCAATAATGCGGTGAAATGTAAGATGTCTGTGCAGATAGACCAGAAATATCCCGACCAGAAAAAATACAGGGGCCATTATCATGATCGGATCATGACAGCCCGATGTAGTAGTCAGGCCCTGATGATGTAGCCCGATCGGGACCCGATCATACGTGTAGCGCAAAGGCGTGATGAGGAAACGATCAGGTAAGAATGATCAGGACCTCGTGAGTTAACCTAATTAGAAAAGTTACCAATAGAGCAGAAGAAGGACTAGGGCCATTATCAAGTTCAGATCATGTCAGCCAGATTCTGCTATCAGGTCTTGATAACGCAGCCTGATCGGGACCTGATCATACACGTAATACAGTGGTCTCGTGATAAACCGATAAAAAAAATGAATTAATCTCAAATGAATATGTATGAAACTGATTTTTAGCACCATCTGGCGAGATACTTGCATCAATAGAGTGTGGAATACGGCGTATGTCTTGTACAAATTATGATTCCGATGATGGCATATAACCTCTCTTTCCAAGTGACATTTGCAACCTTTCTAACCTCTCATTTTCTATTATATAACTGAATGGTATCTGCAGTTTTAAAAAAGTATGTGGAAATGGGTTTCAGAATAGATAGACACTCAAATGGATAGATGGATGGCTGATGAGAGTAGAGTACCGAGTCTTAGTTACACTCCGTGGCAAAATAGGTTTTTCAGATCAGGCATATATGAAAGGGCCTAACATGATCCTGGTCATATTACCTGATGTTAGTCTACCATATACGAAGAAAATCCTATTTTATATTCTAAGATATCTTTTGAATTTTTCAGATTTCTCTCAGAAATGAGGACGATAAGGCATCGATTTTCATAGCTCAACCATATAGAGACCTGATAAGGATTGGATTCTCTAACACTACATAAATCTGTTGTGAAATGAGTATTTCACGACAGGGACATACGGGAGGGGCCGACGTGGCCCTGATTATATTACCTGGTGTCACTTGATTGTATGTAGATCAAGATGTGGATAGGTGTCAGATCCCGGTGAGGCGCGAATCTTCTTACCTGGTTGCACATATCTTTATGTGAAACCACGTCTACTCAAGGCAAATACATGAGGGCTTGGTCAAAAACTGATATCATGACCTGATAGGACTCTAATTAGCACAGCATGAGAGGCAATCTCATGCGATCCTGACTCGGTCATGATCAGGCATGCCTTAATAAAGTATACCTTAAGATTCCCCAATCATACTCTTATGACTGATCGGGCAAATTTCTGGTCGGGGTGATGGTAGCCACTAATCGTTGGATTGATGATTTCTGTTGAATAGGGGAGCATCGTTCACAGTGGATCACGTTCTTTTCATGCTTTATAACTTCAAAAGTAGTGAACGTTTCAGCATGGAAGTGCTTATACAAATACAATATCCCCTCGCCCACAAAATGAACAAGCAATATTGTTAATTTGCGCGAATGAAGTACCAAGTTTTTATCATCTTCTGGAATTTTATAATTTGATCCACTGTACCCCAGACCTGGGTTACTGCGTGAGATTTTGGATGAAACTTCTTCTGTGATTTGTTGACGTTGAAACAGGTTGGTTCATAAAATCAAGTGATATGTTTGAGACAATGAAAGGTGGCGTAGTTGAGTCTACAAATTCCAAGTCATTTCAAATGAAAATTCGTTGATTCATTCATTAATTCTTTAACTGCGCGTGTTGGTTAGTGGCACTTTAAGTTTTTTCTCAGTGTAAGAAACATATCTAGTTCAGAACTTCATAAGTAATAACGAAAGATTGAGAGAAATTTAGAGACATGTGGATTAGGGAAAGTTGTAAGTTGAGTTGTTCAGAAGGGGTGGGGGTATTCAAAGAGATTCAGCGATATTTAAAACAATTCAGGAAAATTTAGGGAGAAATATATTAAGAAAAAACACTGGAGGTATTCACAGGCTTCTAGAAATATTCGGAAAAATTCAGAGATAGGGGAATTGCAGAAAATTGTGCGTTGAGTTTTTGGAAAGGATTCAGAGACGTTTCAGAGGAATTCAGAGGCATTCAGAGAAATTCAGGAGAATTCAAAGAGGAGTAAATTGAAAAACTTCCTGGTGAAAAATTTGAGAGGGATTAAGAAGGTTTCAGAAAAATTCAGGGAGAAAAAAATAAAGTAAGAAAATTTTGTGATACACAATTTCAGAGGTGATTCACAGACCAGAGAATCCAAGAAAAATTGTGAATTAATCTCTGGAAAGAAGTTCAGAGATTCAGAGAAATTTTCTAGAGAATTCAAGAAAGTTCAGACAATGCAACCAGAAATTCACAGGACTTTTAAGAAAATTCTGAGAACTCAGTCTGAACGATTCCGATAAATTTGAAAATATTCAAAGAAATGAATTTAAATCCTAATGAGGGAATCAGAAGGATTTGGAGGAATTCTAAGGACATTGGAGGAAATTATGTGTTGAACTTTTTAAAGGAACTCTTTTTTATTTTTTACCTCCTACATTGAGAGGAAAAAAACTAGTTTTATGGTACGAAATTCAAAAACTGAGGTTCAGAATTCCAAGAAAGATTGAGCAACTCATTCGTACATGATGAATATCCAGAATTGATCTTGCTAATCCAAAAATCATAGACCAAGTGGATTCTGACGATACATTGTGACAGTTTGGCGTTCACCGTAGAACACATCAATTCCAGTTTATTAGATATTACAACACAGAGCTTCTATGAAATGTATTTCAATGTATGAATGTTCAAGTAATAAGCTATACGTTTCGGTATGTGTTGTACGTGCATGCGAATGTGTGACCGATGAGAAGGACGAAGAGGTGGGTCAAATTGCTAATAAAGGACGGTACGAAACGGACGAAGGGAGGCAGAGAGGGATAGAGTTGGCGATGTAAAGCCTGCTACAGGCTGCTTAACCGCAACTGTCCTGAACTGTCCAACGTATCGTCATTCCCAGCGAGCTTTAAATATTAAATTGAGCTTCGTGCGATCGTAAAAAGGTTCCTCCACTCCTCTTGTTTTTCCCCTCCAAGGAGAAAAAAGATACTTTTCCCTTTCCCACAATGATAAATTTTCACTTGATGACCTTAAAATAAAAATCACTTCGACAAGATTTAGGAATCTATTCGGCAAGACTTTATTTCATGGAAAATAATTATGTGTATTTACAACGTTACATTGCTTGACTGTATATCCTTCGATTCCGCGTATATTCAGGGACATATTACATGAATCGAAGAATTTCAAAACGACGATTAAATTTATTCGTAGAATAGAAGTTCCGTTGGGGAGAGTCGTTCGGTCGTGTCACATAGATTATCTTTACAGGTTTCACACTTCTAACTTCTCTTCCCTCAACATGAATTAATACAAGAGTCTTTGATTATGTTCACACACAGTATGTGATTTTTCACGATCATTTTTGTGTCACTCACAACAGCCCACAACACATGCGATTGTCTAATTTCACTAGATTGTCCGATGGGAATTCATCCATTGCACTGTTCATTGTTGAACAAAAACTCCTTTGAAAAAGTTCTTAAAAATCGAATAAATAATTAGGATTATTACTTGTACGATGTGGGCTCCGTGATTCTGAGTTATGTAAAGAAAAAGCTATTTCCCTTCAGTAGGGTCTCCAAACATCGTTCCTCTGTTCACTTTCCTCTCCGAGTACCCCGATTTCCAATCGGTTGCTACTTATAGTGAGATTACCACCCGCTATGGTGACCTGTTCTTCACTGAGATCACCATGAAGATGGAGGTGGATTTGATTTTGATTCAAGGTACTGTACACTTGTGGGTAAAGAACCATCGGCGCGGGACTGATGTAATTTTGACTGGGATTGTTGTAGTATCCTTGATAGTTTGGATTGTAATTGTGCGATGCCACGGGGACAGGTGTCGCCGGTCCAGGTGTCCAGGAACCGTAGTGATAACCCGGACTGGCACTACCGGTTCCGCTACCAGTGAAAATATCCGTTTCACTGGGTTTGCCAGGTACCAAGGGTAGAGTCGCAGTCGAAGCTCCGTGCCCTGGATACATGGAAATGCAGTTTGGGGTATAAGCGTCTTGCTGACCGTCGGACGACAGAACTATGAACAAAATCCAGAAGATTAGACAATTTTTCAATTTTCTTATTTAATTATTGTGATGAATTAGCAAGTTACCTGCAGGTAGAGGGACTGGTTCCGTGGTTGGATGATGCGATAAAGATTCACCTGGATACGAGAATGCCCCACCAGGTATAGGAGAATAGGATCCTCCACCGCTCACCGGTGGGGCTGGATAAGAAGATGCAGTAGATGAATACGTCCATTCCGTGGTACTCGTACTGGTATCTGAAATCAAAGTTCGTGCATCTCGATCAACATTTAAAATTCTACATGAAAGTTTGGTAAACTTTCTCAATTTCGAGAGAGGTATCCGTTGATTTATGGATACTGCGAAAAAAGGAGAAGTTTTATATTATATCAGATACGGCATGTACGAGGTCTGAACGAATAAGCCATCGGCTTTTTAAGATGCACGATACATCGTTGTCCGTGAGTTGGTAACGGAGTTTCAACTGAGTAACTATGACGGATTAATTGGTGTGACTCATGCGAGAGTAGAGGAACATCGGAAATTTGAATAATCGTTGGAAATCATCTTATTCATACTCTCTTCTTTGGTCAACACTTTTTCCAATTAATCGCTCTTCGATTTGCGTACTGATTGAATATTTCGTTGATAAGTATTCGTGGAACGTAACTCGTAGGTATGGATTGCGTACACACTTCATGCACAAGCTGCATATGTGGCAGATTTTGAGAGAGATTGATACGTTTCAGGTTAATTTCATTACTAGAAGTTTATTAAATATGTATTGTTAGAAAAATTCTCAACTCTAATACGAAATTCTTCATGAAATAGAAGAATTCCTTATTGAATTAAATAATAGTTCTTGAATTTCATATTAATTGCTTTCTGAGATGTAACAATTGTTAATTAAATTCTACAAATATGTCATTAAAATGGAGAAGAAAATTCTTCACATTAAGAATTATATTATTGAATTCAATATTTCATCATGAGATTTGATAAATTGTTTATGTAAAAAAACTATTCTTATGGAATTTCAGGCAGATTTCTCTAACAGTGTACTTATGTTTCCAACAATACTTTCAGGAAAATTTTAACATATTCTAGCGCCAATGAATTCGCATCAATGAATTCTCAGTATTTCAATGTCAATGTCGATGATGAATCCCAAACGTTGACGATCAAAGTTTTCCTCATTCTACTATCTGTAACATCTCAATACGATTGGTTTGCGATATCTTCATGTCACGGAACAGGACTGAGATTTTCGATTTTTCTCGAAAATTTCGTGATAGGATTTTCAAGTAACTCAGGAATATAACAACTATCCTCCAGTTATAATGAAATTGAGAGAACTTTGTACCGTAAGGCTAGGATTTGCGATTTACAGCGATTATTTTATTATTCTCATTTGCGTACTTATCGCGCATGGTCTTTGGTTGCCGTATTTAAAAATCATTCTGACCTACAGGCATGCGACGAACGATGAATTCTCAAGCAGCAGTATCCTCCTCTGGTTAGAGAAAGGGAAAAGAAACGGACACATATCTCGGAAACAAAGAGCGAAATATAACCGTGTGACTCATCATCAATGATTCAGTAAAACTTTTCTTCGTTGAGTTTGTATGTGACATTATATGAAATTGATTGTCAAAGTTATTGATTTGATGTTCAGGAAAGGGTGTGGGTATTTCTTGAAAGAGTTGATTCGTATTCTAATTAGAATATTTTCAATGATGAAGTTCAGTCGGTTCTACTAAATTCTACTACTTTTATACGAACGTGAGACGAATATCACTTTGAATTCGAATTGATCTTTGTACGTGATATGAGAAGATTTGAGGGGAAATTTCATCTTTGAGGGTTTCAATGGAGAAACGATGAAATTTTTTATTGATTCAATCACTTTCATACTTTTAAAATATTCAAGCATTTCCATGAATGCATGGTTTCCAGATTCTTACTCATCTGTGACTCAGATATTATAATTACTTCGAAATCATGAATTTGAATTATACATCATAGACTTATTCAGAACTTTCCATAAATAAACGGAAGTAAGATGTAAAATCGAAGGACAAAGTGGGAAGGATCAATGATTCGAATAAGACGAGAAAAACTGAAAAGGCTTCAAGGAAAATCGGTAATGTTCAACAAGAACTTATCAGGATTTTTGTAGGATATTTTCACCAAGTTTCTAAGAACGTGTGAGTTCTATTGTTCTGTAATGTAATTAGAAATCATTCCCAGAGCTGAAATATTCTTTTTAATTCGTCAATCGGATCTGGTATAGACGTATCGTGATGGTCCACTTTCCTCATGCGAAACCAGGTTGGTTTGACGAACCAAATGAAAATTGGAACCCTGGTTGTGAACCAAGTATTTCTCTCCATATTATGTAATCTAACAATCCAGGAGTGTATCGCTCAAAGATCCTGGGTTGACGCCACGTTGCTCATCGTTCACAAAACTTTCTCAATCAAATAACGTGGCAAGTGGGCTCCAATCTGGAACTTCAGACTGTAATTTTGAAGTAAGACTCAAACGACCTATCGTTATTCAAAAGTGTTTTTCCCACACCTGCTCGAAACATATACATTCTCGAACCTATTTTTGGGAGAGAAAGTCATGGACTACAAGCAAACACACTAGAGTAGGACGAAAATACTTATTTTCTGCCCTAGGGCCGAAAATGCTTACTTTCGTCCCGCTGGAGTGGAATAAACAGCTTTAGTTATCTACTCTGTGTCTGCTCTGGAATATGCGAGTGTCAAGTTTGTGACGAAAAATGTGCACCATTCGTGGGAAAATCCAATGTGCGCAAACAATGTACACTTCGCTTGCAGTTGTGCGAAAAAACAGTTATTTCACCTCCGGAAAAAACAGCAACTCAACACTCGATGGAAATTGCCTACTTTGCCCCCTTGGTGGACACAATGGACTATTTTAGACAGCAGATCTATCAAATTTTCCTTAAGAATTTGTATGATTTGATAGAAAAATGAATAGAAAAGATGTTGTGATGGATTGTTGGGAGATATACACAAGACATGTTCTACCAGGTGTAGAAGTATGAAACCGGAATTCCCCTATAAATGGCACTAGCCATCGGCTTAGGGACCCTAAGACCACTTCTTCAGCACCATCATCTCCCTTTAACAGCTGATCAAGATTTTCAAAACAAAACAATAGAAGTTCTGTGGACCCGTAATTGTTTTATAACCTTAAACATCTCGAGTTTTGTGCCTACACGGAGAAAAAGGAATTCGCTGTGGCAGCGAAATCTACTTTTGCTGGGTTCCTTTTGCCAGGGCAGCAAATTTTTTGCTGTGACAGCAAACTATTTGCTGTTCTAGCAATCTTGTTAGCTGCGACAGCGAATTTTGAGTTTGCTATCCCAGCAAAATTTGTTTGCTATTCTGTATATAATACTGAAAATTTGCTGGCGGAGCAAACATTTTTTGCTGCCACAGCTAGAAAATTGCTGTCGTAGCTCACGCGATTGCTGTTATAGCTAATTTTTAGCTAGGTCAGCAACAAATTTTGCTATTCTATATATAATACCTCGATTTGCTGCGTCAACAAATTTTTTCTCTCCGTGTACAAACTACCATCTGCGGACAGCATTGGTTTTTTGTTATCATTTGAAGAAAACTGCTGCAGAATCACATCGAATGCTTGTCGAAGCTGACGATAAACATGCCCTTGGTAACACACAGTGTTTCGGGTGTTTCAAAAAATTTAAAAGTCGTGATTTTGACGTGAGAGCGAAGAGCGTGGGAAACCACCGGAAAAGCTCGCAGACGATGAATTACAAGTCTTATTGGATGGAGATGATACTCAAACTCAACTAGAACTCAGAGATCAACTGAATGTGACGCAGAAAAACGTCTCCATTCGTTCGAAAGCCATGGTAAAGATTCGGAAAGTGGGAAATGGGTTCCGCATGAACTGAATGAAAGACAGCAAAAAAATCGAAAAACCACTTGTGAAATGCTGTCCGACAGATATAAAAGGAAATCATTCCTCCATCGAATTGTGACAGGTGATGAAAAATGGATATATTTTGAGAATTCTAAGCGTAGGAAATCATGGGTGAATCCAGGCGAATTATCGACATCCACTGCAAAACCAAATCGTTTTGGAAAGAGGACGATGCTCTGTGTTTGGTGGGATTAGAAGGGTGTCATCTACTATGAGCTGCTATAACCTGGGCAAACCGTCAACAATGATCGCTCCCAACATCAAATGATCGACTTGAATCGTGCATTGCGTGGAAAATGACCGGAATATGGAAAAAGGCAACACAAAGTCATCTTGTTCCATGATAATGCTCCATCACACACAGTAAAACGGTTCAGGGAAAGGATCGAGGCGTTCAGTTAGGAGATGCTACCGCATGCCGCTTGATCTCCAGACTTTACTCCGTCTGATTATCATATATTCGTGTCAATGAGACGCGCTCTCGCTGAACAACGCTTCAATTTGTATGAAAATGTAGGAGAATGGCTCGATAACTGGTTCACTTCAAAGGAGTTACTGTTTTTTTTCGGCGTGGCATTCATAAACTGCCGGGAAGGTGGCAAAAATGTATAAACAGCAATGCAGATTATTTCGAATAAAATATTTTTTATCATTTTCAAACAACAAACGTGTGATTTTCAAAAAAAATTCCGGTTTCATACTTCTACGCCGTTGACATCCTCTGCATCTTAAATAATATCGTTTTTATTCACTTCAGCAAATAGAATACAAGGATATAAAATTGTTGTCCATTTCCCAACAGTATTTGAAAATGGTCTGAAATAAAAAGATCACGGTGCTTGTTCGATTTATTATTGATTTATTGTGCAAAAACACACTCAAAGCTCATATCCATTAATGCGTCTTTATGCAATTTGATGGTGCCAATGCCAAAATTACTCCAACAATGAAGCAGCAGGGGAAGCAAACATGAACACGATTGATACGTAGAAATAAAAGAATATTCCCAATGAATCTATCATCGTGACTCCCTCGAATTGATTCCAATACAAAATACACATTCGACGCTTGGAAACAATACAATAATGATGTTAATTATACAGTTTTTGCACTTCAATTGATTGGTTCGAACGGTGAATACTATTCCCACGATGGATGCACAGTAACCTGTCACGCATCCCGCACCTTCATTGTTCGTGGTGGTTTTATAATTAACATCGACTAATGACATCCCTACGCGCATGGGCATGCACGGGCACGAATATTAACGATCACGTGTGCATGGAATAGAGTAGGTTATTTGTCACCGAAAGACTCTCGTTCGCTTCTTGTGTCAAGTAGAACCACAAACTACTGTACAAGAAATGCATTCTACTTAATTTAAATTCAATTTGAATTCGTCAAAATTTTATTTATCCACTGTAAAACAACAGTGTAAGATACAACAATGATTGATATAAAAAGTCATACTATTTTATAGAAACAAACGTAGAAACCTAGAAAACATGGGTCAAAATTTTTTTTTCTATTCTCCTCCAGTGAGTGTAGTAAGTCCCCTCACACGCCTACTTACAGGAAGGTCGAGGTCGTTTCGTAATTCTCAAAAGGATCCGCCGGACCAGGGGAAACGAGGGCTGTTTTTCTATATAGGAAGAAGGCGTTTGGAGAGTGATTACCGAAAATGGCCATGTATTTGCCGCAATTACCGGAACAACGGTAACAAAACAACAAGAGATGTTCTTCCAAGTGGCGGGATGACCATCTGTTGTATAATAGTCCGTGCTTACTATAAATGATACAAAGCCAAAATGGAAGAAGGGAAAAAATATGTTAATATAACTATATAAGGAACACACGTATGTATATATATGTATATATATATATATATATATCCGTTGAGAATAAGCGGTATAAACAAACCTCAAGCTGATTTTCACGCGTGTCAATTTTTTCTTCTTTCGTATCATAGACAAAACCTCGAATCACTGTTGATCCTGATCGAAATAAGGCGCGAATCCTGACCAGCCGATGGAACTTCAAGAGTCATTTACTACTTTTCTCTTTATCTATCTATCTGTCTCTTGCTTACTCTGCGGGTGTGAAACCACAGTGAGGTGGTTTCGGTGCTTAGTCCCCCGACCAGCCATCTACTTAACGAACCGTCCATCGACCGCCGTCATTTCGTCGTTTCTCGGTTTCTCTTCCACCTTCTCTCTAACTCCCCACCTCTTGTTCTCCTTCATCTCTCTCTTTCTCTTTCTATATATATATATCCTCCCTAAGGTTCCTCTTAACTCGCCACCGCTACCACTGATCAGCGGTTCGATAGGCCACTTCTTCCGATGGACAATAATACTTCTGATCGTTCGGAAGGTTTATCTCCTCCGCTTCTATTTTAAGGAGATGCAACTTCTACCGAGTGCCGAACATTCGGATCAGATTGAATCGAATGTTCAAGTTCAATTTCTAAACTAGGTCAAATGAGGTCCAACAGAGAATTCAAAAAACCCGAGAGATGATATTGCTCTTGACAGTAGTAAAATCTAAAAAAGAAGAAGTTTTGTCATTCTGATGTAACGAAACCTAGAACAACAAAAATCTGGTCAGAAGAACGGTGAGAGGAGGAACGAGAAGAACAAGAAACAAGAAATAAGAAAAAAGGGAACGTTCAAAAATAAGAGACCAAGAGAGAACGAAAAAACAATTCCCTTTTCCAAGGCATCTCACTTCTTCGTCTCTGTGAAAGAAACACTATATTCTCGCGACAGGATACCAAGCATAAGAAGAAATCGTTGATGGTAAGCGATACGCGCGGACTGACGAGAGTTTCCTGGACGTTCTCGTATGCGTAAGACTTCTTCTCTTTCTTACTCCTTGTATTCCCTTGGACATTCGTGTACGTGTGATACAAGTGTACATACATGTGTAAGTATGAACATTATATATCGATACGACGCAATAATATCGACTTACGTTACACGACCGAACGAGCATCAATCTCGGTGGGAACCGAAGCCCCGCTGCTACTATACTTCGTTATTTTGCACGTAAGCTTGCAAAATTATCCACAGATACGTTCCGAGGATTCCAAATTCCTTCAACGAAATCGTCTGAAACGTACTTTGAATTCATTGTTGCGGGTAAAAACTCGAAAAAAGTATAATAACTTTTAATCGTACGTACATGTATGTACGTACATCCTACGGGGTATAAGGAGGATCTTTAGAATCGATAGAACATGAGTTTTGTTTCTCTTATTCCCGTACAGCGTGTAACCTGAGAAATCGTCATGGTATACGTTGTGCTCTGTTTACGATTGATTCGCAAGATTTATTTATTTGAAACATCGTTTAGACATTTATACTGAGGATAGGATTCATTCATCTGGAATATATGACTGTAAAAGATACTAGCTTGGTAATCTAATGAACGTTATTATGATACATGACGTATGGAGAGCGAATGTTCTTTTCTTTCACGTTTCTAATCTCATGGTTGGAAAAAATGTATCATAGATATCTTGAAAACTGCCGTTTATGACAAAAATTTGTGAATTCCTTGTCATTAAAAACCAAGGATTCCGCAAAATGTTCCAAGAACACTGAACTCAGGAAGGTTTAAGTTTTCTTGAATCGATTGATATACTCAACAAGTGGGATGAAAGTTACGATTCATCCTGAATCGAGACCTGAATTCATCGCAACCTTTGTACTTCCTTTTGATACCAGTTTTAAGAAGAAGACGCATTGTATAATATCGAACGGAAGTGTTTGACCGAACGTGTAAGGTCGAGAGGAAGCTTATGCGCTCGGCATTCCCTTGTAGCAGGTCGCCTTTTCATTTTCTTTTTAACGCACGAAATTTCTATACACGTATAACATGGCCCGGAGTACAACGAATCCATATCGACGGAAGAAGAACAGGAGAATACGATGAGAATGGATAGAAAGAGACGAGAGTAGTAGACGTGATTCAAGAACCAAAGGTCACGGATCTGGCCCTATAAAGATAATCTCATTCCATTTTGGTGTACATTGTTGCTTTTTTCCATTAGGTCATTATTGTATTACAGAATGATCGTTCGTTCATTCATCTTGTTATCCATCGGCTGGAAATAATTTGTTTTCAACTCGAGATTATCCTTGAATCGAATTAATGTAAACATGATTGTAGAAATCGCTATGACGATTTGAAATCGTTGATCATTCGAATGAACGATAAGATATATTTCACGAAGGTTATCTTTCAAAGAAGAATTTTATAATCTCCTGTCGTACGTAACAAACTATCTCGCGAATAAATGAAAAAGTGGATGCCAAAGAACGAGACGGAGACGCGGTGAAGTGTTAAAGGAATCCAGTCTTCGGAAACAACTTGGGCGCTCCATGACTCAAGAAGAAACGGGAAAATAGATATCAAGTCTGTACGTGCGTGATCGGCCATCTCGAAGAGAGGAAAAAAAAATCTCGGAGGAGCGATGTTCTTTGGTGACAATCGAAAAACAAAACAACAGAGGAATCAATGACGACCCCGAAACATTGACAGAAAAAAAGTTATCTCGCTTTCTTTCGTTCTTAATTGATCGCCTATCGACGTGAAGCCGGAGCGTGATCAATCGATTACACTTGTAACAGTTGACGTTCTCAGTTACTGAATCGCTTTCACTGAAAAACTTGAAATATCGAAAGATATTCTCGAAAAACATGGTACTATAATTTGTTTGATTTATTGGAAAAATGTATACGCTAATTAAAGTTCATCTGAAGAGGAAAAGAAGAGAAGTATATCTACTACACAGAGGCCACCTACACGATCGTCGGTTCGGATCCTAATGAAAGGGCGCCCTCCGTGACCCTCCTCTAAAGACTTCGGTACAAGGGACTTCTCTTCCCGAGTACTGCCTTAAATGAACCTAAAGAAGAAAGCAAACCTGTAAGATTGTAGGCCTTCCTGTGTAGCGCGCGAGAAACTGATTCCAGGAAACTTGAAATGTCCTCTGAAGAAACATTTTACAATTTCTCGAGTCTTGGTTTAAAGAATTGATTCGTCACGTGCGAAATTCGATACTTTCGGTGTCAAGGTTGTATCATCCTTGGATCTAGATTTTTATAAAACCTGCACATACGATTGATCATCTTCGATCTTCCATTCGAGAGTGATAAAAACGAAATAATCAGAATTATATCATCGGATCTCATTCGCGTGGAACCAAAAGAAAAAGAGATTGAGAGTAGGTATTATGTTTCTGGAATTCTTTTTCGCCTTATTGAATTAATTTTTTTCCCGATACTTTGTTTTTTCTTCGAATGATTCGATTTTGTGGGATTTTAAAAATAATCTAGAGCAGGGTTGACATGAAGATGACATAAACTTTGATGAATCGTGTGAAGTCTTAATACGATTCCAATATTTCCAATTCATTACTCGAGGAAGGAATCAGTCGCGTGTCGGTATCGGTTCTTAGGCATCAATTATCGTACTACGCCACGCAAGTGGAAGCTGCAGTCTTGAGTTTTCGGACACGCTACGCCAAAGCACGGCCTCTTCCTTCTTTCATTCATGCTCGCCTCTTCATTCATATCCCAATGAAATTACCGACGAATATGAGGCGAAGAGAAGGAAGAAAAAGAAGGAGAAGAACGAGCAGAAGAGAGTTCAGGAGAACTATCGGCGAGAAAGAGGATGTGAGAGTTCCGTTTCAGACCCAATCGTGAATGAGCAAGACGAAGATAAAAAGAATGCAGAGATGAATTCGCGGTCTAAGTCCTTAAACAAATCCATTGTTCATTTTTTGCTCACCAGCAAATTACAACGATGCAATCTCGCGTGCGAAATTCATTGTTCCGCTGACCATCCTGGTACGCTAAACAGATTTCCTCTTCATACAAATTCTACTCCCATCTCAGAATCGAACTAATTGGACGGGAGAGAAAGAAAGATGGAAAAAATTGAAAGAGTTCAGGGCGAAAGCGATGAAAGACTGGCAACCCTAATGGCTCCTGCTACACAACCATGCAAACAGGATGAGGGAAATTTGTGGTGATCATTAAAAGAAATGTAAGCTGGTGTCGTTGTCAAGTGAGAAAACAGAGTTTGGTTGGGTTATTTTCTCATCGTTATTAAGTCTTTTCTCAAGTGTGAGAAATTGCAGGGTGAGGTCGATGACTTAATGAGTGAAAGATCTTATCTTTCACTTCGATATCACTGCCTTCATGAAATATTATTATTATTCGTCAAGTACAAAACATGAATATGAATCTAATTTTATTTTTCATCTTCCATGGTCAGTTGGGAAATCCGGTAATAAATTTCTTATCGTTTGCCTTGCGCTGTTAGTACGCCATGAATACGAAGTGACCATTCTACGCGCAAAAGGAACTGTGAATTTCTGAGCGTATAATCGCAATTCTACGCTTCAGTCAGTCACCTTCGGAATATTGGAAAATTTTGTTTGATTCAATCTAATTAATTCTCAACAACAGAATAATTAACTCGAGATTCAGTTTGATAGATTGCTTTTGGAAGAAAATTTATAATCTCCTGGAAAATGCTTGTTTAAGCTCTTATTATGTTATATTGATCATCCTCAAACTTGATATTGATAGATATCGTGAATTGATTGAATCAAATTTTCATGTAAAGTATCTGTATCGGAGGCGATTTACGTATCAAAGGTTGCAAGAACTGCTCAGAAGCATTGAAATCTCCATTTTTATAAGCGTTAGCTGAAATACTCATTATGATTCGTTTGATGTATGTGATTTTCATGCATTATTCTAACGGGTTTCAATGTGTTTTTGCATTACATGTGCAAATTTTGCCCCAGCTTTGACGCTTATGGAATGAATTTCATTATAAAAATAACTCATATTGCATTGAACGTAGTCACTAAATTTAGTATAAAAACTGAAAAGAATTATCCATAAATAGGAACCCATATGTGCACAAACATTGAGTCAACTTCAGCCTTTTCCTGGCGCAAAAGTGGCCAGCATTTGCCAAGAATGGCCTGAAATTGGTTCTATGTTGATGCACACAGAGGAAGGTGCTCATTCTCATGCAGCCAATAAGGTTGGCATTTATATGGTTGAGCACGCAGAAAATGACAGCTCCGAGAGCTACTCATTTTTTTAGCTCACTCCTTCCAACCCAAGTAGCACAAGTACTCTTTAGACATCCTGCGTTTATTCTGTGATCATATATCGGATGTGCAGGTGAGACTGTTTTGGATGAATCCGCAAAAGCCCTTTTGAGAATATGCATAGAACATAATTATTCGAAACAGTCTCATTCGAAGATTCTGGGAATGATCATGGAACATGTTCAGTACCTTCTTAGCATATCTAACCCGTTGTGCTACTTGGGAATATTATAGCTGAAATAATTGCAGCTGTATAGCTACCACAGTAGAAGATCTTACATGGAAAAAATTAGTGATCCAAATTTTCGTTGACTAGTATGTCACTTTGGGAGGGAGCACAAATTCCAGAAGAATTCGTACACTGGATCTTAATAATTCGTTGACTCTTTCCATTATTTCGACATTCAAAATGAGAAGTTAATTCTATCGATGAAATCATGGACAAAGTCAACGAATTATTAAAATCCAGTGTATGAATTCTTCTCGGATTTATGCCTCGTCCAGAAGTGACATACTAGTGAACGAAAATTTGAATCACCAATTTTTTCTGTGTAGCTATAACCGCACAGGTCTTGTGCTTGATATTTTGAGGGCCAAACAATTTGGCTGCAAAATTCTCGCTGCGACAGCTGCATTTTTCGCTGTTAGTAGCTATGACCGCTAAAACATGGCTCCCGTACATAATTTTTGTGTATCTAAATAATTATTTTATTCCGTGAGTAGTGCCTGGTAGTTCGTGTTTCTATAATTTGAATCAAACAAAAAGTTATGTATAATGTCTTATGAAAAACATTAATGAAGTGTATCCTAATTTTGAGAAAATAACTTTAATACTGGAGAAAACAACATTATTACGTGATAATTATAAAAGGAATCATTCCGAACGCATAAACAACTCTGAAGAACGGGTGATCCCGTGACGATCATAAAGAACGAAAGAAAGTGACATTGGGATGTTTGGAATTTCCGTTGCAACGAAACACACTCACTCACCTCGAAAAACAAACAGGTTAATAATAAAAAGTAGATTCAAATGTCATCGTGAACGACGAATCAACGTGAAACATTTGTATGAAAATTTTCTGTTGTTTTGGTCTTGTCCCTCGTGTTTTGATAAACTAATCACGAGAAATTCTGTTAGATGGGAGGTGCCTAGTCACCGATTTCACCTTCTGAATATCAGTTTTTGCTATGAATCTCTATCTTTATAGAGTTATATTCTTTCCCTGTGATGCATAAAACTGAAATAAACAGAAGAAATTCGCACAACACACGTAAAAAATGGAATCAATCATTTTGATTTCTCAATTGAATTATTACCCAGCCACGCGCAGGGAATTCAATACATATTAAACACTACGACTATCGCAACTACAACGCGATTTTCTCTGCAGAAAATTTATGATTATTACAGACCGATTCTTTCCCACAATAATGTTTCAATAAAATTATCATGTACACCACACGACATTAAATTCCTAATTCAAGAATGTCAACGTTCTATTCTCTCTCGTAAAATTTTCAAACACGGAGGAAGCTCTGTCCTAACAACTTGATAGTTTCTCTCCCATCATCATCGCTCGGGTAGCGCGAAGTGCCGTGAGGATGCGAGGAAAAATAAGAGAAAAGATTGAATGCATGAATATGGCGGCTGCATTCGGTTAAGAAATATACGGTATGATAATTCATCGCATTCGTAAGAATTTCCGCGAATGTCGACGATTACGGGGAACGTGCGCGGGACCTTTAAATCCTCTCTTCAAGCTCTTCAACCGAGCAGTGAATCCAACGTCATTTACGGTTTGGCGAGAATAACGGGAAGAAGCGCGAGACGAATGGAGAATGAGAGACGAGGGCCTGTTTATTAACGAGACGCTTCATAAGAACGCGGTCTCATCTTTTGTCAGAAATCATTGCCTTCCTGCTTTGATGTATCTAAAATATTGCTGCTGGAACTCTTCATAAATCAAATGACTATACACGAATTTCATTTTACGACGTTTCACTTCGATTTATATTCAATTATTCATTTTTCACGACATTCCTCTCGGGTATCGAATATATCTTGTGAGGAAGTCAAGTCGATTGAATCAAAGAAGAGGAAGAAGGAGAAGAACAGAAAAAAAGGCAGGACCCTTTTCAATGTTCAATCGCGTTAAAGTGTTTCCCACGACGATCGCCGCAAAAGTTCCAGACCGATGAAAATAGAGCATTGTATTTCACTTTTCTCTTTGGTAAATTTTTATATTTGATACACACAACGACATGATTCCGAATCCACAGTATTGTATATCCTCTAATTAACGATTTCTTTTTGTTCCCACTCACTTCTATGCGGTATACAAAACAAAAAAAAACCTTTGGCAAAAGTATGAAACCAATGTAATTCCCAACATAATCCTTCGACATGAGAATAATAATAAAATTCGTTAAAAACTGGATCGATCGTCGTTCGTAACATAAAGAATAAGAAGAGTAAGAATAAGAAGTAGGGGCTGTTTCAATCTAAAGATTCGCTCGACTCGATTGAGATCGATTCCGGGCAAATCGATCGAGGCCGATCGGAATCGTAGAAAGAAGAAGAAGAAGAAGAAGAAGAAGAAGAAGAAGCGAATCGAAGAAGAGTGAAGAGAGAAAGCAGTTCACGATCCAAGGGTTTCAGAATGAACATCGCCATCCTACCGAAACAAAGATCGAGCAAAAACATTCGAAATTCATTGAGCAAAAAATGGTACGCTGCCTTCGATAACGATAATTCGACTCTGAGTGAACGAGAGCAAAAATAAGAAGAACAATGAGATCGTGTGTTCAAAGTCATTGCGAGTCTCTGAATTTTGCTGTAGCGGTGAAATACTTACTCACTTCCCACACTCTTTGCGACCAAAGTCGCGATCTATCGAACGGAAATGTTTTCAAGCTTGAATTGAATATATCATTCATGAGTATTCATTCTAAAAATCTCCAATTTTTGAATAAATAATGTCACGCCGAATCACGACGAAGACACAGTAAGAAGTGGCACGAAAGACTCATCATCTTAAACCATCGTCAAAAAGCAAAACGAAACACAAGCGAAGATACCTTCTTCAAAGGGATACCACTAGAGTTCGTAACGATAATTGGACTCCGCTGAGCGAAGTGAGCGAGCTGAGAAAGTGAACGAAGAGAATAAGAACAATGTATGGTACATTCAGGGTTATTGCAACGGTTTAAGGTGTGCAACGGTAGCAATTTCAAGTTAATCCGTATTTCCTTCTAGATTTAAACGAGATTCAGTGGTGAGTATCAATTATATACAAATACCTTACCTCTGAAACCCTTGTGATTCGTTGGAATCACAATGAAATTTTTCGGAATTGAGGAAATTCATTTTCCAGCATTCAATGCACTCGTTACAATTATTATTCATTTTTCTTCCAAATCTGAATTCAGAAATTTCAGATTCTGATAAACGGTGCAATTGAAAGTATGTTGAACGAAGAGTTATGAATTCATAGTACCCAGTATATACATGGACAATTATATTCCAACTATTTTACGGAGTAATGGATTTGAGTTGATTTATCGATTTCCGGTGACTCGTTTTGCATTATATGCTGCGTTTCGAACATTACTTCATTAATGAATTTATGTACTGTCGCTATATACGCGTGTAATACTTTCTCTCTACATGTGGCATGCAACTTGAATATCCATGTAATTCAAATCCGATTTCAATTGTTGAGGACCATAAGACTATTATGATCGTATGAGCCTAAATGATAATGCTACATGAAGAATATTTCAACGAACTTTTAACAGCGCCAGAAATTAAAAAAAAAATTCTATAACATTATGCACTCTACGATTGTGATGGAATTTCCAATTGTCGTTATTTGTCACTTCGCGATACTGGGCAAATTCAGTAAATGTTCCAAACTTTGATTGATCAGTTCTACAAAAGTCTTGTAGAAAATAAATTCTTAATATACCGTAGTAAATTCAATCCAACATGAGGCTTATTTCACAAAACCAACGATGACTTCGTTAAAACGTGCATGAATGAATGAATGAATGGATTTTATAATTTTCAAATACCGGCGATGATGTCTGAAAATAACGTTAGAAAGAGGAATTTCAGACTCGCACATTCAAACATCAAATTGAGAGTTGATTCATCTTTCTTATTTCTTCTGTACTCTCCTGACAAACCACAATTATGTACTGCGAAGGCTATGCGAAAATGTAGAGAAGTTACATTAAGGATTCATTCATGCCAGGGATATAACAAAGCTATATCTTTCTTGAAAAAAACGATGGATTAGAATAGAAGAGTGACGTTCTTTTTGCGGTATAAACAATAATGACAAAAACTACAATCTTTCAAATAGATCTTGTTAATAATGTTAATAAACATAAAAAGTACCGCAGAGAAGGTGGATTCAATGATTTTAAAATACTCGTGGAACGTTAGAATCGTTCAATTAATTTCCTTATTTTTGTGTTGTGTTCGGTTTTCCAATTCATGTTGCAGGAAGATATATAAGTGCTCTTTCAATCGTTTCCAGTAATTGAAGGTATTTCGAAGCCGTTGATCGATATTCTAATTTGAAATTGCTGTTGAAAAATTTTATTAAGCAGAATTCTTTCGCAACAACTTGTTCAACTTTTAGCTACGATCTTTGCAGGAGCGGTCTGATGGTCAACAAGCATTCGTAAGGAACTCTTTTCGAATGCTTTTGGCACGAGTATGGTACATGCGAAGCGTTTGAGAATCAACTAAATATTCGTTTCGTCTTCAATAGGTATCGTTGTGATCAGAATAACAGGTCAACAAGTGAGAAATTTTATTTTTGTGGAAATTCATCCAGGAGAAATTTCGTTTTTACTATTCGCTTCGAAAATTTTTGGGACATCTGTCGTGTGAGATGATCCTGTTAACAATGCCTATCAGAACCAATTCAAGAGTTTGTATGAGTTTCCGTCCAATCTTTGCGACAGGAATTGCTGAGAGAAACTCTCACTAGTCTCACTAGTCTCAGGAGTGAACTTTTCACCCTCTCCAAATTCAAACCAGCGAAATCTCGCTACAGTTACCAGGTGTACAAGTATGGAACCAGAGTTTCCCTATAAATGGCACTATCAGTTTGGGGACCCTGAGACCACTTCTCCAGCACCATCATCTCCTCCCAACAGCGGATGAAGATTTTCGAAACTGAACAATAGAAGTTCTGGACACCCGTAATTGTTTTATAACCTTAAACATGTCGAGTTTTGTGCCTACAAACTACGATCTACGAACAGCATTGGTTTTTTGTTGTCATTTGGAGAAAACTGCTGCAGAATCACATCGTACGCTTGTCGACGCTTACGATGAACATGCCCTTGGTAAAACAAAGTGTTTCGAGTGGTTCAAAAAATTTAAAAGTGGTGATTTTGACGTGAGAAACGAAGAGTGTGGGATCCCACCGAAAAAGCTCGCAGACGACGAAATACAAGCCTCGTTGAATGAAGATGATACTCAAACTCAACAAGAACTCGCGAATCAACTGAATGTGACGCAAAGAGCCATCTCCATTCGTTCGAGAGCCATGGGAAAGATTCGGGAAGCAGGAAAATGGGTTCCGCATGAACTGAATAAAAGACAGTCGGAAAATCGAAAAACCACTTCTGAAATGCTGTTCGACGGATACAAAAGAAAGTGTGACAGGTGATGGAAAATGGACTCCATCGAATTGTGACAGGTGATGTAAAATGGATATATTTTGAGAATCCTAAGCGTCGGAAATCATGGGCGAATCCAGGCGAATCGTCGACATCCACTGCAAGACCAAATCGTTTTGGGAAGAAGACAATGCTCTGTGTTTGGTGGGATCAGGAGGGTGTAATCTACTATGAGCTGCTAAAACCTGGGCAAACCGTCATCACTGATCACTACCAACGGCAAATGATCGACTTGGATCGTGCTTTGCGTGAACAACGGCAACACAAAGTCGTCTTGCTCCACGATAATGCCCCATCAAACACAGTTAAACGGGTCAGGGAAACGATCGAGGCATTCAGTTAGGAGATGCTACCGCATGCCGCTTGATCTCCAGACTTTGCTCCGTCTGATTATCATATATTCGCGTCAATGGGACACGCTCTCGCTGAACAATGCTTCAATTCGTATGAAAATGTAGGAGAATGGCTCGGTAATAACTGGTTCGCTTCAAAAGAGGAACCGTTTTTTTGGCATGGCATTCATAAACTGCTGGAGAGGTGGGAAAAATGTATAAACAGCAATGGAAATTATTTCGAATAGAATATTTTTCATCATTTTCAAACAACAGACGTGTGATTTTTGCAAAAAAATTCCGGTTCCATACTTCCACATCTAGTAAAAGTCAACGACTGAGTGGAATCAGTGGATAGTCACTGGTTATACAATTGGAAGCGTTCTTGATTAATTGAATCAATGAAATTTCACTGCAAAGATCAGTTTATATTCACTCGTTGTGCACTGTATATGTATTAATTTACAGTGGTCGACTTTCCACTGCGATCAGTGAAATTTTACTAATTTTAATTTGCAGAGCAATATGTCGGAAACTTACTGAATCAGGTAACAAACTTTCTCTGAGTTCCTGACCAATTTTTCGTACCTCTTAGGACCATACTGAACTTGGTAGAATTTCGGACAGCTTTTATCAGCGATTTCTGTGACCAAAGCCGGTCAGAATACTGAGAGAAAATTTTGGTTTCCATAACCATGTTCTTGACTTTATCATAATCAAATTCCAAGTCACTGTCACCATAAATCCTTCACCATGCGAGCATTGTCTCTGTCACCATGTTACTTTTTCTCCAGTGAAGCTTACAGAAACAGGTTCAGACGGTTAGTGTTAGCAGGGGACTCCAAATAGTGATTGAGATCTTTGAAAAGGATCCTTTCTTCTTTATATCAAAAATATATAAATTTTATAGATTCCGATGAAAATTCGAGACTTTTTGTACAAAAGGATCGATCTTTTTCAACAATTCCTATAAATAATCTGAAGTTGAGAGCATTGGGAGAAGTTTACATAAAATTACTAAGAAAAATTGCTATGCTCTACTGTGAATTCCCATCAAATACCTGTCCAAGTTGCTGGAGATATTTAATCAATGCCAATTCATTGGTTGAAAACTTCTATAATTTATAGTGAACCTAATTTATAGTAAAGCTACCCCAGCGTGTATGAACTCTGGCCCACTCTGGCCCAGTCTTGGGCCCACGTTGGCAGGATGGGGCTCTTGCTGGGCTGGGGTGGGCCTCATGGTACATATATGTACCATGTATACATGCTAGGGTAACTTTCCTCTGCTTGCGACTAAACTCATCGTTGGGAAATAATGAAACAATAATTTAGACTCAAATCACTTCTGGAGAAACTCATATCAGTCGCGAAATACAGAGAAAAGAATTGAATTAGTGTGTCACGATATTATTTGCTGAAACTGCAAATTCTTTGTTACACTGAGAGAAAAAAATTTGATTTGCGTTGAATTAGCAAAATTTTTGCTGTATCAGTAAACGTTTTACTCATTCAGCAACGCAGATTAGTGTTGCCGCGATCTTCGAGCCGATCTCAATAATTTCAAACGATCCGATCTTCGAGCAGAGCTGAAAAAATTTCAGTCGATCCGAGTTTCGAGCTAAGCCAGAACTATGAGATCGACGAGCCGGATCGTTACTGAGAAAATTTCCTATCAGACGAAGGACCCTGGTTAAGAAAAACCAACGCATCTCGCCAAATCTCACTAAATCTCGCAAAATCTCATTGAATCTTGGATTATGAAACAATATTGTGTTAAATGTTTAATTAGTAGCAGAGTCGATATTAAGAAAATATGTTTATAAAGTAGTTTTTTCTTTATCGCCAATCCTCTGAAGATGGATTCAATGATATATTTATCTATTTATTCATCGGAAGATGCATTCATGGAGTTTTTATAACTAACATTTATGGAATTTGATTTGCCGAGTCATACAAATTTTGAGAAAACGTTGTTTTATACCTCAACTTCAAGAGCTTCAGAAATACAGTACAGGCCAAAAGTTTGAATACACCTGAAGGAAAAACAATTCTTTCAGTTGATGTATTTGTTTCAGGAAATCAACTTACTTTATTTACATAAGTTTATTGTGTTTTATGTTGTGTAGACATTTTTTGATTATTATTCATGTAGTTCATATGAATTAAATCAATTTCGAACAGCGAAGATGTAAAAATGTTAAATGTCTTTAGGTTAATTCAAACTTATGGCCTGTACTGTATGCTCTATTCCAAGGAGTCCCTGGATGCCAGAATTTTTTATTCGTGTTTGTTTTGAACGAAGTAGGATCGTGAGATCTTCGATCTAGCTCGACGATCTTCGAGCCAATCCGAACTTCGATCCGATCTGCGAGCCGAGCGTATTTGTCAAAAACAAGAGCCAAGCCGAGCTCATGCTCAAAACTCGGATTAGCTCGGATCGCGGCAACACTAACGCAGATTCTTAAAAATCGCTATCTCAGCAAGAATTTCTCTCTGCTTGTGATTTAGCAAATAATTCATTATCTCAAGGAATTGTTCAGCCGTGCAAGGTATTGAATTAGCTAAGATATTATGAGTCGTAGCTGCAAATGCGTTGCGAAAACAGCTGAATTTCAAAATTTTACATTTGTGGTAGCAAACGAATTTACCTGTAGAAGTTGAATTTTTTGCATCAATAGCCGATACCAATAAAATCGCTGTCAAGGTGCATAAATTAAATATATTTCATACTATACGTTTCATCAATGTTGAGTTCTACATGGTCTTCGATATTCATCATAATTTGGAAGAATTTGAAAGAATCAAAACACGTGGTGTTCTACCAAACGCTAGTTCAGTTCGTTCTTATCGCGGTCTGGCTAAAACGTGGTTATAATGCGGGTTTCCTTAAGTTTTCGTCTGTGTTTGATTGGAGCAATACCAAGGATGTCGTACCACCAGGATACGCGATAAAACCCCCCCAATTGATAAAGTTGAACCAAGCAAGGGTATTATTGAAATTCGATACTCGATTCAAGGTCCCGTGTTACTCACCTTTCGCATACATTTTATTTCAAAAAATGAAGAAAGAAGAGAAATATTCAACAGTTATTTTAACAATTCTTATTATAAACTCAAGAAACTCAATCCGGAAGAACACCAAAAGACACATCAAATAATAAATTAGTATATTTTTCACAAAATTAAATAAAAAAAAAAAAATGTGAAATAACAATAATATCCTGATCCTCGTCTTGGTGTTCGTCGTTGAATGTCTAAGATTACAGTAACGACAAATTTACGAGTTTAATTAAGTTCTGCGGTCGTGTTCGTCATCTCTCCAAGGTATCGAAGACTCGTTTGCCCGACGAGCTTCGTCGAACTTCGTCACTTTTTTCTCCTTTCTTTTCGTCATTTCCCCTCCTAGGAGTAGGAATTTCAATTTGAGATACTCATAGAGGAGGAAATTCATTCCACACGAGAATCAATTAAGATATCTCAGAGTTTCCGAGGAAGAAAACTTGTCTGAGGATTGTTGGAAAGAAAGAAAGGCTGTGCATGTATTGTTCGATATTCCAGCTCACACACGTTAATAACCACCACGGTGGAATATGATAGGGGCTGAGATGGTGCGAGGGCGGTGACAGGAGTGTGTGTATGACATTTTCCTAATTGCCTCGTAATCCCCTGTTAAGAAAACAGCCCTGCTGTTTCGAGACTTCGGACTTCCAGTTGAAGTTTCCCAACAGACGATCCTCCAACTTTCCTGCAGAACCGAGACGAAGAAATCGAAAATCCAATCGAGCTATGGAACCGTTTCCATTTCTATTAAGTAATCATATACATATTTTGTTCATAGAACGCATAAGAAAAGAACAAAAGGTGAAATGTACACATTTATACCGAGATGGGCACGTGGGAATCGCGTGAGATCAGCCCCTACTCTATTCTCTTTCGCATCTTGAAAACTGAGAAGCGAAGAAGCAAGGGTACCCTTTACATTACAAGTAAGGTAAGATGCTATATACACTGATGGCTACTTGTTCTTTCCTCTCTTTCGCTTGCCTACCTATCTTACCTACCCTATGAATGTAAGTAGCCGCATCTTGGTAAATAGGTAAAGAGCCTTCTATTGCTTCTTCGTATTCTTCTTTTTCTTGTTCCTCTCTTTCATCCTAAGAAGAAAATTCATACACGAGAATAGCTGCGTATCTTTCCTTGTGTTAGATTTCACCTCGTGGTAAGAGTAGCTGAGGAAGAAGACGATTTCAGACGTGAAGGCAGACAGAAGGAGTCAGCGCAGAATATACAATCAGTGTGATTGTTTGACACCCCATAATCAGCGTCCTTACCCCTACTACTACTAAGACTTCTTCCTTACTATTCTCTTACTCTTTTAACTGTTTCCCTACCCCTCATTTCTCTTTCTCCTTCTCATTCTTTTCTTCCTGATCTTCTTTCTATCTTATTCTTCCAGTTGATGATGTTCCCTTTCTTCTTCCCCCTCTTTTCGTCTCTTACCTTACCTTTACAGTTGGTCCAAGCCGCTGCTTGCTTGCCTCTACTGGCGGGCCTCATTACCCCGATCACGACTCAAGATGAGGGCCCGAGAAACGGACACGGTTATATTATAAGAGACAAGAATAATGCTCATCGCTTCCCTTTTTTCCTCACCCAAGGGGCACCTCCGCCTTCTCGAGGTCGTTTTACCCTATTTCAGGTATTATATGAGAAAGAATTGTTTCCTCTCTTTGCATTTGCGCAAATCATACTTTAACTTTTCGTTGCTGTTACCGTTGAGTTATGAATCTTGTGCGTGAGAATCACGGATTCCGAATGATTCGTATCATTCTAATTCATAATCAGTATTCAATTTCATATAACGTATTACCTTTCGCCTCTCATTTTGATCTGTTTATTCTCCTTCGTTCTTGATTTCTTCTTTTTTTTCATTTCGGACACCGTCCTGCATCATTCTCTTCCCCTCAATTCCAATTCACCTTCGCTCCTTTGCGCCTCTTCCTTCTACAATTATTATAAGCTACAGCTTATTTTGGTTTCATTGCTATGCTTATTACCATTATTTTTATGGTTATGACGATCTTGTCTTATCGCACCCCAGAACGTGTTACTTTTATTTCATGATTTTTTTTCTTCATATCTTCTTCTGAGGCTCCTATTTCTAAATCTCAATTCCGAATTTTGGTGGTTTATTGGATTAATTCGTGAACCCTGGTAACGTTTATATTCTATAAATATTCTGATAACATTCATAGAATATTTCAATCATTCTAGAATGGACTCGAAGAGATGTTTTTCGCAGCATTCGATAAATTTTGGATATTGTATATATCCCTAACATCAGAATATTTTGGATACAATTCTTTTTCGTAACTATTTATTTTGAGGGATAAGAGTCATCGATGTTGCATACTTGAAAGAATCAAAAAAAGGAGATCAAAGAATTAATACATGAATTTTTTCAAAGAATTTCTGGTGGTTTTTGTTCCTGTAAAAAAACAAGAAATGCATGGAATCCATTGTACGTAATTTGAGCATTCGGGTTTACAATTTTTTTCCTTTCCCCATCGATCTTCCATTATCTTTCGACTACTCTACATTTCCTTATTTTCAAATTCAAATCCCAACAAACTCCCTTCTATTTACTTCTTCATAAATTGCTCCGGTGCTCTGGTTTCATCCTCGAATACTTTTCGATCAGAAACGAGTCTCTCGCACTTCGTCCGGCCCAATCATCATCGCTTCCAAACTTCGACTCACGTACAAAGCACAACACGAATATGTATACGAAATGATGAATGCCGATCGAGAGAGAAAGAGAGGAGAGAGTGGGTGCAATTTTCTTCTTCTTCCATCATCGGCTCATCTTCTCTTCTTACCCTCTCTCAATGGATCCAACTACCTGGCACCCTTTCTTTTCACCGATTCAGATTTCTTTCTCTCAAGAAATATATATATATATATATTTTCAGAGATACGGATTGAAGAGGGAAAGGATGATCGTGCACTCACGTACAACTCACGTGCACGTCTGCGTAATACCAGGGATCGATCGATCGATCGGTTCTCGATCGATGCCCGGATCCATGTTGTTTTTGCCCTTCGCCATCCAAGAGAGGGCTTCTTCTTTTGTCTTTGGCGTCGCTTCGCTTCGTTTCCCTCTTCGTTCATCTCTCCTCGTGATTGCCCTTTGAATCTCTTCCCTCGTGTACGTGCCGAAGCGATGTTACTCGCGCGATACGAGCAACACATTCACAATACCATAAGATAAGATATACATGGCCTGGTAAGCGAGCGAGCGGCCACTTAATGCGTTAAGAAGATTTTCTATACAACCCATTATCCGTATTATTTGTGATCATGATTTATAAATGATTTGCTTGGATGAATTTTTAAAGAGTAACACAAAATGTATAACTGTACGTATATATGAGCAGTGGAAATTATTGTATTACTGCTGTTGTATTCTGTTCGGATTTGAATTGTTGTATTGGGAAAGGGAAATTACATGATACTGACTCGATTGTAATCTCAATCGTTCAACGCGTTATATGGTATTGACTTTCATTTTTTTTTGTTCTTGAAATTCGTTTTCGTATGACATATTACTTTGAATTACTTTCTCGTGGGTTTGAAGGTACTTAAAGATCGTATTAAACAAAATTGAATTCGTAAGAGGAATATCGAAGTGTGGAAATTCTCTATTCTCGATATTATATTAAAAGTGACGTATGATTTTTCCCAGGAAATTTTCCCTCAGAGGTTCTCTATATGTTGTTTCTCTATTCTCGACGAGCATAAAGGAAAAGAAAGAGGATCTTGTTTTAGGAAAGTCAAGAAGACGCAGAGTAATTTTGTCGTAAGAACCCGTATGCAACGAGCTAATTACAAAGGTGACCGATTCACGGAGGTGACGAGGGAGAGAAAGAGAGATTAGGGCAAAGCCAAACCGCAGCGTAGAGCTTCAAAGAGGTCTCTCACACAAGCGCGACTACTTAACTTTGATCAGGTTGAGGCCGCTGATGAGCATACTTCTAAAGTCGGTTGAGAGAATTTTCATAAATTTTTGTAGTTTCGAATTGACGAACGATAAACGTTTATACCAGTAGTGGATGACACTGTTATCTCGTGCTTGTAGAATCGTGGAAGATGCAACGGTGCATCCGTAGCAGGATTGGCTGGAGTGTAGAGGAGATGGAAAAGGCAGGTTGAATGTCGTTATTACGTTGAATTAGAGGGTGCAGAGCCGGAACGAGGTATGAAACTATTACCTCGCGAAACGGCAGACCTCTCTACACTTCCCGCTGTTCCCCTCTTATCCATCTTACTACACTACCACTACTTCTGCTCCTACTATTACTAATACTACTACTATTACCACTACCACACCCACGGGGGTAGGTGGAGTTGGTTGACTCTCCGAGATCTTGAGTCGTTTCATAAAGCTACAAGCCAAGAGAAGATACTCCTCTTAATGGTTTCGTTGATATTCAGTGTCGGTTGGAATAGTATTTCAATTCTTTGCACCGCGAATAGTCTCATTATTTGAAAAATATTGTTTGGATAAAATATCGTGATCAAATTTTATCACGATTCAATATTGAATTGTAATTTGAATGTAATTTCAAATAACAAAAAAAAATAGAGATGTAAGAAATTGAATTCACTTGAGCAAAAAAGGTTCTTGAAGATATACAAGTATAGAAACTCACCACCGTGTTGGGGACTATGTTTGTAACAATCCTGATGCGTCGATTGTCCCCCCGCAGCTCCAAGGTGTGCGCTGGAAGTGGGTGATGTGGTTGGATTGGTGTTATTGGGGTTGGTACAAGCACCACTAACCGAATTCGTGGTGCCATTGTTGGCCGTGGGCTGCTGTTGCTGCTGCTGTTGTTGCTGGCCGTGTAAGTGAGTGCCATGATGAAGATGATGAGGGTGATGTTTATTCCTTCTGTACGATTCGAGTTCTCTCAAATGGGAGGTGAACGAAGGCGGTGCATCTAAGAATGGTCTTTGTCCCAATCCCAGAGCTCTAAACTGTTGATGTTGTTGTCCTATAAACAAACGATATCCCTCGATTTTTCTCTTGTGTTATCTCAAATAATGAATTATGACACGAATATAAAACACGAGTTTACTATATCGATTTGGATAGAATATAGGAAATAACGATACAGAATTACGTGTAATGGAGAAACCCTCTCGGAGAGAGAAATGAGAATATTGGATTTCAATAGCATTCCCTAGTTTTGTTATCGAACCAGGGGAATCTCGTAACGCATCGTATCGTATCGTACAGATTTTAAACGCTACACGTGAGAAAGCAATCACTCATTCATCGTTCAGGATAAAAATATAAAAGTTCCGAAGGTATATGAATGTACAAGAGAAATGCAAACCAAAGTGTAGATTGTATATTTGCAAGGAGAATGAAAAATATATATATATACGAGCGCGAGACAAACACCTCCGGTCACGAGGGTGAACGACAAATAAAGTTCAACCGCAAACTGCACGAAATTGTCGGTGAGCCCAGATGGTCGGTTCAGCAGCAACGGCAGAAGTAGCAAGTATCGATACCCGTATAACGCTGCACGATTATTCCTCGCTACCGATCCTCTTCGAGATGCAACCAGCAACAATGGTAGTCGTTGAGAGCCATGAATACTTCAGTTTCTGATTAGTGTAACATTCAATTATGACGAATTTATGAAGAACATTGCATTTCGAAGATACAATAATCTACGACATGAGGGATTTTTTTTTCAATCTTTTGTGCGGTGGTCGGTACACTTATACAAGTGCATAAGCTATCGAGTATACTTGCAAGATTTGAGAGATAATTGGATACGGTTCATTGAGTTTTGATGAACATATTATTATTTTCATCATCCAGGTGTTATTCCCTCATCCGATAGATTGATTTTTTGACAGATCTTAAGAAATTATAGATTTTATTCAACGATAACAGCGTGCAGGGAACTTTTTTTTTGAAGTTCTTCGAATACTGTACATCAGACGATACCATTTCATTCGTGCATGAGCATATCAAATATTACGATGAATTGAACGAAAGAACGATGAAACTTGAATTCAAATATGAAAATCATTTATAGTTTTGAATGTTTTTCTCAAAGCAAGTTTGAATGAAAGTTGAAACCAAGTGAAAATTGAGACCCATCGTATTATCATTTTACAGTTATTAACACCTCGAACAATTTCTTCTCATCATCGTTCGTAAATGGCGTATGGTACGTTGTTGTGCATAAAGCGTAATATACGTATTACAATTCCAATCTCTCGACAAAACGAGTGATGGAGTTATCTAATCAAAGTATGGCGCGGTCTCTAAGGACGGAAATAACGTGGTTTTTTTTGCTTATTTTTTTTATTAATAACATCCTTTTTTTCGGATTTTACGGATTAATGGAAGTTGAAAAGACTTTCTAATTCATAACCAGGCGGAGAAAATTCGATTAGGAATTAATTTTGTGTTTATATGATCGACCCTTTTGGGAAAGAGAAATTGTTTTTCGTCGTTAAACATCAATGGCAAATCTAGATGACAAGATCTGATTGACTGTGTTGATCGAAAACGGTCTTCAATTACCAGGGCAGGGTATTCCATTTCAAGTTTTGAGTGACAGTCGGTGATAACCACCGATATTGTTTGACCTGGAAAAATTTGAATATCTTTCCTCATTGTGTGGTCATAGAATTCTTTGTGTGAAAATGAATTTCATTCAATTGTTTTCCACTTCTTTGCGCAACATTCTACTTTTGTGTTATGGAAATTAACTTATATTCCTGCTGTTATATCATTTGAAGGCGAAAATTCGTGCGTTTTTTCTAGAACTCTTTCTTTGTTCATAAACTAATATCAATCTATATAAATATTTTGTTAATACTCATAGAATATTCAGAAGGGGCTGTTCTCAGTATGCAATGGAGTTCCATAAAACATGTCGTACATGAAGAACAGTGATTTGTAATTTCATAGTCTTTCAATCGAACGTTTCGATGTTTGAGAATGTTTGTATTTTGAATATCGTCACGATACTCGGTGCTACTGATTTGTGTCAAATGGCCAACAATGAGTTTCATTGGAACAAGAATTGTCTATGAATGAAGAACAAGGTAATCCAGTAATAGAGCCATATCTGACAATCAGCCGATGGGAATCGATTAATTCCCTATCACTAATTGAACTATGGTCCATCACTGACTGAAATTTAGTTGAAAATTTAATATTCCGGGTTGGTAATGGGTTTCAAACGAATCGAATATTCGCAGTGCCGAATTTTATTCTTTAATACAGTTGTGAAAGGATCGAAAGCTCTCTCTCTCTATCTCTCTCTCTCTGCGGATTCTATAGAAAATTCAACAAAATTGCTAGGAACAATCAATGGAAATACAAGAGACGACAAAAATTCGCAAAGGAATAAAAACAGAACTTTTGAAGTGTTATTGAATGCGTATAAACTTCCTTGTTTAGTGTATATTCCAATCAGTGTTGCGAAACCTCCCTATTTGCCTAAATAACGATTTCGAGTCAAATTTCAACGCTTTCCTAATCAATTCAATGATATATACCGTTTTATAACCATTCAAAAATTACTCGTTCTCCCCTATAGAAATCTCAAATTGTAAAGGCCATTTCAAAGGTTAAGGGAGAGTGGGAACACTTTTACCACAGGGTGACATGCACCCCAGCAGATATCTTTTCATCTCACAGAGATTTCCAAGTCGTTTTTGCATGTGGCGCGAGTTGTTTGAATGCCCTCACTCCATACGATTCCACAGGAATGTGAAATAATTCTCTCTTTTTTTTATTCATAGCAAAAGCTTTGGCACTCTCAAAATCGCTTCATCTTTGTATCATTCGTGTTTAATTATTAATTTCAAATAAACATTCATAAATTGATTGAAAAATAGTGGTCATTATCTAGATTGAGGTATCAGTTATGTATCAGAGAGAGAGAGAGAGATGAAGAAATAATTGGCAGAGTGGAGGAAAAAATGCCAACAGGGTGGTGTAAGTCTCTCATCATGTGGAGGGAATTGCACATATTGCAATGTTTCTGGAGAACACTAGTATCATTGATAGAACGTTTAATTAGACCTTGCAATCTTTCGCGACTAAAGAGGAATGTTTGCTCTGTAAAAATCTTATGAATGCTGTATCGAATGAACTTAACCTTGAAAGTTATACCAATCTAAAAAAAAGTGGTGGAAGTGTCCTCACTCTTCTCTACCGCTAATCACAGCCGATTATGTCAACTTTATGCTTACTCCTTCAGAGATTTTTCTGAGCTCTTCTCTCTTCCAGACAATTGCCATTTAAAGGATCAAATGACGATTCGTCTTTGAATTTGAGAAGTACGAGCGCTATTTGGGACATTAAATGGCGGACGGAACGAACGTCTTCGAATTTGAAGAGGGCGAGCGTCATTTAGAGCACTGTATAGCAAGTGGAGCGAAGACAATTCTAACTGCAAGAATGTGAATTTCGTTAGAGCAGGAAGTGTGGAACTTTAGATTAGTGTTGCAAAATCTCCCGATTCATTAGAGAAAAATGCTAGGAATTACATGGAAAGACTGGATTCATCGGTACTTAAGGCGATACCAGCGACCCCTGAAAATGCAACCAGACCCATTGGTTAGAAAAAGACATAACCAAAACTATTCTGACAAAATACTCGGAAACGAAGAAATTAAATCAAAATATCACTCTGTAATACAGACCTTTTTCAATGAATAAAGATGGTCTGTATAGAGCGACATTTTTCTTTTATTGCTTTATTTTCGAATAATTTGTCAGAAAAGGTTTGGCTTGGGGTGCATCGTCAGGGGCCGCTGGTATCCCCTTAAAAAAACCGTCGTTAGTTTAGGCGTGGGACAAAATGGAAATAGAACGATGGAAATGCTCAAATCTCATTTCGATTTGTAGTGCTTCAATGTTTCGACTCAACAATATTTCAAAAGTGCAATTTCATGAATACATTTTATAGACTCGCTTTCAAGAATCCATGAGAAGTAGCTCAATCAAATTTCTTCGCACTGAGAGAAATTTATAGTTGAAAGCTACTGTGGAATCTTAGGGATGGAGGAACATGCTGACTCCCCAAATCTGATTGAATTTACAATTTTTTACAGTGAATTCCATTAGGAGTCAGTATCTTTCTGCATTCCCAAGATCCCATAGTAAATTGACTGTGAATTTCTCTCAGTGCGGGTTATGGAGCAGTCAATAAATTGAAGCTGTGTCGATCCTATTACGACAATTTAGAACATTGAGATTCCTTTTTCTTTCAGAAACCATTTTTTGAATCTATTTCCCGATTTTTCGATACCATATCTCCCGATTCAAATGTTCATGGTTTTGCGGCACTGATTCCAACGTTTGAAACCGTGGATTTTCTCCAAACAAGCAAATGAGTATCGTTGATAGGGTAAACAGGGTGAGGTTGAAACAGAACAAATATCTCGCCAATTCTTGGCGAAGGGAAGAGAGATTCAGGGAGGAATGAAGTGAAACCCAAGTCTGAACACGAATTCTAATGGTAATCCTTATGGAAATATTTCTGAAAATCTCTATGAAATCTCTGAAAAATGCTGATATCCCTCTGCAAAAGTCTGATAAAATTTGATAAATTCTGAGATTTTGAAGAAAAGTCTGATATTTTTGGGACATTATTCTCAGAGTTTTTTCAGAGTTTGTTAGACTTTTTTCGTAATTTATCAGGGATTTTCCATTAGAACTTCAGATGAATGATTATGAATTTAAACCTGATAAAACTCTGAAGAAAGTTTGATAAGCGCCGGGGTTTTCTCCGACAGCTACACTGTTAGAAAAATCTGCCTGAAACTTCATAAGAATATTATGAAGTTTTCACATGATCATTTTATTAAATTTCATAATAAAATATTGAATTCAATAATATAATTCTTAATGTTAAGAATTTTTTTCTCAATGTTGATAATTTTGTTCTCAATTGCAATAATATATTCGTGAAATTTAATGAACAATTGTTACATTTCAGAAAGAAATTTTGAAGTTTCATCATCAATATTAAATTTAAGAACTATTATTGAATTCAATATGAAGATATGGTATTTCATAAAGAATTTCGTATCAAATTTGAGAATTTTTCCAACAGTGGATGGAAAAATCATGAAATATGAGTAATTGTCAGAATTTTTTCGGATCTCTTACCGAGTTCATCAGAGATTTCTCATCAGAAGTTCAGATCGATGATTATGAATTTATTCGACAAAACTCTGAAAAAAATGTGATAAATCTCTGTTTTCCTGCACAGGTAAATGAGAATAATCAATAGCATGGAACGCTTCGAAATTTTTTCGTAACTTCTGAGTCGGAACTAGCAGTCGTAAGTCTAACAGACGATTATTCTGACTCTACATGAAATTACGTCAATTGTCACTCATGTTTCATGGTTTTTCATACTTCTCGAAGGAAGCACGGACATTTATCGTACTTTTTTCAGCGTTTTATCAAGAATAAATTTATAAGCATCTATCTGAAGTTGTAATGAAAAAACCTCTGATAAACTCCGAAAATAGTCTGACAAGCTCTGGAAAAATTTGGAAAACAATGTCCCAAACATATCAGATTTTTCATCGAAATCTCAGAGTTTCTCAAACTTTGTTAAACTTTTGCAGAGGAAAATGAGAGTTTTTCAGAGATTTTCAGAAATTCTTCAGCGAAATATTTCCGTACGGGAAAACAGGTTCGTTCTACCAGTGAAACAGACTATGTTCCAAACGGCGTCAGAAAATCATTTTCATGATTGTAGGATTCAAGGGTTTTTTCCAGTCAAACTATGAGGGGATTGCATTGCGTCATTGACGTTCATGAGCCAATCAAGCGCCAATTGATCAAACCTGCATCGGTTGTGGAATTTTGCAACGTTTCAACCTCAAAGAATTCAAAAAGAGATGGAATAAAATGTATCGAATCCTGTTCACAGTGATAGATCATTGTACCACCGGACGGGAAACAATTCAATAATGAATAGGAAAGGGAAAAAGAGAATCGAAGCTCGTAATTATCCTAGACGTAATAAGTATGGACAGGTGTCGTCGCGGTATTATCGTCAGACAATGAGACTACTACCCCGACAACGCTGCATACATATAAATACAATTCCTCTTTTTCCCAGCTCATGCATTCATCAGACGCGTCACGCTACCGTGTCAATCTCTTGTATGCAATATGTCGTCGTGCGTGCTAGTTCGACAGCACAGTTCAGAATACGAGTGAGGGTACACGCGACACACGTGTTATATATTTGTGTTGCGTCTTCTCTCGAACAGGTTAGAGAGGGCCAGTAGGTCGACGAGGTGCCTGAAGTTGCTGTTCCGAAAAAAAGATCGCATAGAAAATTGCTCTCTTCCATTGTTCTCTTCCAATGTTCGCACAAAAATCATAACTACCGGCCTTATTGAGGCAATTTCATTATTTTTTGCTCCTCATACGTCTATGTTATTCATTTTTCCACCAATTTCCAGCCAATTCATCATTGACGTGGGTTAACATTGAGCGAAGTGGCACGCTTCATCCGGCAGTTTTCATTTTTATACATCGATGCGTGCATAGGTTCATGGCTTGGTGACACCATACCATCAATACCATCAGTATTTCAGTATTTCAGCGCAGTCCCCGAGAAAAAAAGTCATTTCAATATCAGATTAATAGCCGTTCTGAACTCGACCGGTGTACGATGTGTACGGTATGCTTTTGCGGGCGTTTTGCATTTGTCATATAAAGTATTGATGATTGTATAACCTATACGTGTACATATAGAACTCACTTCCTGACTTTTTATTTTTTCCTCTGTGTTTTTTGTTCTGTTTTTTTGTCGTTCATTCCCACAATTGTCCATCGTGATTGATTTTACTACCCTCCATTGTTGCTTGCCGCTGTTGTTATTATTGTTGTATCTTCCGATACATAAATCACAGGTGAAAAGATTTTTAATTTAACAACTATCGTGTACGTGTTCCTTCTGATACATAGTTCATAGTTTGCGATGTTTGCGATTGACAAGTCATTACTCATCCGTCAAAACTAAAAGCTCAAATAAAAGTTGAAATGGTCATTCTTTGAGGGCCATACGGAGGGAAACAAAATTCCAATGAAATATCGGTAATTTGGAATTGGTAATATGATATCACAAATCATGGGTAATAAATTTACGTCCTTATAATGTTAAATTCATTGACAGGAGGAGTGGACGATCCCACACCCTATACGGGAGAGCTAATGGACACTCGAAAAGTATCGTCCCTGACAAAAATACAACGACACGTGGCTTTTGCGTATGTCCACGCAAAAGTGGATACATAAGCATCGTAATACACGCGCGACACGATATAACGTTGTACACCACTGTTACCCTGCATCATCGCGCACCATCTGTTCGGTAATGACTCCCATTACCGGACGCGGGGTCTCGTTGAATTATCGGTACATTTTCTGCGAATCATCGTCGTTCTCGGTAGCAGCCGGCGATCATCGCTGCATTTTGTGATCGATAAAACATACTTCAGATTATGAGTTCTAGCCCGATTCATATGTATACTTACTTGTTTTCGATCGAGGCTCGCGTGGTCCATCGACGGTTACTTTGATCGCTCTCGTGTACGTTGCGACCTGAGGTGGAGTTGTCGATACGGTAATTGTGATACTGAAGCTTTTTCCTACGAACATAAAATAAGATGGAAAGTTAGAAATTGAAAGTTGTTTCTCCGAAGAAGAGATCCATTCGAGAAGCAAGGTGTTGTGGAAAGAAATTAGCGATAGCCAACGTAATAACAATCGTTCCTAACTTCAGTATATCTCGTCTCGCCTATTTCACACTGTCTCATTCTCTGGTGAACACGAATGAAAAAGTAAGAGACATTTAAGAGTTGTTTGAGGGTGGAGCACTCGTGTACATATATCACTGGCGAAGGTCTCGAGGTTGAAGGTACGGTATATTAATTCTCTCTCCATAAACGTCGGTCAGAGAGATTGACTACGCGCTCTTAAACGGCCCATCGCTTGCTAATATGTATTCGGTAATTCGCCGCTCCCTGCAGCCTCGACTTCGCGAGAAGAAAGAAAAGAGGAACACCTTGTTTCACCACACCACTCGAGAGAATCTATTGGTATCTTTGGAATTTTAATATCATTTGTCTAGACGAAGGATAATAATATTCACCTCGAACGCGACAGAGAATTACAATGCATAGTAATTGATTTCAGATCATTTTATGGCTCCTTCAAATCGTTATATATCAAATTTCTTTCGAGGGAATCAAAATTATGGTTACATTATCGTAACGCGTACAACATTTCAGAAATTGATACAAGTATCACGAAGAGGGATGAGCAAAGCACAATATATAACTGAGACGTATAACATTTTGCCACTCGCTCTCTGCAGTCAGTTGCAGCTCCCAAGGGGTGGCGGGAGCTGGGGGTGTTTGATGCCGGTTATCATGTTGACAGACACAGCGAGGTGGAATGGGACACGCAAGGGGAGACAATTACAAATCGTTGACGTTTACGCCAATGCAACGAGTACACACGTCCGCGACGCGTCAGATTTCGTCCCTCTGGAACTAAACTACATTCCTGTTTTTTTTTAGATTCTTCGGATTGTTCTCCGCGCCGCTCGATTTTCAACAGAATTTCCGAACGATTCGGGGATAGATTCGTAAGTTTGACAGAACGATTAAAAGAGGTGATCGTCCGTATCTCTCCTTTCCATTGGGAGTCCATCGCATTTGAGGCTAATAATGCTGCACGACCAGCCCCTTCTCTTCCCTTCCTCGTGCCCGAATCTGTGGTTAATACTCGATGATGGGAACGGTCATCTGCAGAGACAGGAGGACAGGACCAAGCTCTGTATATGTATTCGCGAACAACGGAACGAAACGGGTGGATGGATAGAGACCGAGAGACAGACGGACATACGGCATAGAGAGGACGGGTAGAGAAAACCGGGCCACGCGTATGTGGCACCTATATAACGTGTGGCGTCACGCTCCTGTACGACATATACGTGCACATCGTACGGTCTAGTGTTGGTACAACACCGGCAGTTGAGATGAGATGAGAAAGCGAGGGAGAGAGAGAGAGTCTCTACTATCCATGGTCCGTCGTTCACCCACGCACACAACCGCCCAAAACCACTCGAAACCAACTGTTAATACTCGTGGCGGTGATGCACGTCGAGGGGGTATGGGTGAAAGGAGGAAGGCAGTTATAGGGACTTTGGTGAGGTGAGGTAATGTTGGTTGGCGAAACGGGATGGAGATCCGGAGTCTCCACGACAGGATGTCTCTGGAATTATCAAATAATCACTATCGACGGTAATTTCAAATGCATCGACTCTGCGGTGCATTGCCAGTTATGGGATGGACAAAATGACGTTGTCAGTTGGCGAAACGATTGTTTTCAATGCTGAAATATCGAGTTTTAATTCTACTTTGCCTTGCTGAATTTTCCTCACCTTCCATCATCCGGCCCTCTGAATCCTTCTGTTTTAAAATATCATTGTCAATTAATACGCGATGCAGAAACGATACGACGAGGAATGAATTACAAATTCGTTGATATTGAACTGGAAGAACGTGAAATAAGAATTAGCTAGAAAGTAATTTGATTTGTGGGGAAGCCAAGAGTCGTTGCTGTTCTGGAGCAAGAGAAATCACATCTTGCCAATTAGGCCTGTTACCCTCAAAATCGGTTATAAACTTTTTGGATTGATTAGTACTGGGTACTGGGTAATTCAGATGCGATCCCATAACATAATTTGAATTACCCGCGTTTCAATTCAAAAATGATGTGAAAAAAAATTCGCTGTGACCGTGAAATTAGATTTTGCGGGAGTAGCAAATTTTTGCTGTGGTAGCGATCTAATTAGCTACGACAGCGACTTTTTAGCTGACGCAGCAAAAAATGTTGAATTCTTCAACAAAATTTGTTCCAGCAAAAAAGCTGGAGGAGCAAACATTCTTCGCTTGCTTTTTTCCAAAGAATTCGGATGGTCGTCAAACTCTAAATGCAAAACCAAGCATCTTGACTCTGGAGGAATGGCAAAAATCATCGACACGATACGACTCTTCATTCGAATCAATGGAATAACGATCGCAGTCCTTTATCCATTATCACCGATGACTGTTGTTCGATGCGGTCCAATCAAATTAATAAGTCGTAGAGACGAAACCTCGATGATACACCCGGGAGGGTTTGTTCGTTTTGGTTGCAACGCGGCTATGAGCGGTTTCGGTCAATCGTGGAAATTGAGTATTCCGGATTATCGACGAGGAATTGAAAACGAATGATGGAAAAAAGGAAGTCCAGACACCAAACAAATATTTTCTCCCTGCGTGAGAAGGATTCAAGTGGTATCGAAATTTAAGCACCTCCCTTCGGCTAATTAAACGAAAGTTATAGAGGGAATACAGGGTGAGGATCGCTATTCATTCCCGCTCTACTACAACCATTCTCTTCTGCGACTAAATCGAATGAAACATAGATGATGCCATTCGACGGAAACAGTTCACGAGGCACACGCAACACAAACGCGTACACGAATCCAGTTCAACGGGTTAATTCATAACCCCACTCGTAATGCATTTTGTAACAACAAGCATTTCACGGATGACGATGATGGTGATTATTGAATTGAATGGAACGTATGAATTTTATATATATATACACGTGGAAAAGAAAATTTGAAAAAGGTGAAAGATCAAAAGACTTGAAATCCATTGTCCGATGACCCGAATGATTCTGGGGAGTCAATCTCTTTCCTCCCTCTCCTCCCCTTCCTCCCAAACCATGGCAACAACGATGATTTCTGATTAACGGCCAGTTGTTTCGTGTGCTCGGTTGAAACTCGGTGGCGGACATCGAGTAATGACTCTGGGGACGGCGGGAGCGGGAATTCGCGAATACATATGGGATAGAGGACGAGGCGGGGGGCTTGAGGGTTGGATGATGACGATGATTACAATAACCGTGATTTTAGAGGGTCGAACGATAGAATCGTGGCAAGTACTGTCGCAGCCTTCTGTCTCGTTTCGACATTTCCAATATGTTTTCATATATATGATCTACGTACTATGCCAATCTACAGATTTGATAATTCCATTGAGATAATGCGGGGGATATTTTCAACGATTGTTTGCTGACGACACTTGCATCATATCAAACAAATTGTACATATCAGTTTCGTTAATTAAAATAAGATATTTCATTCACGACGTTTTCATGGATTCGATTATATATCCGCCAGAGACAAATAATTACCGAGCACATTATACATGAACCACGCGCACGAGTGTTTGGAAAAAAGTTAAAATACTGGAAATTTCAATTGACAGGTAATGCGGGTGCTTTATAATTGGCAATATTGAAAAATCGTTGTTCCTTGTTTTAAGTATAAAATAAAAAACAAAACAAAATATAACGAGTGCTTTATTAATAATCTATGTTAATTGCACGATTGGAAATTCTGGAAAATTACATTTCTGTATACTGATATATATTGTAAGAAGACTCTCTTCGTTGCATCTCAATTAAATGGTATATGCTCCACAATTTGGAGCAATTGTGTTACAAAAACTAATTTGACTTCAACTAACGATAAGATAGATCTGAAGTCAATTGTAGATGCATTGTTGTACGACCCGTCGCGACGGTTTTTCATAAAAACTTGCAACGTCCGAATTCTAGAGAAATATTCAACAGTTTTATTTGTGTGAATTCAACCAGCAATTTCGCTAATCGATTACTGATTGGGATTATTAAAAACTTCTTCCGTTTGGAAAATAAATTATTTTTGGGATATGCTGTTATTGATATGTTGAATCGTTTATTGAAACGAACTGATGATCGAATAACGAAATACTCAGCGGTTAAACACCCAAAACCTTGCAGTACATTTTTAAAATGATGTTTACAATTGCAATGAGTTGATTCTAGAAGTTAAAAACTGATGGTTTTTCAGATTTTGTGAGATTCAATCTTCGTTTCGTTTCTGTAAGCCATACAAACGTCAAGAACATGTTATTGATGATAATTGAATACATGTTCAACGTGATTTGTTGTAATGAAGAATTAAGATATTTACCCCTTCCGCTTCTGCCGACGAACCTGAGATCATTGAATTTGGCAACTTGATTTTTCATAAGAGCGGTGGAGTTTCGTAGTTCAGCGCAACAGTTTTCATCGTTGCCCGCTCTCACCGTAACGAGGGTTCCATCGCCTACCTCCCCAAGGGCAACCACTTTGAAAGCTACTGGAAGAGTTTTGTTGGATCGCCAGTGGGTTGGTAATTGACTGCACAGAAAATACGGCGAACCTACGGAAAAATTATTCTCATTTATATATTTATATACAATTTTCCTAGTTTTTGCCTTTTGTCACTCAATTATTGAAAAAGACACGACATACTTTCACCGGGATTAGGAGAATATTCTTTTCTCTGATTGATTAATTTCAAAATGGTTGAACACAACTACAACATAGAAAATTCATGAAAGAACGAATATTGCTATGAATCATTTTTATTGAAATTCATCATAAATTCATTCAAGATCATATATTATTAACTGTACATACAATTCACAACCATTCATTTTTCGTATATCTTCTCATTTTCATACAAATATAATAATTACTCGTATGTGAAACGATTGCAAAATTGTATAATCGATACACGAAATATCAATAGGCATTGAGGCATGTTTGTAACTACCACATCTGTTTTTACCAGCAATTATATTCAACGTAGATTTTAAAATGATATCGACACAGAATGATTGAAATTGTGATATAATTAAATGGGAATCGTATTATTTTGATAATTGTTGCGTGCTTGTTAATCAATAATCTCTGTACATAGAATGCTTCAGAATGTATCATTTGAAATGTCTATGATGGAAAAAGATTTCTCGTGGTAAAATTTCATTTGAAAAGCTATTAGAATGTATCGACTGTGTGTTTCTCGTTAATTGTTCACTCGAAACTTCTGAACGTGCGAAGTATATGAAATTATTCATAGAAGAATGATGATTTTATGGAATTAATACACTGATACACATTGTACATAGGTTTCATTTGACCTTTCATTCCAACTGGTAGAAAATTTTAGAAAATTTTTTCACCGATTGTTTACGCAATTCCTGATTTCATTATGAAAGTTATTATTCTTGTCCAACAATCTTGAAAGTTGAGAATAAGAGTCGGGAGTTGAAATTCTTTGATTTCTAATATAAAAAACGAATAAGAGTTCCATCCAGGATTTCTTTAGGAGTTGTTTATCTGATACTTTTACAAAAAAGGACATACGTTCTTAAGTGCGAATTCTAATTTTTACATCCAAATATGATTCTGAATATGATTTTCATTTTAAGGCTTCAACAAGGGTTGACAGGGAGATGAGATTGAGAGTAAAATTGAGAATTCTCCATCAAAAAATAATTTCCAAGACACAAATATAAACTTTGGAGATTATTGGTGTCGTAATTTTATTCTTTAAAAGACTAACACGAGAACGTTTCAAATACACTATGATTATTTTGTATATATGTATAAAATATCAAGATGAAACCATTTAGGACACACAGCAAGAATGTTTACTGAGAAAATTTCAATAGTTCACTAGAAGTCATCGCTCAATACATTAAACTGAAAATGTCAGTACATTCATTGGGATTTTGCTGCAAAAATTCAAATTTTACAGCACAAAATCCGTAAAATTTCAGTGAATGGACTCAAAACTGAAAGTACTGAAATTTTTCAGTAGCAAACGCAGAAAATTTCAAGTTCCTCGTGAATTCAAAACTAGTTTCATTTGGAGGTTCCAGGCATATTTCCAAGATTTTTCAAACACGTTCTTAACATTTTCATTAAACTCTCTTATGGCTTAAGGATATAGATTTCAGCATATTTTGAGGGATGGGAAAGTTCATCTGAATATTCAGATGCACTCTCAAAATTGAACCATATTATTGTTAAGGGGAGGTTTTCATGTAGCGAACCCAAAATAAGGTGATGGAAGTAAGTGAATAAAGAACTCGGGGGTTTTCACACTTGTTAATTGAGTCTTTAAACACCCCAGGCAAGTAATACCAAGACTGACAATTGGATCATGACTGGCGTCAAACTTGGTATGCCAAGTCTCATTAGCCTAGCTTGGGCCAATGCTTGGCTCACCGTAGTTGACTAAGCGTTGATAGAGCCTTAGATACCAATGATAGGACCTAGCGTATTTGCCGTGTTTAATTGAATTTTCGTTAACCAAGTCTCGACTGATGCTTGGCCCGCCACAGCTCACCAACTCTTAATAACACCTCAGACATCAATGCTAGGATTAAGCATATTTCGCTGCGTTTGATTTATTTTTGGTCAACCAAGCTTTAATCGACACTTGGTTCGCCGTAAGCCTAGATACAGCCATATGACGTGGACTTGGAATTTGTTCGCATTTCAGAAGCTTGAAAGATGAAACACCTGAATGTACGTCAGCCCAAATACGGGTATCCTCTCAAAGTCCTCCCAGACAGCACAAGAGTCCTGAAAAAGTTCTTTATAAATCCATTCCATCAATTCTGAACTCTTTTAGAGCTCTTGTGTTGTCCAGACTAAAGTGACTGTGTCGAAATTTCATGTGTCGGAATATCAAGCTTGGATGCCAATAAGAAAACTATCCTATTCGTTGAGGTTGGTTGTATATCAATTATGGCACCAATATCAATTCAAAACATAAAACCAATATTGAATCTCGATATTGAACCAAGCTTGGATGCCAAGCGTTGAACATTGTTATTATCCCAGACATTAATCTAATTTGGTGCCAATGTTGGTAACCCTGCTAGACCCAATGTTGACCAGCATTGGCTCAAGCTTGGCACCAAGATTGGTACATTTGTCAACGCATACCTGGGACGTAAAAAAATTTTTTCCAGTAAAGAATAATGCCATGGGAATTGTTGACACGCGTTGAAACATGACCACCTAAAAAACAGTGATCAATCGGGCGCCAATATTGCAAAAATTATCAGGAATCAAAAATAAAAAAATTTCTATGAAATATATTACATGCAAACTTTTGGTAGCGGTTTTTCACCTTTGTTCTCGCTGTTTAGAGTGATATAAAAAGAAGAAGAAAGGCAAATGTCATCTCCATTTAGGTTCACCCTCTAATAAATTCAATCAGCTTCAAAATAGAAAAAGAAGAGCGATCCGTTCAGCAGTTTTTGAGATATCGTTGAGCCAAACTTGAAAAAAATGATTTCGAGAGAAACGCTTCTAAAGTTTCGGGATACGCATCTTTTAACTTGAGAAAATGTTTTTCATGTACTTTAAGACCCATTTCATGAATTTCAAACAACTCGAGTTCTTAATTTACTTCCTTCTTAAGAAAAAAATTCGAGAAAACCACCTTATCTCCGAATTTGCTTGATGAGAATCTCCCCTTAAGTTTTGTTCTGGATCTTTGGCACATTGTTGATGGCGTATATGATCTAGCGATGAGCGATTTTTAACAGTACCGATTTTTTTTCACATAAGAGTTTCTGTTCAAGTTTATGAAATATCAATAAAAGTTTGATGCAAATTTTATGAAAAATATTACCACTATTCAACTTCGTCAGTCACTGATAGGATTAATCGCAACCCTACGGATAATGTCAGGAACATTCGGATGAAAACCAGCAAACCCTGGAACTGGACAACATAGGGCAAAGCCGAACAGTTTTTGTCACAGGATGTGCTAGTTTCTATCCGGATTCACCTGGAATTTTTTATAGGGAAATTAAGGACTGTAAATGAAAATTCTTTTTGATTGTAGATGATTTTTACGCAGTTCTATGTAAACCATACGATGTTTGGAATTGAATTTTTATTTAAACGGTTTAATTATAAATTTCTCTTCTATTTGAACTAAGAAAATTCGTCAAGAAGTGTATTCAAATAATTATTATAGCATCTCAGAATGTTTTTTTCAACTTAAAAAAAATATAATTTTACAATTTTTTCTCCTGTTTTGTTTTTCAGTTCACACCAAAGATTAATAATCCATGAATATTGAAAATCTTCTTGTTTCTCTTCCTTTCAGCCAAGAATAACGGGCTGGAATTTTCCCTCTGATTGGAAATCGCAGCTGTGAGACGTTTATGAAATAGTTCAGTAAACCTGCTGTGATTCATGATTTAATCTTCTGAAAATTTTTCCATATGCCTCCAATATGTACAAGAGTATACCTCGAAATTCAATGGGTGCATCTCTATTCAATACATTCTATAAATTACACCTAATTTTGAAAATTTTTCCACTCGTGTTAATCCTTGTGAATTCCATTCCAAAACAACGTAGGACCAACATCTCAGCTTGCTCTGTTGGTGATGCACTGGGAGAAAAAATGTGGCTGAATATGAGACCAAGTACATTTTTGTAATAAGCTATATATTCACAATCACAGTTATTTTTATGATTACTTAAGAGCCATGGAGCATTGAAAAAGGAACAAAATTTCGCTACGTAGTTTTTAAATCACTAGGCCATAATTGAAAATTTTAAACATATAGCAATAAAGTTCCCTGCTAGGATTTGGCTCTAAATATAAATTCAAAGCTTAAAACACATTCCTACACATGAGAAAATAAGTTAACAAATTATTGAGATTTGTAGGTTAATATGTTTATAATCGTTTGCATGATTTCAAGCAATCATTTGCAGTTCCAATTTAATATTCCAAGTTCAATTTAAGTAATTCACTTCATCATTGTGGATTTAAAATTTGTATTTATTATTTAGTTGATCAGAAAGTACGTAGCAAAATTTTGTTCATTTCTCGGAGGACTCCATGGTTCTTGAATGAATAATATAACTGATGTAACTATAAAGGTGTGAAGGAGAGAAAAGATATCAGGAGCAAATTATGTCCAGAGAAGAATTCAGAATTCAATAAGATTATAAAAGTGCTACACATTGAAACTCCAATTGAATTTACTATGAACCGTGGTGAATATCATCAGAATTGTACTGTTATTTCTCAATAAACTTTGTTATGAGATTGATTTGTTCCTCTGTTACAAACTTTACAACTCACATTTTCTATCAGCGTGAACAATAATTGTGAATGTCTGATTTTTTACAAAACCCGACGGTGGTAAAGTTGTTCTATAAACGGGTAACTTCTTGCAATGATTTAGTTAGTACATTTTCCTCTCATGTTTCGGAGGAACAATCTCGAGAGGTAGAATATTGCCTCAAGGTGGAAGAAAAATTTCCTATCCTTGATGAGAAAACTATTCTCCCTCACACAGCTAAGTGTAATTTAATCAATCTGGTCAAGATCACCAGATGACAGATTCTCCAAGTATGACCAATAAAACAGTTCCATACCCAAGGAGTGCGAGTCAATCATGATGTATGATGAAAATGATCTTAGGCTTGCCAATTTGTCATACCCCAAACTCCGATTCCACCCGGGTTATATACCAATTGACGCATAATATGGGGGACGTATGATTCCAAGTCACTAATACGTGATTTGTTCGAATCTGACGAATGGGATTTCCGATCAGTCGTAATTGGGAATTATTTGCTTCATTCAGAATTCATAAATAATTTTTGTATGCAATATATACACGGAAAAAATTTTAGGACTGAATCAGTACAACTGTTTGTACTGAAAGAGTTTAAATGTAATTTGAACAGTAACAGTGCAACTTTTTGACTCGACTCGGTTAAAAAAATTGAATTTTAAAAGTTCAAAACAACATCGAACTCTTATAGTCACACGATGCGGGCCATTAAATCCAATAGTTTGGCGTGAGAGAGTGCGGCGCTGCGTCGAACTGCGAGGGCTCAAGCGATCGGACTCTGAGAATAGTGTTGCCGCGATCCAAGCTAATCCGAGTTTTGAGCATGAGCTCGGCTTGGCTCTTGTTTTTGACAAATAGGCTCGGCTCGCAAATCGGATCGAAGCTCAGATTGGCTCGAAGATCGTCGAGCTAGATCAAAAATCTCACGATCCCTACTTCGTTCAAAAGAAACGCGAATAAAAAATTCTTGCATCCAGGGGCTCCTTGGAATACAGCATACAGTACAGGCCATAAGTTTGAATTGACCTGAAGACATTTAACATTCTTACATCTTCGCTGTTCGAAATTGATTTAATTCATATGAGCTACATAAATAATAAGCAAAAAATGTCTAAACAATATAAAACACAATAAACTTATGCAAATAAAGTAAGTTGATTTCCTGAAAAAAACACATCCACTGAAAGAATTGTTTTTCCTTCAGGTGTATTCAAACTTTTGGCCTGTACTGTATTTCTGAAGCTCTTGAAGTTGAGGTATAAAACAACGTTTTCTTAAAATTTGTATGACTCGGCAAATCAAATTCCATAAATGTTAGTTATGAAAACTCCATGAATGCATCTTCCGATGAATAAATAGATAAATATATCATTGAATTCATCTTCAGAGGATTGGCGATAAAGAAAAAACTACTTTATAAACATATTTTCTCAATATCGACTCTGCTACTAATTAAACGTTGAACACAATATTGTTTCATAAACCGATCCCGACCAATGAAATTTCATTAGATTTGATCAGAACATTTTCCAAGATTCAATGAGATTTTGCGAGATTTAGTAAGATTTGGCGAGAATCAATGGTTCTTCTTAATCAGGGTCCTTCGTCTGATAGGAAATTTTCTCAGTAACGATCTAGCTCGTCGATCTCATAGCTCTGGCTTAGCTCGAAACTCGAATCGACTGAAATTTTTTCAATTCTGCTCGAAGATCGGCTCAAAATTTTGAAACGATCTTCGATCCGGATCGAAGATCGCGGCAACACTATCTGAGAGTCCGATCGCTTGAGCTCTTCAATGTTGTTTTGAACTCTGAAGATTCGAATTTTGAACTTGCATAACCAAAAATAATTGAACTGTTAGAGTTATATAAATTTCGAACTCTCACAGTCCTAAAATTTTTTCCGCGTACAAAATAAATAATAAAAACCAAGTCAAGATACACCCAAGCGGAAAAATGTTCGAAATTATGTAGAACCATATATAAGTTATATATAAACTAGATCCATTGGAGAACTTTCACTTGAAGGGATATTTTTCATTTATTTACTCCTTGTTTGACAATCCAGGTGACAAATGAATACGATATTAAACTGTTTTTATATTTTTTTTTTAGTGAAGAATGGAACTCAATGTGAATTTTCTTATGATTCTTTGAGACAAAAATTTGGTATATTCTCTTGTTGAGGGAAAAGGTTCAGAAGACTAGATTTTCTCGCTGCAGATTCTCATTTATCAATTAACACCCAAGAGAAACGGAAGTCAAAGATTGTTTACTAATGGTTTCATGGGAATGAAGTATGGTTAATCTGTATTTTTGAATGTATCAGTTTTCAATCTCACGGTACAGGGGAAAATTTTCAAAATTATATACAATGTTTACATAGTTCAATACAGTTTATATCCAAGTTGTATATAATTCCAAAAATTTCTCCACTTGTGATGTTTTATTATTTTTAAATTGCCAGACAAAATTTTGCCTGCGGTATTTATGAAACGGGACGAAATCGGTTTAAAAATCAAATATGAGGACAAAACCCGACCAAATTTCTCTACTCGGGAACGATACCTGACTGTGAAATCGTGAAAACATTCACTCGCAATTAGGGATGTCGATCCTGGATTAGAACCCTTCTTCATAGAAAATCTATTTATTTTTTATGAATTTCGATAAAATATCGATAAAAAATTGATATATTTTTTGTAAAAGAAAGTCGATATCATCAACCACAATTGAAAACTCCCGAGTCGAAAAATATGAATGGTTTTTTTCATCTGATCGTTCAATATAGTATACAAAATGAGATTCATCTGAGATATATATTTTTCAATCACTCCTACATGACTTCCTCATTTGTTGGGAAAGGAATTGAGGAATATATCTCAAAGCAGTCTCATTTCATCCACGATATTAAGGAATCAGGACAAAATCAAGCTAAAACTCAAGTACGAGCACAAAAAATCTGGAAAATCTCTCAACTTGGACAACATCTGTTTCATAAATTCTCACTTCCACATTCAGAAAAAAAGTTGTAAATCTTACCTCTGGTTGAATAAATAAATGTGAACGATTCAAAATGTAGTTCCAGCTACCGCAATTTCAGTTGATTTTACAGCGGGGAATGTAAGATTTACATCGGTTATTGTATATTTCACATCAGCAAAGGTATATTTCACATTCTTTGTTGTGAAATCAACTAAAATTGTGTCACTTGAACTATATCTTGAATTATCTGCATATTCACTCAATCCTAGCAAGTATGTACTATGAGACCTACACTGGGCCCCATTCCGTCTACATAGGGCCAAGATTGAGCATACACGCTAGGGATAAGATTTGAATTTTACTAATTTTTCTTCTCAGAGCATAGTTTTTCAACTGGATAAATTCTCTAAACTTGATACACTACAAATAGGGAATCTGCAAACCTATCTCTCCACGTTGATTTCAATATCATTATATGTAAATGTTATAGAATAGACAGATTTGTACATGAATCATTATAGTTATAGAATATCTTGTTCGAAAATAATTGTATATAACATGTGTATAACTTCTATAGAGTTTTCATAGGATTCACAAATAAACTGTACACAACTCATGTCGAAATTGTGCATAAACGATCTTCCTAATATCCCGAGTCAGAAGATTTTCAGAATCATATATAATTAAATACAAGTTATATGAAAATTCTATCGAATTATGTACAAATTTCATATAGTTTTGCAAATTTCTCCACTCGGGGTGGTGTTACAAAACTCTTGATGAATTATGTACTAAATTTCTTGCATGGAATCTCTAGAAGATTCTATGAATTCATGGAAAATTCCCCTCAAATAAATTCAGAGCTGAGTGTATAAACCCAAGCAGCACAAAAACTTCTCCAATATGCCATAATCATTCTGTGAATATTAAAGGAAGGTGCAAATGAGACTATTTTGGATAAGTTCGTTGAGATATTCTATTAAGGTGCATCCCATACAGCACAAAAGTCCCCGCAAAGAGTTCCCGTTATGACAGTCAACATGAATTCATTATGAATAGTTTAAATTCAAAATGAACTCTTGATGAATAACTCGATCTTCAAAAAGAATTCATATCACGAATTCATAAAGAATTATTCAGGCATTCAACATGTATGCATTTTGGATTCATTGAGTTCATATTGAATTCATTTTTACTATCATAACGGGGACTGTTCAAGAAGTTTTTTCAGAAGTTTTTGTGAATTCAAAATGATCATTTGTGCTGTCCAGGATAGCACCTAATTATTTGAAATTTGTAAGCATGTTCATAGGATTTTCCAAAGACGTTCTTAGCATTTCTAACCTCTTGTGTTGCTTGGGTATCACATCTTAACATTTTTGATAGTTCGAGGTTCATGAATTTCACGTCTGAATAGATAAAATTATAATCAACAGCTCTTAATGAGCTCTGTTACTATGTCGCTTGGTAGGAAAAGTGTCTGACACATGATTTCATACAATGATTGGTAGGTTTGTTTCGTGGAGATTGACAGATTTCTCATTAATGACCCGTACGGAAATATTCTGCTAGAACAACCATGAATAATCTCCGAAAAAAAACTCTGAAAAACTCCGACAAACTTTGAGAATTTCTGAAATTTTTATGAAAAAACTAATATTTTTGGAACATTCTGTACGAACTTTTCTTAGACTTCCTTGAGCTCTTCAGAGCTTTTCAGTTTTTTTTCAGACAAATAGAAACGAAATTGCACTATGAAAAAATTCTGACAAAACTCTGAAAAAGTGCTGACTGTTAGAAATTTTCAAAATTATATAAATGTATTCATATTCTATATTCATATATCATAAGTGCGAATGTGTTTGAAAATTTGAAAAATAAGTCTCAATAATCAGAACAATGTTAGAAATCCCTCAGAGTTTTGTCAGAATTTTTTCGAAGTGCAATTTCGTTCCTATTTGTCTGAAAAAAAAACTGAAAAACTCTGAAAAGCTCTGAAAAAGTCTGTACAACATCTTCCAAAAATATTAGATTTTTCATAAAAATTTCAGAAATCCCCAGAGTTTGTCTCAGTTTTTCAGAGAAAATGCGATGTTTTTCAGGGATGTTTTATGGTTATTTCAGCGAAATATTTTCGTACGGGGATGTAGATGTGGGTCAAATAATTGTTGGATGAACAAAGAATTTTTCATTGTCTCAATTCTTCGGTAACGAAACAGATTCTTCGCTGCAAAGATAAAACTAATAATAATTTGATTAACTCTCATACGATTTTTCTTTCGTGAAGAAAATATAATTTCATCGCTCAGACTGGGGCTGCAAACGAGATTCGTCGCATCGTAGCTCAACAAAATGAGTGATATCCGTTATTCGCAGTCTTCCTGATATTGTGTTTATTGGAATAATTTGAATTTTCGAAGGAAGTCCAACGAAATACAGTCTCCAGTGAGAATGAAAAAATATAACATCGGCTCGCATAGATCACTCTGTGACTCACTGTAACTGAATTAAAATCTAATTTTTGCATTTGAGTATCATTTGCCTTTTTTGAACAATATCCCTGAAACAAAACTCTTGGAATCTAAGGCCCTGCCTTGCGTCAAGGTTGGGGTAGTCTGGATCAAGATACAACCTTAAATCGTCCAAATTTTAGAAAATGAAATTTCTTGCTGGGTCGCAGGAAACATATTAAGACATACTCTGATACGAAAACCAAGATCCATTTCAACACTGAGAAGGTGTCAAAACAACTTTTATTGATAAATTCAATTTGTCATATTATTTTGTTGTATTTTATGCAGAGCAAATTAGAAATATCATCCAAAGATTCGATTCGGTTTTCAATTTTTTACAGAATCCATTCCTTTTTTCAATAAAGAAGAAGCAAAAACATATGAAAGAAATATTTAATCAAAAATACAAAATAGGTTGAGCAATGATGCCTTGAAGCAGAAAAATTCGCAAGGTTAAATATAATACATGATTACATTATATCTCGCACATGTAGAATATGATTTTTGAACAAAAAGTTTCTGGAATACGACTTATTCTTCAGAATTGAATGTGAAATTTTATTTCAAATTTCTCCCCAATATGCAATATTCAGAGTCACTGACGTTGAAACCGTTTATTGGAACGCATTTCGAATAGGAAATGAAAAAAATCTAATCCGAAATAGATGGTATCGTTTAAAACCCAATGTCTTCCAAGAACAAACAAAGTGCTGGTCAAAAAGGTTAGTGAAAACTGAAGGCATGTATTTCTCAATATTCTTGTACCGAATTATAAATTCGTTGAAATGAATGATTCAATCTGGGAAACACATAATATAACATCAACATAACTGTTACATAACGAATGCAAGTTTTACGTAACAGTGATATTAATGTTACCAACTGTGTACATTGGAAAACTTCAGCGACGTTACATCAATTCCTTCAGAGCTATAATAATGAAAAATTAATATTAAGGATTAATAATTTGACTTAACAACAAAGACATGAGATGAAGATGTTCCTAATTTCTTATGAATGTCTCAATCTTGAGTGAGTCAATGAATTTTTTCGGTTCAGAATGGAAAATTATCAGAAAGTTCTCCAATATTTCAAACGTTCTCCAGAATTCTTCGAAAGATTTAAGTACTAAATTATCAAAGCGATTTTGCGGGAATTTTGTTATTATTTCAGTTTCATATATGATCATAAATCAATTTATGCATGAATTTCATAAAATTATGAACATTACACTGTAAAAAGAAAGTCTTGAATTCAGCTCATTTCATGATTGAATCTATGATGCAAACAAATCAAGCCAAAAAGCTAATCGCCGACACAATAGAAAAAGCATTGGCTGAAATTCAGATGCAAAGAGATCAAGACTTTCTTTTTATAGTGTAACATGCAGTCAATCCAACGTTTCGGGTTTTACACCGACCTATTTTCAGGAGGATATACATGAGGTTTAATGTATATAACAGAAATAAGTTGAGCTTGAGAAATATCAAAGAATACCGAACCAACCTGTTCTAACTAGTTCGCCAGGATGTTCGGCTTGTGCCTCGCCGACGAGTCTCTCGGTCCACCAGAGCTCGCCGACGGCGGCACCCTCGCTCATTTCACCGCCGGCACCGCCTCCAGTGTCCGCTTCTTCGGCTTGATATCTTGTGTTTGTGACCTGAAGGGGTGCCAGGGTGGACCCACCCTCTTGGGAACCTCCAACGGAGCCGTAATTCTCCCCACAGCCCACGTTGCCCACCGGTAGATGCATCCCATCGGCCAGTAGCCGCCCCTCGTCACCCAAATAGGTGTCCTCCTCCTTCACGCGTGACGTCGTGATTTGATCTTCTGCTCTTAGGTTTGTTTTTCTCTCTTTCCTCGCTTCTTTGCTTTTCTTTGCCTCACTCGATAGATCGAATACCTCTCAGACAATTTTCTTACCACTCCGATTATCCTAGATTCTCAAGATCTGGCGCAAAAGCCCTGAACAGCAAGCACTTCACCCTGTTCCATAATGACATTAATGTTAATTGACCAAACCAATCACAACAACAACAACAACAATAACAACAATAACAAACAGTCTTTCAATCCATTCGACTGAATTACAATGTTCAAATTACACCACTTGACACACTAATGCTTGGTAACCTTCTGATCCATGTCACATGTGTATACACATTCTTATGGTTCACATAAAACCACACTCAAGTGGAAAGACCGATTGACCACATGTTGGTTGTCGAAGAGACACTCGTGAAAGTTTGGATGTTTGACGGAAATATAACGAACGTTTTGATCGGAATGAATGAAAAGTGATGACATCGATCGACATGATTGTGATAAATGGAGTGATGATGAAGAAGATCGTGAGGATACGTGTATCGTTCGCTGTTATTCACGCGTTCGTACGTCAGTCGCGGTCGACGGTACGCGACGTAATGACGCGCGCTCAGGTCGGCTGAGACCGCGTGTTCCGCGGAAGCGGTCTGGGAAGGTCCTCTCACCGCGCTCCACCGCATCGCAGCCTTCGTCGTCATCCAACACCGCCTCTCTAGCCGCGGACGCGCGCCTTCTTCAACACCCCGTTCCTCCCTTTCCCAATCCTTCTTGGCCCGCCCCAAGTGCTACTTCCTTTCCTTTTTATTGTTTTCCCCTTTTCTTGACCAACTTCGTTTCGAAGCACCCTGTTCCACTCCTGATTTTCACTATCGTTTTCGTTTTTTCCTAAACTTTTGTCACGGTCTTTAATTATGAGATTTGAGGAAATGTGAATATCAATTTTATTTTTGTATAATATTCCCAATACCTCCAAAGTATAAATTCTGAAGTTTCTGATAAATTATTGAAATTTGTCATGAAAGTTCAAAAACGTTAAAATGATTTTGTATCAGATAGTTGTGAGATTTTTTCAGTATGAAGACTATGGGTATCAAAGTTTAAAATAATATTTTGAGAAATTGATTACAAAAAAATGTTTTGGCCAACTGTGTTATTCCCAGAATCTTGCTTCATGCGAGCTATTTATAGATTCAAGAGTTCATAGCCACTTTGTATGACATTATTCACAGTCTTGTTGTTTTGTCATTGAGATTATTGCGGATCAAGAGACTCATATGAATGAGTGAAAATTAAATTGGTGGGAAAAAATGGACCGTAGGGTCTGAAATGACAGAACTGCAACTGCATCTTCAACAGCAAGAATGATTCTATGGATTCATGATATTTCCTATGAAATTTTAAACTCTAAACATTAGAAACTACTTGATCAGGCGTTACAGACTACTGCTCTCTTGTATTTATAGAATTTTGAACCATGTGCTTATCGAATAAGCGTTTTTTGCATTTGGAATATGCGACGCAGACTTTTCAAGCATGTATAATAACACGTACTTTTGATGAAGGAATTTGTAATCAAGAATCCTAAAAACTGGGAATTCATTTCTCAAAATCACATGAACCATTACTTTCTTGTAATCTCTAGTGTGTTGAGTATAAGCAGAAGATTTTAGTTTACATCTTGATCATTCTCGATTCTATTCTGATTATGAATTTATCCACCTCATAGATTCAGAAAACAATTCGTTTTTCGAGTTATGTTTTAAATATGTTTAAAATATCATATCCAACTATTTCACATCTTTCTTAAACCTTCGAAAGGTGTTCAACATCTATTTGGGAATATGTTCACAGATTTCCTAGATATCTGAAAGTTTCGTGGTAGACATTTCAAGTACATCTATAAGATATCTTAAGAAATGAGATTTTTATTTGAGTCCGGATTAAGTTTCAACATTTTCGTCCACTAGATAGGTAAGACCATTATTTAGGTATTTAGTACGTCCTATCTCTTATTCAACAGCTGATACGCGATGAGGTAGGTCACAAGATTATGATGAAAAAATTCTAGATTCACCCAGATAGCACGAGACTTCTAAAAGAGCTGATAAAGAACTCTTCCAGAACCTTAGTGCTATCTGGGTTGTAACCTTTCCGATCAAACGAATGCACCGAATCGATCGACGATCCACACCTTCCGACTTCCACGCAAAGTACGATGACACACCACGGTACTTCGGCATCACATAGAAATCATTGTCGAATGTTTCGCTCAATGAATGACAATCGAAATCGTACTGCAGTTCCAAGAAGTACGAGGTTGGCATTATTGATCACATTCATGGTATTTCCAACGAGTCAGACAAATTCTCATATTTTCCTACCACGCCACAGGAAGACACAATAACGAATTTTAGATGGAATTATAATACGTCCGTGTCCACTTGGGTTTTGAGATCATTGTAGGCGGATACGTCATTGACTTTCGAGTCATGATTTATCATTCGAATTAATCTTCCGCAATTAGTAGCCTGACGAACGGAATTTTTAGGTCACATGTATCGTAACACATTTATGTTGATAAAGAGGAAGTAGCAACGTCGTCAAAATTCCCTACGTTATCATGAGATTTCCCATAACAGGCTGTTGTTTTTGTTTCTTTTTTTAACCAATGATCCCCTCCCTCCGTTCCTAGATCCACGTGTCAATGTTTACCATTGGACATGAGCGCCGAGAGATTGCTTACAACAGGCCGATAGATAACGAGCCAGAATTATTCGTAACAAGAGAGGAGAATTTTATTTCCAACATTGATTATCACTGTTTATAAAGAAAGCTACTTCCTGTGATTAGAAATATTGTGTTGTAAAATTGTCACTTGTGTTCACGGAGCTGGCATCAAGACCGGCATGGCAACAGAATAAGTGAATTATTAATATTGAGAGAGCGAGGAGGAAGAGGAAATCATGAGTACGTGTCTGCTTTCTTTTTTTATGATTACAGTCTAAATTGATGTTCATAAGTTCGAAAACCACGATCATTGTTGTAACCGCGAATTGTAATTGATATAATTATCGTCTTTTAAATATATATAAATTATTATGTATTACATATTCCTTATTAGTTTTTGTATTCTTAATTAATCTCGCCGATGAAAGAGCATTTAGAATGTATTTTAATGCTCTTTTTCCTGTTTTGAATATTTTCATTTAAATGTGAACGTTTGCACAAAACTTTTGCAAAAATTACAAGATTGTGATATCCCAAATATTTCGGATTTCAAACAACCGCATATTCACTTATCTGTAAATTGCTCAAGATATTTTTTCTGTGCATGATGGTGATGTAGTTCTAGTGAAAATTTTATTTATCAATTTTCAGTTTACGTAGGAACCATGTGATAGTTGTTGCCATGCATTTCGACAACAAAAAATATGGTTTCAATTTAATTACGAACACCATTCTTGAATAAATTCATGGAAGGACCAGTAGTGAGAGAACTCTGTAATGGACTGCGAATGAGTTGAAGATCAACTCCAGCAAAGAATGGACAGACGTCAGTCCAAGATTAACAGACCCCAGGGAATATTAGTCTTTACATTTTTGATACTTGGAAATATTTCTAACTTGATTCACTTGTTGGAGAGTTTGTTCAACACTTGCTGTTGCAATTACAACGTTGGAGAGCAGTTCTGATGAAAGAATGATCATATTAGATGAGTCGAACATGTCACTCATATGCTGATTCACCATAATCCCCATCCCATAGTTTGGTAGGTGCATGTCAGATGTAATCAGAATTGTGAAATCAACTGCTGATTCACTCTATTCATCGCCAATTTTAGCCTTCGCAGAAAGATTGGTTAATTCCAATACAAAAATATTACATCAATATTTGGGCCTAATCGAACGATATCAATGGAAGACCTGTTGATTTCACAAATCTATGCCAAGAAAGCCCCTATTCAATGTTATCTTTCTTTCCCTGTTGTATAAAAATATCGTGGTCAGAATTTTTGATGAATTTTGCTGTGACCGTGGTGCAAGGTTTCCACTTTGTGTGATCTCATATTACGGTTACAACTCTGTTACAACTCTCTGCAGGAAGAAATCATCTTCGTGAAAAGGTTATATTGAAAAATAAGTTCATTTAAATCAAGTTCAATTGGTCTTCTTGTGGAAACCAAATCTAGTAAGACAATAAATGTGTATAATGTGGAGAGTTTAATTTTTAGGAGAGTAGATCATTCTCAGTTCGGTGAACTAAAATCTATACATCAAGCCCTCATTCTTAAGCAGATTTAGCGATACAAGCGAAGATATCCTCAGAGTAATTCGGAACATGATAGAATTGAGTCTTTCATTACAAACTTGCAAACTTTTCATTGCAACATTGCAACAACACCAAGAGGACAGGAAGGTTTGGGCAACGTCAACTGAATCCACGAAATCATGAATATCTTGAAAATATTGAAATTAGCGTTCTATATTCTAGTGTATGGAGATAAGTAGATCGCAAGGAAAGGAATACATACGGAAAAAAGTATATGGTAATGACTACAAGCAAATATGGCAATCAGACAGATATTTTGAAATTTTAATGAGTACCAACGAGCAATCTCCATTGGAAAGAAAGTCTAGAAATATATCGAATTTCTATCGATATTCTACACAGATCTATAGAAATTGAACACTTTATCCATAAAAAAGGAGAATGACTATCTTGGGAATGATACATTAACATAGTAACGATTACCAGATTGCATTGTCATTACTCAAGTCCTGTTCTAAGGACAACAAAAATTTTTTCCTCCGCTTCATGAGGTTTGGGGACTAATTTGGCGTGGTTTTGATGTGTTCAATACAAGAATAATGTCAAGTTTAGTGGATTGGCTCAATTTTCATCATTGTTCATATACAATTTCTATAAATAATTACCATACTTGATAAATTTGATACACAAAGCAATTCCAACTAATTAGATCTAAATCGAGAAATCTCTCATTATTGTCGTATTTAGCACATCATAATCACTTCGATCAGCTTTACACTGACTTTTCACTGTAACTAACTATGAAAAGTTTTTGATTTAATCTGTCTTCTATTGTTATATCGAAGTATCGCAGTAAATTTGAATTTAAATTCCTCTCAATGCATGGAAGGAGCAAAATGAAATGCTCTACATACACTGAGAGAAAAAACTGTAGCTGAGAATGAGCCCAAGTACAGTTCGTAGTCACAGTAGCTATATTTTCACTATCATAGCGATTTCCATAGCCACTTCAAGGGAAAATATGGCTACTGTAACTACAAAAATGGACTTGGGCTCGTTTTCAGCTAAAGTTTTTTCTCAGTGTACAACTTCCTAAATTCAATGTTGAAATGTATTATTCCAAGGATTACAAAAAAACCATCATATAGAATCTGAGAAGTCTAAATACTCTTTACTCAATAAAAAACATTCATCATTCAGATTTAATTGTACTTCTAAAATTATTTTGAAATAATCGAATCTAACAGGGTCCTTACATTCTTAGGAATTCAAGTGTCAATTCAACCGCAATCTGAGAACAGTTTCAAAGCTACAACTTTATAGGAATTATCTCAAGAATTTGTTGTACGTATTCTAAAAGATATTTAAGATAGGTATCAGAACAATATTTTCAAGAGATACATGATTTGTATAGATTCAAGACAAGGACAAATATGAAGATTAGCTATGTAGGTGCACTACTTTGCGTCAGACTCTTCATTTTTCCCACCACGGAAACACTGCTACGAGTTTTGTATAATTATTATAAAAAGGTGGATTGTATTTTAGATATTTTAACGCGAAGTTTCACATTCTTGAAGACACTCATTCTCAACCACATTTCTCACTTCTGGGCACATACGATTTGGAAGCTCCACTTTACAGTTCTATAGAGAGCACCATTTTAGTTTCGTTGTGATTTATGGCACGGCACAAAAGTAACTGAGACTTCTCCCATGTGGGAGATAACCTTTTATATCCAGACCGATTGTTTCTTATCTCTCGCCAATGTAAATCCTCCCTCTTTCTGATTAATTCAAACCATACTAATATTACACGCTGGTAAACATCTCCTTCCTTTTCCTTCCTTCATACTTTCTTTTCTTGTTAGCAGTTTCCTGTTTCTCGTCCATTATCTCTTTTAAATGTTACATGCATCTTTTTTCAACTGCAGATGCTGGATGACTAGAGTTACATCTCTTTTCATTTTATCATTCAACGGGAACACAAATTTATCTTCTGGAAAGTTATTGTACTCTCGTGCCAGATACATGAGAAAGAATCTTTCCTAGATTAGTATGACTGCAGTTTTGGCGTGATTTTTATCAGACAAATTTTTCAGATTTACCACTGTAAAATCTTGATCCTTCTAAATTTAAAATCTGTAGATGATGAGCGTAATTGTCGACAGAATGGTTTAGTTATGGAGGAGATGATAAGCTTCGCATTGCATGAAATTAAATCATTCGCATACAAATAAAATCATTCAGATCAACGACTAAGCTACGCGACGCAAAGAAAAATAACGATTGAATAACCGTCGAATATGGAAAAATAGCATTAGATTGCTGATTACAGTATGTAGATTTCTTTTCGTCTTGATCTTTGTAACGAGTTGGATGAATTCGGAATACATCAGACCAGTATGATCAAAAATGCACAATTTGTGTAACCCTCGGTCATCCCGCGTATTTCCGCGTGTTTTCGTTAACCTTTCGTTGTGCGATACAATTAACCTAATTACGCTTATTTAACCCTTTCAAGACCACGGGCACATATGTGTGCTATGGGTTGATAAAATTTTTATGAAAAGTATATCCGGTGAATTTCTCTTTATTATGGTTTGTCTCAAAGAAGGTCCCAGTGTGAACTGTGATTGTTTGTTGCTGAGAAAATATATATTTCCAATGAAAAAAACTCAACAAATTAATGAGATTTTGAAAATTATCATTTTACCCATATTTTATCTGTGAAATACTAATATCAAAATGTTCTTCTCAAAACCACCTAGAGGATATTTTTCAAATGTCCTTTGAATTTTCAAATTCAGCAATGATTTGTGATGAAATATTCCTCATTCGCTTCGGCAAATTGAGGACGGAACCTTTTATTTAGGACGATAACCCCAAATATGTGACTTGCCGGATCTGCTAAAATACAGGAGCTAATGTAAAAAATTCATCTTACTTGGTGGGATGTACACTGGGAACCCAATTTCTTAGTATGAAAGAAACTTTTCTTCGCCCTCATTCTAATGAATCGTTTTTTCAATGGAAAAAAATTCACTTGAATGGAAAAAGTTTTCATCAGGTTGAACGAAAAATTTTCAACTTGAAACAAAAATATAATTCTTCTTGAATTCGAGGAATGTGATTCCAATTCAATGAAAAATTTCTCCATTGAAATGAATTATTTTTGCCAAGAAAAAGAAGATTTCCCAGAATGAGGGCAAAGAAATTCTCTTCAAGTTTAAGAAGTTGGGTCCTCAGTGTAGATTGAGGAAATTTCCATTATTTCTCTCTACTAACAGCCGTGATCTTACGGTCCTGAAAGGGTTAATGATCAAGAATAAAGTCTGGTTCTTGAACTTGATCCCTATTCTTGTTTAAAATTGTACTTATTTATTCCGATGACTAGAAGATCAGATTTTTGGAAACCTCGTGTTCCCTTTAGACCCCCGTGGTGTGAGAAAAACGATAGCCTATCACGTTGATACAAGTGTAACAGGCTCATAAAAAATATTCCTTATTTCAGTTATTATAGCATCCCTGATATAAAAAAATCAGGACACAACGTCCGTATAACGCTAAACGTTGTTTCGCTGATATCCATTGATTCATTCAGCAATATTCTGATAGCTATAGAATTTATTGACTTTCTATCCAATAAGCATAAGGACATCGTATGAACTGTCCTTAGGATATTTGATTTAAGGGGATACGAGCGGCGTGGCAGCAGCCAAATCGTTTGTAACAAACTATGGACAAACACTTCATATTAATTAAAATATCGCTCTGCTCAGTACTTCTACTTGAATCAGAGAAACGCTGTACAGAGCGATATTTTGATCCAAATGAAGCGCCTCCCTATAGTTTGTCATAAACGATTTGGCTGCTGCCACGCCGCTCGTATCCCCTTAAGCCTGACGGACTTCATATGGACGCACAATCAGTAGTTGGATAGGAAAGAAAAGTATGTCCATAAATATTATGAACCTTCCGTGGACAATTACTCAGGCATTCTAAATGTCCAAATATCTTCCATATGAACGCTGAAGTGTCTTGTCATGGACGTTCTGTGAATGACTATGACCCGCATAACATTTTAAAGTTTCACACATTTTATGTATTTGTAATATACGTGAATTGCACAATCAACATGAAAGTTTTATACATTGCGCCTACATTGAATATGTGAAATTTAACAATGTTCCAAGGGGAATATGTAGGGAAGATTTAAACGTTCCCGGGTCGGAAATTTTGAACAGTTTTCGTCCTCCTATTTGACTTTAACCTAATTTTGTGATATGTCCACAGCATTCATAAATTAGGACAAAATCAGTCTAAACCCATGTAACACAGAATATTCTGAGAATATTCTCACAACATCCGTGAAATGTACTTGATTGAATATTCTCACAAAGAGCTTAGAAGATTCGTAAATATTCTTAGAATATTCTTAGAACATTTGAATGAGACTGTTCCGAATATTCTAGCCCTGGTGAAAATGGAAGCGGGTAAGAAAAGCAAACGAAGCGTATGCTGGAGGGTAACAAAAACGTTGATGAAAAGTATACAGAGCTTAAATGGAAAGGATACAAAGAATATGCGGAGCGGGAGTTGAAACAAAAGAAGCGTATAAAGTTTGAGAAATGTAATTTTAAAAATTGAACCCCATAGCGAAGATCGAACCGGGGATTTTTACAATGATAGCCGAGGGTCTTATCCACTTAGCCATTGATCGTCATGGGGTCGATCGCGTAAAGATATTATTTGAAATCAGAATAAGTATGATTCGCATACGTTTAATATAACTCACTATTACTTCACACGAAGAGTGTGTAAAACGGGATCGAAAGCTTATGAAGCATGTATGGAAAGTATGATTTCATTACTTCACAGTAAGGTGGCATTACACGTTTCATGAAGAGGGAATTGAAACATTTTTCGCTTCGTATGCGCTTCCTCCGCGCTTTGTGTATACGCTTCATTTTCACCAGGGAGGAACGCTCGTACAATATGCGTACAAAGTTTGCAGGGAGATTGGTGAACAGCGCATGCGCAGCTATCGGGATGACATGAATCCATGAATGGCGGATAACGTTGTTGACAGGATACAGACCCTTGGACAATCTATCATTTTAATTTATGTTTTGGGAATAATAAATCTATGGAGGTGTATTTTAATATCGCAAATGTTCTCTGAGAGTGCCATGTGTGAAAAATAATCCTCAAAAGTGTAATAAAATATTGAAAAATACCGTATATATTATGATTGCTTGTTGTCATAAATGTCTCATCCATCTATGTGAATTCATAATATTGCTAACGATCCCGTACAGCACAACCACCGATCCTCCACCTAGGACTTCGGTGGACCGGAGGTGGAGAATTGGTGGAGAAATGGGAGCCGTGGAGATAAGGGAGAAATAAGGGAGAGTCTCCGTTGAGGCAACGGAGAGGCGACGGAGAAATGTCCGCCCCCTGTATTTTCAATATAATTCTTATTGGTGCATTTACGTAACCAAATCTGAATGTATGAATTCACGGATTTAAGTTTTACTGGAAATACAGGGGGCGGACATTTCTCCGTCGCCTCTCCGTTGCCTCAACGGAGACTCTCCCTTATTTCTCCCTTATTTCCACGGCTCCCATTTCTCCACCAATTCTCCACCTCCAGTCCACCGAAGTCCTAGGTGGAGGATCGGTGGTTGTGCTGTACGGGATTCATGGTTACAGATGTCTAATGATAAAAAAAATTGGTTGTGAAGTAGTTTTCGGTGACATGCAGAAGTTTATATTGACGGGAATTCTTATTTTAACAGCATTTTTTTCTAACCTTCCCACAATATCCCTTGTAAAAATGATTCATATATGGCCCATATATCAACTGTATTTGATTCATATATGGACTTGGTACGAATCATATATGGTCATATATAAATCATATGTAATTCATATATGTGGCATATATGGCCATATAAAATTCATATACGATTGTTCAATCCATATAAGGACCAAACATGACCTATGTATAGGGAACATAACGCCATATATGAAATGTATATGGCCCATATATGAATGTCTGAAATCATATATGTACCATGTGTGGTCATATATGCTGCATATATGATTCATTTTTACAAGGGATCCGTGGCATCATATTCTGAGAATATTTGAAACAGTCCCATTCAAACATTCTGAGAATGTGCGTAGAATATATTCGCACGTAATAAGCATCTCCATAGAATATTCGAATATCCTCAACGTATATTCTTGGAACATTCTCAGAACGTGTGTGTGCTACCTGAGAAAATGGAATAGTGAAAAAGTTTTTCCCCTCCATACTTCATCACCCAATTGATTTGGATAAAACTCATATGGGACCATTATCGGACCACGACTGAGACGAGATGTACGTTTGCATGCAATTGGATAATTAAAAGAGGAGATATACGCGTTTGCAAAAATGCAATTTTTTTGGTTTGATTTTTCCTTCCACATCTCGTTCTTGAGGATAGATTGTATTAAAACTGATGTGGGACCATCACCAACCTTGACTATAAATTTGGCGAACATTCATGAAGTTCCACCATGATATACTAATCGAAACAGAAAAAAAGAGGGGTTCGTATAAATATTGATGGACAAACCGGGCATCGGACGCGGATCGAAGTTGGTTCTCTGCACTGAAAGGAGTAGAATCTAATGATTACCATGCACGAATAGCAATTGGGGGACAGCTTCGCGGGTTTGGCTTCATATACTATGAAGAACCGTCGCGGTGTCGTCGGCAATGGTTACCATTCACATAAAGATGGATACCAGATGACGTAGTCACGATCATCAACTTAACGATTCTGTCACTCAACTATCATTGTCGCATGAAAATGGTTACAATTCACTTCTCTCAATGAGGATTCTGGGGAATCGTTCGGTAAAAGAAATTTCAGATTCTGAAGGGCGGAAAATTTTTCGGGTCTTCAAAACGATCATTAAGCTCCTTTTTCTGAGAAAGCAATCAATAGAAAGACCAACAAATAATGAAATATATATTTCCTTTACTCAAACCTAAATATTTCTACGGAGCCATAATTCGTGCAGATGAACTTATTGTTCACAAAGCACAAGGCATCCCTGCACTGAGAAAAATGAAATGTGAAAATAACCTCTATTTCGTATATTTCTCACCCGTCAAATAATGAAAACTGAAGCCAGCCTTTCAAAAGTGAAAAGTACCTTTTCAGTGTTGAATTTCACCGTACATTCGGTTTGATTCACCAAAAAGATGGTATTTATCACCTAACTCATGGTAATAATAACCAGAATAATCTATTTTTGACCGTCAAATACATTACTATATTGAAACATGATTTCTACAATGCAGATTTTCCCCAGTGTGGGTAGTCTTGAACATATTTCACCACAGAAGGCACGAATTTTGCTTTATCCTAAAAATTGCTACTAGATGCCTCGTGCAACAGTTTCCAGAGTTCTCGAGAGAAGTTCTTCAAGAAATCAGGGAAATTTGAAGGAATCTTTTGAATTCCTAGGACCAAAACATCTTGGAGTGATACCAGCGTACCCTCTGAGTAAACTTTTTCTTGGTAAGAATTATCTGAACTGAATTCTTGAAAAAATAGGTATGGCAACGAAAATCTCGCATTACGTTTTAGCAGATGTTGAAATAAATCTACACGGAGAAAAGAATATAATAATGGTTATCAGACAAAGTATACTAATCGAAGGACATAATTTATTATGACGTCAAATACTGTACATCTATCAGTGTTTAGCAGAAATATAGTAACTGTTGCGAGAGTTATGATGAATTGTCATATACCGACTGGCATTTATCGTCATAATGAATCATATCCTCCAATTACACAGTAAAAAGTAAAACTTGAAGTGATTCCGAATATCAGCTTAAAAATGCAGCCAAAAGTAGCGCCTATTCCAACTGAAATTCAGTCTTTTCCATTGCTTACTTTCAGTTGGAATAGGCGCTACTTTTGGCTGCATTTTTAAGCTGATATTCGGGATCACTTTAAATTCCACTTTTTACTGTGTACTATATTTGTATGAAAATGGTTATCATATTTTTTTCTCCGTGTAGAGAGATCTAGTAGAAGTCTTTTTGCAAAGTATGAAGTTTGAAACTCTCCCATACGCTTGAAAGATTGACGAAAAATTCCTTGAAAACTATGCCGGAGACCTAAAATCCAGATTCTGTAAAACTGTTGCTTGACGCCAGATTTCTCCCAGATGGTTGTCATACAAATTTTTTCTCCGCGGAATTTTCAAAAATTCCGAAAGAAAATTGAGCTCTCAGATTGTTTCTTCTGTCAATTCCTATTCAATGGTCTAAATAAGTCCGGAATCGCAAAGTCCCACATCAATCACTTTTGCATCCTGATACACTTCCACAGAATCAAAATAACACGAATGATATCAGGATGAGAATTCAATACCGTAACTAACAAGAGAATTTGCTATTCTAAATATTTCTGATCATGAAATGATATTTAAAATTCTCCACCTCACCACATCCTGGAAAGAGGAGGAAAATGTCCCACATGATTTGATTCGAAAACCATCGTATCACGATCTACATTCTGTGGTAGGATGCAAGGTGTTAAACACGATTCAACTATTTCATATGGATGTGAGTAGCATTATCTCTTGTGGAACATTTTTATAATGTATGATACCGCGTCGCACGAGCAGCGCGCAAGGCGTAACAAGTGTCTGTGTGACGTCACGGGGGCTTCTGGAGGCGGAGCCTCCAACTAGAAGGGGGAAGCAGGTGGGAGCTAGGGTGACCTAGCATTTGCCCCACCCTCGCAATTTCTTCCTTCGCGATTCCACTGCTACACCTTCGATCTTTTCTTCACGTTCTTACTCGCACGCAGGCGACGGGTAATACCACCACCACTACAGTCATCACTTTTTCCGTCTTTTCATTCGAAACGTAGTCATGAAAGCGGTCCTTCATCAACCCTAGTAGCACCGAAATATCTAAATATGCTATGAACTTCATATTACATACTTATACAACTTTCGGATGATTCTAGGGAAGGTATGTGCTGGATTCTGGAAGTAAAAGTAACGTCAATCAAATGATTAGCAGGAATTTTGCAGGGTACGTAAGAATTGAAAATCAAAACAACTGAATATGGACAATACATGCAACAACTAGTTGAAATCGAACGTAAGTCAGGCATAAGTTGTACATGATTTTTCTCATTCTATGTGTCCGGTTCCCAATTTTTGTTAATTAGACATTTCAACTGACTTTTACTAGAATTCCATCGGAACCTACGAAAACAGAAACGTTTTTGGACCCCTAGAATAGAGCTATCAATATTTAAAAGTTTATTGAACGCTCATTGAATGTAAATTCATCTAAAATCAATCTAAAATTGGTTAAATGATTACTTTATGTTCCTTCAGATATAAAACAACTTTTCCTTGAGTATTTTCTTCATCGGTAAAAATTTCAAAATATTTTCATCAATTTCAATACCAAATTTGATATCAATAGTGCTGCAAGATTCACAGCAACCGCAGTGTTCTGGATAAACTCGGCGTTCACTATGGACCTTCCAATCGAAGTAACAAAGAGTTTCATTCTGAATTTGGTCTATTTTGGCACAGTCACACAATTCTCAGGTCGAATTCGAAAGGATTAAGAACAACACACCAATGAATAAATATTTTGATAAACAATCCAGGATGGATCATATGGGGAACTGATATTGAAACTGAATGAGATGTTGAAATTGATATCTGATTTATTTATAATATCTATTAATATAGGAGTGAATGAAGGACGAATGACCATTAAATGACAATCCAACTCGATCCATATGAGAGATCAATAACAAGTTGACGAAAAATATTTGAATCAATCTTTAAATATTTGAGTTTGAAGATTTTTATGACGAAAAAAGCCACTTTGATCTGAAGTACAATCGAAATTTTTTTTGCATTCAAATTCTTTCAACTTGAAAAGACTGAAAAGATGTTCAAAATTATCTTGAACATGGGCGTCAATTGAATGCTATATGCGCTGCAGGAATTAATTGGAATTTTCCTGTCTCAGTGCATGTGCATGAAATTGACTATAAATTCAACCTGTAGAAGACGGGCTGCTTTCAAGAACTGTGTTACCTTTTTTGTCGTATTCAGCACATTACCAAAATCATCCCTGAAAAATGTAGAAAATGTGATTTCTTAGATGGTCCCGTTCTCTACAGGTCAACTGTAACTTACAGCGAACTTAAACGAGCAGAAAAATTGTGTTAATCACTGCACATGCATGTACGGGAATTTTCCCATAGAAATTTCTCACAGTGTGGATAATCATTTCTGGAATTGTTAGATGAACTGCGGCGTTGAGAGTAGATGCATTAGAAATTTGTATTCAGCATACATCGTAGTACTCGTAACTCCAAAGAAGAATTTCGTTCGATTCTTCTTTGTGGGGACAAACAAACGGGAAGTCCAGTAAGATCTTATTTAAATCAATCTAAGTTCTTTATGATACAAATACCATATCATTACACTTGTAAACACAATGATATGCGGAGAAAACGTTTCAAGGTGCTTGGAGAGGTCTCTTGGGTTGCTTGGTGAACCGCGTTCTGCTACCGTTTGTTGCACTGTGGTCTGCCAGAAATGCAATCGACAAAGCAGATGCGGTTTCACTCGTTCGTGCGAACTTGCCCGAGGGTGATTAACCCTTTGGAACGAAGTGAGGGTGTTTCCTTACCATGACCTGATAAATTATATATTTTTTTATACTCTTGGCACATTTATAGAATTTCCTAATACCTTACTTTATCCACCACGTCTAATGATTCTTCTTTTATCATATCGACTTTGCAGGAAGGCGTCGTCTGGGCCATGTAAAATGATTATACTTCCTGAATTGTTCAAACAGGAGGTATGTTGATAATTTGAATATAACATTGTTACATTGATTACATTTCTCGATTAACAGTTCCTCGGTCCTCGAAATAATGTCAATTTCATGCGCAATTATTGTTTGATCACGCGATATGTCCATGTTTGTTGCAATCAGGGAATTCGATAAAAACTGTCTGGTCAGGAGGAATATTTTATCTTTATGGAAACGATAGGTTTTTTTCTCTGATATTGACTCCAACGAAATTCTTGTCGCATCGTGGCGCCATTATTATCACTACGAGGGAGGAAAACGTTCAGACATTGACAACAATAAGAGTTTGTAATGAACGTATATCATATCGTAAGTGGGATATATCCGTTTCAGTTATCTCGAAAGATACAAATTTCTAAAAATTTCGTGTGTGTTCATAAGTAGTCGTGAAAGATTAATCAATGCTGCTTCTAACATCGAGGTATGAGTTAATCTGCCTTCAGGACAAAAGGTTAGCTAATGAACTATAAATAAGGGTAAAATACTCACGGCCAAGTGGACAGCCACACTTACTGACCCTTCGTAATTAAAATCCCGTCCTAAATCAGGACTAGAGACACGATTAGACAACCTCCGGTTCTGCACGTCAGCTTAAACCTGAATCCGTTAGCCCTTACTTGCCCCTACCCTGGCTTTCTACCCTTTATATCCTTACGTGAGAGAATATTTCTCGTTTTATTCTGGAGATGAATCTTGAGATTCGTGTATTCATTTGGTTTTATGAACGAATCATCGTTTGATAAAAATTGTAATTGAAGAACAGTTATGAAAAAATGTTAATGTCTAATATAAACATTGAAGACAAACGTTCTTCGTGACTGCAGCAAACGATTTGAGGTATTTTTGTTTCCGTTGATTCAATTGGGAAGCGTGCAGGTAATAATCCAATGAGGGAGGAAGGTAAAAAAACACGCGATAAGGAAAACTGTTAGTTTCCGAATGAAGGGTGCCGAAGTTTATCCACAAACGACACGAAAAGTCATTTCAAATTTTGTGGTTAATTCTATGGATGAATAATTTTTTTCTCTCTATCCTATATAATGAACAAATATCACGAATTGTGCAAATGCAACGTTTACAGTATTTTATGCCATCATTTTTTGGAATCTTATGAAGGAAATTCATAAGATCTCATTCTTTATCTTTATCGATAGAATACTTCACGGAAGAACTTCATGGGCTCAAATGAATAGGAGTTAATAAAGTATCTGTTATCATCAATTAGAGAGACGAATATGGAGCTTTTGTTGTTATCCTCTTGCGCTTATTCTCTTGTTGACGGTAATACCTCCTCTAACTGAATGCGTTTCACCCTTGTACATTCTCTTAATAAGCTTAATAAACCCTGAACGCTCTGATATTCCCTTTTACCTCTACACGGTAAAGGGATACGGGGTACAGAGGTGGTCATCTATTATCACAAGGTTTCGAAAATACCCCTTGACGAAAATTTTATAAGTTTTCATTGTTGTCATTTGATTGAATAATTTCGTTAATATCAAAATGGAACGAACATTTTTGTTCGTTGAAAAATATTAAATATAAAATAATTCAAAATAGCAAACTTCTGCTTTTAGTCATTTAAATTTTGCATCGAAGATTAGAAACAAAGAAAGGATTTAGATTCCAATCCTAGATATGAAAATCAATTGCTACTCTAGGTAGATTGCATTTTTGGCACGAAATCCCTGTTCAAAATGCCAGGCAGAACCGGAAAAAAATTGTCTTTCGGATTTTGATTGGTTTTTGTCCTGTCCCAGACAAAACCGGTCAAGATTTTGAACGGAATTTGACAGGTTCTGTTGGATTTTGTCGGGCATGTACATCAACTCCAGCACTGATGTACAGACTAGACAAAACCAGATAACCCAGATCGAAAAATTTGAACGGTTTTTGTCCTCATATTTCGTTTTTAGACTGAATTCATCCTGACTTTTGAATAATGCGGATAAAAACAGTACTTTTCCACGATCTCAGTCTGAATTTCTCTTCAATCAGTTCCATCCGTTGGAGGAGAAATTCGGACTGAGATCGTGGAAAAGTACTGTTTTTATCCGCATTATTCAAAAGTCAGGATGAAATCAGTCTAAAAACGAAATATGAGGACAAGAACCGTCAAATTTTTTTGACTCGGGAGAACCAGACGAATGAGGGTCAAAATGTTGCGTGGACAATTCATGCTCAATACAAGAGACGTATTCTGAATTTGACATGAGAAGCAAAACAGATAAATATCTCAAAATACTGTATTCGCTTGGAGTTTTATAAGGAATTTGAGATACTTTGAAAGATTTCTTAAAAGAATAAATGAGTCGACTCGAGGAAGTATTTTGCAGTACACCTGTGTTCTCTGTAAAGAAGATGAGATTATACACTGAAGAATAGGTTAGATATAGAGGAATATAAATTTTCTGAAACGAAATGCATTACTCCAAAATTGCGACTCAGATTTTTTCAATTCTTTTGAATTTTGAATTCTCTAAAGGATTCTTGAATGTATTTTGGAACTATCAAAATGTGTGTGCTCCGTTTTATCTAAAGTGACATTTGAATCTTAGAAAGATCAAGGTAAAATCCATACAGGATTAGAGGGGACTAAGTCCGGTTAGTTTATAACCTCGCCACCAAGAGAGTACATGGGTCAAACTGAAGAAATTTATCACTTTCCTCTTCCTTTATTTTATTTGAATGAAAGCGTGTGTGTAATCTCAGAAAGATTTGAATCCGTCGGAAGAGGAATTCCTTCTGTGGCGATATTAAAGCACTAAGTGAAATATTTCATGCGAATATTCTTGAAGACGTGTTAACAATTTGTTAAATTTGTTATATGAATGAATATATTGTGCAAGATTGCGCATAAAATGCCTTATTGATAACATAATGAAGCAAAGAATAACGCTCTGAATAATTCTGGAAGAATACAAGGCAATTGGGGCAATTATGTAGCAAACTAAAAATGTCAAAAATCAAGTATTCACACGAAAAAAAGAAAATTGTAAATTTTTCTATGTAGCATAACCACGGTGCGCTTCGAAGTACTAAATTGTGGATTTTGTACTGTCATTGTCTCCATTACAGCATATGCATTACGAAAAACGAAGTAAATGGAAACAAATACTCTTTTGGAACGTAAATCCAGAAGTTCTTTTATCTTATGGATAATATTACCTTTATGTATTGTGAAATTTTCACTCATAGATTGATTTAAATGATCTGGAAGATATTCTACCAATATCAAGGCACATAGTTTCCTCAACTGGTATGATTGGATTGAAAAATAATGCCTGTTTCGAAGTTGTGATGGGGATATTTGATAGATGTGTACTTTATATACAATTTTTATAAAGTTTTCATCGATCTTTTATAAAGTTCATAATACCCAAGCAGCAACAGAAGTTCTAAGTATATACGTACACTGAGAAAAGAAAACAGTAATGATTACTGTGAATCGCACGAATCAATCAAATATTCTGACAAAAATCAAACGGATAGCAGAGGTAACTGTAATAAAAATAATGATTATGGAACTTAGAATACTGATGCATGTGATGGACAGTGATGATTAATGTGACGCACCTTACATGAAGTGCAGTAATAATGAATGTATCGACAGTCACTGGTGACTTCCAAAACAGTAATAATTATTATCCAATTCACTCGATTCATTGGTGGCACGTCTCATTCGTAAGAGATGTTATGTGTCACCAGAATCATCATTAGCTGGAACAGTAGCCAGTGCTGCGCTATGATAAAATCACAACTGTGATTTATGTGGTAAATCGAACAGCGGTTAAGCATTAAGCGGAATACCTGTGTTGGTGCGGATTTTGATAAGGCTGAAATGAGACGCATTTTAATATTAAAATTAGGAATGGTTGAACATTCAACAGTAACCTAAATAGTTCAGAACACCAAAGTCATTGAATTTTTCACTGAAAATACATATACGTGCATGTCAGTATATTCATAACCTTTTCAATTGCTAATGTTTTTCCATACAACATGACAACGATCGAGTTTGTCACCTTCACGTGAATTCGAATGGAAAAACAGTGAAAAAATAGCCAGTTCATATCGCTGGGAATATGTTTAACATATAAAGTTCACTCGAATTGCACGTTCAGTAAGTGAAAAAAGTCCATGTCAGTTCCAAAAGAAAGCTTTCGGCGTTTTGTTGTAGTTTGTAATATTTTGACCCTCCCGATGCATAACCGAAGCCTTAAAACTCCTTATATACTCAATTAATGAAAGCCAGATCTCAGAATTTCATGAATAATGACAGAATATAAAAAATCTTTCCTTTTGAACTGACACGGACTTGTTTACCCAACGTTCATATAATATCAAATCCGTATTACATTAACATCGTGTAAGAATTTACATATTTTGAACGTTAACTCGGTGGGTGACCAAGTCAGAGTCAGTTCCAACGGAAAGATTTTTTATATTCTGTTTCTGCTTTTCAATTTTCGCTTTTCTTTGTTTTTCGATTCACGTGAATCACAGTGCTGGTTACTGTTCCAGCCAGTGATGATCCTGGTGACACACAACATCTGTTACAAATGTACCGTGCCACCAATGAATCGGGTGCATTGAGTAACGATTACACTTCTGGAAGTCTCTAGTAACTTTTGATGCAATAATTATTGCTGTATTTCATGTAACGCGCGTCACAGTTGACAAATCGCCCAGTACTGGAAAGGTTGTATTTGCCAGACTTCGGCAAGAACAAATGTTCCTGTTCAGGCCCATTACTGTTTTTCAACTGGCTGTACATATTCGACGGAGTTGAGACGGTATTGGTTGGCGTGGACAGACAGTGTTGGGCCAGTAATGAATCAAAACTGGCCGGAAAATACACGGATCGTAGTGTAACGGAGCCGCGCCAGTACTGTGCCAGAGTTGGGATAACCATTCAATATATCCAATAGGCGATCGAGTGCCAGGATCAGTAGGGCAATGACTAACTACAAAATCGGTGGTCGAGCTACGTTAAAATTATGTCCATGGAAATCCGGCTGTTATGGTAAACCAAAGCGGCGCCAGTACTGAGCCAGAGTTGGGATTACCATTTCATATATTTGATAGCCGACTATATGCCAGTATCAATATGGCACTGGCTGACTACGAAATCGATGTTGTATTGTCGTTAAAATCAATTCATCATGACAAATGGCGTGGTACTGGTGAGGTTGTATTTGCCAAAGTTCGGCAAAAACAACTGTGCTGGTTCAGAATCATTACTGTTTTTCAACTGTCGCCGAACATTCGCAAAATTTCAGCCGGTATTGGCTCGCGTGGACAGACGGTATAGGGTCAGTATCGAATGAATACTGTCTGGATAATACCCAGGATTTCGAGAAACGGTACCGCGCCAGTATTCAGCCAGAGTCGGTATTATCATTCCATATGTACAACAGACGGCAATATGCCAGTAATGATATGACTCTGGCTGACTACAAAATCGATAGTCGATTGATGTTGCAATTATGATCTTGGCAACTCGGCTGTTGTGGTCAGCCGGAGTCGCGCCAGTATTGAGCCAGAGTTGGTATTATGATTCAATATGTTCGATAGACGACATGGTACCAGTATTGGTGGGATTCTGGTTGACTACGGAATCGGTAGTCGATTGACATTAAAATCACGATCTTGGCAACTTGATTTTTGTAGTGAGCCGGAGTCGCGCCAGTATCAAGACACAGTTGGTATGATCATTCCATACGTTCGATAGAGAACAATGAACCAGTATTGGTAGAATCTTGTTTCACTACGGAATCTATGGTAAATTGCGTGACTTCAAGGGAATTAGTGCAATAAATGGGAATTTAAGTGGTTCGTTGTCAACTCGGAGATTAGCTGATGTGATAGAGACTCTGTTTCTCACTCGCAGGTCCCAGGTTCAATCCTTGCCCAGTGAACTTTCATGAAACCACTTTCAAAGCGTTTTTCTCGGATAACGGTGATGAAAAAAATAGATTCACAAAGTTTTGAAAGTTCAAATTCAATGTATTTTTTTTTTACTTGAAATATAACTCCGGGGATCTCTAATTACCAGCACTGTGTCAGTACTGGGTCGGGTCTGAATTCCTACGTAGGATGTATTATTTTGACCCTCTACCACTTCTCATCCAGTACTGGCCGAACAACTGATTCTGTTGCAATGCCAGAGTTCCACCATAGTAGGCACACACCAAATATCGCTACCGACGTGGTGGTAAATGTTTTACTGGCCCTTATGTAAAATGATGGTATCATTCCGACTCCTTGCCAGTACCGTCCAAACCACTGGCCCCATAAGGGCAAGGTTGGATTTGCCAGTACTGGCAACTCTGGCAACAGTACCGCGCCAGTAGCGGCCCGTGTGTACATTTCCACATGGGTAGCTATGTCATTTGCAAATCTCAACATGCTCACATTTTCTCCCTGAATCTGTGATTTCAATTGCACTCGCTCCTTCACTTCGTTCATCGCTTCTTCTATATATAAATTGAAAATCAATGGTGATAGTGAGCATCCTTGTCTCACCCCTCACCTTGAAAATTGAATGACCTTCGAAATGATCTCAAGTTTGTCTTTTTACGATGTTCATGGTTTAATGATGAAATAGGAACAGATAAATCAGATTTTATATTCATATATCCCCTAATGAGCTTACAAGCTCGTATTGTGAAATTATGATACAATAAACGTGCTAATTGGATGGTATAGAATTATAGTACATGAACCATATAATCCTCATTCAGCATGGAACGCAAATATGACATTACCTGTGATACCATTTGAACTGAAAGTAACGTTCTCCAAATCCATCATAGTCTCAAAAGCTTTAGATCCTAAAAATGTCCTGTGAAATATCTTGCAAGCATATTCGTGGGATATCCTCCTGAAGCAGATAATATTTCCATATCTTATGGATATCTTGGGAATCCCAGAGAACTTTCCAGACTTCTGACAATTATAAAATTGACAAAATTTAGCGGTAATTCTGGCTCAATGCCTGGAACTGAATCCCTGAATAGTGATTTCAAGAATTCATTGAATCGAAGTGACTACCCAATAAACTTGATATCTGAATCATATCGAAAATGATTGCGACAAGCATTTTCTAGGCATCTAAAAAATGTGTCAAGCAATATCAATCAACAAGTTTTAAATGTCACGTATATTTGTAGATATGATTTTTTTGTAGTTAAAATTTCTTTCTCCCTCTGACTAGGTTTTTAGTCAATTAATAGATGTTTTTTTTCTTTCAATAAATCAAACCAACACTATACATTTGATCGTGCATTAAAATTTCACGTCAAATGTACAATGGATCAAAAACCCATTTCCCCACATGCAATTTCACTTGCACAATGAGAAAAATTATCTATTATAAATTACTAGACTCGCTAGTATATTGAGGATATACTTGCATTTGAAGGTTATATACCAAACATTCTCATCAAAAGCATCAGACTTTGTATTATAAAATGTTATTATCCTACCATTAACTCCCAGAAAGTCTGGTACTTTTGAAGAAAATGTTTGGTATATTACTTCGGAATGCAAGTATATCCGCAATATACTAGCGAGTCTACTAATTTATAATAGACAATTTTCCTCCGTGCATGTGTGCAAATTTGTGGATGAACCATATGAAAATTACAAAAAATCACACCTCTGTCAATGGTTTCCCTGGCGAAAAAATTTCTCATAATTTCTCATATTTTTTCATCATTTTTTTTCATAATTTTCTCATAAAATCCCATAATTTCTCAAGGATTTGGAACATCATTATGAGATATGATGTTTCCATAATTTTCCATAATTTTCTCATAAAATTCTCATATTTTCTCATAATTTTTGCATAAAATTCTATAATTTCTGAAGGAGTTTGAACACTCTTATAAGAAATGCTTTTCTCATCATTTTTCATATTTTTTCATAAATTCTCATAAATTTTGAATAAAATCTTACCATTTTTCAAAAAAAGAGGTGCTGTTATAAAAAAAACAATTCCCTTTTAAAATTTCCAAATTTTTTATAATCTCTCCAAAACATAAAGTCACACAAGATTTATCATTTATTATTTTGATAAGACGCTATGGAACCTTCCAAAGTAGCTAATCCAAGTGATCCGGATCACTTGGATCAGTTACTTCAGCAGGCTTCTATGTTTTCATATGTGTTGATATTTCATATTATCCTCCTCGTCTTTACGGATTTGAGAAGAACCTGTATGAAATTTTCAAGAAATTAAGACATATATGCAATTCTTTTGAGAAATTAGAAAATTATATGATGATACACTTTTATTTATGAATAATTGTAACTTTTTTGATCAGAAATCATGAGTTTTTATGAAAAACCATATCTCATAGTCATCATTATATTTATGAAAAATTTTCTGTAATTTTATGAGAAATTATGAAAATATATGAAATAATATGATTTCATTTATGAGAAATTATGACTTATTATGAGACAAAATTTCTCATACTAAATGTTCCAATTCCTTGAGAAATTATGAAAATTTATGACATTTATGAAAATATATCAGAAATTATAAGAAATATGAAAAAATACTGAAACATATGAGAAATTATGTGAAACTTTTTCGCCAGGGTTCACACAATTTATATACAATTTTTGTACCAAATATGCATAAACCTTGTATAAATAATATACAATATGCATATCAATTATATGAAACCATTTTTTAAATTCCGACATGGAAGTTCTAAAATCGCAACAATTTTTTCATTAAAAATATTGAGTTTCTTGATAGAAATAGGGTGAATTTTTTTGAAGGAATTGATAAAATTTTATGAAAAAATTACGTTGAATATTTGGAAGCATACTCCATCTTTCATACCCTATGATCGAGTATAAAAATAATAATCTTCGCTTTGTCGAACTATTGAAAGTAGTGAATGATCATCCGTCGTTAAAGTAGAGATCATGCATTCTACCCCTATTCGAACCAATTTTCCCGAAACGCGTCGATAATGTGGAAAGGAATCTTAGATCAGCTGTAGGTTTGTGTGTCGACAAAGATGTTTCCTGCACTGTGAGATGACTTTACCGATCATCAAGGCATAAGTACTTCACAGAACCGCTATCGATGGCGTTACAAGTGAGTTCAGAATTTTGTACGTTGTTGGTTTCAAGTTTCGTAATATGTAAACGATCAGTAACTCATCTCAATTGTAATACATAATTTTGGTATGTACATTTTTTCACACATGAACTTTTGTTTTTTCAATATATCACAAAAGTAGTGCTATGATATATTTGAAATTTTATATAATTTATATATAAGTTATATATGATTATATATAAATCCCGAACAGCATATCCACCGATTTCTACGTCGCATCTCCGTGGACTCTACGTGGATAAATAGTGGAGGTGGATAGAACGTGGATGAACGAAGATTCCACGTGGAGGCAACGTAGAGGTAACGTAGAAATGTCCGGTGCTCTACGGGATTATATATAATTCAGACGTGACAATATTTCAGGGATATTTTAGCCGAATGACGTGTAATATTTTTTGTTATATTATTTGCTTCATTTTCAAAATTATATACCATTTGATACAGTTTGTATATCACTGATATATGATTATATTTTAGTTATATATAATTTTGAAAATTTTTTAATTCAGGATCCTTCAAAATTCCTTTGAAATTTCTGCAAATTTCTCTGAATTATTCTGAAGAATTTTGAAGAGCTTGCGCTGAATCGTCATATTTTCACTGACAGCACACGAGAATCCCCAATGAATTCTGAAAAAGAACTCCCTCAGAATACAAAGTGTTCTTAAAGAGTTTGAAAAGAATGCGATTCGTCAGACATTTGCGAATTCCGTTGAAATTTTAAGGGACCTCGCAAATGTCTGACGAATCGAATTCTTTTAAAACTCTTCTGGAACACTTTGTATCTGAGTTTTTTTTCGAGTTTATTTGAGATTCTTGTGTGCTGTCTGGGTTATCAATTTCTCTGGGATTTTCAGGATTTTTTATATGAATGTTCCAATTGGGATTCGATACGTCTGTTCTGAAATCCCAATCAATATTTTTGACGTTTGAAACAGTGAAGTTTAACTGAATCTTGTGAAAAGACTACTATAGCAAGCTAATGTACTCACATTGCTAAAACAGTGAGTATTAATTCGCTTTTGCGGTCAAATTTCATTGATTCCTTGCAGTCATCAACCATTTCTTGCAGATGCAGGGAGACTCCATTGATTTCACTTTAAGGACTACGCAGACTAAATAAGAAATCCAAATTTTCGTTGCCTACTGCGTCGCTTTCGGACGAAGCAAGAATCCGAAAACAATTCGTACACTGGATTCGATTAGCTCGTTTATTCTCTCCATTATTCCGACAATGAAGATGAGAAGTGGATTCCGTCATTGAACCAATGAACAAAGTCGACGAATTATCGAAATCCAGTACATAAATTCTTCCCGAATTTATGCCTTGAAAATGAAAATTCAGATTAATCATTTCTTCCGTGTATTTCCAACTCACTCTAATTGAATTAATGTAGAAGGTCATAATCTGGATACTATGATGTTGAAGGGAACATAGGGCGATGGTAAGTGGATTCAAACAATTTCATCTAACTAATCATAGAACGATTATCTTATGATAAATTAACTTCAATAGAAAATTGTGTTATTGTTGAGGGCATGCTTTTAGTTTCTTTGGGTTAGAATGACCACATAGGACCGAATATTCATCCAACCCGATCAAGACCTCAAAGATTTTTTTTAGGTTCAACATTTTGTGAATTCCGAGACCTTGAGTAGACGTTGAGAAACATTGTTCTGAACACTTTGATCTGAAATTTGTTCTTTTTATCTGACTCTTTCCCTTCAATTCTATTTTTTCTTCTCCGTTATTTTTGTTTGTGAACAGATCGAGAACTGAATGAGAGAATATAATTGGGAAAATGGATACAGAGAACTATACATCACTCCAAATTTCCATGAAAAGTCTTTTCCGTTGAAATTGACCGTTTGATTCCATAATATCACCTCTCAAAAATGTACGTTCTGCAGAAAAAAATCATTAATTCAATTCATGTACTGAAGCACATCGAAAATTCATCTTCCCTTCCTTCATACTTCTAGATAAGTCTACACGACTAAAACAAAAATTTCACGTTACAATTTTGTCTGGGGTGAATGAATACTTTTCCGAACAGGACTAGGAATTCTATAAGAATTTGAAAAGAATCACGAATCCTCAAGAAGTATTTTTTGAGAATATCGAAAGTAATGAAAAGGATATTTACAGAGTATTTGGAAAGTTCGCGAGTTTCCGAAAAATGTAACTCTTTTCAAATCCTTTTTTCGATCGAAAGTAATACTTTTGGAAATCATTGTAGATCTCATCAAGAGTTTTCCAATACTACGAAAAAAGCTTTAAATATACGATCGGAATTCCTCTCGAATTCAAAAATTCTTCATCAACCGGTCTCCAATAATTACAAATCCTAAGGGTACTCAAATTTATGTTTAAAGTCCAATTTCAGGTATATATACTCGATGATTATCTGATTGAAATTTGAATTTTTCGATTAATTTATGCAAAAAAGTCGGTGCAAAATCTCACCTCCCTCTCCTAATGCTCGAATGTCCTTAATATTGATATTTTGCTGTACACATAAAGAAAACTGTATTACATTCCAACTTTACATAATTTCATAGAAAGCTCGAAATAATTCAAAACGAATATAGCAAGACTTTGAAATATCAGAAAATTGAGAGCACTATAAACATTTTTATGATATTAATTCGTATTCTTTTTTGAACGTTTTGTGAGTCCTATGCAGAGCTTTTGAAGGATTCTTTGTGAACTCTCTGTTTTCTGAGAAAAACATGGGAAATCGCATAGGTCGATGAAATTCGTTCTTCTGTCACATGTTCTTAAAACGGCTGAGTGATCAGTGATAAAAGAAACGGATGTTCTCATCTTCTCTTCGGAACTCAAATTTTTGGAAATGAATTGTCCCCTTCATTGACCCTGTCAAGAGTTACTCGAAACGCGAGTGAAATTTCTGCACACATCGAGCAGCCAGACAAACACATGTAGACACTTTCAGGGACTGCAGTTTACTCTTTTTTAGAGTATTTGAAAAAAGGTGAAATACCCTTTTATCGATAATGGATTTTAACTCTGTCATAAAACTTCCATTTACTCACGTATGAAGAATTAAAAAAAAAAGTGCCAGAGGAATTATTTTCATAATTGTAAAGTAGATGGAGGAATTCAGTGATTCTTTCTTGCACTGTTAGAAAAGTGATGAATTTTTTTTCCATGAATGAGCTAAGAAGGGGAGGTTCTCATCTAGCGACCCTAAAATAAGGTAATTTTCTCGAATTTTTTTTTCATGGAAGGAAGTAAATGGAGAACTCAGGGGTTTTCATACTTGTTAATTAAGTCTTTTAGTACATAAAATAATGCCATGGGAGTTGTTGATAAGTGTTGAAACATAACCACCTAAAAAAACAGTGATCAATCGGGCGCCACTATAGGATTTACAAAAATTATCAGAAATCAAAAATCCAAGAATTTTTATGAAATATATTATATACTTGTTGGAGCTTGTAACAAGAGAACCAATGAAAAATCAAAAATCCAAAAATGACAGACATGCAAACTTTTGGTAGCGTTTTTTCACCTTTTTCTCGCTCTTTGAAGTGGTATAAAAAGGAAAAAAAAGACAAATGCCCTCTCCATTTAGGTTCTTCATCCAATAAATTCAATCAGCTTCAAAATAAAATCGAACAAAAACGATCCATTCAGTAGTTTTTGAGATATCGTGGAGCCAAACTTGACAAACGCGTTTAAAGTTTCGGGATACGAATTAACTTGAGAAAATTTTTTTCAAGTACTTTAAGACCCATTTAATGAGTTTCAAATAACTCGAGTTTTCAATTTACTTCCTGATTAAGAAAAAAATTCGAGAAAATCACCTTATTTCGGAATTCGCTTGATGAGAACCTCTCCTTAAACAGAACTTATGATGAAATATTGAATTCTATAGTATAATTCTTGATGCTAAGAATTCTATCCTTAATATTGAGAATTTCCTTTTCAATTTTAATAACATACTTGTGAAATTTCATCATTCATATTAGATTTAAGAATCAGTATTAAATTTACTATAAAAATCTGATATTTCATAAAGAATTTTGTTTTAAATGTGAGAACTTTTTCTAACAGTGTGTAAACCAAAGAATCCATGACGATTGTCAATGCATAATAATTGAGCGCACACTCGGATTGATGCTGTGAAATGCTATGCGAGTTTCTGGAAAATTTTTACTTAGACACGTTCTTCATTGAACCCCGATTCTGAATCATTCTGAAATACTTTGAAAATTGTTGAAACTTTTTCAAACAATACTGAATCAGTTAAAAAAAAACTCTATGGTAGCGACTTCTGAAGTATGAATTTGATCACCTCGCATATCAAACGTTCATAAATTGCTCTGAATATTCTCTATACTTTTCAATTCTCATTTCGTACTCATAAAAGATAATCATGGAGAATGGAGTCGGAGTTATTCATTTCAACAAAATCCTCGTTCCACTTCTAATTAATGAAATTTAAAACAAAAGAGTGTTCTTTGTGACTGCTGTTTGAAATTACAGTTGGTTATTTTTTCTGTGAATAATACTCTTCCTATTAGAGATTCATTACTTGATATGTTCATGAATGGAATATCACATCAATTTAAATCGAATTTTGGATTCTAATTAGATATTGTTCCAATGAACACGAGCAGTGGATGTCCATTGGGGGTACGTTAAGCTTAGAGAAACTTGATTTTTTTACACCAATTTTGTGATGAATTAATCGAGTTTTAATTATAAAATTGAATAGCGAACTGATGAAGTTTTAATTTTCTGTTGAATATTGTTTATTGCCACATCTGCACACCTGAAAGTAAATAAAAATATCCGTTCTTCGATCCATTCAACAGTCCGTTCAAAGTCAGAGGTGGTGAATCTCAATAGAGATGAGAAAATATGAGACAGATGGAACATACCCGATGACAAAAAAGTAAATTCTCATCAGTCCTGAGAGATCCTCAATGAACGAAAACTGAATGGAATTTCAATTGATTTGCGTGAAAGCATAATCCGCAGCTACATTCAAAAGAAAGTAATTAAATTTTTGTTTTCCCAGAAACAAAGTCGAGCTCCCAGAACATTCTCAAGCGAAAGTCACACATTGAAACACCTCTTGAATATCTAATAATCTCGACAAAACAGCTGTGTCAAATTTCAGATGGGACATTAGAAACGGGACAAAAAATCCAATTCAACGTTGAGTATTGTGATTGTCAACTATAACATGACGCCAATTATTTCATGCAAAAAAGAGAAAAAAAGATGAATATCATTGTTGTGCCCGCTAAATTCGACGATGCTAATCTGTCGTTTGAAGCACCCGCTAAAATGGGATAAGAAAAGAGAGAATAAAAAAAAAGTTTGTGAGGGGGCCAGCTAAGGAGTAATAGCGCAATGGTAAGAGACCATTCGTGCACGTCGGACCGCGATAAGATCTAAAAGCTGCTGAAAACGCACGATGGTATCGGGGCCTGGTAATGCGATCCCTAACGACATAATGGCGCAAAACCGGGTCCTAACTACTTCTCCTTCTCATTGTTACCATACCAGGGGGTTATGCATTGTGAACGCAGGATGTGCTCTCGATTTTCTCCCGAGCGTCATATAATGTGGCTTACGCTGCTGGTGATGAGAGGGAAGAAGGGCAGAAGATACAGAGGGGTGATCCGGAGATTTAGAATACTTATATAAAAGGAAAAACCTTATAGTGGCCGCACGGTGGGAGTGTCTTATTCGGCAGATAAACATATATATATGTGAACGAATCCTGCTATTTATACCGACCAATTCCAAAGGAACGGATATCGTTCGTCAACCGGGATCAACATCCGATATGATGGCTGAATAAAAAATCGAGGAAATAACAATAAAACCCGAAGAGACATTATGCTCGATCGATGTCATGAATCTTGAGATATAATATCGTTTCGAGAATCTCAAAACTGAAAAGCAAAAAAAAAAAGAAACATATGTAATTCCTCTAACCATAAAACACGGATATTAAGAGTAAGTTCCGATTGGATAGTAGTTGCAAATTAACAAGAGGTATAGAATCAAATTGGCGTGAAGTGCGTATGATGAAATACTTGAAAATGGAATACGGGCGATGGGAAAAAATTTCGACGCTTTTATTTTTTGTTTTTCCCTGTTCAATATTGAAAAATAAGTGCAGCAGTCGCGACGAGAGTGAGTAAATGTGTCCGTGCTTGATGCCATGGCAAATAGTTCGACGCTATCGGCGATACTATCTCGTGAGCTTTCAGCAGAACATTCAGATTTTATCGGTATCGCGGATGAATGGTCTATTTTTTTTCGGTGGATGAAACCAGCGAGGTGTACTGGATTTGTAACCAGAGCAAAATATATGATGGAGAATTTACCAATCGCTCACACCCCCCTTTCTCTATCCCACTTCACTTCACTCCCTCGCATTTTTTTCGTGTTCTTTCTCTTTCCTTCTTGTCCATTTTGAATATAGAATCCATTCATTCGAAAGTGGTTGGTAATTACTCCTATCGGTTCGTGTGGAATGTCAGTATTGATAAGCTGTGTTACAGCTTTTATTCGTACTTGTTTTTCATTGTTCTTCACCGATATATTATATAATAAATTCAACTTTCATTAGATCGAACTTTCATTGTCACGTCGTATTTCATTTTTTTTTCATTCTTTATTCGTGCATTTCATGAATATGTATACGCATGAAAAACAATGATTTTGCCTTTTATATAAATATTTGAAAACCTAAGAACCATTACAAGCACGATTTCTGCATTCAAATGTCAAAGTATTATTGTCAAAGGCTTGATATACAAGCAGAGTTCCAAGTAGTAGGAGTTTGAAAAAAAATCTGGAGAGCAAAAAAATATACGATGAAAGGAAAAATATTGCTGCTATTCATTTTTTGCTCATCTCGCTGGTTAAAAAGATGATGATTCCTGACTTTTTTTCCGCACCCCCGGGAATCTTGCTCTTAAGAATTTCGCGGTTTTTATGAGTCGAGGTTTGATTTTTTTCAGCATATGAAAAAAAAGAACATAAGGTGGGCATTGAACAGGATAAAAAAAAAGAGCCACAGGACAATGGGGCTCGGTATACCGATGACAGCAGAGGCTTTTAATTTTTATGGGATTTTTCGGGTTAAAAAGGCAGTATAAAGACAACCGCATAGAGACTGACCAGGTTTTGCTTCCAACTGTCCTCTAACACTAGCGGGTCCTTTATTAGGGTTTGTAAATGCCTTCGTAGTGGTAACCGTTCCTGTTCGGTTGTATTTAAGGAAAAACTTTCGAAACACGCTGGAAACTCCAGTCTGCTCAACACAGAACATACGTTTTGCGAACGAAAAAAATTATTGAAAAAATTTTGAATGTGATTGAAAAAACGCATCATGAGCTATGATGTGGATAGGGTTGTGTTTTGAAATGTTTTTGAAAGAGATTATCGAGTGTCGTGCGAGGAGGATGTTTTTTTAAGTTTGAAGCATTTATACTCAATATTTCTTCGTCATTACTTTTTATGATCATTGAAAAGAATTGAGTCATCATAGAAACAGCTGGCAAAAAAGTGATAAAAACATTGAATTCATTTTTTCAATCGAATGACAAAGAATATGGAAAAAATCTGGCTGGGAAATGTACTCCTTTTTTAAAGGATTTGAGAGTATTTCGTGATTCATCAATAAACATGGAAATATAAAACATAGTAATAAGAAATTATCAATAAATTATAGAGGAATTATGAAAAATATGAATTTTTCGAAAATCGTGCGCGGAATTTGATAAAAAATCGAGGTCGTCACAGTCTTTACTTCAAAAAATCATAGTGAAATTCGTCCTTATAAAATATGGTGATAGCGAAAATCCCAGATGAAGGGATTCACTTTACTTTCTGGGGAATTCAACATCCCAAAAGCGGAATAGTTCCAAGTACTGATATCGTAGAATGATCAATGATTTGGTATTCATTTTCAAAATAATCAATGGTCAAATCAATTGCCCTGAACTTCTCTCTCTCTTAAATTTCAATGTACCCTCCAGGTCTCTTAGGAACCCATTACTTTTCAATGTTCCTATGTTTAAGTCGCAATTCTTTTATACTGACCCAGTAAATCGAATTTGTTGTTTAGCAAATACTTATAGAGATGAGTTGGATTTCTTTTCTGGATCAGTTTCAGTATTCAAGACTTCTGTCTCTAGAGCATGTTCTAGTAGGTGTGTGAGATTGTAATATTCTTATACTCGTTATTTATCCTGTACAGGATGTTATATTTTGTACTATGTCTTTTTGTAATCCGTCTGTTCACTTTATATGATTTCCTTTTTTTATTTTTTTTTTTTTATTTTTATTTTATCTGTTAAATTTTCACTGTATTGTATCAATAATTTGGTCACTAAAGGGCGTTATTGCCCGTTGAATAAATAAATAAATAAATAAATAAATAAATAAGTACACGGAGAAAAATGCAGCTCGAAAGAATAGTAATCTTTAATAGAAAGTTGGAGAATATTTCTTAAAATCTGAGAATATTTCTTAAAATCTACGAATTTTTCTTAAGTTCGTAATAAACATTAAACGGTTCAGATTTTCTTTGAATATTGCTGGAAAAACAATGAAAAATCATCACTACTTAACAAATCATAAAAACAAATATGAAGTTTCCAAAAGTCGCGAATGAAATTTTACAAAGCTTCCTAGATATTCAAATTCTTTCATTTGGCGAATTGTCTCTGCATCTATTTTGATTTTCGTTCTTCTCGATGTTTTCGCTGTTGTAGAAATCATGAATTTTGTTTTGTCCTTATTTACATCCATACAATACTTTTCTAGTAATATTGTTTTCATAGTGTTGAGAATATTTTCTAACTCAGCACCACTCGTAGCTAATATAGCTATGTCATCTGCGAATCTCACCATGCTTTTACATTTCCTCCCTGAATCTCTAATTTCAAATGCACTTGCTCCTGCACTTCGTTCATCGCTTCTTCTATTCATAAATTGGAGATCAATGGTGATAGTGAGCATCCTTGTCTCACCCCTCTTTCATCTATTTCTTATATCTTATATCTCATGCTATTCTTATATCTTATGTGAATTTCAATAGCGTAAAAACTAAGACACAAGATACTCTTTCTCTATAAGAGTTTCGAAAAATTCATACAAATTTGATAGATAATCCTCACTCCATAATATACAATGAAATTGACTTTGAAAACAAGCTAGAAGAAAAAACGGCGATAATCCCTCGTTAAAGTAGATTGTTTGTAGATGTCAGAGCGCAAAATAACAAGAAGGGCGAGCAACTCAGATTTGTTACATGGCTTGGTTAATAGTAGGTCCAAAAACGATCAATATCTGTCCCTTTGCCCGAACTTAAAGCGGTATGAACGAATGGTAGTTATACATACACGGTACGTGCTTCGAGCAGCGTTGTTATATTATCTAAGCGGGCGAGCAACGCGTGCCAGCTTCCAGCGGGGAAGTTGACGAGGAGGCGTTGAGGCAACAGCTGTTGCACGTCCATTTCTCCAAGCCTTCTCTGTGAAAACAACGGCACGTTAGATAGGTTAAAAGGAAAAATTGGCGGCGTTGATCGTCCCGTAAACATGCCCTGAAAATGTCGACTTTTTTTGTCCTACGTTGATTGAACGAACGGGAACACCTTTGTTCAGTTGGTATTCTATTTCATATAACAAGAAAACTATGACGATTTCCTTTATTCGCCAATTCCGCCAAACTAATTCAAATACATGTATCTCGATGGATTTGAACAAAGGAAAACTTTTGTTCGACTCATAAACACATCTATTCTAGAAATTAAGATATCGCTTCATAATGAAAAAGAAGGAGCAGTGAAACCACTTAAAGATACATATACATAATTCTCTTTGTAATTGGAGATCGTGTTTTTCCTCCCTCAAAGTCAACTGCTGTTCCTTCTCGCCAAAAGGTTTTCGACTGCTTTCAACGGTAATATCTTTATGCCGAGAAGAAGAAACCTTGTTAGGTATAAACTGGTGACTAATATCCTCGTAATGCGCGTTGAATGGTGAAGGAGGAATGGAATGGAATGAAATAGAACGGTGCCAACAGATCGGTCGAAAGACAAGACCGGATGCTGTCGGAAGGAAACACACGCAAATAGTAAAGTCTCTTACGACGTTTCACAGACGCGAGCTTTGCTTCCAAGGACACGCCGATGTGCCGCAAAAGACCAAAAGCAGAGAGAAGAAGGTTGTGTGTTGAGCCGCAAGAGAGTAGACCGTTGTCTCGGTTACGACAGTTGTGTGACAAATAAAAGGGGGCACGCGCTTCCATTGGGCAATACGATCACCAAGCAGGAAGAGGGCCCCCCGCAAGTCGTGCTGTCGGTGAACCACTTTTCAGATCGTATTTTCTTGACCAGACGACGCGGCCGAGGTGCCGGTAAGTCGATCCTATCTCTCACTCTAAACAAGACTCGGAAACCGAAGTATTTTGTGGACGCGATGCGACAACATTGGGGGATGGTTTTGGTCAAAATTCTTCCCTTCTTCTCGTTGTTCAATCGATTAACAAAGAACAGAGGAAAAAATATTCCCAATATCCAATTTGTCCATTCCTGGCCCAAGATCGGTAAGCGTGAACCAACGAGGGGCTGAAAGTTGAGCAATATGTGAATTGGGGAATTGATATTAGTTGAAAACACATTGAGAGAAAAACTGACTTTTCCCAAGAACATATTTTCTTGTTCTTATTTCTAGAAGATCTGTATCTAATGTGAGAAAATTTTCGTTGGATCATACTTATACAACTGAAGTCATATTTTTTTGTTCAATGCGGCTTTGAGATATTTTACTGTAATTTACATATATGCACGAAGCGATTATCACATCGAATCGAGCTAAATCAGTGAACCTGTGCGAGAGAGAGAGAGAGAGAGAGAGAGAGAGAGAGAGAGAATTTCATTGCTTAGAAGACTACGAGGGCAGAGGTTTCGATTTCCAGTGGAATTGGACTGAATGTTTTTTTTTAGAATTATCTACGAATATGTAAATGTTTTATGAAAACTTCAATGTTTTCTAGAGAGATTTTGAAAAACAACTCCCAGTAAACACACGCACGTTTTAAAAACGTCAAAAACAGTCAATAATCACACGTTGTGAATTAGTAATATTTTTGCGTTGATTGAACGTAAAAATGTCGCGGCAGATGAAGTGTTTTTCAACCATAAAACAACGTCATATCAACGGTTTGAACATCGTTTAAAAGACGTCAAATATTGACGTGTCCTAATGATGGTTCTAAAACGTGAATTGAATCCAACAAATTATTTTGAAAACTTTTCATTCAATATCGAGAACAATAGTATTTCTGAGTATGATAGAATTTGGAAAGTATGCCACACTATTTATTGACTATCTGGCTCTTTGTTGAAATTTTAACCATTGTTCGGTTTCGTTCGACATTTTTAGCAGAATATCTTCAATTGAAGTTCAAACACAAAGGGTTATAAACACATTTCGAACGCGTGATTCAAACCCGTTCAAAACGCGTTTTTTGAGCACGTCGTTTGATAGTTATTTTATAATATTAGTTTAAATTACACGTCATCAGAACGTAATTTCTGGTCGTCTATTTCCCTATCAAATTTCAACTAAAAATCAACGTTATGAAATCAACGACTGACGTCCGTTTGATAGTCTAACGTTCTTTCAACGTTGAAATAACGCGTGTGTGTGTTTATTGGGCTTTGATTCGGACAAAAAGACTTGTTGAAATTCATCGACTTGAATGGCATGAGATAAGGAGTTGTAGATTTGAACCTAACATTTCTGGAAGGAAAAAGCGGATCATTCTATCTCTATGTGAACGATATATCTTGTGAAAATGCAAATCTGAAAAATCAATGCGACATATTGTCACGTACTGGAAAAACAAATCAAATGAGTAAACGTGTTTCATAGAAATCTAGAACAGTTTTCATAAATTTCCAATTGATTGTTTTACCAGTGCAACTCAAATAATTTAGTCACAAACATAATCTCGGAGAATTGATGGTGGTTTTGAATGAAGTCGATGGATTTTCTTCGAAATTGAGAAAAACTACAATTTGCGCTCGAGAAGATTGGAGAAAATTCCTCATGGCTTTCAATTTCCTGCAGAGGAAAGTGCGGGCTAATTGCGAATAATCACATGAATTTGAAATATTTTGGATTGCAAGTTGAAAAAAAGAACTAAAACCTTCGATGTCTATACTGTAAGAAATATACTTCCTAAACTCCCAAAGAAGTTTGGCAGTTTTTTACACAAACTTTTTTTGTAAATTACCAAACAAAAGTTTGTAAACATTCAAAAAATTTTGTGATTTCACGAAGATTTTTGAGAATTCACAAACTTTTGTTCGGCAATTTATAAAAAAGGTTCGGAAATTATTTTTCCAAACCAAGTTTGTAAATTTCCAAGCATTTTTGTTTGGAATTCAACAAATTTTTTTTACAGTGTAGATTTACTCGAATACCGTGGGGTAGGTACGAAAAGTGAATTAAATGAGTTGAGAATTATTTTCTAACGTGTTTTCAAAGCATCTGAAATGGCGAATGTCAAAACAGCATGTGTGAATGATTTCAATTCAATTTGATGCATGATCCATCTCCAAGGAAATAAATATGAATAGGGGAGCATGGGTCACAGTGGATCATTTTTTTTTCATGCTCTATAACGTGAAAAGTAGTGAACGTTTCAGCATGGAAGTTCATATAAATATACAACATTCCCTCGCCCGCAAAATGAACAAGCAATATTGTTAGATTGCATAAATGAAATACCAAGTTTTTATCATTTTCTGGAATTTTATAATTTGATCCACTGTACCCCATGTCTGGGTTACAGTGGATAATTTCATGGATCAGACTCTCGGAATCTTGAAATTTCTCACAGTAACGCTGTAAGGTGGTGAGAGGGAAGCCTTTCAATTTTGCAGCAGTTCTGATTTTCAATCCATCTCTGTTTGCAAGATTCACAACAACCAACATCAATTTTCCATTCAGGTTTCCGAACACGTTTTCAAGGCATCTTGAATTGTAACGGAGAGATGAAATATTATTCAAAACGGTTCAACCAATCAGGGTTATATTATTTAGTAAACATTTGCTTATGGGACAAACTAGAACACGATCTACTGGCATGAAATAGTCACTGATCCACTGTACCCCACTCGTACACTTATATATTGAAATTTATTTGTGAACAAATAATCAATCCGTGAATAAAAATGACTTGCAAACCCTTCACTTTAGATGTTCATAAGCAAGTAAAAATGTAGACTTGAGTCAGTTCACATACATTCTCATAACAACAAATATAAAATCCAGACTCACATGTTATCAGTAGCAACTGTACACTGAACACACCTTATGACACCTTGCAGTTCAGCGGTATTCTATGATGAGGTTAGAAAAGAGTGCCTAAAAAGTGATACTACTAGCGTGAACAGTAGGGTGATTCAAAAAAAACTTTTTTTTGGAATCCAGTCACGCTCATGGAACCGAATGTTCCTTTCGGTTAAAAATGGACCTCCTATTTTTTTCAGATTTTTAAAACAATATTTAGAGGTCGCCCAAATCACTTTTATACCATAAATGGTGTTATCATTTTTTGACGTTCCAAACATAGATATTCCAAGGTTATAGAATTTTGATCTGCATGAAATGTTTGGTAAATGTACAGGGAAACAAATTCTGTACATTTGAGATGAAGAAAAAAAATTGGCGCCCCTACTGGTTATAAAAGTGGCAATTTAGCGAGAACGTCAACATATAATTGCACATTTGTTTCCCTAAAAATTTTTCGTAAGGATCGGACAAATTCAAAGGTATCCTTTAGGCATCAGGGAAGAATTCTCTGAAGAATAGAAGGATGAAACATTGGAAATATAGCTGTGAAAAATCGAAGAATATTATCGCTTTTTAATTTCTCATTCAAAAACCACAAAATCCCCCCTATATCAATAATATCAGTATCTATCCCTGGAAAGATGAATGCCCATTACACACAAGGAGTGATAATTTTGCAAGAAATAACAATTGAAAAACAAGAACCGGTGATTCAGCATTGATTCATAAATTGTTGGTGTTACTGTTTTCAATATAGAATTAAATATTTGGTATTGAGTTATTCACTCACAAATCTGCGTACCTATTGTGTTTACTGCACAAGATTGTTTTGTTATTACAGGGAAGTCAGAAACAGTATCTGCTTCAGGTGGTCGAGAAACATCGGAAACAGCATCCTTGTAAGAAATCCAATCTTGTGCAGTGAACACAATAGGTACGCAGATTTGTGAGTGAATAACTGAATAACAAATATTTAATTCTATATTGAAAACAGTAACACCAACAATTTATCAATGAATGCTAAATCACCAGTTCTTCTTTTTCAATTGTTATTTCTTGCAAAATTATCGCTCTTTGTGTGTAATGGGCATTCATATTTCCAGGGATAGATATTGATATTATTGATATAGGGGAGATTTTGTGGTTTTTGAATGAGAAATTAAAAAACGATAATATTTTTCGATTTTTCACAGCTATATTTCCAATGTTTCAATGTTCTCCTTCTATTCTTCGGAGAATTCTTCCCTGATGTCTAAAGAATACATCTGAATTTTTCCGGTCCTTACGAAAAATTTTTGGGGAAACAAATGTGCAATTATATGTTGACGTTCTCGCTAAATTGCCACTTTTATAACCAGTAGGGGCGCCAATTTTTTTTTCTTCATCTCAAATGTACAGAACTTGTTTCCCTTTATATTTACCAACAATTTCATCTAGATTGAAATTTTATAACCTTGGAATATCTATGTTTGAAACGTCAAAAAGTGATAAAAACACCATTTATGGCATAAAAGTGATTTGGGCGACCTCTAAATATTGTTTTAAAAATCTGAAAAAAGTAGGAGGTCCATTTTTAACCGAAAGGAACATTTGGTTCCATGAGCGTGACTGGATTCCAAAGAAAAGTTTTTTTTGAATGACCTTAGTGTACAGTCGTTTTATGAACTGAATACGTACGCTGATCCACTGTGACCCATGCTCCCCTAAATGATAACAAATGAGTCGAAATTAAAGAGATCAGATCCGAATACAACATAGGAAAGAAAACAAAGATTTACAATAAAAAGTTGGGATTGAAATCTGAAATCCTTACTGATGTACAATATGAATGAAACTAGAAAATGCCTATTGCTTTGTCCAAAAAACATTGTTGAAAGGAAATTTTTAGCTGTGTCAGCTAAATTATAGCTATCATACCTAAATACCTCGTATTAGTGCTCACAGGACAGCTTATTTCTTAGCATCATCAATCAAACTTTCCCTGATATAGCTGAACGTTTTACTGCAGCAGCAAAAATTCAGCCAAAGCAGCTGAAAAGTCGTTGTCCTTCTCACAGTTAATTGATTTTCTTCTGTACAAAATATTTCATCAGTTCTCAGCCTAAAAGCCAGACCTATTTTTTCATTTTGAAGCAAATGAAAATATTAGTCATAGACTGAGCAATTCCAAGAGAATGATTGTAAAGAATGACGTTGCTCTATCTTCCCCCCGCGTTCGTGATGACTTCAATTTTTGCTTTTCCATTTCACCAAATTCAGAAAATATCGAAGAATATGAGGAGAGTTGTCTGCGGATGGAATGATTAGTACAAACGCCTATGATTATTTTATAAGTCAATTTGAAGTGCAGATAAAACTATGCTGAAAACCTATGCAAAGAAAATTGGTCCTTTTTTTATTACCTTGAGGCTTAAAATAAGTTTTATAGGATCCGCTTTAGCCCTCAAAGAGAAGAAAGAAACGAACAATCTGTTTCAGGTAAGATTTGAATAGAGTTTTGGTGCTGTTTCGGGAATAGGAATAAAGTTAACGACCAGAGAATTTCCTATTCTACGTATTTATCACCAAATTTTTATTAACACTGTATTTTATATAACCCATAAGATTAATTGACGAATGGAGAATAATCCTGAAAAAAATAATTTCTCGCGTTTTAAGGAGCCCCTGATTGTTATTTTTTGGGATATTCCTTATTAATCAAATGTTATAAAATTTTGGAATTACTCTGTTTTCTCGCCTGATTTTCAAACTGATTGTGAATCTGGGAAGAAAATAATTCCAGTGACAAATATCACAAATTCAGAAGCTTACAGTAATCTTATTCTGGAAATCAATAATGTTTGCAGCATAATCATCGTCTTAATATGGAAACCACTAAAAATTCTACGGACTTGGAGTTTTCATGTTCACAATATTCATCATTGCAGCCTGAGTTTCACTGTGTCAGCAATTTAGTGAGGATTTACGAATTCTTTCTCAAATACATAAGGAAATTTGATATCGGTAAACTCTTGTTAGTTTAAAAGAATCTCTTTTTTGTACAGCCAATCATACGGAATCGCGTTTCGCATTACAAAACTATCCTCTCGGGAGTCCTTGTGTTTCCCTCATGGTAGCGCAATATCGTCTAGGAACAGTGAAAACTGAAAGAAAGGGTCCGATGAAGATGAAAGGGGGTGAAAGAGGAAAAGAGAATCGGTGGTAAAGCAGCAGAGATTTTTCGAAGGGGGTTCCAACCAAATGTTCCTTCGTATAAGAATATACGTAGTGTTCAGATAAAACGTTATCTTCGTCTCTCGAAGAGCGAAAGATTTCACATGAACACAGGGTGTATAAACGGAGAGAAAGAGACGCGAATTAAAGTAGCGCACGTATGGCCAGTAACGTGCGACATGGAGAGTGTACAATGGTTTTGGGGTGGATTGAAGCAATCCCCCCAAAGGGGAAAGAGAGGGACATAATGTGGGGGAACGTAAACTGGACGGCACGTATCTTTACGGGCCATAAAGGCCGGCCCTCGTTACGAAGGGACTCTAGTACCGCACCCGTGGCCACCAAGGTACCACACTGCAACGTACTCTCCTGTCTTCCTCCCTCTCACGTTTGTCCTGTATCCTTCGTTCTCGCTTTCTCTTTTCCATCCTTCTCCGGTCACCGTTCTCTTCTCAAACTCTATATGTGTCATTCTCGACCTTAATCCTATGTCTTTCCCCTTGACTCTCTCGTTATCCAGGATTTACCGATACGTTGATATCAACAATCTTTGCTTTTTTGAAAATATAGAATTTCTTCGAGTCATAAATTTCAAAGAGGAGAAAAAACCCTATCTGGATTCTTACAAAGATTCCAATGATCGTATCGATTCATTGTAATCCATGTTTCGATATAAACGTTCAGGAATTTCGCTCTGGATTGTCGTTGGTGGATGTTTCTCTTCCCGTCTCTTTGAAGATCATCCGTGCTGAAGATTTTTTTCCTCACGAATTCTATTCGCACAGAAACCCGAAGGGAATTGATTTTTCAGCTTGCACGACGATTCGAGTGATCATTTTAACGCGCAGGGGGGCCTTACTGGCCACAACGTAATGAAGATGTCTCGTCACGGGTGTCGTCGTCGTCGTCGTTGATATATCTAGCCTTCCATGTAGATCCCATATGCGGGGCCTTGTGTACGCGTCCCGTGGCAAACCACGGGGAGTCTGCGTAAACGATGTCACGAATCGCTTTGTCGAACCGATCCCCTATGGAATCTATAATTTCAGGGAATGTGAAAGGGAGGGAGAATCGTAGGGAAGTCTTTGACTTTCAAAGAGACCCATCTTGCTTCTCTTTTGAATCCATTTGGAATGGTTTGGATACGACAACGTATAATTGGAGCTCACGTTTGAAAAAAAGAATTCAAGTCTTTGTGATACGCCCCTCGTGTTGTTATAACAGACGGTTTTGTATCTCACTTTTTCTATTGTATGAGAAATTATATTATGGAAAGTAACATGATTCAATCTATTTTCTTTTTCGAGAACAACGATTCAGGTGTTACCTTTCTTTTTGAAAATTTATCTCATCCTTGCAATCATTTGGGGTCACAGGAGCTTGTTATCTTGATGAAATGGAGCAAAAAAATCATGAGAATTCACTCTGGGCCTGTGAATCGTAAATTTCACAATATATATTTTAATATTGTTCACATACACGGAGAAAGAAAATTCGCTGACGCAGCATATCGAGGTGTTATATACAGAGTAGCAAATCTTTCCAATAACCTCCCTAGTAGAAATGCTCTAGTACTTGACGAGTTTTGTAACGTTTAACCAGCCAAAAACTAGTCGCTTTCCTCGTAGGGTTCTAGTATCTGGCTAGTTAAGCGTTACAAAACTCGTCGATAACTAGAGTATTTATACTCAGGCTAGCTAAAAATTCGCGGCTATAGCTAATTTGATTGTTAAGAGAGCAACATGATTAACCGAGGCAGCAAATTTTTTACTGGACAAAACAAATTTTCATGGAGGAGCAAACATTTTTCGCCGCCACAGCTCGTAGATAACAAGATTGCTGTGATATTGAAAGACTGGAGATACTTCTGAAAACTGCGATTTTCCTTGTGACGTAATATATACTATAATAGAGACAATGAACTTGTGAAATTCACAATGTAAAGCCTTGAAGCGCATTTTTTGTACAATGTAGGAATAATTCAGCTTCAAAACAGATTGTAAGTGAAATTATTCATCGAGCATGCTTTTCTACAATTCTTGAGACTCGCCCTTGAATCTCTTTCCCAGGAATCTACCCGAACCATTAATTTATACTTTTGTCTATCCAAGTACTGTATTATCTCGAATTTAACTACCTGTCTCTCAGTACTCATAATCTAATACATTCATCTATTTCAAATCAGATACAAAAAATATCACCGTATTAAAAATCAAATAAGAAAGAGAATGTAGATAAATGGATGCATAATTTGAAATACGAAAAAATTGAGGAAATCACGACGTCGAGGGATGAAATTTATACACCACCGAAAGAGAAAGTGACCCAAGATAGCTTGAATTGCTGTATGTTGTAAAATAAGTAGACCCGGAATAATACGATAGAGGGAAGATAAAGAAAGAAAAAGGCAAAAGATGAGAAGAGAAATGACAAAGGCAGTCGTGAATCAAAATTAACCCCTGTTGTACGACCACTGTATGCCGGACGCGAAGTCCACTCGACTTTGGTTGGCTCCAAGCTTCGCTATAAATATATGGATATCTGGAGACGTATGCGACCCCTGAAGGGTTGATACAAGCGAATTCATGTTACGAAAATACCCTCATTTTTTTATTATTCCATCCTTTCTCGCCCTTATTTATTATCGTATGCGAAATATTAAATGTTTCATCAGATAATATTTGATTGAACTTCCGAAAACTAGATAACGAGAAAGAAAAAAGTTTTCTTTCGAATTCGATACAGAGTCATCAACATCGCAGGGGACAGGTAGAGAGGAATGAAATTGATTCTTCCATACATTTTCATCGGTGGCGAGTCGGTGTTTGCACACAAGAGCCTCGTTCGTGCCCCCTGATGGGGTACCCACCATTTTTCCCTTTCTTTTTTTTTCACTTTTATGCATCCACACTCTTGAGAAGCAGTAGCAGTAGCAGTAACGTTAACACGCGGATGCAAGCGGGGTGACAACATAAATATAATGTCACGCTACCGCGCGCGTCAATGGACCCAGAAGAGAAGTCCCATTCTATCGAGAGAGGGAAAGCAAGACGACTCTTTGAACCAAATGAAAGGTTTGGGCTCTTTCATTCAAAGAGCACCGATTCAACACGAACGACGATTTTTATGTGACTTGTGAAAAATGAGGTTAGCTTAGACGAAACATTTATCGAAACCTTCTTTCTCTCCTTTATCCTCAATAACATAACAAGAAACTCTAGACTCTTCAATATTTTGGCACTCCACAGGCAACCACGTGTATTATCTAGTCTTCCGTTGATGGTTGTGTTAAATTGTGTAAGGAGATCGTTTCGTTTCATTCACGGAATGTGATTGTTCCATTTGTAGGAGTGACTCGGCTTGGATCAATGTACTCTTTCGAGTGAAAATCATTGTTTGTTGAATTATTATTATTATTTCGATAGGGATGCCATGCCGGTTCGTTTCATGGGTCGGAATAATGAATTGTTATAGACTCTGAGGAGTAAAAATCCTTAGTCCCTGATCTCCATTAATCAATCTGTCAAAATTGTTTAAAACTTTGGATCGGCAATGAGAAATCGAAATAAATTAATCCTGGAACTGTATACATATTTTTTTACCTCTCATACTGTATACATGGGTCCACGGGACCCGGCTGACAAAATGTGCTGTAATTCTTGACGATAGTGGTTCATTCTCTTCAATGGGGTTGAAATCGAAACACCAAACTGTAAACTCTTACTAAGATTAATGAAAATAGAATTCAATCGCACGAAAGTTTTTCTCCACCCATGTTTGCGGTAACAAAAACCCGCGCAGTGCAGAACGACATGAATTTGATCAAACGCTCCGGGTCCACTGGACCCATGTATACACGAAGAAAAACGTGTGGGAAATGTGTAGCAGGGTTTACCATAATAATGGCAATTTTGGGACACATGAGCATTTATGTGCACTCGTCCTTTAATTATGGTAATCCATACCACATTTTGGTGAAAATAACTCTGCATCTGACACATATTACTATGGGTTTGAAAAAAATTACTACGAATTAAAGGAGAAATGTTCATAAATGCCTACACGGAAAAAAGAAAAAGGCAATGGTTACTGTGAATCACAAAAGTACATTGGAACTCAAATTCATTCCATGCAGTACTGCGTTTCTCAGTCCTCATCACTGTCCAGTTAGCACTGACGAATTTCATTACAATACCCATCACTGTGATCGCCCTGATCCTGATTATCTAAGCGTATTTTCATTTGTTTTCCAACCGATTGCTGTCATTCACAGTAACCAGTAGTGTTTTCTTTTTTCCGTGCATGTGTCCCAAAACTGCTATTATTATGGGGATCTATGCTACAAATTTTTCTTCGTGTACAGTTCTAGTGTTATCCGTGTGGAAATTAATTCTTGGCGGCAGTTTGGGCCAAACTAGACGTCCTCGTTTTATTTCAGGCCCTGTTTTGGTTACCCTGATAGGGCCTAGACAGGATTGTCACGCACTCATCTTCAGGGCCTGCATAGTATTCCCAACTTGGGCCTATGTAGTACACCCATCATGAAGCTAATGTAGGTGATGAACCTAGGACCTTTGAAAGGATAATAAATTTTTGCGAATATCATAAAAGTGAATAAATATTACAAGGAGGCAACTTCCTCGATTGAAAATTGGGCTATCCAAGGCCCTATCTGTACCCAGATCACTTCGACTTGAGTCCAGACAGGGCCCGGAATGAGCCGATTTCAATTTCTATTCGGGTATTCCACCCAAAATGACTTTGTTCATACATTATCGGACTGTATCAATAAACAGAACAGTCTCATCCAGTTTTGGAATTAACCATACAGTGATGTTTTTTCCGCTTTTTCGACCTTGTTCACCGATAGTGTGAACACAGTAATCATGGATGAAATATTTTCTTGGGGGCATACACCGCAAAAAGTCGAAATTACCAATACGATTTCAGTGAATTTGCTTTTTAAAGTAGATTTATATTCAAAAAAGGATTCAATATAAGGGCAAGGCCCTATGCAGGCTGTTGTTGAGTGCGTTCAGATTTTCAAAACGGGGAAAACGTTGGGGATACAGCTTGGCCCTACATGTGTTGTATACAGGTATGCTTAAATCAAGATCTTTTGGAGAATACGGGAAGCCTCGCAAGGCCCTATTAAGGCTGTAGTTGGTGTGCCTAGATTTTTAAAACCGGGAAAAAATTGGTAATGCAGCGTGGTTCCATGTGGGCTTTATATGGGTGTCCCTGACTTAGAGAAATCAGGCTGAATATTAGCAACCCGCCCAGGCCCCTTAGGGGCTAAGGTTAGGACATCCTAAGTTTGGATACCCAATATAACCCCATACGGGGCCTACATTTAATACGCAGGACGCCCGGGAATATTTCCACACGGGTAACTATGCAAATTAATGCAAAGAGATTCTTATAAACGAACAATATATATTGATTTTTGTTTAAACTTATGCGTGCATACGTATATAAACACAACACCCTATGACATTACATCCATTCATGAGCAATGGGCAACGTCACCGTGTGTTTTATATGTTTATATACGAGATACACATGCGCAGCGTACGTACGTTCACGCAAGAACGTGAGAGGTATGTGGACATTTTCGTGTGTGAAAGGGCTGTACAAAGAGTGTGATCCTTGGGTGTGTGGGTGACTTAATTTGGTGTGAATATATGCAAGCCTTGCCGAACGAATACCCTCCCTCTCACCCTCTCGGCGAGTAGTGCTTCTCTCCTCCCCGAACTCTAGCATACACAGTTGCCGACCACTCGGTTAATTTCAATACCCATCCTGTCGTCTTTCACACACGCGTTATGCGTGCACGCAAGCGCGCACGTGTTATTCACACAAACACATCCTCGCAAACGCGTATGTATGTAGTAAAAGCAAGCGAATTGACGTGTCGAGGGTTGGATCATCTCTTTCGTTTGTGAGCGTATACGTGTGTAAACTTCATTGTATAAGGGGAAAAAGGATACGAAAAAAAAAATGAGAAGTTGATGTGGGTTTTTTTGATAAAATGATCTGTTATATCGTAAGAGAAATGATTTACAGATTGAAAAAAAGGAAATAGAATGCAAAAAGAGAGTTGTAAAAAATGAATCCACAACGCTCAAAAGAGCAGGTCAAAAAAAAAAAAAGAAACGACCTCATTATGTTCCGTCTACAGTACATTATGACCGTTTTTTGAATGACCTAGTTTTGGTAAAAATTTTTATGTTTTTACAGGACTCGGATAAAACGTTGAAAGAATCGCACAAACGAATTGCCAAAAAGTGGGATCCCGTTTCGTGTATTTTTAGTTCAGGTTCATTTTGCCTAACGGTGGTCTGTATTTTAATAACGGTGTCGTATACTTTTATGAAGCCTCTATTTTTTTCTCGTACATTTTTTTGTTTGTTCCTTTTTACAATTTTTACTTGGATAGATGGAGGGCAGTTGACCGAGGGTTTTACGCATTTATGTTGCGGGGCTGAACCGTCGCACTAATTTCTAACCAAAACAGGGCAGTTTTTTGGAGCGAGGGTCTCAATCTAGAACATTTTTTACTGCGCAAGATGTTCGTAAAGAAATAAAGTACTCTGTGTTCTTGTTTGTCTCTTTAAGCAAATCAAGTGATTTACGATGTCATCGATGAAATGATTTTTTTTCTCACATTTTTGCCTTTTTTCTCTGCAACTTCTGTTCCCCACGATGATATATTCTTTCTTTTTTTTCCCTCTTGTATATCGTCCCGAAAAATCTATTATACGAGGCTAATAAACACTCTCGTTGACGGAAGATTTCCGTTATATGTGAAAGTTTTGTTGAGAGTAATTAAGATTATCATGATGCTTCAAGTTGGATTTCCTTCGCGAATATGCAGTTATACATCGTTTGAATTAGTATTTCCAATTTGAAATTCCGGCGTATGTATTTGATATTGAGGGGACCAGAGCATGAGGAAGTGGGGGAGAGGAAAAGTCAAATTTTACATAATTAATATAAATTGAAAGTGAATAATAATGAGTTATACAATTGGGATTGCGCACTGCCGTGCACTTTGAATTTCCTAATGAGTTCTGAAACCTAAAGGATGAAAATTGTAAAATTTCACAATTTTTATTTCCTAAGTGCGCAGTAGTGCCTAATCCCAAGTAGGGTAGACCGAGGCGAATCGGATCGAAATAAGCAAATTTGCTGTTGTCGATCATTGTTATTATCAATTATTACACTCTTCTAACGTATAAGTGCTTACATAATCTCACCAACCACTGGAAAAACAGGATAACATGACCATAATGCACACCATTTAGTTCTGGGCAATGATATGAATTGTAGCATGGTGTGCATAGAGGAGAATTTGATCGCTGATGTAAAAACGCGGTCACGATTTTTGAAATTTTCATTGACAACATACGTTGAAAATCATGCCAATCCGATTCAAATGTACAGTTCGTGATGTATTGAATTGGATGAGTAAATTATTCAGACAATATTATCACGTTCTTCATGAGCAGATGAATGTTTTTCTCCCAAATAGTACACGGAGAAAAAAGATCATGGAATGATCACTAGAAAAGATAGTAAACTGGTGACAATTACGAATTTCTGTACACAGTCGCTAACAGAGACGAGTAATGGTTCCTATTTTAGTATACTAAAATACAATATGGTATATCAGAATAGGAACCATTACTCGTCTCCGTTAGCGACTGTGTACAGAAATTCGTAGTTGTCACCAGTTTACTATCTTTTCTAATGATCATTCCATGATCTTTTTTCTCCGTGTATATGGATTGATTCGGATCACGATTTGGTTTATGAGTTTTTTTTTAGTCGTATGGTGAATTAGAGGCAAAAATTGTGCATCAACAGACTGGTACTGGTATATTTTGCTCTGAAAAATCCATACATCCACCCAACGAAGACTGGATTCAGGGCAGTGGATGTAAAGAATGGTCTTGTGAAAAATGTGCCTGCAAGAAAAGTCACACAGAACCGTTGATTTGCCGCAAGTGAGTGGAATAAAATTCTTTCATTTATTCAACGTATTTAGGGTTCAAAAAAGAGTTTCAAAGTGTGAATTCGTTTTGCATCAATATACGTTCCATTTTTATTAATGATCCTCTTCGCCCCTGATTTTGGGGCGAATCGAATATTTGCCATTTTATGTTTATTTCGTTGTAAAACAAAGAACTGTGTATTCGAATATTCTTTTTTGGCATAGATCTCAAGTCAAAGATGTATACGATTAAAATTTATCCACAGACCCACTGAAAAAACTCTCCTCCTGATCATTTTTATTCATTGAAAAAAAAAGTGATCCGATTCGCCTCGGTGTATCCTATATAATTCATTATTATTCACTTCAAATGCTTTTTAGGAACTTGAAAACTTCTCCACTTTCCCATGATCTAGTCCTCTTAATTTATAACTGTATTTATGACTTGAGTCAAAGTTTTCATATTTAAAATCGATATTTCATAATGAAAACCTATGATGTAAATCGATATGATAAATCAGAATGAATGGAATGTCTTTTCAGTGACACTTTACTGTATTGCTTCATTATAGTTGAGAAAATGTTGATTGAGAATAGGGTACAATTATCGCATGGAAGTCGAGGGTTTCCAAAATTGTGAAGGTGTACGATCCGGTGTAATAATAGCCCAATAAAAAGAGTTATTTGGTTAATTGGAGGGCGCTTTGCTGGCCTGTTTGCAGCCGCCAATCCTTGCCCACTGTTCGTGAAGAAGAACGGTTTACCTACATAACCCCAGTAGCCAAAGGAGAAGAAGAAGTAGAAGAAGGGAAACCAAAAGACCGTTCGCATCCCCGTAAATTATCCGGTTTTGCGCACACGAACCAGTTAGACTCGTTCCTAGGACACATCCGAGTTATAGCCACTTGTGTCATAAAAGCAGAGCACGTCATAACGGGTTTTTCTTCTCCAAAATTTACGATTGTCGCAATACATCAAAAATTTCAAGAAACTCTTTCCTACTTTCTGTTGACATCTCTTAATTTCGAGATGCTATTGTGACTTTTATTATCGTCTATTGTTCAAAAGTCGATGCCAGATTGTTGGCTCGTCGAAGCTCGTCTGTTCAAAATAGAATTTGCAAATTCTCGAGATCTGTTATCGTTATAATATAAATATTGTACAAATTTATTACACATACCGCACGAGCAACAAATTCTTCCAGTTTTCATGAGGAAGAAGCTTCGATTCAATCCAAAACGTGTACAACGACAAAGACTATAAAACCTTTCAACTTTTCTTTACCGTATATCGTATATAAAGAAACAGAAGCGAATCTAAAAAGTTGCTGTTACCTTTGGGCTTTGAAATTCGAAATGAATTTTTTGTAACATGGATATACTGCTAAAAACTTAAAATTTACAAGAGATCGTAAAAACAAAAAAAAGAACGAACATGAAAATGCGCAAAAAGCAAGTATGCTTTGATTTTTTTCTTTCGTTCTTGCGGACGTGTATACGTTGTTCTTTCCGTTCAAATGCTGACGATATACATGTATGAAAAGTTGTTTTCTCTACAGGGAAATGTACCGTAATGTTTTTTGACCCCTTTTTTTTAACCCCAAAACCCTCTTTTTCCGGTATTTTTACCGTTTCTTCTACCCACGAGAAAGAGTTTTTTCACTCTCAAGAGGGAAAGAGGAACGATGAAGATAAAAGAAGATGAGAAAAACACAGAGAAGTAAAAACGTGAAGTACATTTTACGACCAACTCCCGGGCGTTTTTTCTCTCTATATATGTATTTCCATGCCAAATGGAAGCTGACTGACTGACAGACGCGTAGCAGATCTTTATGAATTTATGCGAAGCCTATGTCCACTTTCTGTGGACTGGACAACCCAAGCTTTTCGACTCTCAAGGGTTAGAGAATGAATATGTACGTGTGCGCGTTCTCGTATATTGCTCATCGTTGGAAACAGACTTATGTATGTAGGTATATCGGAAAAAAGGGCTTTTTACAACTCTTCTTTATGCTTTTTCCTATCCTTTACCCCCTTAGCGAAAGGGGCAAATTAACTTTACTGCAGCCGAAAGGCTTAGCGGTGTAAAGTCAATTCTCCTCCGCTTCGACTTTTTCCAAATTCCATCCTTTCCTTTTATTTTTTTCTTTTCCCACCCTACTATACACAAAGAGGTGACAACGATGTACAAACGTTTTATGATTTTACTCCTTTTTATTTCTCTCCTAGTCAAGGGATTTTTTCTCTAAACGAGAATAAAACGAAGTACCGTTGCACTTTTCTCTATCATTATCGTGATTTTATTTTATATATGGGTCAGAATTCAATCCGTTAGGCTTTTTTACAGTTTTTGCCATCCCTCGTCCTGAAAACCTACTAAAAAACGTGACGTTCAAGGATATTTGCTGACGTCTTTACGTCTTCGCATTAGTGCTATGAAATCGAATATTCTTTGTTGCATTCGAGAACATTCAGCGACAGAAATCGATATGTGAAATGAGGATTCTTTCATACCACACACGGGGCAGAAAAATGCCCGCTCCTAGGTGCAGCTGGTTATATACACGTCGCGTTCTGCATTCTAAAATATGTATTAAGGGACACGATCTCGTTTCTCGGGACCAGAGATCCAACTGAGTGGATCTCGGAGCTCATTGTCACCACTTTCTTGTTTCCATGTACACGTCAACGTATAGATGGATTTTCGTGAACCCAAACGTGATTTATTCTTAATTTATTCCTTCAGCGAGAGACTACGTATCGTGTGATTTATCTTTGAAGACTCGATGGGTATGGTTATGGAAGGGTGAAGATTTGCCGTGCTCGAATGCAACGCGTACGTCGGGATATCTACGGATGGGGCAATCGAACACTTCGGATTGATTTGCATACGAATCTGTAAATGGCAATTGTATTATTGTATACATTCTTTTATAATATCCCTTCTGGAAATAAATTTACACCAACACTGCAAAAACTGATATCTCATTCTGAGATATTTTTGTAGTGACTTTTCAAACATTTCAAAATGTTACTGTAATCATATTCAAAACACTAAACTACGTTTTCATTCAAGACATGGTGTGTTTGATTAGCAAACAAAAATGTTCCAAATCCATACAAGCTGTCTAAAAGATTTCTTATGCAACAGTCTTCAGTGTCTTTAAGATCCCTATTAAAAATGTCCGACAGATCCTAACAGATTCCGGTCAAAATTCTGTCTGGTTCTGTCGGAAATCATCATGCCTGGGACAAAAACCGACCAAATCCTGACAGAAAATTATCTGTCGGGCATTTGGAGTAGGGATGTCTTCGCTTAAGAAATCTAAAATATGTCTTTAGATCTCTTTTAGATGGTTCTTAGGTTCCTTAAACCAAGACATCTCAAAGACAGCGAAAACTGTGGCATGAGAAATCTTTTAGACATCTAAAAGAAATCTTTCAGACAGAGCAAAATTTTTGCTGTATGGGAAGCTGTATGTAGAAACATAACCTCGGATTACTATTACGTCAACGTCGAAGTGAAGAACAGGAACAGTGTATTCAAAATGTATTTTGTGCCATTTTAAAGCAAAACTGAACAAGATTCTAATCAACCATATGATTAAAAATCATTGATATAATTCATCTTTTCATGTTAAATATGATAAATCACACTTCTACACTCAGAAAAATTTTCAGTCATTTCAACTGATCAGATTGATTGAAGAACGACAACCGCTTTTTATAGTTAATTCAACCATTTTTTCAATTGCAATAACTAATTTTTCGGTTATTCCGGATAAACTGCTACAACTATCTTTATTCTGTTGATTCAACTAATGCGAATTTCCCTCAGTGCATCATCTGCTTTGAAAACAAACATATTTAACCGTCAGTGTCGCAAAAGAAGACCCCGTTGCCAGAAACAAAAGAACAAGAGCATCGAGACTGGAATATATTGGTCGTTCCAATTAACAGGAGTAGTTGATTAGATGTAGGCCGTTGAATCTCAAAATTCCTCGGATCACTGAAATAAGATACTGATGTTTTCCAGTTGAAAAAGTCGAGTATTTGATTTGAATTATCAAACATATGATGTCTTATTTTGAGACATATCTTCGACGGCAATTTTTGCAGTGAAAGTATGGTAAAAAGGATGGCAAAAATGTATCAACAACTATTCCTAAGTCCAAATGTTTTATTTCAATACACTCAAAGTGTTTAAATCTTGTAGTCACTTTTAAAATACTTGAAACTGTGAAAATATGTCAATAACTCAGATTGAGTGTTTATAATAAAACATTTTAACCGTTTTATGGGTATATTTACACGCTTTTGATCGTTTGAAAGTGACTACACGAGTTCAACATTCTGAGTGCATTCAAATAAAATACTTGAATTTAGAGTGTACGTACGCGATTTCGAACAATTCTGTGAAAAGAACTAGAGAATTACGGAAATTTTCATTCAACAAGAACAACATATTTTGCGATATGTCTACATCCACCAAAAATCACGGCAAATTATGTCAAAATTACTATTAGTGTAATAATATTCATAATTAACTTCCGATCTATTTTTCAAATTTGCATCGAACTACACTGAGAGAAAAAAACGACAATCTTTATCAACAGATCGATGACACCGCGGGTAATAAAACATAATCGCTCAACATTATTTTAATAGATTACCATTCAAATAGTAATGTGGATAGCGAATCCCGTCTAGAAATCAATCCTGCACGGAGAAAAATGCAGGTCGAAAATATAGTAATCTTTAATAAATATTTTCTCAGATCTGAGAATTTTTTTCAATCGCATAATAAAGACAAAACAGTCCACTTTTTGTGGAATTGTATTCGAAAAACAATGAAAAATTATCAATACTTAATAAAGAATAGAGAAACATATGAACTTTCCAAAAGTCGCATACGAAATTTCACAAAGTGAATAGTAGGATATTGAAATTTTCTTACTATTTTTGTGAAATTTCACGTACGACTTTTGGAAAGTTCATATGTTTCTCTATTCTTTATTAGGTATTATAATTTTTCATTGTTCTTCGAAAAAAAATTCCACAAAAAAGTGGACCGTTTTGTCTTTATTATGCATTTAAGAAAAACTCTCAGATTTTAACAAATATTCTCAAATTTTCATTAAACATTACTATATTTTCGACCTTTTTTTCCGTTTGGGCATCCTAAGGTGGGCGCTGGCCCCGTAGGGGTATATCCAATATGAGATTGCCTACACACGGCGCATTTGGGCCCCAGTTGGGGTTGCCAATATATTCCTGAAATATTTCAATCCAGTTGTGCCCACCCACAGCCCATATAAGCTCCGAGTTGGCTACCATTGTTTTGCCTGGATATTTGATACCATTACGGGGCCTAGATTGAAAAGCGTAACATTCCAAGTTGGGGCCACTTTTCAAGTAGGGATTATAAACCTGGCCCAGGTCTGAGCCTGGGAGAAATTTCCACATGGGATCATTATTTAAATGGTAGTGCGAGCAAAGCGAGCATCAACCGGAAACATTAGGTCTTCAAAATTGTACAAAACGAACAAAGCAACTGGGAGAAAATAAACTCGCTGGGACTGTTTGAAATGTGATTTGGCTGTCTGACTTTTTGTTAGAATAGCGATTCTTCCGCTGAAACTGAAAAACTTTCATTATTATATAAAGGGTGACTCAAGTCGGATAGATCATATTATATGGGCATATTTTGCATCCAAAATGCAACAATTTTTCTATTTGGCAAAATTGTTTTTGAGGCTTGGTTTTTGAATATTTTGAGACTTTTTTCGAATGCAGATCAATCAGTAGCACTGTGAACTACATACTTCTGGTTAAAATCATTTGCTAAGTTGGAAAACGGCGGAATTGTTTTGTTTTGGAGCTACAATAATTTGAAGTTGCGGAATCATTATTGGCTCGAAGCCTGAAACTTTCAAATTGCTATAAGCTTGAATCGAAGAATAATTGGATACTTCAATTCCTTCTTCAGGGATCCGCCGTTTTCTAATTCAACCAATGGGGTCAAGCACGAGCATGTAGTACACAATGTATAGCGCTTTGGAGTGGTTTGGGCTTGAAATTTTTGCGCGCCTATATATATCATAGTACCCAGGCAGCAATGGATTCGTCACAGAATTCTCCAAAAACTATGAGCACATGAAAAAATGGAATTTGGATCTCTGATTTCACGCTGCCACAAGGTTTGCGCCCCCGGCGTAGACCTCGTTAGCCCTACCATGTGACGGCCCTGATTTTATCCGCTCAAATCTTCCACACGGAGTAGTGTTTCGGACGAGACCAAAACTGGTCTCGGTATTGACCCCGAGATCGAGACGTGATGCACCATTATCTTTCGAGATCCAGACGATATCTGCCAAGCCGAGAATCTCGACGATACCGAAACGTATAGAATGCATCGTCGAAACCGAGAATGGCGGGAATCTCGACTGGAGATCGAGACGATTCTGATTTTGTCGAGACAAAAACGAGATGAGATTATAAATTCCGAGACCAAATCAAGACCAAGATCGAGACCCAGTCAGTCTTGGTGGGACGAGACGAGAACGAAGGACTAACACGGAGAGAAATTTGTAGTTAAATTTCTATGGTATTATTGTGGCCGAGGAGCAGACTGAATTTCTAGTAGAATTCATTTATTTATTTATTTATTTATTTATTTATTTATTTATTTATTTATTTATTTATTTATTTATTCAACGGACAATAACGCCCTTTAGTGACCAAATTATTGATACAATACAGTGAAAATTTAACAGATAAAATAAAAATAAAAAAAAAATAAAAAAAAGAAATCATATAAAGTGAACAGACGGATTACAAAAAGACATAGTACAAAATATAACATCCTGTACAGGATAAATAACGAGTATAAGAATATTACAATCTCACACACCTACTAGAACATGCTCTAGAGACAGAAGTCTTGAATACTGAAACTGATCCAGAAAAGAAATCCAACTCATCTCTATAAGTATTTGCTAAACAACAAATTCGATTTACTGGGTCAGTATAAAAGAATTGCGACTTGAACATAGGAACATTGAAAAGTAATGGGTTCCTAAGAGACCTGGAGGGTACATTGAAATTTAAGAGAGAAAGAAGTTCAGGGCAATTGATTTGACCATTGATTATTTTGAAAATGAATACCAAATCATTGATCATTCTACGAGTTTCGAGAGTGTTCATGTTGAACAACCCCATCAACGGACCATAATCATGGCAGGATATAGCCATGGGGGTATGATTTTTGAAAGCCAAAAATCGTAAAAATCTATGCTGAACTCTCTCGATAAGTTTACAATATTTGTCATGATGAGGAGACCAAATGTGAGTCGCGTATTCTAAGTTAGGTCTCACGAGAGCATTGTATAACGTAATCAATGTTGAGGGCTCCTTGAAGTCAGCAGACATACGCTTCAAAAAACCGAGCTGCTTCATAGCTGTGTTCACCACATTATGATAGTGAAAAGTAAAATTAAGCTTGGAATCGAACGTAATACCTAAATCGAGCATATTCTGCACAACCTCCAAGCTTGAGCCACTCAACTCATAAGAGAAGGTAATGGGCTGCAATTTGCGCGACAGTCTCATAACTTTACATTTCACTATATTCAGCTTCAATTTATTCAAGGAACACCATGATTCCAATCCATACAAATCCGACTGCAGAGCAATGGCATCAGCGTATGACGAAATTTTCATGAACAATTTCAAATCATCCGCAAAAATTAAATGCTTCGCAAATTTGAAGTTGTTGCCAATATCATTAATAAAAAGTGTAAAAAGCAGTGGTCCCAAATGCGACCCTTGCGGAACGCCTGAGCAAACATTGATAGTCCTTGAGGTAAAGTTTTTAATTTTGACAGTTTGGGTTCGATTCATCAAATAGCTTCTTATCCAAATAAGAATATTACCACGGAAACCAAGATGATTTAATTTAGATAAAAGAACGTTATGATCAACAGTGTCGAAGGCTTTGGTGAAATCCGTATAAACAGTATCAACTTGACTGTTATCATCCAGAACCCTCGAAACATAATTACAATAAATAGACAAATTGGTGCCTGTTGAGCGACCAGGCACAAAGCCATGTTGCATGTCAGAGATGATGCTAGAACATAGAGAAGATAATTTATCAGTTACTAAAGATTCAAATAATTTTGGAATTTACTGTAAAACATTGTAAATTTGATCAGGCTTCTATCGTCTCGTCATAATAAATTTCATTGTACGTTCAGTCTGTTCCTCGGTCAAAAAGTACCATAGTAAATTCAACTCTGAATTTTCCCCCGTGCATAAATGCTCCCTATAAGAAGTTACATCAACTGGCCAATAGCTCTCAGCTCGTTATCTCCAGAGTCATTCCAACCAGAAATTTACAACAGGCGCAGTACTGCACCAGTACTGGCCAACACTGGCAGGGTACTGGCATTTGTCTGGGATGATAACGCTTTCCTGTACTGTGGATTGAGTACTAATACTATTGTTCGCAATCAGTGCAGTGCCTGTACTGGATCAGTACCTGGCGGACTGCCAGCTCTCAATACTGGTTCATCAGTACAGGCACAGTACTGAATTTGTATGTATCCAGCACTGATTTCGTACGTGTTGGCCAAGCGTTGAAAAGCCAATACTGGCACTGTACTGCACCTGTTGTCAACATTGGCATCATTCGGATGTTTCTGATTGGGATCTGATTTACCGTTGTTGCAAAGAATCAAATTTCATCAATCAATAGACGTCTTCTACCAGCGTAGGCAAAGCTCATGTGTCAGGATTTAGTGATCGTTTTTTATTCTCACACAAACATTCTTGTCTCAAAAATGCACGTGTAATTGTTGGAATATGCCACAAAATGAGAGAAGGCGCTTCTCTCTTTCTGTTTACAATCGGCAGTTTTTTTTTAAATTCCTATTGTTTCGGACGAGATCGAGACTGGTCTCGGTATCGACCCTGAAATCGAGACGAGACGAACAATTATTTTTCGAGATCGAGACGATACCTGCCAAGTCGAGAATCTCGATGATACCGAAACGTATAGAATGCATTGTCGAAACCGAGAATGGCGAGAATCTTGACTCGAGACCGAGACGATACTGATTTTGTCGAGACAAAAACGAGACTGACACGAGGTTATGAAGTCCGAGACCAAATCTAGACCGAAATTATAAGTTCCAAAACCGAGATCGAGACCCGGTCAGTCTCGGTGAAACGAGACGAGTACGAAACACTAGAAATTCTATCAAATGCTAACCCAAAGAGCACAACAGGTTGGAAATGCTAAGACGGTTCTCGGAAGTTCTGGGCATGTTTGATGAACATTTTTAGAATATTAGAATGAGATTGTTTCGGATAAGTATATTCTATGCACATTCTCAGAATGTATTTTTCGAATTTATCCTAATCAATCTCATCCGCACATTCAATGTATAATCACGGAATGAACGCCGCAGGTTTTGGCATGTTCTTATGCCACCTAAGTGCAGCTTCTAATTCTTTTTCAGAATAAATTCCTTCCGTGAGGGAAAAAATTTCTGTTTTCCTTTTACAAAGAAGAATAATATTCGTATTCAAAATCTGAATGAATTTTCAAAAGTCCTACCTTGATTGATAAAATTCTCTATTTAGAATCCCAGTTTTTTCACGGAGATGTCAGGGAATGGCTAATCGTATCCTGTAACTAATTTCGTTCGCTTGAAGAAAACGAAGAAGCAAAGACACAGATACTCTTGAACCGGATATGCGTGAAAATTTGAGTACAACGAATGAGAAGAATTTTCATAAAAAAAAAACAGTGAAATAATCCGTAAACGATCTCGTATTTCCTTTCAAGACATCCAATTGTTCATTCTTCTTTTTTTATTTCCACTTTCCTTGAACACGAGAGTCCATCCGTTCCATTCATCGTCCGGTCAAATTACGACGATAGAGGATGAAAAAGCTCTCGGTTGGAAGGAGATTTAATACGATCAGCGCGCGAATATCTCTCCCTCGTAACACCACCCACCCTTCCTCCATTCGTCCCATTCCACTTACGGCACCGGCACAACGATCTCACTTCATTTTGTCCAGGTGCTCGTCGTCGTCATCCACTATCCTCTGCACCCAACTTATACGTATCTACGTGTCTACGTATCTACGTACGAGCTCACATGAGCAAGGTTTGGTTAGGTTCAACGCTCATGTCACCAGTTCTCTCGTGGACGTTCATTAGCGGCTTCACTGACTGGATCTCGGAATTTGTGTATCCAAAGGGGGTTGTTCAGTCGTGGGGAGAGAGAGAGAGAGAGAGAGAGAGAGAGAGAGAGAGAGAGGGAGAGGAAAAAAAAGACCTCACGTGGGAGTTGGAGATAGGAATACGGTAGCAAATTAAAGCTCGATCAAATCAAAGATAAGTGTACGAAACACACCCTCATACTTTTTATTTTGATTCGCTGAGACAACGTAAAAAGCAAAATTACTTCTTATTTTAGTTCTGAGGTACGAAAAAAGCACTCGGAAAAAGAGCTATTGAGTAACTAACACGTCGTTAGTTGAATCACAGCAAAAACTTCCCCTGAAATCGTTTATGTCGGTGATAAATTCACTGGAATCGACACCTACGTACATTGGCAAAACATTGATATATTGTTAGTTAATATAAACTTCGCACCGTGAATAGCTATTCAAACCATTTGTCGTTGCAAAGTTTGTATCAGTGTAAATGGAATAGATTTTTTGAACCAGGTGAGAATATAAAGATTTTTGTTGTTCTTGACAATTCGAATAGAAAAATTAGATAATAAAAATTGATTGACGATTATAGAATGAAATGAGAAAATCAATTTTCTTGGAAGACGTGGGATGAAAATTATAGTAAACAATCATCAGCCACGCCATACACATGACGAGATTCGATAATTAATAATTTCATTCGAAGAAGAACCTACGATTCCACGTGAGTATCAACAAAAAAATGTCTAGTTACGATTCATAAGTTCTCAACCGAAAACAAATAGGCCATTACGAACGATCAGTCACGACGAAGGTGAAGGAAAATCGAACTTTCATAAGATTTAGCCTTGATACCTCAAGCTTGATACCACGAACACATTTGTATTTTTAGATCGCATAGATCCAATTTTTCAAAACGTCACTTTCATTACGACACGAAACAAAGGAGAGACTCGTTTCCTTTGAGAGAATAAAGAGAAAAGATAAGGAAGAAATAGGAAAAATCACGAGAGAAGAAGAACAAAGTCAAGAATGAATACGAAAGTGAAGAAGAAAAAAGAAGCGGAAGACAAGACTGGTACAATGGCATTCAGAGAGAGGGAATTAAAATGATAGTATGAAGGAGACAAGAGGGAAGTCAGGATAAAAGAGAAGTGGAAAGAACGACAGAAAAAGCGAAGTGGCGCACTTCACTCGGAGAGTTAATCCGCGTGTGAAATTCGAGAGCAACCTATGACCCTTACTACCACTACCATCGTCCTGTACAACGTGTATGTGCTTATTTCTTTTTCTATCTCTCGTCGGTAGCTGTGTCTTTATCCCGCGCTCTTCATTTATTTCCTTCGCCCATTCTTTTTTTCACTCTTCAAGCACTCGAATACCCTATTTTATCGTTTCAGAGACACCGATCATCATCAGCTAATAGAAATTCAAGCTGGCTTTGAGATTTTTACCTCCCTTGGAAATTGTTTCTTCTCTCTCTTTTTTTTTTTCTACCCTTGTTCGTTCTCGTATCACTGTAATCAAAGAACGTTCATTGCTCTCCTCAAATTTAATTAACTGAGTGCTGATTTTTTTATGCGTAAAATAATGAATTTTATTTCCGTGGCTCGTGGAATTAGACAGAGTGAATCAACGTGATAAGTTAATGGCTTGACCCGATTGGAATTTTTTCAAATTCGAAAATCGATGTGTAAGTATGGTCCTCTTCCGCATACGAAAGGATTCGAAAGTTACCATTGTGTGACAAGGTTTTCAGTACCTTTTATCATAGAAGTAAACACATTCGGAAGACGAATTGCAGTTGAGATGATTCAACCATCTTTTAACATTTTCACAAAGACTTCCCGTGGTTTCGATTCTCACGTTTACGTCATCGTTACGTTGATCGAGTGTAAGTACTCGAAATTTTTCAATGATCGAACGTTCTTTCGAGCTTAGATCTCTTTCGTGTTGTTCATGATGCGTTTATGATCCTGCCGGAAGCCCCCTGGCACGACGCTGGAGGGGGCCGGATCTTGCCGTGAAACGGGACTATTGTCGGAGTTATTGTGGCCAATAAGTAGCTCCCTCTCGCACAATCTTGTACACGTACAAAATTCAGACTTCCGAGGAAAATTTAGGATTCTCTTGCCCGACCTTGAGATTTCTCTGTTATTCTTGACTTTCGTACAAAGACTTTTCGTGACCCATAATAGTCATTTCGCAGTCTGTTATTTTCATACTTGTAATACTTTTTTTGCTATGAATTTTGACTTGAGAATCCTTGTAATTTGTCTAGAAAAGTTTCAACGATTCAAAAGTGGGATAATTTAATTTCAAATTTCATTTTGAAGGTTGAAATATCGAGATAGAGAGAGAGATTTTGTTTGAGGAAAGAATCAATATTTTCTACTAGACGTGGTACAATGAAAAAACGAACAGTATGTGATCATAGCTATCTATTGGGGAGCCGCAGGAAGGTTACAGGAATCGAATTCAAGGAGAAAGAGAAATTCGGTCTATTTAGTGGAAAGAAGGGTGAGAGAGGATCAAGAGAGCAATAGATATCCGTTCGACAAAGAAATTCAAGTTGGAAAAAAGTTTTAGAATTCAATATATCTTGGGAGTATAAAAGTACGAAACTGGTACAGTAAATGAAGTCATGATTGAAAGGGTTGTGTGGTAAAAATAAATTTATTACAGTTTCAATGTGGAACTGTGTGTGCCCTGGATATCTCTCCACGTAACATTTCTATGACATTCCGGCTTGATAATTCCAAATCAAAATTCTACCACAGGCGTGGTACTGTACACAGAGAAAATATTTCATTAAATATCACAGTGTACCACCGGATCAGGGCGCCATATCGGTCTTCCCGAGAAAAATTACTGTGTGATTGCATAGAAACACACATTAATTTTGCTTGAAAAGACCGATATGGCGCCCTGATCCGGTGGTATACTGTAATATTCAATTAAATATTTTCTCCGTGTACCAGTACGGGCTCATACTGGCCGTGTGTACTGAGGCAATATTGGCATTTGTCTGGAATGATAACACTTTTCTGTACTGGTTACTTGGTCCTGGTTTGGTACTGATAATCGGTAAAGGCTTTCAGTACAAGTACAGTACTGTCATTGATCCTGATATAGAACCCAACAAACACAACGTCTGAAACTCTGTGACAAATGTTGCATAAGACCTGTTTCAGATATCTAATAGATAGCATTGTCTACAAGATATCTATTAGATATTTAAAAGACATCTCATGCAACATTTTTTGCGAAGTTTTGGACGTTGTGTTTGTTAGTAAAGAATGTCTCAGCAAACATTTCTTCCCTTTGACGAGGCATTCGGAAATTCAAGTTACGAAGAAAATAAGTTGACTATTGAGATAACGAGCATATCGGCTACTTCAATCATCGACGAGTACACTTCATGGATTTGAGTCAGCTCCGAAACTAAGCGATTTACAGCGTTTTACCAGAAGGAAACGTTTCTTGGTTTTGTGTCAAGAATTCGACCTCGAAAGGCTGGTTATGTTTTCTGGGAAACCTTGGATATTTCCACCTACTGCCTTGGACCTCCTCCTAATCTTGAATCTCAGAACTAAGAGTCACCGATTAGGCTTTTTATTATTTACAATTAGCACAGTGCCCGTATTCAATTAGTAGGGGAGAAGCATGCAGGTTGAACCGGCATGCAGGTTAGGCCAGGGAGTTTTTTGTATTTTTAACCGTTGGCAACTCTGATTTCATGACGATTGAAGTCGAGTCTTGTCATATGTTAACTTTTCATGTGCATAGAATGCAAAAACAGATACCTCTTATGAGTATTCCAGAAGGCAAGGGGAAAAACGTGCAAAAAAGTTTTATTCCAATCTATTTCATTTCGTGAAAAGAGGATAGTGTTCATCGATTGATGAAGGTAAATCAATCTATTATGTTTTTTTCTTAACTTCTTCGAATCGCACAAAACATATTTCGATCTTATTCTGAAATTAGAATAATGCTCTTGCAATTGCAAAGTTGCATTGAATATGTAGATTAGGCCACTAGTTTTTCTTGTCATATAAGTATTCAAACACCATTTCGATCATCTTTGATGATCAGAATAGTGTTTACATTGGATTTAATCTCAAGTATTCGGTGATTTTCCTATTTTAGAATGGCATGCCGAAGGGAGAGAAAGACAGACCATGGAATCAGTGATTATGATTTCATTGTTAGTGATATTTTATTATTCCCATGTTAAAACTATTTGAAATAAATAAATATCAGCTGCAAATTCCATACCTGATGTATAGAATGCATTTCTCTACCTTTGCAGCGAATTTTCGGAAGTGGCCCAACTTGCATGCTGACTTTTTTTTAACCAATTTTTTCCAACTTCAGAGAATCGCTTGTATTCCGCAGTATTTCAAAGCAATCAAGAAGATTTCTATCACGAAATATAGCTGAAGGTTGTCACTTTTCAGTGGTATATAGATATTGATCAAATAATTTCCTGTTCTAATCTTATAAGTCAAGAACAAAACACGGTCCAACCTGCATGCCTCTCCCCTACCTTGCCAACATGAAGCTCTCGGTACCGGTTTATCGGTACATGCTAGTATCATATTTCTATGTGTTCAATACAAAACCCGTGCATGCTAGCCAACTCTTGGGAATCAATACCGGCACTGTACTCCGCCTATTGTCAACATTGGTATAATTCAGATTTTTCTGAATGGGTTGGACCATTCAATGCCCTGTCTTGGTCCGAGGCAAGATTTTGGATCCAAAGAGTTTCATTTTTGGCAGGAGGTCTTGACCCAAGATGAATAAGTTGAGATTATACAAAATCTCTCGCCTGAAAAATAATTTCAATTCAGTTTATTTAAAAAATGCAGCTGCGAATACAATTTGGTGAACACAAGATCATAAACTCATCACAATTTGATATGAATTTCATTCCAGAGTTCAAAAGAATAAAAGAAAATTTACTATCAGTCAGATTACTGGGAAGCCAATATCTGGCCACAGAAAGGTTGAATGCAAAGTTTGTTCGTATGTATTGGTGTATTATACATAGAGTATTAGCGATAGCAGGGACAGTTGTGGTAGTGGTGGTGGTGTTGGGAACGATAGAAGAGATACCCTGGTTCTACGAAGCCCAGTGGCATTGGTTTCTGGATAGTAGGGAATATCGAGAAGGAAACGAGTCGAGTCGCGAGTCGTATAACGCCAGAAGGTTATATCGTATATGTGCCTGGAGATACACATAGAGGGAATAGGTGGATGTGAACAAGGGAAGAAGAGTGGAGGGTGGATGATGGTCGTCTCTCGGTTCACTCCGTAGAATATAGGGTATTGTATCCGTTCTCTTCCTCCTCTTTCTTCTTCTTTTTCCTCCTCTTTTCCTGATATCATCCCTTCTAGCCGCGCGCGTCACCCTATACGATCTCATACTCCCGATCCATATATTTAAAACAAATGCTATCTGATGCGGCGCCGCTTTGTGGAGGCAAGATGAGACCATCCTCATCCCTCTGCTCTTTTCTCACCCTTCTCTCTGTTCTCCTCCCACTACAACCTGCATCTCCTTCTTTCCTTTTTGAATTTTTCCTCTTTGCCGCCCTGTCACGGAAGCAGGGGTGCTTCCTCTTTTGTATACCGGTATAGGGTTTTCATGAACCAAGAGAGCTTCCTGAAAACAACAACAACCACCGTATATCTACTCTCGCCGATGGACGTCGATCAAAAGAAAGCAATTCAAATGACGCAAATTTATTCGTGGGGATATTCGAAGAGATCTGGTAATCACGTTCTTCGCTTATTGCTTCTTATGAGAATGTTTATCTTCACAACATACCCAACCAGAAAGAGTTCGTAAGGAAGTCTTTGGAATTTTTAAAAACTCTTCTCAAAGTTGAGCTATTTTTTAGTTGTGGCAACAAAAGCTATGGCTATAGGACCTGAAATCCAGCTTTTGTAGCAATTTCTTTCGCTATCCAAATTTCGGATACACGAAATAACTATAGTGAATTACTTTTTTCCGTGCGATGTGCGGTTCCAATCGATAGAAACATATAATTACCCTGCAACAAAAATTTTTAGATCATCCTATATCACGATGATCCGATACGAAGCAACGTAAGAACTGACACTTTGGAAAAACCGTATGAATCTGGAAAGAGGTAGGAAAAAAGGATTTGAGGATCGCTGAAGAAAATCGTAAGAGGTGTCGTGATCTGAAGTCTATCAGCCAATGCGCTCTTCTGGGGCTCTCCTATCTCCGCCAGTAAATCCGGCCGTAAGTTAAACTATTGGGGAACCGAAGCGAGGTTCCAGCTTCTTCTCTTCTTTCTTATGTTTTGAAACGACGGTGGTATACCTACCACGAGTCATTTTCTTCTATCTCTTTCTTCCATCCGCGGTGGGGTCGTGCTGCGATCCTTTGGAATCAGATTCAACTATATACGTATATATCGTTGCCTATCATCTCCATCACCATAGATTGCCCATAAAGAACCCCGGCAATCCGTGGTTATACACCAAAGGCGCAAGTCGTGATGTCTTTATATATAAAGGATCTACCGATAGAGGGAGAAGGAGGGAACCTCATATTCTTTCTCCACCGCTTCTACTACCATCATCTTCTTTTCATCATTTACATACATCTCCTTGACTCTGATTCAAAAATCCTTCAATTCCAGATGAATCGATCGGATTATTTCGTGGTTTTAGTACCTTGTCTTGCCCTACAAAGGTGGTTCTATAAAGAATACTTACTTTTCATACCGACGAATAGAACTATTTTTCACCTAAAAAACGTTTGTGTAAACGAATTGCAAGTAGTTTACGAATACATCTTCAAGATATTTTCAAGAAATCTCTTGGAACTGCTCATCAATCTAAAACGCTATGTGGAGAATTTTTTGGCTCCGTGCCTACACAACCGTTTAGCTACTCATAGAAATAATTTATTTAACCACTCAATCGAAATCAATGATATATTTTGCTTTTTATTTCCGGATGTTTAATAGAAGTAGAGGAATATTCAAATGAATTCCAAACAAGATACCGATGCTTTACCTTTGGTGGTAGCATTCTACATGGAAAAAGTGAAACTCGACCTACCGTGGGGGTCCCTCGCTGCACAAAACAGAGTCTTTAGGTCTCTTTAGCACTGTCAAACTAAACGGAGTCTCTACCTACCAAACGATTCTGTATTGTATTATATGTGGGACCCACGCGATCTTGGAAAGAGAAGCGTGACGAACGAAACGTGAACGAAGAACGAGCTTAGCCATAAACGTATTATGGCTGGAACGAATCGTGGAAAACTTGATGGTACGAAGAGAAGGCGCGCGACCTCTTCTTCTGCTTCTTCTTCTTCTTCTTTCCATCTTTGTGTTGTCGTGAATGAGGAGCAAGGAATAAATGGATGAAATTTACGCGCACGACCGTGAAAGAGAGAGAGAGAGAGAGAGAGGGAGCGTGTAAATACTTGACGACAAATTGATATATCTTCGGATTATGGATTTTTGTATTCTGTATTCCAAACACATATGAAGTAGAAGCTGTCGGCCGTAACCATAGCAACCGATTGTTCTAACTTTTGATTAAACGCTGCTGAAACTCGATCCGCACTAGGAATCGATTGAGTGACATTCCCATAAACGTTTCAGATGCTCAAATCCGCGATAAAAGTTTTCAACTTCATCAAGAAATAGTATTTTTGATTCTGAATATCGATTAAAAATTTTATGAAATTCAATCAAATGATTTAATTCTTTTGAGAAAAGATATTTTACTTACCATTGCTTCAAAGATTCAAAAGAATATAATTGAGCTTCCGAGACATGGTCATCAGAAAAACCAAAATGGGCGTGCTGTTGATTCTGTAAGCACCCGCAAAGCCCTGCCTACTCGGCTAAGCGACCGTGTGCACTCCAATAGAATATATTCGTATTCACGAATAAAAATGGGCGATGGATGATTCATTTGTACAACTTGTGTATTAATTTCTTTTTCATAGATCCTTTGAAACAGCTCTCTTGGATACTGAATTTTGCACAAGCAATTGACGCCGTTGTTGTTACCTCCAAGTTATCTTTCAATAAACTGAGACATGTTAATCTCAAATTATGCAAAATTCGAAATATTTGAAGACTTTCTCACAGGATGTGAGCCAATAAAACTATGCTCAAAGATTGATTTTTTTGTTTCTCATGATCGGAAGGAGGAAATGGGGTATGCCAGGAAGAGACGAATTCCAAAACGACCCCCTGTAACTTTCGAGGTTGACCTGCAGGGGGCTGGCACCCATAATGAGCTGACGTTCTCGAAGAGGACATCTTCTTTCGAGAACAATATCTTGATGTCCTTTTTTCTCTCTCATTCCTGTCTATCGTTCTATCCTAGAGAGACACGAAACTGGAACCCCATGGTGCCGATAACGCTTTTCGCATTGTTCGGCGAATTTGTATTTTCTAGGTTTCGGTCTATGCGCGTCGTTTGCCAACCACGAGGTGTCGCACTGAGAGAAGACGTTTGAGGTTTCCTTTTCGTTTGCTCGCTCCGCACATCTTCTTTGAACCCAACTTGAGCTTCGTCGGAGGAATTCATCTTTCTCGTCCGAGTGTCTACAAGATGAAGCCAAAGTGTTGGACGAACTTTGGTCAGTTTGAGTGATCCAAGGGTTTCTTCACGTCCTTGTTCCACGTGTCCTTCATCTAGATTTATTACAATATTCTTTAGTGAAGATAAATCACGCATTCTCAACGTGAGAGAAAGTGAGGTTGTATTATTACATGCAATGTATTTAGCGTATTCTTTTGCTCTTTCACACCACTCTCGATCGAAGAAGAACAAAAGTTATTTTCGTATTAAACTTCACTCACCACGAGGTATGCCACATTCGAGCACACACAGCACCACAGCTAGGGCTATTTTGGGTTTTTGTATTTTTAGAGTACATACGTGACTTGATGATAGTTTCATCTACGTATGTACCATCACAAATCAGCAAGGGAATGAATTGTGGAGAAATCGTGAAGAGAGAACATAATATATTCACGGTAATTGATGAGATATGTTTGGTGTGATATATGGAACGAGTTCGAATAAATGTGGTCAAATAATTTTTCGTTCATATTTTATTCCATTTAGCGTTTCGAGAACTTTCCATGATTCTTGATTTTCAATCCATTGAAGTTTATTTTCGAAGGAGGAGTGTTAGAATTTCGTATGAGTACCATACAGTAAAAAATTGAGTGTGAAATTTAACACTCAAGTCACACTTTGAGTGGTTCCTACAGGTCCACGCGCGGGTGTGATTTCTTTCTACCATGGAGAGCGAGTGTATTTCACAATTTCCCGTGTGTTGATGTTTTCGTGTGTCTTTAAATTATTTCACATTGGGGTGAGTAAAATTCAACACTCAGAAAAGTGGAATTTTTACCTAACGTCCTGAATACAGCTGAGTGTTGAAAAAAAAAACATTCAGCAGAGTTCATTCCAACACTCGGTTATTTTACCATCCGAAAGGGATCTTTCACCCAACTTCATCCTTCACTGTGCATGTTTGACAGTCAACCTGAGGTTTCATTATCGAGTCACTTGAACAACATGGTACCATGAATTTGAAATGAAGAGTCTAATATTTTGGGGACATCGTTCTTAAAGTTTTTCCAGAGTTTGTCAGACTATTTTCCGCGTGAATCGGAGATTTTTCATTGAAACTTCAGATAAATGATGATGAATTTATTCCTGATAAAACTCTGAAAAAAGTATGATGAGTGTCCGTGTTTTCTCTGAAAACTAAAATAAAACCATGAAATATGAGTGATTGTCAGAATTTTCTCGGACCTTCCCACTGAGCATTTCTGTTAGAACCTTGCATTAATATTGCAGCGATATTGATGCGATCTTGAAAGTACCTGTCATGAGAATGACGACAGTAATATTACAAAATTCAATTACGAGTAAATTATAGCGATGTTACGTTGTCAAGTGATATTCCACCGATATTTCTGTGAGTTACTTTTGTAATATTGCATTTGTAAATTGAAAAACAGGTACTTCCAAGATCGCATCGATATTGCTGCAACATTAATACGAGGTTCTAACGGAAATGCTCAGTGGGTTTTTCCGAGTTTATCAGAGATTTTTCATCCAAATTTCAGATTACGAATTTATTCTTGATAAAACTCTGAAAAAAGTATGATAAATGTCCGTGTGTCCTCCGAGAAGTATAAAAAAAACCATGAAACATGAGTGACATTTGACTTAATTGATTATAGAGTCAGAACAACCGCCTGCTAGACTTACGACTGCTAGCGTCAACTCATGAGTTACGAAAATAGTTCGAAGCATTCCTTGCTATTGATGATTTTCACTTACTTGTGGAGGAAAACAGGGACTTATCACATTTTTCTCAGATTTTGTCAGGAATAAATTCATAATCATCGATCTACTTTCGGTGAAAAATCTCTGATAAACACGGGAAAAGATCTAAGAAAATTCTGACAATTACTCGTATTTCATGATTTTTTCATCGCTCACGGGGAAAACACGGACTTTTATGATACTCTTTTCAGAGTTTCATCAAGAATAAATTCATAATCATTCATCTGAAGCTTCAATGGAAAATCTCTGATCAATTACGAAAAAAGTCTGACAAACTCTGAAAAAACTCAGAAAACGATGTCCCAAAAAATATTAGATTTTTCACCGAAATCTCAGAATTTCTCACACTTTTGCAGAGGAGAATCAGAATTTCTCAGAGATTTTAAAGAGATTTCCAGAAATTTTTCAGCGAAATATTTCCATACGGGAGGGTTTAATGGGTAATATCACTTTGTGGCCGGAAAAATTGGCGTTACTTTCAAAGTGCTGCTATGAAGTCAAAAAGAATAATAAATGTATGGGGTCTTTTGCGTATGAAAGTACTAGTCTTTGGGTACAAAAAACACTTTTCATTCAATTTTTCTGATCGAAAATGGCGGCACGGTATTACGGTCAAAAAAATATTCTTTTTTCTTATAGTTAAAACGGGCGTACCGCTACAGGTCACAATACTCAATCTAGAGCAGAAAATAAAAAAGTTCCTCAAAATATAGCTCAAAATTCAGCTATCTACGTGGGATCTTTTCGAAAAACAAACTTTGAAGAAAATGGCGTCATTTTGAAATTTTCTTTCCAATCCGAAAATCCCCTATAAAATCGGTAAAAAAGCTGATATCGAAATAATCCTACGTAGATAGCTAGCTTTTGAGCTATATTTTGAAGAAATTCGTTATTTTTTGTTCTAAATTGAAAATTGCGACCTGCAGCGGTACACCCGTTTTAACCATGAGAAAAAAAGGGTTTTTGGCCGTACTACCATGCCGCCATTTTGGATTGAAAAAATTGAATAAAAAGTGTTTTTTGTACCCGAAGACTAGTACTCTCATATGCAGAAGACCCCATACATTTATTATGTTTTTTGACTTCACGGCAACACTTTGAAAATAACGTCAATTTTTCCGTCCACAAAGTGATATTACCCCTTAATGAAAGAGGATTCAAAAATGTAACTTAACATTCAACAATTATCGGAAAACAATAATGATGTTGAATGAGAACGATTGTCTCTGCCAGACCGATACCGATAACCGTTGATAACTAATACTGTTTCAATAACAATTTCGAGAGAAATTCATGAACCAAGTGACTCAGTTTCTGATGATCCCATATTTAGTGTTATTTCAAGACATATCAACGCTGATAAATGGCCACGTCTGTCTGAAAATGACAAAATCATTGATAATATTCTGGATGAAATACTTCTACTCGAGGAAAAACGAATAATCCTCACTTCCTCATTTTTAATTCGTACAAATCCAAAAATAGATGATTGAAACTGTTGGATTTTTCAAGTATCGAATATATGATTTCATTCCTTGGGATACTTCAATACAAAAGATTGTTCATGTGTTCGTATTTATATTTGAATGATGCATACAAATTGTATTTCCAACGTGTGTCATAAAGATAACGTATAAATTGTTGAGTCCTCATAAACCAAGTGAAGAAAAAAAACAAAATCAGAAGAAGAAAAGACAAATGAGAAAATCATTCGAATTCGTTGCGAAATTTCACGAAATAATTCAACTGATTTTGTACCGCAAAATTCCAATTCCCGCAGTAAAATTTCAACAAATGTGCTGGAGTATTCCAGCGAATGTACTTTTTGTGGTTAATGCCTTTCAGCGAAAATACTGAAATTTTCCAGTAAACATTTTTTACAGGGTGGTGAATCGGGAGAGTCACGAGGAAGTGGCGTATTTATTCACATACAGAGTACTTTATTATTTGAAATGAAATACAATAGTTATCTAGTGAATTCATTATCTCCATGAATTTCTGATTCATTCATGTTACTTCACATGTCTGAGTTCCAATTACGACACTTAATGATTGGATTCATCACTGACTTCTCTTCACAGCGCGGCTCCATAGCATTAGGGAATAAGAATGAATTCGACACTGGTCCGTTCACTCTGAATTTTGGTTGTGCGTATCGTGCATTTTTTGCCATCTCAATTTCAATTGATGGCTGGTGAGATTCACACATTCCCTTAAAAGAATCGAATGTCAATGGTTAGTTATCAACATGAAACATTACTTGCAATACATTGAAAATTCTGAAGATTAATTCATTGATGGAGGGAGATGATTGAATATTCTTTAGATACGCTCAGAACTGTCTGAAATACACATTTTGCTACTCACCGTCCCGTAGGATACGAAGAACATGTATAATGGTGACTTTCCTGGCATTGATGGTAAGGGATGTCTTGATTCGAGACTCGTGTTTGTATAAGTTTTCAATGCCATGAATAAACCAAAGATGTCAGCATAATTTTCCTCGAATGTCTTTGCCCCACTCACCCACTTGGCCTGAATAAATGAAGGTGGAAGACTATAAATTTAACATTTCTGAATGATGGGAATTGTGCGTTACGCTCGAAATTTTTCGTTTTACAGACAATTCGACTCCAATGCTGAAACATTCAGTTGGTATATCTACACTTTCCATGCTTCAATTGGTTATACAATCACACTAGTGGTTCATAAATACCACTAGAATACATTCCAAAACGCACGGAGTGGAGACAATATAGAAAAGTTCTCTGAAAGACTAATCCGAGTTGTGGTGTTGAAAGAATTCTAATTGCAGGCGGATGGACACAATTTGGAGTTAAATTTGATACCAGTTACGGTGAATTCCATTTCACACCACTGATTCTATTTAATTTCCTCCCGTTCGGAGGATTGGTATGACAATGATCACGGAAAAATTTAGCTCAAAATTTCGCATCAAGCTTCGCGGAGGAATTGGATTGAATTGGGAATGATCTGGCACAGGGCCGAATTGAAGGCAGGGGCTTGGGGGTTTGCGCCTGGCAGATGTTACATAATAGGAGCCTCCATAATCTGGAATTCCGCGATTCGTCAATATAGTTCTCATATAAGTTACACATAATACTCGAGAAGTTATTGATTCAATGGGGAAATTCGATTTATCCTTGATAATGAGCTCCACAACTCCCCGCTCTGGGGCTTCTACAATAGGGTGGGCCGAAAAAACTCAACTTTTTTTTCCCGACTCGCTATACCGCGGAAAAGTTGCGATTTGGAATGACAAAACATATGAGAAAAAATCAATAAAAAATATCGATGTCTTCCGGTCGCTCAAAGCCCCCAAAGTTCATAAAAATAGGTAAAAATCCACTATTTCACGTGAATTTTCGAAATAAGTAGAGTTATTATGATTCGAACGCTATAGCTGTAATTAATCAATGCTGAAATCATCGTAAACAATTGTGGAAAATCACCGAAATCATTCAATGCATTTAGTTTACCCATTAGCATGAAATTCATGCGGAATATTGAGGAAGCAAGTGCGTGCGTGCACTGAAAAAAACAATGTAGCTTAATTTGAGTCCGAGTCCATTCTGTAGTTACTGTAACTGTATTATCACCATAAAAATGTGCAATAGATATGACCGAACTCGTGTGGATCCCTCAGAGAGAGAAGAAAAATGGAATTATAATTACTTTCTTTATTTAATACAATGTATAGAATAAAGAAACCTTTATTAGTCTGAGTGTTTTCTGTTAAAATATTTTATCTCTTTCCTACATGACTCTTTCCATCTTCTTATTTATTGCCTTCATTTACTCAATCCTAATTGATTGCCTCTGTCCTATGTCTTCATGATTATGAATGTTGCACTTACTCCCACAGTAACCTCAATAAGAACTTCCGCAACTACAAAACTCAAATTCGATTGCATTCTCTTCTCAATGTGTGATTGCCGTGTTTATTAATCTGAAAATTATAAGAAATCCCTGTTTTGTTACTACATAATATAAATATATTACTACGTGAAAGAATTGAGAATATTGACCCAGCTAAGGTTGAGGATGGTAAAATACGATTAACCCCTGGGCGCCAAAAATGTACAAACGCCCTTGCTCCTGCCTTCTTTTTTTATCATCATGCCATTTTTGCTGGAGCTCTCATACGTTCACATCTTCATGTTATTTTACGTTTAGTGTTGTGCAGTGTTGTGCTGTGAAGTTTTTGAGATACATAATGGCAGCCTCGAAAAAAATGATCACAAGAAATGTCTTTGAGTGCCCTATATTTGGTAAACCCAGAGATTTTGTGCAAAATATACTTCCCACGCATGAAGACGTGATTCGGTGCTGTTTCCAAGAACAGTATAATTTATCTGTAAAGGTTAATAACAAAAGTGTCAGTTTTTGCAAACGTGGCTTATAAAGTAGCTGATGAAATAAAAAGTTTGTTTGAGAAAGCATCTATACTTTAGATGCTTCCTTAAGCAGCTATACTAATGCAATCGAATTTGAGTTTTGTAGTTGCGGAAGTTCTTATTGAGGTTACTGTGGAAGTAAGTGCAACATTCATAATCATGAAGACATAGGACAGAGGCAATCAATTAGAATTGAGTAAATGAAGGCAATAAATAAGAAGATGGAAAGAGTCATGTAGGAAAGAGATAAAATATTTTAACAGAAAACACTCAGACTAATAAAGGTTTCTTTATTCTATACATTGTATTAAATAAAGAAAGTAATACTAATTCCATTTTTCTTCTCTCTCTGAGGGATCCACACGAGTTCGGTCATATCTATTGCATATTTTTATGATCATAATACAGTTACAGTAACTACAGAATGGACTCGGACTCAAATTCAGCTACATTGTTTTTTTCAGTGCACGCACGCACTTGCTTCCTCAATATTCCGCATGAATTTCATGCTAATGGGTAAACTGAATGCATTGAATGATTTCGATGATTTTCCACAATTGTTTACGATGATTTCAGCATTGATTAATTACAGCTATAGCGTTCGAATCATAATATCTCTATTTATTTCAAAAATTCACGTGAAATAGTGGATTTTTACCTATTTTTATGAACTTTGGGGGCTTTGCGCGACCGGAAGACATCGATATTTTTTATTGGTTTTTTAAAAATATTTTTTGTCATTCCAGATCGCAACTTTTCCGCGGCATAGCGACTCGAGAAAAAGAAGTTGAGTTCTTTCGGCCCACCCTATTCTACAATCCTAGCAGTCCTGAACTTAGCAAGAGGGTCTAGTTGAATATTCGACGGCTAAGTAATTGAGTCACTGTAACTCAATTTTGAGTTCCACCAAATAAGTCTTATCTTCCACAACCGAACTTTCCATCTCCATTGAATAAACTGCTCGGATTTTCGTGATTTTGCGGTGTTTCTGAGGTTATGTCAACATCCTGATATGATGAGATTGACTACTCATCGGATTCATTTTCAGCGATCCCAAAGACGTATAAAATATATAGTCTGATCTCAGAGTCAGACAATTTATTTATTTTTTTCGTGATAATTCAGTTTTTTGAGGTTATGTCGAAAACCTGACGTGATGGGGCAAAATAGACATCGGATTCAGTTTCAGCGACCCCAAAAAGATATAATACACATAGTCTGATCCCAAGGTCAGGAAGAAAATTTGTTTTTGTGTGGCTGTGTAATTGATCGATAAATAGATGGAGTGCGTCTTGAATTATATGAAAATATACTGAAGGTATAACCTGGACTCTGACCTGAGGCCGTACGAGATCCGGATTTGCGTATTTGTACGCATTGTATTTTTTCCGGATACACATTTCGTCAATAGGATAAGTTCTAGAACGTCGTGGCCACCAATTGTTATAATGTCCTTGTGCATTGTAGTACAAACCTAAAACAACAGCATGTGTGAACGATCAAACTCATAGTTCAGAATTGTTGAATTGCTTTTGTTTTTCGACGTACCAGTACGATCGAAAGCTCGGCTCATCTCACGAGCAATATGGAATCCTAATCGAGCGTAGTTCACATAACTGAAATTGTCATAGAATTTTTTGTAGAATGAATCGTTTGACAATTTTGTACCCACATAGTATTCACTTCTCTTATCTATGAATATGATTTTGTTCAAAGGAGAACGTAAAACTCTCAAAGGGCATAAAACGAGGCTCCATTCGGGAAGCTCTTTGGGCTGAGAACTTTATGTTCTTGCCGTTGAAATATCATTCAGAAGTGGATATGTCTGCTATGAACGTGCATAGCATTTATCAACATATGAGTACGTTCCATGAATGTTCATAGTATATTCCAAACGTTCGAATGCTATGTCGAGTTTTTAGCATACAGATAGAAAATTATAAAAAAAGTAAAGTTGACGTACTTGGGATACGATGGATGGTAAAATGGAGGTTGCATTGCGGCAGCTGGAATAACTGAAACATATTCTAATGTAATACCGTAGGATTTGGATAAATGCTAATCCAAACTACGATCAACAAGACTTGAAAATCAAATTAATCCTTCACGACATGTAATGGATAATTTAAATATGAAGGTATTTAACCAACCATCGTTGGTTCAGAATCAATGGATACACCATTTTCCATGTAGCAAGTGGTAGGCCTAGTAGAAATGTTTGAACAATTCATTGGTTTTGTAACACTTATCCGAACGAGAAACTGGAGAAGTTGCCATCAATTTGCGAGTTACTACACTCAGAAAAAAAGCAACATAGTCACAGAAACCATGCTCGCATGGTAGAGAATTGATTGTTATAGTGATTCGGAATTTGATTATGATAACCAGGAAAACAAAACAAAATCACATAAATCTGGTTGTGAGAACTGCATGACATGGTCAAAGTCAAAAACATGGTTATGGAGACCAAAATTTTCTCTCAGTGTAGCAAATGTCTGGTTATTCTTTGGGACGAATGTTACACAATCAATGAATTGCTAGAGTATTTCATGGTTTGAAAATTTTGAATCAACTCAGTCCGTCAATAAAATATTTAACCGTGTTTTATCGCATTGATGTATCGTGAGTAATGTAAAACTTACCTAAAGCATTCCTTTCATGGAAATAAACTGGAACTAATGACGTTGCGTAAAGACTTCCCAATCTGGAAATTATTAAGAAATCAGCTATGTCACGATGAATCTTGATTTCGTTCATCTTACCTTGTATCCCCGAAATTCTCAGGATATATGTAGATGTGGTCGAACGATTTTATTGCACCTTCGAACTTTTTATGTACTAAAACTTGTTGCAACCGATCATCAGAAGCAGAATGCTGAAACAATTCGATACATTGTTTTGATGTCATGTTTTGCTGCTTTCATAAAAACGATGTAGTGATTATGTAGGATTTGTTGGTATCAGAGAAATTGAAATCCTTCAACCCGGGATACTTGTCAGGGCTGGGAGAAGGAATTTAGTTTCGTATTGGCCTGCCTGTCTGATTTTTCTTCCGTTCTAATGACCCGACCGTCACCGTAAATAAAGTTACTAGATCTCTTCCCCTAGTTTCCTCAACGACTAATGAATACAATCGATTTCAATTGAGAGGTGCATTTTCCTGGCCCACACAGCACTAAATGTCTCAGAAATATTCCCAGAATATTATTATGAATGTCTCATTTGGAATATTCCAGTTGAAATTCCCTCAGAAAATTGCATAAATATTAAGTATACAATGTTTCATGGTGGACATTTTGACAATCTTCTCTTTGAAATATGGCATATATTACATTTTGGAATGTTCTGACAATATTATGATTAAAATATTCTGTGAATAGAACAATTCTGAGATTTTTCAAAGTCTGGGTTCGCGATAGTTAGAAACTTGAAAAAACATTATTTTGTTATCCATGCTAATCGATTCAAACTCAATCAGAAGTGTTTCTCCGAGAATCTCGGAGATTCGCTGATGTGTTAGAAGTCTTCACTTTCACTCGTGGAACCCGGGTTCAATCCCCGCTGGGGGAACTTTCTAATAATTTAGTTCGAAGCAGATTTTCTTCCACTCAGAGTGATTTTGGCCCAGCTCGTTCAACATTTGTAGAAGTAAACTCTGAAGAAATTTTTTTTTCAACCCAAAGTAATATTTTTGAAGCTTTCTAATATATGTGGGTGCCACAATTTTTTCCGTACAGAATATCGCTGAAATGATCATGGTAATATTCCAGAATGTCTCCAGAATGTTACCTGAATAATTTCAGCAATGTTCCAGAATATCTCCAGAGTGTTACAAAGATGGTAACATAAGACATCCTGCAGACATTCTAACAAACTTCTTGAGACATTTTCCAGAATATTACACATTCCAAATGTAAAATTCTGACAATATTGCTGGGACATCCGGTGCTATGTGAGGGGATACCGGAGGAAATGCAGCTTTTCATTATTTTTCATTTTATTTTTTGGTTTCTGAGAAAATTGTGGGGACAAATTTGGGATATAGTAACTTTTTTGGGAGGTGGTGAATGTCCTCAATGGTCTCTCAAATGGCCCCCTATGAGTTCCATCCATATCAATCCAGGTTCAGGTGGAGGAAGAGTGTTTCAGAATTAATCAGCGATAATTAGCCATATTTTGGAAGCATGCCTTCTTTGCGTTTGAATAATCCAAATGTCGTGAAACTGTGAGAGCAGTCGATCTATGAGTCAAAGATTGTGTCATACAAATTTCAGGCAAACAGAATAGAGAGCAGGACAAGCTGAAGTGCTCAACTTTACAAGCAAATTTTGCAGTGTTCCGAATGCTGCTATCACGTAAAGATTATTCATTGAGATCATCTGATTTGGATGAAAGTTTTAGCACAGTTATTAACCGAAGTGATGATGATTCAAAAACAGTGTCACTTCGTTTCATTCAAAAGGCTTTGATTATGTCTAAAAATGGCTATTTTTGTAGACGCGTATCTCATTCTCTAAATCAACGACTGTGTGTGAACATTCTGTTCTAGAATACTATAAAATTCGAGGCTACGGGGCATACGGTATGCTCTATCACATAAAAGCAGCAGTAAAAATGGCTTCTACAAGGGATAAATCATGAAGAATTTGAGTTGCCCTGTTGCTACATTTGGAATACTTCAAATCCTCTATTTTTTCAAAACGTGAAAAAAAGAAACTCATACTTGAACATAATAATTGTCGAGCGCCACAGTAGAGTCGTACCAGGATGGATAACCATACACGATTTTCATGTTTTGGATTTTGCTCAAAGCTTCTTGCAATGTGCTTCCATTCGTCGATGAGGTAATTTGAGCTGTCAAAGTGTGTTTCAATTCATCGACCATAACTCGTACCTTGAATTAGCAAAATATGAAAATTAGTGATCGCAGAATTTCCTTGTAACTGTTCATAAAAGTTTGCTAGAATGTCTTTGAGTTTTCGTATTCAATAGATTATTAACATGTGACAGAGTATATAAATGAATTGAACATCATTGAATTTTCTAAAATTTCATAAGAACACTTGGTGGGATGGAAATGTTTTTTCTGACCTCGTTAACTGTTTCTTTACGCCATATGTGATCAACGTATAATTTCGATAATACGTGTGGCATCGTATGCTCCTCAATACATGTTTGAATCCTTCACAAACAAAAAAAATCATAAATATCTTTGACTGAAAACACATGTCTTTTATAATTTATATCCTCCATACTGTAGGATTTCAGTATGCTTTGTGGAATTTCCCTTCCGTACAAGAATCTGTTGAGCACATTTTATTATTCGATAAAACATACCGATGTTCATATTCATCCTCAGGATTGGTATCTAGAATGAAAGCTCTCCAAGGGATATCAATGTGCATGGCGTTCCTCTCAATGAATTCCATATGAATATGATTGACTGTACCGAAAAAAAGAGTGAATTTGTGTGACATTGTTGTTAGGGATAATGCTGATTAGATGTGTGCGAGTGCTCGAAATTTTCGAGTATTCTCGAGTCAAGTCGAGTCGATTATTCGTAGAGTCGAGTATTTTGGTACTACTCGAAATTTTCGAGCTACTCGATAATCTTCGAGTAATTTGTCGATTTTCTTAGAATTATCATCAATCATCATTTGCAAAGGGTAGAATATTCTTAGAGAACATAAGCGATTGTTATCCACTATCACATATAGATTATGTTCATATTCATATATATTATATACTTTTCGAGTACTCGAAAATCTACCAGATACTCAACAAATTTTCGAGTATTCGGCTCGACTCGACTGGAAACTTCAATTACTCGACTCCACTCGAAAAAATCACTACTCGCACACCCCTAATGTTGATCTGTGCAATCTGAAAACTTTGTGCATTTCAACACCTTCTTTTCAATCCAAAAAGGAGTGCGCTTACCAATTGTGCTGATTCTGGCAGAGCGTAGAATTTCGCTGAGACGTGAGAAGTATGAAGAAGATTCTACTGCAATCTGAGTTCTTACATCACAATCAGGACTATCAAAAGAGAATCGCCTGACCAAGTTAGTGCACCACTTGATCTATTATGGAGAATGAATGAATTTTCATAATATTTAGTTTGAAAAACCATGGCGATAGTGAATTCCCACGTGAACGTGCCCACAGCGTGTACCGAACGAAATTAAAGATCAATTTACGACACTTTTTGTTTAAACACTACTTACGTCATGCTTTCTGATTATTCAATATAAAATTGCCTAAAAAATGCAGAGTGTGTGCATTTCCATACATTCCTTATGTATTTCTTGTACTGTTCAAATTTCTAATGATCCGTTTTGTAAGGAAGAACTTGATTATAATTACCAACGATGATTCTACTTCGGAGTTGTTGAATAGCAACGGATTCATTATGCGAGCAATCTCAGCTATCGACTTCGTATTCATTAGGTCTGTAACGTCAACAGTTGCAGCCTAAAATGATGCAATGTCCCAAGTAACACAAGAAGTTCTAAGAATGTGCTCGAACATTCTAAGAATATCCCAGACCATTCTCAGAATGTACGAGCACATTCTTAGAACTTCTTGTGTTACATGGAGTTATTCATATGAAATCGAAAAAAATCATTGAACCAGGAAAATATTCAATTCATCCGAAGAATTTTTGAGATTACTGTTCAAATAATTGATCACTTTGATCGAATTAACAGATTTTACAAATGAATGAATGACAATGAAAATCATGGAATCTTCATTAAATGGATAAAACAAGTTAACGTCATTATTCGAAGAGAACATGAAGCTTCAGCGGACCTTCAGATCAGATGTGTGTAGATCGGGCCAAAGGTTCATGAAAGCTAACTTTTAGATTCACAAACGTTTGACAAAGATACTACGAACGCTGAAACATCCGCCTCAAAATACTTTCAGGAAACATAGATTGGAAGGTTCGTTGAAGGTTCATCGAAGGTTTGACGAAGCTTCACAAAAATATCTATACTTATATTAATTTTGATCAATTTATATGAAAAAACAATTAATCGATAAACATGAATTATTATAAATTAATAAAAGTATAGATATTTTTGTGAAGCTTTGTCAAACCTTCGATGAACCTCCAACGAACCTTCCATCTATGTTTCCTGAAAGTATTTTGAGGCGGACATTTCAGCGTTCGTAGGATCTTTGTCAAACATTTGTGAATCTAAAAGTTAGTTGCCATGAACTTTCATCCAGATCTATACAGATCTAATCTGAACGTTCGCTGAAGCTTCCTGTTCTCTTCGGGATATATTGAAAGAAATCTTCCTTCTGTTCAATAATTCTGGCTTCCCAGTGTAATATCGACTACATATCACACTGAGAAAACTGTTCAGCTGTAGTAACCAAAAACTACATCAAATAAAAAATGTAAGTACTGAAATACTGTTTGTTTCGTTTTTGAAGGCTTAAATTACCTTCATCAATTCTTTTCGAAAATTATAAATTTCCAAAACTTTCTGTTCGATCAACGCAGCAGGGATCAGGTACTGCTTCTCGTCTCGAAACATCATCAACATTTTTTTACGAGAACATAGAAAACTGTCCTCATCGATCATTGTTTCTCGATACTTGAATTGATTTTTCACCCCAATCGGAGTCCTTTGTAGCTGAAAATGAAAGCATGGTTCCTACTATGGAATCATCAAATTATACTTGTTGTATCAATCTTCAAAGGCACTCGAGGTTTGAGTTCTTTTGAAAACACTTGAGGAAGTTGGGTGAGATTTACACTGAGGGAAATCGCTTAGTTGCGTGAGCAAAAATACTTTAGTTAATGATCTTTTAGTTCGTTTGAGTAAATGTTGATTTGATACAAATAAAAATTTGTTTGCGTTAGCAAAATCAATAATCTGACGTCTATTCATTTCAAATAAAAAATTTTAGTTAATAGTAGCATAAGTAATTTATTTGTGACAACGAAGAAATTATGTGCGTTGAATAAATTGTTTGATTTGAAAAATGTTTATTCAAAACAACTTAAAATATTTATTCAAATGAGTTCTGTAATAAATAGGATCTGATTACGCAGGTGCTGAGTACCATCTCATCGTTTTCATCAACTTGACAATTGAGTTGAAATAAAATTTTGATTCAATTGGAATATTCGGTTGTTGCAATGTTAAAATATTTATTTGTGAGAAGTGAAAGTTTTACTCATTCCAACTAAATTCAAATGACTAAACAAAATGCGCTGATTGGAATAAAAGTCTAGTTGTTTGATACCTTCTGATCAAAGAGTACCCGGAATTTCTTAATGAAACGAAAACGGTTCAATTATTCATCGATAGTCACTTTATTTCCTTCGAAGTAATCTCCATTGCAAACAATACACATATTCCAACGTTTCTCTCAATCTTCAAAACATTTTGCATAGGCCGATTTCGGAATCACCTTCAGTTCCTTCCGCGAATTGTACTTTATTGCCTCAATCGTCTCAAAACGCTTTCCGCGAAGTGGTAACTTGAGTCGTGGGAATAGGAAAAAATCACAAGGAGCCATATCAGCTGAATACGGAGCTTGAGGAACGGTATGAACATTTTTTTTAGTCAAATAATCGCGTACGAAATGAGATGTGTGTGCCGGTGCGTTGTCGTGATGAACGCTTCAATACGCTCACGTAATATTCCTTATTCACTGTCTGACCTGGTGGGAGAAATTCGGAGTGGACCACACCACGGCACCCTGGTGAAAATAAAGCGTGCATTCGGAGCGTCGCATAGGAGTGTTATTACCGTCACATGAGAGTGTATTAAGAGTCAATTGGCGCAGTTGAGCGTGGATCGAGCGTGAAGAAAAGCGTTCATGCACGCTGTACTCACGCTTATATTGAAGTAAGCGTGCATTGAACGTATATTGGCCAGAATCACGTTATTGGTACGCTGTTTGAACTTTATGTGCACGCCGTTTTTTCGCCAGGGCAATCAAAGAAAACAGTCAACAAAACCTTGATTTTAGATCGACTTTGTCGCGGTTTTTTAGGTTTTGACTCGTCTGAAAAGCGCCATTCCGATGATTGTTCGTTAGTTTCGATGTCATATTCATAGACCCATGTTTCGTCACCGGTAATGATGTCTTCGATAACATTTTGGCCCGAAGAAAACATTCCTTTAGCAACATCAATGCGATGCTGTTTCTGCAACAAATTCAACATTCTCGGCTCTCGGCACAAGCCGTGCTTCAACTTATCTCATGGCCAAAATATTGTGCATAACGTTCTGCACCGATCCGAACGAGACACCAAGATTGGATGCTATCTCCCTAATGCTCACACGACGATTTGCGAGGACGATTTCTTGAATTTTATCAATATTTTCATCAGTGATACTAGTGGATGAACGCCCGGAACGAGGCAAATCATCAACCACAATACGAACTGCTTTAAACTCTTGGTACCACTCGTACGCTTGTGTTTTCGACATCGTCAAGTCTCCGTAGGTTTCTGTGAACATCTCCAACGCTTCCACACATGAAATTTTGTTAAAAATACACTCTTTGCTCAATCAAATTCGACATTGCGAAATTCGCAGAACACAACAAACACTGACTCGTTTACAAGGCAACACGCACTAACTTCTGACGAATGAGGCGCAAACAGACATTTGAGCGCTGAATAACAGATGAAATCACATGGAAAACAAAAGATTCCGACAATATCTCAAGCGCGGTTTGTTTGAATAGAGAATTCCGGGTACACGGAAAAAAATGACGTGTGGATTTTGCATTGGTTGTTGTTATTTTAACATAACTGCTGAAGTGCATGCAATTGGAGTAAAATTCACATTGGGACCAATGTTATGTGTACATTGCTACTGAAGTGAACGGCAGGCGTGTTGTCATGGTAACCATGATAACAATGTAAATCCAACAGGACTCTGGAGTAAATTCTACATGAAATCCACACCGTAATTATAACTTCACTTTTCATGTAATTCTTACGTGGTCATTTTTTTCCGTGTACTTGTTGATCAGAAGATACATGAACAAATTACATATTTTGCTGCTGTGGCTAGCATTCAGTTACAACAACTATGTGACTTTTCTCAGTGTATAAATGTAAAATTTGTTTGAAGAACAGATGAGTTACTTCTTGGTTCTATGAGCAAAAGTGCATGAATTGATAAATCAACTTCATTGATCATCAATAGGAGAACGGGGTAGGGATCTAATGCTTTTATCAAAATCAGAAGTCCTAAACTTATACTCACCAATAGAATAGGTTTATTATGTTCAGTAACACCAATTGTTTTGAGTTTGAAGAATGATGCTTCATTATATGTCAGTGCATAATTCTGTAAAATATCTACAATCATACTCAATTGCCCTGGTCTTGTATGAAGATGATCGAGATATCTTTTCTTCGATTCTTTGCCTCTGCTCATCATCATTGGCCAAATTCCAGCCCGTGAAATTAGATCAGATAAGATTGAAATTCCGTTGGTACGGAGCGTGTAATTGCCCATCGGTCTCTCTGCGAGAGAAAAATAGGTATTATTGTTATCATATATTCTGAGTTACACAGGCCGATAAAAAATTATTGTCTCCAAAAATGGCTGTTCAGCAAATGGTGTGCAAAAGTTGGACTTATTTCGTTCACCTTGATTTACACAAATATTGTATTGTTCCAATGCGATAGCGACTGCTTGTGACGTTCTCGCGAGATTTTCCATAATACTATTGTTGTTCAAAAGTCCTATAAACGGAAGTTCATTAAGGGTGTCCATTTCTCATAAGCAAATGTGTTGATTTCGTGCCAAAATGCATATATTCATGTGAAAATTACGAAACTTACGCGATAATTCTTCAATGGTTCGATTGTGGAGTTCAGCGCCTACATATAATCGCTCGTCGTTAGGTGGAACTGGATTATTACGGACCCAATTTCCACAACAATATCCATAGAAATCTTTGCACGGGGGGATAATCAAGTCCATACTCCTTTGTATAGACGCATCTGGGATGAAATTATTTCATAAATTGCGCTCAATGTGAATCATGATTCAAAAAGGATACGTAATTTGAACTGAATGCGAGTTAAACGCGATTGTTTTGAATTCTTTTAAATTGTTTTAATTTGATATGAAATTAATTTCCATACGTTACACGTTGAACATACATAGTTTTCTTATGCAATATTGCACACATTTAGGTACTTGATAACTAACTCAGTATCATTATATGATTGTCTCCTCACCAAGTTCATCAATTTCGCTCAGTGCAAAAGTGCGCCGTAGACCGTTCAGTATTATTAAAATCAAAAACAACTCCATCCATGATTTTCTGTAAATTTAAGAATCAATTAGAGTTTTTGACTGAAATATTTGATGCTTTCTAAATTCCAGTTCATTTATCGAAAGTTCAACAATACATCTACATTTGAGAACATCTTCAGAATAGAACTGGAATTTTTTGTCTACCGATGAAAGAAAATTGTTGTCCACACTACCCTGTTACAAATAATACAAAAAATCCCACTGACGAATGGGAAAATGAATAGGTTCCAATGAAATTCAATATTCAATCAGAAATTTCACCATTCGTAATAGGATTCAATAGAATATTTTCACGTGACGATATAATATCTACCGAAAAATGATGTCCATGATCAGTTGATTCAATAAAGCAAGGGAACAAAGCCAAAACCATAAGATTTTTTAAATATCGTACACTTTTTAGAAACAACTATTCGCATTCCATTTCGGATTATGTCTATAAATACAGAGCGATAATGATAACGTATGGAGTATGATAAAGCTTTTACGAGAATTTCGATATCGAATGAAAATTGACATGTATGTAAATGGAGGAACAAATTGTTCAACAGAAATTTTCAGAAATCCTCAAGGACATAGAATTTTAAGGAAAAACATGAAGAATGATTTTTTCATGAATTATTTTGCTATGTTGATATCAAAAACTGTTCCACAGGAGGATGATTTTTGTATCACATCTTATTTTTATCCGGTATGAACTTTTTGTTTTCATGCATACACTGCACGGAAAAAAATAAAGATCGAAAATATAGTAATCTTGAATAAAAATTTGAGAATATTTCTTAAAATCTGAGAGTTTTTCTTGAATGCATAATAAAGACAAAACGGTCCACATTTTTGTGGAATTTCATTCGAAAAACAATGAAAAATTATCAATACTTCATAAAGAATAGAGAAACATGAGAACTTTCCAAAAGCCGCGCGTGAAATTTTACAAAAATAGTAACAAAATTTCAATATCCTACTATTCACTTTGTGAAATTTCGTATGCGACTTTTGGAAAGTTCATATGTTTCTCTATCCTTTGTATTGACAATTTATCATTGTTTTTCGAATACAATTCCACAAAAAAGTGGACCGTTTTGTCTTTATTATGTATTTAAGAAAGATTTTCAGATTTGAGGAAATATTCTCAAATTTTTATTCAAGATTGCTATATTTTTGACTGCATTTTTCTCCGTGTGAGAGAAGAGTTTATTTGTATTTAATAAATCTTTTTTTCGATACGGCGAAATAAATATTCATTACATACAAACATGACGCCTTATCCTCAGATAAAGTGTATTAGCAGTCAAAAAATGTCATATAAGGTTTTTCAACAGTTAATCAATTTTATTTATAGTTAATAAGCCAAGTTTATGTGGACGACATATTTATTCCGCCGTATCCAAAGTAAGCTTTGATAAATAAAAATAAACTCTTCTCTCAGTGTAAACCATGAATTTATTGTATTTTCATTGGTAATAAATCGCCTCGAATTCATGAAAAATTGTTGCTGAGGAAACAAATGACTACCACATTACACACTTCTTTAGTGAAAATTTTCATTTAGGTTCGTCAAATGGGGCTAGTGTGGGCGTGTTGCGTTTTCGTGCGGGACTGTTGCAAGCAACATGTGTACATGATCCACTCATGAATCTGGATTGTCCCAAATATGACTTTCCCATGATCCGGTTGTTCTCGTCGTCCTATCTCGACACCTCAAATAGCTTTTCCATCTGTAAACTCTTCCCACCGGTGATTTCGATGATGAAACCAATTGGAAATTTGAGCACATAAATAGCACATAATTCCCCCATCAATGTTGATCCGATAATAAATCATTTAATACCGATCTCATATAGTGGCGGTGCTAGCTTCACATGTCGTCAGCACCTCCACACAAAATTCCTTTTTTTTATAAAAATTTGATGAGCACAAAAATTAGGAGTGGAGCACAAAATTAGCACATAATTAGCACATAATTCTCATGCATTAATAATCCAGATTTTCGATGGTGGGGTGCCACCTTCACGGACCTAATGAAAAGGGTCAGGGCCGAATTGACACCGGGCTTTAAGGGCTTGAGGAGGTCCACCGCGTAATAGGGGCTCCCACAGTCTGGAACTTCGTGATTTTTCAATGTAGTTTTCATATGAATTATATATAACTCTAAGGAAGTTGATTCAAGAGTGAAATTCAATTCGCCATGGATAATTTGCCTCTACAACTCTCAATCCCGGGCCCTCCACAACTCTAAATCCGGCCCTGACAAAGGGGCAAACGTAAGATCTAATTTTTTATTGATAAATGATTCACAAGATACTCAATGAAGTGGAAATCAGTGCGAATTCCTTTCTAACACCAAGTACGACACTTTATTGCTGGATTCATCGCGGAATTTTTCAGACAACGGGGTGTCATAGCATCAGGACATATCAATGAATTCGATACTGGCCCGTTGACTCTGAAGTTTGGTGGTGCGTGAGGCAAGGAATTTTCAAATTCGATTTTGAGAATAGGCTGATAAGATTCGCACATAACTCAAATTCAAAAATATTAGTGAGTAACAAAAATTCGAAAATTGAAATTCTTATCCTTATAATTTTTTCTGTTGGCTGTGTAGAAAAAAGATTCTTCATAGTAATTATTGCAATCATCAACAGAAGTAAACAATACTTCATTGTGGTGGAAACTGTCTGAAGAAACGCCGTGTACGATAAAGGTGACATAGAACAGTACGTATCGTGCATAAAAGCAACGTGGATACAAAGAGAAGAGTTATAAAGTCAGTAAGACTAATAACAATGAGACTATTGACTACACGGGGAAAAAAGAATAGTTGCAGCAACTACTCAAATAGTCGATTTTCGACCATCTACTTGAGTAGTTGTTGCAGCTACTTAGTAGTCAGGACAAGTGACCCGATAGTTGGACTAACTAACGTAAATACCTGAGGTATTTTGAATTAGTTGAGACAGCTAACGCGTTACTTGTCCTGACTACTAAGTAGCTGCAGCAACTACTTAAGTAGATGGTCGAAAATCGACGATTCAAGTAGTTGCTGCAACTATTTCTGTTTTTCCGTGTATTCATGTTGCATGAGACATCCTTTCAAATACGAAAAGATATCTTTTAAAAAATTCTTCTGGACTTCTCCCGAATAGCACCAATGTCTCCATAATATTTTCAGAACATTCTGGAGACATTGTAACATTGTCAGAATCTTCTCAAGATATTACTGAGACATTTGTGTTATGTGGGCTTGTACTTTTGGAAGATCTTTTGAAATTCTTAAAAGACATCTTTGTGTCTGTTTGGGTACTTGGTGAGTTTTGATCCCATGGACAGGTCAATTGCACCTTTGAATCCTTAGAATCCTCATATACAGGGCGCCCCATTTTGAATAGCCAGGGCTTATATCTCCCAAAGTAGAGGTCCAGAGGGGGACATGAGGGGTTCAGAGGGGACATGTGATGATAACCTCGATTTCGACCTCAGACTCCATCTTCAAGGTCATTTTGAGGTCAACTTGTGTTTTTCAAATGGGACCCCCCATTTTTGACTACATCCTTGTAATGTACGTTGAAAACCAAGAAACTTTTGTCTGAACTAGTTTCCTGAAATTTGCGAAGATAGCGCTCTAATCGATAAAGAAAGAAAGGAGATTCAAGAAGGAATCTTCTTGCTTGGAGGCAGCGTAGAAATGTCCGGTGAATTCACGAGATGATTGGATCAGGGAATTATCATTCAATTACAGAACCCGACTATTCCCAAAATTCACAGACACATACCTCTCTAGTCGAAATAATCAGCCCTTTTCAGGGCCACAGTGATGTGCAAAGTCCGATTGCGCAACCTCCTCGTGGTGCACATTAGGTAACGCTAAGGCAGTTCCCCGAAGATTGGGAATCAGGGCCGGATTAAGGCAGGTGGGGGCCAATGGGGCCATTGGCCCTCAATCCGGCCCTGTTGGGAAGAAATACCTGAAGAGGTAAGTGTTGTTTCGCACAGAAAACGGTAAGAGTGTTTCTTGAATCTCCTTTCTTTCTTTATCGATTAGATCGCCACCTTCGCAAATTTCAGGAAACTAGTTCAGACAAAAGTTTCTTGGTTTTCAACGCACATTCCAAGGATGTAGTCAAAAATAGGAGGTCTCATTTGAAAAACACAAGTTGACCTCAAAATGACCTTGAAGATGGAGTCTAAGGTCGAAATCAAGGTTACCATCAAATGCCCCCCTCAGAACTCTGCAACTTTCTCCGGAGACTTTTTCTTCTAGCCCCATCACTTTGGGAGATATAAGCCCTGGCTATTCAAAATGAGACACCCTGTATACCATTTTTATGTATAAGATTGAACATTTCACACGTAAACGCCATTTTTTCAGAAATTGAAGTTCTGAAAGATGCCTTAGATGATATTTCAGACATGGGATGGATCATGCACATAAGAATTGTGCACTTATTTATTATGCACATGAAAAAATTGAATTAAATTTGTTCACATATTAATTTTAGTTGTTCCTAATACGTTTGATAAATGTGCACTGATAGTCGTGCACAGTGAATTGTACACATGAAAAAAAATGAGGAATATAAAATGTAAGATTGTGCACCTTACATTTTGCGCCTTTGGGAATATTCAATATTGTTTTTTATGCGCAAGTAATCATGCACAAAATGTTTATTCACAAAAACTTGCGCATTAAAAACAATATTGAATATTCCCAAAGGTGCAAAATGTAAGGTGCACAATCTTACATTTTATATTTCTCATTTTTTTTCATGTGTACAATTCACTGTGCACGACTATCAGTGCACATTTATCAAACGTATTAGGAACAACTAAAATTAATATGTGAGCAAATTTAATTCAATTTTTTCATGTGCATAATAAATAAGTGCACAATTCTAATGTGCATGATCCATCCCATGTCATATTTCAAGAACTCCGATGCAATAGATTTGCAGATATATTTCAGATACCTTATACAAGCATCTATAAAATATATTTCTGCATATTTCTGATATACATCTGAAAGCATGTTTCAGACACATCTTAAAGGTTTCTTTCATCGGATATCTTATATTTATCTTCAAGAACTCAGGGTTTACTGGGTTGAGATAATACGTGCGGCATCTTATGCTCCTTGATACACGTTTGAAACCTTCACAAGTGATTTACCAGTGATAAGTAGTATTCCAGTGATCTCAAATAAATAATTCATCAATATCACTTCCAATTTTTATTTAACAAATACATGAAAGTAATTTTTCTGCAGGTTGCCATTCACAGTCAGAGGCTCTTTCCGTCATTCCCATACGAAATATTTATCCTGAGGGTTCATAGGAGAGTTCATTTGACATGGGGGTGTCATTGCATCGGAAAATTCTAGTAGATTCGATACTGCACCATTCACTCTCCATCTAGCTGGAGCAGTACTTATAGTATCTTGAAAATTCTCTTCAACAGCCGGATTGTAAGCCTCGCACATTCCCTAAAAAATCAAATTCGAAATGAGATATGATCTAATGGTTGGAATTGGTACGACGTAATTCAAGATCCCAATACTCACACTTCCAAAAAAAATGAAAAACATATTGGCTGTTGAGTATTTTGGAATTGATAACAAATGTTCTTCTTTGAGGCTGTCATCATAGCGTTTGTAAGTTTCATACGATATACGTAAGCCGTAGATATCTAAAGAATTTTCCAACCATGTTCTTGCTCCGTTCACCTGAAAGATCCTCTCTCGTATTGTTTTTTTGCATTATTATATCATTATTTGGATAAAGACATAGCAGAAGGGTCATTGAAGAAGGATTTCAAATAATTCTAATTTATAAAGCAAGAACGGAATTATGCGAAATTAGTTCCTTCTTGGAATGTTGTATTGCTGAAAATTGAATCGTTCATTGAAACGAACTAATAATCAAAAACTGTCTAATCTAGGGATATAAACATTTATAATTTGTTCATATTATTTTTAAAGATGTATACATTTCGCCCCAAAATATAAACTCTGCAACAGCAGTGTTCATGACATAAGATATTGTTTCATCCTCAGTTCTGTTTTCGTTCCGAAAACGGTTCACATTCAAACGATATGGAAGGGGTGCTGTACTCACATTTCTTGATTCTCGATTCACTGGGTTTAGTTTATATGCATCGTACTTATGAATTATACCTTGCATATCGATTGGGACCGGATAATCGATAGGCCACCAATTGCTACGACATTTTTCCGAATCGTACTTCAAACCTGAAATCATGTTTAGGTTATAATTGTATATTGGTTCAATCGATAAATTGACTCCCTCGACGCACCTATAAAGTCCAACGCTCGGCCCATCTCACGAGCAATGTAAAATCCTAGTCTTGCGTAATTGACAAATCTAAAATCAAATTTCATCCTCATTGCGATCTTTCAATGAAGACTTTTTGTTATATCATTAGCTGAAACGAAGTACCGAATTCTTTAGGCACTCATCGGTATACGTAGTGTACTAGTACGGAGTGCCTATTGCACCCGCTATCGTACGCTCTGACCGTATCTTCTAAAATATTTGAATAATCCAATTGGAAGTTGGATAGTTTTTCATTTCATGCGATACTGAGTGAAAATCCGTGAGGTTGTCCCTACATAGCACAAATTAGGGATCCTTTAATGAGGGATCGGACAATCAGTCGCCATTAGTGGGATACTTCCGGTTTTTTCTATAGTTTAGTTAAACATGCATAGTGTATGTTATTTTATTAAAATCATTTTTCTCAAATGTGTTTACATGCTTTGTTCGAAGAATGTTTCAGATTCACTTAATTGTAAGTATTATACATGAATGAGCTGACTTTAAATATGTATCTCGAATATTTTCATAAATATCAGTACCTATCCCACTAATGGCGGCCGACCAATCCGTAATCAGCAGTTGACTATCCGATCCCTCATTAAAGGATCCTTAGCATAAATGTCTCAGTAATATCTCTAGAGTATTCTGGAGACATTGTAATATTGTCAGAATATTCTGGAGGTATTACTGAGACATTTGTGCTATATGGGTCTGTATGTCTGTCTGTCTGTACCAGGGATAACTCTGGACCGAGTTGACCAAATTGGATGAAATTTATAGAGGACCTTCTTCGAACCCATCCCCCGAGACCATTTTTTTTCATTGCAATCGGACAAGTCCTTATATTTTTTTCAAAATTGTTTTCTGAGGAAATAGGTGATCTCGGAGAAAATTTTCTCCGCTGTATACATATATACAGGGTGGGGCATTTAAAGTGCCGCGGGCGTTTTTTCCAAAAATAAAGTGAGATACGAGAACATTTTTCGGACAAAAGTTGTAGGGTACCGAGGGGGACATCCGATGGTGGCCTTGGCTTTGACCTCAAATCTCATCTTCAAGGGCATTCTGAGATCAACTCTTGTTTTTTAAATAGCATCTCATATTTTTTACTGCAGATTTGGATTCTAGGTCAAAAACCAAGAAACTTTTGTCTGAACCATTTTCCTGAAATCCGCAAAAATGGCACTCTAATCGATATTGTTCCATTTTGAATCTGACATTCGAATAACTCGAAAACGAAGGGTCTTGCAAAAGAATGTTTCGTACGAAAGTTGTCAATACACAACACATTTCAATCGTCCACATTACCACCATTCAGAGCTCACGCGATGTAAACAAACGACGGGGTTCAGTGAAAATTCACGATTTTGAAAGTCAGTTTGTCAGTTACATTTGATTATTACTTGGTTTATGACAAATTGAAAATCATGGATATCCGATACACGGTTTCTGAAAAGATCGATATGATCTACATTTACGGTGAAGTGCATAAGAACCCCAGACAAGCATATGACTTGTATGCAGAACGATTTCCTGAAAGAACAACGCCATCCATTAGGTATTTTCAACGCATTACAAAATTATTCTCAGAAACGGGAAGTGTTACAAGGGAAAAACGACATCGAATGAGAACTGTTAGCGGAGAAAATGCGGAAGTTAATGTACTAGCTGCAGTAGCCAATAATCCACACGTGAGCTCTCGTGAAATTGAACTCCATTCGGGAATTTCTCGAAGAAGTGTTCTTCGAATACTGAAACGTCACAAATTCCATCCGTATCACATTTGTTTGCATCAAGACCTTCACGGTGATGATTTCGAAAATCGTGTACAGTTTTGTCGATGGGGTCTAGCGCAAATGCACAATAACAACTTCATCAATATATTATTTTCTGATGAGTCGACGTTCACCAATCATGGTCAAGTAAATCGACATAATATGCATTACTGGGCGACAGAAAATCCAAGATGGTTACGTCAAGTAGAGCATCAAAGACAATGGGCTGTGAATGTTTGGTGTGGTATTTTTCGATCTCGAGTAATTGGACCGTACTTCATTGCAGATACGCTAAATGGAGAGAAGTACAGACATTTCTTAGATCAAGTACTTCCAACATTACTTGAAGACATACCTATTCAGGAACGATTGAATATGTGGTATCAACACGATGGTTGTCCATCCCATCATGCAGTCACAGCTCGAGAAATATTGGAACGGAGATTATCCTGGACGATGGATAGGACGTCGTGGACCAGTTCATTGGCCTGCCCGTTCTCCGGATCTTACTTCTCCAGATTTTTCTTATGGGGATACATAAAAGATACAGTTTATCAACAAGCACCGACTACACCTGAGAATATGCGTCAACGAATCATCAATGCATGCGCGAGCATCAATGAAGATATTTTAGCACGAGTTCAGCAATCTTTTGTAAAACGTTTTGAAATGTGTATTGAAGTCGAAGGCCATCATTTTGAGCATCTACTGCATTAAAATTATCCAAGTGATGTAGACGATTGAAATGTGTTGTGTTTTGTCTGTTATACCCCATCACCTCCGTTTCAGTTCAAGGGGTCTCCCTTGGAATCAGACAACTTTTGTCCGAAACATTCTCCTCCAAGACCCTTCGTTTTCGAGTTATTCTAATGTCAGATTCAGTATGGAACAATATCGATTAGAGCGCCATCTTTGCGGATTTCAGGAAAATGGTTCAGACAAAAGTTTCTTGGTTTTTGACCTAGAATCCAAATCTGCAGTGAAAAATATGAGATGCTATTTAAAAAACAAGAGTTGACCTCAGAATGCCCTTGAAGATGAGATTTGAGGTCAAAGCCAAGGCCACCATCGGATGTCCCCCTCGATACCCTACAATTTTTGTCCGAAAAATTTTCTCGTATCTCATTTTATTTTTGGAAAAAACGCCCGCGACACTTTAAATGCCCCACCCTGTATACCTCATTTTCTCCGCAGTCTTTAAAAATTCGCTATCTTGGCTCGGATCGATGAATTATTATGAAACATGAGTCCTAGGGGTTTTCGAGGGTGCTGAATTCGAACCTGGGGTCAAATCCCGAATTCATGATAGCGGATCCAAGATGGCGGACGTGAATTCAGTCAACTTCGCATTTGTGGACAAATTCATATGAAACATGGGTCCTAGGAGTTTTGAAGGGTGAGAAATTCGAATCTGACGTCGAAAAACGAGTTCCAGATGGCGGATCCAAGATAACGGAGGTGAATTCAGTCAACTTTGCATTTGTCGACAGATTCATATGAAACATGGGTCCTAGGGGTTTTGAAGGGTCAGAAATCCGAATCTGACGTCGAAAAACGAGTTCCAGATGGCGGATCCAAGATGACGGACGTGAATTTAGTCAACTTTGCATTTGTGGACAGATTTATATGAAACGTGAGTTCTAGGGGTTTCGGAGGGTGAGGAATTCGAATCTGACGTCAAAAAACGAATTCAAGATGGCGAATCCAATATGGCACACGTGAATATAGTGATTCTGGCTCTACCCTAATAGCACAAATGTCTCAGTAATATCTCCAGAATATTCTGGCAATATTACAATGTCTCCAGAATTTTGCAGAATATTCTGGCGATATTACTGAGACATTTGTGCTATGTGGGTAATGAACAAAATTATATTGTTTCATGTAACACGGGTTCTAGGAATTTTCCAGGATGCTGAATCAAATTCTGGGCTCCAATGTTGGAAGAAAATAATAACTCCGATCTTCCCGTGTAAGCTTCACTGCATCCGAAGACTCTTCAAGAGCTGGTTGACGTTATGACAACTGCGCACTAGTGAGAATCCAAAAGTGAAGGAAGTAGCTATTGAAACAAATGAAGCCTGAAAATATTCCGATTCATTTCTAAATTACGCCTAAATAACCCTCGTTTACGCTTATTACGCTTAAATTACTTTTAGCTCACGCTTTCGTCGCACTTCCAGGCGTCATTCCTACCAGGACAGTTGAAATTCTACAGTTCTCCAGGTACATGTTTCTGAATCATTTGGGGATGGTAGGCAATAAGTTTCAGGCTTTCTGAACATTACATTGACAAAGTTCCTCAATTGAGGGAAAAACCGATGAGTGCCTTTCCAAATATCCCCGGATATCTGAATTGTTCAAAATGCGAGCTGAGCGAGCATATGTGGGCTACGATCCATTTAAAATGAGCGAAGCGAATTTTGAAGGGGGTCTGACTGCTGAGCGGAGTGAAGCAGTCAGGGAGCGGAACCCTCTGGTTATGTTAGAACTCTCTCAATTTCAATCCACAAATCATAATTTTTATCCGAACACATTGGAATAAACTCACTTGGGATATGATGAGTCATACAGCGGTGGTTGGATCGCTCCCACTGGAATTACTGGAATACATTTCGATACATGAAGAGCAGTGTTTTGGAAGAATCAAAGAAAATGGTGTTGGAACGGAAGGTCTCAAATTCATCTTGCGCACACAGTCATAACACATTCGCTGAAAAGTCCCGGGCCTAATACATAGGTCGCGCGAATTTTACCGCATTGGCCTGCTTTCCAATCAGTACTAACCTTCAAAAGACAGCTGTCAAAATTTCATGATATCCTATTCATTAGTTTGTGAGTTATTGTACTAAGAGTGACGCTGCTTTTGTTATTTTTAAAAGAATGGATCAAAAACAATTTCGTGTCTTAATTCTACACTGCTTCTTGATAGGAAAAAATACCGTTCAAGCGGAGCAATGGCTTGGAAAGTGTTATGGGAACTCCGCTCCATCAGAAACCACAATAAAACGTTGGTTTGCTGAGTTCAAACGTGGTCGGAACGACACCGATGATGCAGAACGCAGTGGACGTCCAAATGAGGCGGTAACACCAGAAAACATAAAAAAAATCCACGAAATCGTTCTGAATGATCGGAAAGTGAAGTTGCGTGAGTTAGTTGACATCGTAAAAATATCACAAGAACGTGTTGGCTTTATATTGCATGAGCATTTAACTATGAGAAAGCTCTGTTCAAAGTGGGTGCCACGTTTGCTCACTGTTGACCAAAAACAAGAACGGGTGGATGCTTCTGAGCAGTGTTTGGCCACGTTTAAGCGCAACAAGCCGGAATTGGCGCATCGATATGTTACAATGAATGAAACATGGATCCATCATTTCACTCCGGAATCGAAACGATCGTCATCTGAGTGGACAGCCACTGGTGAACCTCGTCCAAAGCGCCCGGAAGCACAACAATCGGCTGGAAAGATTATGGCCTCGGTATTTTGGGATGTGCGTGGTGTAATATTCATCGAATATCTTGATAAGGGACATACCATCAACAGTGAATATTATATCGCATTATTGGAGCGAAGAAAAAAATTGTATTTCATCAAGACAACGGACCATGTCACAAGTCAATCAAAACAATGGCAAAACTACATGAATTGAACTCCGAATTGCTTCCACATCCACCGTCTTCGCCAGATTTGGCTCCCAGCGACTATTGACTGTTCGCAGACCTAAAAAAATTGCTCGCCGGTGGGCCGTTTTCGCTCGAATGAAGAGGTTATCGCTGAAACTGAGGCCTATTTTGAGGCAAAAGATGAATCGCTCTACAAAAGTGATATTGAAATGTTAGAGCGGCGCTGGAATGGTCGCGTTGTTCTTGGTGGAGATTACGTTAATGAATAAGGCTAATTTTGAACACACAAAACCGTGTTTTCTTTGTTAGGCCCGGGACTTATCAGCCCATATGTTAGTGCGTACAGTGCACATAGTATTTGAATTTAAAAACACCCACACAGCTTCGAGGATGTCATTAAAATTGTTAAAATCTAGCGTTGGAAACATTGAAATGTTGATATTGCTGTATGTCACACCGAGATTTCGAAGCCCCTTCATAAACATTGCAATGTCCGCTAATCTCACATTTCACACAATGATTCTGAAATATTTCGAGAACGTTCGTGAAATTCTCCATTGTAATATTCCTGCCAAGACTACCAGTTGGAAATGTATTCGATTTTGATACGTTTGAATGCGGTTCCTTCCCACGTGCACTGAGAGAAAGGTACCTAGTTGGGACAACTAAATGTTTAGTTGCCGCAGCTAGATTTTTATTCACGCTAGCTAGACTAGTTGGGGTAAATAAAAGGCTAGCTGTCTGAAATATGAATAAAATGGTTTATTCAAAGGGAATAAAAAATATAGTTGTGACAAATAAAATTTAGCTAGCACAACTAAATCTTTATTTACAGTTACTAAATTTCCTAGCTGTCGAATATTTGAATAGACGCTTTCTCTCAGTGTGCTAGCAGGGATTTTTCTTCTGATCTTTCATAGACATCGTAGACAGCAAACATTTCAATTGACAGATTCTTGACATATTTCTGTGCGAGGATATTGAAACGTAATGATAAAGATGAAAGATTGAAATGTAATTGAGATATTACTGAAATCTATGGTGCTGTATGGGATAGATAATTATAAATCGATTATTACGCTGAGAGAAATCACGTAGTTGTTGTGACTGAATGCTAGACACATCAGCAAAATAATTTATTCATGTATCAGACAGCTAGACTACTATTCCAATCAGCGCATTTTGTTTAGTCAATTGAATTTAGTTGGAATGAGTAAAACTTTCACTTCTCACAAATAAATATTTTAACGTTGTGTAAATTGTTTAGTTGATAGAATATGAGTGTACTGAAATATTGTTAGTTATTGACAATCAAATATCTACTAGAAATCTCTGAACAACCTTACTAGAAATGACTCCAGTAATTTTCTAGCTTATTACAAGGCCTTGCGAGGCCTAAAACGTTCCTCACAAGGGCATCGTGAGGTCTTGCAAAGCCTAGACAATAACTAGAGCGATTTGTACTGAGAATATTTTAGTCAGAAGGGATTCTGAAAAATTTCTTGTATTTCCGCTTGCTCCATACTTTAGCAAAATTTCACTGCATAGGAAAAGATTTTGTACAAATATTCTTCGGACAAAACAATCGCAAAACCGATAACTCGATTGAATTGAGAACTTCTGCTATGGAGTAATCTATTCTTCCAAAACTACAATCTAAAATTCCGTATCGCCGTTGCACGCGGTTGCAGGCGTTGCCGGCGTTGGAAATGCCGGTGGAACAATTGAAAATGATGAAATAGTAGTCAGCACATGCGTAATCAGATTCTATTTATTACAGAAGTCATTTGAATAAATGTTTTTAATTGTTTTGAATAAACATTTTCCAAATCAAATAATTTATTCAACGCGCATAGATTGTTCGTTGTCACAAATAAATTATTTATGCTACTATTAACTAAACTTTTTTATTTGAAATGAATAGACGTCAGATTATTGATTTTGCTAACGCAAACAAATTTTTATTTGTATCAAATAAACATGTATTTAAATGAACTGAAAGATTATTAACTAAAGTATTCTTGCTCACGCAACTAAGCGATTTCTCTCAGTGTAGAAGACAAATGACATATAACAACTTACCCAGAAGATTCCTTTCATAGAAATAACGCGGGAATTGCGATGTTGGGTACAAATGACCGTATCTATGAATGTAAAACGTATATAAAAATGAAATGATGAAGAGTTTTTTAATATAATTCCAAATTCACCTGCTGTGGCCAAAATTTTCAGGCAGTACACGAGAATATTCCTGAATGTTTTTACGTGCTTCTATAGTTTTGCGTGCCAAAACATTCACCAATTGATTGTCCGAATTTCGATACTGCAAATATGATTTTGATTATTGTCTTATGAAGAATCCAGTAGAATAAGATTATCGATACCTACGTCGGCGTAATAAATGTCCAAACTTTTGTCATGGTCGTACCATGCTGGATAACCATATAAAATATGCATTTTATCTATTTTCTTCATGGCTTCCAGTTTCACTGCACCTGCCGTTACCTTACCTATGACATCTCTCGTGATGTTTTTCAACTCCTCCACCATAATTGCTACCTTGAAAAAGTACAACAATGTTCAACTCGTTCATTGGTGAATTTTAGATTTTTGAAGAGCGATAAGATAAGAATAGAGAATACAGAAAGATTTCAGCAGTTCCTAAGGTTTGGGAACTACTTCTCAGAATAAGGAAACAGTAGATTCTTGTTTAGGAATTTTTCTTACCTCCAGAATTTCTGTTTCAGACCATATATGATTAATGTAAAGTTTCTGAAGTACATGTGGCATTGTATGCTGTTCCACACAGATGATGGTCCTATTAATACAAAACTGATTATCAGAATATCATATTGTGATCCTAGTAGAAGTTATTCTACGAATCTTTTAGGTTATTACGAAACTCAGAAAATTACTAGAATGATTTTTACTGAGGTTTATTATGAAATGCTACTCAAATTCAAATTTTGTAACATTTACCTTCGATCGTATTCAAAGAGTGGATTCGTGTGTAATATTGTAGCCCTCCAATTAAAATCGATGTATATACCATTCCTCTCGATGAATTCCAGAGAGATATGGTTGACTATATGTAAAAATAAAATCAAGAAGAAATGCTCTAAGCATTCACGAGTTTATAATGCTTGCGTTAGCGAAGGACCAGAGACTTGTAAATGCCTTGGAAGTCTTCAGTAAGGGAATTGTGACTATGAGTAACCAACATTCGCAAAATACTCAAATGCTAACCCCTGTAACGTTAGTGCAATACTGCATGGCAGCCAACATGAGCTACCAATATTGAACCAATTCAATCAAATATTACGAGGAAAAACGAATTTCTCTTGTGTTTTATAATTTTAATTCCTTGTATCACTAAAAATGTTATGGTTTCGTTATATGTACACGAAGAAACTGTGACATTAGCGCAAGACAGGAAGGTCGACCCTACGGTCGAATACTTGGCGCATCAACTATTTTGATGTTGAAAATTCGAAACAACGAGAAACAAAAATCGCTGAAGAATCCTACACAGAGAGAAATAATTACTATCATCAACGATATATTTTCTTGGTTCGAGAAAATTTCTCTTGGCTCCACACCATATTAGCTGCATTCAAGAATATACTTATATTCTTAAAAATATTTAGGAATATATTTTCTTGGTATTAGTAATTATTTCTCTCAATGTACGTATACTGCCCTAGCTCATGTCGAAATTTTTTCGGCTTATGATTGTATCTTCAAATTTGCAAAATTTATTTGTCCAGCCACGAAAGAAAAGATGTCCAAGGCAGAACACTGAGCAGCCATCATTTTGTTGTTAACAGCTCCAGAAAAATTTGGAATCACATTTCAATAGTGGTATAAAAGATACCTTTCTGCAAAATTTCAATATTTTGATTAGTTTTTTCAAGAAAAATTCCGAAATTTACTTTTTTTTCGGTCTCTAGAGTGGCTTACACCCTTAAAGCATCGTATATTCTGTGTCGTTGCAATTTTTCGGTAATGAGACAACGTTGAAAAACAATTAGGATATCTCATGGGGAAGTTTTTCGCTAACGCAGGCGTGAAAAACTTGTAAGCATGTCCACTGCAGTGGATTATGATTTTATGAAATTTATCAAACATATCAATATAAGACTCTCACCTATAGTACTGATTTCGAATTCCTTCAGAACTTCAACAAGTGATTTGAAGTAAGTCAGTGAATCTACTTCGATCTGAGTGTTTTCATTACAAACATTGTCATTGGGGTTGGGTGATGCCAGTAAAGCACTACACCAGTCGAGCTGTAAATTATTAATAGATTGTAAAAAATAGATAAAAGAACACATGGAACCTAATTTTCATTTCCAGCTCGGACTGACTAGGTCGACTGGTCAGCAATCGCTGAGGATCGCTTGAGTACAATGCGCTGAAATGGCAAACTCAGAAGTTCACTATATGTACGTTTGAAAATTATCAACCGGGGGTTTCTAGTATCGGTCATTCCAAATTCATTTCCTGTAATGAGTCCGGCTGAACGAGGGTACATCTTACTCGAAAACTTGACTGTCATTCAGTCTTTTCTATTGTGTCGGCATTTCTTTTCGGTGCTTACTTTCAGCTGAAACAGGGCCAGTATTGGCTGTGTCTTAATATAAGCTGATATTCAGGTTGAAAGTAAGTTGTAATTTTTATTATGTTGTCGAAAATTGAAAATTCAAAGTAGGGTATGATTTTACTTCATTTGCGTGGAGATTTTTATTTTGGGGTTTCAGGTTCGTTGATTGCTGGCTTACAAACGAAAATAATGGACAATGAGATCTGATTTTGATCAATATAAATTCTTCATAAAAATTCATAAACTGGTTTATAAACTTTCCATTCCCTGGTAAATAACAATCGAATTACACTTAAATTCTGACAATATATGGAATACAGTAACACGAAAATAAAATGAAAAACATTGAAAATATTATAACTCTATTCATTCTAATTCAAACTCTGAAATCTGTTTGTCATTGATGTTTCCTTCTGCTGTCACATTCTATTTGTTCATAATTTTTACAGTGGTCAGACACAAGAAACGAGCTTGCGAAAAACGATAAGAAGTTGAAGCAGAACAAATTTACCATTCAACAAACTTTCATTTATCACATTATTCAGTTACCAGTTAATACTCACCAGCCAAGCGGCATTGGGCAAATCCAAAATTCTAGTTACTTCTTGAATGGACAACATTCTTGAATCTGAATTTTCCGCACTTGCGTGTATGATCTGAAATACCAGATAAGGGAGCGAATACCGTGTGGATACATCGAAGCTCATCGTTTGATCGTCCACAGTCAAAACTTGTATTACTTTCTTCAGTATCGTATTTGAAAGAATGATTTAGATTTCCAAATTCAGATTTGAAGTTTCCAAAATTCAATGCACAAGAACCTAATGAAAAATCATTCATCTCACCTTAACCAATCTCTGCCTAAGATCATAAACGTCGAAAAGTTTATGTACAATTTCCTGAGATTTAATCTGCACATTTCCTATGAGTTTAAAAACCTCCATGATTTTTATTCGCGAACACAGAAAAGCCTCACGTGTTATCATGGAATCTTTGTACTTGAATTGATTTCCAACCCCAACCGGAGTTTGTTGCAACTATCAAATAAACAGGTGGAATGTGTTCAAATTTATAAATTAATTTCTTATTATTTGAACCGACTTGAACGTTCTATGAAAATTAGTAGGATATTTTGAAATACTTACCAAGAGTTGAGGTTGTTGATGTTCATTAACATTAAAAATCCTTAGCATAAACAATGATGATTCTCCGTATAATATTCCGTGCCGCTGCACAAATGTTGAAATCAATTGAAAGCTTTCCCGTGAGCCTTTCGGGTACATGGCGTGGAGCCATACGAAACTACTGTCTGGAGTCATCATTGGCCACATTCCTCGCAAACTTGTCATGATGTCTCGGTACAAATACTGGACGCCGATGGTAGAAAGCGGAAGGTTGGACATCGAAGGCATCTCTAGTTTACAATATTAGGTTCTCAATGCTCGATATAATAAAAAAATATGACATAATTTTTCGATTTGAGGGACGTGATTCAATTTGATGAAAATTCATTTTACCTTGATTTACACAAGCTTTATACTCATCCCATGCCGTTTGCAGTGCTACCGAGTGAGCTGCGAGATCGGTCATAACTTGGTCTCGGCTCAAGAAAGCTGTAATGATTGAGAATAAAATATATCCCTGAAAAACGTAACCATAACTCTTGGAATTCAGTTCGATGTTTCTTCAACTGAATATAAAATCGCTGTTACAACATATATCATTTACATCACGAAATGGTGACAATCTCTAGTTCTTGTCAGGATCTGACAAGATCTTGGATATGTGACGAATAATTTCTACCCGGGATTGTAATGATTGAAACAATAATTTTATAAAACATTCGGCAAGATATATCCAATTTAGGCGATGTGAACACTACGTCAGATTACTGCATAGAATCAAGCAAGATTCTCTGCTCAGACAACCAAAACCTGTTCAAAAAATTCTCCAAGAATTTTTTGAGAGCTAAAGAGTGTTACAAAAGTTTTGTGAGAATTCTTTGCGAACTCTTTGCTGCCTGAATTCTGTATTCTTTGTTTCCGCGGAAAATTTCGCACGAGCTTGATAAAATCTAGATTTTTTTTTACTGAGAAAGTGTATTCGACATAATCAATGATCATCTTTTCCAACACCAAATATGTCTCCGAAGTTTCAATTCTGATGTCAAAAACCATCCTTCAGTATTGAAGTCAAACATAGCGAATACTACTCAGAAAACTTGTTGTAAAAATGGAGAAAAGCTTACCCGCTATTTTTTGGAAAATTAGGTTCTGAACTGTGGAGCCTACGAAACGCCTCCCCTCTGACGGTGGAATATTTGTATTTTGACGCTCCCAGCCTGCACAGCAATACTGATAAAAGTCTGTACAGGGATCCAAATCCCAGTCTACGCTGGTTCTTGTCGATTCATCTGCGGTTCAATGATTGCGGATTTAACTTTGTAGTGAAGTATGTGTGAAGGGAATTCGATTTAGACTCGGTTGATTGCCGATCAGAACAAATAAACCATTTACTCGAACCCCAGACAGCACAACAGTCCCTGATGTATTGATTGAGAATTCTTTATGAATTCTCGTAGTTCCGAATGTTTTCATTATGAACTAATCCTGGACTGTTGTGCTGTCTGGGATTTATTCCAATTGGTGAAACTGGAGTACTCTATAGAATGAGAAGACAATCATTAGCTAGCTAAATAAAAATAATCATCTTACGTTCGATGCAATTCTTTTCATTATGAGTGTACATGAACATCCCAATGAACATTATGAGGACGAGGACTTGGAGACAACTGGAGGAGCTCTTAAAGAGCTCTTAATGTCATCCAATGCATCGATTTAGGAGATCTTACAGAGCTCTTGTTTAAGACCACTTTATGTTATCTTTATGTTATAAATGTTCTCTTTAAGATAACATAAAGTGATCTAAAACAAGACCTCCACAGGATCTCCTAAGCCGACGCATTGGATGACATAAAGATCTCTTTAAGAGCTCCTCCAGTTGTCTTCAAGTCCTCGTCCTCATAATGTTCATTGGGATGACACAGTACAAGCTTCCGGATTAGAACGGTGACTTTCATTAGTTAATTATTGACATTTTGCAAACCATGCCGCTTGCTTTTTCTGCACGGAAAAAATGGCTATGTAAAAGTGACATGCGAAGTAAGGTTACGCTGAGAAAAAAATGTGTTTTTGGCAACCCCGCCAAAGGTTTTGGCAGGTATTCGGTTGAGTCAACAGAACAACGTTTGATATAAATTCCCCGTCATTTGGTACAAAAATCCACGTTTGGTTAATTCAACCCTGTAGCGATATTGTAACTAAATGAGACTCGCGTTTCAGTCAATCACCATGTCTTTAACGGAAACACAGCGAAATTTGAACGCACCATTTTAGGCAGTTGATTCAATCTCATATCGAGGTGATTGGAATGCATCAGGTGTAATTGAAAAGGATGAGCATTTGAGATAATATTCTCATTCAATTGCATCTGGAGAATTGGTTAATTGAACGAATATCCAATAAGTTTGGCTGAAAAGTGGCGGGGTTGAGACAACCTCATCAATGCGATCGCTTTTGATATGTCATGAAGTTCATCACAACCAAAGAAATTCAATGTAGATATAGACAAGCGTTCGTTGAAAAAAGAATTATTTCTTATTCATATTAAAAAAACACGTGATTTCACATAGATTATCATCTACTTGTATTCACAGATTCGATATGAACTTTCATCCATTTCATAAGACATTACGTCAATTATATCTTCTAGATCGGATGAATCATGTTCAAAATGGCATTCTTGGGTTGAGGTTATTTGAACAGCCTCCATAGCTCAGTGGGTAAAGCGCTAGTCTTCAAAACTGGAAGTTGTTGAGTTCAATTCTCGCCAACTGTAGAGCAAAATTTGCATTGCAGAATTCATCCGGACACAGCATCGTCTACGCCAAAACACAACTGGTCAAGCATCACGGACGGAAGCAGCGACGACCCCCATCAACAAAAAAGGGAGAAAATGGACAGACCATGGTAGAAAGGAGAGGGGAACCGGTCAATAAACATTCCGACAACAACATTTAACAAAAATTCCCAAAACATTGTGTGAATTTATTCGGAAAGCCCACATGAAAAATCTTTTCTTTTTCCTCATTCGATCATTGCATTGCATTGCTATATTCTATTCAGCGGATAACTCATGAAATTGAATGAATTGAACTACGATATTGATGTTATGGTATGTGACATTCAATCAAATGTTACATGTCGTTATTTCAAACTATTTTGATTCAATACAAATATTTTTCACGCTCTTTCAAAGAAAAGAATCAATTGAACCAAATCCATGAAAATTACAATCAATTGCTCAAAGGATTGACATAATTCCTTACGGGGTTGAGACAACTTCCTTTTCCAAACTCATCAGGCAGTTCAGTCAATTCTTAGATTCATTTTGCCATATCCAAATGCGTGGCGGGGTTGAGGCAACTGAAACTCAGGTGAATCAAACCAACCTTTTTCTCAGTGTACGCTTACAATGTGGATCTCATGTAAAATCCACTACCCAGTTCTGTTAGATTTACATTGTTACCACGCTGCTTAAAGAATCTCATTGAACCGATTGATTCTTATGGATTCTGATACAGAAAACCGATTTAAACCCATTAAAAATCGATTCCCACTGGGTTTGAATGGGTTTCTGCTCTAGGCAGGGCATAGTTTCTTCACAGCAACACTACTCCCATTTACTCCAGTAACAATGTACATGTAACATTGGTTCCAATGTGGATTCCACTCCGATTGCATTCACGTGAGCAGTTTCGTTAATTTAACCACAACCAATGCAGAATCTACGTGAAACATTTCTCCGTGTGAATATTACATACAAACTGAAACTCTGTTTTTATTTTTAGAGTTGGTTATATCTAGGTCTGAACTACATATTTCATCAGGTAAAAGAGTGACCGCAAAATCCGCCTGTTTTTTGGGGACCCTGAGTTTCGGGTTGAATTGCATTCTGAAAAATACCTGATGTCGATCATTTTCAAGGGAATACCATTTCCCGGTGAACATAACATTGATTTTGGACATGAAGAAATCGACGGAATCGATAGATTCTTGACAAAATGGATTCTTTTCTATAAAAAACCTATCGAAGTTTGTTGATCTTTATGAAGTCTTGATCAAAATTTCATACTACTTTACTTGTAAAACCAGTGTTATGCTCACCAGGAAATTTTTTACCATCGCGAATGATCAACATAGATTATGTTTTAGGATGTATTCCAACCTGAAACCCGCAGTCCCAGAAAATAGGCGGAAAAATACTCTTTTTCGCGGTCACTCTTTTGATAACAAAATGATTGAGTATGATGTCGCTTCACTTCAGAAGTCCAAATTCATTCTGTATATTATAGATAGGAGTAGACACAAGACAAGACAAGACGAGATCATACAACTTCTTGTCTTGGTCTCGAAAATATGCAAATTTCGAGTCTCGTCTCGATCTTGTCTCGATCTTGCTAACCCCAGTCTTGGTCTTGTCTTGGTCTTGTCTTGGTCTTGTCTTGATCTCGACGGCGATAATAATAAGAAAATTTGCTTGATATACACGCTTTGATCATTTTAATATATTTGAGCATTATTCTACTATTTCTGAGTGCTTGTTGAATGAAAAACAATCATATTCGCACATCAAGATCATATTAATTTAAGATTATTTTATAGAATAAAATAATCTCCTATTTTATCATAACCCTGTTATAGGTGAAATATTGTACAGGATTTTTCATGGACTGCTACACTCTCACACATAAAAATGAGTATTGAAAAAAAAAAGTCGAACCTCTGCTATGGTGGAAAACTTATATAAAGCATGTGTAAAATATGCACTGAGAAAAGAAATAAACGACCACACTCCTCAATCGGAATCGATCCTTGAATCTCTATGTTACTATTCCTACCCCTTACTTCTGATCTACACATACTTTATGTGAAATAATTACTTTTTGATAGTTATAAGGTATTCATAGTTTCAGCACGTTTCAATATTTCACTAATTTCAGTTTGGTTAAATGTTTTTGTTGATGTTCGAGTCTATTGGTTTTTGAATACTTGAAAATATAAAAAATACACACATTGGTAATATCGTATCGTGTGCTAAATTTCATCAAGTAAAAAATGAAGAATTTTTTAGGATGAGGAGGAATGAGGGAGACTCTCCGTTGAGGCGACGAGAAGGAGACGAAGAAATTCCGTTCCTAGTATTTTGACAACAGACTTCGTATCAGCGGGTTCACATATTTAAATATAATTTTCTCCATCGCTCTCCTTTACCGCGATGGAGACTTTCCCTTATTCCTTCCTCAATTCTACGGTTCCTATTTCTCCACCAATACTCCACCTCTATTCTTCCGAAGTTCTAGGTAGAGAATCGGTAGTTGTGTTATACGAGTATGTTAGTATTATGGAAATATCATTCAACTCAGGACTCCATCTCACAATATACAATCAATAAAATTTTTGTCTGAAGCAGTGAATTTTATCTAACCAAAATGCTTCTATTTTTCAATCTTATTCCTCTAATTCAAAACTATTATTGCGCAATATTTTCATCTGAGTTCAACTCTCAGTAATTTTATGGGTATAAAGCATTTTTGTTTTCCATCAAGCTTGACACACTTCCTGAATCTAAATGAATCTTCAGACATTTTGTAAATGACAGTCGTTGAAAAACTAAGAGTTATTGAGATCATTCATGTCAAATTTTTTGAATCAACCAACCACTGAAGTGACTCAATGGTCAAATATTAATGTATTATTAATATAAACTGAATCTCAGCATTTTGACCAAGATTTTCTCTCGAGACCACAAGACTCTTGGTCGAGACTAGATCCCAGTCTTGGTCTTGTCTCGACTCTTGAGCACTAAAGTCTTGTCTTGATCTCGTCTTGATTTTCAAGACAAGACAAGACAAGATCAAGACAATTCTTAGTCTTGGGTCCACCCCTAATTATAGAATAGAGAGGAGAGCATATAGCATATACAAACATTGGAATTCCAACTTTTGAAGTAGACAGGGAGAGTATGAAGAGTCAATTGAATGCATGTGTAATGATTCTTACAAAGTTCCTCTCGCATAGGTGTGCCAATGACGTTTCTTTTCACTTCATTAATCAGCATTAAGATTAGTAGACATGCTCTGTATTTCTTCCTGTGGATTGGAAATTATCATGTTATTGATTGAAAGAAAAGCTGCATCACTCAATGTACTACGCCATTTCCAATGAATTAAGATTTCATGCACACATCTCAACTCATCTGCATTTTATATCAAATGGGTAAACAAAAATACAAAAACCGGTTGTAACGCAATTACTATTTCAGTAAGGAGCAAAGTTGGGGTGATTCAGTTAATTGAATTGACATTCAATCAATAACTAAAGTTTAATTCTCAATTGAAGTATTTTGCGAGTTACCATTCAATTTGATTCCTAATTAAAATTTTACCAAATTAACAATTGAAATTAATTTTTAATTGAAAATTTCTTCAATGAACGATTGAATTCAATCCTCAGTTGTAATGTTTTGCAATCGGCAATTCAAGTTAATTACTAATAATTGACAACCCCTAGTAAAAAGACAAATATATATGACCCATGCATAATTTATACATAATACATATATAATCCATACATGGTTCATACATGAAAACGTGTGTATTCATACATAATCCATATATAATCCATATAAAATCCATATATGACCATGTATGATCCATATATAATGCATATATAATCCATTTATGGAGAATGTTCCATATATGGCAGAATTTTTTTACATATGTGAAAAATCTCACATTCATGGGTCATTGGATTACATATGAATTATATATGGGTCATATATAGACCATACATGGATTCAATATAGATTATGTTCGAATTATATTAGGTGTGCAAGTTGAAACTCGGTTTTTTTTATGAAATTTAATTTTATTTAAAACATACTTCTTTCAAGAATTATCAATTAAAATATTCGCCGTTATTATCTACAGTCTTTTGCCATTTATCGGGTAGTAGATAAATGCCTTCATGATAGAAACTTCGTGGTTTCGAAACAAAATAGTTATCTAGCCATTTCCGGACATCTTCGATATTCATGAAGTGCTGCTGTTTCAAATATGACGACATTGATCTAAATAAGTGATAATCAGAAGGAGCTAAGTCTGGTGAATATGCCGCATGAGTTACAACTTCCCAGCCTAAATTGAAGATGAGTTCCTGGATTGGTTTTGCTGTATGTGGACGTGCATTATCATGCAGCAGCATTACTTTTCGCCTTTCTTGCCCCGTGAATGGTCTTTTGTCCTCCAGAGCATCACTCACTTTGATCAGCTGGGCCCGGTAGCGCTCAGCTGTAATAGTTTGGCCAGGTTCGAGAAGCTCGTAGTAAAAGATTCCTTTCCAATCCCACCGGACACAGAGTAAAACTTTCTTTGCATGAATATTCGGTTTTTCAACTGATGTAGATGGCTGGCCCGGATCAACCTATGCTTTTCTACGTTTAGAATTGTGGTACAAAATCCATTTTCCATCACTCGCAATGATTTCATGCAGAAAATTCTTCTTCTTGAACCGAGAAAGCAAATTCATGCAAATGGCAACTCTTTGTATTTTATTTTCTTCCGTCAATTTATGAGGAACCCATTTTCTTTCCTTCTGTATTTTTCCCAATGCATGCAATCGAAGTGAAATTGCTTGACGAGTAACTCCTAACTGTTCTGCAAGCTCTTCTTGAGTTTCACATGGATTTTCATTCGGTAAAACTTCAAGTTCTTCATTCTCAAATTTTTTGATTGCACCTGGACAGGGATCGCCCTCAAGACTGAAATTTCCATTACGAAATCTTGTAAATCACTTTTTCACTGTTGAATGCCTCAAAGAATGTTGACCCAATGTCGTATTAATCAATTCCATAGCTTGAGCAGCATTTGAAAACAGAATAGAATACAATGGTATGAATGTTGCTTATCGAAATCCATCTCATAAAATTGATACACGGGAAATTACTACTTGAAAATGACTGATATGACAAGTGCAATGTCCACGCTAAATATATCCAAAACGGTGGACGAATTGGATGCGTTCAAATATTTTGTTTCATGCAACCAACTTAAAACTTGCACACCGAATATATGGCCATATATAACTATACATGATTTTTATATGTTCTTATATGATTCATTTTCACTAGGGACTATTGTTACACTGGAAGAACAAGTTGGTTGATGGACCACAATCTCACTTTTTTTCAACGAAAATCTGATCTTCTAAAGAACTATTGAAAACCAGAAACACCCACATACTTCTGAAAGTTCGAAATTTGCAATACGAAGCCAAAAAACGGACGGTCCGATTTTGAACAGGGGATGGTCCGAGTTGGAACTAATGTTTTTATCCAGATTGTTCATTACCATTTTCGATTTTCAGACATAACTCAGAACTGATGGGGAATATTTCAAAAGTTTTTTTAGGCAAACTTTGGAGGATTGGAGAGTCTTCTCAACGGTATATAACACATGGCTATCAGTCAAAATTGCTGGATCGAATGAAATGAAAAGGGTAGAAGGTCCGACTTGGGTCACTCTCCCCTGTATAAAACAAATTATATAACACGAGGACTGTCGTAGATATATAGAGATTAAAGTTTGGTGGGTAATAAACAGGGTTGGAAGATTTCATTAAACTAGATTGTTTGACTTCGGAATCGGTGGTAGATCATAGTATTTCGATGAAATCCTCACAATGAATGAAATTCCGAGTCATCTCAGAGATTGGCTGATGGGATAAAGACTCAGTTTCTCACTCGTAAGACCCAGGTTCAATCCTTACTTGGTGAACTTTCAAAAAATTACACTGAGAGAAAAAATTTCCGGGAACAATAAAATATTGATTTGAATAGTCGCCATAAAATACTGAATTGATTTGAACAAACTTTCATTGACTCGGTGAAATATTTATTCAATCAAACAAATATTTAATATGCTATGAAATATTTCATTAATGGAAACAGTTATTTAATTGAGTCAATGAAAGTTTATTCAAATCAATTCAGTATTTTATGGCGACTATTCAAATCAATATTTTATTGTTCCCGGAATTTTTTTCTCTCAGTGTACTAAAATTTCGCAGTGCATTGCTGGATCGACGCTTTTAATTGCAAAAAATTACAAAGAATTCATTCGAGAAGATAAATAAGGACGATTCATCAGATTTTGCGAGTTTGAATTTTCGTTTCGTTTCTATGAACAATAAAAACTTCAAGAACATATGGAATTAATATATATGATCAATCTTTTCACACGCACCAAAATAACATTTTTCTCCTGATGACAATTGACGAATAACATTCAATAATTGTTTCTATCGATTAACTTATTATCACAATATCAGCGTGGAGATTTGCTGAAAGCAAACCGTTCGTAATTCAACAATACCATTCTAGACTGTTTTCGTGTCATATTGGAGTTCTTATCTCCAACGAGGTGCGTTGAATCGTGATAAATGTCAAGGTTAATGTATTTACAAACACGACATATACTTCAAGGGATGTAGATATTTTCAATATTTTGAAAACATGTTCCGATTATTAGATTTACTTGATGAATTATGTAGAACTTTTAAGAGAATGCTTGAAATTACATTTGCAGAGAAATTTTTATTTGCATTGTTGAAAATATGGAGAGTTTTTCTTGACACTGTTGGTGGATTCAATCATCTCGTTTGTTTTTCGGGTGTTGAATCCTGTACAAATGAAGGAAAAGTCCACCAAATCATAGTGGAAGATTCCTCGTCTATGAAGGAACTTTGCTGCTACCATTTTTTGGGGGAAAATTCAAAAATCATTTTTTACAGTGTGGGATTCGATATAATATTCTTTATTTCTCAGGGGCCTTTCACTGAGGAATCGATTCTACGTTAACGATAGTAGTTATCAATGAGTCCGCTGATTCCAGCTGATTTCGTACACTGTGGAAAATAATTGTGGAATTTTACCCCCAAAAAAATGGTGACAGCAAAGTTCCTCCATAGATGGGGTATGTTTCACCATAATTTGGTAGACTTTCCCTCGATTTGTAGACGATTCAACACCCAAAAAGACAAAACAATGCCTCAAAGTGGTGGAATAAGCTCTCATTTTTTTAAGTGAAAACAATTCCTACATGACGAGGAGACGAAATTCACTAACAATGTGGAAAAAAACTTCAAAAGACGGACGTCTGGATCATTATATGATTTATCGATGTGTTTTTCCAATGAAGCCCCATCATTGGTGCAGAAATGGCAATGAAAAAGACCATCATTGGCAAACAATAGAAAAATTTGTTCATCAATGGTGCGTGAATAATAAAACAAAATTATGCGCATTTCACAATTTCCAATATATGTTATTTGGGGAAGTATTGTGTTTTCCTGATTAATCTGTGAATAACTCGGCGTTTTTTGTCGCTAAATTTTGCCATGAGAAGTGTAAACAATATGGATCAGCGGTAGGAGCCCTCTGGTGTAACCTGTAACAAAGAACGTTTGACTGTTCTTCCAGAGAATTATTTGAGCCTCATATATTCCTTGTATACATCTCTCACTACTCGCGAGAAACATTCGATCGGTAACTTAGCTAGCAATTCAGCCATCAAAAGTTAAAATTATTACCAATGATCGGCGCTACATCGGAAACTAATTTTTATCCATACTAGACCAAAGTTTGTGGCAATATTCAACCACGTTTCAGAAATCCTCACTTTCAATAGAATTCATCGTTCGGTCAATGTTGGACCAAGGATGAGCCTAGTACGCGCCAACCCTGGGGGAATTGTCAATCAATGGTAGGCTGACAACTGAAATTTGTTGAATACCGGCATCGGTCCAAAATTATATTTGTTGTTAATTAACATTGAATATTTATAGATTGCCAAGCCTTGCCTGTCAACATTGTACCAAGCTATATTCTATTGTCAGCATTGGCAGGGCTAAAAGTTTCTGTATGGACTATTAATTCAGATCCGATTGAATTCGATCGGATGAAATGATTTTTTCCCGGGTGTTGATGAGTGGCTCGCAATGCGTGTAAATTCTCAACATGATATTTAACTCCGATTTCCCGAAACCTATTTCTTATGTTTGAAAAACTCGTGAATATTGATACCGATACCGCACGGTGAATGTCACTCATCAAGCGTAGTTGGAATCCATAAACTGATATTGAAAATGTTTTTTTTTATTCTTTCGACAGCAGAAACATAATCGAATAAAGTGAATCATCTTGTTGAAACTGATTGAATTTGAAGTTTTTTTTCTCGAAGGTACTGTGATAATTTATCAAACAATTCTGACCAAACCTTGGGAGGATGAGTTCATTCATTTGAATTTTCAAGTAATTTGTTCGGGTTTCTGGACAAAGATTTTTCTTTTCCTCTCCTCCCCTTAACTCCCTTCGATTCTTTTATACGCCATCGTATACATACAATATTTTGGAACCTGCGTCGGCAGGTTACGAAAATACCTTTTTGGCACCCCCTGCTCAACAACGAATGCTCCTCTTTTGAATGAAGAAGCCGGGTTTCACTTCCTTTCCCATGGGTCATAGATATACACAAATATGGACACACAAAGGAGAAAAAGAAACAGTAGGAAAGTAAAAGGATCGATGTGAAGTGGCTGATCAGTTTACAGAAACAATCATTGAGAGCAAAATTTATAATATTCTTAATATTCATTAAATTTTTCTACCATGAAATCTTTGTATGAACCGTTTCACACAGTCCATATGAATTTATAATACCTTTTCCCATTAGTTTATACAATGTATTCGTACAATACGGTCGCTTCTGCTCTCGAGATCGAACAAATTTTTATGACCGTATGACGAATAGGGAAAGAAATATATTTCTAAGAACATAGCAGGTATCTTTCATACGTGAGAACGAAGGTGAAAACACTGTTGACCAATCCATATCAAAAAACGTTACTTTATTTACGGATTCTCACATAGATTCTTTACGGAACGCCGCACTGGACGCAATATGTATCTGTCGACGAAAGCGCGTCATTATATGCGTTGCATCTCTATCCAAATATATTTCTATACGAGTGTGTACACAGTAGGTGGAATGAGTATTGTCGATGCGGGAAGGCGGGTCGGCCGCTGTTTGTGTCCACACGGCATAAAGAGAGATTTTCGTGATTTATGCGAAGTCACCAGACACCAGACGACACAAAACTCGTTGCATATAACAACACGTCATATACGTGTATATCCTTACGTTGGAATAAAAAGCGCCAGGAGAAAGGAGAAGAATCATGGCCTTTTGCCGTGTTTGTGTTCCTTCATTCATGATTGTTCATGGGCGCGCGGTTTCACCTCACATCACCTTTAAGTCCGATTCTTTCTTTCGTCCATTCATCCGTTCGTTCATTCATTCATAATACCCCATACGTGGCCAAAAATCGGGGTGGATCAAATAAGAAGGACTCCTTTCTCCCTTTCCTTCGATACTGGAAGGAAAAATAGAGATATCATATAGGATTCCACATAGAAACTTTCAAATGGAATTCGATCTCCGTAGGAAGTCCGTCGCTGAGTGACCTGCTCGATTTTTTTTCTTGTTATTCTTCTGCTGGTAACAATAACGTGCGAAGTTAGGTAATTTATCTTTCGACTCGATGATAGATTTAGATAGATTGATTTGTCTGATTTCGGTCAATCAATCAAATAGATAATTTATATAATTATAATGTTGTCGTGCGAATGATCGATGAATTTGCATGTAGTACAATCAATTTTTTCTACATTATTATTACATTATATCCAAGATCTTTGTGATTCTACAACATCGTATGAGGTTACATATCTATTATTATTTCCCTTTTTTTTCTTCTATAAGAATGACAGGAAAAATGTCTCAATTACTCTCTGATTTTACCTGCTTTCACCCAACTAAGAGGGTTTCTTTATCTTTTTTGTTCTCTTTTTTTCCTTCCTGAAGTTTCGATAGATACGTATCAATAAAGCAATATCCCAAGGATCAAAATATCACTCACAAAATAGTATCTCGTTTCAACGAACGGTAGGTTGTATCTGAAAATGACATAGAGGGCGATTCAAAATTTCCGAAAGAGTCTATGCGTTGCTGTCTGAATGAAAATTTTGCTTCAATGTGTACGAAATTTATAGAAGTTCTAAATAAATTTTACATAGTCGTTTTCTTGAAGAAAATCTTATTGAATTTGTGTATAACTCATGCACTCAATGTGGTTTTATATAAAATTTGTATCGGGTTTTAATCGATAATTCATACGAATTTATAGAAATTACGTCGAGTGAATTTTCACCCCAATTCTCATTCAGAAATACAAATGATGAATTTGAAATGACCGTTGAAACGATGTTGATTTTGACAGTGAGTCCATAAACAGCAACCTCAAAGACCCTTGGGTACTGCCCTTATGAAAAAACCCGATCAGAATTTCATCGTTAAATCATCAGCTGTATCAATACTATCCAAAATCTATCGTTTGGTTTCATTATCAGACAAGTCCGATAAAAATGAGAAATCTACGATAATTATCCGATATAAAACCAATCAGCTAGCCGATGATTTCCCGATATCGGGGTAACATTGGATAATCATCGTAGATCTCGTATTTTTATCGGACTTGCCTGATAATGGAACCGAACGATAGATTTTCGATAGTATTGACAGAGTTGATGATTTAACGATGAAATCCTGATATCTGGTTTTTTCATAAGGGTGGGTTTCAAGCAAATTTGACGCCCCCCCCCCCCCCCGCTGTTTTATCCAACTTTTTGGCATTTCACCCCACTGTGCGTAACGGTGAAAAATATTATTTTTCATGTACCCGCCCTGGTGAGAGTGAAGCGTTGAAGCGCAACAAAAACGCAAGCGAAGAGTCATCTAAGCGTAACAAACAGTCACCTAAGCGTGATTTAGGAGGGAATTGGAACATTTTCACGTTTCATTTGTTTCGATATCCGATTCCTCCACTTTTGGATTTTCACCAGGGCGAAGAGCGAGCACAAAAATCGTCCAAAGATTTTTTAATCTTGAATATTCAGAGATTCTGCCCCCTAGGTAAAATTTGAATTATTGTATCCAGAACAGGGTCAAATTAGCATTTGTTAATGAAAAATTGATAAAGAATAAGCAACGATCGATGGTTGCACTTTTTTGACAATGTTATTGTTAATTGTATTTATTTTTTACCGTCCTCTTGAATTTTCATCAACTCTGAGGAATAGTTTACGAGAAAATGATTTTTCAATAAAACGATATGGAAATTTTTAATTCCATTTTATAAATAAACTAATGAAATTTCTCTTAAAATATTCATGGGGTAACTTACCATGACCTAGTAGGTTAACTTCCGATACTTTGTTCCAATTTTCCTCGCAACATCGAAAATCATGGGCTCATTTCAGAAATTTTGGAAAATTTCAGTACACTGGAAAAAATATTTATTTGTCCTCTCTCTATAAAAGATTTATTTGCAGAAATTGAATATTCAATTAGATGCAAAAATTGATCACTTGTGGCGAATGAGTTATTTATTTAGAAGACCAATTCATTTGGGGCAAATATCGCATTATTTGATTTGATTAAATATATCATTAATTCAAAGAAATATTTTATGGAGAGAGAACAAATAAACTATTTATTCGGTTGAAAGAAATTTTTTCTCAGTGTGGGGGAGCATGGGTCACAGTGGATCACTTTTTTTCATGCTGTATAGCTTCAAAAGTAGTGAACGTTTCAGCATGGTTCTTATACAAATACAATATCCCCTCGCCCACAAAATGAACAAGCAGTATTGTTAATTTGCGTGAATGAAGTACCAAGTTTTTATCATCTTCTGCAATTTTATAATTTGATCCACTGTACCCCAGACCTGGGTTACAGTGGATAATTCCATGGATCAGACTTTCAGAACCTTGAAATTTCACACAGTAACGCTGTAAGGTGGTGAGAGGAAAGCCTTCGAAGTTTGCAGCAGTTCTGATTTTCAATCCATCTTTGTTTACAAGATTCACAACAACCTACATCAATTTTACATTCAGGTTTCCGAACACGATTTCAAGACATCTTGAATTGTAACGGAGAGATAAAATATCATTCAAAACGGTTCAACCAATCAGGGTCATATTATTTAGTAAGTATTTGCCTATGGGACAAACTAGAACACGATCCATTGGTATAAAATAGTCCCTGATCCACTGTACCCCACTCGTACAATTATACATTAAAATTTATTTGTTAACGAATAATCAATCCGGGAATAAAAATGACTTGCAAACCCTTGACTTTAGATGTTCATAAGCAAGTAGAAATGTAGACCTGTGTCAGTTCACATACATTCTCATAAAAACAAGACATATCAAATTCTTCGTAAATATAAAATCTAGACTCACGTGTTATCAGTAGCAACTGTACACTGAACACACGTTATGACACCTCGCAGTTCAGCGGCATTCCAAGATAAGGTTAAAAAAGGGTGTTCAAAAAGCGATACTACTAGCGTGTACAGTCGTTTTATGAACTGAATACGCGCGCTGATCCACTGTGCCCCGTGATGCCCATAGGGGACCCATGCTCCCCTATTCAAAAATATATATAATTGATATATAAGCTGTATTGAATTGGATATAACTTATACATCATTCTGCAAGTTTTCCCACACACATGCATTTTCTCGTAGACCTACTGACATTTTACGAGTCCTGCACCGTCAAATTTCAATTTTGGCAGTAAAAGTTCAGTGAATATGCTGCAACACTGTGGAAAGTGTACTGGACTTTCAATCAAATACTGCAAGCTTTCAGTGAACATTTTTCACTGTGTAATCGAACGATGAAAGAGGTAAAAACGCTGGTATTTACTCACATATGTACTTTCAATGGGATCTTGTAATAAGATTGATTCAATATTTCTTCAGAACCCGAATGATGTTGGATATGGCTGATTCAACTGAAAATAAACTTATTTGATCAGAAATATGAATCTCATGAATTATCTTAATGAGTTTGAATATTTTGTTGGATTAAATTTCTTCTTATCTACACGGAAAAAAATTGCCAGATTTCTGCTACAATAAGTTTGTAGTGAATTGATCATGGTTAAATGTATTCCAATAATCTTGATTTCTACAGGAATTTGGAGTATTATTTACCTAAACGAAGATGATTGCTATTTATATATTGCAGTAATACACTTCCAATAGATGTTACATTTTGAATACCAAATGTTATTATCCAAAAGATTGTTGTAGAGATCTTAGCATTTTATTAACGTCCACTATTGACTGCTGTTCTTTCTACCACAAAATTTGAGTTGATGTGTTCCGCTAAGAGTCTTGTGAGAGGTTAGGTTACAGATGGGTCTGTATACACAACGTTTCCTCGTATCATTACAATGCTTTTAATTAAATTAAATACAATTAAAATCGAAGACAAATCATCGAAGTTGAGTGAATTCAAGTGAAATGAAGCGAGTGAAGTGAGTTCGTGCAGTGAAGTGAGTTCAATAAAGTAAAGTGTTAATGTGAGATGTTCTAAAACATTCCTCATTTTATGTAAATAATATTTGATATCGAATGTCATAGAAACTTATCAACGAAGAAATTTATTTGATTTCACTCAAATTTGAATCCATTGAACTGAATTTCAAATCAATTCGTATAAAGTTATGTGTTAAAAAGAAAACATTTACAAATATATTAATAATTCCGCTCGTGTGAAAAATGAACTTTTCCTACAAAATCATCAGATTAACTACTAAAACGAATTTTATATGCTAAAAACGTTAATACATGTATTATCTTATGTTACAGTGTATTAAATATATGTTTATAATAATATATCAGACATTAAAATGTTGTGAACGTAAGGGACAATAATTTGCCATATAACCATATCACGTGTTAGCTCAAACTGTTAGTACCGGTCGTTTAGGTAGGTGATAGGTTAGGTAGGTAAGGTTCGGATCTCTGTGAGGAATGAAAATTTCTCGGATAGGAGAAGCTATCTCGAGTACTCACCGGCGGTAAGTACGGTGAGAATCCGGGGAAAAATTTTTTTCATGTTTATGAAAAATTTGTGGTAATTTCTACTCCAAATGTATACCAAACACTGTGACAATATCTAGATACATTCAACTCAATTTTTGTGGTATGCTTTACTACAATTCGTTTCAAGTGTTACTGGTGATCTGGTTACAAATATATCGTTTTGCTTTATATTGTATGTGAAGCTTGTGTTATACGTTAATAAACTTTGTACTTGTCCCAAATTTTATTCCGATTTGTGGTAAAAATAATTACTATTGTGGTTAAATGAGCAGATTATTTTTTTCCGTGTATGGTCTTTACGAAAACTCTGAAGATATTGCACTGATTTTCGTGCTGATGGGATAACAATTACACGATCAGAATGATGCCTGGTTGATTGAACATTGTCATAAAGTTTGAGATCAGAAGTTAGAACAAAGAGATCTGCATTTTTCTACAGCAAATGAGGCTCTGATGATTTTCAATCCCCTTTCAGAGTGGATGATGGAAACTCACTTCCCACGGGAACGATTCCTCACCAATTATGCTTATAAAACAATTGATTAGACAAATGTTTGAGGGAACATAGTTACGAAAAGCTGACACACTTATATTGTTGTCGTGACCACCCAACAAATGAGAAGATATCTATTAGTATCTAAAAGATGTCTAAAAATCGTCGAAGATGTCTTGGAAGACTTTCGTGAAGATATCCTTTCGGCATCTAACAGATGTCTTATGCAACAAATTTCAACAAGTTTTAGATATCTCAAAAAGGTCTTGCAGAAGATATATCCTAGGTATGTGAGAGACAGTTTTAAGACGCCTCAAGATATGTTGTTGATTCTCTTAGGATAAGTTTGAAATATCTTTGAGAAATGTTTTAGATATCTTCAAGATGTCTTTTTGAAATCATTAACACATCCCAGACAGTACAAGAGGATCACTAATGAGTTCTGGAAAAGGAACATGGCGTGACTTTCGCCCTTCTTACTTGTACAATTTTGAAGATGTGCAACACATATCATTCAGGCCCCTTTCAAAATGTCTCCTGGACTCTGCTGATTCGACATCTAAAGATGTCTTTCAAAAATACCTTAAAGACGTGGTTCTGATATTTCTTGAAGATGTCTAAAAGATATAATTGCGATATATCTTGAAGATATCTCTTTTGTGGCATCGTTTAGATATCTAAAAAACATCTTTTCGATGTATCTAAAAGATGTATCCTTTTAAAGATATCTTTTAGACGTCTTCAAGACCTTCCGTGTTTGTTGGGCAGTGACTAGTGATTCTTAAAAATGCCTCCCTTGTGAGCTGAATAATATGAAGTTGTTATGAAATTAAACAACGCATTATTGTATAAAAACCATACACATTTTACCCCTGTATCAGCATCCACATTTTCCCAATGAAAATTGTACGTGATTGTAATGTAAACATTTGATTTCGTCCAATTTTCTGGATTTAAAAATCACATTCTGAACGATTGGTCAACAAAAGATTGTTTTCAAAATAAAAGATCACCTTTTGAACCAGTATGAACCTTCTCACATACATCGAAGAACAAAAAACATGAGCTCCTGAAAACCCCGAGAAACGACAAGAATGGCGCGTGTCATAATTTAAGAAAAATATCGTTAAGCTGCGAATAATGGAAGGTAAAACGACCGTGGAGGCCACGCGCGGGTTCCCCGTTCGTCTTTATATTTGTGAAAGTAAATCTGTGAGCCCTTTTCCTTTTCTCCTTCTTTTTCTTCTGCTTCCTCTCGTTCTTCCACGCGACCGTAACAAGACTCGAGAGAAGTAAGGATGCCGCGTATGTCCTTGACCGTTTAGTGATTGAGATGACTGTGTTGCACAGTTCTTTGCCACTCTTTGCTTGGTTTCACTTATGCCCAATATTTATTGCACCGACGAGTGACCGATAATATTGGATTGTGTATTTCAAAATACGGTTATAAGTCGGCATCTGTCGTTCCTAGGTACACAAATGTTGTGCGGGGGTTGGATAAGAAAGTGTGTACGAGAACTTGTTATACAATACCACTTGAAGAATTAAATTTGTGAGTTATCGAATTGACGTAAATGAAGTTTTATTGCACTGTGTGCAAATTCTCAGAAAATTCCATCAATTATACAGTTGTGTTACTATTATTAGAATATTTTGTAATGACAATCGAACTTTTGTCAACTAAACGAAACTTTCGTTATTCTAACCAAAGAATGTTGTTGATCACATTTCAACAAAAATTCATTCATATTCGCATGAAAAACGTTTTCTTCGAATTTGGATGTTGGATTTTCAAATAAATACAGCAATTCAATGTTCAAAACTCATTTTTTCGCTTCTGTTGCAACTGAATTCTGCAAATCAAAGTCAAATATGAATTATGTTGATTTCCACTGTACAACTTTCATGAAAAATGACCCTGATCTGTCGATACAAAAAACTGTCATTCGAGCTTTAAACGAGTTATGCGTTTATTTTTTATAATTTCCGTATTGATTGCATGTCAATTGTTTCTCGTTATTCCTTGCATTGCATTTTTGTATTGAGGCATATAGTCATTTTTAGATCGATATTTTGTTCCCAAATTGAAATATTTCGGTCAAACAAACCATTTCTGTTGAAAATAAATCAAATCGTTCAATGATTGCAGTGAAAATTCGACCACTGTGAATTAGTGGTTTTTTTTTCAGGGGACAATCAGTGAATTTTGACTGATTCTTGCAGTGAAATTTCGCTAATGTAATTAGTTAGAAACTGCATAAACAGTGATTTTTCACTGATAACTCACTGATTTCATTCACAATGGTCGATTATTCCCTCACGCAGGGAAAATTTTTTACTGAAATAGCGATTTTTGAAAATCTGTTTTGCTAAATTAACAACACATTTGCTGTTACAGCAAAAATTTCCCTGTTTGAGTTCGCTTTGCTTTGACACAAAAAAAAACTCAAACTTATGAAATGTTGAGAAGAAGAGCTTTCAATTCAGCAGCAAAATTGCTGAAGAATATTCACAGTGAGTTTACCGAAAATTCGTGGTTAATTTATTATAAGTTGATGGTTGGACTGTGAGAAGTAACAATAAGATTATCAATTTTTGGCATTTTCACTACGAATTTTTGGTAAACTCACTATGAATGTTTTTCAGCAATCCCCTTCCGAGTAAAAAAATTTGGACGGTTTTTGGTCTCATATTTCATTTTCAGACTGATTTTGTCCTGATTGTCGAACAATACGGATAAAAACAGTACTTTTCTTATGATTTTAGTCTGAATTTCTCCTCGATCTCTTTCATTCGTTGCAGGAGAAATTCATACTAAAATTATGAAAAAAGTACTGTTTATATCCACATTATTCAGCAATCAGGACAAAATCGGTCTAAAAACGAAATATGAGACTAAAAACCGTTCAAATTTTTCGAGCCGGGCTTCTTCCTCAAATTAACAGTCCGTTTTCTAAATATTTCACAAACCCGATTTTTCCGTGTAAACGTAAACTTTTAGCTCATTCAGCGAAAGGATATTTCGAAAAAATTTTTCCTCTCAGTGTGGAATGCACTCCTTAAATAATGTAATTTCATTAAAAGAATGAAATATTAATATTCTAAATAGGACAAACTAAAATGTGGAAAATATGCTAGGGCTATGTCCTAGAGTGAATCTCTTCCTTATTTTTCCATTTGCAACTCTCCTTGACGGTACACTGAGAGAAGTGGAATACAATGATTACCATGTACAAATAGTAATTGGAGGACTGCTTCGCGATTATGGTTTCGGATACTATGAAGAATCATAGCAATGTTGATGAATATGGAAATGGTGACCATTTACATCAAGATGGATACCAAATAACGTGGTCGCCCCCATCAACTTCGAGATTCTGTCATTCAGCTACCATTTTCGCATGGTAACGGTTACAGTTCACTTCTCCCAGTGTATATTGCTGGAATATGAATCGTTCAGTGCAACAAATTCAACATCTAATAATGAAGCGAGGAAGCTACTCCAAAACTCATGTGAAAATTTACTAGGAGAATTGACTACATTTTGAATTCAAAGTATTCATAATGAATCCTCAATTGATAATCCTTATGAAGATTACGGATTTTTATTGATTCTATTTTGATTGATTGAATATGATTCAATCTTAGTCATAATTATAAGTGGCTATGAAAATTAACTGAATAATATCGGAGTTCCATAATGATTGTGGTAATAGGCTAATAAGTACAGGATGATTCTACAACCTTGAGCTCAATTTTTCAAAGTTTGTTTTCGTAATAAGTGTTGCAAATTCGGATCAATAAGACAATAGTCAGCTCAGCTCAGTCATCAATAGGTGTCGTACCGTAACAAAAAGTTAACATGTTTTCAATGAGCAGTTATTCTAGTGTTCCTATTTGCCCCAAGTACGGGGTAAGTTGTAACAGCTGACTTGTTTTGGAATAATGTCTGTTGTGCTAAAATCAGCAAACTTTTCCATAAATATCTTTCCGCATATGATGAGTGAATGTTCACGCTTAAGAAACATTCAATGATGAGCAAGAAATTATGTATATATTTCACAATATTAGCATTTTTCCAAATACTGTTACAACTAGCCCCTCGCTCCCCTACTCATTACTCGAAAACAAAATATTGATGTGAAAACAACATGGAATAATGTACCAGAAAGATATAAGCACAGAGAAACTTCAACCCAAAAATCATTTAAGAAAGGAAGAGCATGACTTTCTCGTGAAAATCCTTATACGCGTGCACCCTCTTCTCCCCATTCCAGTCATATTTTCTCATAACGATATTTTCTCAAATGAATTCTCCACGCTCGGCGTGTGCCCACGTCAAACTATAGCCATCCTCTTGGTGAAGTGGCCATCGACGACGCACGTATACATAAACAAAGCACGCAACACGGGTTACGATGTCTCACTTACTCAACCGACGTGCGGTACATGACAACAACCAATGAGAGACAACTCGAGGAACTCTCGGGGATGTGTATACACAACACAAGGTTACACGGGCCACGCGCCATATAATTTCAGGACGAAAGAGAAAAATAAAGCGGGCCACCTCGCGCTGTAAAGTTTTACACAAGAGAGAGCTTTCTAAAGCGCGGGAGTTATGGACGATGGCGTACGACTCCGTCATAAATTTGTTGACCGAGTGAAGAAATTTTAGGAAAAGTTTACGACGCACTAACATTTGTGTACAATCTCTTCTCCTCTTTCTTCTCTTTCTGGTTTAGGATATACAGTTCATTCCTGTTTTCTCCTTTACGATCCTTACGGAAAGGTGAAAGCTTTCTTTGCGGGTCAACGTTGTTGGGTTACTCTTTATAATATGCCACGAGGATTCATTCAGTTATCTCCTTTTTTTCTTCCTCCTCGTGAACAAGGTTAGGAAGTGTGTCATTCGCATTTTTGCATACTTTTCTCCACGAAAACCGGGATTTTAACCAGGGTTTTGGTTCTCATGAAAATCAACTATCTTCACTTCCAACTTCTTGTCAAGAAATATCGTTTTGCCTCATTGGCATTTGGCGATTGTCATTCGAAGTGAAAAATTGTTTCTATCAAAAAGAATGCATGCCGAAGAGAGAGAGAGAGAGAGAGAGTTTTTGAAATTTCGAGATTATTTCTTCCAAAATGCATAAAAATAATATAATTCTTCCTCTTTTGTTTAATTCTCCGTTGTCATTCCCTTTCTTTCGGTGTTTCCTTTACCCCACGTCTCGCAAAGTGGTATAAAGTCATCGACATAATGGCCGTAGCATAAATATTCGCTACAGAGAAGATCTTTTCACCTCTCTTTTTCATATTCGACAGAGAGACCCACTGACCTAAAGCCCTGAACTTGGGTAAATGGTTACAACTATCTGGCCAAAGGATCGTAAAACGTGTTGTAGAACGAGGCAGAAGTAATAGATTGCGTTACGCGTCGTCTCTGTGCTGTAGAGGCCTCTTCTTTACCCTTAGTTATTACAACACCACCTCTTTTCTACATTCCCCCTTCTCTTTGCAACCGTAATTCGTACACAGAAGGGTCAGTTTGGAAAGAGATGCGGATACAAAGGTTTCATTTGGCATGCTCCCTGGAAGCAATCCTCCGCAATACACGATAAATCTCAACTTTCGCTTTTTTAATGACTTTTGGTTCTGAATTGAACGTCGTTTACGATTTCGATGATCATTAATTTCAACTTCACATGAGAAAATCACTCTTTGAACAAATTTTTTTCTGAGAATTCCAAAAAAAGGTTATTGCAAGACAAAACAGACTTTCTGAATCTACAGGTGGAACATTTTTAAAGCGTACTTTTCAGTTTCAACCCACACAGCACTTTTGGTCTTCAAGATATCTTGAGGAACTGTTCAGAAAAGTTGAAGAAGTCTTATGCAACGTGAAAAGATATCCTTAAGATGTCTAAAACAGTTCTTACTTCTAAAAGATATCTCTTAAAAGATGTAAAAATTTTCTTCCGAGATTATATCTTTTAGACATCTTATAGAAATCTTTTAGAAGTAAGAACTGTTTTAGATCTCTTAAAGATATCTTTTCATGTTGCATAAGAGTTCTGAAATTTGGCTTAAGATATCTTTTAGAACTGAAATGCTGTGTGGGAAGCGAACAGGTGGAAAAATTCTTGATTTTCCGGGTGACAGGAGAGATTGATCAATCACTGATATTTTACTCTCCTGAATTAGTATTTGAAATTTGAAAAAATTCAAAGTTCAAAAGTGATATAACAGTAAATGAGAGGAATTTCAATATCATTGAACTATAGATTTTTTGAGTATAAAATTTCACTTTCAAAAAAGGACTTTTCATTCTTCCAAAGATCGACTTCAGGATGGATCTTGATTTTTCAAGAGGATACCACGGGCGTGAGATTAGTTTATGATCTGAATAAAGCTTTGCGATGACAGTGAAATCTCATAGAAAAGATCAGCTGAGACTTTTGAAAGGAAAAAGCTCATAACCGTGACGAATGTCTTCATCCTGTTTCGCGAAACAGAACTCCGCGTGTTCGAAACGAATTTCCGCACATCCTAGAAAATATAGGTCGACAGAAGGTGTCCAGAGGTAATTCGACTCGCGTGGTCGGTGTTCCACCTATAACGATTTTTCACGCAGTCAAAAGTTTTGAGGATCCCTGTGACCGTGACGTTTGTCGACACAACGCCCAAAGCGTGACGTTTGAAAATTTTGGAATTCAATCGAAGTGGGTTTTTCGCTCGAATCGCTAGCGTAACTAAAAGTTTGTTAGTTGCGCTTTGACGTGTCATTCGAATGACCCAGAGAGGTACTGGACTCGATATTGCTCAGAGAAAGTAAAATTGTATACTACATTTTGATACACGATTTGTATTTTATTTTATGCAACGAGAGCGAAGGGAAAGAAAGTTTCCAAAAGTCATTAATGAAATGTGAATTGATTTTTTCTTGGAGAAATTCATGCGTCCTTTCGAAGTATTCAACAATTTTACAGTACGCAATCTGGATTTCTCATCAAGTGTAACACGTGAGCGAAACAATTTATGATTTAAGGGTTCTAAAATAAATTGCATTGTGCGAAGTCATATATATAAAGGGCTGTACTTTGAAAAGAAAATTCTGGTATCATTTCGTGTATAAAATAAGATGGAATCCATAATCAGAGATTAGGGGGTGAGCTAATACCATTATCCGATACTTCATGGGGACGTCCATATGCGGTACCCCTGTTACGAGCCACCATACCATTCTTAAAAACCTCTGTATGTACGGTCATCGTTCGTCTAGGTTCCTACCCTTCGCTGCAAACTACACTACCGCCACTATACTACCCTCCACGTCCTTCCGTTCTTTCTCCCTGCATACACCCCATTGTTACGCCTCCGTTCTTTATTTCTGCACACACACTCTGATTACTTTTTCCTCAGAACAAATGACGACGACTGCTGCTGTATTTTTGTTGTTCTTTCATTGTAAATTGTATGAGGGGGTGTTTCGTCGAAATCAATTATTGCCCGTACAACCGTGAAGAATTCTCGTGATGCATACATGCATATTAAAAAAACATATATATATATATATATATATCGTCAATTGTATGTGTTCTCGAAAACAGATCAGAAAGAAAATATCTAAATCCCTGAAAGACAATGAAGGAAATTCTATTATATTGAATGGCAATAGCCGAGGTCATTTAATATTCTATTGTCGGTTGACCTCAATATGATCAAACAATGAGACGTTCAATATCAAATAGGACTTCTAAAGAAAATAACCTTTCGCAAGGGTTGGAAAGTTTTAACGGTTTTGAAGGGTTACAATATTCAAATTGTACGACATTGTTGGGATACGAATTTTATGATCGTCATCAAATTAGTTTACCTAACGGTCTGATTCATTTCACTCGTCATGTGTGTCCTTTGTAATATCTCTCTTCTCACATTGTCGCACTTTCACTTGGATTCTCAAATATTTCCCTCATATAATTCGACAGAATGTTGTCGTACCTGTTTCGAATAGTGTTCTCCTTTTATTATCCAATAAATCAATGGACGAATTCAGATTTTCAACTGGGTTTTGTTTTCCCTTGTAATGTGATCGATGAATTTAGATTTTATCTACCAAGAAAATGAAGAGAGAATGAAGTCTGGATGAAGTTTTCAAAAACTTTTAAAACCCGGGAGAAGAATCGAAGTTATCTCGATCCGAATGAATATTCGCATATTTTATATATGCATGTGAAATTATTTCATTTCAATGGATTATCACGACAACCAGGATAACACGCGAAAAAGATAATCCTATCGAAAATTGTCAAGAGAAATTCGCAAATTTGTTCTTCTCCTTTCTATCCTTTTGACAGAATAATTTATCATTCAAAATACATGATTCGAATCCTTTGGGAATTAATAATTCGAATTTTATTCTTTGTGATTGTATTCCATAAAGACTGTGAAACGAATTCTCTGCTAAATGCAAGTTTCTATTGTGCATTGAGTATCGATTCTGTTTTCTTTAGCTGTCATAGATACTGAGGTTGAGTTCTTTTATAATATAGATGTACGTATGCACCATACGCGGCTTGAAAAACGCACCGTACTACATACAACACTTCACATAGTATTAAGGTTATATAGAATGGACCAGAGGGAGATGAAGGAATACAGGGGAGCGTAGGAAAAGGAGGAGACGTGAAATAGAAAGGCCGGGAAGCGAGGAGAAAGGAGGGAAAGTTCGGTTGATTTTGAGGGGTTGCTACGGGGGTTGTCGCGGCGTACCCCTGCGGGCTCCCGCTCTCTCAGCTCCTAGAGGCCAGGGTGGTTTACCCCCGACGACCGTAATACGCCTGTACTACTAAGGGTGAGAGAGGGATCACGGATGCACGCTTATGTATATGCGCGCACATGTGTATGTGCGTATACTCACCCTGTGTGTACACACATTCCCATTTATGTACCAACACAGATGGTAAAATAATACGCTAAAACCCGTACACGGTTACGTACGCGGCTAGCCACGTACCCCATGTTCAAATGTACGCATGTAGAAATATATTTATGTTTTTTTTTCACTGTAACAATCATTAATAACGAATTCCATTCGAGTATTATAAATGAAACGAGTTATTATGCATCAGGGATGAAAGGAAATATGAATCCTTTTTCTATACCTGTTTCAAATTGAATTGTACGTGGATTTGTTAGCCAAAGTGATTCAAATTTTCTACATAGTCATTCGAATGGAATTTCTTTTTGAAAGGATGTAGTTGTTTTCCAGTTCATTTTCTGGTGAATTCATAAAGAATACTATTTACGTATCCCTAATATTCAATTTTGGAATTATTCAAATTTTATGCAGAGAATACTGACCCGAATTTCAATGAACGAAAAGGGGATATTTATTATGATGACAAAGTATTTAAAAGAGTCATTTTCATCACAAAGAGATAAAAATGGAATTTTTTATACGAAAATCATTGAAGACTCTCTGAACATGAGAAATAATCGTTTCCATTATAGTTCTTATCAGTTCATTCTAGTCCCGACTTGATGCACGCCACCCTGGTGAAAAAATCTTTCCTCAATTTTTGAAAATTGTAGATTCTGAAGAGATTCTGTATTCATCAGATGGAATCGGAGAATTCCGAGACATGATTAAGGATTCAGAAAAATTTATAAGAATTGAGGATCGAATCCAACATAGCACGCAGCTCTCGAAGATATCTAAAAGAATACTCAATTAAGATATCCTCAAGAATGTTTTTGAAGAGTTCTTGAAGATATCTTTCAGAAGTGTTGGAAAGACACACGGAGAAAAAAGATCATGGAATGATCACTAGAAAAGATAGTAAACTGGTGTCAACTACGAATTTTTGTACACAGTCGCTAACAGAGACAAGTAATGTTCCTATTTTGGTATACTAAAATACAATATAGTATATCAAAATAGGAACTATTACTCGTCTCTGTTAGCGACTGTATACAGAAATTCGTAGTTGTCACCAATTTACTATCTCTTCTAGTGATCATTCCATGATCTTTCTCCTCCGTGCATCTTGTGAAAGATTCCTAAAAGGCGGCAAAGGAAGATATCTTGAAGATATCTTTTATAAGCGTTTGATTGATATCTTCTTGGGAGACTTCAACAAGATATTTTTAAGAAGATAGATTGTCATGTATTTTCAATAGGATTGCGATAATTGATTCAGTATTTGATACTTTGAATGAAACTGAAAGGAAGAATTCTAAAGCAGTTCGGACAAAACTACAAAAAAATCAAAAAGACTTGGAACAATTAAACATGAAATATACATTAGAAATGAGATTGTGGGATTGAAGATTTTCGAGAAATTTGCAGGAGTTCATCACAGAATCATTGGAATGATTCCTATATCGTTCAGCATAGTTCATATATAAATTATGAACATTTTTCCACATACCCTAACACCACAATGTGTCTCTGAGACGTTTTCTGAACGCTTAGAAAACCTCTCCTACGTTCTATAAACCTTCCTTCCAGTGGCACTTTGTGCTGTCTGGGTACCAAACTGATCCGTCATTTCTTTGTCAGGATGGATTTGATTTGGGTTTCATCAAAGAACTCCAAACGAGAAACTTCCCAAACAACGAATCCAGCGGATGGGTAAAAATTCAATGAGATTCGGAAGGATCAGAAACGAGACAACAGGAAAAATTGGAGAAATTCCAAAGATTTCGGAAAGATCGATTTCAGAGCGTTGTGATTCCGTAGATTCGAATGAATCCCGTTGAGTGAATTCTGAGATATTTGAAAAAGGTCAGAAACAGTTGTTGAGGCTCAATGTATTTCCAAGGGATTCTGAAAGATTTCCAAGAAATTCAGACGGGTTCAAAGATTGAAATGATCAGTCAGATTTAGAAAAATTCAAAAACAGGTTAAGAAGACATTGCAAAAAATCAGAGAAATTGTAAGAGAACGAGTTTGAGGAAGCAGAGAAAATCGGGGCGATTAAAGAGCTTTGAGGTTCTCAAATTTTTTATTTCTTCTGAATCGTTTGGAATTCACTCAAAAATTCTTCGCAGAATGTTCAGGAATGTGGATAGATTGTGTAGGTGTGTTTTTTTCCAATAAGGTATGGAAAACAATTCGAATTATTCTGCCCTGAGTGCAACGACCAAGAGGTCCGCTACTCGTGTATACAATTGGTTTTCTGTGCATGTATGTGAAATTCGAAGTGATTTGATCTGAAGATTCCCTAGCGGATCTGGGTAAACCGACAAGCGACCAAAAATTTCGTTTACATTTTGGTAATAAAATCCTGGTTTTGGTAACTTGTTGGTTGTCCAGGACATTTTTTTCAATAAAGATTGACCAAAATTCAACAAATCTCAATTTGGTGATTTTTCAGTTATTTTGAGATGATTTTCTGGATTTTTACCTCAAAAATACCAAAAAGATTTGAAAAATGGACCACATTGTTTGGTGACCTTTTGGTGGCAAGTTTGTTTTGAGCAACCGTTGGTTGTCAGTCACAACTAGGTCATCACGGTAGGTAAAAACCATCCGGGTTACCATTTTCTGACCAAATTTTCACCAGGCAAAAAATAACCGAGAGTAAACCAAAAAATTGATCACTTTGGAATCGCTAGGTTTGCTAATTTGATCAGTTCTTCATCATATTTTTTAAACATATTTATCAAGAAAACTCAGTGTCCTTTTCACCTTCTGATACTCCTATGCTGTTTCCAAAAAATCTAAATAAAGCAATCCCTTGTAAACATATTCTTATGCCAAATTGCGCCAAAAAATATGAATCAGTACATTAAACTACGTCATGCAACATGGAACAGAATCACATAATTCCTGCAGAACTCGCTGAATTACAGCGAGGAAGTAAAAATACGTAGTTTGGCGTGAAAACGAAAACAATGATTGCTTTATCAATGAGGATTACATAAAAAATGAATTAAAATCACAAGAGACGTAGAATTTTCCCGAAGAAAATCTGAAGTAACTAAACAGAATATTAAATACCCTGATCATTCACCATTCACAGCAATTCAAAATGAAAACATATTCAAAATACATGAAATAACATACACTAAGATATTGCTCAAAATTTCCCAAACTATTTGAACGTCCAGTTATAAGCAAAAGAGAAAAGCCCTAGGAGCCAAGAGAGAGATGATTCTGCCGAAGGGCAGATATATCGATTATTCCTAGTCTAGTGGTCCCCTTTTGTTGAAAATCGTGGCATGTATTCTATCCCTCGGCGTACATGTGTACACGACTGTGCGAATTCATTACAGTAAACAGCCTCACCTACTTTAGACTATCCCTCTTTGTTACAATATCGCATTGTATCGAAATATGAGTCGATGATCTTGATTCATTAGTATTTATTTGAATCCCTAATCAACGTTCATAGTTCAATACATGATTTCCAAAGCTCTGATTTTGAAACAATTTCTATTGGAAATATCAAAATCTATGTCAAAATGTCATGTGTAAGATGTCATGGAGATTCCGAATAAATTACATGAAATTTTACGCAAAGAAACTGGTTATATCCATGTTTTATTCAATTTTTACATACAAATATATCTACACATGTGTGTACAAATGTGTATTGTAACATACATCATTATAGATCGATCGAAGTAGCATCGAGATAGGGATGAAACGACCCCTAAACTGAGATCAGAAGAACTTCTCCAGTTCCTGAAACAAACTTCCAAACGCATCCTCCTCAAACCTTCCATTCCCTCTTCCCTTATCTTTTTCACCCCAATCGTCATGTGTTAGGGTCACATGGTATTGAGTCTTTGGTTTGAGAATACTTGTTTTCAATTATTAAGACGATCCTGTTCTCCAGAATCCTATTCCCTCGATTCGATGATACTCATACACGTGAAACTTAATTCCGAGAATAGATCAACTGTGTATGGCTGAGTTTCATTGTTTAACGATCATCAATTCTTATTGATACGCTATTCATGATATTAGCTCATACACTGAGAGGAGGGAAACTCAACCATTATTATGAGCAAACGATAATTGAATGACAGTACCTACGTCATTTGGTAGGAGAGACTTTGCAGCCTTGGACCACTTGCATTTTTTCGAAAAGTGTTAACCCGTTTCGGACGAAAATGCCACTCTTGACACACCAGTCTTCATTGGCTCATTGCTAATATAATTTGCGTCTGAAAAATTCAAGAGGGACGTGTCCCGATAGTTGAAAGTGTGCTCTTTATAAAAATTCCCATGAAATTTCTCTAAAAAATTGGTAGCTATGAAAAAAAACGTGATTTTTTGCCAACTGTTTTTTTCAATCGAATTTTCAAGAGGTTTCCAGTCTGTGACGGTCCTAGAACCTCATTAACCGTTGGGATAAATGTTTGAACTCCAATAATATGTGGTTTGGAGATCGATTTCAATCTCTCATGTATTCAAAATCACGCCCAAAATGCAAAATTTTCAGGAGAGATTTCATGAGTAATTATACAGAAGTATGAGTTTGGAAACACGACAGACTTTCACTTATTCTTCTACGAATGCTCTGATTTTGCTACCGAAAGAACATTCAAATGAGGGGGTTCAGAAAAGTTCAGAAAGAACCCACAAACAGCATCCGAAGAACAATTACTCAAGAGCTTTGGAAAAACGAATAATCTTCCACTTTTTCCTCTGTGAATGACTCCATTCTGGTCCCCAAATAACATTCAAATGAGGGACATTTGGATGAGTTCACGAAGAACCCACAAACAGCACTCAAATAATACTTACGTCAGGGTACTGGGGGAACGTCAATTTTTTGCACTTAGTTTTCTACGTCTGCGTCCATTTTGGTACTGAAGTAACTTTGGTTTGTGACTTTTTTGTGAACTTTACCCAGCTCCTCGATTTAGATGTTATCTTGAAGAGCTTTGTGTTGTCTGGGGATAGCATCCACAAAGGGAAGAGAAAAGTCAATCGTTTTCCAAAAACCACCCTTGTAAGCGGTATTTAGGTACTGCCTGTGGGTTCTTTGTGAGCTTCCCTGAGCCTCTCCTGTTGGAGTGTTATTTTGGCACCAAAATGATGGCGTTCATCGAGGAAAGGAGGAAGAAATCAGTGGTTTCCCTGGAATTCTGACGTAAGTATTACTTTGGGGCTGTCTGTGGGTTCTTTAAAAATTCGATTCAAGAAAAAAAGAGCTAGAGAAAAATCACGTTTTATTATTTTTTACTACCTTTTTTCATAATTCACAATTTTTGAGAGAAATTTCATGAAAATTTTCAGAAAGAATGAAAATTTTACTTTCAACTATCAAAACATGTCCCTCTCCAATATTTCAGATGCAAATCGTATTAGTTACCAGGTGTACTGGTATGAAATGAGCGTTTTTCTTCTGAAAATGAAACACCAATTGCGAATGGGCAAGTAAAAAAAATGTATTCAAAGTATTGACCATTGCTTTCTAAACATTTTGACCACCTTTCTGGCAATTCGTGGATACCACGCCAGTAGAAATGTTCATCTTTTGAAGCAAACCAATCAGACACCCAATTTTCAACTTCTTCGTAGGAATAGAAGTGTTGCTCAGCCAATGCGTGTCCCATCGATGGAAACAAATGGTAGTCGGAAGGGGCCAAGTCTGGTGAATACGGCGGGTGGGGTAGCAGCTCCCAGCCAAGTGCTTTGATTGTATCCAGAACCGGTTTCGCTTTGTGCGCAAGTGCATTGTCGTGTGATAAAATTACTTTGCCGTGTTTTCTGGCCCATTCTGGTCGTTTTTCGATCAATGAATGGTTCAAATTGATCATTTGTTGTCTGTAGCGATTAGTATTAACAGTATCACCAGGTTTTGGAAACTCATGATACACCACACCTTTTTGGTCCCATCAAACACAGAGCATTGCCTTCTTGCCGAATCCACCTGATTTTGCAGTCGATGTTGACGGTTATCCCGGATTAACCCATGATCTCCTCCGTTTAGGATTCTTAAAGTAAATCCATTTTTCATCGCCAGTAACAATTCGATGCAAAACTGATTTTCTTTCGTGTCTTTGAAGCAAAATGTCACAAGTGTTTTTTCGGTTTTCCATCTGTCTTTCGTTCAATTCATGTGGTAACCATTTTCCTCACTTTTGGATCTTTCCCATAGCTTTCAAACGGTCAGGAATTGTTTGTTGTGCAACATTTAACATTGCTGCCATTTGCTTCTGACTCAAAGTATCATCTTCATCCAATATTGCTTCCAGTTTGGCGTCTTCAGACTTTTTTGGTGGTCTTCCACGTTCTCCATTTCTCACATCAAAATCATTATCTCTGACCCGTTGAAACCATCTTTTGCATGTTGCTTTTGATAGAGCATGATCACTATATGCCTCGACAAGCATTCGATGCGACTCTGCAGCACTTTCCTTCAAATGGAAACAAAAAATTAATGCTTTCCGCAAATCATCACTTTCGGGTACGAAATTCAACATTTTTAACACGATGGAGAAATATGATGTTTGTTCGTTCAATGACTTGACGTTTATTAATCATGTTTGACAGATGTCATACCAACCAAACAGAACAAAAATTAAGGCTCGTTGACAACAAATGTTACCTATCGACACATTTGTATCTTAACACTCACGCCATACCGGTACACCCGGTATCAGCCGGGAAAAACAGGTGTGTCAAAAGTGGCATTCTCGTCCAAAACGGGTTAACAGAAAAATTTTGAATGATTGGAAAGAAAAAAATTGGATTGCACTTTTTCCAAAAGAATGTGCCTCATCTCCGGAAGACGAGAGAGTGCATTTGTTGCTTCAAGTTTTTCTCGATTAAAACTAGTGAAACTCAATTTTGATGTCTAAAAAATACATCAGGCAATTGAAGAAAGCTTCAGAGGATACATTCCAGTAGACACACGAAACTGTTTGTAACATGCATATTGTATGTGACTCACATATAATAAGTAATTTCCCACACATGGATGTAACTGGTTCCCACTAAGCATTTCCGTTAGAACCTTGCAATAACATTGCAGCGATATTGATGCGATCTTGAAAGTACTTGTCTTTCAATTCACAAATGCAATATTAAAAAATTAACTTGCAAAAATATCGTTGAAATATCACCTGACAACGTAACATTGCTGCAATTTACTTGTAATTGGATGTTGTAACATTACTGTTGTGATTCTCATAACAGGTACTTTCAAGATCGCATCAACATCGATGCAATGTTAATGCAAAGTTCTAACGGAAATTGCTCAGTGGGTTATTTCACGGATGTCATATAAATATTATATATGTACAATGTACGTTCCATGTATGTAATGTAACGTTTATATAATATTCGTGATGAAACCAGTTACATCAGTCACACGGAAAAAAATGAACTGTTAATTTTACCAGAATTCCGGTTACTATATGGACAGCAAGGAATATCTGTGACTTTTACTGGAATTCTTGTTAAATTTACCGGAGCCCTTGTTAAATTTGCCGGAGACTTGATTCATTTAACTAGAATTCCGGTTAAAATGGCAGTAATTCTTGCCGTCCATATATTAACCGGAGTATTTTTTTCAGTGCAGTAGAGAATTACTTATTGTATGTAAGTATGTACACTGTAAATAAAGCCGTGTTAAAACGGTGTCAGAATTAACACCACTCGGATTCTATAAAAGTCCACTCCAAAATCGGTATCGAAATGATACCAAACGGTGTTGGAATTACACTTTATGGGGTGAGAATGACACCATGTGATCTTGAAAAAATACTATTTGGGTGTGAATTTTTTACAGTGTGAGTTACGCACAAAGAATTTAGCGTGTTCACTGAGATTTCTTCAGGGTGTGAACATAAAAATTCAAGGATCGAATAATTGCTACGAAAAATTTTATTTCACAAAAAAATATATCAGAGTTCAAAAGCAGTTGCTTTGGGCCACAATGTTGTTGACTGCTTTTGAACTTGATTTTTTTTCTATTTTTTGAATAAAGTTTTGAAGGGAAACACATATTTTCATGAGAGTTAATCGAAACAACCAATCAAATTATTCATGGAGAATATCGATTTTCATAATAAATCTTCTTTGTACAACTCCAAGAATTCGTTTTCCTGCTCATTAAATTTGTTCGCTCTTGAAGAATTAACGCCAAACGAAATTGGAGTGCGTAAACAACTTTGATCATTTTCGCAAAACAGTCTACACAATGTTGTGTGGAATAATTGTTCATTTCTATCATTGTGTGGTGCTGTCAGAAGATGCTCTTGAGCTAAATGACAAATAATTCTCGGGTTAAATTTCAAAACACAAATTTTTTTGTAAAACTAAACCAAAGGAATTTCAAAGTGAAACCAAAGAGTCACTTGATTACTACTTTATGGATTTTTCAATTCTTCATTTTTGAATAGCAAGAAAGAATAGGAAGTAAGAAATGCCTCAATACTGCCGACTCTCCCCTATCCATGTTTTTACGAGCTGTTCCTCAATTATCATTCGTACATTGGAATCATTAAATTCCACCTCTCTCGTCGTAAGATTCTATTTTCTTCGATACTTCTCGACAAACACATGCTCCTCTAATTTTCTGTAATAATTCACTTACCGATTGAGAATCCCAGAGACTCATAAACGAGCGGGTACGAATGGAAAGAGGAGGCACAGGCTGTATATAACCCAGTACCTCCGTGCAAGAATATTACGTCGTAGCTTCATTTCGACGTGAATCGATTTGGCAAATTGGTCAATCGCGGAGGGGTCAGAAATTTCAAAGTTAAAACGATGGTGGTGGCTTGAATACTCGTTGCATATGTGTGTATATGTAGGGAGGTAGGTAGAGGGAGAGGGTGTAAGGAAATTGTTCCGACGTGTCCACTTCCTTTTCGGGTTGATGAGTTCCGTTTTCCCGTTGGATGACTGTCGGCAAAGTTCTTGCAAAAAGGACCAGTTGGAGAGCACCGACCGATATGCGGGGAATCAGAAATCTCGTGATCGAAAATTCAACGATTTCGCAAAAATCACCATATACATATTTTACGTGGATACGATCACGAGACTCGGAAATATGAATTCGAATTCACGTTTTACAAGGTAATTGCATATTCCAAGTATTTCAAGTATGCAAAGTTATTAAAATTACTGAACAGAGGATAAATGAAATATTTATGATCATTATCATGAAATGTAAAATTAAAGGAAAATTAAAGGAATGAAAGGTATTTCGTAATACCTGTGATACATCGTGTTTCGAATTCATCAATTCCCATTGAAATTTTCCCGAGTAAAAAATTGAATTAGTCGATATCATGAGATTGGGGGGCGGTAAGAATCAAACTTAATTGGAGTGGTGAAACGCAAAGAGAGTCGGTAACGATCAGAGAGTAGAGTAGCGTGTCTGTCTAGACGTACTCGCTCGAGTGAAATAAAACAAAAAGAAGCAAGCCAAAGCGGTAGCATCGACATTTTTTAATGTCACACACGGAGGCCAGGGAGTAAGTAGGGGCGGTAGGGTACTTAGTGCCTATCCTCTCGGAAGCAGCAGTTCTCCCTCTGTGTATGCCCACCCTCCAGATATTACCCTTTGGAACAGCAGCAGCAGCAAAAATTATGGACGCCAGCCGATGGTCCAGCAGCAGCAGCAGCAGCAGCGGCAACAGCCGCTACCAGGGGTGCGTCTCATCCATTTAGGTCCATCACACATGACTGGGTGGGGTGAGACTTACCCTACAGAGGTTCTCACGTAGATCAGAGAATCGATACCCTACTCTACATATCTTTTTCACATCTTTCGTATCAAGGAATCGAAACAGAGCGAATTTAGATTCATCTTTTTCCTTCCTTCAGGTGCCCGGTGAAACGATATAAGATTCTCATTTATTCACATCGCTTTGAAAATAATTGGTTTATTCTTAGAATACTTTTTATGATCCGTACCGTAATATAGATTACTTTTTCTACCCTATTACTTCAGAAGATGAAGAAGTTGAAAGAAGTTTAAAATTAAGTTCGTTCCTCTACGAGAGTTGGGTCGTTATAAAACAAAATCGTAAAATTTTATTCGGGCTTTCGCCATGCGATGACCACAACTTTTACCTCAAGTAGCAGCAGTAATAGCGGCAGCGGAAGAAAGTGAAAATAAGGTGAAGATTCTCCGCGTTCGTTCGTGCATTCTATATCTTTCGTTCGTTCCTTCAGGCCTTCTCGAAGAAAAACCCTATCGTAAAGTGTAAAGACCGAAATCAAATTGTCACTCATAAAAGACCGTGTTATTTTGACCTCTTGTAAAGCCTCGATCCTTTGAGTATACATACCACAGATAACATGGAAGTGCATGGTCTACTTTGACCAGCTTCTTGCAAAAGAACATCGAAGCCTGTACTTATATAGTAGTAGAATGCGGTTTTATAAATACATCCTCCAGAATTTTTGTGGTTTATTGCCTTTTATGACTCCCTGCAGGATCGAAGGTTTCTTTCTTGTCATACAAATTACTTTTCCAGTTAAAAATTGTTCATTCTGACAATCAAAAGTGAGAACATTGAATTGCAACCAACCATGAAATTTGTTTCACAAAATCAATAATAAAAAAAAAACAACCAATATTATTCTCGCGAATACTGATATAATGAACAACAACTTTGGCGGTTTTTACGAGACGATTTTTTCCTTTATACCAGCTCGGCAATGCCAATCGGTCAAACGAACATAGAAAGAGAGCACAGAAAATAAAACACAGCATCACAGATGTGTATATACGAGTATGAATACACTCGCTCTACTCACAATTACTTGGGCCTCGAGTGTAACGGGGGTTGTTGCACGCACCATCAGCGCAGGTACTCTTTAATCCATATCCCAACACATATAGTTCGACTGTGCCTATGGGTTTGAACGGGTCGATATCCAATAACGAGGTCGAAGTATCGCGATGCAAAACAGCTTGTTGTATCTTTCATTTCGTTTTATTTCCCTCTAGCGCGTCGTTTTCTTTTTGTCTCGTGAAAACCCGTACATCAGCACGTGTCGGCACATCCTTGAGATACAAACATCCAACCGCGAGAGAATGAGGCAGAAGATGCTCTCTTCGAATGCTTTTCTCAACTTCAAGTCAACTTGTTGTTGAGCAGCAAAAGGGGAGATGGAAACCTTTTCCTGATAATTGTGGTAGATTTTAAGGGATGTAATATCGATGTATCAGCTCGATACTCTAGAGGCTCTTATTTACGTGGATTCATATCGCTTACCAATTATATCGAATTACGAAGTGATAAATATCATTCGATTTCCCTTGGGCATCTACTTGATTGAGGCAATCCAACCTGATGTATCGTTCAATTCTTTCCATAAAACTTAGTGTATATGCCATAAAATTCTGAAACAGTAAGATATTAGAACTGATTCTAATCAAATATCTCGAAAACATGAAATCAAAAATAATTCGTCGAAGAACCAAAAACCTCCACGACTGTTAAAAACTGTCAAACTGATATTGTTGCATATAAATCTCTCAAAGGTAATCTAATTATGTTTGTTCATTAAAAAAAAAAAAAAAAAAGAATAAAGGGAAAAAAATGAACTCTTGATGACCCGTTACGCTGGTGGTCTCTTTTTCTCTCCCTCATTCGTTGGGAGAAAAATCGTTAAAAATTCTGTCGGTCGATGTTGTTTCACCGATCGTGCTGACATTGTCCGTGCTGTGAAGAGGCTTTTGCAGCGCGGTAATCCGCACACGCAGTATGTACGTAAACGTTGCAACTCCACTACATTGGTAGTCAACTGTATCCAGACGTGCACGGATACAGCCAACCTCTTTCGCATGCGTAGCGTTGTGGTTAGTGCGTTGTTGGATCGGGTCGAGAGGATGAAGGGCAATGGTAGACAGAGAAGTGTGGAAGGGGTGTGTTACTAATTGTTCGAACCCTTTACCCCGCGACCAGTCCTCATCAACGCTGATTACCTAACTCTAGGACCCTCAAACTCCAACATCTCGTTCCCTCTCTCTCTCACTGCTCTCATCTCTGATCTCTCCCTTGAACTGAAGTTCGAGAATTACCATCATTATTTCTTTGCTTTGCTTGCCCATTACATATACGTTCATTTATATTCATAGCAGTTAGTAATTGTTTAGAAAAAATCTTGATAAGAGGATAGTTCTTTTTTATTCAACAACAAAGATATATATCGAATATTCCTTCGATATTGAAAAATTCTGGATTTTAATCGACCGTTGCGAACGAATCCAATCTGAGCTTGTTTTACGGGGACGGCAGTTTATCGAAAGTCGATTATTCCGTCGGTGATCCGCAGATCCGTAAAGGGTACTAATTTTTTTCCCTCCGCTTTCCGTACCCACCCTACATACCCTGGAGTTGACTCAATTATGCGTCGCGATTCTTTGAGCAAACATTAGTTAGCGTTGGATGACGAATCCAGTCCGCCGCACACGAGTTCACGGATTGGCTGGGATCGGTTCGGGTCGTGTGGTGACCCTTCACGCTTGCTTGATTCCGTTGTCTACTCGTCAACGAATAACCACCCCATGATTCTATACAGTGTCAATGCGGTGCTCATTTGGTTCGATCGAAATTCAATTTCAGATTCTGTTCGTACAGAAATTAGATAAGATTGTTTTATTCAATAAATTCCTACGTTTTTCTGTTCAAAATTTTTATATTGTTTTTATAAAGGTGTGGAGTCTCTGGATACAAATTTTGTATTGCAAAAACAGGATTTTGAGAATTTCATGAGTATTTATTGCAAGTTTTGGAACTATATATGGACTGAAGAATGGAGAGCCTGGAATCTCGCAGTGCACAGCGGGAATCTGTCTTCAAAAACCAATACACAATTCATGAGATTTTGATGAATTTTTTTATGTTTGCGTTAATCGTCAGAATCTATGCGGTTTATGTTGATTGTCAATTCTCGACTTCAATGAGAGGAATCATGAGCTGCTGCTATTGAAAAGGCATTCGGAAAAAGTTTTCACAATGTTTTCCGTAAGGCAACTGGTTTTGTAGTCGCTGTTGAATATTTTTATCAATCTGAATTATTTAATTGACCATTACGTTTGTTTCTCTTCGCATGGAAAGTAGAATTACGATTGCGCGGATTATGTACGTCAAATAATATCATCTGATACTGTGTCCAACTTTTCACAAATTCATTGTTCAGTTGCCTTTCCCTTCTATTGAATGTGTTTTTTTGCCTAAAAACTTGAATTCCCCAAGATTAATAAGACAATCACGCTATTATCCTGAGTAATGCGCAATGCTAATCAATTCTAGTGAATTGAGTGAAAACACAACCGTAATTCTTGCTTTGTTCACTAATTCATTTTCAAAACAGTTTAGGAAAACTTTCGAAGGCTACATTTTATTCATTTTTGAATGAAACGTCATGAAGAATGTTTTCTGGAATATTTATGAACTGAAATAATTGGAAATTCAAAAATTGAAAATGATTATAAAGTGAGTAAAGAATGATATTTTGAAATTCTTCCCCTTTTTTCATAATCGAGATGAGCGTCACTGGCTGACAAAGCCTATCCGTTCTAATACAGATCTCACACATTCCCCTCAATATGAACCATTCCCTATATTCCCTTCCTGTTCATCGTATAGGAACACATACACGTTAGAAATGTTATACTTACGTACACATATGTGTCACAGAGAGGTGCCTCGAACGACCACGACATACTACAAAGCTATTCAGATTTAAATTGTGAGGAAGAAAAAAAAATTATGAATCCCCTCGGTATGGCACGAAATAGCTTCTTTTTCTTCTTATATATTGCTCTTTAAAACGGTAGACTAAACTCACGTGAGTTTTTCGAATAATTTAACATGCGAGCATGAAAAGGATGTATGATATTAATAAATGATAAGGCACGAATAAAAATATCCATCATATGACGTTAATATCAATTGTTTTATTTCTCTTTGTCTCAAATCACTATCATACCTCTTATACTTTTTTTTAATACTTACATCAAATTAAATCTCTGATTTCATAAATAATAGCAACATATTTTGTGATTTGCTCTCTTCTTCTCCCTCATTCACACACCCATCCAACCATATTTACAATAATAATCTTTGATTCTTCTATAACCATACAATCTTATTGTCCACAAACTATCTACACAATTATATACAGTTATATTATTATTTCCCTTTTATGTACAGTCGAATAATTTACACAATAATTTCATCACTTTGCTTTTTGTATCTCCGTAAAACCGAAGATAACATGTTTCTCCACAAAACCGCACAAAACGTTTTGATATCACATTAATCGGTTGTCGATTTCATGAAAAATTTGAACTTTTCTCTGCAACGTCGAAATTGCTCCATGCGATGTCATTCCATTTGGAAAAGAGAATGAATCATTGCGTATCACTAGCCTTTCAATTCCGACTTTCCGCAAGTCTTCGTTCTTTGTTGCAGCTTTTCAATACGAATAAGGTTTCCAAACCTTAGCGGGAGGCGGTGAAGATAATTTCGTAGGCGATGCGCTTCGTTTCAGAGACGTTCTTTGCGCGATAAGAGACGTGGGAGACTTCAAATCGCTCTTTATATCATCGGGGAGTTTTTTATTCGAGGAAATACTGCTTCTTTCCGGCGACGATGAGGACCCGCTTTGCGGTAAAGTGTTCAATCTGATCGGGACGAAAGCGCTTTTGATTTCTTCGGGAGCTGATTCGCTGCCGGACTCGCTTGGACTTCTCGGTGGAGTTCTCGATGGACTGTTTGGGAGATTCGCGACTGGGATTGTTGTCGTCGTGGACATCGCGGTTGTCGTGGTAGTCTTTGGCGTTGGTAACGTTGTGTATTCCGTCGGATACTTGATGGAGTCGAAAGGATACGACGTTGGTAAGACCGTAGGCGCGAATGGTGGTGTAAAGAGATCCGTTGGAGCCATCGGTATCGAACCTGATAACAGAGGAGAAAAAAAACATTGATGAAGCACGTGTGTGTTCCAAAAGAACATACTTTAGGGTGAAACGGTTAGTCGCAAGGGAGGAATGAAGGATTGAGACAGGGATATAGTGGGGGTTGTTAGGCTTCGGGCTAAGGCGCATTGTTGTTCCATGAACGACGGAAGGGTCGTACGGCATTTTAGTAGCGCGAACGAGGCTTCTACTCATGCAGGGGGTCCGTTGTGATGTGGGAAAAGGGAGTCCAGGGTTGCAACAACCCCTCGTTTGGTCCAGCGGAGTATGAATCATCACCAGGCGTCGCGAACTCTACGAATCGATAACGCGAACTAACTGTTCCGTATTGTACTACTATCTCTAAAACCTTTATTCTATATTTTTTCCTTTTTTTCAACGATAAACTTTGACTTTTTTTTTCATTTGTGATGAAACAAATTCGTGATGGATCAAACGAGATGGCAGGATTGAATGAACACCGAACAATTACCTTTAACAATCACGGGATGAGGTAAATGCCAGGTGGGTCCAAGATAAGCTGCATCCAACCAGGGATTGAATAATCCAAGCCCCGGAAATCCAGATCCATACTGATAATCTGAAACAAGAACAAAAAATACAAATTAGAAAATGCATTTGACATCAAAGTTTGGTTGACTGAAAGAGATCGAATTTCATATCCGAGAGACGATTCAGAAAAAAAATAAGAGCAAGAAAAAAGAGATTCGTCGACAACAGAGCAGCGGCTCCGACAACAGCGGCGGCCTCCAAGAGACACATAAAAGACGGATTAACGATGCTCTCCGTGCGCGGCCGGCTTTAGTAATAGTTATGTATCTTCTGTTTATATGACTTTGGGTAATACACATTCGTATATTATAACGGTCTTTTCGTGTTCGGTTCCGCAGCGCACATGCTTTGCTTACATTCTGTCAGCCATATGCGAGAGCGATAAACACTAATGAAAACAAAGAGGGATGATATATTGCGTAAAAGCGGCCTTTCCGTTTCCACTTGTTTTCTATTTTCCAAATATGAATCGACTCGAATGATCTCACTATTTCGGAAATAAATTCAACCTTGAAAGAATCGATGAAACGTATGTAGAATTTGCTATTTTCATCAAATTGCAAAGGAATTCTTAAATGTAATAAAATTTCCTTAACGGTAGTTGTTTTGTATCCATAACTTTCTTTCTTTCCACCACCGCTCAGGTAGATGGTAAGTGAAAAAGTGATCCTTCATTGATGCTTTCCTCTTTCGCATGAAATTATAACGGATCGTGATTTGTAATGAATTTTCTCTTCTCGTTATGTAGGGAAAGATCGAAGAATGTATGGAACGTCAAGTTATTCAGTAGTAACAGTGATTTTATGGTGCATGAACGGAAGAGGAAGGAAGGAAGAAAGAGGTGCTGCGTGTGATCATCCGAGAATCCGCAAAACGGGTGTTAGATGGTCCCGCACGGCGTTTAATAATCCGGAGTTTATATATATATATATTTATATATACATATACACATATACGATATCACACAGTATAAGCTGGTGGACCTCAAACCGCTTTGGTGTGATGTCGGTAGCCGCACACAGCGGTCGTAGAACACCACGACCGCGTAGTGCAGTTTACACGCACACCATTTGCCAACACGTTCGTTTATGTATGTATACAGGTCAAAAACTTGGCTCATAGTCAACATTTCTTGATTCTTTGAGGAAATTTTGCTTCATTCATGCTAAAAATTGATTAAAGGATTGAAAATCTACTGTAGTTATTACTGAAAATTTCATTCCAGAAAGTAAAAAATCAGTAAATTCCATAAAATATTGTGGAAATTTTAGTCCTGTGTTCCTTCGAGTCAACGTTAGTTCCTAACAACTTGAGGATTTTACTTCAAAACAGTAATATTATTCTTTACAGAAGCAACAATTTACTTCCTACATCTTCCTGCCGCAAATCTTTGAAATTCCAAGAATGAAATGTAGATTTTCTTACTCCTTACGAATTGGATTGGTATCATTCGGAAAGATTTGTTCGTTCTAATGTGGGTTCAAGGGGTTTTTTTTTAAGAGCAAGTAGAATATATAGTACAATTCATATATTGAACAAAGATTCCCAATTGTTCATTTGAATTATCGTCTTCTGCATTCATATTCAAAATTATTCCATGAAAATTCTTTATCAACGAAGTGAAATTTCAATTATTTGTAACAGTACTTCATTGATTTCATTTGGCAAAGTTTTGGAAACTTCTTCAGTGTTTTTTTTTCATTTCAAAATCGTAGGAATTTGAGAGTGTAAAATTTTAATCGTTACATCTCCAATATTATATGATATCGAAATCCCCAAAGTTTCATCATAAAATCTCCACGAAGAAGACAAAAGGATTCCCAAGAGTTTGCATTTCCAAAAATCGATCACGAATTTTCGCAGAGGAGACAGTTTGGTTTGATATGAAAAATTTACTACAACAAACTCTGGAGATAAATTTGACAGACTGAAAGTTCTTGAGCAAATCCTCTTTTTCAGTATCGAAAAGAGATGAAATGTGAATAAACCATTCAAGTCCTTCTTTTGATGCTTTTTATCATCAGCTAATTGAAAGATATAAGATTTATTGTGTGCTGATTTCCGTCAACGCCATTCACCAATATTTTGCCTTTGTTTTCAACATCCTTGTTTCAATTTATATTCTCAATGGACAAATATATGAAAATATGTTTTGGAAAACAATCTTGCAGGATTTACAAACAGTTTCCATACAAGATGTACGTCAAAGCTATAAAAATTCTGTAGAATTATTTTCCAAGGTAGACTAACCTTTAGGTTATACGTGAAAATCTTCTGATTATTTTTAAACATAAAATTATATAAAAATTCATAGGAAGAGATACTTTTTGAATTCACCGTACTAGAAATTTCGTCAATACCGGTGAATTGTTCTCTAGTCTTTGATTTTGTTTATATAATAAAAGCACATGGAAGATGTCAAATTTTTTTTCAGAGTCTACAAATCTTCTTTGTTTTGAAATAATTTGAAAAGTATTCAATGAAGGAAAATAAATCGGTAACACAGTTGACATATAATCGATTCAAATGATTTTCTATCAAATGATGAAATTTTTGAGTTTGGTACTGGAGAAAATGGGAAAAATCCTTCGAACAAATCAATACGACACCTAAACCTATGACCCAAGCAAATAAAAATGGTTTCAAATGGATTTGGTGTCCATTAACCAAAGCAAAATCCAAAACTCGACTGATACGATTTGAAAATCGAGGAATCCACACGTGAAGAAGCTTCTCAACATCAAAAGGACATTCAAAGCCAATATCCGACTGAAGAAACCGAATAATTGAACAATGAATTTGGTCGTTAATCGATAAAACCAGTACAATTTGTTGAAATTCGATAAACCATGAGTTCCAAATACTGACAAGATTTATAAGTTATATGTCTCAAAATTTACTACTGGAATTCAACTGAACCAAGGAAATTTTGTATACCAATTTTAAAAAATGATAAGACATGTATTATCAACTCATTTACGATGGTTAAGAACGCAAATTCATAAGTCATATGAAACATATCAAAAGGTACTGTTTCCTATGCGTTTATCAACCAAAATTTCTGTTTATACATGGGGAAACTTTGAATATCCATTGTTTTGTAATGGATGGAATCTATATTCATAGATTCGTTAGCGAATTTTTGATATATCGATGAACTTACTTGATTTGGATCTAGGTTCTCTTGGTCCATCAACGGTAACCTTGATGGCCTTGGTGTACGTAGCTACTTGGAAAGGCATCGTTTGAATTTGTATGGTCAGAGAAAACGATTTTCCTGAAATTCAAGAATGGTAAAATTCCTGGTATCAAATACGATAAAATTCTTTCTTTCAATGATTGAAAAAAAAAGATCTTTACCTCTTCCACTGCGACCAACGAATCTCAAATCATTGAACTTGGCAACTCCGTTCTTCATCACAGCGGTGCTATTTCGAAGTTCTCCGCAACAATTTTCGTCGTTACCAGCTTTGATGGTGACCACGGTACCATCATTGACCTCGTCAAGGGCAACGACCTTGAACGCCACTGGAAGGGATTTGTTCGACCTCCAATGTGACGGTAGAGCGCTGCAGAGAATGGCGGGACTTCCGGTTTGGACCAGTTCTCCATGATAAGGCCTTAGATTCTCGTGGATCGCGTTGAAATTATCCATACCAAGAGGTCCTTCCGGTAGGTGCATCGTGTACCAATTAGAATATATATAATGATAATATATAAAACGAAATAATTTCAAAGTTTATGAGTTCGAAGAGGATGAGATTAAACTAGTTCACTTTTCTTTTTTCACACTATTCACTCGTGTCACTTGTATTTTACGTAAATACATACAAATATATATTTCAAGAATAACAAGAAATGTATATGCATGTGATTACAAACAAAACCAGAAGAGCACACAAATAAGATCCTTTGGAAAATTCGTTGAAATGTTTCCTCGTGCGCGTTTGAAACATCGACCAGGTTACCACTGACCGTGCGCCAGAACAAGAAAATCCAATGAATGAAAACTGAATGAACACACACTCGACGCGCACTCGATGCCGACTGAGCGGATTCTAGTTTTTCGTGGCTACAGCCACAGCTATTTACGAGGGGATTTTTATCCCCACCAATTTTTCCGGAGTCCCACCCAGGAGAGACGCGCCGACCAATGAGGACGGCGGTCGTGTTGTGGGCACCGCGGCTCGCCGCCTTCGACCCTAACCAGGGCTTAGGGGTCGCTCCTCGTCTTGGCAAGCTAAAAGGGGCTTGCTTGCAACGAGGGTGGCTTCTGATGCCTCCCTCCTGTTACTTCTACCGCTTCTTCTTCGTCTTCTTCTTCTTCTCTTTCCTCTTTCTCTCTCGTTCCTGGCTCGTGGCTTCGCTCACTCTCTTTCTCCGTTTCTCTCCGTGTTTTCTTTCCTCCTCTCCTTCACCTTTCCACCCACGCCACGCTTACGTGACGACGTAAATTTTCACGCGCACGTGTTGTTCGTCTAACCAACCAACCGACCAACCCCCCTACCATCGCTATTCCCTTCGCCACTAACACTCTCATAGCGTACGTGTCTGTATCGGGACGAACCGACCAAATTCCATCAACGAACATCTTTCTGTAACCCCTTGCTGGAACTTGCTTTTCACCTCTTGTGTGCAAGTCGTCTCTTGACCTTCTTTTGTCCAGTCACTTTAGGTTGATGGATAATAATGGATGTTTGGTAGTAGCCCGTGCGGGCCATTTTCATCCTTGATACTTTGTGTTGCAACGAGATTAAGCTGATTAGATATTCAATAGATATTTGCATAATATATGAATGGATCGTGACTAACGATTCGTCTTTGATATTCCTTTCTATATAAAATTACTCCTATATGATTTGACACATTTGTGCATAAGTGACAAAAATTTCTATCCAATCATTTCTTTGATCGAATCATAATTCAACATCATTTACGTATCACGAGTCAGAAAAGTACCCAAGGAGAAGAAATTTTGAAAATTATGCACAATTCACTGTAATTCATGCATAAAATTTATATATAATTTTGGGAAGTTTTTTATCGTTGTATTGTCCCACATAGAATTTCATCTGGAGAATTCATATACAAAGTTTATAACAATTATAATCAAGTCTGCCCTGAAAAATATCATTCAAAAATTATTTATGTATGTCAATAAAGATATATCAAAATTGTAGGGAAATTTCAATTAACTCTATAAAATCTCTCTCCAAATAGTATTTCATACGAGCTTTATACAAATCTTTAATCTGAAAAATCATGTGGAGTGATATTTCTTGAACTCATTTCACATTATTATTTTAGGAACTGTGTAATAAATATTGATTGGTTTCTTCTGTTCCCAACACATGAATACGTACCTTCGAAATAATTTTTTCAAAAAGAAATTTCAACCAAATTCATGAAACAATAACCAGACTGTGAAAAATTTTTTCAAATTATACATAATTCTTATATAATTATGTGAAAACTATATGGAATTGTATGAAAATTTTATGTATATACCACAAAAATAACTCAAAACTATGTCACATTCATTGTTTCATCGATATTTTCGAATATAAGATTTTATTCAGCATTGATATTTGGAAATAGTAAAATTATAACATGAATCCCGTTCCGATGAATGTTCTCAATCTAAATAATATTTTACATCCAATATAATTCAAGAGTTGGAAGTGAAGTCTTAATCTGGTAGCGAAACGGGAACGAATTTTGATATCATTCAAGCGTGTATTATTCATTCATTCTTACGCCTCGAAGACATAACTGACAAATTCGATAAACATAGAGTTAGAAAAAGAGAGAGAGAGAGAGTACAGTACGTATCGTTCATTGAAATATGTGTTCATTGGCCATAAAGGCTCATGATTCCTTTCCAAACAAAGAACAATCAGTGTCGCTCATGCCTGTGAAGAGATCCCGGATAATCTCGTGATTAACGTCGGATTAAGTTTCCAAGAAGTATTTATTAAGTTTGGCAGACTTGGTTGTGGTCTAAATCCACCTGGTATAACAATATTTGGACAAGCATGTATAATAGATGCTCCACAGGGAAGAGGGGCATCTTCAAATGTATTGAATCTGTACGCGAAGCGAGTTATTCAAATTTTCAAACACAACGTTCAGAATTCTATTCTTTGCCATTGCATAATGTTTCGAGAGAAACATTTGTATTTCTTTGTATACTGTCATTTTAAAAGAAACGAGGCATGTACTTTCCAACATGAGTTATCGTATCACTCCATTTTATACAGTTTTGTACTTAATTTTTACATAGTCTTCGTATAAATCTTCCATATGAAATTTCACTTGAGTACATTTATTACATTTTGGAAGAAACATTCAGTTGTATGTATATGAGATTGAAATTTTATTTTTCAGAACTTCAGGAAGTGAATTCTCATACCACATTCCAATTGAAACAATCCTCAAAATTATGAACTCCTCGAATCGAAATCTCCACATCGAAGCAAAAGAACTAAAAATTGAATTCCGAAAATCTTTATTCCGTGCAATCAAACAACAAACTGTAGGAAAAACATGTTTCATTTTGTATACCAATGCTTGCACTATCTCTGAGTTTTCCCTCGTCCTTTTTCACGTTCCCATTGTCTTTGTTCCTTTCACTCTAATTCAACGGAACGCAGTGATAGCGTTCGTTAGCATTCGCAAAAAAAACGAGAATCGGAATGGAACTGTGGGATTTTTCGTTTCATGTTTTTTGTTCTCCCATTTGTGATTCCTGGATGCCGACAGTCAAACAAAGAGATACGGTACAATCCAAAGAGTCAATCGCGAGAAAATTAATCTGATATCGTTGGGTATTGCTCCACGTTGCCCAGATGAAACTACAGCAATAGTTTCTATTGCTGCAATAGTGCAATTCCGTTGTAAATCCTCCTCGGTGCGCTAGGGCTTTTCTATTCTTTCATAACGACACGATGACCCAGAAAGTCAAAGGGTCGAGGAAAAGAGATTGATTCGAATTTTTCATCCATGGTGGTGATGGTAGCAGCAGCAGCAGCAACAACAGCGGTAGCAACAACGGTAACGATGAACTTTTACGATCTTTCCTCCTTTTCACCCTTCAAGTCAAAAGGGTTGCTGTGTGTCCATTGAACAACGTAAGCACGAGCGGTCATTTTGCTACAGAATTGGTCAAATTAGCCTGGAATCTGCTATAAATCTTGACTCATTGTCGGACGATATTTAACCTTTTCCTTTCATTACCACTGTAATAAAATTGAATCCTTCCGTGTTGAGATGTCACTGCAATATTGTGTCTACGTACACGGTTCGTACAAGGTCTGTAACGAGGTAAATCTGGAAGATCGTTTTTGGTTTCGAACAGTTGGAGGTCTGAAAGTTCAAACATAGAATTAAAACCCGATTTTCTCCTGTAATTACAATTATTTTGGGATAAAAATACATTTTCTATCATCTTGAGAAACTGAAATAGAAATTTTCATGATTTTTTTTCGTGGTACAAATCCTCTGAGGAGAAATGATGAAATCAAGTGCGGGAAAACTCAAGTACAACAGGAAACGGGAAAAAAATAGGGTTAATCTTTCACTTCGATTCAAAAAGCATTCTCAATACAAGAGACATTCAAGGACACCTCGTGAAAGTTATGAAATGGGTTGAAGTAGGGCGAAGAAAGAATCGCAAGCGAAGGAAAAAGGGGGTTCTCTTAGGTACGTTATGGTACTCGGGCCTACTTTTACCTAGAATTAGCACCCTTATAGATCATAGAGTTCTCTTGGTCGTCACGATGGCAATAAAAGTTTCGAAACTGGGCCTTTAGGAACGTGGCCTGTATTTTATATGAATAAAACAAAAACTTATAGTCAGGTAGTCTTTCGATTTCTGTATTCCACGATACTTATGTAATGAAACTAAACACTGAAACGTAGGAAAATTACAGCCCCCGAATCGTTACCGAACTAGAAATATTTTTCAAAAATCGATATAACCTACCACTGTGACATTACGAAACTCGTGAACAACAACAAAAAAACACAGAATATCTTCATTCTATTTCACGATATAGAGTTGGAGGAGGTAGAAACTACATGACATCGCTAGTAATTAATCAAAGCGCTCTTAACGAGGGGTCGTTGTAGGAAACGTCTATTATAGAGAAGAGAGAACAACGAGTACTAATTTCTTAAAAAGTTCCCTGCTGTTTGAGTTTCGAGGCTTCCGTTTCCTCATCGTTGCCCAGTAAAACGCGCGTTTTCACGGCTCGTTTTATTTTTTAATATCACCTAGTGCACGGTACGCTGACAAGAGGAACTCATACGAATGGATGTAACATGCATGATATTGTGTGAAATACTTGTATGGTCAATAACGTTTCAGGAGCGTACGTGATATTCGAACCTCCGTTTCGGCGAGTGGAAAAATATCTTGTAATTCGTATCTAAGTCGAGTAATGAGGTTTCATAGAAGTTCTACGGAAAGTGGTAACTTCTTAGGATATGTTTCATTCTTCTAAAGATTACCATCGCTATCCTAGAGGATTGCTATCATCAAAAGGTTAATTGGATTATCATCGTGAAATTAAATTGATCAAATGCTTCCCTTATATACGAGGAATCGTATATACCATTATAGAACTCAGTTAATGTCTTTCTCAGTCCCTCTCTGCATTCCCTTTCGTAATCTGATTCACATCTTGATTGTATTTGAGTTTGACGTTTACTTCTCAATTATGAGAATTCGTGATGTCTTATAATTCCTTCCTATATTTTTCACAAATTACAATACAAATGAAAGAAAAATGTTTGAAATTGAATTTTGTGAATAAGTAGATTCAAAAATCCAGAGAGATTTTTTTGAAAACAGGAAATTCAGTGGTATAGGGTGAAGAGTGCAAGATCGTCGTCCCTGGTTACATCGGAGGTTGAGATACACGCACGGAGCTTTTATTTTAGGAACTACTAGGGATCAGAGACTGAGTGTTCCGCGGTGAAAAAGAGGAATAGAAGAAATGTCGGAGGGTAGTGATAGAGCACGATGTATGAAGGTTGTTGTATTGGAAAGGAAGAGAGGAGCACAGAGAACATTGCACAGAAGTTAACACGTGAGAATGCATTGTGTGCGGTGAGCGAGCCGGAAGCGTCGCCATACTGCGTATCGCCCCCGCGTTGCTTTTGTTTCCGTTCTCTCGTTGTCCCCCGATCGTTTTCTGTTTTCTTTTTTTTATACTTCATTCCTCTCTCCTGCTCTTCTCTCCCGAGCTGCTACCCTACAACATCGCGTCTTCTCTTCTCTTACACGCCCTATACGATGCCCTTTTGTTCCATTATTCCGTATGTTCTTGTTCCTCCAACATCAGAGACGTCGAAAAAGCTGAATTGCTCTCTCCACTACTACTCTGTTCATGAAGATTTTTTCTGAAGTACATGCACATTCTTTGCGGATAAAATACTTCTTTTTCAAATACCTGTGCTTTTTTTTCGAGAATATAATGTCAAAATAGTAACATTTCCGTTTAAATTTATTGGAATAAAAATGATTCTTCAATATCAAATGTTTGAGAAGATAATTTTCTTGAGTAAGAATTTACCCTGTGACGTTAGGTTACCGATTACAAAGGGATCAATGAAAATTCGATGAGAAAAATGAATCAATAATCATGATCTTTTGTCTGGAGGGAGTTGATATCCCGTATCATCGTTGGACATGTTACTTGCCATTAATACCCTATATCGATCTCTGTATTAGGTAGTGCGCGTACCCAATAACCTACTACTACAACCCGATTATAATGCGAGAGTGGTAACAGGGGACACACGGTATCTCGCATATATATGTAAACATTCGTATGCATGTAGAGTGTATCCATTCGAAATTATCCCATTAAGTAGCGGAATGAAGTCTCTTATACATTATCGTGCATTACAACCAAAAATAGAATCCTCACATGTTTGCAATAATTTCTTACGAATTGAATAATCACAATCAACTTTTTTTCAGAATTGTTCGTTATTTTATAGAGCCTGGCTTCTGTCACAAAAAATTGAATCACTCTGTGAAAAATGACCCTACAAAGGGAAAAAACCAGTTTCAAAGCTGAAAGAATACTTCATCGAACGATTGTTTTTAATTTTGTGTGACATGATTGTTCAACCCTTCAGAATTGGAGGAGACACTTACCTTTGATTCGATGTAGTGAGAATTTTTTGTAAATATTTTTTTGAGTATGTACATTCAAACCGAAAACAGTAGGGGAAATTTGATTATTTTTCTCTCGGGTAATGTAAGAATGAAAGTGGAGTAAGGAGAATCGTTAACCGTCAAACATCCCGGAATTGAATTGCAGTATTTGATGCAGTTTGTAGCGATACCATCAGTTACATGATCAGCAGCAATCTATACATACATTCTCTCGGGGTCGAATACCGGTTTCACTTCCCAATAATCGGCCATTGTACATCGGCTTTTCCATCTCCCCTTTATCCTTCACCCTCCCACACCTCTTCGCAGTCCTTAATTCGAGTCAAGATTACAAATTGATTCCTGCAGTAGCAGTCTGTGTATGAATCAGGCGTCACGTGTTTGGGACGCACCCTTCGTCGTACGCTAGCACAAATATACAAATACACGCATATTCCGAGTGTGTAACTGCATGGTATACGATACATAATGTATGTGTAGCGGAGATACCAGCTATTCCGCTCCCCAATCCTTCATTCGAATTACAAAGATTTTTTTCCTTCCACTGTGTCGCGAAATCCATAATCCATAAAATTTCATTTCCAAAACAAGTAGCTTACTGTTTTTTCCGTATTTTTTTTTTCCTAATCTCTCCTCGTTATTTCATTTCCTCGTTTCTTCCTGTAATTGTTTTCCCTTTTCAAGTCTTCTTCGAATATTCTCTCTTTGATTACTTCATATTGTCTGATCCTGTGGGCTGCTCGTTGAGATCAGAGATCTAAGAATGAGAATTTCTAGTTGTAATTATAATTTCAATAATACTGGATGATTTACTGAAATACAAAGAGCTGCACAGTTTCAAGGAAATTTGCAAAAAGAGTAGAGAATATAAATTATATAGAATTTGTATACAAAATACCGGAATGCTTCATATCCCTTTCTGACCTGGCTTAATTCTGATAACGATGAAAATTTTTTCTCTATGGGCAGTAGTTTCCATATCTCCTAGTATGAACTCTGAATTTTTATAGAATTCTTAGTAACATAGATTAAAAATCACTGCACGGAAAAAAATGACCACGTAAGAATTACATGAAAAGTGAGGTTATAATTACGGTGTGGATTTCATGTAGAATTTACTCCAGAGTCCTGTTGGATTTACATTGTTATCATGATTACCATGGCAACGCGTCTGCCGTTTACTTCAGTAGCAACCCATGCAGAAATTGACGAACGACCCAGTACTGGAATAACGTTATTTGCCAACTGCCAACTGTTGGCAAACAGCGTTGGAATAACCCCGGAATGATAACGCTGATGAACACTGGTACGGCGTTGTTCACCAATATTGGGTCAACGTTAACATCAACCCTGAATCAGTACTGGTTTTTCATTGTATACCAACATTGACAATTGATTTTCAACCGGTGATGGTAATCCATTTAAGCCTTTGTACGTAGCTAATGAAAATAATTATATATTTTCAGCTAATGTCCATGGTTGTATCGAAAGTAAAAAATATAACATATCTGTTCGTATATTGCTGAAGTTTGAATCGTTTCTTGAAACGAATGAATAATCCGAAAACATGTGAAGAAGTCAATTCGAGAACATGAATAATAATTTCTTCAAAATTTTGCCGTATTAAACCACACATAATGGATAACGTTGAACGAGTTTTAAATCCACCTTGGCAAATCAGCATTGACGATCGGCGTTACAACATTGTACTGATTGTTACTTCAACCACGTCACAACGTTGGCAACCAACCCTGGTAATCAGTGTTGTACCAGTACTGTTTCGATTGTTATGGTTGGTTGGAAGTCGGCATTTCCTGCATGGGAATGTACACATAACATTGGTCCCAATGTGAATTTTACTCCAATTGCATGCACTTCAGCAGTTATGTCAAAATAACAACAACCAATGCAGAACCCACACGTCATTTTTTTCCGTGTGATATGTACATTCCAATGGACACAGGGTGTCTATGACCGGAACATACGAGGGAAAATTAAAAATATTTGTATATCACTATTTGTGATAAGTCTTCATTAAATTTCAATGATTCAATATATCCAACGAAAATTAAAAAGAATTTCAGCGAAATAGGTAATTTTCCAAAAGAGACATTCATTAATTATAAATACAGGCTATTGATGGGTGTTTAAAAACGAGCAGAGTATCAGCTTATATTTTTCTTCTATTTTCAACTCCAACCTACGTAGCATATCGATGCCACATGCAAAATAATATCAGTGCAGGGTGTCCAGTTCAGGAATTTTCTATTAGTTTCATTGGTCATTTCGTTCAACCTGATTTTATGATTGCTTGATTCCATTAGAATTCTCCGAGGCTGGACATCCTGCAGTGATACCACTGAAAACTCCAATGTTTTAAGAGAGTTACAACTTTCTTGTAACGGATGTTTATCTTGAAATCTATTGGAACATGAATGTTAATTTCTAGTCATGTTTATACGTCGGTCAACCGTAAGAATTTTGTTCTTGTTGACTTTCGTTCGTCTCCACTGAAAGAAAGGATTCAATCCGTTCCCTGTTACTTTTGATAACTTGTGGAAAACTGCGCCATAATTCACAAATTTCTGATAAAAATTGAATTCCAAACTCCTAAACACTTGAGAAATGATTCATGTTGATCGATGAGATCGTTCAGAAGTTTCGAATTCAAATATTACACTGTTAGAAATTTCTGCATTAATTTTAATGTATTTGCTGGAAGTTTTTTTCAAATACGCGCATGAATTGAGTTTCATACACATTTTACATTAAATTTAATGTAAAATGTGTATTAACCTGAATTCATGTACGGTATTGAAAAAAACTTCATAATATTTCTGACAGTGTATGGTTACAATCGAGATTTAATCGTGAGTGTTCTTAAGTTGATGTAATTTGCAAGGAACGGATTAAATCCACTGAATGTAACAGTTATCAAATATATATTCTTGAATATCGCGAAATTAAATGTAATAATTGTTATCAATTATTTTATGAATGTTATTCAATATTCGATTAGTCGTATTTTAAGAATATATTTGACAACTGTTACCAGCCTTTTTTCGGTGTAGTATTCTTTCTTTTTTAATGTACACTTGTGACCTTGTTGTAGATGAATTTTGCCAACAGGCACCCAGTATCCATTTTTAATGGACACATGATGCTGTTGCATAATATAGCTGTGTATTAAAATGCTTTAAAATATGAAAAACACTTTTTTGTACTCAAAACCTTTTTGAAGTCGAACAGAACATATTTTTTTGAATATTCAAACTGCATCCTGTAGAATCAGTAAAATTCATCCAAGTAATGGAAATTGCAGTATCAAAAATTTCGAAATTCTCATCACATTAGTTCTATTTGAAAACATACCATACTGAAAATATAATTTTGAATAATTTTCTTATCGTCAATTGACACCTTCATCTGGAAGATATCATGGGTTTCAAAGTGCTCTGATTCGTGGAACGATTTTGATAATTTGCTGAATTCTATGTCCATTGGAATGGACGTCAGATCAGAAAGGGATATGAGAATTCTATACGAATTGGATGGAATTGTTTTTCAACAAACTTCCGTACATAAATTGATACTCTAATTTAGAATAAAAAATGATATATTAACAATCTTCTTCGGCCATTCCGTTCACGTGATCCATGCCCTCAAGGTATGATTACTCACAATCTCTTACGTAGTAAAGTATTGTTATACAGACCCCATACCGAGTGCTTCGCGAGGGAGGCTGTCACGAGATAGAATTGGAACCCTGCGTGAGGAAAATCGAGACTACGTGACAAATTCTAATTGAACGATTTCAGTTTGACATCACGTTGACGTCACCCTGGACAATCATACACAAAATATATGATTTTTACATAAAATGCTTGGAATTTGTATTTTTCTTTGTAATTTATCGGTCCACGTAACTCCTATCCTTCTACTCTCTTTTCACGTGAAAAACATACCCGAAGAGTTGCATTGATTCTCGTTATAACAGTAGAATGCGATCTAACGAGCAGGGTCTAGTGATTAACGAAAATTTCAACTTCATTTTGAATACTTCAAACGATCTTTTTCTCAAAAAAGTGATGAAAAAAAGTAAGCCAATGAAGTAACAACAACGAATCAAACGCGAAAAGAAGAGCGGCGAACAGTTTTCGCAAATCTAGACTTCCACTGGATTGAGCAATAGGAAGAGAGAGAGAGAGAAAAAGAGTAGCTGTTGAGAGAAAAAACATGGACACGAAAGCCTTATTCGTTGATTCGACGTGTCTATTGTACGAATCGTTCACCTGATTTAACGCGGACACTAAGGTACCGGGGGGAGTGATGCCCGACAGATGTTTGGGATTTCAAGTATTTTCAGTTCCGCAAGACCGCACCGGGCCAACTATACACGTAACTCAACGACTTTGAAGTAGCCGTTCATCGATGAGCATTGCAAAGGGGAGCCGAATTTTGAAATGCTTGTCGGATTTTGGCTCGATATCCACAAAAATCGAAAGATCGGTCAACCGAGGCACGTCCAATCTCCTACTTAAATCCACCCCTATTTATTCCTTTTTTCTCGTATCTAAAAAAGAGGAGATCCGTAGGCAATTTTAAAGCACGGTCGCGTGGCTGGTGATCTTGTAATAGATATATAGGGATACATTATATACGATAAATCTTCGATTCACGTTTGAAGGAATTTTATGCCGTAGAATGGAAACTTTGAAAGTGGAGGTTTGTATCGATCTAATGTAAAGGTGAGTAACAAAACAATCTTGGTAGCAAAACTGCTTGTTTCATCATCTTAACTACAGATAGCGTCCTTCGAGAGCTTATTTTCTCTTTCCTTTGATCCTTTGAGAACTCCTGCTCATCACTCGTTGTCATACCAAACTTTCTCCAGACAACATTTTTTCCAACTATTATCTTTCCTCAAGTTCTCGATCCTAGAGATTATTCGAGAGTACATATTCGTTTGAACTAAATTCCTTGCTGTAAACTTTTCTTCACAATTCTTATTTACAGTCCCAGCAATTGAAAATTTCTATTTTTCAAGCGTAAATCTCAGTTGGGAATGATAAAAAAAGTGTTTGCTTTTTATACTTGTCCCCCATAAAAGATACAAAGAGATACTCAACGAGTCGACACTTTTTGTCGAGTTTGTCAGCACATCTGCTCCCCTCGCTTCATTTATTTCATGCTATCATCATCATAGTCGTCATCATCATTTCTGGGTACACGATTAACACGTCAGAGGGCTATAAAGATAGCTTCGAGGTATGTCATGGGAATGATTTTTTTGTCCCGTTGAAGAGCAGGAAGGTAAGGGAATCTCTTATGTTTGTATGTACACAAACGTTTACCCGCGGGGTACCTTAGAGTAGCGATCGGAGTATAATATCGCAGCCCAAGGTTTGTGTGACAACTCAACAAGGTAGAGAATACGATCGCACAATCGCATAAAGTAATCCTTCTTCTTCGTGTATACATTGAAATTTACTTAGCGGATTTAACGGATAAACTTCTCGATTCGACTGTAGAAAGATTAGAAGAAGAATCAAAAGGATATTGGAAATTTTCGTTCTCATAGAGCGAATCATTGAAATTAGTTTTGACAAGATAGTTTGGTAATCGATACAACTTCACCCTCCCGTCCTACCACGTGAATTATAAATCGAACGAAAGTCTTCAGACTTCCCCCGGAGTTTCAGCGAAGGTTGCGCTAGGGCGCAAAGTCCAATGAAATATGCAACGGGGTCTTAGAAGGTAGTTTCGATCGGTAACAGCTAGCTAGTGAAAGGACGGAGAGAGGACATCGACGAGGGTGGAGGGTTCAAATGGAATTAACACTCTGGTTGGCCCAAGAGTCCCGGGTGAGAATCCTCTCCCTTTCCACGCTTTCCTTCGATCATTTGAACGATGTCCTATCATATATTGCTTCGCAAGAATTCAAATCCGGTACAAAAATGTGGAATAATTAGAGAGTTTGTTTTTTTATTCGTGTATCGATTAGGGTATGAAATAGGGTGAACAACTCATTAGTACATTTCACGCGTTGCACCCTGGTTGGATGCGATGCATTTTGCGATTCCTAATGACGCGGCTGTCGGTTCAAAACGTGCGCGAAACAGTCTAATAAAATAAATCATGCGCGTTGTAGAATAGTGGCGTGGCAATGCCGTACCGCTGCTTCTGCTTTTGCTCCTGCTGCTAGCAGGGTTCAAATTAATCCCATTGTACTTGGATTTGGTCACCGCACCAATTAAACGGATTATTATCGTTGCAATCGTCATTATTATCACTTTTTTCTTCTATCCTACAATCGATACGTATCTTTTTTCAAACATCTACTATAATGATTCATATTCAATTTCTCTCGATAATGATAATCATATTTTCTTATTCATTCCACGATGAGGATTACGTTACGAAAAGCATATATGTTGCTCAGATTTTACAAATAATAAAGTACTATTATTATATTGATTCTACTAAATTTATGTTATTCCTAGTTGCATCGATCGATAATTCTGACTATGGTTGTACACAATTACGACTGATTCGACCGCTAATCAACGCAACAGCAAACGGTAATTCATTTGACCAAGTGAATATCCTCTCAAAGGGTGAAAATGTTATCTTTAGTAATTACTCGTCTATCTCTGTGCTGGACTTGAAATCAATATAGATCATTCGATAATTCATCCAATGAATCTTCATTGAAATTAGAAATAAATTGAATTTTGAATTTTAACATACGTTTCGCGATAAAAGAATTTAAGCCGTATTTGAATGAACGATTGATCGAATTCAAAATCTCGTGATGTCGACTTGTAATTCCAGCAAACCACCCTCAGGCCACTTTTACCCGACGTAATCTCTCCCTGTACGGCGATCGTGTCCTTGTGAATTCGACCGCTACGAACTCCTTGCCTTTCCTTCGTACACGCATGTATAGTTATATTAGAACGGTAGGAAATATAAACGCTTCATTCCAGGACCGTGCAAGATGGCTACCGGAAATTGCTGGGTGACCTTACTTTGGAGTTGAAATGAAGGGACGAACGAGACAAGCACACGAAGGGTTGTATTAGTCCTGTATAATGTCCAAAAACGACGGACGTGTGGGATGTTGGTTGCTCAAGTGGGGAAGAACATTAATGAGGTACTAGTAAGTCGGAGCAAATCAGACTCTGTTCAATCTGTACTTGATGAGCCGTTTCGAATCATATTATCTTAGATTGTTGGATTCATTGCGTATACGATCCTGTTATTCTCTCTCTTTCTCAATGATATCAAAGTTCAGCGTGATTCACGAGTATTATTCTCGAACGATCGATTCAAGAGCATAATGAACTACACTTCTATTGCATTCTCTCACTTGATATTATTGAAAACATCGACGTTTCTAGTTGGATAGAGCTTTTTCATAGGAAAATTCATTGCTTTGTTATCCTGACTGTGCCGATTGGCGGGCACGGTTCACACCCTCCCATCGGAATGCGTATACAATATCGTCGATGCGTGAATTGGTAATTCTATTACGTATAAATCGTAAAAGCCGTGGTACCAAAGAGAGAGACAATTTCTCAATGACCTATCGAGTAATCAGTCATGGATTGTTTCACGATTCGCTGAATTGGAAAGACGATTGCGCATTAATAGGGTGGAGAACGTACGAAATTGGTGAAGAGAATAAAGATTATTTTGAAAATTTGTTCATACGATAACTCAATTGGAATCAAAATTGTGCTCCGATACGTGAGGTTCGATTTTAAAAATCGATACTCATCGCTTGTTAAAAAATTCTCTTCATTAGAATTTGAGTGTATGAATTTGTTATCGAACCTTTTATCCTTCTATAAGGTGACAGGCCCCATTAATGAACACCTTAACCCCCATTAGCGAACAATCGTTTATCTATTATATCTTTCCTATGGCATATTATTCTGAATTTATTTACATAACAGCGGTTGATTTAGTATCCAGTCAGTCATGCTTGGATGAAATAAAAGCACTAAATGAAAAGTACTATGAATCAAAGACCAAAACGTTCATTAAAGGGGTCGCGTTCATAAATGGGGTCATCTACCTTATGGAGAAGTTTGTATTCATTATTTACCAAATTTTGTGATGTGATTTTGTTTTCTAGTGTTGAAAATTGAAAAGCATGTGGTATTCTCAATTGAAGCTTCATGTAATGTACTTTATTGGACACAATGAAGATACTGAATACAGCGAAAGACAATTCTTCGGAACACCGGGCGTTGTTCACAAAATTTCATAATCACGGTATACCGTAGTGGATAGTATAAACACAATCGCTGTTGAGAGAAACTACATTGCATACAATGTACGAGAGTGAAAGATGGAAAAGAGAGGAGGAGAGAGAAGAAGGTAATGTAGCTAGTGGACTAGGGCATTGGAAAGGACGAAGAGAAAAAGAGAGAGGAAGCAGGGTGATATGGTATGGACGAACACACATACGTACTCGTGTTAGCAACCCCCATTGATCTGGCAGTGGACGCGGCAAAAACGAGCTTGAACGCCAGGCGAAGGGAAAGAAGGGCTTGGTACTGGAAAATGTTGGCGAGGGTGGTGGTCTCGCGAGAGTGGTGGGAGATGACGGTTGAAAATTTGCGGAGTGCCGAGCTGTGCACCGGTGGCTGTATATATAGTGGCCACTGTACGCGGTCTGCTTGTATCTCTCTGGTGTATGAACAGTTTTTCGATGTAAAAAACGGATGAAACAGAGGGTAAAGCTGATCTTTTGGGAAAGGAGTTCATTTGATATTCTTGTGGGAGAACGAGGTTTATTCAGTGACGGAAGCATTGTTTTATTAAGGGTTCATTTGTTGTAGTCGTACAATTTGAACCGAGATTTTCATAATTCATCATTTGACGAGCGTCTTTCTGTATGCAATATATTTTCGAATTGTAATGAGGTTTTCACGTCACTGGAAAACTCGTTATTTCAGCGAAAGGTACAATGAATTATTCCTTGCCTCCGCGTTTCCGAGGAAATGAATTCTTACAAAAACCCGTTTGGAAATCAATTCTTGGCATTATGGTCAAACTAAACGTGAAAAGAATTACACCAATACAAATTTTCCAATTCCCTACCAAAGTGAACATACTATTCCATCCCAAAACTGCAAGCAAAGCGCGAACTGTCTATATGATGGTGTATAGAATGTACAACGAATGGTTTACGTTTCATAGGTAAATTTCAGAGTCAGAGGAAAGTTGGTATTTCTTCCCACTCTGACAACATTCGCTTGAAATTCAGCACTTTCTCCCCTAAAAATAGGTTTGGAAACATAAAGTTTGCTGAAGCAACGAATTGTTTGCTGTGCCAGCAATCTATTTGCTATCATCACAACCCCGATTAGCCGCGACTGGGATTTTTAAGCTGTGACGGAAAAAATCTTGACTCCTCCAGAAAAATTTGTTCGCTATTCTGTACATAATACTCAAAAAATTGTTGTTTCAGTTAATTATGTTGCTCTCTCAGTAATTCAGTTGGCTGTGACAGCGAATTTTTAGCTAGTTGAGTAAAAAGATTCCCTATTCTACATAAAATTCCACGATTTGGTGGGTAAACGAATCTTTTTTCTCCGGTTTTTTGGTTTGCAAAGAAATTTAGCTGCAGCAGTTGAATTTCTGCGCTCCAACAACTATAAACTCACCGTCATAACCAAAAAGACTTATCACACGGAGAAACCAATTTGCTGATCCGGCAAATCACATTGCTCTCTCAGCAATCCAATTAACTGTGACGATAGCAAATTTTTACCTCAACTACACCAAGAAAGAAAATTCGCTGTGATAGCGAAATCTGATTTCGTTGAGTACCTTTTGTTGGAGCAACCAATTCTTTGTTGTGGCAGCAATCTATTTACTATCACAGCAATCTTATTAGTCACTGGAGCTATTGTTTTAGCTGTGGCAGCAAAAAATGTCAACTCCTTCAGCAAAATTTGTTCGCTATTCTGTATATAATACTGAAAATTCTGCTGACCAAACAAAACATTTGCTGTTTTAATTAATCCTGTTGTTCTGTGAGCAATCCAGTTAGCACTGGCTACGAATTTTCAGATAGGTTAATAAAATGTGTTGTTATTCCATATAAGATACCTAGATCCGCTGTTACAGCCCGTTTTATTTTCTTTGTGTAGCAAACGAATTTGTCATTCTACATGTAATATCTAGATTTGTTGCGTGAGCAAGTTTTCTTTTCCCAAGTAAGGTGCAAAGTTCTCCATGTTGACAAAACACATATAACGAAATGTTTCATTCTCACAGCGAATTTCTTCTTTCTGTGTATTCCTGGAGGAAAAAACCACGTCGAAAACAACGTCGAAAACAACGTCGAAAACTTGGTTCAGAACAGCGTTGAAAATAATGTTTACCATGGTGAAATTGTTGCTCTTTGGACAAGAAAAAAACAACGTGGTTTTCTACGTTGTTGCGACGTATCACGGAATGCTTTTTCTAATAGAATCCTTTTAATAGACCCTAATTCCATAACCATGCTTGAAAAATTGTGGAGAAACTACGTGGTAAACAACGTTAAAAACTACGTCGTTTGCAACGTTGTTTGCAAGGTTGTTTGTTTCTTTTCCGAAGAGGAACCATTTTACCATGGTAAACAACGTTGTTTTCAACGTAGTTTCCCATGTTGTTTTCAACGTTGTTCTCAACGTGGTTTTTTCCCCCGGGTTTTTTCGGTAAAAATTTTCCGGAATGAATTTATGAAAAGATGTGAAAACTTTCCAGAAAACATCTTTGATGCTCTACATATTGCGGTACAGAGCTCGGAATTCGGATTATGGAAAAAAGTGTTTCTAGCGACTGAGAAAAGAGTTCTTCTTCAATCCGAAATTCGGCCAGTACCGTAATAAAGGGAGAACTAAAGATTATCCCCTAGAAATTTCAGGCTTTCTCATAAATTCAGTTCAGAAAATTCTTGACGAAATGTTTACGCAATCGGCAGCAGTGTCGGACTTGCCCACCCGGTTCCCCGGCGATCGCCGGGGGCCCTTCGGTATTTAGGGGCTCATTCAGTTTTCTTTTTTGCTTTTTTATGTAGAAATTATGATGGAATCTTGCTTTTTCCAAGAGTATGCCCCGTCTGGGGGGTCCGAAATAATTCCCAGCCGGGGGCCTTGATACAACCCAGATAGCAATTGAACCTTGCTGCAATGTTGTCAGGCAAGCTTGTAACAAAGTCGATATAAGCCTCCTAGTTGACACACGACAAGGGTACAAACTTACAAAATCCTTGCAGCAGGGCTGTAGCAACCTTACACTGACAAGGTTGTCAACAACAAGCCAAAAACAATTGAATGACAAGTGTGACAGGGTTATGACAAGCCTACATGTGTTATCTGGGAAGCCAGTCCGATACTGGTCGGCGCCTGGTATCTCCTCGAATCTAGGGCGGCCGTTTTTTCTTAGGTTTTTTCCAGCGGCTGTTTTTTCTACTTCATCGAGCTCAAAAATTCTGGGATAATGAATTCTGATGTGAATTTCTCTAAACTTTCCATATCTGACATCTGAATTTTCCAGAAATTAAATCCAAAACAGTCAAATTCATGTGTTAACAAAAAAAGAGGGTTTTCGCCCTTGACTATTTTTTTTTATCGATATTTCCGCGTCGAACAAACGAGAATATCTCTATGGAGTAAGGATCTTGCGTCAAAGAACTCTAAGCTTCAAAATAAGATAGTATTTCCAAATCCGAGATACCGAATTCAATGCGGTGGTTCAAAATAAAAAATTGCAGTTTTGTTCTCTTGAATAAAACAATTCTTTTCCATGACGTTTCCTCCAAATCTTTGTATATACACAGAGATGTTTTGGGTCGCTAATTACGAATGTGTCGTGAGATGCTCCGAATTCAAGACAGCAGATCCAATATGGCGGACCAAAATTCACGAATTTCTCGGTTTTTAATGAAAATTCTCATATCAGGGAAGGTGGGCTGACGATTACGAATGTGCCATGGTATTTTTTATGATCAAGATGTTGAATCCAGTACACGCAGAAAAATGAAATGGCTGTGGCAACTACCCACTTTCTTAGCACCCTTCTTTCAATCCTATAGCTAGAATAGTTGCAGCTGTGGTTATTTTTTAGCTACCCTGGTGGAAATATTCCTCTGAGAACTTCTGAAAAGCTCTCAACATTCGCACGTTCTCTGTAACTCTCTGTGAGTCTCTATAGAATTCAGAATAATTCTGGAAATCTCTGAAGATTGGGATTTCCACCAGGGGACCACAGTAAGAAATCGTAGCTGTAACTGCACAGGTTTTTTTGGTTGATATTGGGATAGCCAAATAATCTATCTGTTGAATTTTCACTAGGGAAGCTACATTTCTTGCTGTTATCGCTGAGTGAATAGCTGTGACAGTTAAAAAATAGCTCCCGTAGCTCATTTTTAACTATCCAAATGATAGTCAATTATTTTTTTCCGTGTATGGGGACAATATTTCTCGGAATTCTTCATTTTTGTAACACTTGGTATACATGGGTCTTATACGTTTTTTAAGCGTCAAAATATTTTCTCATTGTCCGAATCTCATCACTTAGAGGTAAACATGAAAAAGAGCACCTTTTCTTACGTTTATTATTTTTAGAGTTTAAAAAATATTGTTCTGCCTTTCATTTTTGTTTGAAAATTTTTTTCTCATAATTCAGAGAATTCTTTTATAATCAGATTAGTTTTGATCAACATTTGGATTATGTTATCACATCAGCTGTTAGGAGGATCAATTATGTCAAACGTTACTCTAAAATTTTTTAAAATATTCAATCATTCAGGGCTTTATATTTTTCTTTGATCTATCCTCTTTTGGGCTTTGGTGTTTTAATTTGGTTTCCTGCTCGTGAATACAATGCATCTGAGTTGGAGAGAGTGAATCACATCTTTTTTAGGTTTATAGCTTACAGGATATATCAGCCCATGATCATCTTACTGATCATGATTACTCTCATATCATGCGTAAGCTATCTATATCCGATTTTCCTTTTGCAAGGAGTAACAATGATTTAGTTTTTTTTCAGCTAGAGCTTCGCGTGATACCTGCTTCATGTTAAAAAATCTCTCTACTTAATAGATACATGGAGATTAGGTTTCCAGTCTATCGCCTATGTAAATTGTTTAATAGGAATTTATTATGGTTTGATGTATTTAACATTAGTATTGGTGCATTGAAGCAAATGTCTTATGATAATCTTGTTCATAAGAATGCTTGATTGCTTATTTATGCTTTATTGCCAGTGAAATCTTTTTTCGGTTTTCTGTATATATTTTTTATAGGTTCAGGCCCGTGAATGAATAAATAAATGAATAAATGAATCCTTTACATCATTCATGCCCTGTTCTACGTTTCTTCATCTCAAAAGAGGAACTGTCAAATTGCATGGTTTGATACCTGTTCGTCTTTTATTTTTCCTTGAGACTTCAGCGCATATTGAAACATAAATAGAATACAGAAAAAGTGATAGAAAAAAAAAAATCAAACCCCACAATTGGATTATGTTTCTAATCTTAAGTTTCAGATTGATTTCAAGTTGAGTCTTCAAGTTGAGCTTCTGACGATAACCAAGCGTGAAAATTCTCTTCAGAACCCGAGCAAGATTCAGGTTCACCGAGTTAGGTTCAGGAGATAGGTTTGTATATAGTAATAAAGTTTGGTGCTAATATAGCTGCACATGGGTTGATTATCAAATATCTCCATTGTTGAGCTACTTCATCACCCAGTGATTGACCATAACAGAACATCCATCGTTGGTCATTCAGCGTTAACCGTACATCGACCGATTATTGGTTGCGTTTACATCAGTGGGTTTGCTGTACGAGTAAGTCTATTTTATGACACAAACAAAACCAGCCCACCGTCAGCTGAAGGATCGAATTCCAGTTATTTTTCAAATGCACAACCATTCCGAAGTATTGATTTCTCTGAAGTAATATGTTTGACGTCTTCTAATTCCCGCTCAACAGGGGTATTTCTGATTTTCATGACACATTCATTAGCAATTAAAAGTTTTATTGTCTATTTATGAATCACCATCGACCTAATTATATTATCCACGTGAAGAAGTGGCGGTTGAAAATTGGCTAAGTGCCCAGATGTGTGCACGAATAACTGTATATGTACTGTTGGGTACAATACCCTGATGCGTATGATACATTTATTTATCTTCCTCAAAAACAACGGTACTGTTCGTATCATATTTCAGTAATTAAATTAATTATGAATATCGTATTTAAAAAATGACCCGCTTTATAAACATGATATTCATCAGTGTTTCGTATGACGTCAAGTACAGTAAAATAACAGTTTACAGTACCTCCTGTTGTCCCATCATTAATCTACACGTCGGTTTTACTTGTTAGATGAAGTGGTGGTTGAACGTTTGTGGATCGCTAGCCATAAACTGTGGGTGTTCGTTGATTCTGCCGAAATGAAACCCTTTTGGGATGAATCGAATGAACAAGAGGTAAGTGAATGGGCAGAAATTTACGTGATGCATCGGTAGAGGGTTGAATTGTGTGAAGTTGTCGAGAATAATTTCAAAAATTCACGTAAAGAAGTTCGATGAAGTCACAACACTTGTTGCTGAACCATATAATAATTCACTTGTGCGTTCAGAAATTCTGTGATAATAGCTTTTTCCGACCACTCTCTCGTAGAACGTAAACGGAAGAGAAAAGAAGGATGCGAAGTAGTGGACTGAACCGCAATTTATATGATTTCAGATTCCTCTTTTCAACTCATTTGAACTCATTCGCGCAACGGAATGATTTACTCGATTCAAATAGAGAATTTCCTACATCCCTCATACAGGATTTTTCCAGTTTTGTTTTTTATAATAAGTTTCCAACACAAACACAAATGCAAATATTACACAACAAATATTATACAAATACCAATATCAATACAAATATACAAATCAGAGATCGGCAATGATGATTTCGGAATTTATCATTATTATCTTTGGAATCAGAATTTTCTCTTTCTACACGGAGAAATCCTATACACTAGTGATTATTTTAGCCCACACGACTGGCTTGTGTTATGCAAACAAAATCATTTCAACACTAATGGTTACTGTGGTCACACGAATCAGTCGTGTCTCCACAGTAAAGAATAATGTAGAAAAATATGACTCCCTATTGCGAAAACACAACTGATTCGTACTATCACAGTCACCAATAGCGTTGAAATGATTTTTTTGCATAACACGAGCCAGTCGTGTGAGCTACAGTAACCACTAGTGTAGAATTTTTTCCGTGTACAGTTTGCATTTAAATGAATATTTTCCATTTTTGTAGGTTACGATGGAAACCGTGGAAGGTGAAAATTCTGATTCTAGAGATAATGAACAATAAATCCCAAAATCATTACTGCCGATCTCTGATACAAATTAATACAAACAAATACAAATATTAATGTCTTTCGTAAAAATAACAATATTTCGTGGAATTCTTATGTATTGATCAATTGAAATCAACGATAATGTTATTCTCGACTCCAGAAGAATGTTTTTACTTTGAGTTATGAAGAGCATGCGCTTACTTTCAGAGTTGAAATTGACTTCTCGTAATTATCATAATAACGTCACCGTGCCACGAGTATGTACATATTTTTTTTGCTCAAGATAACGTAGAGAGAAGCAACTCTTTATGGATCTTTAATGCCGCATACTTGTATTTTTCTGTTGTACGTTTTAATAAGAGTAGGTACATAGCATATAGTGTGATAGAAAACTAGTTTAGAAACTCTGACATGGTATACCCATCGTGTATCATACGAGGGAGAAGACGAGGGTGTGCATACGTGTATAGACACGTATGTATTATAAAAATCCACAAAATAACCGACGAGCGTGGTGGCCATTAGCGATGCTCTTTTAACCCTCGCCCCGCATTCGAGGCTAACATTGCCTCGTCCTCTCGTGATGATGCGTGTAAATTTTCCAGCGGCGGTCGCTCTCTGGCTACATTTTTCGTCGAGTGCCACTGTATGCCGCGCGGCCACCACTGCCGCCACCATCACCACTATACCAGCCACCCCCCGACCACCCACTTGGCAAAACGTATACAGACACAGACCGTATACAGAGACAGGTCGGTGCTGCCATCCTCCTTTTCCTCTTCCCATCGTTCCTCCCAGTGGTAATCCGACTGGCTAGCCACTCGCGCCAACAAATACCCTCACCGTCAACCACCCTCTACCATCACCACCGCTGCCGCCACCGCTACCACACTCATCCTTTCTCATCCCTCGCTCTTTCAACTTCTCTCGCACAAGGATACATGTACATGCGTATAGATATATATCCATCCTGTGCAGCGTGACCTACCCGCGGTACACCCGCACTCTGGTGAACCATCCCTGACACCCCGAACACCGCGAATTGCGTGTGCTGGAGAGCGATGGACGGGGTTAAGCGTACAGTCCTGGTACACTAGTTCGTATCTATGCACGGGCCACCGCACGTCGATGAGAAAAATTGTTCACATCTTCTTTTCCGGTTCTCCTCTTTTCTAGTTCGTCAACTAGTTCTATCCACCCATGCGTATCTTCTGTATTGTTCTGTTTTCAAATGATTGCTTGAAATGCCTTACATGCTCAGGAACTAAAATCATATCCCACACGGTAAAAAGCTGTTCTTCCAATTTTAAACTTGTTATTCTTATTACAACAAGAATTATTTAAGTTTATTGAAAGAGACCAAAAAAGTGGAAATTCTGATGTTCGAGTGATTAATTATTCAACATCAACGAAGGAAATCAACATCGGATAGAAGTTGAAAAAAAACAAAAAAATACATGTATCAAGATGATACACGAGAGTAGATAATGCTCATCCGTTTCAAAGATCGATTACACGATAGTGAGAAAAAAGAATAGTCTAATATTTCATGTTATCTTTCGGATAAAAGTTTCGAGAACGAGGCTCGATCGGTCGAAGGGTGGTAGGTCCATCGAGGAACTAGCGATGGTGGTGGTTGACTGTGTGACGGGGTAGCGGACATTAACTAAAAACCGAAGCGAGCAGAGCCATTTCGCTCTGGCATCGGTAAAGGCACGAGATGGGTCGCTAGCTGGTTGAAAACGAGAGAATAGAGGGGACGAAGAGAGAAGAGAAAGAGAGAGAGAGAAATCGTGACAGGATCTGCGTTGAACCTCGTTTCGGTACGAGCTAAAGTAGAATGTATGTACCTATCTGTGTACTCTGCACATACGCGCACGTATGTACACGTTTTAACAATGGTGTGCGTACGAGTGTGAAAGAGAGACGAGGAGGATAAACGCACTCTCTGGATCCTCTGTGGAAAATACTGAACACGCTTGCCCGTCATCCCGTCTCGTAACCAACGCTGCGTCGGATGTTCTGTAGTCAAGAGGGAGTGTTTGTGGAAAAAGTTCATATACCTTTTGGTGCCATAAATAGAAACGTAAAATCAAAGTAAACTGGAACGATTCGTTCTCAAACGGGGAGGGAAAAATCATCACGATGTACAATACCAGAACAATAACAACAGCAAAAAGGACAGGATGAAAGGAACAACAGGAAAATAACGTTTTCAGTTTGTTCCTCCCCAAGTAGTCTATTAATGTTTTCTCTCTACCTCGAGGGCAATATCCCGGCACTCTCAGTCGAGATAAAAGGAGAATTGACGATTCTCGTTTTGTTACAGTTACATTATACGAATCGGTACGAGTTTTTCAAGATCTCAGGAAATTTCATTGATTATCATAGAAATAACTTCGATCTCTTTGAATTTGAAAGAGTGATAATTCTAATGAAATGAACACGCAAGCTCCCCGTTGACCGAGTTCCACCGTATTGGAACTCTTCCCACTCTCTTGGCAACCACAAGAAAACTCATGTTTTTGGCCAACTACACTGTCAGAAATATCTGTAAGTTTTTTTCAATCACGTACATGAATGCAGGTTCGGACACATCCTACATTACATTCAATGTGAAATGTGTATGAATCTTAATTCATGCGCGTACTTGGAAACAACTTCCAACAAAAAAACATTGAAATTAATGTGGAAATTTCTAACAGTGTAGAGATCTTACTCTTTGAGCCTCTGTAGGGCGATTATCGGAATTGTTTTTCTGTTCCAGAATTTTGCAACTCCTTTCTGCATAAAAGTTGATTTCATCACTATTTCATCAAGGATACTTTTGTATTGAACTGATGAGGGTTGAGGGATACTCAAATAAACACCACTGATGACCACAGACACTAATTCTATGAACAGTCGGTAGAAAAGTAACTTTTAGCGAAGGTTATTCTAAACCATGCAACATGAGAAGAAACCAAATGTACAGAACATCCAAATGTACATTTCCTCAAAGAAATGAAACAAAGTGTGCTAAGAAAAAATGTAATTCACATGTTACATAAAACATTGGATCCAATCATTAAACGTAGATAGAATAGTTCAACAATACACGGAAAAAAAGAAATAGTTGCAGCAACTACTTACTACGAATAGTCGATTTTCGACCATCTACTCAAGTAGTTGCTGCAGCTACTTAGCAGTCAGGACAAGTAACTCGGTAGTTGCACTAACCAACGTAAATAATTGAGATATTTTGAATTAATTGAGACAGCCAACGTATTACTTGTCCTGACTACTAAGTAGCTGCAGCAACTACTCAAGTAGATCGTCGAAAATCGACTATTTACTTGTTGTTAATTGTGGCTAATAAATTCTTTGTTTAGAAGACCAATTTATTCGGGGCAAGCATTCCATTGTTTGATTCGATTGATTATTTTATTGATCCTAAGAAATATTTTATGGAGAAAGGACAAATAAACTATCCATTTGGTTGGAAAACATTTTTTTTTCAGTGTGAGTAGTTGCTGCAACTATTCTTTTTCTTCCGTGTACCACCCCAAAATGTCATTACACATGCTCTATCACCACTCCATAAGCAAAGCATGAAAAACAGTGTCTTCAGAAAAGGAGAACGCCCAATAGCAAAACAAATAAGACAATAACGTAACCAAAATTCAAAACCAGGGGCGCAACAACTCCTCGCCATGAGGGGTGCCCAAAGCATTTGTCTATCGGTGACTACAAAAAAAATTTTTATGATTCTCCGAAAATCAATTACCTAAAATGGAGTTACTTTGATCAATTTCAGAATTTATAACAATTCAAAAGTCAAACTGCTTGAGATGGAATTCCACGGAATCAATATCATAATCGGTTTTTATAACATTGTCAATATGCTTCATTAGAGAAAATTCGGTTAGTTAGTTTGGATTTGAATAATTGAAAACCCTATGATCAGAGTTACCCATCAAGTGGGGTTATTTTGATCGCTTATATACTGAGTAGGCGTTTGCTCAGTGCATGTTTATATTTCCTTATGAAATGAATAATACTGGTCAAGAAACATCCAAGAATGATAAACGTTCACGAGAATAATGACATAACGTGAGTATCTCCGTTAAATCTTTCCAACAAACACAATGTTCAAAAGTTGTCAAGAAATGCTGCATGAGACGTCTTTCAGATATCCATTAGATATTTTTTAAACAACGATCTGAAAGATATTTATCAAGTAATTAAAAGACTTCTTATGCAACATTTGCCATCAAGTTTTAGACGCTGTGTTTGTTGGGTTTATTTACCATATTCTAAACAAAAACAAAATCTTACTGGAATCACATAAACTCGGATCGTTTGATATAAAAACTGGAGCAAAATTTCATATATGGGTTTAAAATATCAGTGCGGAACTGAAATCCTGTATGATCTGTATCATGTAATGCAATTGAATGTCAAAAAAATCTCTTCATAGAGCATCTGAATTTCTCTTTCTGCGTTGATCAAGTTTTCTTCGCCCTTTGCTTCTTCTTTTCTGCAGAAGTTGGAACATTTTCATCATTTCGGTTTCCTGACTCAAACACTGATACACTCGCTCCCAGAGCAACATTTCATCCAGTCCTTCCTCTCATTATCACCCTATGTGGCTGATCAAAATCACACCACACCGTTGATCAAAGTTACCCCATATGCCGGATCAAAGTAACCCCGTACACAACATCTTTTAACACATTGAGGAGTAAAAATTTGAGTTTTGATTCATAGTATCTTCAAAAAATTGATCAATCACATATTGCAATCCTAGATTCATTGGAATTTAGGGGAGAAATTAGTGATAAGGTTTTCCGATATTATGAATTCAATAAAAAAATTACACTTACGTCTTTACTATCTTTCTCACATTCATTCACGATACAGATTGTTACATTGCTAACAGGATTATTTAGGGGTCTCCTGTGTTGCTGACCAGTGAGGAAAAAATCCAAAATTGAATCTCATCTGCGCTTAAAATATTGTTTTATATACAAACAAAGTAGTTATCAAAGTAAACCCGCGGATCAAAGTAACCCCATTCTACGGTATGTGACGTTACGTGACGGACTTTTCAAATATGGAATCTATTACTGAAAGTATACAAAATACACTAAAAATAATTGGAATGTCAATTCATTGAGTATGGCAAATCATGACAGAACAATGATTACATGTGATTTTTATAGTACTGCACGGAGAAAAAGGTATCTTAAAAAGTACCATAATTTATGGATTTTCTGCGCTGGTCTGACCGAGTCTAAATATTTACCTGAAAAAACCTCTAAAAGTACCATAATGTCTTGGACTTTTATACGGAAGGTACCATACTTATTTCAAAAAGTCCAAGAAATTATGGTACTTTTAGAGATTCATGCAAGTGAATATTCCGACTCGGGTCAGACCAGCGCTGAAAATCCATAAATTATGGTATTTTTCAAGATATCTGTTTTCTCAGTGTGCATCTTGAAATTTGATTGGTTTTTGAGGAAAGAATTGTGTGGTTCCGCTTGATACCGTTATTTTCCTTATTGGATGTTGTAAATGGAAGTCTGGCCTACAGAATGGATAAAAAACCAGCTCCCCGTATCTCCTCCTAAGGAATACGGTCAATTTTTGTGGAGGAAGTGCTTCTCAAATTCGCTTGAGACTTGGTACTTAGGGATATTCCCGTATTACGGATCCATTGTCAGAATTTCCATTATCCATTTCAGAACCACAGTTCAATACACTGAGAAGAATCACATATTTGTTGTAACTAAATGCTAGCCACATTAGCAAAATAATTTATTCATATATCTGACAGGCAGACTTTTATTCAAATCCGCGCGTTTTATTTAATTAATTGAATTTAGTTGGAATGAGTGAAACTTTCACTTCACAAATAAATATTCTGACGTTGTGACAACCGAATATTCCAACTGAATTAAAATGTTATTTCAACTGAATTATTCAGTCAATAAAATATGATTGTACTGGAATATTGTTAGTTATTGAAAATCAAATATCTACTAAGAATCTCTAAACAACCTCACTAGAAATGACTTCTGTAATTTTCTAGGTTATTATAAGGCCTTACTACGCCTGGAAAGTCCCTCACAAGGGCATCGTGAGGTCTTGCGAGGCCTATACTGAGAGAAAGGGTCTATTCAAATATTCGACAGGTTTTTTATTCCTATTGAATAAACCATTTTATTCATATTTCAGACAGCTAGACTTTAATTTACCCCAACTAGAGTCCAGCCAGCGCAAATAAAAATCTAGCTGCGGCAACTAACATTCAGTTGTCCCAACCAGGTACCTTTTTTGTTTTTTACTGAGGATATTTTAGTTAGGAGAGATTCTGAAAAATTTTTTGCATTTCCATTTGCTCCATATTTTAACACCATTTCACTGCATAAAAAAAGGTTTTGTACGAATATTCTTCAGACAAACGGATCACAAAACCGATAAACCGATTGAATTGGAACCTTCTGCTATGGAGTGATCTATTCTTCCGAAAATAAAATCCAAAATTCCGTATCACCGTTGCACGCGGTTGCAGGCGTATCGTTGAAAAGTGGGGATGAGTGGAAATGCTGGTGAAACAATTAAAAATGATGAAATGTTAGTCAGCGCATGGGTAATCAGACTCTATTTATTAAGGAACTCATTTGAATGAATATTTTAAGTTGCCTTGAATAAACATTTTCTAAATCGAACAATTTATTCAACGCTTATGCTACTTTCCACTAAACTTTTTAACTCAGAATGCATAGACGTCAAATTATTGTTTTCGCTAACGCAAACATATTTTTATTTGTATCAAATCTCAAAATTCAAAATCGCGGATCCAAGATGGTCACAGTAAAAAGTGAAACTTAAAGTGATCCCGAATATCAGCTTAAAAATGCAGCCAAAAGTAGCGCCTATTCCAACTGAAAGTTGAAAGAATTCCATCTTAATTTCCAAAGTAAGATGGAATTGACTGGAATTCAGTCTTTTTCATTGCTTACTTTCAGTTGGAATAGGCGCTACTTTTGGCTGCATTTTTAAGCTGATATTCGGGATCACTTTAAGTTTCACTTTTTACTGTGGTGGGCAAAACTCCAAAAAATTATCGAGTTTTCCCCACATTCGGCGTTCAGTGGTGCAATCCATGTCTCCAAAAGTGATTGAAATGACAATTTTTCTTGATTTTCTAAATTTCAATTCTGATCCATACTGATCCATCATGTGGCATTCGGAGATTTTGACAATCAATTCGTCATCAGCTATCCTAAAAATCCATGGGTACCAAGTTTAAAGGAAGTCCATTGAATTTTGAAATTTTTATCCATCATTTTGAATCCATCATCTCGAGTTCTAGAAGTTTGACAAAAAATTCGTAATAAGCATTCCCAAAAACCGCGTGATACCAAGTTTAAAGAAAATCCAATGAATTTTCGGATTCTTGTTCACCATATTGGATACGACATTTTGAATTTTGGAATTTCAGCAACAGATTTATAATCAGCGACTCAACAAATCTTAAAGTGCCGAATTCCAAACAAATTTGATGACTTCTCATAATTTTGTCCGTCTATTTTGGTATTTTAGCCTTCCCTGGTGAAAATCAACATATAGAGCGACACAGAAGAGTCAACGAAGTAGCATGCAAGCGAGAAAGAAGCGGATATTGAAACGTTTTTACGTCAAATTCGTTCCAAGAATCGCTTCATGTGTCCCAACATTCGTTTTTCACGACCGAAAATTTTCACCAGGGCTATGTGCAGCCCTTGTCTAGTATAATTCGTTCATGTAACTCAATCCAGATACCTCAACTAAATACCTCAACCGAATCTATCTCCCAAGGAACACTCGTGTTAGAACATAGGTCAGTTAGATACCAATGATATAACGAGAGCATCCAAATGTCCGCTTCAAAGACGTGCCAGTGACATCATATAGCTTTATACATAACTTCTATATCACGGATATATCAAGAGTCATGTGATGTAACTGTTCCCTATCTGGAGTGGACATTTGGATGCCTTTGTTATATCATCGGTACATAAAAAGCTCTGTTACATCATTGGTATGTTCGGTTCTAATAGGGACGCGTACACTGTAACAAATGTGGGGAGTTTCTCTTCACATTGATGGTGGATTTCGTCCCATCATCGTAGAGGAATTGTTTTTCCATCAAAAATGAGAAATTATTCTGTTTTTTGGGTGTTGAATCATCCACAAATGGAGGAAAAGTCCACCAAATTATGATGAACTTTGCTGCCACCATTTTTTGGGGAAAAATTCCACAATCATTTTTTACAGTGTAGTCACGATGACATTCTATTGACATATGATTGTGATTTCCAATGATGCCATGGTGAGGTCATGGAGACGGCATTTCGCATCACGATAACGTCACCGTGAATAAGTTGTGTTCTTTGAACTTAATCTAGGTCTAGATCAATTTTTTGTAATAAAATCTTCAAAACGGGTCTTGAAGAAATGCTGTTCACACGATGTTTCCAATCTAAGTCTCACAACTCTTGACCATAGCTGAAGATGAGCTTGGGAATTTAATGTACCCAGAATAACTCCAGACACATATGTGAAGTAGTTACAGATGATATTTGTTTTTCGTAACGCCCTTAGTAAAAATTCATATAGGGGAGCGAGGGGCTAGTTGTAACAGTATTTGAAAAAATGCTAATATTGTGAAATATATACATAATTTCTTGCTCATCATTGAATGTTTCGTAAGCGTGAACATTCACTCATCATATGCGAAAAGATATTTATGGAAAAGTTTGCTGATTTTAGCACAACAGACATTATTCCAAAACAAGTCAGCTGTTACAACTTACCCCGTACTTGGGGCAAATAGGAACACTAGAATAACTGCTCATTGAAAAAATTGTTAACTTTTTGTTATGGTACGATACTCATTGATGAATGAGCTGAGCTGACTATTGTCTTATCGATCCGAATTTGCAACACTTATTACGAAAACAAACTTTGAAAAATTAAGCTCAAGGTTGTAGAATCATCCTGTACTTATTAGCCTATTACCACAATCATTATGGAACTCCGATATTATTCAGTTAATTTTCATAGCCACTTATAATTATGACTAAGATTGAATCATATTCAATCAATCAAAATAGAATCAATAAAAATCCGTAATCTTCATAAGGATCATCAATTGAGTATTCATTATGAATACTTTGAATTCAAAATGAAATCTCGAAGAACACCCTGATGTACAAAAAGAATTCACATCGCGATTCCATAAAGAATTATTCGGGCATTTAACATAGCACAAACAAACAGGTATAATACATAATAATGATAGCAAAATTTATCATTATTGTGTATTGCACTTGTTTCTTGTATAATAACCTGAATCAGGACATCTTCATTTTCTGAAGCTGTTTCAGATCTTCTTTTATAATTTCTCGTTTTTAAATGGAAGAAAAATGGATGGAATAAAGACATTTGCATATCAAAAATTGAAGAAATAAGTCGAACCAAGTCGAATAAGCACGAACCGAAATATGTTACAATATGCCCCGAAAGTTCGTTACAACTTGCCCCATCGTATGATCTCGGATATATTCGTTGACTATTAAAAAACTATACAGATTTCATGAAAAAGTTGTTTAAGCATTTCAAAGCTCAATACATAAACAAAATACATAGTCACTTACATATTCGAAGAGGATCGAATTATAGGACTGAAATCAATGTTTGCAAAACGATGTTTTTTTCATTTTCTGACTCAAATGGATCCTAGTTTCTAGACACTCACAGCACTGTCTCACGAGATACCGATATTGTGTAGTTAATGAAGCACTTCATAGATAGGAGATTGAATTCAAAATCCAGCGGCAATACTTGAAATCCATCGAATAATTCACGTGTCACTACTTACCCCTGTTACAACTAGCCCCTCGCTCCCCTACTTACCCTCATGAAAAAACCCGATATCGGGATTTCATCGTTCAATCATCAGTTGGATTGATACTATCCGAAATCTATCGTGTTGTTTCATTATTAGACAAGACCGATAAAAATACGATGTTTACGATAATTATCTGATATAAAACCAATCAGCTAGCCGATGATTTCCCGATAGGTCCCTATATCGGGTTTACATTGGATAATTATCGTAGATATCGTATTTTGATCGGACTTGTAGGATAATGAAACAACACGATAGATTTCGGATAGTATCAATACAACTGATGATTTAACGATGAAATTCCGATATCAGGTTTTTTCATAAAGGTAGTGTAATATTGATGTAGTGTTAATATTTTGTATTCGCAGCAATGAAATCTGGATATCCCGTTGAAACTATCTTCACAGCCATTTCAAAATGGGACCATTTCTGACATTACATTTTCATTCCACAGTGAGTGTAGTTAGAAATGATTGATGTGGAAACTTTGGAAAATTCCCAATACCGTATCATCAACTACTTGTCACACAGCACAATTTATCGATCTCATGTTCGCTTTCTCCTCACAAGAGAGATGATTATTGATTTTTTTATAATCCTTATATTTTTTTTATGGATCTTGAATTTATTAATATGATTATAATATTGAAATTACATTATTCACTAACTAAATATAACCTGCATGATGGATAAAATATAATTCAAATTCGGAATTTTACAAAATTTATTTATGTATCGCAATTTCTCATGACCAATATTCCTTTTGATGTCAATGAAGAATTTGCCATTAAAACCTATGTATATATGTATATATATATATATATATATATTGAAAAATCATGAATCGATCATGAGAAATTTTTTGTAATGCGATTCACCAATCGCTTGTCAATTGATATCTTGGTGCTTATTGTTCATTCAAGTTCATTGTTCACGAGGTTTCTGTTTCATCATCTTCATATTTGTTGTTTTTCATTCATGTTGATGCTTTTATTCAACACAACAATTCAAAAATTTTTCTACACAGAAAGAATATTATATTAGAGATTACCATATTTATATTGTACTTTTGGGATATATTTGATTATGTCGTTATGAACCACAAGTATATGAGAGTTCACCATACTCTCTCGCGGAGAGAAGAATAAATATGTTGGAATTTGGAATAAATATGATTCTGAGCCTCATAATAAAGTATATCCCAAGAGTACCATACGAATATAGTAATCTTTAATATAAAACTTTTCTCCGTGTACAACATGGTGAAGTAAAATTCCAACTGTTCTCAATATAATGTATTTCATTTTGATTCCTTTTCAAAACAGTTTCCGCAAATCTTGTGCATACAAAGTTGAATATTTTCACACAGAACCAATATACAAACACCATTTAAATAATTGAACACATCGCGAGGACTATCACATTTATGGAGTGACAATTGGATTTTCTGAACGATATAATCTATATTTAATTGTTTCCGCTGTCGAATGAAATAATGAACATCATTCGAAACCATTGCATAGTCTATCAAATGAGCTAGGAATTTAGATGTCAGCTAACGCATGAATACTGTACCGGATGATTGATTCAAAAGTTCTCTCATTTCTCATTCGGGATATCATTCTCTCGATGGCTGTGTTCTTCGAGTTTATTTTGTTTATCAATCTGTCACCAAATAAATTATTATGAACAGCTGACAAAAAGATGATTGGAAACTTGGCAAGAAACACCCCCGATTTACCGTTTTTTCCTCCAGCTTGTGACGATGCACTTGCATCCGGTTGGAAATCAAGTTCAATCTCCGGTAAAATTCGAAGAGGAGTCGAAGGCAAATGGCAATTCATGATTAACGTTCTGTGATTGCAGAAACGGATATTCGCTGTACACGTGACGATTGGTGGTTGAGAAAAGGAACGACGGACGTTCTTTTGATTGGGTCAGAATTATTAGTTCGAGAAATGGTTGAATGAAATTCACATATTCGTTCATCCCCCGTGTAAAATGAATGTTCACGAATTGGAATTGGATGTGTTTACAACGTTCTCGTTCCATTTCATGGTTTGTAGAATAAGCGTTTCCGATTAATGACAATGCTGCTCATTAATTACCACATAACAAACAACCTTTTCGTTCGCTTTCTTTCTCGTTCACACGAATCGGACTCTCAACGACGTCAGTTGCGTCGGAAGGCAACAAACTGCAGCCACAGGCTTTCGTAATGCGCGCGCTCGTCCAACCGGTTAACCGGCAATTAGCCGATAGTTGTTCTCGTCGTTCTCTTTCCACTCTTGCTCGTAAATGTAAATTAACCCCGGGGCAAACCGAATCGGCAACCGAAAAAAGAGTAAATTATCGCGCGGAGCTAAGTTAAGGCCAGGTGAGCGGATGCGTGTGTATACGTCAAGAAGAGAAGGGTCATGATGTGGGCGATGCAGGAACCACGCGTTTAACCCACAACATACATTTCGAATAGTTTTGAGTTTCTCCTTCTGAAGAGTAAACACTCTTTATTCATTTATAGCGAAATTTAAGTTGAATCTATTCATAATTGAAAGTTTGATTTCAAAGGTATAGAAAGTATACTTTGTTACAGGATTTTGTATGCGGTACATCGTCTGTTCGTGAACTGATAGCAATAAGTTGAGAAAAATCTTCAACGCGATAATATCATATGGATTCCTGCAAACACAACTTCATTTAGCGACGAACCACTACATCGTATGGAATTGTTGTCGAGCTGACGGGGCACAGATTCCGAGGTGCTGATAGGAAGTTCCCAGACTTCCGTTGCTGACCCATCCCTAGGCTTCTTTCTTTTTCTCTCTTCGTCTCTCATTCGTGGTTGGTCTTTTCTATTTGGCGATTCTCTTTTCTTTCATGGAAAATCGTTGTCCCGTCGTTTCCGATATAGTCGGCGTCTTTCTTCTTTGAGATTATCTGCAGCCACCAACGAACGAAATACCTCCTGGTCTCAGAGAGTTATACTCTTTGATTTGACTTGTAAATTCTCGAAATGAAGATGTACTTAAATATAGTAATCAAATGTCTATCAGAGACAATCTCATTCTCGGAAAAACAAATATCACATCATGATAATGTACTGTAATCAACGCTCATTCAAAACCAAATTCAACCGTGTGTAGTTCACCTTCGCGTCTGACTCATCCGTCAACCTTATGTCGCGTTTCCTTAAGACTGGTTAATAATTCTCAGTAGTTTGTGGCGCCATTGTGTGGCAGCTGTGTGGCAGAGTTCCCTCCTTAATTAGAATGAGAACTTCTTGAACATCGGTTTCATTCGCGTGGAGGGCGCGAGAATTGACAGTGATGGGGTTACAATGAAAGGTCGTGGGGAGGTTTGGAACAGGTGCGAAGAAGAATTCAGTGATACGTAATAATCATGGGGTAATTAAAAGCGGGATCGATGCTGAAAATTTACAAAACGCTTTCTAATATTCTTTGATATATCTTTTCCTAAAATCTAAATTTATGTATCCTTCCCTCTCGTCTATCGTACAAATTACGTGGAAAAGGGAAAAAAGAATGTATGATACACGTCAGCAGTCATGACGTTTTTATCACCGGAAAAAATGTGTGTGCCTCGTGGAAACGAAATTTCTGAGGCTTCGTTTTTTGTCACGTGCCTGTAGCCAAACAACAACTGATCGAGTGAGCGAGCTTGTGCACAAGTTTTGTATGTGTTCGCAAGTGAGCGAGTGTGCGCATTTTTGTCTCGCTGGAATGGAAAAAAAGGGAAAAAGAAGGAGGAGAAGAAGGTATATAGGAACGGGAGGAAGAGGACAAATGCAACGAAAAAACTCACTTGACGTCACACACTGGTAACGACGCTTTATCGAACTCTCATTACCACTAGCGGTAGGAGAAGGAGCCGTGGGAGGGAGAAAGGTTGGCGGGTTTGGCGGAGAGTGTGTTTTTCGGTCTCGTGTGGTCGGTCGCCACTCCCTCGTTGCACACCGGTATAACTTCTCTCTTTTCCGCTCAGTCCAGTTTGAGTAGTTCCATCCTTCGGCCCCCCTCTCTTCCCTCTAATCCGCTTTCCTAACCCTTTTGAAAACCCCCTCGATCCCCCGCTCTTCTTCCTCACCGCGACCACTGGACGCAATAATAAACAACCGCCGGTCGCTATGACGACGCGTCCATCGCGCGCGAACAAAACACTGGACTTTCCACTCTACTCTAATTCCTCTCACTTCAACTGAACTTTCTATCTCTTCCAGTACCTCTCTGTCTCTTTTCTGTTTCCCTGCATCATGCGTTGTCCTTCTTTTCCTTTTTCTCCACATACAATAGCGGTCGACAGAGTACAGAGTTTGTCGTCCGTTCTGTTACATGTACTGACAACCCCAACGAACTGGTTTCAGAGTGTCATTCAGGGTTCAAGTTGCGGAATATTACTACCGAATCTTCTTCGATCTGGTTCTTCTTGTTTCCTGCGAGACATCTTTGACTCGTGATTCTCAAACTCAATTTCCACTTCTTATTTTATTGGAATTTAATTTCTTCTCTTGATTCTTGTATTGTAGAAAAGGAATTGAAGAGACAATAAAAATTCGGTAAATGGAACGAAAGAGTGTATTCGATCCATCGATATATCAGTTGATTATTCAAATATTCCCGAAGGGTACAGGCTATGTAGAAAATTGGGTTTAATGTTGATTGTACGCTTAATGGACAATACAAGGATATGAAGTGGCAACCTGTTGTAATCCTTTGACGACCAGCGGTTACTTAGAGCATAGCTATAGTCTTGTATCTTTGATCTATTGCATGCATTAATTTCAGAGATATATGTGACGTAATATCAAGCTTTGGCGTATGCAAACCGTTTCACTAGCGGGCATTCCTATTCGATCGGAACATTGAATGCAAACCCATTTTATCGAAAGAACGTATTCAATTCTCATCAGATCAGATACTTCTCCTAGAAAATAAAATGTGTTCATTAAACATTATCACGACTCTCGATTATTTCTTATCAGAACGACTGAAAGTAACGGTCCGATATATTTTCAATGATCCTCGTGTCATTTTGATCAAGCTATTTTTATTAGGTTCATCCTAACAAATGCAACACCTGAAACATGCTTGATGCAACTTTTTTTGACAAGTTTTTATTCTCCATTTATGTAAATTTCCCGAAAAAATAGAGCCTTTCATTCACGGATTCTGAAGAAATTGCATCATAATGAAAATTCATGAGCTTCAATAGGAAAAATGTTCGTATTTCAGAATAAGCATTCACTTTGAAGATCCTAACTTGATTACATTATTATTATGATTCTACGTAGTTGCATGATAATCACAGATTAAGAGAATAGATTATTCTGCAGATGAAGCCGCATAACTCAAATCAGGGAAATTCACTAATTCTGCAGTTAAAAATCGATCCCTGAATGCCCTATTGGGGAAATTCCAATAGAAACCGATAGGTGTAATTTTAACGGAATCCATGGGTTTCTATCGATTTTCCGTGTCGTTTTGTCACAGACGCTATAGGTTTCTATCGGATTCCATGTGGGAGTCAAAATTCTATTAGTTTTTATCGGTACCGGCGGTAAAAGTTCTCGAATGCCGATAGAAAATAATTTCCAATTGAAAAACCATTTCGTTTTGTCACAGGATCTACCGGAATCTATTGGAATTTTTCAACAGGGTGGAATCAGGGAGATATCACTATTCTAAATTTGGAGAGTAGAATAAAATATCAATTTGAAGTAGGAATGTCGAAGCGTGAAAACTACAAACACGACTGATCGGTGAATTACTCTTGAATTATTTGAAATTATTTTCAGATTTCTGCACTATATTCAAAATAAGCTCTTATTAAACTCGTTTCCTTGTTTGAATATCAGGGTTCAAGTATAAAATTATATTCATATATTTGTACGATATACAATGCTAATATTGTTCAGGAAATATTATTTCTATGTGTGATTACATTTATAATGCCTATAAGTTTTGTGAATGTAGAACAATGGATCGAGTACAATCACTAATCTTCCAAACAATGAAATTTTCACGAGAAGAAATTTTATGTACAACTCATCGTAAGAGTCAGAAAATGTAACGGTGTCGCCATCTCTGAGAATATCGATGAACAAAGATGACGTTTCTACAACCCTCAACTCGAAGAGCCCTCCAGAGTTCTATTTAAATCCAATAATCTCTGATTATGGTGTGGATGCATGCTATAACAAACCAGAATGTCACCATTGATTATCGATACGCGAATAGATGAATCAGTGAATAATGGAATTTCGTATAGTTGATATATGCATTATTGAGACACGATTTATGTTGAAAAAAACTATTCTGTTGCAATTTATGTGTGACTTTTCATGTTAGAAGTCTGCAAACTCTCCACAGAAATTCTAAGAACATTGTAGCCCAGTTCTACTCATTTTCTATAAAATTTATATACAAATTCGATCGATTAGGTACAATATTCAAAAGAACTGAATCAATGATCACGTATAAATTGTAATCATTTTATCATTCAGAACTTGACTTGAAAATAACGGAGAGTTCATACGGTACACCAGACATTTTTGTCGCAATCGATTGAATGTCTCTTGCGAGTTGAGTGGTTCAAAAATAAATCCATCCGTCAGTTTCAGAGTGAAAGCTTTTGCATTTAATAAATCTTTCCTAGGTCCCCAAATGAGGATAACTCGACGCTATTCTTCTTCTCGCACGACATGTACGAGAGTCTTGTGTATCTACTTTTAGTCGTTCGGAAATCTATCTTTCTCCGATACTTGAGCATCATTCATACGTTCGTTTCTCTCATCCTTAGCGAGTCTGGAACCAACCTCCCAACCTAAAACCACAAAACCCTTTCACCCTCGACGTTCTCCCACGTATCACGACTTCACCGACTACCACCGTTCCTGCCATTCAGGAAATGTTTATCAAACCTTTATGGACGGATCTCAAGTATTTTTGAATTTTATCTTTGACTTCATTGAAATTGTTTTGAACAATCTCAAAATAGCATCATTGTGCGGTTCAAGATGCCACTTTTTATGAGTAACGCTGTTATTCGATTGATTTTCTGTAGAAGAGTGAGCGCACAGAGAAAAATGCGACTCGAAAATGAAGGAGTTTCTACAAGAATGGAAGAATATTCCTTAGGTTTTTAATAATGTTTAAACGATTCGTGTTTTTGTAGAATTCTTCTTAAACAAACTGGAGGATTACTCTCTAAATCCGAAAGAGTGAAAAATCACGTGTTTCCCTCCACTAAGTCTCAAAAGTGAGCCAGTTCGCTTCGAGTGAACCTTCACTCTTTTGTAGTGAAAAATTCACTCTAGAATTGGAGTGGCTGTGAGTTTCGAACCTCAAACCTTAGACTGTCACTCTAAAAGAGTGGAAATTTCACTCGAAAGTTCGACAAGCTCACTCTTGACTGGCTGAGGAGTGAAATCTCACTCTAAAAATTTTAGATAGAGAAATGGAAGTAAATACTAAAATTCCATGCTCGACTTTTGAAAAGTGTTTCAACTTTTGTTAGGAACCAACCGTAATTAATTGACGTAACACTTTTTTCTGTCATTCTTTGTCACATCAACTTTAAACATGATGAGTGAGATAGAGAAGAAAATAGTAAATAGCGTTACGTAATTTATGGACGATCCCTCACGTATCATTAATTTTTCATTTCTTGTTAGTAAAATTGAATAAAAATCTGAACCGTTCTGTGTTTACTTAAAGAACAATGAAATGTTCTTAGATTCTCTAAAAAATTACTATATTTTCCTCCGTGGGGTTTCTTGTTATAGTTTTCTTTGATTGAATCTATTGACGGGAATAATTGGAGGTTCCGCCATCGTCGGCAATTCAAAATACCACTGTAATAAATAATCGACATTTTCTTGTGAACAGCAAACGGTAAATCCCTATCATCGCGAAATAATTAAATTCCTCACGGTTGGAAAAATTCTTTATAAAATATCATATCTTCATATTGAATTTAATAATAGTTCCTAAATTTAATATTGATGATGAAATTTCAGAATTTCTTTCTGAAATTCAACAATTTTTTATTGAATTTCAAAAATATGTTATGAAAATTAAGAAGAAAATTCTCAACATAAAGAAAAAAATTCTCAAAGTTAAGAATTATATTATTAAGTTCAATATTTTATGATGAAATTTAATAAACTATTCATGTAAAAAACTTCATAATATATTTATGAAGTTTCAGACAGATTTTTCTAACAGTGCTGGTGCATACTTATGGAATTTAGCATAAATTCAACTAAAAATTCCCAACATAATGGGAATTTCACCTCTATTTTACAATCAATCCCCGCCCTGAAAGAAATGTACCTAACTGGGCCAACTAGAATTTAGTTGTCCGAAATCTCAATAAAGCAATTCATTCAAGAGAAATTAAAAGCTCAGCCTTGGCGAATGAAATCCATTTGGTTCAACTAAATTTTTATTTAGAGTGACTAAATTTCTTAGCAGTCTAATGAACCCAATAAATATTCAACCAAACCCTCTTTCTCAGTATAAACAAGTATGAGAAAATCCTGCCGTAATTAAAAAAAAACCGGATAAATCCCGGCACGGATACAGGTCTCCTGGCGATTCTTTATTCAGACTACTTACTCGAGTGATGTATGTTTTTTGTATTTTCTGTATTGACTTTTGGTGTCCTTTGAATTTATATAGGGAGTCAAAAAAGTATCTGTGTGCATGGATTTTTGTATAATTATATAAAATATAATGTATCGAATTTACTAGGATTCTTTGTTTTTTCTTTGGCTATTTCTGATCTACTCTTCATTCAGTGGTGTTTTGCTGACAGACCAACTGGCTTTTTCTTACAAGTGAACCCTTCTTTGGGCTTTCCTTGAAATTTCACAAAATTAAATTTCTGTTGCAATTTTCTATCCAATTTCTTCATTGAACATTTTTGCGTCATTTTCTTAAAATTTAATTTCTATCACCATCTTGATTGGAGTTCATTTCTACAGCTTAGAAAATAAGCGATATACTCGGAGTTGAAAAAAGGAAATAAATGGAAAAAATAAAGAGAGCGCTGAGGGAAAAAGTCCTTTTTTTCTTGTCAGAAAAAATCCGATGCAAAGATTATGAAGAATAAGTTGCATGAATTCATCATTATTCTAAGATTATCAGAAATCTTGTGAGATTATAATAATGAACGATCATTCCCAAAATCTTTTAGATTCAATTGAATTCACAGTTGTTCAAGAAAAGGATTAAAAAGATAGTAGAAAAACATTAACACAAATTGTGTATAATTTTCATGGACAATGTAGTCTGGATAATTACAATATCTATTTTGAAAAACAGTTTTACTGAATGGATATGCAATATATGTAATGAATTGATGATTTAGATGAGAATTTAATAAGATTCTGTATAATTATGTATCCATCCATCCATCCATCCACCCATCCGTCGGAGTCAATTAAAAATTAGATAGTTCTATTCAGGAATAATTGACTCGTGTCAGTTCTCAAGCTTCTGAACAGTATGTATGTGACGGGGAGGTGTTTCTCATTCACCAATCAATTCCTTTTGAATGACGATAAGGATTGCGCTTGCAGATCCGTATGCAACCCGTTAAACCGTAGTGCATACCAGGGTTTCAATGGTACAGGCGCGTTTACCCCATGTGTTGCCGTGCACTTCACGCTATACATTTCATTCTAATAAAATATAATTACTCATATAATAATTCTCAGACCCCGTCAATGTTAAGGGGTAAGGCTTGATAATCTACTGCATACGTTATTTAACGACTGATTAAATGTTGTCCTAATATTGATGAGAAACGAATTATCTCTGCCAATCCACAATTGGTTCACAATTTAGCTTTGTCTTAACTGTTACTGTTAACTCCTATAGCATAATCCATAGTTGATTCATGTTTTTGTACATTAAATGCCACGTAGAAGATGTATGAACTTGATTCATGTACGTGATTGAAAAAAACTTCTAAATATTCCTGACAGTTCATGGATTAATTGGTTGCCCTAACGAATGCAAAATCAGTGGTTTCGATCGCCTTTTTCCAGTAGATTAAAATTTGGGTGGAAGATGGGTCTGATGGTTTTTATCATATTATCGGTGAAACTAATTATAAAATCCTTGCTTGGTGACCATTATGAATTCAATCAATCAAAAATCACCCCTTTATGATATAATATTTTTTATAAAAATCTAAGACTTTTTCTTGGTTTTGTAAGAAACAAGCAACGGTCGGGCTTCAGAAAATGGATTTTCATTACAAAATATGAACGATCATGGATACAAAGTGAGAATCTGTGTGGGAAAATTTATAAAATTATATATAAAGTATATATAATTATACATAACTCATGCACAATCTGTATCATCGAAATTACCCGGATTCTACACGCGCAGAGAATTTTGTAGTATCGATTACTATGATTCTTTTGTAATGTCAGACTATACTGACACTGTGACCGAAATCACTCAACGTTGATTTTTAAATACTTCGCGAGCATCTCTTTTCACGGAAGGAAAATTGTAATTCTTCTTTGTTTTGTGTCCAACTTTATCACATTGTACCGTAATTTCAATCATTATCATAGCAATATTCATCGTAATGTCAGTATGGTCCAACTTTACAAAAACATAGTAATATTCAATACATTTTTGTTACAATTTATACCACAAAATTTTCTCCGTGTAGAAGTTCACCTCAATATCAGAATGACAGATAACGGTGTTGGAATGACAATTTAAGTTGTGAAAATAACACCACGTAGTGTTAGAAGAACACTATTTGGTGTGAACATTTTCTAACATCGCCAATTTTTTACAGGATGCGTTTTATGAAATTCAATGTTCAGCATTTAAAACTCTAATCGTAACTTTCACTTTTTGTACAAGGTTTGAATTCATCTGTATTTTTATGTAAAAATAGATTTTCTCAACCTTATCGTTTCCGGTTTATTAAAAAATTAGGGACAAGTTTCAGATTCTTATAAAAATCATCATATTTTCTTCCGTGTCCCTCAGCTCAGTGCTCTACGGGCTGTTTGTAATCGATCAATGTAAAATCCAAAACCAAATATCGAGAAAATTTTACATTAGAACTAATTTTCCCCCATATTGAGCGAACAAACGAATTCAGGTTATTTTTTCTGTCGAAAAACAATCACAAACCAACTACAAAACTTACTGAAGTATAGGCAAATACGAACGGTCCATTCCCACATAACAATTCATGTCTTGCGATGTCTTTTGGATAAGTTTAAGATGTCTTGGTTATCTCTTTGGTCTTTTAGATATCTTTTAAACCAAAGAAGAGCTTTAGGCATCTAAAAGACATCTAAATGTGCTGCGCAAGGCATCTTAAACTTATCGAAAAGGCATCGCAAGACATGAATTGTTATGTGGGTTTGGTAGAATTTAGGTTAATCCTTCAATGATCAAGTGGAATGTACATCTATTGGGATACACGGGATTCTTTTTTCCGAATATTTTTCCAAGGTTGTTCTGAAGTGATATTTAAGCAGCAGAATTTACAAGAACAATGGCTTCGGTGATTGTTTCAAATCCACCACGTTGACAAAATCAAATGACTCAGATACCTGAATAACACAAGAAATTTTTCAACATGCTATGACGATTCTGTGAATATGCATAGAATGTGCACATGAGGCTGTTTTGGATCAATTTGTTAAGCTATTCTATGCAGATGCACACTGGTGAAAATGTCTTGAAATTTCATTCATTTTCCAAGCACACTTGTGAATGAGATTTCAAATTCTTGATGATTGAATGAATAACTCAGTTACATGTGATTGAATTTTCAATTTTTGCTAAGTTATATTACCCGTAATAGTATAGCTTGGTAACTGAATTTTCATTCATGTGTGATTGAAATTTCAAGAACCTATTCAATCACGTGAGGGGACGTTGCTTCCATCACATGTGATTGAAGCTTAATGCAGACATTTTTAACAGTGCACGGAACACTTCCCAAGTAGAAATGCTCTAGTTATTGACGAGTTTTGTAACGCTCAACTAGCCAGATACTAGACACTTGCAAGTATCTCACCAGAACCCCACGAGGCACTTGCAAGCGTCCAGTTTTTGGCTACTCAAGCGTTACAAAACTAGTGAATTACTAGAGCATTTCTACTCGGGTTAATTACTCGAAACAGTTTCAATTGGATGTTCTGAGCAATACATTTGTAGAATTTTCCAAACACGTTCTTAAGATTATTAATTTTGTGTGTTCTACACGTTCAAGTTTCTATGATCAAGAAAGTGAAGTATTACGCCACTTGAATTTCAAAATTAAGAAAAAAGCGATTCAACAAAATCACTTGTTCCCACTGAAACCGCAGAAACGTATTGTTTAATCATTCCTCGCCCATTTCCAGCCAAACTTTGTCTATTCCTTGCTGATTTGGCGCGAGTGTCGATTCAAAACAGAACATTGTCTGGTTTTATCTTTGTGCATTGATCATTAAATTTTCAAACCAATCGACTTTCTGTTTCGTCATAACCTAGATATCTTGTATTTTGAATTTTAACAACTGCATTAAACGCGGATCAGAGAAGTTCAATAGTACACGAACAGCATAGAATCCCAATCCCATCGAAATTATACGATTCAACCGGTAATTTACATCATCGTGCTGGAGAAATTATTTCTGATATCCTATTGTTAAACCAATATGCATATACGAATTCCTCGGAAGAACGTTGCTGTGCACCAGCTGCCACTAGTCACATGTTTTTGCGCACGGTATTCTGTCGTCGCAGAATCTTACGTTACAGCTGCTCTCTCGTTTATCAGCGAGAAAGAGAAGGAGAAGAACTGGTGGGTTGGCCAAGCCACAGCGCCGCCCCTCAACACTCGACTTACTTTTGCCATCTTGTCTCCAATTTTGCGGTAACGTCTCTTCTCGTGGATCAAATATCCAAAATAACTAGTTCTGCTAGTTCCGGATGGAACTTGATACCCGCAAATTACGAATCATTTGTGCATATTAAATGAAGGATATTGAATTTTTACTGTAAAATGAGCGAAAAAAGTATCTCCTAGAGTGAAATTTGATTCGAAGAATTTGTATATACGCTATATTAAAATTATACAAAATCTTGCAATTGTATTAAAAACTAGGGGATAATTATCAACACAGAAAAATATTTGTTCATGCAGCAAATTTTTCTGCTGATCTAGCTGAAAATTTATTGCCACAGCTAACTGAATTGCTGAAATCGCGAAATTTTCAGTTCTGCATAGATAGTGGCGAACAAACTTGGCTGCAGGGGTCGACGTTTTTTGCTGCGAGAGTTGAAAAATGGCTGTGATAGCAATCAGATTTTGCTGCCATAACGGATTTGTTTCCTCCCATGTTCATGTTGAGTAGGTATAAATTTTTTTCTATTATACACAATTTTCATACACTTACAAGAAAATTCAACTGGAAAGACACTTTTTTGGACTCATTAAAAAACACAAAAATCTGTTCATTGACCAGAACAAACAAATTTTCTCATGTGATTTATAACAAATATGAGTTGTATTTAATTAACTGAAGATACCAATTGATAAATTAAATATTTCATCCAGAAGTTATGAAACGTTTAGTGCTTTCCGAGTAATTAATCGCAAGTATTTGCAAGTTATGAAGTGTTTTTCACTTGATGTAAGAAAATTTCAATCCTGATCGACAATATTCATTAATGTATCAATCAATGCCAGAACTGCAAAAAAAGGAATCAAGCAGTTCTTTCAAAGTTCTTCGTCTACATGCGAAATCCAATGCCTTCGGAACTAAAAAGTTTGTTCCGTACAGATTATCGATTGAATCCAGCTGAACCTCCAAGTCAGTCCTGCAATCCCTCAATTTCAGTTTTGAACAATTTGATTTTCAACGCTTCCGTCAAGAATAAATACATGTTTCTGCGAACCATCCATTATTTGTCTGGGACCAACTGACAAATTCTTCATTTACTTTTGAATTCTCACCTCAAAAGGATCAAATACCCGGAAAAATGTTTTGTGCGCTGCATATACAATTTTCATTAGACTCTTGATTCACTTTCAAAGAAAATTTCTGCTCATCTCAAAAGCGTGCCGGGTACAGCCTAATCAGCGTCGGGCAGAGCATACGCCGATATAAGAAGACACACTTTCGGTTAGAAAAAAGTAGACGTTAACTTATGAACCTTGTTACAGAATCAAAAAACAAGAATAAAATTCCAACCAGTTTTTCACGTTTTATCTACCTGCTACCGCATGAGCATCCGCATTGATGAGGGTGTTGAAAATCCACCAACAAGCTTCAACAACATGTACGCTACCTTCCATTTATTCTGCCACATTCACACGTGCATGGACATACACGTACATCGGTACACGTTATATACGGTACCATGAGGTGGCGCGCGCGCGTGCCCCCTTTCGGCCATAATAATAATTTTTACAAGCCCGCGTGTAATCAAGGCTGCGTGTTACACATGTTTCGTTCGTAGCCCTCCCTACCAGTCCACGTATTCCTTCCCTCGTAGGAATTGTAGGGGTGGTCGTGACACGTGGAAGGGGTGGTTCGTTCACGGTAGGGAGCGAAAACTGAGCCACGGAGGGGAGGGAGTTCTGGTTCTCTGTTCGAGGGGTAATATTTGGAGTAACGAGGATGAAGAACAAGAAATTGGAGTAACGAGGAGACAGTGGGTTATCGTTAGAGAGAAAGAGGGATGGAGTGGCAAGAGGGGACGGAGTACTCGAACCGAGCCTCACCGTTGAATTTCTGGTTGAGCTGCTGGTTGCTACTGTTGTGTTACTGTCTCTGCCTACGATGCTTTCCGGCTCCTTCCGGGTATTGTTATCCAATCACGCGTAGTCGCCATCAACATTGACGCGGAAGAACTGAATTTGTAATCAGTCAACGTGTTCGCGCGGCTTTCCCCCTGTTCACCATTTTCATTCTCCACGTATATAAGCACGCGTATACACGCACGTACACCACCTCTTTCGGTGTTTTTTGTTCCAATTCATTTTTTCGCCACTGTGAGTCGCGACGATCGACGGATCGACACGTGCTCCACGGGTGACTGAATGTGATGTAGTGATGACCATGAAATATTGCGATTCGATTATGGTGGTTCGGAAAAACTCAAGTGGGTGAAACTTTGGGTGCATAAAGTGTCTCCGCTGGTGATTAATTGAGGGATTAGTGATCCGTCAGGTTGGTACGGTGATGATTATATATTTTAGACTTCACATGTATTCTGCGAAAAGTTGGAACCACGCTGCAAGAAGAAGACTCGACAGTGAACTACAATTTTTCACTCAAATTTGATGCGAGCGGATGATGGTTGTTGCTATATGATCGCTCATTCATGTTGATACTTCACATTTCTGTTGTTTGGGGTGTACTGAAACAGATATAATCGAATTCTCATTTTCCTCCAGTGGAAAGTTTCACTCTTGACTGTAGCAATTCGCTTATTACCACACTTATTTCCAGGATAACATCAAATAGGACTTCCATTATTGTGAAAAAATAATGTAATATTCTAGAAAATCTCATCAGATCGATAGAAATGTTCCAACAACAACAACTGGGATTCTTGGAAGAAAATACAATAAATTAGAACTGAAATTTTCCAGTTCATCGAGAGTGTAGACCAAATTTTCGATCGAATCATTCAATTGCTTGAAATTCAGGTGTATGAAGTTTTTCCTTCATTTCTCTTGATTCTATTGAGAGAAAATAAATCTCTGATGAATTTTCTGTGTTCGTGAACTCGTCGCCACATGTTCTTTGATGAAATTCAGAATGTGTTCCGAAACTTATATTCCATATTTATATTGGAATAATTCTTACTTCTCGCGCAGGAACTGCGGGATTCATTCAATTATTCGCACGATTACTGAATGACAGAAATCTTAATAGTTCGTATAAAGAAACTCTCACGAATTTAAAAGGTGTGGCATTGATTCGGCAAGTACAAAACACAAAAGAAAAACTTATAATCTAAACGCCTCTCGTTGTGGAATCGCGCCAGAAGTTCAAAAGTATCCACGAGGTGCCTGTGTTTGTATTCAGCTCATTTTTTGGATTGACAGTTGGTTCGTAAGAATAAAAAAATGTATGAAATATCAATCACACAAAATTGAAAGGGAACAGTAGATTTGAAAATGTGAAGATTCAATAGATTCCAAAGTAATAAAAATTAATGAAAATTATTTTTCAAGTATTTTGTTTTTTCATTTATATTCGAAATGTAAAACGAAAGATATTGTGTGAGAGAAATGTCATTCAAATTTCACGTTTCACGATCATTTCTGTTCAATTTATGTGGATGTTTGAAGATTTCAAGTTTGTTTAATTCAATTTTATTCATGCATTCATTCAATTTTGTATAATAATCATCAAAATTGAAATAAAAATGATCGTTCATGAAGAAATTTATGATTTATGGTCTGGTAGATATTTTTCAAAGAAGCTCTCATTATTTTTGGTTTCCAAACAATTCTCGCGTAAAACTATCGAGCACTGAAGTGAATTGGAAACTTTGAGAATAAATTATGATACATAAACGTAATAAGGTTTGTTCAATCGGAAAGGAGTCTTCCCTACGGTCCCCACGCAGCAACGAATATCTCTGTAACATCACTGGAGTATTGTCTGAATATCTCTGCAATATTAAATATCCACATTCAACATTTCTTTTAGATGTTTTGTGAGATCGATGCCATGATATTCTTTTGAGATTTTTATATATTCGTATGGTGAGTCTAGCAATATTTCGAAGACAAGATAAATTTCCTCATAGAAACTTTAAAGGGAAAATAGAAAACTTTGTCGCAGTAGTAATTCTGACCGACAATTTGCACGAATGCACCAAATAACAAAAACAAGCTATAATTCAGAAAAACCAGCGAGGGTCAAATTTTGCAAATTTCGATTTAAAATCAAGCCAACGTTGGACCAATATTTATATATGCTGATTTTCTTATATAGAACTTTTCGAATTTCTTCTAGTTTCGACATGTGAAAGGAGATAGTAAAACATCAAAATTATCTGCAAAACGGAATAGGGATTAAATAATTCTCATTGCAATATTTTAGTGAAACTATTCCAAATGTGACATTGATAATGATCTGGAAATATTTTTGTGCTTTTCAGTGTAGCGATATTTGACGATATCGATATTTTATATAAAATTTGTATGAAGACTTTATCGATGTTTTATAAAATTCAATATAGACTCAACAAAATTTATATAAGATATATCGATATTCTTACATGTCACCCATCACTAATGTGAACAGTCAAAATTGAATTGTTTCAACGTTCAACGTAGTAAATTCAATCTGCTCAAATTGAGATGCTAAATAAATTTGAATGCTGGTGATTATTATATTCAATGGAATTCTATGTTTAAAAATATTCAATTTCCTCCTGTACAGAAAATATTCCCCATGTGGAATAATATATAATTATTATAAATCATTTGTATAGAATTCGATAAAGTTCACCCATAATTTCTATATAATTATATATAAGACTGAAAATTTTTCTATATAGGTTCGTAATTTCTCATAAAAATGTTATCCTATTTCCAGCATAGAATTTTATCAAACTTTCATACAATCTGTATTTACAGTCCGTGAATGAGAAACTTCCACATTTTACACAGTATTTTTCACAGAAATCAATTGAAATATTAAACGAAAAATGAATTTTTGAAATCACTCTCGTATGCAATTAATACGAATCCATTTACAGTATATTATTTTTAAATAAAATTGCACCGCTTGTATAAATATTTTATTACACACGAATGTGTATTTTATGGGATCAAATATTCGGCATAGGTACAAATAGTTTACTTTTACTCATCCACAAATATATCTGCTTTACCCCTCCCAGTCTTGTTTCGTGTTTACGCGTTGTTAATGGTAACCATTACATTGTATTATTCCGCGTTCCATAAAGTGGTTGCAACCTTGATTTCACGATTCATTTTTATTTGTGATTGATGTGAAATTTCGAATGCAATCTTGGAATCTCTATGATGACAATGTGAAATTTATTCTCCTTGTTTGGAAATTCTAACCTATCCATAGATGGAATGATTTTTTAAATAAAATTTCCTCTTCTATTGAATGTGAATGTGAATATCTACAGAATGCTTTTGGAGTGAGAGAGGGGTTTTCTCCCGAATAAATGCATTAGGACCTCGTAGGTTTATTCAGATGATTTTCTTCAATCAAATAACAATTCGAACGAATGTAATACTTCTGATGCTTTGAGCAGGATTCATACATAGTGCTGATGTTTGTTGATATTAAAACTATTTCGGTGTGGAGAAATTATCGGGTTCATTTAGAATATCAGGAATTGATATGCTGTTGTATTTCATATTGTATTATTATAATTAACATCACGATCATATTACTTCATTAATGATTATCCCTATGATTGAATTATATTTGCATGAATTCGCTGGAGGTACGGGTTTGAAGATGATTCAATCTCAATTCGCGAGAGCAACATCACGTTCAGGGTGTATACATAACCTAAAATCTCACCATGTACGAAGAAATTACAAGACATCGTTGATGAATCTCCAACTTCAATTCGATCCTTTAATTTGGAATTGCAGATTCCAGAATAAATCCATTCAAATTTCACCATTCTTTAGTGCGCTGTTTTTCAATTCATACTATCTGATGACTAATACACAGAAAATTCCCAATGCAACCAACTCATGTACTGTAGTTCTTCAGCACATTTATCTTACAGCACAAACTCCATACAAGGACATTTCCGATAATATGCAAGTGGCATAACAACTACAACTGAAGTTTTGTGAGCTCAAAAGACTTTTGGTAATATGTACTTCAAAAATTAGGAAATTTTTCTTTTCTCCAATCATAAATTCCGATTGTGGGGAAATTGTTTTCGCGTAGAAGATAAGGAAATTTTCATCATTTTGGAGGACTATTCTACCACTCAGGAGTTGGAACTTACAAAAAGTAATGGAAAGGCCCACTAAATTATGGTGAAACCTTCCCTATCCATTGAGAAACTTTGCGACCACAATTTTTTTCTATGGAGAAAAATTTCACAATTATTTTTCATACGAATAAGAGTCTTCATTGCAACCTCAACTTATTTTCAACTGCAAATTCATTTTTTTACATTCCAATTAGGTTATCTTTGAGACCACGTTCCATGCATAGTTCGAGATAGATGAATTTTTGGTGAATTCAGATTAATGAAATCTGCACTTGGGAAATGAATAAGTAGGTATGAATTCAAGCAATCTGGATTCATCAAAGATCAATTATTTCCATTCTTCAACTCGAAGTTATACGTTGAAAATGAAGCTCTAAATGTGATAAAAAGAGGGGAGATATGGCAGGCTTGGGCTATTTTACATTGCCTATTTTTTTTTTTTTAGTTAGTAAACAATGAACAATCGAGGAATACATAAAATAGTATTCAAGTATAATTCTCCCGTTTAATTTTGAAATTCTTTTCGTTTGGTTTTTCGAAAAAATTAATTTTGAGTATAGATTTGACTTAAAAATTAGTTGGTTTTTGGCTCAAGACGCCTTCTTTAGTGGATGCCTGGTGTCATCATTTTCTATGCATGTCAGCATCATTGAAGAAGAGAAACGGATCACTATTCTGTATAATGCTTCTCAGATTGGTGCGAAAATCATCGAAGTTCGTGAACGTCAAATTAGTTTGGCGTTGATTTGTCATGAATAAAAAATTATATTCGCAGGAAACTGAATTTTTGAAGTTGTAGGAACGTGATTTTTTGGAACAAATCGATATTCTCCATGACTTTGATTGATTGTTTCGATTGATTTTTTATATGAATATTTGTATCCCATAAAAACCTTAGACAAAATTCAGAACACCAAGCCCAAACGCAACCGATCATTTTATAGTCCAAGGTACTCCGATAAATTTTTGTTCAATAGAATTATTTGCAACAATTCATCCTTGAATTTATTGCAATGTATTCTCTGATGTGTTTTTGAAATAACGATTCAATTTCACTACTTTTAATCGAGAAGAATTTGGAACAGAAAATTAATTCTCATCTTCCAGCTGAGGTATATTTTTTTGGGAGACAGAATCGGATTTTTTTTCATGCTCTATAACTCCAAAAGTAGGGAACGTTTCAGCATGCAAGTTCATATACACGTACAATATTCCCTCGCCCACAAAATGAACAAGCAATATTGTGAATTTGCGCACATAAAGTACCAAGTTTTTATCATCTTCTGGAATTTTATAATTTGATCAACTGTATGCCATATCTGGGTTACAGTGGATAATTTCATGGATCAGACTCTCAGGACCTTCAAAGTTCTCACAGTGACGCTGGAAGGTGGTGAGAGAAAAGCCTTCCAAGTTTGCAGCAGTTCTGATTTTCAATCCATCTTTGTTTACAAGATTCACAGCAACTTACATCAATTTTTCATTGAGGTTCCCCAACACGATTTCAAGGCATCTTGAATTGTAACGGAGAGATAGAATATTATTCAAAACGGTTCAACCAATATATTATTTGATAAGCATTTGCTTATGGGACAAACTAGAACACGATCCACTGGTATGAAAAAGTCACTGATCCACTGCACACTTATAGACATATCAAATTCTTCGTAAATATAAAATCCAGACTCACATGTTATCAGTAGCAAGTGTACGCTGAACAAACGTTATGACACCTTGTAATTCAGCGGCATTCCAAGATGAGGTTGAAAAATGGTGCTTAAAAAGTGATATTACTAGCGTGTACAGTCGTTCCATAAACTGAATACGTGCGCTGATCCATTGTGACCCATGATCCCTTATCACTGAAATCATTGTCCTTACTGTCTTTGAACAATTCAAAATTCTTCCATCAACACTTAAGAGAAGAGAAACAAGAGAACCAAGGTATACAACGACCCAAGGCTGGTCATTGTTCCCTATCGGATCTGATGTGAAATCTTATTCCCATGAAGCTATCAGTGATTGATTACTTCTCAGTTCTCAATTTTTATCTGAGATTGATTGGGTGGTTGAAATTAATACAACGTCTCTACCAATATGCAGTGAATTTCCAATTTTTTTCACAGTGTACATGAACAGTAATTCTTTTTAATAAGAATATTTTATCCATGTTCTCTCCTACACTAGTGAGAATGGTTCAAATAGTGGGTTTCAAATTAATCGTGAATTTCCAATGAAGAATGGCCCGCAATTGGAATATTGCAATGTAGAATCATAATGTAGTTACATACCCTTCATTTGGAAATTACATTTGATATACAGCTGAAAGACAGCAACAGCTAATACGACATAATAGCCAGCTTATTAATGTAGTCTTTGATGTTCAGTTACAAAGTGTTCGTTATTGAACGGATCGAGAATAGTTCATCTTCAATTCCATGATGAATTCCTTTTATCATCATTAATTCCGAATATCAATTTCTATGGGAGTTTTGTGCTCAATTAATAGTTATTGGATTAATTCGAAACTGTTCTTAGGTCATTCAAATTGATTGATAAAGACTTGTAATTTTCTGAAGAATCATAAATTCTAAGCAATGAAATAAAATTTCTTGTTGATGGATATTTTTCAATTTCTTGAAAAATTAAATTTTGCTGCCTTATAAGGGGCAGCAAAAGCATAAGTCCGCCCGTAGCTGTCCTTATTATCGAATGAATGAGTTTTAGGAACCTCAATCATTGCGCGGAGAAGAGAGTATTGCTGACATAACAAACTGGTCTGCCACTATGCCACTATAGCACCTGCAAAACAAATTGCCAAATGAACACGGAAAATGATTGATACAACTAAACTTCTTTGCTGACAAAAAAATTTGTTCACAGAACTAACGCCTTAGCCGATCGAGTAAATATTCTTGGAAATACAACAAATTTTTTTGTGGGCGCTCTGATAACAAACCATTTTTCTCCGTGTGGCAGCCTCTCGCCACAAAATTGTATTCACGGGATGCTTTGAATATTATGTTAGCTATTGATTCGCAACAGAAAAATGTAGAAAATTATTTTCAGTAATGAAAGCAGGAATGTTTCCTTCACGGTAATTTGTTGAATCCAATTGAATTTCCATACCACGGTTCAACTCACCTGTTCATGAATCTGGGATCAGTTTAAGTTCATTCTTGGCCCAACCCGAGTAGAAATTGATATAAGGACTGATATCAGGTCCTGATGTGGACCCTATACATTGAAAGAAAAATATCCTAAATCCATTTCGATCGAAGTAGATTTTGTTAACTATTAACAAATCTTATTTGATCCAAAGATAAGTCATTTGTACTTAATAAGCCTTCTTTGTCACAAACAAATAAAAACACAAAGAGTGCTCTGGCGCAGGGATGCTCTCTAGTACAATTCCGGGATTTCTGATTGGTATTTCCATTCAACTCGTGATTATCATTAGGTAGATCTAACGGAAATTGTACTAAAAGAACATCTCTGCTCTGGCGTACTAGATTTTAACCCTTCTGGTCATCTCAAACTAAAAAATCCAATGAATTCTTAATCAGTAAAAATGCTACTATGGTATGAACCTCCGACGTATAAAAGGAACATTTCATATAAAATGTCGGTCGTTTAAAAAAAACAATTTCAGCATTTTTTTTTATGATTCTGAATTTTTAAAAAAATATTAAAATCGAAAAAATTCAAATTTTTGTTGATTCGTGCGATACAGATATGTATATTGAATGTTCATATCAAATTTGGAATGAATCGGTTCAGTAATATTTGAGATATCGCGTACACCAGCTGCAAAATGTAGTTTCGAGAAAAACGCGTTTGGAGTTTTGATCACGGAATCCCTCCAAGAGCAATTCGTCGACGTAGAAAATCAAGGTATTACATACAGAATAGCAAATCTCTTTGCTAAACTGGCTAAAAATTTGCTGCCATCGCTAACTGGGAGAGCAAAATGATCAACTAAGACAAGAAATTTTCCGCTGGATTAGTAAAATTTTGAGTAATAAATACCAAATAGCAAGAAAATTTTGATAGAGCAATAACCATTCTTTGTTGCCACTGCCAAAAAATCCCTTTCGTAGCTAACAAGAAATTTTAATGAAGTTTCAATGAAAAAAATAAAAACTAAAACATATGAAAAACTCAGGTCAAACAAGTAGTTCTTTTCATTCACAAGGATTTTCCATGAACGAGGAAATTTTCACTGTGTTTTGCTAATTTTTTCCTCTGCTCTCTGGAAAATTTAATATAGAGAAGACAAAACAATTTTTCAAGAGAGGAGAGAAGTGCTGTATCGTAAAACGGGCTGACTTTGACTTCAAGGGTAACTTCGAAACTCCGGCTGTTTGGGGCCGAAGTAAGTGTACCGAAGCCTAACCCTGCACGAGTAGCTGACCCTTCGTGTACAAATTCAATATAATAAGCCGAAAATTTATCATTTATAAGATATTTATTAAAATTCTATTCTTCTAAACGTTCCGCAAGTATACATAGAAATTTAACAAATAATTAACACTTGGCTCATTAAATTGTACCTGTACCAATGGTAGAAAGTCAGGCACTGGAACACCTGACTTTGATAGAGCACCAAATTACGGTTGAAACTTCCTTCCCGCCGCACAAGGTCACGCAAGTTCGCTCCACACTGGTGCAAAAAATATATCTGAAAATCTCTGTAGATTCCCCTGAATTTGACTGCGAAACTGAAAATCTCTAAAAAATTCTGAAAAACCCTCTCTTATCAGGGACGTTTTTCCATTGAAAACCTTTTTGCATATCTCTGAAAAAATCTGAATTTTTCTGAAAATCACTGAGAAACTATGAACACCTCTGGAATCCTCTAAAAAACTCTTCACCGAAATCTTCGGTGAGTGATCTTTAGTGAAATTTTTCCACCAGTATGAGAATATTGCAAGACCAACAAGACTGAGACTCCACTCCGGAAGAATGGAATTTTCACTCGCTCCGAAGAGTGAAATTCCATCCTTTCACAACAGTAAAATTTTTACTGTTGCATCACTGTTGAATCTTGAATATTCGTTCTTTTGGAGTGGATTTTTACTGTTATCGCGATTGCAGTATTTTCACTCTTCAAGAGTGGATATCCACTCCAAGCGATTTAGAGAACATGGAGAACATGGCCTTCCCTCTATCAAGATAATCATAATTACGGAAGGTGTGAATTTACTGAATGTGTATTGGATTCCTTGTTCAAACATAGTTCAAGGAGCTACTTGAGCGAGTTTGTAATACCGAATTTCATAATCACCTTGCCAAATAAATGTTCCGAGAAATTCAGATTTCATAGAAGTTTAGAGATTGTCGAAGAGAATTGAAGATATTCTGGCGCATTAGTGAAAATTCAGGGAAATTCGAAATAAATTCAGGATTGATTATTTCAAAAGAGATATGAGATTGCAAATCCCTACAAAATTCATACAATCTTTGAGTGGTTCGGAGAAATTCAGAAACATTTAGAAGAATGCAAACTCGACTGTTTCAATTGAAATTGGAATGCGGAATCCCGCAAAAACTCAGGCACATTCAGAAAAAATTGTGTAGATTCAAAGAAATGGAGAGAACTCCGGTATCAAACATTTCAGGTTAAAATGAAGATGTAAAATGCCCGAGAAGTTTATCAAAAACCATGGAGATTCGTAAAACCTTGAAGCAACCCGATGTTCCACATTCCAAATAAAAATTTTGGAGTAAAGAGTCTCGAGTCATTCAGTGGATTTCGGAAAAAGTAGTAATATTTTGGAATTCAGTTGAAATATTTCTGATGAAACTGAAAATTCAAGACTTACATCGAATCAGTTATCGATCAAATTTGACGAATTCGGAAAACTTTTTCCACCTTGGGAATCTGATTGTTCTCCTTTATATATGAAAAATATGAATATTTACCAATGTGAATCGTTTATTGGGTTTGTAAATTACAATGTGCAAATGAGTGCAAACAAAGACCATGCAGTAGAATTCCTGCAACAACTTCTGAGTCCCAAACTACACTTTACACAATCATGGGAAGTTTTTTCTTACTTCAATGATGGACTCTATCCGAGGATCGCGGGGAGATTGTTTTTTCTGCAAAAAATGAGAGATTTTTTGCCCATTTTGAGGAGTTATTCTGCATTTTGGGTATCAAATTCTTCATAAAATAAGAGAAAAGCTCAAGAAATCCTGGTGAAAAGTTCTCTCATCCAAAAAAGGAATTAATACAATTATTATCTAGAGTTCAAAGAAATTAGGAAATCTTTCCATAGAAAAGATCATGTTGTGTTTTTTTGAGGAAAGGACAAGTGAAGAACATAAAGTATATGTCCTGTTGTTGGTGTTGTACGAGAGTTGATCGGAGCGTGACGAGCGGTAATTGAATGTAGCTATGGCATTTGCATTGACAAGCTCCAACAGAGATAATTCGAATCTCGTCGAACGCAACAGTCCACACGAGCGTTAGGTCGTTTGTCAATATACGACGACGGGCGTTCAGTTTCCACGTTTCCAACGTTTCGTCGTTGTTTGTTATCGTATCTCGAATACCAACATCCTACCGGCACTTTAACACATCATTTCATTGAATATCCTATCTTTTTTTCATTCCATCAAAAATAAGATTGTTAAAGAGAGATGATCGTTGAGAAGAATCATGGTCCATATGATTCTCCGTTCTGGATTCGTTTGTATGCACTCTTAGTGCTTGCACTGTTGTACACGCACGATGAAGCTTCACTTTTGAAAATCAAACACAGGGAATGGAACAGATAGAGAGAAATCGCATCCTCTCAACTGCACTGTTTGTACGAATGTGCAAACAATGGTGTTACCCATTTCCTGCGCGAAACTCCTGACGATATCCAACGAACAAACAGTAACGTTTCGAATAATGAATAGATAATGAATGAAAAAGATATGGGATATCTTTCAGATGATTTCACAAATAATCTTGTCACGTTCATTGATGTATCAATGTTTTATGTCTATCGAGGGATCGATTGATCGAACCTTTTATTGCAAATCTCTCCTCCCCGACAACGATGTCCAGTACTACCACGCGAGTCTCACCACGAAAGGGTTGAGGGAGGAGAAAGAGTGAGAGAAAGAGAAGTGAAGAGAGGGCGTAGAGTCCGGTGGGAGATAAAGTGATAAAGAGAAGAACGAGCGCGAGTGAGAAAGAGGTGAAAAGCAAGAGAGGAGGCGGAATCAGGAACGGAAAGAGGAAGAGAGGAAGGGAGAGATGTGTGTGCACAGAGAAGGAAGGAAGATTGAGTTGGTTGGCTGAAAGCGTGGGATGTCAGAGGGGGTGTGAGGCAAGGGAAGAGGGAAAGGGATGCTGAGTGTGTTGGCATGGACCAGTGCGTCAACGGCTGTTGCCTCACACGAATCGCCGAAATTATAGTCAGTACCCCTCAAGTGAATCATTTTTCGAGACACGTAATTTCGAACTAGAATACTCGCTGTGAATGTGATCCCTTGATAATCCCAGTATAGAGTTCGGTTCTGGTGTTCTCGTGACCAAAAGATGTGTTATTCAAGGATTCTTCGATCTCCCCCATATTTTTTGGGAAAGAACATCAAGTGCTCTCGTGCATTCCAATTTCGGTAATAGTTTTTCTATATTTTTCTCAATCAGTTTCATCGATTTAATCTCTTTCAAGGCGGAAGGCAAGGTCTTGAAGGAGAGATTTGAATGCAAAGTTAGGCAGGAATCTGAGCCGTTGGTCGAGATATCAAGCATCAATTTTGTATTGATATATCTTGATTTGCAAGAGCATGTACACTTGGTCAACCGACGCAAAATGAGACTGAGGTTTCTGAGTGATTGACAGGAGGTAGACAACGTGTGGCATGTACCACGTGCAGTTTGACACGCGGTCGTTCGTGCGTATGGGTCGGTTGTTACTCGCACGTCGTTGCAAGGGATGAGAATCATGAGAGGATGTGGGAAGAGGAGAAAGAGAAAGAGGGTCGTTCTTTTTCCCCTATTTTTTCGTCCCCCACTACTGCCAATACTACCACAACGCTCCAACATCGCGTTCAGTTGAGTTTTCTACCCCTCCGACCCACCTGCAGATCTGGCCAGCGTGTCAGCCTAGGTGACGTGCGCAAAAATTGTTGAATGAACGGTGACGTCACGCGAAACGTTACGGGGGAGTCAAGAGTCGAGTCGTAAAAAGTGTACGACGAGTGGAGTATAGTTGCATCAACCGTCTCTTCCTCTTTTCTCCCTTTCCTTCATCTATACCTTCCTCTGCTTTAAAAAAGGGATACATAGAAGAGAACGAGGCTTCTATCCTCTCTTTGTAATTATCATCTTCATCGTAACAACGAGATTTTTGTTTTTGTTACAGATGAGCACAATCGACAACATAAACCTCTACCGTCGGCATGCCATTCAAAATAGTGACAACTGTGATGATTTTGTGGTGTTCAATCAAGTGTTGTGATCATTCAAAATGAGATAGGAATTCACAGAATGCGATTCGGGAAGTGATTATGTGATTATGATATAGTCTTTTTTCGTGACAATTCGAGATACTTTAATGAAGACACAAGAGAACATGTCAGGCTTGTGAGCATTGGAAATTTCATTTGAAGAGATTTTTTGGAAGTGAGAGGTATGTCAGGTCCTTGAGCTTGGCCCCCGGGGGCTCTTGCTTCCCCTCGAGGCTATCCCAAAGACCCCCCTGCTCGACGAATGGGAGGATGTTTCATCCGGCGTTGTGACTGCCTATGGAGATATACGGCCGCTGTAACGGCGGCGGCGGTAGCAGTACGATAACTGGAACTGGGACTAGTTCGGTTAGACCGTCCAGCAACAGCGATACAGTTAACGGAACAACAGCGGTTAATAGTACGAACGAAAACAGTAGTGCTGTGAGTGGCAGAATGCAGTTGACAGGGGCATCAGCGCCTGGGGCGGCAGCCTCCCCGGAATCCGGTGTCTCCCCTTTGACCGATGCCTACACGAAAATGACGAGCGATATCTTTGCGGAAAGAACACTCGGAGATTTTGTGAACGAACATCCCGGAGAATTGGTTAGAACAGGTGAGATTCGAATTTGCTCCTGCCCAGAAGAAAAATTGGAAAAGAAAACTACAAATGCACGTTCCTTATTGTTCCAGGATCTCCTCATTTAGTCTGTACGGTTTTACCCGCCCATTGGAGATCCAACAAAACTTTGCCGGTGGCCTTCAAAGTTGTTGCTTTGGGAGAAGTTGGCGACGGTACTTTGGTAACTGTCAGAGCTGGAAATGACGAGAATTGTTGTGCCGAACTCAGGAATTCGACCGCGCTTATGAAGAATCAGGTGGCAAAGTTCAATGATTTGAGGTTCGTCGGGAGAAGCGGCAGGGGTGAGTTTTCGATTATTGTGTCAATCTTTTCATTTATTCTTCATCCGTTTTTGTATCCGATACCGATTCAAGCACAAGAGATATTCATTCTTATCTATCATTTTACGACGGCTTTGATTTATGGACTGCTAAAGATATGTAGTTAGAGAACTGACTGACTCTGATTTTTGTTAGTCGGAATGTCCTACAAAATATTATAAATATTACAAACTCCAATAGTAAATTCTACAGAAAATTTGTCTTGATATTGATTACTAAAAAGAAAGGAGCGAAGAAAAATATTTTGCCAACAGATAGACAAATCTCAATGTACTCGGATAATCATAATGGAAGTTATTCGCGTGATCCTAGGATGCTAGCATTCAAGGAACTCAAAAATTTTATTTTCAAGTGCAGTACTCATCCTTTCTATACCTCCACTTCTATTCTTCTACCTCTATTGACTATACGCTCAGAGTTCTACGCTATTTGGATCATTCGAACACAAGGAAAGCACTCTCTAAAATTTTTAGAGTGAGATTTCACTCTTCAGCTAGTCGAAAGTGAGCCTGTCGACATTTTTAGAGTGATATTTTAAGGTCCCAAGTAAAAATTTTCATTTGGGGTTCGCTAAACAGGATTGGTGCAGGCGTGTTGCATTTTTCTGCGGTACTGTTACGGACGTGATGTGCCCGCACTGGATCTGCAACAGTACCGCACAAAAATCCAACACGTCTGCACCAGTCCCGTTTGGCGAACCGAAATTAACATTTTTACTCGGGGTTTGAAGTGAGAAACTCACAGCCACTCAAGAGTCAATTTTTCAATCCAAAAGAGTGAGGGTTCACTCGAAACGAGTGAAAATTCCACTCGAAGCGGACTGGCTCACTTCTGAGACTTAGTGGAGTGGAACACGTGATTTTTCACCCTTTCAGATTTAGAGAGCATGCTTTCAAAATATTGTCAATCATGAGTGATGTCAAGAAGCTTTTTCCATTCACATGGGATCATAATGAGACTACCATGAAAGTGTAGTGTAAGTTTCCTTGCAATCGAACGATTAGAACAGGAAATGGCATAAAATTCCACTTGGATGATAGCTTGAATGGGTATCTACATTCATATTCGTTTGAAATAATGACGAAATCATTCTTTGTCTACCGTTTTATCTTATGGCAATTATTGGAACAGAATGGAAGAGATGCATTTGAATCCCTAAGGGAAGCGCTTCAACAATCGGAACTCTCCAACTCTTAACTTTTCATTCATAAGTTTCTCTCCGTCGCGTTCATGTATATATATATTGTATGTTGACGTAGCAGTAAGTAAAAGGAACACCGAAAGGAAGAAAATACCAGAAGGGGAAATTGAACGGTGTAAAACCCTCTTCAAAGAATCTGCGCGTAGTAGGTATAATAGTAAGGGTAGGTCGTGGACGTCTTGAGACAATCCCCTCTAAGTTTTTCCTCGTTCTACTTTAAAAGAGAAAAGTCTGATTTTCGGAATAGGGTGGAAATGGTGGCCCGCGATTCAAGATGAGTGTTGCTGGTTTGAGAAAACGAGCGAAGCAAGAAAGAGGAAGGGATCTTCCATTTCTTGGGATGGGTAATGGGTTTTATTTGTCCGCATCACCACAGCGTTCACCAGTCAACCTTTCTTCTCTCCTTCGCCTCTTTTCATCTCGACGCCGACTTAAAGGAGAAACACTTCTCTTTCTTAGGTGACTCCGTTGACTCCCAAGAGCCAAGAGGAAGTGATATTAATTGAGGTTACTGGCGGGTTTTAATTAACCTTATTAACGCCGTTCAGTCTCCTCTCTTCAACGAAAAGTGATACTTTAATTACTCGCGACCCACTTGAACAAGTTTTCCTTTCCTTCGTGAAATTATTCTGATCGTAACGATGATCGAGACTCCGTTTTCTATCCATCAGTTCCTTCGAATAGAATGAAACTCGCGTGTAATGGATTTTCTGCACGTGTACAAATATATTAGAGATCATTAGGGATTCGTGGAAGTTCGTTGTATAGAATCGATGTTCTTCCTCCTCTCGGGAATATTCAAAGAGGTCTATCTCTTCTACAATGCTAGAGAGCAGGCGAATCTGACGAGAGAAGACCCTTCTCTTCCTAACATTCTTCATCCAAGCTTATGTTAATTCCGTGTACGAGGAAAACAATTGAGAGCTAATCTCAGACAAATGACTGACGCGCTCTGAGTGAACTGTTCCTTTCTCTGTCCCCTTCTCTCCTCCCTTGACTCCAAGATACGACGGAGAATTCGATGAATTCGCTATTTGAATCAAGGCGTAAAGCCTAGTCTTGTAGGGGGGGGGCGGTGTTAAAACTTCGTCTATCCTTCTATTCTCCCTCGTATCTCGTATTCTCTTGCAGTGTTAGGAATCAATTCTGCGAGAGAGATGATTTTCACATTTTTTTGAATCTCTTGTTTCGAATTAAAACACGGTAGGGAAACCCTCAAAATGATAAAAAATATTCATCAATCATTTTTCATACACAAACATTTATTCCCCCTCATGACACTCGTTCATTTCCCGCACGCACTTTATCAGGAACTGAAATGAAGAGCTCGTTCAATATAATTAAAGAGTAATTGCTATGAAGTGATGATAATGAAGACCAAGGTGAATGAACTATCCACTTCCATGCTCTCATGAAATATCAGTGATATAATACTCGAGTTCAAGATCATATACCAAGCGAAACACACTTATGGGATAGTTGAAGATCCGCTTTGCAATATCGATGATAAGCCGCAGTCCCCTTTCCTCACGTACAACTATAATGCCTGCTTCATCACTGGCTTCAAAGTCTAACCCTGAAGGTACATCGCATCGTTCTCATCCACCCTTCAGGTCTAAGCCCTTTAACGAGATAAATCATTTGGGGCGCTTATAGTTTCAATCTAAAGTACAGGGAGATGAGTACAAGAAGAGATAAGTGAACTTTCTGCGACTTTGAATTCACCTGAAATTACACTCCTTCTTCTATTCCCTCGAAACCCTCAGTTTTTGTTGAAAATAGTTCAATGACGATTACAATGGTTCATCAAGATCATCATGAATTCGTTAATAGGTCACAATGTAGTGCGTTGCCAATTTGTTGGATGGAAATTGAAATTAATTAATTGATCTGACAGCATCGGACAGAACAATGAACAGTAGTTGACTGTGTAGTGACATATGTATGTGCATACGACGGCATGTTCTCTCAAACATAGAAACGTATGCTATTGAGCATAATGAGCTTAACGACGAAAACGCTCCTATCGATCGATTCTCCTTAATCAGGTTATTACCGAAATACCATCAAATTCTACACGTTTTCGTGAGTTTTATTTCAACGAAATAGGGGATTGTGATTCAATGAACGAGAAAAAATACAAATATCGAATACGATTTTTCATAATTTCAGTGGTGACTGGCACCGAAAGTGATACCCGTTTAACAACGCGTGCCAACCTAACATGACTTAACCTATCTCCTCACTCTCCTAACGGTAACCAGACAAAGAGAAAGAGGGACAGGACAGAGCTGTTGTTCACCCCTTGGATGGCGTGACTTGACTCGCATACAACTCGAAGGGGGACGAGAGGGAAACCCCTCATCTTCCTTTTTAGAACCAGAACCTCGCGTGGCGAACCACCCTGTGGCCACGCTCGACACTCGCCATTATTTCCTCTCTTACCTCCATCTTTCTATTTTTTCCCTTTCCTGTCTTCCCTCAATTTGCCTTCTTTGACACGATAAAAAGTCGGGGTAATTGTTCTTCGAGGTACGCGATGGAAACGACAATTATGCGTAAATTACAACTGATGCTATATTACAATCATTCTTATACTTTGTACCTTTTGTCGCTCGAAAGTATCCTCATAAAACTCGTACTGTGCAACGGTACATAATTGAGGTTCCTTGTCATCTAACTCGATACATTAACGTCACTTAATTTCGTTACACTATAGTTTCACAAAGACTAATCGCGTTTAGAAAGTTTGGACATTGGACTGTACTACTAAATCTATAACTTCAAATTATGATATCATATTATTCCTTGAAAAAAAAGTATCACGATTGGAGAAGTTTAATAGGATTTTGTAGAATTCACATTTCAATATGATTCTTCAATGTACGGTGAACCATTATCATTTATTATATTTTGTTCCAGGTAAAAGCTTCACTCTGACGATAACCGTATCAACAACTCCACCTCAAGTTGCCACTTACACTAAAGCAATTAAGGTGACTGTAGATGGGCCACGCGAGCCTCGCTCCAAGACCAGTGAGTATCACTGTAAGCATTGCTGTTCTCATTATTTTTTACTGTTGTTATCAATATGAGTGTTGAGATATAGCTGTTTTATACTATGTCAAGATTGTTTTACTGGAGTCGTTAATAGAACGCTCTATCGTTCGACCGTTTACAGAGGCTCTAAAATCCAAGTTGGAAGGATTCGGGTATACAAGGTAGTAGTGCGGTTCGAGTCGTTTCAAGCTCGACCGTTACCTCTTCTACCGTTTCCTAAGTTCGCGCAATCGCCATTATTTATAACCGCGGTGGGTGCATAACATTGATAAAGGGTTGCGGCTGTGAGCTGCAGAGATACCTCCGATGTATAAGGGTATAATATGTATGGCGGTACCGCCTACAAACTTCGCTACCCATAATAGTCTAAAACGGGAACTATGTTCCTTACCAGGTACGTCCCTGCAACTCGAGACATACAATTACCGGCACTGCTCCGTTATTTGGTAGGTTTGAGGTGGAGGGAGAGAAGAAACGTTGAACCAACCCCGTAAGGAGAGAAGCTTCGAACACGTCTCTTCCTTGTTGTTACGTAATCCACGTAGCGTAAAGATGGTACCACGTTCACGTAGTCTCCCTGAAATTATATTCATTGTTGCGTTTCGTGAAGAGGTACTTTCAATCCTCATTCTTTTTTCCCCTCATTTCGCAATGTACACAGTTCCTTCGTATATTTTATCACGAACTTCAGTTTGCATCGAATTATAATTTTTATACATCTCATACACAAATTACAATCATTGTATAAAGTTCCAACATTCAATGGACAATGGACAATGGACTATTTCCATTTATCAATAAACATACTCTATAAAATCATTCCGTAGAAGCAGATCCCTCATTTTCAATGAAAAAACAATTTCCTCTGCATCAGGGGATAAAATCGATCATTGAAATGTATAAAATATTCTAATGAATGCTCAATTTAGATACTTGGAGATAAAATATAGTATGACGAGTGTAGTATTACCAATCTTCTGAAGAGCGGAAAATATGACAGAGAGATTCGATGCTCGGTTGTAACGCATATTACCGAGGAGTTTAAAAATAAACGCACCTTTGGGCGGCGAGTTACGTTACGAGGGCTTTACGTTTGAAACAAACCATTTAAAACTGTAACGAGGCAACAGTGTGCGTAGATCGTGACAATTTCAGGAGACCCGTCACGAGATGAAAGGGTTGCGCCCTCCTGGGTGGCCCTTTTGAGTTCCTTTAGACATCGATATCTACATGTCTTCCGTCAGACTCGTTAAATTCTCCTTTTGTTTTCCAATTTGATGCGTTGTTTACACGCGTACACAGAATGTTCTGACATGAATTCATGGTTCCAAATGAGGTGCGTGCATCCGAAACGTCTCAAAGAGGGTACAGCCAGATCCCCTTCTTCCTCTTTCGATCAATTTCCTTTGGACTCTGCTACCTTTTCATGGAGGCTACCTTCGATTACGGGACGAGGGTAGAATGCGTAATGAATTGCTTGTTTAATTAATTACAGACCCTTGGGTGCGCGCGCGAACGCGTGGTATTCAGCTTCTATGCTGTATTTGTTGCAGAAGGAGTTGAACCTACTTGGCAATTTATTTTCCGCTCGAACGGTGTGTGATTATAGAATTGTGTCCGATTCTGAATATGTTTTGAGGAAAATTTCCACTGGAATTGATTTGATAATGAAGTACTTTTGAAGAGATTTAATTCACCTTTTGGTCCTGCAGAAAAATATTTGATGTTATATAGAAAAAGGGGACTGAATCCTGGTAGAAATATTTCACCGATAATTACTGAAGGTATCTGAGATTTTCAATGGGGAGCTTTTCAGACGATTTCAGAGGCGTTCCTCTTAAGGTGTTCATAATTCCTCAGAGACTTTCAGTGATTTTCGATAGAATTCAGAATTTTTCAAAAATCTTCGTAGATATTCAGTGGAAAAACTCGCCCAATGAGTGGAAGTTTTTCCAAATTTTCCTGAGATTTTCAGAATTTTTCAGTTTTTTCAAAATTTGGAGAAGTTTTCATAGGTTTCCAGAGTTTTTCAGATCATCTCAGGTTTCATCAGAGTTTTGCAGATGAATTTTCGTCACCAAGGAACTGATTGAAGAATACAATTCACTCCCATTAAAAGGACGATACTCTAATGAAAATTGATAATTACTCATTGCACTTGAACCTTGCGAAGGACCCAAGATTGCAATATTAAGACTGACAATCGCGCCAAGATTAGTGTCAAGCTTGGTATGTCAAGTCTTGTTAGGTTTGCCTTGACCGATGCTTGGCCCGTCATAGCTAGGACCAAGCATATTTTGCTGTGTTGAATTTTTGATATATATCAGAGCTTGGACGCTGAGCAGAGAGCGTTATCATCATCCTAAACATTAATCTAGCTTGGTAACACTGTTCGCAATCAAGTTACACCCGGTGATGACTACACGGAGAAGAATGAGGAGTAACTGCTATTCCAATCACGGTAGCTCTTACTCCAGTGCTCCAGTCAGTGACTATTTTCGGAGTAAAAGTCATTCCATTGGAGTACTTTTTACCCATGTTAAAGAAAAATTCACTTTGTAAGGGTAAGCCACACTGAAAATACCGTAGGAGCTACCAAAAAATGTTGACCAATTGTATGGAGTAAAAAAACATATCTCTTTCTTTTTCTCTGTGTAGCATTGATTCAAACCTGTTACCAAGTATTCAAATGTGGATATGAATATTAAATCAAACTTAAGCGCCAAACAACAATCTATCCTACTCATTCAGCTCAACTTAGTATTGTATATTAACCATGGCACCAATATCGATTGCAAGCATAGAACTAATATTGAATTTTGATAATGCACCAAGCTTTGGTGCGAAACATTGAACATTGTTAAGATCTCAGACATTAATCTAGTTTGGTGCCCATGTGTTGACTAGCATTGGCTGAAGCTTGGCACGAAGCATGGTAGATTCTTCAAAGCAATAATGGGATAAATGAGATGTTTTGAGCAGGGTATTGATTGTTCGCCCTAAGAAAAATCTAGGTTAAATCTTTGAACATTTAGATTATAATTCTCAATAATTTTTTTTCAAATGTTCAGAGATTTTTGGCGAAGGGTGTGTGAGAGGATGTAAAAGGTGTTCATGATTTTCCAGAGATTCATACCCATGTGAAAATTTAAACCGGGTCAGTACTGGTCCGGTTCAAATTTCCACAAGGGTAAGCATTCAGAGTTAAACATTTCTGATAAACTTGAAGACCACAGATTCCCAAGAGATTCAGACCAATTCATAGCCGAGTATTTTAGCTGAATTCTGGAAATGCTAAAGAAATTCAGGGACATCCAGAAAAAGTAAGAGAGATTAAGAAGAATGCAGAGGGATTCGAGTGATTGATTTATTATATACTCCATCTAGAATTAAGATAAAAATTCTAGAGGAATCGAAGAAAGATTCGGGACCTTCATTCGATCTTGAATACTTTAGTTGGAATCAATTTTAGGGATTCAATAAAATCCAGAAGAAGTAATACAATCTTTGGAGCAATTCAATGTTCAATATTTCAGATGGAATTGTAGGTTGAAGATTTCAGATTCAGCAAGATTCAGAGGAATTCATATCAGAATAAGGGATTCAAAATTTTGGAGGGATCCAATGAAACCCACAGAGATTTAGAGAATATGGCGGGAAAGTATTTTTCATTGAGGTCTAAAATAAAAAAATCTGCAGAAAATACGGAGGAATTCAGGACTCATTTTCGAAATTGAATTGTGAAGAAATGTAGAAAACTTCAAGAGATTTTAGATACACTGACAGTCGAATCCTTTGATTCCAATCAGAGATAAAAATTCCAGAGTCAGTACATATTATTTATTTTTCAAATGAAATTCAGATGAATAATCGGGGAGGAGTTTACAAAAATCCACTATTGATTCCATTTGATGAGCCAACGATGTCGGTAATCATTAGAATGGAATCAATTGATATTAAACCATTCCAGCGGCGTAGCGACAAATTCTCCCTTCTTCTTCCATCGACGTGTCACAAAGGACAAGCATGGGAAAGAATTCGTGGTTACGCTACTGAACTGATCTTTTATTTATTAGGGAATTCGAGTACATGATTGGAGGTATCAGAGCATTCATATCCTATTTTGTGAGAGGGTTTCGAGAAATCTTCCTAAAAAACGAATTTCCCAGATCTACAGGGAACAGTTCTACTGGTGTAAGTTCGCTCAAGGATTTTCACCAGAACTGTCTGAACATTCAAACATATTCAGAAGGACTGAAAACAGGAAATGTGAGGATAAATTTTGTGATATCCAGGAAGAACAGGGAACAGTTGCCAAGATTGAGAAGATTTTTCAGGAATTTGGGGAGATTTTGAAAAAATCTTGGAAATCACATTTGACAGATTTTGAAGAATCCAGAATCACTCAGGAACTTGGAAAAAATTGGCAAGATTCAAAGAAACATAGTTCGATTGAAGTGATAGTCTCAGAGCAGTCTCCAAGAGGTATCCAGTGCATTTTCAACGAACAACAAGAATAGTGTGAAGAAGGATGCTGCACTGAAAGAAAATTTCTTCCAGTCAAATAAATGGTTATTTGGCTGGAAGAAATTTTTTTTCAGTGTACGTGCCGCTCAAAGATTCTAACATAAGTAGTGTTGCCGCGATATTATCGTCGATAATTGAGGAATAATCGATTATCTCAATTTTTACACGTTCCTATGGAATATATAATCCACGAATCTTCGATTATGCTCATGATGAAACGAAATAATGAATGATTCCAGACTTGTACACAAAATAAACCAAGATATACTTCCATTTATCGTTACGATATATCGATAATTATCGTTACGATAGTAAAAGAATATTTTGATTTATTTTGTTTAAAAGACCAAGATGATCCATTATCCCGTTTCATTTCGTGCACAGTCGAAGATCTACGCGTTAAAAGTTCCATGAAAACCTGTCAAAATTAAGATAATCGATTATTTCTGAATTTCGACGATAATATCGCGGCAACACTAAACATAAGCTCTGAATGATTTCTAGAAGATTTTCGAATGTTGAGAAAACGGTTCCCAAACGAATTTGAAATGTTATAGTTAGGGTATCGTGATGAAAGTATCATCATGATACGGCCACAGGAACATGATGTCCCAAGGATCATTTCCATACAGGTACTAACCAACCAGAAATTCACAACCGGCGCAGTACTGCACCACTACTCGCCAAGACTGGCAGGGTACTGGCATTTGTCTGGGATGATAACGCTTTTCTGTACTGGGGATTGAGTACTAATACTATTATTCACAATCAGTGCAGTGCCTTCACTAGATCAGTACCTGGCCGGCATTAAGCTCTTAGTACTGGTTCATCAGTACAGGCATTGTACTGCATTTCTATGTATCCAGTACTAATCCCGTATGTGTTGGCCAAGTGTTGAAAACCCAAACCAACAAACACGAGAGATCTTGAAGAGATCTACAAGATATCTTCAAGAAGATATCTTTTAGATACATCGAAAAGATGTCTTCTAAATATCTAAACGACGTCACAAAAGAGTAATCTTCCAGATATATCGAAATGATATCTTTTGGACATCTTCAAGAAATGTCAGAAACATGCCTTCAAGGTATTCCTGTAAGACATCTTTTAGATGTCGAATCAGCATAGTCCAAAAGACAGCTTGAAAGAGTTTCTAAATGATATCTGTTACACATCTTGAAAATTTTCTGTGTAAAAAGGGCAAAAGTCACGCCATGTTCTTTTTTCAGAACTCATTGGTGATTCTTTTGTGCTCTCTGGGATGTCTTAATGATTTCGAAAAGACCTCTCATAGACATCTCAAAGTTAAGCAGAAAAGCAAAAATTTGTCATTATCTAAAAGATTTCCACTGGATACATTGAAGATCTCTTATGCAACAGTTTTCACTGTCCTCAAGATATCTTCAGTACCTAATCCAAAAGAGGTCTGAAGAGATCTGAAGACATCTTTTAGATTTCTCAACCGAAGATATCTTGAAGACAGTGGAAATGGTTGCACAAGACATCTTCGAGACATCCGGTGGAAATCTTTGAGACGATCAAAAATTAGTGCTATCTGGATATTTAAAACGCATCTTGGAAAAATCCAAAACGCATCTTAAAAGAATCAAAAACATATCTTGAGGCACCTAAAAGATGTCTCCCAGATATCTAGAACATATCTTCGCCAACGTGTCTGAAACATATCTTTTGCAAGACCTTTTGGAGATATCTAAAACTTGTTGAAATTTGTTGCATAAGACATCTTTTAGATGTCTGAAAGATACCTTCACGAAAGTCTTTCAAGACATCTTCCATGATTTTAAGACATCTTTTAGATACTAATATATATCTTTTCGTTTGTTGGGAACACTGGTACTGTACTGCACCTGTTGTCAACATTGGCGTAATTCGGATTTTTCTGATTGAGTAAATAGGCCTCAAAAAAGGCTTGGAATAGCTTTGAAGTATTCGTAAACCAGTCCCCAGATATGCTGCTATGGTTTTCAGAATGGATCTCGAGCCTACTTATACCAGTTTTAAAACACTCTCCAAATATTCCTTGAACAGTCAAACATTTAACTCACAGTGCATTGACAGTATTCACCATTCTCAAAGATTCTTGATGTGCAGCATCCGAACGTTGTATATTGTGCATGTCCCTAAATCTTCTATTCAAATGAAATAATCGTGAAAACGTTAAATCATTCCGAAGTCCCACTGGGTCTTCAAGGAATCAATGTAAGATACTAAAGGTTCCCATCAACCGTAAAATTACGCGTCACTTTAATGTTTTTTTTCGATCATTAGACATTTGGAGACAGCAGAGAAGCAGAAAAAGACAACAGTTCCTATATCGGCGACTCGAGAGGTTCGAGACTATTGCAGAAGTCGAAAGTAGATGACTGTTCGGTGTGTTCGATGGTGACAATGGGGGCGGGGTACAGAGAAGGGTGAAGAAAAAGGGGTCGATGAAACGAAATGAGGATCTGTCGCCGCCAGCTGGTAACTCTCGAGAAATTCCCTGGCAGTCGCCACGCGTAAAAGGGGATGTCCAATGAAATCGATAGCCAAGACTTTAGATAGTAAACCCTCCTATTTTCGATTCTGCTTCATTATATGAATACTCGCGCCGAAGATTCTTTTCTCATCTAATATCTACATTTCGTTACTAAATTCTAACTCCTACCATACATTGTCAGAAATATCTGGAAGTTTTTTTCAATTACGTACATGAAATCAGCTTCATATACATTTTGCATCAAAGTTAATGTACAAAAACATGAAAAGACTATAGATTATGCTATAGTTTACATTAAATTTCATGTAAAATTTGCATGAAACTGAATTCATGTACGTACTTGAAAAAAACTTCCAGTAAAAACATTAAAATTAATGAAGAAATTTTTAACAGTGATTTCTAGAAATTTAGATTCCATATTTTATTCTCCCACTTATTCAATACTTTGATTTTACTAAATCAAGTTGTAAAACAAAGAATTGTCATTCGCACAATAATTAAAATGGAAAGGATTTTGATATATATATAAATATATATACTCCATAGAATATCCATTTTCGTGGAGTGCAATGAATTGAAACGTGATCCGGCCTACGGAAGGTCAGGAGAAGGAGTACTGGAAATGCTCTCGACATCTAATGAAATACGATGAAGAACGCAGTATGTATCTAAATACAAAAGGGTTAGGGTGGCATGATAAATACTGGGGTCGAGCGGTATAATTTATTAAATCTATCAAGGTTCGCCCGGCACAAACCACCCTCTTCATTCAACTGATCAGAGAGAAGTTTGATGGTGAACTCTGTTTTTTGTCCACTATTCTCCAGCAGAGATTTATACACACACCTTCATAGAATTCATTTAAAGGACAGAATTTTATTCTATAATTGAAAATTAATGAAAGAAAAACCTGTGAGGGAGTTATTTCGTTTTGTTTTCTCCAATCAGTATCAAACACAAAGAAGAAAATTCACCACCTGAAATAGTCAATCGTGGATAACCATATAGGAACAATGTACGAATCGTCGTCGGCCGTTCAACAGAATCTCGTTAGCTCCCGGGTACAAGTTCTCTCTGACTCTCTTCGTTCGCCCCAGTATTCCGACGTCGCGCGTCCCCATTGTGTCCTCGGATCGAGGGTACCCTATTCAGCAAACCGGCGAGAATTTCGGGTTGCCGAGTTAGAATTAGGGCTTCGATTGGATTATCAGGACGGTAGAAACCCCTCTATCTCTAGCTTTCTCTCTCTATCTCTATATGTATGTATGTATGGATATAGCGATCGCATACATTCTCCGCTGTATTTGTTCTCTGTCTTCTCTCGTTCTGACGCTTTGAATGTGGTCTCTCCAGTGCCTTCCACGACAGGGTTGGTTCGTTGGCTTCGAGGCACGGTAAGAGAATCTACACGTATCTAAATACTCCAGGGACTGCGACTGGACTACGACGTAGCCAGGGGCTACGATGTTCGCCCACTGGGATGTCTTTAATTGTGTTGGCGATGCCGTACCGTGGGCATGAAACGTATCGAATTCGCATTGAATTAAATTCTGTACAAAGAATGTACACTTTTATATCGTATATGATTGTTTGTTTCAATAGCGATATCATCTGTAAACGGCAATGATTGGTACGTGAAGTCCATTGAACAGGCGCACGGTTGATCGCAGTATTGTCTCTTTTAGGGCAGCAGCAACAGTTCCACGCATTTGCCTTCGCTTCTCAACGGCCGTTCTTCGCTTCGTCATTGGTGGATCCTCTGCAACCTCTACCGAATGCTTTGCAGCCTCTGCCAAATCCACTCCAATCTCGGGATCCACTGTCATCCTTCAGGCATGCCATGCCTGCCAATTGTCAGAGTAAGTACATATGTGTTTATATATACACGTACAAATTGGTGATCAGTTAATCTGCGCAATCGATTCTTGACCTTCGACCCTCAACACGACACGACGTCGTGCTAACCGCAACCGCTAACCTCGATGGAATGACTTCGTGACAGTTCTAGCCATGAATATTGAATCTCATGATACATACGTAAATAATCAATTTATCGCATTTCCTCATGAATTCCAATCTACTGGAATTTGGAAAATGAATTACTATAATTGGTTTTACAATGAAGATATCGATGTATAAGATTCGATGAAATAAAATGTGATCGAAATGAGCGTGTCAGGTATACGAATCCCTAGGATCAATGGTCGAGATTAAATTTCGAACAAGTGATGAGAGGGAAAGACTCTTTCGTTTCATCGGGTTACAGCAGCCTCAAGGAATAAACTATTTGAATAAATAACTAACTTGCCGAACTTGGGAATATTTCCAACCAGACGAGAGAAAGAGGCAAATGTGGGAGGGGAAGAGTTGAGCTTTTGGTAGGTAGGCACGGGAGTAGGAGCAGCAGCACCAGCAGCAGTAGCAGCAGTACTAGAGCTTCTCAGCTTCAGAGGCGGAAACCGCAAGCCTGTTCAAAGCTAGATTAAATATTATATTACAGGGGTTGCCACGAGTGCGCGACCTCGGCTAGGGCGGATCTTCTTTTCTTCCTCGTCCTCCTCTGCTGCTCTCTATCCGTTATATTTATTCTGCTTTTTGGTGTCTGGAGTGTAGCAACTCTCATTTTGACACATATCCACACGCACAACATTATTTACACACTCATCATCGAATACATCGAACATTGAATTTGAGAGATCAATCCCTCGGAATTATATAACAAATTCATCAACAAATTCTTAATTTATATTTTGTATCAAAGTATCATATCGTCTACTGGATTCCAGTTATTTTCCTCTCATCGGCGGGTTATTCTCCATCCTCCAATTTATCTGATCCTCTGTGAGTTTCAGATTCTACAAAAAAATTGCCGAACGAACTCTAGACTGGTCAGTTTAATGAGTTATTACCTCAGACTGGTGTAGCCAACGTTACCGATTGAATTTCCCGATAAAGTATAAAACACGCCGAATATTTCCTTTATTAACTCCTCATCCCTTTGCTCTGCTTCATCTACGTTATGAAATTTGATGGTATTCGATATCCCATACATTTGATTTCTAATGTTATTTTCTTCAATTACTTGCAGATGTACTGTAGTCAATCAAATGTTTTCATTAAAGTTCCTTTTGAGCGAAGAGTACGAATGAACCTGACGTTATCTTTCATTCCACAAGACGAAAGTCAATGGACAACATTCAAAGAGATCCGCCGATGTTTTTAGAATGTTTAGAATGTTTTGAAGAAAAAAAGATAGGGTTTTAAGGAACGTGAGGAATCCAGGGAAACCAGAAGATCTGGAAAGTACGATGGTTCGCAGTATTTAGGGTTGGCTAGCTAGCTCCTTTCTTTCTTTATATCCTTCTCCTTCTTTCACGTTGCCGTCAGGACAGACCAAGCGTGTTCGTTGGAGTTGGGGTTGGTTATTTGAGTTGGCTGTGGAACTACGTGGGGAGATGATGACCAACCCTTTGATCTCGATACTCCCTCGCTGCTATTCCATCCTCTCTTCTCCTTCGACCTCTCTCAATTGAAACCTCTGGTGAATTCTTCTATCATCTCCCATCAACGTTTTATGATCCATCGGTCCGAAACGAATCGTTCTAGAAATCAGTTTCACAAAAATGAATTTGACGAATTGATTTTGTGTTCACAGATATGTCGCAGTTTGGGTTAACAACGAGTAACTCTTGGGGATATGGGAGTACAGCCGGTTATGCCGGTTATCTTCCGGGACCTCTTTCATCGTGTGCCGCTCAGGCGCCGTTCGCACCTCCACCTCCGCCACCACCACCACCGCCGCCTCCGACATCATCTCTGGCATCTTTTGCGGGAACCGCATCTATGAGCACCCCCACTGCACCCGACTCCACCGCTGGATCCACCGTCTCTTCCGGTACCACCGGGACCACGCCGCAACAAGATGCTTTTTCCGCTGTTTCTTCATGTGAGTTCGAATCACAATTTTTTTTCCAGCTGTATCCATAAGTAGAATATTTGAATCCCTTGGGAGAAAACATTTTGATATATTCTTGTAACTCGGGAAAGATGAATCCCAAATGAAAAATCACCATGATCAAAGAGAACCTTTGATTCTGATTGCAGTGGTACCGGATACCACTACTCCTGGTCAATCCGATCCCTTGGATCCATTGAGTACCCTAATGTCCGGAACCGCGACAAGCCAAAGGTATCAGGAGTACGTATCTCCAAGATCCTTGTCAACCGATTCCAGTAACACGGAAAGTCCAGTACACGAGGAACAAGGCTTCGGCCAAAACTATGGCAATTATTTTCCAACTCCCGGAGTCCTGCCGAGTATCCTTTACTCTCAACTTTATGGCAATCAGTTTCAAAATTCCGAAAACTCCGATCAAAGAGCAGTGGTGGAAAGTTGCAGCGTTGTGAGACAAGAAGAAGTTAGACCGGACAACAACGTGTGGAGACCTTACTGAAACTCTGACGTCGATCAGCGATCCTCTATGTTATCCGATTCGTGATTTATTCGAGCTGTGAACTGTGCCAGTGCAATATAATATAACTAATCCAACAATCTGGTCACTTATGAAGTCCCTAGTGAAGTATTTATGAATAAAAACAAAAAATTGCTGAAAAGAGAATGCCATCGACGAGTAACGCGCAATGATACTACACAGTGTGGGCATTAATCTTCGTAAAGTTTCGATGGAAAAATGATGATGATGATGATGATTGTGTCTCATCGATAAAAAATGGACACAAGAGAACAATCAGGAAAGAACCTGGGGTGGATAAGTGTGGAACATGGGAGTGCATGTGTGCGTGAGTGTGCATGTGTACCAGTAGATGTATCTGTATAATTTTGAAACAACAAAACAAGAAGAAACCAAGAAGAAAGTGCGAAAGTGGGGATATTATTGATGATGTAAATACCTGTAAATATGAACATACGAAACTAGGCCGTCACTCTTTCATCGAGCTTTGTTGGTGATTGTCTCTTACGGTTGGCGGTGGTCAGTTGATCATCTTTTTATTCGGTTATGTTTTATAGTATATCGTCATTGAACTGCCACCGGGGAATCAAGTGCAATACGTTTGTTCGATTTTCTTTGATTGTTTTCACTTCGGCCGATGAGGTTTTATCGTAAAGACGTTGTCTTCGCAGGATTTTATGTGTCATAAGATTGAGGTGAGTAAAGAACTTGTGTGTAACTTGTTTCGATGTATCTTTCAAGTCTTCTTATTTCAAAAGAATATATTTACAATCAAAATATGATTTTTTTCGAAATGCAAAAGTCTTTCTCCCGTCGCAAAATTCATTTGATTCGAACTCTGAATGAATATGACTGAAAATTTAGGAGATTTTCAAATATCCAATTTTCTGATTATCGTGAAAGAGAAATGTCGCTTACCGGCGAAGGCAACGTCACGTATCGGTCGCGGTCGAAGGTAAAAGTCGAATTGAATTACTTTTTCGTGTGATACGTAAAAAGGCTACGGGAGCTTAATGGAGCGGTTTCAGTCGAACCAAGCGTTCAAGAATTCAACGAAAATAAAATGCGTTGCGCTTATCGAAGGACCTTACATCGAAATTTTTTTCTTCTTCCAATTCCTCACTCGTTCCTCAACGAGATTGGAGAAAAAGCAACGAAAATAAAATCTCTCGCATCGATTTGAAGATATTTTATATATGATTCCTTTGAACTCGAATTATAAACGTGAGAGTATGATGTTCTTGTTTCAAATTGAGAGATATTTTTTGTTTGCTTTAGAAACTCGAAAAGCATGTGCATTACGGATATTATAAATTTATATAGAACATCATATCTTTCGTATATACACACATGTAACTGAGAAATGAGAATTTTATTTGTTATTCTCTTTTCGTCATCGCAATAAATAATGCTAATGATAATCCATTGCCCCTCCCCTACCTTCTATGCTCTCTTGAAGATGATTTTCGATATACATATCTATCGATCTATTGTTATCGTAGTTTTTGACCGAGTCGAAATAAAAGGTGTATTTCAAAATATTATCCGAGGTTTCACATTTTCTCCCCCTTTTTCAAGCATATCATCGATTCAAACGATACTTTTCTGCCATCCAGAATCCTCATCCCAGGCTTATGATTTCCACCACCAAGATCGTGAGCGCAAAGATTTCAAATCTCCACAAAGGTTCTACTAGTTCTCCGAGGTTTTCAGAGGATCCCCTACAGGGAGTCAGTCAGTGAGGTATATATGTAAATTCGCAAAAGATTTAATTAAACCCCATCCTGACGAGCGTTGGAAGGCTGTTAACAAGGTTCGTGATGCAACATCGCGCTACAAAGGTAGGTTTTAATGTATTTGACTTTCCCAAAGTTTTCATCGCGATGTTAGTCGTGATATGAATATTGTTGATAGGGTGATGAAAGAACTCGTCGAATGGTAATTCGATGCTCTATATGTTTACGATATCGTTGATAATAATTCTGCTATCTGTTTTAATTCCCAAAAATACAACACCTGATTCCGATAAAACGTCAAAATCATCTTGTGCAGCGGGGAGTGTCTAATGGAATCAAAAGTTTCCTATGAAGGTGAAAGTTTGCAGAACTGCAACGTTCTATAATAAATATCAAAAGTAAGAGTTACACTGAGAGAAAAATTAGCTTCTCAACCAGAAATTTACAACAGGCGCAGTACTGTACCAGTTGTTTCCAAGACTGGCAGGGTACTCGCATTTGTCTGGGATGATTACGCTTTTCTGTACTGGAGATTGAGTATTAATACTATTATTCGCAAACAGTGTAGTGCCTGTACTGGATCAGTACCTGGCCGGCATTAAGCTTTCAGTACTGATTTATCAGTACAGGCATAGTACTGTATTTCTATGTATCCAGTACTGATCCCGTACGTGTTGGTCAAGTGCTGAAGACCCAATACTGACACTGTACTGCATCTGTTGTCAACATCGGCATTATTCCGATTTTTCTTACTTGGGGTAAGAAAATTTTCCCCATATCACGCTGTATAGGTTCACAATGAGTCCCCAGGGGAAAATTGACAATTGGCCCTAGGATGGCACAACACTGACAAAGATTGGTCGAGCCTTAGTGGTTAGCAAGGTGCAAGCTTGAGATGATAACATCGTTACAGCCTTCATCGATGTATTCTGCCAATTACGGACCAACATTGGTACGATTATGGCAGTCAAATCAGCCATCATTGGCAACTCATGAAAAAATCTGACGCTCGATCTAAATCCAAGATTGGATCATGCTTGTACTCATTACACACCAAGACTGATATATGAATTTTTTATGGTCTGCCAATGGTCAGATGTTTTATACATTTAACGAAGGTATCACCATTTATTACACATAAATGATGTTGATTGCTAAATTTGAGTCAATACTACAATAGTACTGAGCCAATGTTCGGCCAAAATTGATTCAACGTTGCGTCAATCTCGCGCCAACGTTGAGCCAATGTTGCGCCGATGTTCAACTCTATGTTAAACGATTGCGAATATATATACAAATTCAGAGTCATATATTTTCGACATCGGTTGCTTATAAGCAACATAAAATTATAAGCAAAATAACCTGGAAATATAAACAATCTTTCCAATTTTTGAGAATCACTTTGGGATTTTAATTTATATTCATTGGGTGATAAAGGCACAAAGTTTCATCACTGCATATTTTGAAAATTCATTGATTGCTTTCTTGCGAAAAACGTGGGGTGCCAACTTTGATTCATTCCTTCTGATTCTCAAGGGCCTTCAATGATTAAGTTCCAACATTCCAGATGGTTTTGGCTGTCAGATATCAGGCTTGGAACTGGATAAATATCTATTCAAGGTAGAAATCTATGTATAATTGAGTATCTGTTACATTCCTTCCATTTCGTGAAATTTCATAAAATTCATATCTATACTGTGTATAGTCTATATGATATCTAGAATTTTGATGAAGAACACGTTTGTAAAATATCAAACGTATTGTTACATTTTATACTCATGAACAAATTTATTATCTGATATAAATGAACAATACTTGAAGAATCCACTCTACAATATCAATTCACGACCTTGAAATAATATATCTTTCAGTGAATATGTTAGTTTGATGTTGTTATACATTACTGATATGAAAAATAATCATTAATAATGAGACGCGCTAGTCCATCATTACACAAAAACTTCCACAGAATCCATTTAGGCAACTAGTGACAGCTGATTTCTGGTTGGGTTAAGGGTCATGAAGCATTAAAGAACGGACAAAATGTTGCTAAGTAGTTTTTAAACGACCAAGCAATAATCACAAATTCTAAATATATAGCAATTGAGTTCACCGCTAGGATTTGGCTCTAAATATAAATCCAAAGCTCAAAACACATTCCTAAACATGAGGAAATGAGTTGAAAAATTATAGAAATTTGTAGGGTAATATGGCCATAATCGTTTGCATAATTTCAAACAATCATTTGCAATTCCAATTTCATATTCAAAGTTCAATATAAGTGATTTACTTCATCATTGTGGATTTGAAATTTGTATTTATTGCTTAGTTGATTAGAAAGTACGTAGCAAAATTTTGTCTATTCTTGAATGACTCCATGGTCCTCAATAATGAAGGGTTCACTGAATGACTTGGATTTGATTTCAGAGTGGGGAAACGTGGAGGATTTTACTTGAAATTATCGTTAACGCAATTTCTTGAAGCGCGTTCAAAAAAATCATACTCAACTTTGTTATTTATTCATTCTAACAAATATTTCTGATGCATATTTTGAGCTGCATATCAGAATTCTCATAATTTCAGGGAAAGAATCCATTTTGGCGAATTGAAATATCTCAAACCTACGAATATTTATGTACGTTGAATAATGTTGTTCTTCCGTTATACAGGAGTTCTAAATGCGACGTGCATAACCGCACATTCATGGAATGTTTTTTTACACTGATCTCTATACTAACTGGATAGAATCCCTGTTGAGAAAACCAAGCTGGGTTCCACCTAAAGTCGACCATGCTGGGTAGGGCCAGTAGGAATTTGGTTACATGGTCGAACCATGTAAGGTAGGACCATGGTGCGTAGGATCAACCTACATGGGATCAGGTTGGTCCTACCTAGGCTGGTACTACCTAATACGAGTCTACCTAGAGAGTATCAACCTGGGGCAAAACATGCTTGATGTGGCCTCAGATAGTGATAAAAGAATCTTGGAAATTCCAGTAGACCAGAATTTCTGTACAATTTATCCAGCGTTTTGACCTTTTTATCAAATTGCGTCACAGTTTTGTCCCACTGGCGTTTCGAGATTTTTCTTTTTTATGATTAATTTGAAAGCTATCGTTTCTTCAACATTCGCAATCAGGCAGATTTTTCAAAATCACTCGGATGTTGGTGTACTTAAGATGAGTCAAGTTCGGAATGGTAAAATTAGAATAAGGCCAGTCTAGCTGGAACTAAGTTGATCCTATATTGGTTGTTAAGTCAGCCGACATGGCCTGTAACTAGTACCAGTTGCAAGCAGGTTGGTTGTAGATCGGTTGTTGGACCAACCATCATGTTTATAACCAGCACCAGCTTGGACCAACCTGAGACCGGTTGGAACCAAGTGGGTTCCGTATTGGCTGTTGGGCCAACCATAATGGTCTGTAACTGGCACCAGGTTGAACCAACTGGACAGCAGTTGGAACCAAGTTGTTCCCATATTGGCTGTTGGGCCAACCATAATGGTCTATAACTGGCACCAGCTGGCACCAAGTCTGTCCAACTGGAACCAAGTTGGTCCAGCTGGGACCAAGTTGGTTCCTTGTTGGGCCATGCTGGGTTCTTTCAACAGGGATATCTCTATGAATATCCCATCGCAAAACCGTAGAACATTGAAGGCTCACCCAGCGCCTCGGAATGTCTTCTAAGGTACTAAACGCGACGTCAATGCGCTCGTGCAATGACACCAGAACCAATCATAATTGACACGATTAATTTGAATAATCATTCCCGCTTTTGATACATCACCACGCACGTGCATAGAGGGCCACGCATGCGCATAAACACAAGACCAAGATGGCGTCGGTGTATTCTACCAAGTTTGTATAAAGATCAGTGGTTTTTTGAACAAATGCATCAACATTTGAACGTAGTGATTCGGACGAGACCGAGACTGGTCTCGGTATCGATCCCGAGATCGAGACGAGATCGAGACCGATGCGAGACGAGACGACAGTCTCGACCGAGAATCTCGGCGAGACGAGACGAGACCGAAACACTATTTGAACGTCACCAAGAGTTGCAAAATATGCTAGGGATATTACTTCAATACTCCAATCGTAAGAAGTTCCAAAATAAGAATTTTTCTCCCCATTTTCTGCCAGCTTTTTGATATTTTAGACCAGTGTACATCTATATCTATCTACCAAACACACCCCTGGGGTACGTTCCCTTATCGTTACTCCGTGAACGCAGTGAAATTCATTACTATTGGACCATCTTTGGAGAAAAGGAGTATTGTATAGTGAAATACGTGAGCAACTTCACAACTCTCCACACAGTTTTCTTCCCGAGCTTTCCAAGGACGGTAAGAAAACAGTGGGGGGTTGTGAAGTTGCTCACGTGTTTCACTATACGATAGTGTTTCCGCGAGATTCGTGAAATTATTGATCTTGTCTTGTCTTGTCTTGGAAATCGAGACAATATCGAGACGAGATGCGTAAAATGGCATTCAAGACAAGAACAATATGTACCAATCGAGAAAACGGTATCGTCGAGATCAGTTGGTCAAGATCTTGACTAAATCTCGATCTTGTATTATCAAGGACAAATTTTACAGTAAATCATTGCAGTGTTGGTTATGAACCTTGTATATCTATATATACTGTATATTTAGATATACAAACAATGTTAAATAACAAAGACGTAGTACCGATAGACCGAGCCCGTATATGGCGGGAGTTTGAGAAAGACAGAAACAGAAACTCTTCCAACCGTATTTTAAAATAGGCGGGAGAGTTTCTATCCCTCTCAGACTGAAAAACGATAGTAAATAAACAGAGCTGATATATTTGTTTTGCAAGACTACACTACTGCCACGACAGCCGTCACTATATAGTACGACCACGAGTGCTTTCAGATTGGACTCGCAAACGTTACGAACACAAGGAAAATTTGGTAGGGGGTCTTTTTGCCGAATGAACCTCATTCGACAATCGCTAGTCATTTCTAGAGATCACTAAGAAATCTCCTAGTGATTTCTAGAGGTGACTATCGATTGTCAAATTACAGTGTATTCGGCGAAAAACGTTTTCGGCAAAAAGACCCCCTACCGAAAATTTCCTTGGGTCCCAAATGGGATTGCCTAAGAACCCGCATGAAAATGAGTAAGTACCCACGGAGGAAGATGCAGCTGGAAAGGATAGTAATCTTTAATAGAAAATTGGAGAATATTTCTTAAAATCTGAGAATTTTTCTCAAGTTTGTAATAAACATAAAACGGTTCAGATTTCTCTTGAATATTACTCGAGAAACAATGAAAAATTATCAATACTTAACACATCATAAAAACAAATATGAAGTTTCCAAAAGTCGCGCATGAAATTTTACAAAGTGAATAACAAAATTCTGTAATTTGAAAATAAGATTTCAAAATTTTGTTACTTACTTTGTAACATTTCATGCGCGACTTTTGGAAACTTCATATTTGTTTTTATGATTTGTTGAGGATTGATAATTTTTCATTGTTTTTCGAGCAATATTCAAGAGAAATCTGAACCGTTTTATGTTTATTACGAACTCAAGAAAAATTCTTAGATTTCAAGAAATATTCTCCAATTTTCTATTAAAGATTACTATCCTCCCGAGCTGCATTTTTCTCCGTGCCCATGGGTTCCCAGGGATTTACACATAGGCTCTGATCGGAACCACCTGGATTTTTTTGACACGGAAAACATGAGCCGAAGATTCAGTTTTTTCCTTAGGATCAGGTTATTTCGGTATTTGAAAAACGCTATTCAGGTATCCTATCGTATTCAAAATTCACACCCGTAGTGAATGTGCTCCTGTATCAGAGCAAACCAAGAACATCGTTTCACCCTTGATTATCTGTTGGCTATAATCAGCAAACGTGACATCATCATGACTGGTGAAAGTTATTATTTCCTCAAATTGAGGATGATAAACATGAGTCGTGAATTTCCATTTGCGAGTAGTTGCTTCGAAGATACAACCACACGACAATTTTTGTATACCAAATTCTTTATCGTTTCATTTATTAATTATGTACTACTACGTAATATGTGTTCTGATAGGTATTGTTTGTCTCCGAATTGGATTTACATTAAAACTGTGTCAAAGTACAATGTTGATTTCACTCGATTCTTGAACGTTTCAGCCAACTTGGCCATATTTTCTTTTGGATTGACTGTGAGATGGTCATCAACGGCTTCACCTAAATTACTAAAATTAGATTCGTTCCTGTCGATCAGCGACAATGAGGCATCATTGATTGCATCCTTACCATGGGCTGAAATTCTAATTGGTACGGCAATAGGAACAAAGACACTGGATAAATTTGAAGGAAAATAACTTTGCTTATCACTGCCGTTCCTCATACCGTTGGTCCGATATGTTGGGCCGTTGTCCCAAGTGTTGAGGGATTTGATAATTTACCGCGTATGAGGAAATTATTCATGAAAGGCAAAACGTCATAATACGTAAGTGTTCGACCTTCGCCGTGTTGACATAGAAAATAACAATTGAAATTGAAAGGACTTCTCAATTGATGAGAATACTGAGAAAATTAAATTAGCTGACAAATGAATCGACTCGACGTAGTGACTGAAAGATATAAAATACGGATGAGAAGCGGACTGCAGACTGAAGGAAGAGGAAATAGATTCCGTCTCGTTTTTTGTTTAGAAAAAAAAAAAAAGACGAGTGTTTAGTTTTGACACTATAACTCACGAACAACAATATAATATAAACTCCAAGGAATCAACTCCCTATAACGGAATTTACAAAGATGAGTCAGTTGAAAGGTACACAAGTACCCTATCCAAAGAACCCGAAATGGAGAAATGAATCTGGCCAAGATTCACGCGTCATTCACTCACTCATACATACAACCGTTGCGGTGCACCGTGAAAAAGTCGGAGGAGATTTCCTGGTCCAGTGACGATCGACGATAGAATTTGGAGGTGTCCAGCAGAAGATGCCCAAGATGCGGAACCGCGTCAAGAATTAATACTCGATAACGGCATATTCCCAGAGGAATTCGGAGGTAACGTAATCACAGCGGATCGCGAGGAGATGAAAACTAATTACACCAAATACTTTACACATGGAGAGATAATCGAAGAGAACACACACCCGTTGCTCTAAGAGTGTCATGACCCACTGAACTTGGATGGGATTGAGAGCCACAGGTATGAAATATCTTCGATCCCCACTCTCTAATTGCCGTGTAATGAAAGTGTGTAATTGTGGTGTGCGACGAATTGCTCTGCTACAGGTGCTACGATCAAACAGTGAGCAATATTCGAAATCCGCTGTCTTTTTCGTTCAAATCTTATGAACTTGTAGTATAATGAGTACACTATATCTGGGAGAAGTGCACTACCCTACCAGCAAACCTACCGCATCACGTCGCATCTGCGTGGAGGCAACGTGGACAAAACACGGAGAAAAAGGAATTCGCTGTGGCAGCGAAATCTACTTTTGCTGGGTTTCTTTTGCCAGAGCAGCAAATTTTTTGCTGTGACAGCAAACTATTTGCTGTTCCAGCAATCATGTTAGCTGCGACAGCGAATTTTTAGCTGTGGCAGCAAAAAATGTTTGCTATCCCAGCAAAATTTGTTTGCTGTTCTGTATATAATACTGAAAATTTGCTGGCGGAGCAAACATTTTTTGCTGCCACAGCTAAAAAATTGCTGTCGTAACTAACACGATTGCTGTTATGGCAAATTTTTAGCTAGGTCAGCAAAAAATTTTGCTATTCTATATATAATACCTCGAGTTGCTGCGTCAGCAAATTTTTTCTCTCCGTGAAGGGATCCTCTGTAAAGTTGCGTTTACTCTCTCAATTAATTCAATCAGAGAGATGTTGTTCCCCTGTGAAGATAGTGAGTTTCATTCCTGAAGCAATAAACTTTCACCAGTAGTTGCACTGTAAAACATGTATTTATATTTATATATTTCCTTAAACATATAAAATTCTGAAAATTTATCGACAAGATCAATATTCTTGAGGTATTGTCAAGACAAGCTCAAGATGATTCATTACAAGAATCATTCAAGAACAAGACGATATCATTATTTTCATATTTTTCAAGAACAAGACAATATTTCAGAAAATATCGTATCGTCTCGTATTGTGGAAGCACTACTATTCGATGCTCTTTTCCTCCAAAAATGGTCCAATAGTAATGCATTTTGCTATTATACTTTCTCCGAGTAACGATAAAGGAACGCACCCCTGGTGAAAATTCAAAAGTGGAGGGAGCGGATATTGAAACAAATGAAACGTAAAAATTTTCCAACTCTCTCCCAAATTACGCTTGGGTGACTCTTCGTTACGTTTAGATGACTCTTCACTTGTGTTTTCATCACGCTTTCGTTGGGCTTCAACGCTTCATTTTCACCAGGGCCCTGTAAAAAAACATTCGCGTTCTTTCCATTCACGAGTACAAAAAAAGAATTCACATGGGCATGAATTTGCTTATAAAATATATGCAGCATACCATTTTTTCCGGAGTTTTATGGTGACTGTATGAAAATTTTTTGAATGCATAGATTTATCCTCTGAATCTGGTTGGTTCAACGTTGATCCTGCTCGCGTTCTGATAACAATTGTCATGCTCGGTTAGGATCAGAACCCTGTTAGAAAAATCCTGCTTGAGCACTCAATAAAAGATTTCGAATTAAGGAATCGGAAAATAAAATAAAATCCATTAGGTGATGAAAAAATCATATGAACGATAATGGGGTGTATAGCAACAGGCTAACTTTTTATGCCAGCAATACTTTTTTCCTCCGTCTGATCAATATCAGTAGAATTGTTGTCAGCCAAGGTTTGTCTCTGGTACATATGTCACCCTTGAGACAAACTTGGATTTTCTTCAGTGGTGTCATAAGCGTATGGATAAATTTAATCATTTTCATGGTGAGGGGAACATTCAATGTACAATTTCATTGTTCTAGACCAATAAAACATTGAATTTGACTCTCACGTACGCGAAAAGAATAACATAGTAACGGTTATTGCGAAAGATAAGAATAAACAAAAAATTAAAGTCCCCGTGCAGAAAATGCCGACTTCCAACCAACCATGACAATCGAAACAGTACTGGTACAACACTGATTACCAGGGTTGGTTGCCAACGTTGTAACGTGGTTGAAGTAACAACCAGTACAATGTTCCTGTAACGCCGATAGTCAATGCTGATTTGCCAACGTTGATTTAAAACTCGTTCAACGTTGTTCATTATATGTGGTTTAATACGGCAAAATTTTGAAGAAATTATTATTCATGTTCTCGAATTGACTTCTTCACATGTTTTCGGATTATTCATTCGTTTCAAGAAACGATTCAAACTTCAGCAACATACGAACAGATGTGTTATATTTTTTACTTCCGATTAGGGGTGTGCGGGTACCCGAGTCATCGGGTTTTTATCGGGTCGGGTCGGGTCGGGTCGGGTTTTTCAATTACCCGAGTTTTTCGGGTACCCGATTACATTCGGGTAATTCAAATATAGCAAACGTTTTCCTCAGCAGGAAATATTATGACAGCAACTCGATCAAGATTGCTGACAAAACATGTGGAAGAGTTGTGCTCCCTCCATTCAAATTTAAAAATATGAAAAAAGAATGATATTTATAAGAAGAATATTTATTTTCATTGATATTCAAGATTCTATATTGTGGTTACTAAATAAGAAAATAGATAATATATTATGTATGAGATATAAATGTGATTATATTTTTTAATTGAATCAAAAAATAAATATAAACATTCCATGAAGCAATTCGGAGATTTCTTGATGCGCTGCATAATCAATTACATGGAGTAACAACCCTAATAGACTTGTAGTGAATATGGCATTCTTCATATTAGAATTGAATTCATATGAAATCCCCTTATTCCTACAATCGCTCAAGACAATTTGTCCTTAAAATATCAACGGCAATGGCAACTTCGAATAGAAGTTGAAAATATTAAATTCAAGCGATTTTATTATATTCGGGTACCCGACTTGGAAAACCCGATTTAATCGGGTACCACCCGACCCGACCCGAAAAGAAATACAAATACCCGAACCCGACCCGACCCGATAAAAAGTGGTACCCGCACACCCCTACTTCCGATATAACCATGCACCGAAAAAACTATATTCTAGGATTGAGAGGAATTTATTCTTCACTCTTCCTCTAAACCACTCCTCTTATTATAACTAACCCCCTCTAATTTTTAGTGACTTCATAAGATATTCTTCGTTTTAGAATAAATTCTTGAAATAAGAATATTCCCAGATCATTTCAAATAACCGCTCTGTACAAAATAATTTTGTAAATTATCTAGCCTGAGATGTAAAGTGACTTATAAATTCACAATATTCGTATAAAAGTCATTCTAAACATGAGAAAATGTCAAATTGAAGAGTATTCTTGAAGTTGAAATTTTCAAATTTGAGAAAAAAGCCTTATGTTCTGAGTTGAATTTGTTGTTAGGGTGATGATAAACTTGTAGAAAGAGTTTGAAAGTTGGGTGGAATCTATATTGATCAGGAAAGTCCAAATCGTGTGGCAAAAGCTAGAAAATCTGTCAACTCAGCTCACGGCACATGGGTATTCTATCAGCTTTTCTTCACTAAACGAAATCTAGGCAGGAAAAATGTATCAAAATTCAGTAAAATCAAGTTGGTACAGAGTAAGAGAGGACAGATATATTCATTGAATTTTATTGGTTATTATAAAAATGTGGATAAATAAGGAAAGGCTATAGAAGATCCAATGTGTCGTCTTTGATTATTTTTTTTCCAATAATGTTGTATCATGTTCCTACAAATGAATGTTATTATATTTATGAAACAGGTTCAATACACATGTTTCCTCAACCTACTAGTGAAAAGATACAAAAATGCACACAATACAAAATCATTGACTAAAAATATTGAGATACGATAAATTGAGCCATACATAGCCTTTACGTATTTATCAACATTTTTATAATAACCAATAGAATTCAATGAATATATCTGTCCTCTCTTACTCTGTACCAACTTGATTTTACTAAATTTTGATACATTTCTCCTGCCTAGATTTCGTTTAGTGAAGAAAAGCTGATAGAATACCCACGTGCCGTAAGCTAAGTTGACAGATTTTCTAACTTTTGCCACGCGATTTGAACTTTCCTGATCAATATAGATTTTACCTAACTTTCAAACTCTTCCCACAAGTTTATCATCACCCTAACAACGAATTCAACTCAGAAAATAAGGCTTTTCCCTCAAATTTGAAACTTTCAACATGAAGAATACTCTCCAATTTGAAAAGTAAAACCATCCGTCGAGCTGCAAGTGAATAATCCAAGTTTTTTGCAATTCTTTTTGAACATTTTTTTGACATATTTTTGATCAAATGAGTTCTTCATGACTCATATTTATTACAAAATTAATATGATCTCTGAGTTTTTGCCTAGAAGTACTGATGTAAGTATTTGAAGAAAATTCATTTTCACTGCATCAACAAATTACGATTTTTTGACATGTTACAACAGCTGTGACTGATTTACTAATCCATTTTGCACTTACTAACAGATTTTTTGATACACATTATTCAAGAAATAACCGCCACACATTTCACAAAAATAATTCATCCATTTTTTGATCACATAAATTCAACCTCACATCTATCAACAGAACTGCAATTTTCACACAGGCTCATAGATTATTATATTCAACCGACGGATGATTGAATCGTTTAATTGATCTCTTCTAATGCATCGCGTAGGTACCGATTTGACGGTACAGAAAAATTATTACTGATACTGAATTTGAATAATTTGCAAGTCAAGTCTAGTCGGTGTAAGAACTCCGGTAACAGTTTCAACGAAAATATCTTTATATAATATGTTATTGCTGTTATTTGAGAATTTGTAACTCATCAGAATGATAAGAGAAACATTCTTAATAGTATACAGTCGGAGAAGAATATTCAAAATGCATGAATAACAACGTGTTCAAAAATATCCCCGTTAGATCTGTTACCGGATTCCTCACACCGACTATACAATATTACTTCAATTTATGATGTCAAAATTCATAACTGGCGTGGAGCTGTACTGGTCAAAGCGTCATTCTCTCATTAGGGTTAGGATTTTGTGTTAGGTTCGATTCCGCGTGTAGGGCTATGAGATTTTCGCAATTTACCCTCACAGTTTGAACGCTTGTTATCATTAAATATCTTCATTAAGATAATTTCCACCAGGGAGTTCGATTGCTGTAGAACGCGGTTCTAGCAACTGACATTGGAACATGTTTCCATACATCTATTACACATACAGTACGAGATCGACAAGGATTCCAATAATTTTTTTGTGAATTATTTGAAATAAATTCTTGGCGCTTATTTTAGATGCCAATGTTCTTAAAGTTAGATGCGCCCTCTCAATCTTAGGATATGGTTTTTTCGGTGTGGACATTAGCTGAAGGTATGAAATTATTTTCATTAGCTACGTACAAAGGCTTGAATGGATTACCATCCTCGGTTGAAAATCAATTGTCAATGTTGGTATGCAATGAAAAACTAGCACTGATTCAGGGTTGATGTTAACGGTGACCCAGTATCGGTGAACAACGCCGTACCAGTGTTGATCAGCGTTATCATTCCGAGTTTATTCCAACGTTGTTTGCCAACAGTTGGCAGTTGGCAATGACATTATTCCAGTACTGGGTCGTTCGTCAATTTCTGCATGGGTCACGTCGTCATAGTAAAACATTGCGTTCCGCAGTACTCATCACTGTCTGACCCGGAATGACTGACTTCATTCCAGTACTGATGATGGTGACCGCGATGATTTTCACCATCCAACTGTATTTTCATTCGATTTTGAATCGATTGCTATCATTCGTAGTAACTGTCCACCCTCTACCACATATTGGCATAAATAACTTTGAGCAATTTATATGAAACGAGGATTCGTTTCTTATCTCAATTTCCCAATAATGGAAACCAGCAGTCTCCCTCACCCAACCGAAGGCCTACACTGATTGTGAGAGAATTTTATTTGAAAAATCACCGTAAAATTCCAGTGATGGAGGGACAAGTAGCAATTTTTGAAAATATTACTGTGCATTTTGTAAAACTTATCGAAAATATCACTTTAATATCAACTTTTATATCAAGTGTTTAAAAGCTCACTCATTTTTACAGGCTGCACAGTCATTTTTGGAAGAATTTGTACTTGTCCTTAGAGTACTGGAACTTCACGGTAATTCTTACAAGCTAATTCTTTCAGTGTGTGTTTTGCGAAAGTTCCTCTTTTTGCCCAGTATTCTGTCGGTGAATGAAAGAGACTGCTGTGTACATTCCACTGGACGATCGAAAATGACAGATTTGGGAATCTGAAATAACTGTTGGCATTACGTCATTAAACAATCGCAATCGAGCTGTAAAGCTCCGCAAAGGAAAGTTCATTTTCAATTGAGGATAATCTTGAGGTCTTAGGGTTAGACTTAAATGGGGAAAAAATTGTAATGTAAACGAACACATTTATTTCCTAAATGTATCTGTATTTCGAACCGTGCGAGGCTTTGTAAGCGTTTCAAAAGCTCTACTATTCTTCGTAAAAGGGATGGGAGCTTTGCTGCACCGTGAGAACATGGGTTTTTCCTCTTCTCAAGAGTGGATTCCATCCCCAGATCGTTGGGAAATTGTTTCGTTATCAAAAGTAGGGGATCTCTCCTCCATTTTGAGGGACTGTTCTGCTTTTTGGGTATCAAATTTTCCAAAAAATAAGGGGAAACCCTATCAAATTATGGGGTAAAGTCCCTAATCATGAAAAAGTTTTGCTGCCACGATTTGTTGGGAAAAAATTTCTCAATTATTTTTTAAAGTGTAATTTTTTAAGAAGCCTCCAACGGTGCAATGAACAAAAATCTTTCAACCAAATAAATAGTTTATTTTCCCTGTCTCCATAGCATATTCCTTGGAATTAATGGGATATTTAATCAAATCAAATAATGAAATGTTCACCCCAAATAAATTGGTCTTTTAAATGAACATTTTATTCGCCACGAGTAATCAATTTTTGCATCCAATTGAATATCTAATTTCTACAAATAAATATTTCTCTAGTATACTAGTTTTCGTGAGAATGTAAGTTGTGCTACTCTGCATACTGTAAAAAATATGGGCAGTTTTCCGTCATATCATTGGTAGATATCACCCCCTTATCGTGGAGGAATTGTTCTTTCATAAAATATGAGGGATTTTTCCACCACTTTGAGGAATTATTCTGTTCTTTGAGCGTTGAATCCTCTGCAAATGAAGGGAAAATTCACGAAATTATGTTGATGAAGAATCTTCATGGTTATTTTAACTAATCTTTTTTCTTGCGTGCAGCAAATTTCGGGAATATTCTTATAAGTCCTGACGAAAATTTGATCAGTTCTATATTGTTCGATGAGATTTAATTACTTAACTATCGTGAATAAGCGAAATTATTCAAATCGCGTGAGCGGAAGACAGTTACTCGTACCCAAAATGGCACAACGTGCCTCTAGAATATTTCCATACATGAGAGGAAATTGAAATTTTCGAACGATCGATTTCTTGCACAGCAGAAAAAATGCACATATAGTTGATTTCACATGATAGATACATGTGAGACTAACAACATGATGTACAACTGAAGTAACAATGGAATAGTAAAACTATATGCGTTGCTTTTAATTCAACAAGAATACAGTTTCACTGCGATTTGATTGATTTTGCTCCAGCAAAATCCTACGTACTCCTGACGCGTTAAATATCACTCTGAAATGAAATGCATTCTCATGAATTTTCAATATATTCCCTACTTCGACGCAAGAATAGTTACAATGTCTAATTACAGGAACTGATAGAAACTAGAACAATTCCTAGCAGGGTTATGAATTTATGATTAGAAATTATTATGAATACCTCGTTATTCATCGAATTTCATTGAAAAGGTCCTCACACTTGGGGAAGCGAATATTTCGAATGAATACATAATAAGTATTATGAATTGTTAATGTAGCTACCGATGCGTTGCAACGCATGGGTGGTGGTCTGTTGGAGAGACGATAAATCGGTATGGCCAACTGGCCGAGCCAACGAGCCATGTCCACTTTGCCATCTCTCCATAGGACGCGTGCTCTATAGCAGATATACGCTGCCGTGTATATCGTACATCCACGTGGGCGTATGTGTATGTGCGAGGGTATAAAGAGAAAGAGGGATACCGAGGTAGTAGCGTGTCTGCATACGTGTGTAGAGAAAGGGAGAAAAACCTTGTTGGCTAGCTAACTAACTTGAAGAGAAACAGAGACCGACTATATCCCGCTATTCACCGCACGCTATTCTTCATACTCCATTATCCGGTGTTCTATACTCCACTCTACTCCATTATGCCGGCACCGCGTATAAACGACGAATCCTGACCGTCCACCCAACGCTGACGACCAACCGCCGTGCGTCCATCAGACTGCTTGCTTGCTTGTCTACTTGCATTTACTATGTACTCGGTGTTATATGCATCCAACAACGATAAACACCATTGTCACTCGTTTAAAACGGGGGAAAACAGGAAGAAATAGAACTTGCGTAAGCTTTTGGGAAACGTCACATTGAATAAGAAAAATGTTCTTCAAGCATTTTTTATCTCCATTTTTGAGAAATTGAGAGTTTATAAATACAGAATATTTGTTCAAGGCTTCTGGATCATTTATGAAAGAAAAATTCTGACATGGAATTATTTTATTCGTGCATCGACGATTGGCACAACAAACAACGATGTCAGCTGTAATTTCAAAGAGTGGATGGATTTTCGATGGAGGGAATCAGAACTGGAGAGTGCGATTCGCGATCACCAATTCTCCCTAATACAAAATTGTTTGGCCACATTGTGTTTTCAAACCAACCACGAACTTAAATAGCATGAATTTCCAAATAGAAAATGAAAGTGCAGACTGTGTTTAATCTGTCTCTCATCCAACGGATACACAGGTGAATGGATGAAAAAAACAGGTGAAGGGATGCAACAGAAAAACGGACAAAAAATTGCCCTAGAGCCCCACATACTCATGGATCGAATGCAACGATCACTTGTACCTATCCGCGTATCTCTCCCAGTGGTACGTGTACTAGAATGCACGTGGCGTTCCGCATAAATGCTCGTGAACGTGAAAAGAGAGAGCGAGGGTAGGAAAAGGATTGGAGATGATGGTTCGGTGGTGGATGGAATGAGCTAGACGCAGGGCGCAAGGGCAAAGGGTAGATCGTTACACGCACCGGTCACTGCTACGGCCCCGTTGGCTATATCACCAGTCCCCATGCAAAATCACCCTTTGTCCAGCTCGATGGGAAATTACTTTTTGTCCGTCGATTACGGGGTGAATTTTCAAACGTGTAGAGAGATGGGGTTCTAATTTAGGATATTATCGAACAGAGGTTTTCCCTTTATTCCAGAATATTTTTATATTCCTCCAAATTATGATATCGAGATTAGAATTTTCTTCATGTTTTTCTGGGAGAGGGAGAATCGTGCATCGAATGACGACGTAACAGAAATAAATGTAGACTTGACGAAGTATGCCCAGGGGGCAGAACCCTTGATTACCAAGATCTTCATCTACATGCTAAACATCGCTCCTTGGCAACGTCTTGAATACTCTTGTACTTACGTATGTATCTAGATCTACGTTCTCTGCCTCGTACGGCCTCTTCTCTGCTTACCCTTTGCGAACTTCTCTCTTCTCCCTCGCCTCTCTTGCCTCTCATGTATCTAACGCTATTCGTTTTACACCCCATCTCTCACATGGAGGATATATCCTCGTTCCATCTATATGATGTTTGCTTAGATTAAATTAACCGACCGTAAGCTCACCCTTTGTTCTTCTCACTCACTTACTTCTGTACTACTCCTTCAACGAACAGACGAGAAATCATTTGAACAGAAAAGTACAGAAAGAAAAAATCGCGAGATGAATCGTACCTTTGGGAATCGTAATGTTTAATAATTTTGAATACCAGAGTCATGTATCAACTTGAATGGGAATATTAAATGGGCGTGGGTAGGGGCTTTATTCTCCTTGTTCTTTGTAACTTACCTGTTGAAGAACCCTATATATTTGCATAATCAATCACTGTAATTAATAATTCGTTGATTTTGGTTGAATCAATTTTCCTCACAAAGTTGAATATCTGGTTAACATCTTAGCCTCGCTACTTAAAGAAAAATCATCTTCGACAAGTAAATAACTTTTGCGTGTTGAATATAAAGATTTTGAATTCATCATTGAGGAAAAGAGTTGGATTTACAATAGTAAGGCTCATGATAAATCAGACACGAATACAATACATTTTATTATTCTGTATATGGGGAGGAGGAGAATTATATAAGTAGTATGCGATTTCTGAACAATGATGGACTGATGATAAAGTTTATGAAATTGATTGATGATGAATCTTTCTTATCTTCCACGCATAACATTTCTTATGAATAATTTCTTGCATAACAGCGCCACCCTTCTTAGTGGCGACCTCGACCACCAGTGCTTTCTTAAAATACTTTAGTCGACGGCGCCACTTCTTTAAGAAAGATTTCTTATTCTTTCCCTTTCTTACCGACTCACGTCTTACTGAGTGAAAAACACGCATTTCTTTCGTATCAATTGGTAAGTGGAAAAGCTCAAACTTAAAAAACTAAGAAATTATCAATTTTCCCTGCTGATTCTTCGGTTATATTTGAAAATGTAGAATAATTTCTTAGTTCAATGTGAATATAAGTTGCGAATCGAGTTTTTGATAAATTTCAACGCATCATTCAAATTCAAAAGTATCAAATCTCAAAAAATTGTTTCCTAAATTTTCATTCCTCACATTTGTTATTTCGATTTTCAAATTGATTTTTTTCGTAATAATGTTTTTTGAGAGAAAATTTTGTCCATTGCTTACCGACCTTTCTTCAAGCTACTTTACCAGTGAGGGTGAAAGACTTTCTTAGAAGTCAAGTTGAGCGTTGAAAAGAGAAGAGGGTGAGTATTCTTAAATGTCTTTGCTGATATTCTCGCCCGAGGGCGACACTGGTATCGTGCGATGCGAAATAATCATTTTTTTTTCAATCCTTCTTGGAATCTTGTTGATTGTTCCACTATTTTTTCGTGTTTTAAAAAGCGGGATTAGCACAAGATTAGAGGGGAATTTTAGCATTTCTTTTGATGAAGATATCTTTTGACTAATTGAATCATATTCAAGCCTATAGATAACATTGCCTGCGCGCAAAACTTGAGACCCGTTCCGCACGCAGTAAATTGCGTGTGATTTGCGTGCGACCCACCTCCCAAGTAACACAAGAACATTTCAAACATTCTGCGTTAATTCTGAGATCATGCATAGAATGTGCAGGTGAGACTGTTTTGGATAAATTCGAGAAATACATTCTAAGAATATGCATAGAATATACTTATCCGCAACAGTCCCATTCGAAGATTCTATGAATGTTCATAAAATATACTCAGAACTTCAAAGAACCTTCTTAGCATTACTAACCTGTTGTGCTACTTGGGCTGTGATCCATACTGTTGCTCGCAAATCGCGCGTAATGATCTGGTGCACATCTTGTGTTAATTCTTCACGAATTCACGCTGAAATCGCTTGCAAAAGCCTGCCCAAACAGACACGAAGATATCTTTTGGAATTCTAAAAGATATCTTCCAAAAGTACAAGAAGTCTTGAAGAATTTTCTAAAAGATATCTTTTCGTATTCGAAAAGATGTCTTATGCAACATGAATAGATTTCTAAAAGATGTCTCGGAGACTTCTCTAAGATATCTTCAAGAAGAAATTAGGAAATCTCAGAGTTCTTCAAGATTTCTTGAAGATGTCTTGCAAAATTCATGAAAATGTCTTAGAAGAAGCTTGAATTTATTCACGAAAAAAAATTCTAACCTCTTCTTCTTCCTTCTCACCCCCCCCCCCTGCTCCTCTCCTCCCTCTCCCCCCATATTTGTCTTTGTCGCTCTCACACTCCTATGAAGTTTACTTTATCTCAACCTTTGAGGTTGCGGGAATCGAACCCGCGCATCGTACGATGTACTTACGCTTCAGTGACCTGAGCTATAGAGACAGTTTGGTTTTGATACTTATGATTGTCAATATGATACAGTGAAATCGTGTTAGTGATGTACATTCTCAGAGTAGAAGTGATCTTCTGAAAAAACTGTTATTATATAAACAAATGTTGGATAAGTTGGTCGTGGATACCACAGATTCTTCCTAAATTATTTCTATCCCAACGTTATTGAAGAATAACTTATGAATGAGTATGAATGAAAATTTTTATTCGAATTCACTTAAAGGCTGTACATAAAATTGAGCGTAAAAAGTTCAGTAATTTGTAAAATATTTGTGTCTTGAAGATTCGTTAATTCCAGCGCGGGTATTAAAAGGTTACAAAATCATAATTTTTGCAGAATTTAAAATCTCTTGGCATGTTTATAGATTTTTCAAGCTTTCGAATAGTGAACGAATTTATCACATGTGTAATTTGATTATGATAAAAGGCATATTCCAAGTGTCATGCATGTCAATTCATATGAACAGGTATTCATAACCTAAACTTGCTGACAATCTATCCTTCCAAACATATCTTGTTAAAGTCTTCGAAGAAGATATCTCTCAAACGGTTCTAAAAGATCTCTTTAAGATATCTTGCATGGCCATCTTGGAGATGTCTTGAATCAAGACATCTTTTAGAAATCTTGTACAAGATGTCTTCCCAACACTTCTGGAAGATATCTTCAAGGAATCTTCAAGAATGTTCTTGAAGATCTCTCAGTTGGGTATGCTTTTAGATATCTTGAAGAACTGCCTGCTATGTGGGTGTGGATTGAGGGTGATTTTCTGAGAGTGAAATGATTCGATATTAGGTACGTGAAGATTTTACGCGCAAGTTGCGCGCAATCGGGAGAAACTTGTTGAGTGAACAACATATGTTTATACTGGGGTATATTCAAATGTATTTTCAGAATGCACTTATTGAAATAACTCGTAAAAAAGGAGCAAGAACAAAATAGAGTACGGTTGCAAATAATTAATATGCATAATGGAGATTTGAAATTGATTTTTTGTTGTAGCCCAGACAGCACTGAGACGTTTTGTGAACATTCACAAAATGTACCTCTTTACAAACGAAATGTTTCAGAAACGCCTTGTGACGTTTTAAAAAGGTCGCATGGATGTTTTTAAAACATGAAAATGTCCTGATCTCTTTTATTTACATTCTCACAAAACGTGATTAGCACATGTTGAATTTGTCTTTATAAATCATCAAATTGATAACACCTCTGCGGATATTTTCATTTAAAACAAATCCTAAATCAATTATATTCAAGTAACATAATCTTGTATGTAAGAAATTACACGTACAAGCTTATGAAGTGCTAGATTTAGTGGAAAATAGTTCAACTCTAGAGCGCTTTTTAATATCTTTGTTTTACTCTCTACAATATGTGTATTTCCATGATTTTTTATGTTGTGCAGTGACAATCAGTTGATTATGTGCAAAACAATATGGTTTTACTATTTTTTGATGTATTAAACTTTGAATATGAATGATTTGTAGGTTGGCGTAGGTTAGCGACGGAATGGGGAATTTTCATGAACCATTTAAATGTTTTGACGATGTAAGTTTTAAAAATGTTTTGGAAACGTAATTGTTGGAATCAGAGATCGCGAAACCACGGGCACGTTTCTAAAACATTCCGAGAACTTACAGTGCTGTCTGGGAGAAGAGAATATCTTATCGATTGTTCGAAGAAAAAATTATTGTTTGAACAACTTATCGACAAAAAAAAACAGCAACAAAGAATTAACATTGTTTTATTATTTTTTTCCACTACCCAAGTAACACAAGGACTTCTCAAATATGCTATGATTATTCCGTGAATATGAAGAGAATGTGTAAATAAGACTATCCTGGAGAAATCCTTGAAGATATTTTATTAAGGTGCATATCATATAATGATTCGAAACAGTCTCATCTGGAAGTTCTAAGGATATTCGTAGGATTCTCCAAACTCGTTCTCAGCATTTTTAATCTTTCGTGTTACTGGGGTATGTATTGTTCTACATTTTTATCGTGAATCAGTTTCCCATTAACTGCAGTAGTTTTATACTGACGGGAATTTGAATTGCAATAAAATTCTTCTGAATATTTCTACAACACGCAGAAAAGTGCCTCTTTGGAAAATAGCAGAGTTCACTATTTGATATCGCAATAAATGTTTTTAATATATTCTCAGCAGAATGAGTTACATAATTTACTGATTATGTGATGCGAAGGATTAAAAAGTCTAATGCCACGTAGTATTTTTGTGAATCACTATGAGGATTAGTAAGTTCTGTGATTTCCATCCTTGGATTTAAATTTGATGTGCCTACAAATCATAATGCGACGTGACATAATTTACTATTCCAGATATCGGGGGCGACTGTGCTACGCATGACAGCGAACTTTACTATTTTTCGAAGATCTCTTTTCTCCGTGAATGTTCGTGACAAATGTTCTGAGAATATTTCAAACAGTCCCATTCGAAACTTCTGAGAATATGCGTAGAATATATTCGCACGAAATAAGAACCTCCATAGAATATTCGAATATCCTCAACGTATATCCTTAAAACGTTCTCAGAATGTGCGTATGCTATTTGGGTGAGGATGCGTAGTCCAAAAGGGTGTAGTGAAACCAAACATAGTCTGAGTATGACTGTTCTCAATTCTTATTGTAACAATTACACATCGTTGAAATTGTTCATCGATCTTCAGATTCTTTCATGACAAGAAGTCAGAAGTTTTCGAATCTGGAAGAAAGAAAAATTTAAAAAAAGCGAAAATGCAATGGTTACAAAATTAGGATACTTCAAAAAAGTTTGAAAAATAAATTTTGTCATTTTTTCGACAGGAAATGAAAAATAATAGGTGACATATTAATCAAAATGCTAAAAAAACAACGATGTAATGTAAAATGTCAGTTGTGACATTTCAACTCTTTCAAAATTTGTGAAATGACAAAACTTGTCATTTGCATTTCATCATGTCATAAACAGTATGTTGAATTAAAGAGCTTTGTACTGTCTTGGTTTTCTCTGGAAATTCGCCTCTTTGAATCTTGAAAAATGATGTTGAATTCGAAAATGTGAAACGCAGTGTTCTTCAAATATTTGAATCACACGGGAAAAAGAAAACAGCAATGGTTACTGTGAGTCACAAAAATACATTGAAAGTCGAATTCATCCTATGCAGTACTGCGTTTCCCAGTCCTCATTACTGTCCAGTCAGCGTTGAGGCATTTTATTACAATACTCATCACTGTGATCGCGTTAATCCTCATTATCCAGGCGTGTTTTCATTTGTTTTCCAACCGATCGCTGTCATTCACAGTAACCAGTAGTGTTTTCTTTTTTCCGTGTAGTTGGAAAATTAAAAATCTTTGTACCATAAAAACCTCGCCATGAGAGTAAAAAGTCCGTTAAGAATTTTGTCGTAACTTCATTTGAATTCTCAAGTTTTCAAACTCAGCTTAAAATTTTTTATTGCAAGCTATTGGAAGAAGGAATAGTTGTTAATGAGTGCTTCAAGTGGGTGATTTACTGTATCAACTGAAATGTTAGCTGTTTGCAATGTCTCAGATACATCACAAAAGAAATATTACGATGAAATGTTTTATAAATCAGTTGGAAATATTGTATGAAATGTAGGAAAGAGTCACCGGTTATGGGACACGTTTCGTTTCACAGCCATAACTTCTTTGTGAGTCGATATAATCCGCCCACACTAAAAATAGACTCAGAATCTAATTTCATACAATTTATCGCATATGGTGCAAGATTCCCACGTGTCAAGGTTCCCGCGATATTGGAAATGTGCATCTTGACTGTTCTTCGGCACTTCGTAAGATAAGTCATAGATAGCTCGTCAAAATGCAGTTTGAAAAATCACCGGGTCTTATTCATTGAGGATAGATTTTTGAATCTCCAATCGTGTGCAGCGAAAACTTGACATGAAAGACCAGTAGTTTTGTACTAAAAATCCAATAACCATTTCAATTACGCCAAATAACCGTATCCCCGGAAAGGGTATATCAAATGAGATAGGTATAAAAGAAACCTACGAGAGAAGGGATCACATCATAAGTTCAAACAAAGGTATCGTCTACTTTCTCGAGAAATATAAGCGTTCACCCTTGCCAGGTGAGGAACTCCATAACTTTGAATTATTATTGCTATTTTGTGAGAATGAAATGAATGATTGAGAATTTCGCAACGAATTTGAATGCACGAAACTCTATTTATGACGTGTAATTTTTCATAATGATTCATAGCTGAAGCAGCATGAAAATCGAGAAGCTGACCATTCCCATATGACATTGCCTGCGGGCAGAACTTGAGAGTACAGAGTCTGTTAAGAATTCTGTCATAACTTCATTTGAATTCTCAAGTTTTCAAACTCAGCTTAAAATTTTTTATTCTAAACTATTGGAAGAAGGAATAGTTGTTAATGAGTGCTTCAAGTCGGTAATTTACTGTATCAACTGAAATGTTAGCTGTCTGCAATGTCTCAGATACATCACAAGAGAAATATTACCATGAAATGTTTCAGAAATAATTTCGGAATATTGTGTTAAATGTAGAAGAAAGTCGCCGGTTATGGGACACGTTTTGTTTCACAGCCATAACTTTCTTGTGAGTCGATACACGGAGAGAAATTTGTAGTTGAATTTACTATGTTATTATTGTTCCCGAGGAACAGACTGAACTATGACGGGTTCCCCCATAAAACATAGTAAATATGATCAGCATTCTATTGTTGTACCATAGTAAAAATATGCCCTTCATAGTAAAATCCGACAGAATTCAGTCTGTTTCTCGGGAACAATAATAACATAGTAAATTCAACTACAAATTTCTCTCCGTGTATAATCCACCCAACGATATACCATTTCAAAGATGCACTCATACCCAAACTTTCCCCGAAAGACTTGTCTTGATCTCGCTGATGAGGGAAAATTTTACAACCGTTTTTATAAGATGTTAATTTTTCGTGAAAATAAAAAATGTCGCCGGTTATGGGACACCCACGAAAATCAGTGTATATCGCTAAAGAATCATCTGAAAATGGGAAAGTATCAAGCAAAACCATCAAGAATTCAATAATTATCAATATTTACTTGTTCCATGACCATTTTACAATGGGTCAAACGCAGTGGCAAAAATTCTAAGGCGTTGTGAGGCATTTCCTGATTTATATGAAACCCTGTATCAAGGGGTTTTTTTGGTCACTGAGTACTAATCCAGGGTCAGATTTTGCAGATTTGAGATGGTGGATCCAGTGTGGTGGTTTCGAATCTCAAAATTCACCAAATACCCTTCAGACTGTGCACTCAAATTTTTTTAAAGTTGATAAAGAAGCGAAGACAACCGAAGAAAACAGACGAAGTTTTGGATTGAGACGTATTGGAATCTCTGTCCATTTGAACACGTTAGCAACAGAGACAAAATAATGCTCACAATCGATTGAGTTTGAAAACACAAGAAATTCCATAAAAAAATGTTCTCAATGATCTGAAAATTTCAACAAACATGTATAAAAACTTTTTTTTTCAAAGAAAAGTCCATTTCCGATCATAATTATGTCGCACATACGCTTTAAGGGGTTACACCTATTCGAACGGTCTGAAAAAAGCCTTCTTTGAGAAATTTTTTTCGTTGTGATTAAACAAATCAATGGAAATAAAATTTTGCAGGTTTATTATACGTATATTAAAGTATACAAAATAATTTTTTTCTCAATTCCATTCTTCAAAATGGGGGATTTACAAATACTTTAAAAGAACGTGTTTTTTTTTGGAGTGGTCTGCGGCAGGACAAATAACTCTTTCAATTTTCATTCAATTGACTTGAAATTTCAACTGCAGCCTCTTAGATAGATTTTACAGAGAAGTACACACAATTTTTGAGATTAATGGATGAATACGTGTTTTATAAACGTTGAAAGATCGGGTTTTTTGGTGAAAAAAAAAGTTTTGACTTTCAACTTGTTTTTAATTGCAAACAATGATTATTTTCCAATAATCGTGTGTACTTCTCTGATAAATTCAATGTAAATTATGAAAAAAATTTTTTCTTTGTCCTGGGTGCAGAAATGAAGATAGAATTTCTCCTGCCGCAGGCCACTCCAAAAAAAAACACGTTCTTTTAAAGTATTTGTAAATCACCCATCTTGAAGAATGGAATTGAAAAAAAAATTATTTTGTATACTTTAATATATGTATAATAAACCTGCAAAATTTCATTTCCATCGATTTATTTTATCACCACGAACAAAATTTCTCAAAGAACGCTTTTTTTCAGACCGTTCAAATACGTGTAACCACTTAAACATATAAAATTGGCTGTTCCATAACCGGGAACTTCTTTGTCCCATAACCGCGATTGACACTCAATCGCCAATTTTCGTGCCATTGCTTATAGTACTTGAAAGTATGATGAAAACACTAAATATATGTATATCGAAATTTCCGACATTGCTTCATCCGCTTGAAATAATAGCCCTCTTTCAAATACTTGAACTTGTTTCCTTCTCATTGATTCTGACGCGCTATTGATACAAAGGTGTACGCGTGCGTTGATGGACTTCAGTTTCATGTCAAAAACTTTTTTATGATGTAAGAAAAATTTCACGCTTCAAACATACTGAGTTTTGTTACAGAATGTCAAAGAAAATTGACTGTCCCACAACCGGAGGTGTCCCGTAACCGGCGACTCTCCCTTAAGGTTGGCGGACATATTGCATCAATGTTCCTGAAGGGAGTTTGGAATTTCACTGTAACATACAGCAATATTACAGAGATATTCCAATATTTCAAATCTGAGATTTCCGCAATCTTGATGAAATCTTCGGTGCTGTATGGGTTGTCAGTATAGTTTTAAATCGGTGATCCACCATTGATCTATGGTTTCCTATAGGATTTAAGGGGAACGTAAATGGTTTCATCGTGAAATTTCTATAGTGAAAATATTAATTATTTGGGGGAGAAATATCACGGTGTCCTTTTGATGACTGCTATTCCTTATAAAGTAATCTCACGATAAAACAGAATTCTTTCTCGCAAATCCTATCAATTACGATAAAAACCGATTGACTGCTGCCGTAAATTCATGATGTAGCATCGTGAATTTTCGTTTCGGAAATCGCATTGAAACCAATAAGAAGAATGTTATCGTTTCCTATGGGAAATTTCTATCAGGAGATGTAACAGAGTGAGAGTAAATACCCATCATACGAAGAGAATTGGAACTCGGAAATATAATAATTCTTATGAACCCATGAGGTATTGCCAAGACTGAAAAAAAAGCCAAGCTTGTCCCAAGGTTGGTATTTGTGTCAGAAACAAACCTCCGTGGAGAACAATTGGTGCAATATTGTTCCATGATTGTCCCGTTTTCCCAATGCATAGTCAGTCATGGTACACTTGTTAATATTTTTTGAAATGGTCACTACATTTGGTACAAGCTTGGCACAAGTGTCATTCGTCGACATTCGTTGAGAACAATTGTGCCAATATTGCCCACATGAGTGGCACAATGTTTATAAATATTGACTGAATTTTGAATTTACAATGGCTGAAGACTTAGGGATAACCATCGGGCCAGGGCTGGCTCGATCTTTCTGCCATAATTAATCCTACACAGTATAGTTTAGTTTGAGCATAATTCAACAATAGAATCAAAATTGATTGGAATATCAAAGAACGCAAATTTTCCAATGATCATACAAGCTTGTCCCAGTCTTGTCACATTTTTTCCATCGTTTTAAGATAATTCATGTACGGTATTCTGAGGGAGAAAGTCATGAACTGAAATATGAATCAATTACTTTTTTCATCCATATCTGCGATCAAAGAAGCATTGGTTGATGCTTAGTAAATAAATTGGACCGGACCTGGCAAAACCACTGGCCCAAGTTTGTCCTGATCTTATCATTCCCAAGCCTGCCTTAGCAGAATGACTCTAGCCACCTCATAGTTCATGTCAAAGCCCTGTCTAGTGACTAGCTTCACTGCTAGTGCCTTGAAAGGTGCTATAGCCAACCGCTATAATCATTTTTACTGAGGTGGGCCAAGTTTGGTAAATTGTTCAAGACAAGTCTCGGCAGTTCTTGTGCCAGGCTTGGTCCATCATTTGGCCATTGGTTCATACACGCATGGGGAAATTAATATAAAATCGATGGAAAATAATGTAAAAATTTTGGTGGAATAAATATTTCGATTCTCATCAGTCAGAGGAATTTTTCATACATGAAAATGTAAAATTACATATAACATCGTATCCTGAACATGTACTATAAAGGCGAGCAATCGAAACGATTACAAATATATATGTAAACCTTTTTCGAGTGCATGATCAGCGTCGTCGGTTTAGCTGCGATCGTTAGGACATAGGTTAGATTGGTTAGGTAGGGTTAGGAATGAGATAGGTAGGTTGTTGTGACAGGGGTTCGATACCCGGTGGAGGAAGGATTGATATTCGGTGCCTGGATGTGTGTGTGTGTAGTGAGTTCAGACTTGACATTATTTTTCTCAGATTTCAAACAAATTTTGTTTTGTATTTTCAAGTATAAATCGTTGAGAAAAATCCCATCAAGTTATTTCCATGAATACAAATATTTGTTGCGTTTGAATAATACTGTGAAAGGTAATGGATTACTCTTATATCCCTTACAACGGTCGCACGCATTTCACGCGCATAAGACGCTAGTCATTTGCGCGCAAATTTACTCGCTATTCACGCAACAGAAAGCGATGTACTTGTATCTGACTTTGCACGCGATTTAAGAGCTCCAATGTCCTGTGATTTTCCCGTGATTTGCGCGCAAAATGTGATGTGGGAGGGTTCAATGTCGTTTGATTTACATCATTTAAGAAATTTAGATTGGACTTTACTATATTTTGTAATCAAAGAATAGACCTTATGATGAACTTCACTGAGAAATTAAAACACAATAATCATCAAATTTACAATATTTCACAATCAATTTCATGATCAAGTCGGAAGAATGTTTATCTACTCTATAACAAATGATTGTGGAATTTTCCCCCAAAAATGATGGCAGCAAAGTTCCTCCACAGATGAGGAATTTTTCACCATAATTCAGTGAACTTCTCCTTCATGTGTGGAGGATTCAACGCCCAAAGAACAAAATAATTCCTCAAAGTGGTGGAAAAATCTCTCTTTTTTTGATGGAAAAACAATTCCCCCACGATGAGGGGACGAAATCCATCAACAGTGTGAAAACCCGGGGGGGAAAACCACGTTGAAGACACCCTTAAGAACAAGATAGGAAACTACATTGAAAATAACGTTGTTTACCATGGTAAAATGGTTTCTCTTCGGAAAAGAAAAAAAACAACGTTGAAAGGAATGAAGTTTTTAACATTGTTCACCACGTAGTTTTCCCACAATTTTTCAAGCACGGTTATGGAAGTAGGGTCTATCAAGAGGATTCTATTAGAAAATGCATTCCGTGAAACGTCGCAACAACGTAGAAAACCACGTTGTTTTCTATGTTGTTTTTTTTATTTTCTGAAGAGCAACCATTTTACCATGGTAAACAACGTTGTTTGCAACATGGTTTTTTCCCCGGGAAAAGACCACCCATATTTTTCCAAGTGTATTGTTATAATTCCATGCTGAATCGAACTGTGAATTTCTTCCGGAGCAGGATTATGACATCTCATGACCAGATTTCACACTGAAATTCTTTTCAATTCTGTGGTTATATTACCTTTTAAAAACAACTCAGTTGAAATGCCGTCGAACCGCCTAGGGATGCACGATATTTCACGATATCAATGTTTGTTATAAAAACTTTGTCGAGGTTCTGTGCTGAATGTACTGATGGTTTGGGTATTGAGTAGATTATGTAGAAAATTTGTTCCCAGACTATATAAAATAAGGGTTGGTGTGTCGAAGATTATTGAATTTGATCAATATCGTGATCAGGACGACATATTGGATAGTTACCCAGAAAATGATACATATATGATCGATAGGTTGGAACTGATGAGCATAGATGTGAAAATATCATAAAAAATGATAGAAACTGACATAAAACAATCCTCCGTATGCGGATTTCACGATCATATAAATGGTCCCATCGAGTAATTTTCGGGGTTTCGTGTTCATTTGATTCGAATACAGTACTTAGAGAACACACTGAGAAAAAGGATTCGTTGACTCAAATGAGATCTGTTTACAGTAAATGAATCGTATATTTCGATACGAGCAAAGAAATATTTACTAATATTCATTTTATCACATAGTTGTTGAATACACCAAATATTTCTCTGAGTCAACTTCATACCGATTAGGATTCGATAAATCTAAATTTGAGAGGAAGTCATATTCATTCAAATCAATTTCGATCAGTTTGAATCAAATGAATGATTTGGTTATAGTTAATAAATATGAATTCCTTGACTGAACACAATGTTTGGTTATAATCAATATGTCTTATTTGTATGGAATGATACTTCTTGAAAATGCTCAACCAAATGCGTTGATTTGTCAGAAGAAAACCTTTTTCTCAGTGCATTTATCACATTAAACTACAGTTAAGCAAGTCTGAATAACGAGTCATGTTGAAAATATCTGAGTGGATCGAGTATTCATGATTTATGCAGTTCTTACTACAGAACTTCCACCCAATACTGACTAAAATCCCATCACATGTGTGGTGAAATTAAGAAAAGCTTTGGGACTTGGAAGGAATTCAGTCTCCGGACTTTAACAGAGTTTAGCCATACCTAATTTATACCTCTGGGATCTGCACTTCATAATATCAGATTAGCCTAAGGTTTCTCCTAAAATGATCTCTGTGGCACAACACAAGCAGGGCTGGCGCAATCTAGCCGGTAAATCCTGTGTAAGATATCAAAGAAGAATTTTCATCATGAGTTTTTTTTATCGAAAAATGAAACTCGGCATTTATCTCGGAAATCGATTTCTGAAGTTCGTGGACATGATAACTTGCAAACTAATGAACCGATCATTACCAAATTTTGCACTCTTATTTTATGCACTGAAAAAAGTATATTCGTCTCATAACAATATTGTTTACCTATATTAACTATCTGAAGTATGGAGAAATCACAGCCAAACGGATTGTTCTGGGAACGACATCGATTGCTATGACAGCAATCTGTATCGTTCCAGAACTATGTGAGTGTCCCCACTGCAGCTAGTGATGCCGCGAGAAATGAGAAAATCGAGACGATACGAGAAAGACTCTACCCGAGAAATTTACGAGACGAGACGCGAATGATTTCACGGAAGACAGAAATTAAGTTTCAAAGAATAAAAACTGATATTGAATGATATTGAATGCGATATTGTGGCAATATCGACAAAGAAAATTTCGAAATGTCGAGACGAAACGATACAAGACAACGTACCACAAAATCGAAACTCGTCTCATCTCGTGAATAAAACAGTTCATTCAATGTAAATGAAAAATTTAGCTGTGACAAATGAAATTTACTTGGTTCAATTAAATTTTCTTTTTAGAATAGCTGAATTTTTTTTTAGCTGTATAATATTCAACCAAACTCTTTTTCTCAGTGTATAAAGCGGCAAGTCGCAATGTTCTTATTTGTTCAACTCGATTTTCTTGACCAGTTTCGCAGCCACCAAATGGCTGATTTTTTGCTCGAAAAATCGGGATTTTCACATTTGATGCTAGCAAAAATTCACGAATCATGAATTCGAAAAAAAAAGCTGTTGACTCTCAACGGTTCAGTTTTTCATATTTCTTAATGAAAATTTTACAGAATGTAGTTGAGAAGTTCCCCTCCAATATGCATTTATTCTTGAAAAATTTGTTTTTGCAGGAAAAGCAGGAAACATTCTCAAACTTGAGCTCTTCGACATCCATGTAGCCCCACCCCCCAAAGTGAACCCCATAATTTTTGCAGAAAATCAGATAAAAATAGACGAAAGCTTCACAAATTGGAAACAGAAACTGGTTTCGCGGTCGAAGACACCCTGGTGGTCAACGTTACCCCATTCTACGGTATATAACATGATTGTTCGGTGTTTTCCAGATAGCTTTACAATTCTAACGCTTTTGTCAACTGAATTTTACATGTGAAAAATGTACATCTCTCTTCGTATTGCATCATTCACAAAAATTTATTCGCAAAACATACATTTTACGGGAAAAAACCTTTTGTCTCTCAAGTTTGCGTTCCGGCATCATATGTGAAAAAATTTCATGTCACCCACACTCGAAATGCATCATACAAAAAGAAGATACGTATGAATTCCACCTCACGCGAACTCCATCACGATAATGGAATAGATAGCAGAAGTATTCTAAGAGATTAGAGCGTGGAGAATGAACGATACACTCGCACTCCGTTTCATATGAAAACGACGGACAAAAGTTCACTACGCGTATGGTTGTCGTCTGGAAAATCTTTAAGATACACAAGATCTTACGGACCTGGATTATCGGGGTACTTCACTCCGCACGAAAGACTTTCTCTTGTTATTTGCATAAGTAACGAAGATGAAAAATTGAAACCTATCCCATCTTCTTTTATGCCAAGAGAATCGGGGAACGATTCGACGAGAGCGAAGAAAATAATTGAAACCTTTTTTCCAAGAAATCATCTTGAGAGTATATACGCTCTCAGAACTTCTTCTCCCTTCCTCTGGAAGCTTTATGGCGCTCGTCTATTCATTTTACATTCAAAATCGGAAGGAAGGCAGAGAGGGGCATCGTTTTCGTGTCTGTCCATAATGTAAAGCATAGCGTCAAATATTTTGTGTGATATGTAATCGAGATGTAATGCGTAAATCGCGAATTGAGTTGTACAGTACTTGTGAAATATTCTCCAATATTATAAATTTTATTACGTTCTCGAATGTACATGCTCGTCATTTATGCAACGCTCCACATGGCATAAATTATAGAAATTGATGCGAAGAGCATTGATTTCACAAAATTGTTATTGGAATAAAATTATGTTCATGAGAACAAATATATACAAATGTGAATCGAGTATTGTGTATGTTTGATAATAAACGAATGGAGAAAGATTTCGTTATTGAAAATCTTCCGTATTGGAGAATACAAATCTACCTTCTAACACAATGACGTTTTATACACGAGGTTTGGGTTTGCTCTGCTTGGTTCGTCCGAATCGACGCAGAAATTTATCCAAATAGGTATTCATTTACGTTCATTAGCAGTAACGTATTCAACTGAATCACCTATCCTCCATCATTGGCATAAATTAGGCTCAGTTTCAGTTTCTGAATTATCACATTTAGTATTGATTACGTCGAATCGTCATTTTCAAGAGACATCAATTGTAGGGGAAATTCATATGAGGTTTATTTATGTTGTTGATTGGATTTGCGAAGGACATCAAATTCAATAGTTTCGTTTTCCAAATATAGAGGTGTTAATAATCAACTGTGAATTTGATAGAGAAAATAAAGGAGTATATAATTCGTGGATTATTATATAAGATATATCAATCTCTAACCCATCTTAATTGAGAAAGTTTAGTGAATCCCAATCATGAATGGGATTTGATACAAACTTTGCAACGGTAAATAACCATCCAAATCTGTTGAAACCCGTTGACATCCATCAGAACTGGTTAAATTGATCAAATTCAACTGAAATTTAATAGATTCGAATGGTGATTTACCGTCGCAAATTCTATTTATTTTCATTGATCAATAAGTTTCAATTAACAATTTCTGCAATCGAACGAGTTACAATACTGGATGGAATTATCAGCATTGAAAGTGCAGTATGAGACATGTTTACATCATTATGCCCATTAATTCGAATATATAGATTTGTCTGGTCAATTCAGTCATGTTCTACTAATCCTCCGTCTGACAGAAATACAGGTTTTTAATGATATTTTCTTCAACCCTGTTTAAAAAATTCCACAGGATTTCATTGACGCATGAGGAATTCAACAAGTTTTGATAGAATTTTATGAACTTTGAACACTTTCACTGGGATTTTATGGAATATTTTGACCAGGGAAAGTACACTGGGAAAATTGACATGGTTGTTACAGTCAACTTGCGATAGAATTTACCCTGGTAGAAATTTGTCTGGACGTCCCATTTGCCATCCACGTACTACATAGGACCCACGTGGGGACAACTGGATAACACATTTCAGCCAATTTGACTTTGGTGCCCAAACATTTAGTGGGTTTATGTAGATTTTTCATGCGCCAACTGATCGTACAGTGACATTGATAGTCCATCAACACGGTCACAGAAATAAAAGGAAGCCCCAACGTTTCAATTTGTCACTCGGGATTATTTTATGGAAATAATTTCAAAAGCAACGTTTTTGACTGGAGATTACATGTCAAAATACATTGTTACCTTATTCGTAGGTGTGATTTTCCAGAAAACACATGATTTCACATTTATAATTACCAATTTGAACAAGATTCTAGCAATTCCCTGGGACAACTGGTTCGGCACAGGATAGAAAGTGCGTTACAAAACTAACTAGAAATGTAGCTGGGGCCCATCTAATTCCCCATCACAATTTCAACTAGGGTAGCTCAGCTGGAACTTGTGATTGTCATACTTAAACTTGAATGTATATCGAAACTTGAGTATAACAACTGAAATTTCCATTGTGAATTTTCCAGGGTACAAATAATGGATTTTATATTCATTACTGATAATAAAATAATACCAAATGTTCACTCAATACAGGAAACATTCACTGGAGTGTAAATATACACCCTAGTTAGAGGAACTTATTAATTCTGATTCAAATTCAATCGGTTTCAATCAAAACCGATTCATACCGATTGAATTCGAATCAGAATTCTACACATTTAATTGGAATGAATGGGTTCTTTCGACCGGGCCAGACAGTATGGTCAAATTTTTTCAACGCCAATTTCCTTTCCCTAATCAAAAACTGTGATGAGTGTTCTTAGAATCCCCGAGTATTTTCCGTGTAAATAGTTCGACTGGATTTGGCTTTGTCTTACTTGAAAACTTCACTGAAATTCAGTCTCTCCCATTGTGTCGGCATTTTTGTTCGCTGCTTCCTTTCAGTTAAAACAAGACTAGTTTTCACTGCATCTTAAAATAAGCTGATATTCAGGTTGAAAGTGAGTTTCTTCTTTCACAATGCTTTTTCCATTGTGTCGGGAATTGTGTATTTTTGGCTCAACTTGTTTGCATCATGGAATCAATCATAAAATGATCTGAATTTAAAATTTTCTCTTCACAGTGATCCCTCAATTCAAACGCTCTTCCAATGTTCCAGAGACGTTCATTGAACTCATATGTATATAAATCTATTATTGGAAAATTCCACATGAATCCGCTGTCTGTTCCCTTCATTTTTAGATGATTTTTCGAAACCCAGCATTTTCAGAAAAAATTACTTAGCTGTACATAGATTGAAGGATATCTTTCTGGACCAGAAAGACATTGATTTTTCAATTTTTTATATCCACATAGATTTGATCTATTAGATCTGATTTTTTTGAGTGTCTGAAAAGTAATTACAAGGTTTACGTAGTCAAGGTGCCCCAAAATGGAACTCTCGGATTCACTTCATACGATTAATATTTCAAATCATTAAATTCTCATGTGATGGATATGAAATTATCATGAGGAAATATAACAATAATGCATTCTAGAATGATTGCTCTTTTGTATCATAAGCGAATATGTCATCAAAGCTCCTTTAGAATTGATTATAAACATTCCCCCAGTACATGCTTATGTAACTTGAGTCACAGTGTTGCTGTAACTCAGAATACCTTGTCCCTATTGTTGGGTTCCTATCTGCTTTTTGCAACAGTGAACATTGTTGGAGAGCGTCAATGTTTATGTATAAATATTGAAATATCAATCATTCGGAATACGATAAGACACAATATCAGTTGTATACAAGTTGGGCTGAATAGAGAATTTTCATGGAGAATATTTCTTTTTTTGTGGACAACGATCGACGAAATCTGGTCAAACCTAGCAAATGGTGAGAGAGTAGGTAAAGCATAGTAAGTGTCGAGCTAGGACAGAAGAGAGATCTCGGTAGTATCTTGGCCGGGTCTCGACGGTAGCTAGGCAACCCACCCCCAGGGCCTCCGACACAACCTTCTCCTCGCTTCACCTCTTCGACCTCTGCTACCTTTTCCTTCTCCTCCTTCTTCACCTCTTTCACCTTCTCCTCCTTCACCTCTTCCACTTCTTCTTCATCCTTGTCGTACTTTCTCCAACCACCGACCCTCTTTCAAAAACCCCCACCACCAATCTTACCACCGTGGGTTCCCCTAGCCGCGCCGCAACGGCCACGCTGGGGCACCTCAGACTCCCGGCTGCTGCTGCTGCCGCTGCTATCCAACCGACCAACCGACCGACCTACCCTACACCCTTTCTCACTCACCCCCAACTACCACCACCCATCTACCCGCCACGAAGAAGGTGTTCAAAGAGAAATGAAAGGAGAGAACGAGAGGAAAAAAACGAGTCAACTAACACTTTGTAGAACTCAAGCAAGAAAATTCAACTCGATCGTGACGAAAGCCGAACGAGAAACAGAGGAGAGGAATTCTCAAAACGAGTTTTTAATTGTCAAGGGAAATGAAATTGAAGATGATTCGAGGTTGTGTATCGATGAGGAAATCTTGCGGTAATTTTGAGGAAAATCTTAACCTCGTGGTCGACACCATTTTGTTTTGCGGTTGGTGCGCGGTGCCCTTCCTACGAGGCGGTTCTGCGCATCGTCTTGCGGTTGGTTTGTGGTTCTGGGGGTGGCTAGGACTGATCATTGGCCGCGGGGGTGACGGGGATGGTTTTTGGAGGTGTGGTGGCACCTTGCGGTTTGCGGGCTGATCTGCCACCAGCCAGAGGCGGCACTCTCTCATCGACTCACCATTGGTTTCATCGAAGGGAGACCTTACGCGGGAACTCTTCACCCTTTAAGAAGATGACGAATGACTCGTGTTTTGTGGAAAAGTCACTACTCTGGCAAACTTTCATTCATTTCTGAAATCTCATTCTCTTCTTGTGTCTTCCTCTCGTATCTATAACAAACATTTATCTGGATATTAACGGATCAAACAGTTCAAAGTCTAGTTCTATCTGAAAGATATCTGAAAAACGCAGAATGTGTACTAGATTCTCTTTCAAATAGAATTTCAAAGAAACATGATTGTATGATATTATTCGATTCGTTGATATTCATGCTCGTGTATGCACGTACAAAATCCGCGGATACGTAGGCAAGTTGTATGTGTGAGCATTGGCATAACCCTCCACCGAGGAAGCTAACCCTGACGTTTAATTACGCACCCCTCGGTAGAATAGCGAATGCTCCCTTTCATTAAAGCAATAATTTTAATAATTTTTATCTTTTCGTATAATCTGCGTAATGAAAATTACGCTTTGATCATGAACATCCCTCTTTATTGCAACCACCAGCGTGAAAATCTTAATCTTTCACGTGTACGAATATATAACTCCACAGTACTATGCATATATCAATCCTTCAAAGACTCAATCGATATCTCTCTAAAATTGAAATATTAGTTAAAGTTGTATGCGGAAAATTCTGTCGAAAAGAACCTTGTATCAAGAAAGAACATCTTTTGGAAAACGTTATCTGTGTGTTTCTGATCTAACGATTCTCATTCCGTTCAACACGTTGAAAAGTTTTCCTAGTCTTTCTCCATTCTATTCCATTTCTCATTTTCGTTTTCTGACGCAATCGCTCTTTTCGGAGACTGCTTGCTTGCCAGCTTGCGCCTGCTACAGCTACCGCCACTGCCACCGTTGCCGCTGTTTGTTCGCCGAGCAAAGAGATCCAAAAGCACAAGCTCGGGGAGTGAGGTGGAATCCAAGGGCGGAAAGAGAGAAAAGCAGAGCTCGTATTCAAATGTTGATGAAATTGACCAGACGCGCTTTGATCTGGCCTCTTCAAATATTCCCCAAGAGATTGAAGTGAACATCTGAGAAGCGCGAGAATTATCCTCCTTCTAAGGAGAAAAAGAATAAGATACATCTGATCTGGATATGTGATACGTTGTATCGACTGAATTTTGGACTTTTCTTTGATTCAAAACTGACAGGTTTGATGAATTGTAATGTGATTGAAAATGCTTTAGTTTGTATACTGATAATCAAATGAGATTCAAAAAATTTGTTGAATAATTCTTGAGTGGGATTTTTGATTGCCTCTGGTAGCGATACATCTCTTTTTAACAAAGAAGAAGATAGGAAGTTGCGCATTAGTATGCTTTATACCGGTAGTCTGGTGTACGATAAAGCGCTGGTGTGTGGGGTCTTGCAGCACTCGTAGCACCCATTCAGCCTCCCTTTGAATTTAATATTTAAAAGCGCATCTGAAATATGTCGATTCCAAAGCATAAACATCAGGGTTCTGTGCTTTGTAGCTTGTATACTTTGACTCGCTTTCTTTCTTCCTTTCATTCTCTTACTCAGATTTTGCTCTTAGGGTCTGTCTCAAATGATTTATTCGTCACGTTACTTACTGGTCGAGGAAGATTCCACGATAGTCCAAATAACTCACGTGTTTCTGATCTTCAGTTTCTCCATCATAAGCGTGGTGACAAATAATTCAAACATCATTCCTTTTTTCATGGTATTCTACGATTTCAAGACTGTGGAGGGTTAGTTTTGATTTATACGAACCGACCGACAGATTTACGAATATCAAATTCGCGTTTAAGAGAGAAAGTTGTATTCGAAGGATGGAAAGGGACGGTAATTTTCTCTCTCTCCATTTCACTTTCTCCTTCATTCGGTCTCATGTGTGTACATTATAGAAGAATTTACGACGTCGAAGGGTAGACCAAACGTGTTGGTAAACGTGTGTGTAAGTTTCGAAGCAAGGACGTGCAAGCAAGGAGGCAGGCAAGCAAACTAGCGAGAGAAGGGGATGTTCTTACGCGTCGGGTTTCTCTACCTCTTCAGTTGGAATTTCGGGGTTTCACACTCCCTTTACACTTTTCCCCTTCACCTTAACGTCAGTGGTCCAAGTTTCTAATTAGTCGCAACGCTGATGAGACCTAGACGCAACCTCTAGCTTTTCTCTCCGCTGCCTCCTCTTCTGATGTTCCCAGGAGTCTTTCCCGTCCTTTCTTCTAATTTGAAATTAATTATGATTCAAGTCGATAGCGGATATCTTCTCTCGATGGAAAATATTTTTTCCCCAGATAGATATCGATTGAACAGAGAGAAAAAAGTTTATACGATGAGCCGATGTATAACGCAACACAGCAGAGCTTTGTATCCTGTTTCGTACAGCTCCGTCGTCTCTTGTTCTCCACGGTCCTATAAATTCGTGGGAATTAAACGAAAGAATGCGGTCTGCCTCGACGTACGACCGGTTCCCAACCACCTTCCACCCTCGCAGTCTGGCCACCCTTAACTCCGACCGCTCACACTCGTGTTGTTCCACGTTTTCCCTAATCGTTATAGGGAAAGAGCGAGAGGCGGGGATCGTGCTGAAGAAAGAACAACACAAGGAAGAGAGAAGAGGATGAGGCCGTTTGCTCATTTTTCGGAACATCGTTGGATTTTTAATTAAAGGTACGACGGTGGCCGGTGACTCGGTCGCGCCAAGAATGCCTGGCATCGTACCGAAGTATTTTGTTGGATAAAACTTCTCCTTCTGTTCTCCAGAAGTTTCGGCATACATATTTAATAATCAAAAGAATACCATATATTAAAAGAGACGTATCGATGATACAACTCTGATGATGATAAGTACACCATTAAGCTAAGACCCTCGATATAATCTCTCTCGTGATAGTCCGTCGCTTGTAAGAAAAAATAAAACTTTCCCCCTACTTTTCACTTTTGAAGAGTTTCATTTCCAGGAGAGGAGGTCACCTCCGTTCGAAAAACCGACTGAGAAGTTGGTTTACCGCCCCCAGGGGTGGTTAGCGGGTCTAGTTAAGGGGCGTCTTAATTACCCACCGTAATGAACACCTTGTCGTAAAAACTTGCGCCGGTTTAATTATTTCTACCCTCCTTGCTTCTTCCTTTGACTCACCCTCGTTCTACTTTCTCAGCTCCTCGTTTCTGATTTCCCTCAAAACTAACCATGACTGACTTCCTAATTTATTGACAATGTTGTTGACGTGAACGCTTCTTCTTCTCCTTCTTTTTTCGTCCCTCTTTTGATTGACAATCTTGTCTCTCCGACTATTCAAATCAAAGGACTTTTCATTTGTATTCTTCCAAGAACGTCTTGTCTCTTTCCTATCCGGAAGGTTCGAATATTCACCGGAGGGATGGTCACTTATTAATGCGAACGCAGGGCCAAGATAATTCCTCGACCGAGAAGGGCTTACGAAGGACTCGCTCTAGACGTTTGTATATCATCCTAATACCCTTGGTCTCGAAGACTTCCAGCATCAACTGATATACAGGTCTTAGCAAGGTGCTTTTGTTCTGTTAATTTCATAAATATATTAGATGTATCCCAGGATCACTTTCTAATCCACATTTGAGGGAGAGAATACTTGCTAAATGATGCATTCGTGAACACATATTCTTGATTAAAATATCCGAAGTATTCTTGAAAAGATTGAAGATTTCCCGAAGAAATATTTGAATTTAACAAATAAGGAAGGAATGAAGGATCAAAAATGGTGTATTCAATACGTACGTTTATTCTCTTCTCTCCATTTGCAATTGGGAAGATTCATATATCCTATGTATAAAATATATCTTTACTTGGTATATTCGTTCCATTTGTGGTGGACAAGCCCTTAGAAAATATTGCCGCCGTACAGGCGCCTGTACTCCGGTTGAACCGTAATTGGATTCGACGCCATTCGTTCACTGGTAATATAAAGCTGTTCTTTAGTCGTATCGTATCTATTCTGTTTCTCACTCGACGAGCTTGGATACCTTCGAATCTAAATCTAAGTACTTGAAATTATTCGAGTATAAATTCATAAATCATGGTTAACTTATTTTCATCTGTTTTTGGAATTTTGACATTCACACTTCATTGGAACCTTGAACAAAATCGTCGTGAATTCAACAAGCGGAGGACAGGAAAATTTCTTTCTTGCTCGGTTCAATTCACAAAAAACAATCAAGAGTTGAGAAGAAACAGTACTCGTAGGAAAAAAGGTATTGGATTTCTCGTTCGAGGTGTCGTCGAGGATAGAGAAAAAAGATGTAATAGTATCACAAAATGATTCGAGTCTAGACATGGGAGTAATATGTAACAAAAGGCGTTTGTAACTCATTCCCAGAGGTATTCACATATTAAGTTTGATATACGGCGATCTAGGGACACGACCAACAAGCAAAAGGGTGAATCAACCCTTAATAAGCCAAAGTGTTCGCGATGCGAGTGCAAAAGTGAGATTCCTAGATTCAGAAACCAGAAAGGGAGAAACTGTTGAGAAGACCAACGGCTGTAGCCAGCATGCCAGTGAAGACCGATTGCGAGGAAGGCGGAAAGAGGAATAAAGAGAACATAGTACCACGGGAAATTTCACGTGGCAGAGTTATAGCCCTTGGTCGCCTCGTTCGAGTGTTCGTTTCTAGTATCTTTTTTTATCTTTGTCCTTCTTGCTTGTGTGTGCATGTCCGTGCAATGGAGCGCACACTTGCAGCAAAACATCGCGGTGTGAGAAAAAAAGAAGAAGGAGGAGAAGAACAAGATGAAAGAAAAGAGCCGGGACTCTTCCGGGCTCGTTTAAAAATGATAAATGCGCAGTTGGAAATATAACTGAGAAAAATAACCGAGTCGCCAAGTTGCACGGAGGGAAAAAAGAAGAAAGGAAAGGGTGAGCATTTGGCGACGGAGACGACAACGACTACTACGACTACCACGACCATCGTCGATCGTGAAGGATCTGGAGTTTGAGGGGAATGGAGATTCGAGGATTCGAAAAACTAATATCCGCCCCCGGAGGCCGTTTGTTTCGTATTGTTTCGGACTCCAGTTGACTCTCAGGCTGTTGTCTTGGCTGTGATTGAGTATCCCTATTCTTCATGAGATTCTTTCTCTATATTATATACTTTCTTTTCTGTTCATCGTTCTTTACTCTTTCCCTATGTTACACCGAATCGAGAAATAATGATAATAACAGGAGAGTACAGGGTCGAATTCATAAGATTGGGAACGTGCATTTTACTTTTTTCTTATTGTTCTCGTACAATGAATTATAGTTGAGAATTCTTACAAAATGTGTATAGCTTCGAAACCCGAAATGAGATATCCGAAACGTATAACTCACAACTAGTCGTCATCACATGGATAAACAAATTCCAATTGTTGTACAATACAGGCGTTAAGAATGATCTACATATCTGGCCATTTCTACATCTTTCTACTCAAATTGATACAAAAATTGTTGATTCTCATCTTATATTTTATCTTCGTCGTTGAAGAACTAATGACAATTTAAATGCATGGAATCAAAAAGCTTGATGAAGCCCCAGTTTTTATACCCACGTGTATACGTATCTAATACAATCCGCAACATGTGTCCCAAGTGCATCGTTTCTTTCTTTTTATAAAGACACGCTTTTCAATTCGGTTAACTAGAAAATCAACCCCTGATTTGACCGCGTTGCTTCTCGGATTAAACCCATCATCGTGAAACTAACATTTTATATTAAAATAATATAATTATTCATTCCTTCAGAATTCAAACACAATTTTTTCCCTTCGTCTCACCTTACTTCTATTTGACTGCATCGATACGACGGTTCGAATAATTGACACCCTCGCTATCCCCATCCTCGCATCGAGTCTTAGTTTTTAATTCGATGAAATTCGACGAGTCGATTGGCCGGTCTGCACCGCTTGTACAAAATTGAGGGGACGAAACGAGAGATGAAACGGAAAGCGTTGCCTGTGTAACCGAATTTAGTGATTTTTAATTCTCTGAATTACCCGGGTGGCTTCAACCAATACATTGTAAGAAGAAAGGGGCTGCCGCGCTGGCTAACAACCCCCATTGCCACTGTGCTGTTTCAGACTACAGTCGGTTATAAGACTGCGGAAAAACCCCTGTACATCCCATCAACAAGGATTTCCACATTCGGTTCTCAATTCGCGTAGAATACAAGCTTTTGTGCAAACACATATTTTATCATTCCATAATGCACTCTACCCTTCGATTTGATTCTATATACAAACCCTATTGATTGGAATTTTTAACAGGAGTGGACTCGAATTGATGCAACTGTTTGATTTTCAAATATCATCTTTAATCATCTGATGATGCATCTTTACATATCGTTCAAATGAATGGTATCAATAAGAATTCATAAAACTTTCCCAGTTTTCGAATGTTCTAGTATGTTTACTTCAAACTGATTGATGAATTTTAATAAGATTATATGAGGTACGTTATGTGTTCTGCGACAATATTTTAAGCTCAGAAAAATGAAACATTCAAAACAGTTTTCGTGTGATGTTTCTCAAGTATCAGAATTTCATTGAAAACTTTTGAGAACCACTGAGTATTGATGCTTGATCAAGCAGCCCCTGGGGGTTTAATTAAATACAACTCACCCCCTTCCGTTCCTGACCCACGCTATTCAACATCTACTACCGAGTGAAACGAGCGATATTTTTCACGAAAACCACCCCCTGAGACAAGCTCATATCTTGCCTTTCGGTATTGCGATTGTTCATTCTTTCCTCAACGAATTTTATTCCACAAGAGAATAAAACCGAATAGATTCGTTGCGCGCATGAGAATGTCTTTAGAATTATTTGGACAAAGCGGTAAATCAAGTATCAAGCTTATTAGTTATGTCACTATGTACATGATACTACATGTGATTTGAATTCTCCATTATCTATACATACATACATATGTATGTATGTAGGTGCGTGTTGCTGCTATATAGAATAGAATAGATGCTCGTACATATACATCGATGCTGGCAGCAATGCCGCCTGGCGATATGATAGGCGCGCATGGTATGGGGGGTCGCAACACCCCCCGCGTCAAGAATTCATGCTGGCTCGATGGGGGACCATAATTAACCGAATACCGATACTCACCCGCTTACACCCGACTCAATCTGTGACATAGGCGACATATGCTATGCATACGACGTATGTACGTTATTGTGCATACACCTGTTCACACGTGAATACGCACAGGTATGTAGTATTATTGGAATAAAAGTGAAGAGAGTCGAACGTCCAAGGTATGAGAGATGGATAGATAGATATTGAATCATAGCACAATAATAACGATCAATTGATTTCATTAGATATAATTGTCAATACTCTAAGATATTTTCAGACGAGTGAATTTCTTTCAGAATACTTTACAAAGAAAAAGAAATGAAATAGACGTAGAATGTACAGTTGCATCGTTAAAGATCTTCACGGCTTACGTGTATGTGTATGTAATATGTATACATATATATATATATATATATATATATATATATATACACTCATATATACATTTGCCGGTTTTGTAACATCTGCTGCTTTGGGAGAAAAAACGAGAACAGAAGGGAAAAGATCTTTCTCGTGTGTGTCTCTCCGGTGCTCTCCTTTGCGAACGAACGTAGTGGAAGGAACGGATGCGCCCACCCACTCCTTTCCTTTTCCTATCCTCCCGCTCCCCTGTTCGCACTGAGAACCCCCACCCCTTCACAGGTCTGCCGGTGGTGGCAGCGGTGTCGTATCTTGGCCTCCGTGGCGCGCCGCTCTATCGACGTACAGCCACCCTCGACTCACCTCACCTTTTCATTTCTCTCTTCCTCGCTCTATCGCTAGTTCTACAACCATCCATTTCTCCTTCTCGTCCCATCTTTCATCACCATCCTTGTCTACTTACATGACTTTCCTCTCTCGTCTTATGATTTTCTTTCTGGTATCGCTAAGTCTTAGATTCCGGTCAAAACTATTATCTCGCGATAACGCCTGATGAAATTTATTGTTCTCAGCGATTTGTCGGTTTTAACATATGTTGGGAGTGAATTTCGAGTATATTTTATTCGGACCATGATAATTTTAGATATGTCATGTTCGAACTTCAATAGGGCACTTTTTGCGAACAATTGAATATAGGAAAAAAGAATCAAATCTGTTACTTTGATTTACATTGCACGGAAAAACGATATTGTCATTCTTTCTAGTCTCGTTACCATAGCCATATATAATAAGCTCAACGATGTAAGGTTATAAACATCCCCTGTAAAAAGAAAGTCTTGATCTGTTTGCATCTTAATTTCAGACAATCCAGTGAACACTTATAAGAGGTAGAGCTCTTTAAGAGGTCTTTTGAAAGAGCTCGAAAATCAAGGCATCTGATGACATTCTGATATCTTCATGTTGATCTTCTGAAAGGTTTATACCCACATCGCACTCAATGTCTCAGAAATATTCCCAGAATATTATAGATGTCTCATTTGAAATGTTCTCAAAAAATTACATAAATATTACGTATACAATGTTTCGTGGTAAATATTCTGACAATCTTCTTTTTGAAATATCGCATATATTACATTTAGAAATGTTTTGACAATATTGTGATTAAAACATTCTGTGAACAAGACAATTCTGAAATTTTTCAAAGTCTGGGTTCGGGATACTTCGAAAGTTCAAGAAACATTATTTTGTCATTCATGCTAATCGATTCAAACTTAATCAGAAGTGTGAATATTTGTCCATTACAAAGATGTTTTCGTCAGATGGAGTTCTTCTTTCAAAGAAAAATGAATAGGGTTTGCGAGAGAGGATTTTTTCGATTTCAAACGCTCATTGAGAAGAAACATTTGTGATTGTGAATGAAAAATTTTGATCAACAAATTTTCTTTGTCAATACAAATGCTTATCTCACAGTGTGAGAGAAATTGTGTGCCTAGAAACAAATTCCCTCTTTCACCGGTAATCAAATTATTTTATTCCACTGGAAAATTTGATTTATTACGCTGAGAAGCACATGATTGATGAAGGAAATACCTGCACAGCCTAACTATTCAAAAAGGCCTTCTGAATGAATTCTTAGAATCGTTTATCCTATGGAGACAAATTTTTGAAATTCTTATATCAATTCATTGTGGCACTTAGTAGAATTTGCAAGTGGGCTTTTCAAAAAAAGTGTCTCTCAAGTGGTATTCATTTAACATTCCAGAAGATTCTGATCGTTTGGTTTACATCCCACAGAAATAAATTTTTGAGAGTTTTTCATCAGTTTACTCCAGCACTTGGTAAATTTTGGAGGTGCACTTTTTAAAAAATGTTCCTCTCAAGAGCCATTCATTTTTCATATCAGAAGATTCTTAATCGATCCGTGTTCATCCCACGGCAACAATTCTCGAAGTTTTTCTATCGATCTTACTCAGCACTTTGTAAAATTTCAAAGTCGAGGTCAAAAGAAACTCCTCTCCCACGATATACTCGTTTTTTATGCCAAAAGATTCTGAATCGATTGGTCGATATTTCACGGAAACGAATTCTGGAAAATCCCATCACGATGATTACAACGAATGGTACTTTGAGGGATTCGCTGATGTGATAGAAGCCTTGACTCTCACTCGCAGAACCCGGGTTCAATCCCCACTGGAGGGAACTTCCTAATAATTCACTTCGAAGCAGGCTTTCTTCCACTCAAAGTGATTCTGGCCAAGCTAGTTCAACATTTGTAAGTAAGTCAACTCTGAAGAAATTTTCTTTCAATTCAAAGGAATGTTTTCCAAGCCTTTCAATGTATGTGATTGTTACAATTATTTCCATACAGAATATCGCTGAAATGATCACAGTAATATTTCAGAATGTCTCCAAAATGTTACCTCAATGATTTCAGCAATGTTCCAGAATATCTCCAGAATGTTACAAAGATGGTGACATAAGACATCCTGCAGACATTCTGACAATCTTCTTAACACATTTTCCAGAATATTACACATTTCGAATGTAATATTATGACAATATCGCTGGGACATCTGGTGCTATGTGGAATCTAACCTCTCACACATATTTGGAAGTGTGGTGATGATATATTGTTCACTAGGAATGCTTTTCCCATTGTGGCGGCGATCGTTTGTTTGGTTTAATTTGTTCACATCGTAGATTCAGTCATGAAATGATCTGAATTTAAGATTTTCTTTCCACAGTGTACAGCACGTTGTTCAACACAACGAAATCTCCAGGTCGAAACAAAAGCACACACGTCTCCATGCCAATCCGATTCATTGTATCAACGATACACTTTTGACAATATTTCGGATGGCCATGATGACGATTTTTTTCTCCGTGTGAACATTTTAGCAACGTTTGGAAAGACCAAAGGTAATATGGTGACATTTCTAGTCACTGTGTTGAGATTCTACATTCTTTTGTCTGAAAATGTACTTGGTTATTTTGGGCAGAGAAAAGAATTATAGATTATATTTGTATCAAGAAACAGACAGTCAATGTGAAGGTTCCTTCTGACCGTTTCTAGAAATCAAGATTTATAAGCAGGGATGAATTTTCGCTTAGACTAAGGTCCAAGGAGCGGCACCACGATATAATTCTTGTATAATTGTATAAAGTTTATACAATAATTATATTGGATTATATATGAATTACGTATAATTTTGATAATATTTCCATCAAAGAAAAGAGCGAATTTCCGAATCCATCCCTGTTTATAAGCAGATTAATTTTTTCCAGCTTTTGGTTATTTTAGTCAACTGGTAGTTCTTCCTAGCACCTTCTCATTCATTCGTATATGATTTTCCCCGTCAAAAATCTTTCAGTGATCACAGTTGCCTTGTTAAAAATTTTCCACACAGTCTCATTGTTGAATGAGAAGCTAAACGAGTCTGAAAGAATTTTCTATTTTGTGGAATATTTTTGATTATAATTATTCTGTAGACTATTACGAGGCTTTACCAGGCCTTCCGAGTGTCTTATAAGGCCCTGGCAAGGTTCAGAGAATAACTAGATTGATTCCTGTGAGGATAACCGGTAGAGGTACACGATATTTCATGGTATCGATATTTTTCATGGGTACATTGTCGAGTTTACATTGAATTTCTCTAGAATATCAATAAAAACTCCATACAAATTGTAGATAAAATATCGATACCATAAAATATCCTGCACTTCTAGTAACTGAATGCCCCCCAATCATTTTCTGGTTAGCAAAATATTCGAATGAAGTACAATCAAAAGTTACTGATCAATTAATCTGCACGCAGTACTGTAACATTGAGAACAGCATTGAACCCCATTTGGAACGGTTTTTACGTTGGAAAAACGATTTAGATTTACATAGATTCAATTAGATCTTGGTCGATTCTGCCTATTTCCTTGACTTTCAGCTGGTTTGTGAGCATCAAGGATTCTGACACAAATTAATTAGATCTGCATAGATCTAAGTTGACCTGGAGAGTATTAATTTCCCTATGTTTTCATATCTATGTAGATCTAATCCATTGGGGCTACATTCATTTTCCCTAGATTACAACGAAACAATTGAAAATTGACAACAGTAACATGCCGAAGAATTATTGTTGAAGGAACATCAAATTGTCATCTCACATTGAAACTACACAGAGAAAAAGGAATAGTCGCTGCAACTACCTGAATGGTTCATTTTAAACCATCTACTTCAGTAGTTCCTGCAACTACTTGGTAGTCAGAACAGGTACCGCGTTAGCTGTCTCAACCAACTTGATACTTGAGTAGATGGTCGAAAAACAACTATTCATGTAGTTGCGGCAACTATTCTTTTTTTCTCCATGTATCCACAAGGAAATTGTCAGAATTGTCAAAAGATGCAAAATTCCCTCGTGAAAAGAATTGATATGATGCCAATCTGAGAAGAATCCACCTGTGAGTCTGGGGACAGGCTTGAAAAAATATTCAAGTGAATTTGGAAGAGATATTGATATAAATTATTGTGAAAAGTGTGGAGTTTGGAGATCCGTCATCCCCTCAAGGGACTGAAAAATCGCGGCCACATTAATTTTTCCAAACTACCAACCTATTAACACCAGATTTGTCCTATTGCAAAAATGCAGGTACCCACCCGGAAATCTCATAGGAAGCCTGGAAATTCAACTGGAACTCTCAAGAATCCATTCTAGCAGAAATGATTCTGGCCACTTTATAGTTAATTTCAACGCCTTCTCTGGCGACTAGCTTTGCTGTAAGCGTCTTGAAAGATGCTAGCCAACCGGTACGCTTTCCCTTCCTAGAAAGGAAAAGCGAGCAACTTCCATTCCTCGGTTCCAAGGAAGACAGAAAGGTAGGTAAATTGATCCACTGTCCAATCGAGCCTATATTGAACATGTGGTCGGCCATAAAATTTTTCTGCTCATGGAAACTGAGTCACTATGATGATAATACTACGTCGATATTGAGCCAACCTGGTCTCTCTGAAAAATCCATGGCAGATCAGAGTTAACAGCAACTTTGTTAGAATCCGACTATTTTAGTCAGAAGAGACTGCGGTAGAACTGAACCAGAGGAGATAATACTGTCGAATACACTGAAAGCGATAACAGCCCATCGATTGATACAAATGGTGTTCCACAAAGGATTTTTCTAAATTTCTCAAAGTCAGAATCCATCCTTAAACGAGAAAATGTTCATTCTTCAGAGCTACTCGAAATTCCATTCTAATGACTGAAAATTTCCCGTGACCGAAATTGCTTTATTTTTGTTCTTTATGAATGCGGTTTCACTTCAAGAAATATAAAGACCATGCTGTCATTTTCAACTGTTCCTATAATGGTAGCTTTTGGTGTCCCCAGTATTGGCAATCTTGACCAGGCTGGCTCATTCTAACATGGGCACATTATAATACGTTGTCGTGCGCGAAATGATTGAATTCCAGTAAACTTCTTTCCCGGTGAGGATTAGATTCAAAGAGACTAAAATCTTGTAGAGATCTTACTACATTCAATGTAGTGCTCTCTGTATTTCTTGGAATGCAAATTTATTTCCCAACTGTGAAAATACTGCAACTCGGAGAAGAGTGGAAATTTCAGGGTATGAAGTTCACTCTGTTTGAGTGAAATTTTAACTCACTTTGAGAAGTGAATTTCTAATTCTTTTGCAAAAGTGGAAGATTCGTTCTCATGGATTGGATCCCAGTGAACGGAAAAGTATCGAGAAAAGTTGGAAACTCCAATCCTAACTAATGACAATGACTCTTATCAGATTTTCAGTATTTTTACTCGACAGGAGAGAATCTTCATTCCAGGAAATTTGAAGAGTAAATGTTGGAGAACAAAGCACAATGTACACAGTTGGAAATTTTGTGTTAAAAGTCAACACATTTGACATGTCCCAAACGGTCCACACATATTTTTGTGTCGATATCACATGATGTGTTTGTGTTAGCTAGTAACTCAAGGTTAATGTAAATAATATAACACAAAAGAATTTCCGATCGTGTAAATTCAACACATAAATACTGTCAAATGAAATCCAAAATAAGAAGTGAATCAACAGTTCACAAGTGTAATTTATGGATTCTTTTACATCAATCAAATGTGAAAATCACACTTTTTTCGTGTTGAAACAATGCATAAGAATAAATCGAAAAAAACAGTACTTCATTGAGCATTGAACATGGATCGTCGGGACCGAATGTTGAAGCTGTATCACTCAAGCCACTGCCGGTCCTTCGGGTGAGTGTACTTTCTTCGCGTATATCAACTCGCACTCTATCTTCAAATTTACATATCTAGAAAACGAATTCCCATCAGAATGAAAGCTAAAACCAAAATGAATGAATAGTTCTTCCGACGACTACTAAAGTGACACGTACATAGAAGTTTCATAAAAAAATAGCTCCCACTACTGGCGATCTCCCTTTGGTAGTTGAAAATAACACAATTTTTATGTTCAATCTTGAGTTGAATAAAATTTGTGTCATTTTGACACATTTTTTCACTTGTTTGAATGATTTGACATTATAAATCAGTTGAGACCTGATTACACAAGGACTGTCTGTAGAAGTTACACGTGGTCGTGTTGAATATTTAACAGAAAATTCATGACACACGGATTTTTTAACACATTTACACAAAATTTTCAACTGTGTATGGTCAAAATGCATTTTTATTTCTATCGCAAATTTTCGAACGAATTAATTGTAATAAATGATTTCTACGATAATGAAGTTTGTTGAAAGCGAAGAGAATTAATTGATCTCATTCCAAGCATCTCTTCCACTTGAGTTTTGAAAGAATAAGTAAGAATGTAATAATACCGGTTTGCCGTCACCGATCGACAAGGATTATTTGTTCCTCCAGAACCAAAATAAACTGCTTCCAAAGCGGTGCTACGTCCACGGGTGTTGAGGGTTACTTTAATCTCAGGACTGGTCAGGAGACATCGATAAATAGGAACGAAGGACAGAGGAGAACAAAGTAGAGTAGGAGGGAAACATCTACGGAGGAATCGTCGTTTGTTCGTCGAAAGGGTTGTTCGTGTCCTTTCTGGGGTAGTGATAAAGTTGGTGAGGTCCAAGCGAGAAAGCAAGCAAGCATCTAGAACGCATCGTGGGGTTCGAAAGGGCCGAGGAGAATCCAAAAGAGGAAGAAGAGAAGGAGGAAGAAGGGGTCGAGAGAGGGTGAAAAGGACGGGGTTAGCTGTCAGGGAGATAAATCGGCCCCGGCTTAATTAAATCTTCTTCCGTGCACTACCCAGACCAGTGGTAGCACCACCAGCAACACTAGCTGCCAGCCTAGTGCTTGCTTTTGCTTGCTCGCTCGCTTGCTGGACAACGTTCCTGCTGCTGGAGGGTCGAATTGTTTCGAGGATATCAACCCTGATTTAGGACCACGCGTATTCCCAAAGTGTACCGCGAGAGAGTGATATTACCTGACCTGCAACCGTAAGCTTCACAGGCTTTATTGTTTTTTTCTTTTTGTACCTTTTCTGACTAAATGTTGTGTGCATGTATCGAGCTTGCATCCTTGCAAGCAAAAGCTGGATCTATTGAAATCCTACAGATCAAGACAAGTATAGTATTAAATTTCACATTTCCTTCGTTGTAGATGTCTGCCGTCCAAAGCAAAAAGACCGTAAGTGCATTTGACTTGAATTCGAGAGAATCAAGAAAGATTATTTTCTTTTGAAATCAATAAAACAAATCATATAATATACTAGGGGTGTGCGAGTAGTGATTTTTTCGAGTCGAGTGGAGCCGAATACTCGAAATTCACCGAGTACTTGAAAATTTTTCGAGTATCTGGTAGATTTTCGAGTACTCGAGAAGTATATAATATATACGAATATGAATATAATCTATATGTGATAGTGGATAACGATCCCTTATGTTCTCTAAGAATAGTCTACCCTTTGCAAATGATGATTCATGATAATTCTAAGGAAATCGACAATATTCTCGAAGATTATCGAGTTGCTCGAAAATTTCGAGTAGTACAAAATACTCAACTCGACGAGTACTCGACTCTACTCGACACGAGAATACACGGAAATTTCGAGTACTCGCATACACCTGTAATATACCCTAGAAATGATTTGCCATTGAAGTCTATAGACTATTGAAATATTATAGAGTTCCCATTTTTGCGTTGATTACGGTTTTTTTTTCTACAAACGTTTCAAATTTGAATTATTTCTTCGTACTTCGAACCGCTGGTATTGGAGAAGTAATAAGTTTTTTTCAAAATGAAAAACACAGAATTTTCTTACGGTTAAAATGATATGAAAAATTTATTCCCGTCAAAAATCGCGACTCACGGTCTTCTTCCTTTGCACGGCAGATGTATGGATGGAGAAAAGGATATAAAAGAAGGATTCTCAAATGTCTTTTGACTCTTATTACAATTATAGAGTAAGAGTTGAGTGATTGCATCGCATTCTCGGGAGCGTTCTTGAGTTGATATATCGTTTCCATAAAAATGTCTACAGTTCATCTCACTCCATTCGATTTTGAATGATATGTATTACAGTTTTGCAATACCTATCGCTCAATCACTATACCATACTTCTCTGTGTGTACCAATTAAAACTTTGATGAGACACCCTTGGAAATATTTTTGATCCTCTTTGATATCAGCTTTCCTCCAATTTAGAGGAAAATCCATCGAAACTCCAGACGCAGAATCTCTGAAATTCATTTTTTTCTGAAAACAGAAAATAGCTAACGACTGCTACGTCATTTCACGACTTCAATATAAAAAACACCATCGTCTCTCCCAACAAAAAAGGAGTTCAATAAAATTACATGTACATTATAGACGTCGATCGATGATCTCTATCTTCCTATAGGTTGAAGCTTATGATCCGTTGGCTCTCATCTATTCGTCTTTGTCCTCCCTGTTTCTCACTATATTCCCTTTTCTCCTACCCTCTATCGTCATCCTTCTCTTGGGAACGATGTGGCGCTCTCCTGCAATTATTAATTAACGCTCCCCTCTCAAGGCATTAACGCGACTAAGAGCAACCTCCCTTACGTCTCTGACCTCTAACCTCGAGCTTTCTCTCTGTCTCCCACGACTTCCTCAACCCCTTGCTACTTGCTGCTCAAAGCGCCACGAAGTAATGGTACACCTTGGCTGTTTAGCACGGAACGACTCGGTTAAAAGTCCAACGGATTCTACGTCTCAAAGAGATGAAGGAAGAAACGAAGCAGGAACGAAAATAAAAAGAAAACACTACAATGGAACTTTCATTTTTGTTTTTCAACGCAAAGAGATGTATTCCAAATTCTAATCTAACGAGCGTATCTACAAGTTCAAACGACGACGTTATCAAACCGAAACAAATCTTGCTTGAAATCCTCTCGGTGATCCTACGGTGAGCCACGTAGGGACACACACAGTAACGGGGCAATTTGGCGGAACATGAAGTAAGAGAAAGAGAGCGAGGGAAAATACGACAAAGGGAAAAGAGAGGACCGGGGAAAGAGAATGACGACAACGAGGCACACATATAGTCTCTCTCAGGGGTTGAAAATGTGACGACGCCCAGCCGCCGAGATATTAAACTATAAATCCTTATCCCGCTACCGACTTGGACCGCTAGGACCACCCCGTGGTGTAAAACGTGGCGAGGATCCTGGTCCCTGTCTCGGAGAAATGTGTGTACATTATGCCATGCTCGCACGCTCGTTTCCTACACTCGTGGCCGTGTCCCTTTGGTCGACGCATGACTCCTTTTCGTACTGCTTTACAAAAGTACGTGACTGGAGATTTTTCTCTCCCTTTCTCCGCTGTACCTTCTCTCGTTCCGAAATTCATACATTCTCTCATGAGATACGAAAACAAGGCGAGAAATCAATTATTATAATTCAAGTAGAAGTTTTTTTTATTAAATGAACATCAAATAATGGACTTTATTTTCTTGTATTTGTCGATACGGACACATTGTACAGAACGCAAGATACAGATACATTGTCATTGGCCAAATCTTTTCAACCGCACGCAACATCATTAGAGAGGTCCGAACTATCGATATACCCTAACCTTCCACTCTATGTCGGACACTGAACGTGTGGATCGTGATAAGCGAATAAAAAGCCTATTTTGTTCTTAGGGTGGACCAGAAATGGACATGCTGGAGTCTACCGAATGTAATGAACATAACTACTGGAACATTGATAAACGATGACTAAATCCACCCCTTGTTATATCCGCGATTTATTATCTGAATTCATTCCTTAATGTTCTCTCCTTGAAAACATGAGTGTACACCGAATAGGAAGGAGTCGTAAAAAGATGACGAATTGAATATTCAATATCTCTAGTGAAACACTGTACGAAAAGGCCTTGAATTCGTCAAAATGAAACCCGGGCACGTATACGACTAATCATACCGCCATTTCCTTTAATATCCGTAGGTGACCGCCCCAGTATCCAACGATGCGACATACCCTTCAGTCTTAGAAACTTCCGGTAAGGTTATAGAGCTTCCCTTCGATTTCCATCCTTGATTTAAATTATCTTCATGATATTCATTTCTAACGACCATTATTTTCTCCAAATTATTATACATTTGCGCGGTTAAATTCGTCCTGAATGGAGAAAAATTCATTGAAAATATAAAACTGTATTCCAAATAACATAGAATTTGTGAGGGATTCTTGAATTTTGTGACATCTACATTCTACAATCGATCGGTATGAATATAGGGGAGCATGGATCATAGTAGATCACTTTTTTTTCATGCTCTATAACTTCGAAAGTACTGAACGTTTCAGCATGGAAGTTCATATAACACATGGGCTGAAAAGTCTCAGGCCTAACAAAGAAAACACGGGTTTTTTGTTCAAAAACAGCTTTATTCATCAACATAATCTCCATCAAGAACAACGCAATCATTCCAGCGCCGCTCTATCATTTCAATACCACTTTTGTAAAATGATTTATCTTTTGCCTCAAAATAGGCCTCAGTTTCAGCGATAACCTCTTCATTAGAGCGAAATTTCTTACCGGCGAGCAGTTTTTTTTAGATCTGCGAACAGCCAGTAGTCGCTGGGAGCCAAATCTGGTGAATACGGTGGATGTGGAAGCAATTCGAAGTTCAATTCATGTAGTTTTGCCATTGGTTTGATTGACTTGTGACATGGTGCGTTGTCTTAATAAAATAAAATTTCTTCTTTGCCATAAGCAGTGGTTTCTTTGCAATTTCGGCCTTCGAACGCTCCAATAATGCGATATAATATTCACTGTTGATGGTTCTTCCCTCCTCAAGATAATCGATGAATATTACACCACGCACATCCCAAAATACCGAGGCCATAACCTTTCCTGCCGATTGTTGTGCTTTCGGGCGCTTTGGACGAGGTTCACCAGTGGCTGTCCACTCAAATGACGATCATTTTGATTCTGGAGTGAAGTGATGGATCCATGTTCCATCTATTGTAACATATCGACGCAAAAATTCCGGCTTGACATTTAAACATGGCCAAACACGGCTCAGAAGCATCAACGCGTTCTTGTTTTTGGTCAACAGTGAGCAAACGCGGCACCCACTTTGAACAGAGCTTTCTCATAGTTAAATGCTCATGCAATGTAGAGCCAACACGTTCTTTTGATATTTTTACGATGTCAGCTAACTCACGCAACTTCACTTTCCGATCATTCGAAACGATTTTGTGGATTTTTTTTATGTCTTCTGGTGTTACCGCTTCATTTGGAAGTTCACTGCGTTCTGCATCATCGGTGTCTCTACGAGCACGTTTGAAGTCAGCAAACCAACGTTTTATTGTGGTTTCTGATGGAGCGGAGTTCCCATAACACTTTTCAAACCATTGCTTCGCTTGAATGGTATTTTTTCCCATCAAGAAGCAGTGTGAAATTAAAACACGAAATTGTTTTTGATCCATTGTTTCAAAAATAACAAAAGTCGCGTCACTCTTAGTACAATAACTCACAAACTAATAAATAGAATATCATGAAATCTCGACAACTGTCTTTTGAAGGTCAGCACTAACTGAAAAACAGGCGAATGCAGTAAAATTCGCGCCATATATGTGTTAGGCCCGGGACTTTTCAGCCCGTGTGTTACATATACGATATTCCCTCGGCCACAAAATGAACAAGCAATATTGGTAATTTGCTTAAATGAAATACCAAGGATCATCTTCTGGAATTTCATAATCCGATCCACTGTATCCCATATCTGGGTTACAGTGGGTAATTTCATGGATCAGACTCTCAGAACCTCGAAATTTCTCATTGTAACGCTGTAAGGTGATGAAAGGAAAGCCTTTCAATTTTTGCAGCAGTTCTGATTTCCAATCCATCTTTGTTTACAAGATTCACAACAACCTACAGCAATTTTTTTATTCAGGTTTCCGAACACGATTTCAAGGCATCTTGAATTGTAACGGGGAGATAAAATATCATTCAAAACGGTTCAGCCAATCAGGGTTATACTACTTAGTAAGCATTTTCTTATGGGACAGATTAGAACACGATTCACTGGTATAAAATAGTCACTGATCCACTGTACCCCACTCGTACAATTATACATTAAAATTTATTTGTTAACGAATAATCAATCCGGGAATAAAAATGACTTGCAAACCCTTGACTTTAGATGTTCATAAGCAAGTAGAAATGTAGACCTGAGTCAGTTCACATACATTCTCATAAAAACAAGACATATCACATTCTTCGGAAATATAAAATCCAGAATCACATGTTATCAGTAGCAACTGTACCCTGAACACACAAGTTATGACACCTTGAAGTTCAGCGGTACCCCAAGATGAGGTTAAAAAAGAGTGCCTAAAAAGTGATACTACTGGAGGTGTACAGTCGTTTTATGAACTGAATACGTGCGCTGATCCACTGTAACCCATGCTCCCCTATTATAATGAATTTACAAGGTGTACAAGAATAGGGGTCGAATTCACACTGAAAGAAGTGTTTTGCTGAAACAGCCAAGTATTTTGGTTCATATGCGAACAACCAAAACCTTTTGTTACTTCAACCAAGTCTTTGCTATTCCAGCAAAATTATTTGTGTACTAAATTCTTAATGGAAATATTTTGTTGAAAAATAATTGGAATATAAAATATTTTTCTTGAAAATTAAGTACCGAAATAATTTTATTGCAGCAACAAAGATTTTATTGAAGTAATCAAACGTTTTGGTGATCCACATGTTAACCAAAATCTTTTGTTGTTTCAACCAAAAGATTTTTCCAGTGCATTGAATGGATTCACAGAGTATTTGCACAGAGAGAAAGGCAGATTCCAGCTATCATCAATAAAATTCTAGTTGTCTGAAATATGAATAAAACACTTTATTCAATGTGAATGAAAATTCAGCCATGACAGATAAAATTTATGTGGTTCAACTAAATTTTTATTCAAAGTGTCACTGTAACAGAACAATCTCAGGAAAACTTCCAGTACCGTACTGCAAGTAATTAACCTACATACATTTGTGCGGGAAAATTAAATCCAAATCAAGATAATTTCAATACACGTATCAGAAAATTCTAATATTTATACTGGAAAGTTGATGTGGAAAACATGAAATTTCAATGTTGCTGAAGGTTGAATCGTTTATTGAGATGAATTAGTAATTGAACAACAAAATACTCAACTGTTGAAGACCCAAAATTTCTGCAGTACCCCTGGTAGAAATTATGATTGAGAATTAGATGGGCCTCAGCCCATCATTAGTTTTCCTAGATGTTAGATTGGTTTCTAGCTAGTTTTGTAACGCACTTTCTAGCCTGTGCCGATCCAGATGTTCCAGGGAATTGCTAGAATGTTGTTCAAATTGGTAATCAGAAGTGTGGAATCATGTTCTTTTTGTAAAAGCACATCTATGAATAAGGTAACAATGGATTTTAACATGTAATCTCCAGTCAAGAACGTTGCTTTTGAATTTATTTGCATAAAATAATCCCGAGTGACAAATTGAAACGTTGGGGTTTCTTTTTATTCCTCTAGCCGCGTTCATGGACTATCAATGTTACTGTACGATCAGTTGACACATGAAAAATCTACATAAACCAACTAAATGTTTGAGCACCAAAGTCAAATTGGCTGAAATGTGTTATCCAGTTGCCCCCACGTGGGTCCCATCTATAGTACGTGGATGGTAAATGGGATGCCCATTTAACGATTCTTTAAACGATGTGTTCAGTTCCGAGAAACTATTTCGAGAAAATAAATAACGGTGTTCATTGGATTTTGTGAGTTTCAACTTTCGTTTCGTGTCTATAAACGATTTAAACTCCTACAAAATAAATTTCAGATAGAATACGGAAAAGTAGAACAGAAATTTTCTTGTACGCAAACTGAAAAATACATTTTTGCGGTTTTTGCACTGTAAAAAATAATTGCAATTCTCTTGTATACGGCTACCGGAAAATTCCAATCACCGGATGGCAAATCAATTTTCGATATATAAGTATGAAATTTCCCATAAATTTAACTGAAAATTCCAAATTTCATGAGATTTTTACTATCATTTCACAGGAAATTTCCGGACAGTGTGGAAAATTTCCAATGCACGTATATGTTAATCACCGCACATAAATTCATAGGAATTTTTCCATAGAAATTTTTCATAGTGTGAGTATCGGAAAATTTCAGTTTTTTTAACAGTGTGGCCAAATTCTGCAGCTGTCCAATATTCAACTAAAACATTTTTCTCAGTACGCATCATCATCTTCCAATCATTGTAGAAGAATGAAAACAAACAAAAATTCACATACATGCAAATGGATGAGTATGTTTTCTATCTTCGCCAACTGAACCCAGACAGCCACCGAAGCCACAGGCATGTATATGCTATACCACGATAATACCATATGCGTTCCATATTTACAATACAGGTGGATTATTGGTGTTCCACAACTTCCGGCTTAGTATAAAATGATTGCACTGCCAACCTAAATGATGCAATTATGTGTCTGATACGCAGGTACGTACCAAAGGAGGGACTTCGATATATCTCAAAATCAACAAATCGGGCTGAACGTGGCTGCTCTTACTTGGAACCTGGACCAAAATTTAGTCTCTTTCATTCTGCCAGCACGTGTTTTCTCGTGCTGAGGAAATATGTTTTTCAGAAGATACCTTCCAAGATTTCCTCCCCTGGTAAAAATAATTCATATACGCTCCATATATAAACCGTATTTGATCCATATATATGAACTTTGTAGAAATCATATATGATAACATATAAATCATATATGACTCCTACATAATTCATATATGGGCCATATATGACCTTATAAAACTCATATATCACCATATAAAATTCATGTACGGCCGTTCGATTCATATAAGGACCGAAAATGATCCGTATATAGGCTAAACAATGCCAAATATGGGATGTATATGGCCATACATGGCCCATATATGGATTTTATATGGGTCATATATGAATCTGTGAAATCATATATGTGGCCTGTTTGGTCATATATGCCGCATATATGATTCATTTTTACTAGGGTCATGTCATAAAAGAATATTCACGTGTACGGAAAAAACTGTGCAGTTGGATGCATAGCATCACTGCTGTTATTCCAATCCCAGCGCTGCGATAAAATTGACTGCCGTTGAATCCACAGCAATGACTGCTGTTGAAACTACCGCAGTGACTGACGTTGAATTTTATGAGAAATCAGCCATTAATTTTACTACACTATGTGCTGTTGACTTTGTATTTGAATTAAATTTTATGTCAATATCACATTTGTACCACAGAATTGAGATTTTTCATAATGTAGGAAAGTCTATAATATCATTCGGAACCTTTTATCTTTAAGTTAGCCCCACATTGAGATTCAACTTATTTTCACTTACGAACCATTTTCAACTAAATTTCACATAACCTACTACATAATCGTTCAAATCTTCTTATAGTTGGTCAGTTGGAGTATTGTGTCAAATTCTGGAAAAAGACTGTATATAGATATTTCCATTGAATAAACAAGATGAATTATTGGAGGGTTCAAAATCTGAATGTTCAATGTAAAATTTTGGATTTTAGATTTTGTAACCAAGATGTCAGCCGCTGAAACCGCATGTTTTGTTATATTTCGGACTACTTGTTGGAGATTTTGTTCCTGAGGATGATGAACTGTGAGTATTATATCTAAAACTCCGACGGATAGTCGATATTATTCCTTCACTGTCTTGGTAACACACATTGAAGAAGACAATATTCCTCAATTCGGCAAAATCAAATGTATTTATAAAACAGGAGAAACAATATTCTTTTCTGTTGAACTGTTTCATACGTGTGGCTTTTATGAACATTATCACGCATATGTTGTTGAAATAAAAGAGGCTGCAGAATCCTTAATCAATACATGTAATTTGCCAAATATACCGCCATGTCTTTCCATACAGAAAACTGTAGACAAACAGTTGATGCATTTTATTGCAACTCGATTTGCCTTATAAACTATTTTCTTATATTTTAAGTTACGATAGTCACGTCTGAAGATATATGTTTGAACATGGACTTTGTGTTTCCAAATTTAAACTGATACTATTATGTATTGATTGAAATTGAATACATTACCATTAACTGATATCAACTATCAAATACACTGTTTTTTTGCGTTTTCATGTAATATAAATCTCTTGTAATGATATTTTCATTTGGACGCATACACTGTACACTGTGAAAAATAATTGTACGATATTTCACTAAAAATGGTGCAGCAAAGTTCCACCATGAATACGGAGCCTTTCATCCTGATTTTTTGGACTTTTTGCTTATTTTTCGATGAATTCAACAACCAAATGGCAGATAATTCCTCAGAGTGGCAGAAAAGTCCCCTATTTCTGATGAACAAATAATTTCCCCACGACTGAGGAATAGAATTCATCACTGAAATGAGAAAAATCTCCCCAAAATTTTACATTGAACATTCAGATTTTGAACCCTCCAATAATTCACCTTGTTTATTCAATGGAAATATCTATATACAGTCGTTTTTCAGAATTTGACACAATACCCCAACTGACCAACTATAAGAAGATTTGAACGATTATGTAGTAGGTTATGTGGAATTTAGTTGACGATGGTTCGTAAGTGAAAATAAGTTGAATCTCAATGTGGAGCTAACCTAAAGATAAAAGGGTCCAAATGATGTTATAGACTTTTCTACATTATGAAAAATCTCAATTCTGTGGTACAAATGTGATGTTGACATAAAATTTAATTCAAATACAAAGTCAACAGTACATACTGTAGTAAAATTAACGGCTGGTTTCTCATGAAATTCAATATCAGTCACTGCGGTAGTTTCAACAGCAGTCATTGCTGTGGATTCAACAGCAGTCAATTTTATCGCAGCGCTGGAATTGGAATAACATCAGTGATGCTATGAATCCAACTGCACAGTTTTTTTCCATGTGTCCTCGAGACGAGAGTAAATTTGTTCCTCCTCCAGTGGAACACAAACATCAACTATGACACACGATTTTCAGTAATTTTTTCAAAACACTTGTTCAAACTTGCAGAAAAAAATAAGTAGGATGACGCAACAGCGGCTAACGCATTTAATGAGTATTGAGTAAATATTCCAAACTCTTAGAGCTAGGTGATTATTGTAATAGAAGAATCCCAAATTTCATTAGGCATCTTGCTTGTTTGAATTTTTTACATAAATTTTATTTTTACATGTTACAATAAATTTCCTGCTAATTTTTCACTAATGGTTCAATGTATTCATAAAACACCACCTGATCTCTTCAATGAACCTCATAAACTATCGATAATTGCGAGTCGAAGTGAATCTCCGATTCCAGACTTTCTACTTTAAGAGAAGAATAGAATAAGATTTTCTGGAGTATGGTTTTGAATGATGTGATGCCGAAGTTTGAAAATACCGCAAATGATCATTTCTTCGTACAGGAGTACGAGGAGGTTCCCATGTTTTCCAAAGATATTTGCTTGATTTAGAACGTGGAATATGGGCTTATTCGAACTAATGGCGTACCTTTCTCAGCTTTATATCATCGGATACAACGTCTTGATCCATAACTCGTCTGTTCTCCTACAAGAAAACCATCGTTTCCTGCTCTAATAAAAATGAAAGATATGCGGAACATGAATAAAATATATGTAATTGATATATAGACATCCCATCCTTGATGAGAAAATCCATCTCTGACAGAATATTATCCGTGCAATTTATAAATGAAACATCACAAATCCCATTCAAAAAAAAAAGGAAGAGTCTTTCTAAAATCGGAGATAGAAATTCTTCTTTCATCTCGCAGCAATTTACATGACGAGTCAAGAGGAATTCTAATCTCGCAAGCTCGATTTCCTTCCCTGAGAAGCGTCCTAATAAATTAGCATTCTCGTTCCAACAAGGTGCAGACTTCTTCCCTCGAGTGGGCCGTGTCGAGGACTACCTACAACATACCATTCTTGCCGGACATTGCGAACATAGCTCTTGGCTAACTTGGTAGTCCCTACCTCGATCTCATGGTACACCATCAAGCTGGAAACTACCCTTATTAATATTATAAGACAAAGCAGGAGAGAATACAAGAGAAAGGGGGAGAATTTGTGTTTGTAAATAATGAGGATGTTTGCTCGGGAGGTCAGTTTGTTTTTGGATTTTAATTGAATCCCAAAGTTGATACTTTGCCCTGGGAACAGATTCACTTTCCGTCCCACGTAACAACGAACACGGTTCATTTCTCCCAAAACCCTGCGAATGTGATCGAAAAGCGAACAACAATGTGGATCGGAAAGAAGGGAAAAAAGGAATGTGAGTTTGATGGTGATGGGGAAGATATCGGGAGTTATACTTTTAATAAAGAGATAGCCGAGGATCGAACATCGATACGACTATTCTCATGCGCTTGAACATGGGAAAATTGGGGATGTGTGGGTACATATGTATGTATGTATGTATGTATATATGTATGTTGCGGACGTGTGTTACGGGGATGCGCTAACGCCACACGTGTCTTGAGGGTGGTAATTACGCGGCATCTGCAGCTACCTCATACTCCAAAAGGAAAGGAAGGATGAAGAGAGAAAGAGAGAGAGAGAGAGAGAGAGAGAGAGAGAGGAGTGTGCACATATACATATATCCTTAGCTCACGTCCACCACCATCGCCACCGTCACAGCAACGACTCCTACTACTCCGACGTCTCTCCTGCGACTTGCTCCGCAACCTTACTCCGTCGGGTGGTTTAGAGATGGCAAGGCAAGAGGTGGCCAAAGAGGATGGGTGGCCACAGTATTGATTTTGTCCAAGACAGCCACCGACGACGACGCCGCCGCCGCCGCAGCCGACGCCGACGCCGCGGCCAACCAGATGCACCTCTGGTGGTACTCACTCGGCTACAACACTGAGTTGTATACCCCTCCTTACAACCTTCTTCCATCTCCACGTTCCATCCTTTCGACTCTCCTTCGGTCACCCGCCGCGCTACCGCGAATCCCTGCGATCTCCATGTCCTTCTCCCTTCCTCTTTATCTCTCATACACAGCGGGTGCCGGATAAGATATTTACCATCACCTTGCACCACCTTAATCGCTTGTTTCATCCTCTGCAGTTTCTAATTGTCCTTTATCATAATCAACAAATAGGTTAAACTCAACGTCTTTTTCTGTTCAGAAAAATGCAAATTTCCTCATGAAGACCTTCCTCATAGGAGATTCAAGTTTCAATAATTTATCCCCAAGCAGAGAAATCCAGCTACAAAAATAAAGGAAAATTCCTTCCGAAAAGTTTTATTTTTTCATGTTTTGAAGAGAAAAGTTCTTGTATGAAAAGTCCAGAGTGAGATGGTACATCAGAATCGAGATCAACGGAGCGCGATGAAGGGGTAGATCGAAGAAGGACTTGATCCTGTATTTGAATACACCACTTTCTCGGTCTCCTTTCCTCTCACTTCTACTTTCTTTCACTCTTTCCCTTGGAGGAAGACTACATACATTTTAACTACCGACCAGATGTTGCGATTCTCACGCTGCCCCCGTGACATACCCGTCACGGGTATCGTCAAGTTTCCAAACTATCGTTACTTTGGCCGAGGGCGAGGCTAAGGGATTGAGGACCATCCATTTTCTACAACATCTTCCGCTAGGAATGCATGAATAGTGGATTATTATTACCATGAATTATATATACTTTGACTGCGTTTAATGGAATTTTCAGTTGATTTTGTTGGAATAATCAAAGAAACATCCTGCGGGGATTGAATAATTCTTATTTTGAGGACTTACATAACGTCGATGAAATACATAAACAATGTATTCAGAATTTCGATCAAATATTGCGACAGTTGTGATTGAGAAATACAGGGCAATTGTGCGACATCCGACTCACGTTCTACATTTACAATGAGGTATGAGGTGAAGGAATGAATGTATTTCCTCTGAAGCAATCATCAAAATAACAACTATATAAGAATTCGATGAATTATTCCAATCCGTTGGAAATGAAATTATCTTATCGATGGAACGATAAAACTAAATCAAGAGTTAGAAGGAATGTTCTGTACACAAGTAATTAGAATTATAAAATAATTAGATGATTTTTAGCGTAACATTTAAATGAGTCTTCGATATTTTTCGCAATGAGTTGGATGATCGCGGTATGAGACGAACAAATATGGAACAAACAGGTCATTAGTTGGAAATATGAATTATCGATGGAACGATAAAACTAAATCAAGTGTTGGAAGGAATGTTTTGTACACAAGTAATTAGAATTATAAAATAATTAAATGATTTTTAGCGTAACATTTAAATGAGTCTCCGATATGTTTCGCAATGAGTTGGATGATCGCAGTATGAGACAAACAAATATGGAACAAACAGGTTATTAGTTGGAAATATGAATTAACAATTTTTTTAATGATTCTTTATTCAAACAGATGTTACATTCGAAACACGTGTATCTTACGCTTGAATTAAAAATGTTCTGTACCAGAAATGAATTCGATTCACCTTGTGTTCGAAATAATCCACTTGATTTGGACAGAACAATCCTTGAAACAACTGTATTGACATATATTTGTCCCTCATTATATCATGGTCGAGTAGTATTGAAACGACAATCAGAATATTTTATATCCCATTTCTAATTGAGGTGATAATGAACAAATAATTCCTGCATCTGTAAGTCCAATAATGATGTGAAATGTTCCTAGAAGAGTATACAAGATGAGATAAGAATTAGGAGCATGATATATAATGAAGGTAGAATCACGCTGATGTTAGATTTAAGTTGAACATCGAATCATCAACTCCAAAAATGTGCACATTCATAGGTAAGTGAGGAACGGAAAAAAAGATTCCAGAATTTTCAAGCTCCCTTGCTTTCATAACTTTTTCTCAATACTACTTGGATCGAAGCAATATTCACACTTCTTTTATATTGGTATTCCACAGTGCTGACGCTGATCAGTGCAATAGGCTGTTCATGCATTGGCAATTCCTCAGCTCAAAATGCCAGTTCCCAGTTTCTTGTTTTCTCCGACTCATATTACAAGGTGAGTGGAATTTCTATGTTTTCTACACGACAAAAACATGATAAAGACATGTTTTTGCAAAATTTTGTGAATACAAGGTTCAGAAGAATCAAGTGATTTTTTTTCACCAAATTCTAATGGAGAGCGGACATTTCTCTCCGATTCCTCACGTTTTTCTGAGGAACATATCTTGAAAAGAATATAGAGTTGCACTGTACAGTTCTCCACCTAATTTTGCTCGGAAAGATGTGAAATTCTTCAAGGAAATATACGTTTTTCTACACGTTCTCAGGTTTTATCACATGCTTTCCTACATTCGTGTGTTTGAAGGATTATGTCATAACCCTGCTGACAACTGCTGTTGAAGACGCTCAAGGTTTCGAACAGTATGAGTACGTATCTGAGTGGGTTTGAGAGTAGGGCTGTCAAGAAGAATGATTACACGGTGCTACACTGGTCAGGCACTTTTCGAATGACCTAATGTAGGTTTTTGGTCTCGTCGAATTGAACACAAAACCATGTTTGAAAAATTTTTTACACCCTCAAATTTTCAAGTTATGGTCAAGAAACTGATTTTTGGTGATTTTGTACATTTGAAAATTTCTAACTCGGCGATTTTTCGACCAATTTCAAAATTCCAAACGTGTTCTCAAAGGAGAATGTTGGCACTTTCGAGATATATATATGGTTTCGATTATTAATTAGAACTGAGTGAAAATTTTTCCTCAAGAACTTGGAATTTTCACCTGTTTTTTTCATTTTTTCTATTTCAAAAGCATTTCTTTGCAACTATACTTCAAGAACCAATGGTTTATCATATATAACATTGAAGTGTGTTCAATTCTGTGTGAAATGAGTCGTTGTTTATTGAAATCGATCAAGAATTGTCGGATTTATACAATTTTTTCCAAAAAAGGAAATTTCGGTCTTATACGAAAATTGATGTAGAGTTCAATCAATAATATTCTATGCATCATATAACGTATTATGGTATCGAATATGATGTTGACTTGCCCTATCATTACGCTGAGAAAAGAATATAGGCCGAATAGGTAGAACTCAGGCTAACATAATTATATTGATTATTATTATAATATAATTATATTAGCCTGAGTTCTACTTATTTGGCCCATATTCTTTTCCGAAGACCGAAATTTCCTTTTTTTGGAAAAAGTTGTATAACTCGGACAATTCTTGATCGATTCCAATGAACAACGACTCATTTCACACAGAATTGAACACGCTTCAATATTAGATATGATGAACCATCGGTTCTTGGAGAAAAGTTGCAAAAAAATGCTTTTGAAATAGAGAAAATGAAAAAAACAGGTGAAAATTTCAAATTCTTGAGGAAAAATTCCCACTAAGTTCTGTTGATTCCTCAAAACCATATATATGTCTCGAAAGTGCCAACATTCCCCTTCCAGAACCCGTTCGAAATTTTGAAATTGGTCGACAAATGGCCGAGTTAGAAATTTTTAAATGTACAAAATCCCCAAAACTCAGTTTTTTGACCTTAACTTGAAAATTTGAGGGTGTAAAAAATTTTCCAAACATGGTTTTGTGTTGTATTCGACCAGACCAACAACCTACACTAGGTCATTTGAAAAGTGTCTTCAATTTTTTGTTTTTTGTAGCACTGTGTTATAGATCTTAAGTACAGATTAGAAAATAAGCAGTTGTCAACAGTATTCGCGGTTGTCGGATCAAACAGAATGCACAAGCTCAAGAAATGTCAGTTTCTTGAATCACTGACAGAAATGTTGATGGATTTCGGAAAAATGCCCAGGCCAAATGCCACAATAGATGTTGAATGTACAAGGGTGGGAGCTGGATATCTAGAGAGTTTCTTTTGACGATTTCAAGGCTATTAGTAGACACCTAGTGTATGTGCGGAGATGATTCCTGTGATAAGTTAATATTGTAATGTTTTTTGGAGGACCTCGTCCCAGAAGTGTTACAGTATTCATATTCATACTGTGATGTCTCAAGTTCTCTTAGAGTTTTTTTTTATGCAATGGCAGTTTTCTCAACGATGTCACCTGATATTGAGAATGAATTACTTGGGGAAAATCCGGGCCCCCAGAAAACTCCGGGGCCGGGGGGAAACACCCTGGCAGTCCCCCCTCTCGTCAAGCTATCTCAGCGAGGAACTCTAAAATTTCTCCAGAATAGTATACAATTTCGAGAAATTTCCAAGTTGAAAGTGAATTCTCTAATAGACATATTTTATCGGAGTTCATTAAGGGGATACAAGCGTATCATTCGGATAAACATTTTATTGCAAGATTTCTCTGAAAGAATATATGAAACCCCTGGTGAAAATGAAGCGGATGGAGTGACGCGGAAGAGTAAACGGAACCGTATCTAAGCGCAAAAAAAGCGGAAATTGAAAAGTTTTTACGCTCCATCTGTTTCAACATTTTTCACCAGGGACAGTCTGAAATTTTCAGGAAATAATATTCGATACTCTATGTATTGCGCTATCGAAGATTATTCTTTGAAAATTGTAGACTGTTCCATGAATCCAGCACACAGAAGTCTCACAGAAAAAATGTATTTTACGCTGGTATACGGATAAAAATGCCGCTCGAAAATATAAGAATTCTTGTTATCTTTCTCAGTGAACTAGAAACAGGAATATAATATTTGTAATATGAATGTTTACATAAAAGTACGACAGATTACGAATATCGTAGAAAAAATCATAGGTAGGATTGAAGTTTTAAACGCTGAACGTGAAATTTTATAAAGCATGTAGTAAAATTCAGTGACTGATTCATAATCACCCTTATTTTTATGTAAAAATCCATTTCACAAACGTTCCTGTTCCTGGTTTAGCAAGCAAAAGGAGAAAAAGTAGTATATTTTTTTCTCCGTGTATCTCCTTGAGATGTATGTTGGATTTGTCCTAACAACTGATGATATTCATATGATATTACTGGAATATTATCCACAATTTCCGTGTGGTATTGTGTACAGCCGAATGAATGTTCAAATGATCTATTATTTTTGTACTAATATCAACCAATTGGAGTTGGAATTCAATATTGATGTATAATTAATTTTTCTATCAGTCTTGATATCTTGAAACACTGTGTTTTTCCACGGAAAATTCCTCTGAATATCTATGGACATCTTTGAAAAACTATGAACACCTCTGCAAAACTGCACTGGAAGTCTTTGAGATTTTCAGAGACTCCCAGTGAAATTTTTCCACCAGGCAATTTTCAAAATAAGACCATATACATATCTTATGATTTGAGAGAGATATACAGCTCTTTTTGAAGAGGAATTTTGTCACATGTACCATTTTGAAATACTCCTTTTCTATTATTTCCATATTGAAAAAAATCAACACTATCGATGATATGTCCGAATATTAGATCTTTATTCTCAATTTCGTGTCAATTCCAAAACGATACCGATATTAGTCTCGTGCTTCTATGCACCCCCAGTATCGACGATATTCTCGAGTATCGAATATCCGGTCTCAGTATCGTCTTGACTCTAAATACAACAGTATCGTCTCGGTATCGTCTCGTGATGTCAACCTGTTAACAAATATTTGGAAGGAGTGAATTGGGAAATCTTGCCCCACCCGCCGTATTCCCCAGACATTGCGCCTTCGGATTATCATCTATTTCGATCTTCGATCTATGCAATCACCCCTTACTGGAGAGCGGTTGACTTCTTACGAAAGTGTCGAAAAATGGCTCAATGAATGGATCGAGTCAAAAGAACCTGCTTTTTTTCTCCGAGGGGTCCATATGCTGCCTGAAAGATGGGCGAAAGTGGTCGCTTCCAATGGTGCATACTTTGAATAACATTATGTAATAATCCATTGTTTGGATAAAAATCAAGTTTGCTTGAAAAAGGGCGGAAATTTATTCCCATACCCAATATATATACAAAAATATACACCTATATATAATATCTATGTTATAAAGTGGAGAGAAGTGTCAAAATGACACAAATTTCATTCAAATCAAGATTCAACACGAAAATTGTGTTATTCTCAATTATCAAGAGCGAATCGCCAGTGGTGGAGGCTACTTTTTGATGAAAGTTCCATGTACGTGTAACTTTGGTACCGGTTGGAAAAACTATTCATTCATTTTGGTTTCGGCTTTCATTTTAATGGGGCTTAGTTTTCTAGATATGCAAATTTGAAGATCGAGTGCAAGTTGATATACGCGAAGCAAGTACCCATAACCAAAAGACCGGCAGTGGTTTGAGTGATACAGCTTCAACACCGGTCTCGACGATCTGTGTTCAATTCTGATTAAAGACTATTTTTTTTCCAATTCATTCTTATGCATTATTTTAACATGAAAAAGTGCGATTTCCACATTCAATCTACGTGAAAAAATTCATAAATCATATTTTTTAACTGTTAATTCAGTACTTATTTTGAATTTGATTTGACAATACTTATGTGTTGAATTCACACGATCGAAAATTCCGAGCAAAACTTAATCAGTATCCTTTTGTGTCATATTATTCCACATCAAGCTTGAGTTACTAGCTAACACAAACACATTATGTTGCATCGACACAAAAATTTGTGTGGACCGTTTCGGACATGTGAAATTTGTTGAATTTAACACAAAATTTTCATCTGTGTAACGAGTAAACTCAGATTAGCAACATATGCACATCAACGGATTTTGCTGACTTTTGAATCGTTTATTAAAACGAATTAGTGATCAAATAACGAAATGCTCAGCTGTCGAAGACCCAAAATCTTACAGTACATTCTTTTGTCAATGTTTTCAATTGCGAAGAATCACGACTAATTCATTCAAGAGGGTGATAATGATGATTCATCAGATTTTGTGAGTTTCCCTGGTACAAAAGCCGGATGGGAACCCGATTCCAGGCGCGTATACAGTTTTTGCGGTGATTCTATATCCGGTTCCATCCGGATCCTGTCTGGATTGTAATACTGAATATCGTTCGAAATTCCACACGAAATTTGGATAGAATTCCTTGTTCGGGCTTTATTTGGGATTCCAAACAATATCTTGTCCCAAAACCCGGATAGGATCCGGATGGAACCGGAGAAAGAATCACCGCAAAAGCCGTATACGCACCCGGATACGCCCGGATGGATTCTCGGAAATTTCATCCGGTTTCCTATCCCATTTTCTTACCAAAATTGAATTTTCGTTCCGTTTTTGCAAACGATTCAAACCTCAACAACATCATCAACGGGAAGTTTCTTGTATTCTGATTAGAAATTGCTTTCCATACAAATGTTAGGAATTTTGAGATATTGCTGACAATGATATTCTAAATTCTAGGCATTGAGAGAGGAATATGTAGATAACGTGGTGACTTCACCACTTGGTGCGGCAGAGCTGTTCTATGGAAATATCCTCTTTGCTCAAGATGAAGTTCGTGGAACTGTATCAGACGTATTTCTTCCTGGAATGACAAGCGAATTGTCTGCTTGGCATGATTATATCGACGTCAAGAAATATCCGGTAAATATTCCTTGTATCTTAATAGTCATAATTTCATAAAATAGTTCAAACATTAATTACGTATGTCATAAATTGATACTTCAGGCAGCACGGGGGATCGAATTACGCTATGCGAATAGATTTTTTATCAATGAGCCTATTAGAATAATGAGAATGTATACAGCAATGATGCATATGAACATGCGTTTAACGCCCTCCCCAAACTTCTCTCCTAGGGATACAAAAGAAGCTGCCACTCTAATAAACGAAGAAATGGCAGATGCCACCCAAGGGGCAATGGAACACGCGATCTCTCCAAGTAAGTTTTTAAGTTCAATTGAACACTATTAATAACGGTTCAGAAGGAAGTATATATGATTGTTTGCATTTGCCAGATTAGCAATTTAACTCATTAACGGCCAAGATCGTCGTGAAATTACGGTCAGATTAGACTCATGTCAATCTTCGGGGAAACATAGATACGATTCTAAAAATTTCCATCTTTATGTTTTCGAAGTCACTTTTTCGATTGACGGGGTCAAAATTACATTTTGACTGCTCTGGCAAGCAATATGGCGGATTCGACAGGAAAACTCAATTTGAAAACTCTAATCCGCGAAGTTTGAATCACCCTGTATGCTATGCACGTATATAGTGCAGATATAACGTTCGGGTGCTTCTTGGGAATTAATTGATTCAACTCCACAGCGAGTTTCATCAATGAAGGTTCAATGATGTCTTTTTGAACCTTCAACTTCCCGAAATTGTGAAAAAAATTATAAGTACATGTTCTCATGTTGTTTTATCATTACACAGAAGATGTTGAAGGAATTGAAGGAATATTCCTCATGAACGTGGTGTCCTTCAAGGGTTTATGGAAGACACAGATTGATGAATCATTAACCACGAATAGACCTTTCTGTCTGAGCGAGGATAATTGTGTGGATGTACCTATGATGGAGCTGAGAGCTTACAAAAAACTCACTTTTAATCACAATTGCAGCGGCTGGATTTTAGAATTGCCATATAAGGTAATGAAACTTTCGAGTATACTTGGCTATTATTTGATCAAACCACACACCCACATACATGACATTCGCACAGAATAATATCGACATACCATTTTCAGGATGAAAACTTCAACATGATTATTGTTTTACCTCACAAAGATACCACACTAGCTGAAATGGAAGAAAAAATGTCGATTCCAGAAATATGGGAAGACTTGCGTGGTGATTGGAGTTTCCCAGTCATTATTCGCCTTCCCAAGTTCAAAATCGAAGCCTCGATCGATTTAACCAGCACTTTGCAACGGGTAATACATTCAAATTAATTCTAGTTCTTAACCCAAATTCTCACAATTCAAATATTCTGATTCAATTTTCTAGATGGGCGTGGCAGATTTATCCGGAGTATCCTTGGATGAACCTGTGCATGTTTCCAAGATTCAACAAAGAGTGTCCCTCGAAGTGGATGAAAAGGGCGCTGAACCAAGCTCAAAAGAATGTGAGACAATCATTTTCATTTTTCGTTTATTCTTGAAATCGTACCAACAATTGAATGGTTTTGGTGACTCGGATACTATCCAGAATAACACAAAAGCTCCGAAAAAGTTCATAACCCAGTAAACACACACACGTTTTAAAAACGTCAGAAACAGTCAATAACCACACGTTGTGAATTAGTGATATTCTTGCGTTGATTCGACGTAAAAATGTCGCGACAGATCACGTGTTTTTCAACCATAAAATAACGTCATATCAACGGTTTGAACATCGTTTAAAAGACGTCAAATATTGACGTGTCCCAATGATGGTTCTGAAACGCGAATTGAATCCAACAAATTATTTTGACAACTTTTCATTCAATATCGAGAACAATAGTACTTCTGAGTATGACAGAATTTGGAAAGTATGCCACACTATTTATTGACTATCTTGCTCTTTGTTGAAATTTTGACCATTGTTCGGTTTCGTTCGACATTTTCAGCAGAATATCTTCAATTGAAGTTGAAACACAAGATGTTATAAACACATTTCAAACACGTGATTCAAACCCGTTAAAAACACGTTTTTTGAGGACGTCGTTTGATGGTTATTTTTGAATATTAGTTTGAATTACACGTCATCAAAACGTAATTCCTGGTCGTCTATTTCCTTATCAAATTTCAACTAAAAATCAACGTTATGAAATCAACGTTATGAAATCAACGTTTATTGGGAATGAACATAATGTAATGAATTCATAAAACAACTCTTTCTTGGAACCTTTGCGCTACCTGGGATACAAAAAATGTTCACGATTGATATAAAATTCATTTTTCAAATGATTTGAATTTTTTTTTATTCTGAAATGAAAACTCATCATTTGGTTGAAATTTATGCATGAATTGATGTGTTTCAGCATTCATCAACCACAGGGGAAAAGATGTTTCAAACAAACTGAACCTTGACCGTCCTTTCTTAGCGATTGTGCGGTACAAAGATCTTCCTCTAATCACGGCTCGAATCACAGATCCTCGTGGGAACTATATGCAAAAGGAGGAAGCATAGAAATACATGGATAAAATATTAAGTTTTAGATCGGAAGGAATGTATAACTCTGGATGAATTGTTGTGATAAAGTTATAAGACTCGTGAAATATACTACTAGGGGCAAAATATAGTAAGACTTTGTTCATAATTTCAAAATTCTCAATCTATTCTTCCAAATCTATTCCGTCCCCCTCAAAGTAATCCCTCCTGGCCCCAATACACTTGTGCCAACGTTTTTCCCAATCCTCGAAACAGTTGTTGAAGTCAATTTTCGGAATAGCCTTCAATGCGCGTAGCGATTCATGTTTAATGTGTTCAATTGACTTAAAACGGTTTCCCTGGAGCGGTCGTTTGAGTTTGCTGAATAGCCAGAAGTCACACGGAGCTAAATCAGGCGGATACGGTGGTTGCGGCACGATATTGGTTGAATATTTGACAAAAAACTCAGTAAGAATCAATGCAGTATGCGAAAGTGCATTATCGTGGTGCAAAAACCAAGAATTGTCAGCCCATAATTCCGGCCTCTTTTCACGAATAACTTCGCGCGAACGACGCATAACACTCAAATAGTATTCTTTGTTGACAGTTTAGCCGGTCGGAAGGAATTCAAAGTGTACCACACCTCGATAATCGGAGAAAACTGTCAACGTAACCTTGATTTTTGACCTGCTTTGACGTGGTTTTTTCGGCTTCGGTTCACCTTTCGCACAATATTCGACCGATTGGTCGTCTGCTTCTGGGTCGTAAGCATAGATCCAAGACTCATCACCAATAATAATACGTTTCATGACATCCTGGTAGTCGGAAAGCATTGTTTCACAGACGTCAACGCGACGCTGTTTTTCGAAAAAATTGAGTGATTTTAAAACTAATCGTGCTGTCACTTTTCTTAGGCCCAAATGATCTTTCAAAATGGTTTTCACTGATCCTTCCGATATTCCAACGATGCCAGTAAGGTCTCTGACTGTTAATCGTCGATTCTCAAGCACCAATTCCTTGATTTTATTGACGTGTTGATCATCAGTTGATGTTGATGGCCGTCCTGGACGTGGTTCGTCGTCAACGCGTTTTCGACCCTCTTCGAATAATTTGTACCAATCAAAAACACTTGCTCGCGACAAACAATTATCACCGAAGGCCTTTTACAACATCCTGAACGTCTCGGCACCAGAAATTTGATTCCGCACACAGAATTTAATGGAAATTCTTTGTTGAATAATTTAACTCAGTGTAAAACTGGCCAAATGCACTTCTTGTACTTCAGAAAGATAAGCGTATACTAAACACTAATGATCATTTTGATGTGACATTTGGCACAGATGTCACTGACAGTCATAACAACGTAGAAAAAAAATATTTCGACGAATGGGCGCGAAATTTAGATTAAAAAGTCTTAATATGTTTACATTTATATCATGATCGTTAGCAAATTTGTGAATGAATGAAGTTCGATATGTAAATAAAATCTGTTGATTTACAATGATGGTGTTCTTTTCTCACGGTTTAGTCGGATTTTTCGCATGTATTTTGATTGAACAACTTTTTTTCCAAAACACCAATGTGTTTGGGAAAAAATAGATACTTATAACAAACATCTGGATTATACCAATTTTTCCTAATCTCTAATAACCATATGTTACGCTCAGAGAAAAAACTGGTCAGCATAACCACAGCACGTAGTTGATTTTTGCCTTGACCTTCTTATTTAGTCGCTACAACTACATTCATGTGATTTTGTTTTTTTTCTCGTCATCATAACCAAATTTCACGTCACTGCAATCGTTAATCTTTGACCATGCGAACATAGTTCCTGTAACTACGTTTTTCTTCAGTGTGAGGAGTGATATATACAGGGTGGGGCATTTAAAGTGTCGCGGGCGTTTTTTCCAAAAATAAAATGAGATACGAGAAAATTTTTCGGACAAAAATTGTAGGGTATCGAGGGGGACATCCGATGGTGGCCTTGGCTTTGACCTCAAATCTCATCTTCAAGGGCATTCTGAGGTCAACTCTTGTTTTTTAAATAGCATCTCATATTTTTTACTGCAGATTTGGATTCTAGGTCAAAAACCAAGAAACTTTTGTCTGAACCATTTTCCTGAAATCCGCAAAGATGGCGCTCTAATCGATATTGTTCCATACTGAATCTGACATTAGAATAACTCGAAAACGAAGGGTCTTGGAGGAGAATGTTTCGGACAAAAGTTGTCTGATTCCAAGGGGGACCCCTTGAACTGAAACGGAGGTGATGGGGTATAACAGACAAAACACAACACATTTCAATCGTCTACATCACTTGGATAATTTTAATGCAGTAGATGCTCAAAATGATGGCCTTCGACTTCAATACACATTTCAAAACGTTTTACAAAAGATTGCTGAACTCGTGCTAAAATATCTTCATTGATGCTCGCGCATGCATTGATGATTCGTTGACGCATATTCTCAGGTGTAGTCGGTGCTTGTTGATAAACTGTATCTTTTATGTATCCCCATAAAAAAAAATCTGGAGAAGTAAGATCCGGAGAACGGGCGGGCCAATGAACTGGTCCACGACATCCTATCCATCGTCCAGGATGATCTCTGTCCAATATTTCTCGAGCTGTGACTGCATAATGGGATGGACAACCATCGTGTTGATACCACATATTCAATCGTTCCTGAATAGGTATGTCTTCAAGTAATGTTGGAAGTACTTGATCTAAGAAATGTCTGTACTTCTCTCCATTTAGCGTATCTGCAATGAAGTACGGTCCAATTACTCGAGATCGAAAAATACCACACCAAACATTTACAGCCCATTGTCTTTGATGCTCTACTTGACGTAACCATCTTGGATTTTCTGTCGCCCAGTAATGCATATTATGTCGATTTACTTGACCATGATTGGTGAACGTCGACTCATCAGAAAATAATATGTTGATGAAGTTGTTATTGTGCATTTGCGCTAGACCCCATCGACAAAACTGTACACGATTTTCGAAATCATCACCGTGAAGGTCTTGATGCAAACAAATGTGATACGGATGGAATTTGTGACGTTTCAGTATTCGAAGAACACTTCTTCGAGAAATTCCCGAATGGAGTTCAATTTCACGAGAGCTCACGTGTGGATTATTGGCTACTGCAGCTAGTACATTAACTTCCGCATTTTCTCCGCTAACAGTTCTCATTCGATGTCGTTTTTCCCTTGTAACACTTCCCGTTTCTGAGAATAATTTTGTAATGCGTTGAAAATACCTAATGGATGGCGTTGTTCTTTCAGGAAATCGTTCTGCATACAAGTCATATGCTTGTCTGGGGTTCTTATGCACTTCACCGTAAATGTAGATCATATCGATCTTTTTAGAAACCGTGTATCGGATATCCATGATTTTCAATTTGTCATAAACCGAGTAATAATCAAATGTAACTGACAAACTGACTTCCAAAATCGTGAATTTTCACTGAACCCCGTCGTTTGTTTACATCGCGTGAGCTCTGAATGGTGGTAATGTAGACGATTGAAATGTGTTGTGTATTGACAACTTTTGTACGAAACATTCTTTTGCAAGACCCTTCGTTTTCGAGTTATTCGAATGTCAGATTCAAAATGGAACAATATCGATTAGAGCGACATCTTTGCGGATTTCAGGAAAACGGTTCGGACAAAAGTTTCTTGGTTTTTGACCTAGAATCCAAATCTGCCGTAAAAAATATGAGATGCTATTTAAAAAACAAGAGTTGACCTCAGAATGCCCTTGAAGATGAGATTTGAGGTCAAAGCCAAGGCCACCATCGGATGTCCCCCTCGGTACCCTACAATTTTTGTCCGAAAAATTTTCTCGTATCTCACTTTATTTTTGGAAAAAACGCCCGCGACACTTTAAATGCCCCACCCTGTATATTATAATGAGTAATAAACAGTTATTAACCCATTGCCGCTGGAAATTGTCCCCATTATTTACTTTTTAAACCTATTGATGCTCGCTGATTCTCATTGAATCAGACAAAGGTCTGATTGATCCATCAGATCTTTGTCCAATTTGGACAAATCGCCCCTATGCTCAAGAAGCCCCGTTCTACCCTATACTTAACAACGATAGTTCAAATATTTTTGTCTATCGGAACGAGAACAGAACTTCAGAAAGGATTAACACTTGCACAATTTCATCAATGTTTGAATAACAATTCGAAACACCCATGTCATGAATTTCTATGTCCCCAGGTGAAAAAATTTTGTAGAATTCTTGTCATGATTTGGTTCTATACAAATTCTATGGCCTTCATGTAACATAAAACATGATTGAGTGAGAATGGTTGTGTAGAACCAAATCCTGACAAGAATTCTACAAAATTCTGTCACCTGGGGGAGTTGAAATTCATGGTTATTCCGTTGATCAGAAACTATATATTTTTGAGCCATATCCAATGTTTGTACGCTGAGTTATATCAGAGAATGCGGCAGGATTACATCGACACTACTTCTGAGTAGGAGAGGCTGGGGCAAGTTTCCTGGTTATCGTTGGTGAGTAAACTTTACATGTGTTCACTCAAATTGAAGGATAACGGACTTATGTTATTTGGATTATTTTGGTAGAATACGTATTTTAAAATGGGAATCCCCTGAATCAAATGATGTCATAGTTGTTGTGAATCACTCACGTCTTCACTATTTTACACGGAAAGACCGGGTCTATTATTATTCAGGAAAATGACTGTTAGTTGAGGGGAAAAGAGGGTCGCTGAAAAATATTCGTAGTGAGTCTACTAAGAATTCGTAGTCGATGTATTAGCAATTGATAGTTTCACTGTGAAAAATACCAATGAAACTATCAACTGTTAATATTTTGACTACGAATTTTTGATGGACTCACTACAAATATTTTTCAGCAATCCTCTTTTCCCCTCAACTAACAGTCATTATTCCAAACGTTGATAAATTCTTTCTGAATATTAATAGATCCGGTCTTTGCGTGTAGCCTCGTTCAAAGTTCAAAAACAATGGCGGAGCAAATTTTCTCACTAAAAAAATTTGTCCCCGTCTCAACCAAGTGCGATTTTAGAGTGTTACAAATGAATTTCTGATATGGTTTGATTAGTCTTCGAAAGTTACAAAATCTAGAGAGGAAGAAGATAAAGAGTGCCTCTGTATTTATTGTTCAGAAGCCTACAGTAATTCTAAGTCTGAAGAAAAATAGATTAGATGTACACGGTGCAACAGATGAGCCCACGGAAGATGCTCAAATGGGAATTTATTATCTTCCGTTTGTGTGAATTGTGACAGCGATTGCGATGACGATTATCTTTGAAAGCATTTCCTTTTACTATGTATAAGGGCTTTTTTTTAGTTTTTGACGTCGATGGTCGTCCGGAGCGCTCCAAGTCATCAACACGTTCTCGACCCTCTTTGAAGTCTTTGTACCACTTATAAACATTCTTCTGCGACATGGTAGAGTCACCAAAAGCCTTCCGCAACACCCCCAAAGTTTTCGCAGCCGAAATTTCATTCCGCAAACAAAATTTAATTGCACTTCCCTGCTCATTTAAATTAGACATTGTAAAAATCGAAAAATACACCCTTGGTCATTTGGTAAACACAAGCGTAAATGTATTACTGATAATGACATTGACATGAAATTTGGCACAGATGTCATTAACAGTTCTGTCAACTTGAGAAAAAAAGAACTAGCCTGAAATGTCAAGCCCGCGAAGTTTAAATTAAAAATTCACCTTACTTGTTGCCCACAGTATGTAACGTAGTGAATTGATTCCTTGTTTTTCTTCATACTTTTCCTTCCTTTCCATTTGCTTCATTCGTTATGTCGTTCTTGCACATTACGTTAATCTTATATCGTAATCCCCGGGAAAAAATGATCAGATCTGACCAGATCTAAATTTTGGTCAGATCTAAACAGATCTATTAAGATCTGAAAAACTGCGATTTTGGCTTGGGTTTGTCACAATATATGTGCAAAATCAAATTCATGTACAGACAGATATCAGAAAATTTCTGACAATTGAACCACCAATTGCCCATTAAGATTTAATCTCATATTCAATTCAGATCTAACGAGATCTACTCAGATCTAACCAGATGTGCCAAGATCTGAACAGATCTAATCTATTTAGATCCGAATAGATCTAATGATTTTTTCCTGGGTTGTTCTCCTAATTTGCGTCGAATAAAATACTCAATTCGTATTGAAACTACAATTTCTTACCTATTTTTGACGATTTTGAATGAGTGAGAAAATTTGCCCCCATATTGTTCGAAGTTTTCGCGAGTGACATGACTGCAAATCACACTGTTTTTTAACAATATGCCTATGAAATCATTGAATTTATTTATACTAGGTTGTAGCGGAAGCTTCGACAGGAGAAAATAAAAAAATCGACCAAAAAAAAGGGAAAACATGCCCCGTCCTCCCCGACGCAGCGTCAAATATTCCGGTGGAAGAGAATGACGTAGAATATGGAAGTTCGTACGCCGAAGTACAGTTCACGAGGTTAAGTATTCTAAAGCGGATTGTTGCAATCTGCGGAATTTCCTAGTGTTTCATAAAAATTCATGGTATCCTGCACACCCACATAGCACAAATCTTCCAAAAATATCTGCAAAATATTCTGCAACATTCTGAAGACATTGTAATATTGACGAAATATCCTGGAGATATTACTGAGACATTTGTGCTATTGGGTACTTCTATACCATAGTATGCCAATTTACATTCAATAGTCCGACCAGAAAAAGATGGTTCCAGATTACGTAGAAACAGGTAGAATGGCGTTAAACTTTAGAATTTGTACGCCTAAATATGGTTTGACTATGTTGAGTCATCATAAGCGGATTGACGCATCCTATGAAGGGTTTTAGCGTTTCGTAAAAATTGATATTATCCGACATATTTCTACGCTGGAATATGCAATTCTATGGACAATGGTTAAATTCAGCAACTGTTGATCAAAAAGACGTAAGAACGCGTAGAAAAAACGTACTTCTACGAAAGACTGTGTTAACACGGAATGTTGATATGTCACATTTCTTGAAAATTCTCAGCTCTCAGGCAACTCATAATTACGTAATTACTATTTCGGTTTCTACGCTGAACTACATATTTTTACTCTTCTGTTGTAATCTCGCATAGTTCTGGAACAGAAGCACCCCTGTAAAAAACTGACACGGAAAAAAAGAAATAGTTGCAGCAACTACTGAAATAGTTAATTTTCGACCATCTACTTAAGTAGTTGCTGCAACTACTTAGTAATCAGGACAAGTAACTCGATAGTTGCACTCACTAACGTAAATACCTGAAGTATTTTGAATTAGTTGAGACAGCCAACGTGTTACTTGTCCTGACTACTAAGGAGCTGCACCAACTATTTAAGTACCAGGTGCGTAAGTATGAAACCGGAATTTTTGCAGGGCTGCGGAGTCGAAGCTTTCACACAGCCGACTCCGACTCCGGATCACTTAAAATTTCCGACTCCGACTCCGACTCCGGCTCCGGCTCCGACTCTGGCTGTAGTGTTTATTCCCATGATTAAAAATTTCAAAAGAACCAAACTTGGACATAAGATAGACATTATTCGTTATCGAGGTTTTTCGACCTGTGTTTCAATATTTTATTTATTGATATATTATTCAAGTTCGATTCGCTAAATATGTCGAGGCTAAAATGCAAACAATTAACAGACTTCCAAGTCGTAACTAATTTCAATGTTCTATTACAAAATTGTATGCATGAATTATTTCTCCCATCAACATTGTTCGACAGATATGAATATTCCAAATGTTAGGAAAAAACTTCGTCAACAACTTTCGACAAACAATTTCCTCTAAAACTTTCATTCATGAACCGTTGATCTGATGCGGTACATAAATTTGTATGTTTTTATATGCAGCAGCTTATTGAACAATTAGAACCAAGAGGGTGGATGAAAAAGCACGTTTCTTGATTATTTCAAAATATAATGAACACAAGAATCAATGAATTAAAAATATTTTGTTTCTGAATGTTTTCATTATTCAGTGTGAAAAATAAATGTGGGATATTTAACCAAAAATATTCCAACATGAATAGGGAACTTGACATCCTGATTTCGTAGAGTTCTCCCTTACTTTTTGAAGGATTCAACACCCAAAAAACAGAATAGTTCCTCAAAATGGAGGGAAAATCCCCTATTTTTGATGGAAAAATAATTCTCCTATGACCAGGGGATGGAATCCGCCATTAAAGTGAGGATTAACTCCCCATATTTCCTCTAGTGTTTGTAAATCTGTCACATTTCTGATAACATCAGTGAATCAACACAATCTGCGAATGATTCTTAAACAACTCCAGAACGATTTCCGTTCTGGTAATAAGAATAAGTGCAATATAAATCTATTAAGCAAATTAGCATGGAGTGATAGCAAGATTCGTTGGAAACGAGCAGTATGGAGCTTTTTGAATGATTAGGTTATAATTAAGGACTTATCTTTCTTATACAACTTTTACACTATGTGGAATACATTAATCGAAACAAAATTTTGCATAAGAAATTTGGAATTTATTTGGAACATGAATAACAATCTATGAAAAATTTTAAATGATAAAATAATCGATTAAGGATTCGTTCTCAAGAATAGAATGGCTTCTATCAAATCATTCTTCAGAGAAGCGCGTAAATCTGATTTGATGATTTTTAAAGAAGAAAACAGTCTTTCAAATTTGTTTGTTTCAAAGAAATATTCATTTGGACGTATTCAAATATAAATTTCTGAGATTCGAAAAAATGCTTTTTTCTGTGTATATAATGTAATGAATTTGTTTGAAGGCATAATAAGTTCAACTACATACATGATATTTCTGACTATTTATTGTAGCTATTCCTATTTGTATTATGCATGTAATAGAAACTTCTCTCAGTGTAAGGGAGGGGAGTGGATTGCAAACTTGTAATACTGATGAAAAGAGAGATAAATCCCACACAGCAAATCAATTCAGAAAGAGTGCAAAGAGAATTCAATTTGAATTCAATATGAATTCTTAAGACTTCTTTTTCTACCCCTATGCCGTATACCTATATGGGATTTCAGTGCTGCAACGACCTTAGCTCTCCCTGCAGAAACGAAATCATTCAGAACGATTGATAGTGCAAATCTCTGATGAAAAATGATTCGAACTTATTTAGAATCATTTGAGTCTGAAACGGGAAATTTGAGTCTGAAATGAGAAATGTACTAATTCGAAATTTGTACATTTCTCATTGGAAAAATTTAATTTTGATAAGAATCAACCCAGCAAATAATCTGGAATGGAGAATTTTGAATTCTTTTCAATTCGAAGTTTGTATCAAAAGAATAGAAAGGAATAGAAATATTTGGATTGTAATTCTGTGTCTGGAATTCAGTTGCTATTCTTCTTTGAGGTCTTGCCCTAGAATTGAAAATCGCGATGCCAGTGTCATCACTCTCTAAATTCCTTGGAGTGAAAATTCACTCTTGCCGAGTGAAAATACTGCAAGTCCGAAAGAGTGGAAAATTTCACTCTTAAAGAGTGAATTTTCACTCTATAAGAGTGGAAATCAACTCTGGTGTTTGAAGTGAAAAACTCACTCTTAGGAAAAAGGGTGAATATTGACTCTTAAAGAGTGAAATTTCACTCTTCAAGAGTTGAGCTCCCACTCCGTTCTAGAGTTGCAGTATTTTGACTCTTTGAAGAATGAATATTCACTCCAAAGAATTCAGAGAGCAACAACATATCCATTCACAACATAGCAGTTGTATTCTGAATTTGACATTAGAAAAATTAAAATTGAATAGCACGTTTGGAATAAGATTTCACTTGGCATATGTTAGAATAGACAAGAATAGAATTTTTTCAAAATGAATTCTATGACTTCAAAAATCGAATTCACATTCTTCAATCTCAATTTTTTTCTATTCTTTCCAATTCAAGATTTTTTGCTGGGAATTCTTTGAATGATCTCAGTTTTACGGGGACGTTACATTCCTACTTAGAGATGTTCTATGACTCTCTTTCTCCATCCTCATACCTTTATATTTCCATTGATATGAAGAATTATAGCACCTTCTTACCGAACAGATCATGAAAACAAACACATCAATTCCTACTCTCATTTCTTGATTTATCTTATTTATGTCAACAAGGAATTCTATGCATTTGATTTCGAAACATTACACTTTGAACTTCGAATCAACGTGTAGAAATACATTGTCCATAAATTCACATATGGATTCCTCGTTCGGGTTGGAGAAAAATTGAAAAAATTTTTTGCATGCAAATGCCATCTCTCAACTGATACACCTGAGATCCATAAGAGTTCATTATGGAACCACTGTTGGAATCTATTACACTGAGAAAAAAATTAGCTTAATCAGAAGAACATATTTTTTTGATCTAAGAATATCTTTTTTTTCTTATCTCAAGAAAATGTGTACTTGGGGTAAGAAAATTTTGTCTATATCACACTGTATAGTTTCAAACTGAGTAATTTTTTCTTTCGAAGAAAGTTTTCTTGAATCAAGAAAATATCGGATCGCACTCGGTCAGACCAATATTTTCTTAGTTTAAGATTTTTTTTCTCTCCATGTAATATGAGTTTATTACAATTGAATGATCAGAAGATTGAATATGTTTATTTTCAAAAATGAGTCAAAGAAATGAAAATATATTCCAAAGAGCACACGAAGTTCTCTGAATGTTTTAAAGGAATAGCCTAGGTTCTGCGAGTCTTAACCTCCAAAAGCACATATTTTTACAGCATTTTCACTTTTAATGCAGCAAAACACGTTCTGAAAACGTTCTTTTCATATACTACAGGACGTTCTCGTAATATTTTTCTAACGTACTTTCATGAAAACTGACTTTTTTCATAAGGAGTCGAAAGTGGAGTCGGAGTCGATGAAATGACATTCGATTCCGACTCCCCTTTCGACTCCTCGACTCCGACTCCCGACTCCGATTTCACAGCCCTGAATTTTTGTCCAGGAAAAACACGTGTAGTGTAATGATATGATACAAAGTACCTTATTCAAAGTATTGTCCGTCGCTATCTACACATTTTTTCCATCTTTCTGGCAATTTGTGGATTCCGCGCCAAAAGAACTGTTGCTCTTTTGAGGCAAACCAGTCATCGAGCGATTTTCGTACATCTTCGTGAGAAGTAAAGCGCTGCTCAGCAAGTGCGTGTCCCATCGATACAAACAAGTAGTAATCGGATGGGGCAAGGTCCGGTGAGTAAGGCGCGTGCTGAAGAATCTCCCAACGGAACGACTCTATCGTTCCCTGGACCTGTTTTGCTTTGTGTGCTGGTGCATTGTCATGCAGCAAAATCACCTTGTGTTGTCTTTGTTGGTATTCTGGTCGTTTTTCACGCAAAACTCGATCCAAATCGATCATTTGTTGTCGGTAGCGTTGAGTATTGACAGTTTCCCCAGGTTTCAGCAGCTCGTAGTAGATTACGCCCTTCTGATCCCACCAAACACACAGCATTGTCTTTCGTCCATAGCGGTTTGGTCTTCCCGTCGATGTTGATGGTTCAACCGGAGTAACCCATGACTTTTTGCCCTTAGGATTCTCGAAATACGGAGAGAAAAAATTTGCTGACACAGCGAATCGAGGTATAATATATAGCATAGCAAAATTTTTTGCTGACCTAGCTGAAAATTTGCTATAACAGCAATCGTGTTAGCTAGGACAGCAATTTTTCAGCTGTGGCAGCAAAAAATGTTTGCTACGCCAGCAAATTTTCAGTATTGAATAAAGAATAGCAAACAAATTTTGCTGGGATAGCAAACATTTTTTGCTTCCACAGGTAAAAATTCGCTGTCGCAGCAAAAAATTTGCTGCTCTAGCAAAAGGAACCCAGCAAAAGTAGATTTCGCTGCCACAGCGAATTCCTTTTTCTCCGTGAATATATCCACTTTTCATCGCCAGTCACAATTCGATGGAGAAATGACTTTATTTGGAACCTGGCGAGCAGCATTTCGCATGATGTTTTGCGGTTTTCCTGCTGTCTTTCGTTGAGTTCACGTGGAACCCATTTCCCCACCTTTTGTATCTTTCCCATGGCTTCCAACCGAAGGGAGATGGCTTCTCGGGTCACCTTTGACCGATCCGCCAGTTGTTGTTGTGTTTGAGCGTCGTCTTCGTCCAACAAGGCTTGCAGGTCAGCGTCTTCAAACTTTTTCGGTGGTCTTCCACGTTCTTCGTTCCTGACGTCAAAATCGCCACTTTTGAACCGTTTGAACCACTCCAAACACTGTGTTTTACCGAGAGCATGCTCACCAAACGCCTCCCCAAGCATTCGATGCGATTCGGCTGCGGTTTTCTTCAGATGAAAACAGAAAAGTAGTGCTGTCCGCAAATCGTAATTTGTTGGCACAAAACTCGACATGTCTATCTCTAATAAACTAATGCTACTGAATGAAACTCGTGTTATTGTGAGTTGGAAATCTTTGTCGGATATCAATACAATAACAAGACGCCGGTGACGTGATGTGTCGGTAACTGCATCGACATCTAGTGCCACCTATGGGCAAATTCCGGGTTCATACTTACACACCTGGTAGATGGACGGAAATCAACTATTTAAGTAGTGGCTGCAACTATTCTTTTTTTTCCGTGCAGATATAACCATATCTAAACCAGGCATCATTCATGCGTGGAAATGGGCACAAAAAAACTATATACAATCAAATGACTTATTTGACAAAAGTGAATCATTTGAGCATATATAGTTTTTGTGAGCCCTTCCCACACATAAATTATGCCTGGTTTAGATGTGATCATATCTAGGTTTTTTACATGGGACGTGATTTCACGTAATTCTATGCCAAGTAACGTCATTTTAGATTCAATATCATGAGTACGAGCCATTCTGATGTTTCTTTTCGATTGCAAATGTATTCTGATCACCCTAGTAAAAAAAATCATATTAGACCATATAAAAATCATATGTGAACCATATAAAATCCATATATGGTCATATATGGCCATATATTGGGTGTGGGAATAAGTTTCCGCTCTCTTGGAAAGAGTGTTGCTGCTGATACTATTTTCGAGTTCACTCCAGCGCTATACTTGTGATTTGGAAGTATATATTTAAGGTGTCGATTGCGGTAGTTGACAATTGTTACAGGCGTAAACATCATTTTTTATCTGGTGTCAAAAATGACAACTTTTGTCCCGACAAAACAGCATTTGAGGGAAGTTATGCTCCATTGTTTTATTTCGGAGAAAAATGCCGCTGAAACGTATCGTGTACTGTGCAATATTTACGGTGATCACGCTCCATCTAATACAACTTGTAAAGAGTGGTTTCGACGATTCCAAAGTGGGGATTTTGACGTGAGTGATAAAGAACGCGGAGGGGCACCAAAAAAATTCGAAGATGTAGAACTGGAACAATTACTGAATGAAGATACATATCGAACCCTAGATGAGTGGTCTGAAGAGTTGGGTGTTGACAGGTGGACCGTCGGTAAACGCTTGCACAAGATGGAAATGGTCCAAAAAGCAGGTAATTGGGTGCCGCATCGACTAAAGGAGAGAGATATCGAGAGACGTTTGGTAACGTGCGAGATGCTTCTTGAGCGGCAGAAAAGAAAGAGTTTTCTGCATCGTATTGTCACTGGCGATGAAAAATGGATCTATTACGATAATCTTAAGCGTCGAAAAAGTTGGGGGCTGCCAGGTGTACCAGGTCCACCGACACCGAAATCAAATATGCACGCTTCAAAGATTATGTTGTGCATCTGGTGGGATCAGGAAGGTGTCATTTATTATGAACTTCTTAAACCGTCAGAAACAATCACTGGCGATCGTTACAGACTACAGCTAATACGTTTGAATCGAGCTCTAAAAGAGAAACGACCGGAATGGAACGGTAGACATGATAAACTTATCTTGCTGCATGATAGCGCTAGGCCACATGTTGCTCAACCTGTTAACAAATATTTGGAAGGAGTGAATTGGGAAATCTTGCCCCACCCGCCGTATTCCCCAGACATTGCGCTTCCGGATTATCATCTATTTCGATCTATGCAATCAGCCCTCACTGGAGAGCGGTTTACTTCTTACGAAAGTGTCGAAAAATGGCTCAATGAATGGATCGAGTCAAAAGAACCTGCTTTTTTTCTCCGAGGAATCCATATACTGCCTGAAAGATGGGCAAAAGTGGTCGCTTCCAATGGTGCATACTTTGAATAACATTATGTGATAATCCATTGTTTGAATAACAATCAAGTTTGCTTGAAGAAAGGCGGAAACTTCCTATACCCAATAGATTCCGTACATGATCCATATTGAATCCATGTATGGCCCATGAATGCAAGATTTTTCCACATATGTCAAAATATTTTTCCATGCATGAAATATTCTTCATACATGGATTATATATGAATTGTATATGAATCATATATGCATCATATGTGGCCATATATGGATTTTACATGAATTACATATGGATTATATATGTATTATGTATGTATTATGTATGGGTCATATACGTTCAATTGTTACTAAGACACGATATGGTATGGCATTCATATCTACATTCACCACTCTCCTATACAGCACCAAATGTTTCAGTAATGTTTCAGAATATCGCTGTAGAATTCGACCTCGAAACCACCATAATTCAATCAACCTTTCGTAATAGATTTGCACATTTCAAAACACGAATTCCTTTATATTTAGACAGCTGTTGGATTCAATGGGATGTGTTTCGACATCCGATATCTATTTGACGTGAATGTATCAATGTATAGAATCCAATCACGCTACTACGAACTGAGCAATTCATTCCACGCAAAAAACTTGTGATCAAGATAACAATTCAAGTCTTAAGATATAAAGACTAGAAACGATCGTGAGACCGGGCAGTTGGAGTGAAATATTCTGTCAATGCCTAGAAAAATGTATACAGGTGAGTGTTGTGAAATTGATGTGATTCATAAATTCTCTTATACAATTGGTATGTATTGAAATTCCATGTACAGGAACAATGTTGCATGCAAAATTGATATGACAATATATCAAAAATAGACTGAGTGCTCTCTCAATTTCTTGGAGTGAGGGTTTCCCTCTCATAAAAAGATGGAATCCCACTGTTCAGAAAGAGTTAATCATCACTCATCATAAAACATCACTCTTCAGAAGATTCCACTCTTCTTGGACTCACAGTATGTTCACACTTCAGAAGGGAATGTTTCATTCCAAGAAATTTAGAGAGTACCCACACTGTGGGTAGATTGAAATGAACATCAAGATGGCTGTGAGATTAATGTCCAAGAAAAACATCAATCACAAATCAATCTTCAACTTCGCAAATATCAGTGCTACTAAAACAAGATTGGTTGTTTCTTTGCCAATACAAATTTTCGGATCTGACGCAATTTTGAATTTGAATGAATCCGAATCAAATATTATTATTCGGTGTAATGATGTTCTAATGTTTTCTATAAAAAAAAGCATTGGAACATACATCAATTGGATGTGCGATCGTTTTACGATGTTAACAAGTCATTGTTGATCCATTCCATAATTATGTGAGATAAACCGAAGCCCATCTGTATTGAAGAAAAGTGTCGAAATTCTATTTATTTCCTCATTATTATGATAATTCATCACCACCCGTACAGTACCGGACAGTCCTATGTTGTCCCTACGTTGCTTCTACTTGTTATCTTCATGAAGCTGAAACTGGCAGTTGTAAAACTAGTAGCCGATTGTTATAATTTTTTAATGAAATTTTCATCAAGGGTTTATGCTGCTTAATCGATTCATGGTGAAAAAACCTTCAACGACGTATAATCAAAAGTTACAACAATCGGCTGCTAGCTTCACGGCTGCTAGTTTCGGTTTCATGGCATTTTCGTTAATAGTGTTTCAGTCTCGTCCGAATCACTATTCGTTAATCCACCTTACGTCCACGTCCACTATTATCCATGAACATCATTGAGTTTGCTGCTAGGGTATGTTTTTCTAATTCGATGTACTCAAACGAATTGTAATGAGCTTTATTCTCTTTCTCACGTTATTGTGGATTTTTGGGTGGAATTGTGATTGTATTTTTTTTTCATTCAAGATGCCCAGGGATCGTCCACGAATTATTTAAGATATTTTATTATTATTCTCCAGTTTGTCATTCTCAGTTACTCTGGAATTAGTGAGAAAGAAAAATAAACGTGAAATCGTCTTACGTAATTTATAGATGAACCCCCACCATATCCACTACTCCTCGTTTAAAGGTTCAGCCTTTTCTGCCTTATACAGCAAAATCAATCACCCCAATCAAATCAAAATCTTGAAGGAGTTTCCTGCGAGATATTCGAACTGAAATATGTATTCGAGATAGACACATTTTTGAACGTTTATGCCTGATACATATTAGCTATAATGTTGAATACGTTCAATGGAATTTTCAGTTCATAGATGTCTATGATTTACAGGATGGGTGTTGTTCACTCTGGTGTGTTGCCTGTTTATTGCGACCGGAAATGGCTCCAATACAACAGCAGTTCAATACGACCATCTTGATCTTGGTAGTACAATTTACAATGTATGTATGATCTCTGCGGTTACATCTTTAAATTGTCTAAGACGTGGATATTATGGGGTTAACTTTCTAGTAGAAATCATTCTATGAGTGTTTGTGGCGTAAAAATTGGCCTTGATACTGCCTAAAATAGCTCTACTGCGCCTTGTTTGCGTCAGAGTAAGAGCTAGAACGTGTTCTATATACCAGGGCTTTATTCGTTAGAAAAACCTGTCTGGAACTGCATAAAAATATTATGAAATTTTTTACCCTGGTAGAGATTTGTCTGGGCGTCCCATTTACCATCCAAGTACTGGATAGAACCCACGTGGGGGCAACTGGATGACACATTTCAGCCAATTTGACTTCAGTGCCCAAACATTTACCCATGAGTGTATGGACTAATGGCCCATTGATGGACCAAGCCTGACACAAGACCTGCCGAGACTTGTCTTGAACAATTTACCAAACTTGACCCAGGCTTGAGAATGATAAGATCAGGACAAACTTGGGCCAGTGGTTTCCCCAGGTCCGGTCCAATTTATTTACTAAGCATCAATCAATGCTTCTTTGATCGCAGATATGAATGAAAAAAGTAATCGATTCATATTTCAGTTCAAGACTTTCTCCCTCAGAATACTGTACATGAATTATCTTGAAACGATAGAAAAAATGTGACAAGACTGAGACAAGCTTGTATGATCATTGGAAAATTTGCGTTCTTTGATATTTCAATCAATTTTGATTCTATTGTTGAATTATGCTCAAACTAAACTAATAAGATCTTACTGGAATACCATAACATAAATCTTATAATGATCTGATTCCGTACGGAATCCAACATTGGAATCCCTCGAGTCACCCGAAAAACTGACGGTTTATCTTTACGTGGATATCATCCCTAGTGAGCATAACTATCGGCGTAGGCCTTACCCGAGCCTGCCCCAGAGTGGGCACTCTCAACCCAAGCTTGCCCCAATAGTTATGCACACAAGGGTAGTGTGTAGGATTAATTATAGCAGAAAGATCGGGCCAGCCCTGGCCCAATGGTTATCCCCAAGTCTTCAGCCATTGTGAATTCAAGATTCAGTCAATATTTATAAACATTGTGCCACTCATGTGGGCAATATTGGCACCAACGAATGCTCGATTTTTACACTTGTGCCAAGCTTGTACGAAATGTAGTAACCATTTCAAAAATATTAACAAATGTGCCATGACTGACTATCCATTGGGAACAACGGGACAATCATGGAACAATATTGGGCCAATTGTTCTTCACGGAGGTGTGTTTCTGACACATGTGTCAATCTTGGGACAAGCTTGGGTTTTTTTGAGTTTTGGCAATACCAAAATATGATAGTCCATCAACACGGTCAGTGGAATAAGAGGAAGCACCAACGACTCGATTTGTCACTCGGGATCACTGTATGAAAATAAATTCGAAAGCAACGTTCTTGATTAGAGATTACATGTTAAAATACATTGTGACCTTATTCATAGGTGTGATTTTACAGAAAACACATAATTTCGTATTTCTAATTACCAATTCGAACACCATTCTAGCAATTCCCTGGGACATCTGGATACGCATAGGCTAGAAAGCGCGTTACAAAACTAGCTAGAAATCAACCTCACATTTGGGAAAACTGGCTGGGGTCCATCTAATTCCCAATCATAATTCCTACTAGGGTGCATTAACAGTTTATTAAGTTACATAATGAAATATTGGATTCAATAATATAATCCTTAATGTTGAGAATTTTTCCCTAATTCATAAATGAAGAAATTTAGAAATGTCATAATTAATATGAATTGTAAAAACTATTACATGGTTGCTACAACGGGAACTTTCTTCCATTCTTATTGGTCATTCCATCTAATGTGGATATATGATTGGTAGATTTCGTTCGAGTTGCCCGATTGTAGCAACCCTGTATTATTGAATTCAATATGGAAATATGATATTTCATAAAGAATTTCGTATGAAATTGAAGAATTTTTCTAACAGTGTAGATTTTCACAGGGTACATAGGAAACAGTTTATATTGAAGATGATCAGATAAAGTGTCGAACTAGTGAGATGTACAAAGTAACATATGAAACTTACTTTAATCCTGAATATCGGCTCATCTTAAAATTCAGCCAAAACTACTGTTTTAATCGAAAGTGAGAAGGTACAATGGAAAAGGCTCAATCTCAGTGAGATTATCAAGTACTCTGAAATAAAGATACCTACCTAACAAATCAAAATATATCTATTGGTATCTAAAAGATGTCTCAAAATCATGGAAGATGTCTTGGAAAACTCTCGTGAAGATATTTCTCCGACATCTAAAAGATGGCCTATGCAACAAATTTCAACAAGTTTTAGATATCTCAAAAAGATCTTGCGAAAGATATGTTTTAGATATGTGGAAGACATCTTTGAGACGGTCCCAAGATATGTTTTTGATTTTGTTAAGATATGTTTTAGATATGTGAGAGACATCTTTTAAATGCCTCAGGATATGTTTTTGATTCTTTCAAGATACGTGTTAGATTTTTCGAAGATACGTTTTAAATATCTTCGAGATATATTTCAGATGTCTTCAAGATGTCTGTTTGGAATCATTAAAACATCCCGGACAGCCCAAAAGGATCACTAATGAGTTCTGAAGAAGGAACATGGTGTGACTTTTGCCCTTCTTACTGAGACAACTTTTAAGATGTCTAAAAGGCATCATTTCGATATATCTTGCAGATATCTCTTTTGTGACGTCGTTTAAATATCTAAAGGACATCTTCTCGATGTATCTAAAAAATGTTCGGCTAAAGATATAGAAGTAGATGTCTTCAAGACCTTCGGTATTTGTTGGGTAGCTGCAGTAACCAAAATTTGGATGTTCCTGCTGGATTATAGCTGACGTGAATGGAAATCTAGTTGTCTAAAGAATTCTAGTTGTGGCGAATAAAATTCATGTGGTGCAACTGAATTTTCATTTCGGGTGATTAAATTTCTTAGCTGTCTCATATTTAACATACACTCTTTTCCTCATTCAGTTAGACTTTTCTCAGTGTAACTGTGAAGAAAATTAATCCAGATCCAATGGATTAGATCTACATATATCTAGAAAATGAAAAAATGGATTCTCCCTAGGTCGATTTGGATCTATATAGATCTATGCATCCACACAGCACTCAAATTCCAGAAGAATTTATAAAAAATTCTTTAGGGATTTTTCTCAGACTGTGGTGCTGTGTGAGCGGATGTATTGATTTCTTTCCAAAAATACTTCATGCTTGGAAGTCATCTGAAAGTAAAGTCGCATATTTATGGTACTTTGCGCCTTAGTACATAATTTTCCCCCTGTACTAACGAGCACAGGTCTCAATACATCTGTTGAAAATTGTGAACATTTACCGGGGTTGTAATGAAAAGCTCTGTGACGCTGAATTAAATTTGCGTTTCATGATGAGATTTTGAGCCTTCATTGTATTTTGAATGAAATTCTTGAATTTTTGTTCTAATATTTTGATTTCCAGGCAAAAAAATCTCGTTTCAGCGGAAGTTTCGGAATTTCACCATTTGGTTTGGGGACCCTACTTACAACGATCACCGATGAAATACATACATGGAGATATGCTCGAGAAAATAAAACTGCTTGTTACGGCCTGTTGCATTATGAAGATCCCCTAGGGACATGGGAATCCATTAACGAAATAATAAAAAATGTAAGTATCATTACCCAGGTAGCACACGCACGTCCTGAGAATGTTCTGAGAACATACGTTGAGGATCTTCGAATATTCTATGGAGATTCTTATTACGTGAGAATATATTCTACGCGCATTCTCAGAATGTTTGAATGGGACTGTTTCAAATATTCTCAGAATATGATGCCACGGATATTGTGGGAATATTAGAAGCAGATTCTGTTAAAATAAGAATTCCCGTGAATATAAACTTCTGCATGTCACCGAAAACTACTTCACAATCAATTTTTTTTATCATTAGACATCTGTGATCATGAATGCTTAACAATATTATGAATTCACATAGATGGATGAGACACTTATGATCGCAACAGGTAATCATAATATATATGACATTTCTTAATATTTTATTACACTTTTGAGGATTATTTTTCACACGTGGCACTCTCATAGGACATTTGCGATATTAAAACGCACCTTTCACAGATTTATTATCCCCAAAACACAAACACAAATAATATAATGTCCAAGGGTCTGTAGCCTGTCAACAACATCATCCGCCATCAATGAATTCATGTCATCACGATACTTGCGCATGCCCTGTTCATCAATCTCCCTACAAACTTTGTACGCATATTGTACGAACGTTCCTAGAATATCCGAAACAGTCTCACCCAAATGTTTTAAGAATCTTCTGAGAATATTCACGAATCTTCTACGCTTTTTGTGAGAATATTCGATCGAGTAAATTTTACGGATGTTGTGAGAATATTCTCAGAATATTCTGTGTTACATGGGATTCAATGAGAATCTCATGCCGACTTGGTATGATTCCATGAAAGTTCGTTTCTAGATCATTCACGGAGTATGAATCTGTTGTAGGATTTTCACGATGTCAAATTATATCACGCCAACAATATTTACGTGGCAAAAGATTCGGTATTTGGCTCGCATAAGCAGAAAGGAGGTTCCCCTTTTCCTGTGAAGGTCACTGACGTTGATTTCCATTCTGATGCCGCAAGTAAAATAAACAATGATATACGAAGTTCTTCCGAAGGTCTGATTCAGGATCCAATGTTTGCAGGTTAGTAATATCTGTGTTTCCCTTCCTCCTAAGAATATTCTGTCGTAATCATGGAATGAATTCTTCTCTAACGGTATTGAATGTATAATTAATATTGCAGGTAAAACTGACCCAAATACAACAGGAGAGTTTATCAATGTGTTGACTTTCAAGGGGAATTTTAGTAAAGGATTCCAGAAATCCACATTCTACTACAATTTCTATAGAAATGAACGAAAGCCGCGCAAGGTTACGTTTCTTTACTTACGTGATCAGTTGAAATACGTTCACTCTCATGAGATGCACTCCACGATAGTGGAAATACCATACGAGGTAATAACAACAAAGAGGAAATGCTACTAAATACGGTTAATTGTATAAAATCGGAATCAATATAATCTTATTTACAGGAGAAAGGTTTTAGCATGATTGCCATTTTGCCGGATCTGAATAGTCCTGTGAATGGAGAGACAACGAGGCTGCATCTTCCACAGCTATGGCGTCTCTTGGATAGAACAAATAAAAGTGATGTCGTACTTCAAATCCCCGATTTCACAATTGAATCCTCGTTCAGTTTAAGGAATGATTTACTGAAGGTATGATGAGTTGATTCTTATTCATTCCTACTGGCAAACTGAATTTGAAAACTGTTGTTGAAAACCATTCTAGGCAGATTTGCCTGAGCAAATGAAATGCGTCCCGCTGGCGAAGGATCCCGGTCAGATTCAGAATGACATAAGGCAGATTATATCTTTCTCGTTAAACGACGGAGCACCTACAAGTGAGTATATTTATATACCCACCTCTTAACTGAATAGAAAACTATTGAATTCCGACACTGAAAGTTCCCTGAGTGATCGCAATTAGATTACCCATAAATTTGACGATCTCTAGAAATGTTTACGTGGTTTCTATCATATTTGGATACGTTTTTTAAATGATTGTCATGAGAATTTTTTTATTTCAGCGGAGCAGCCCATATATTCCATCTGGAAAACAAGCCCTGTTCTAAAATTCGATCGACCGTTCATAATAGTAGTACGATACAAGGAGCTCTCTTTGATCGTGGCTGAAATTACTGATCCAGCTAGAACAATATGGAACGATTGGGTACTTTTAGATAGTAGTTTTTAGTTGGCTGAAGCACTTTAGTTTTCACAGAAACAAATGCTTGCTTTAAAGTCAAAAAGATGTCTTTGAAAATCGTCCAACAGCTATCTTTTAGAGCTCTCTCAGATATCTCTTGGATGCATTCCATCTAAAGGATATCTGAAAAATGTCTAAAACATAGACGATCTTGAAAGAGATCCTTTCGGTTTGAATTGTTCTTTGAGAAGTAATATTCATTAATAGTGAACTAATTGGATTCCACCTGTATAAATTTCAGAAACGATTCGCTGGTGAAAAAATTTTGTTGAATTCGTTCACTCTTGACACATTCCATTTTCATCGAACATCAACAAAATTTCGGTAAAATTGAATAATTGTGCACAAAATTTAATAATAACCCTGAGTCAAATTTGTTAACTACCATCGAAGTTCGTTGAAGTTTGGAGATTCTTATTGAATTTTATTGAAATATTGGCGTGTCAAAAATAAACAAAATTGAACTAAATTTTCCCGTCGGGGTTATTCTAGGATACGGAACAGGAAAAATTTTGCTGAACCAGTATAAATAGTTTGTCAGTGTGAGGAAATTTCATTGAATAAATGAAACTTTCAAATATTAAGTCTTGAAAATCCTTCTCTCTAATCCCAAATCTGTTTTTTGAGCTGCTGTTGTTATCTTCGGACCACGTAGACTTCATATAGGATTATCTAGGGATGTCAAGATTTTTTGAAAACTAATGCTCTAATTTTGGTAGTTTGTCCGAGAATGAAGTCGAAAACATTTTACAACGTCCAAGAGAGCAAAGAATAGAACCGAGTTGTCATATTCGAATCCGGGAGGAATAAAGAGGCTCAAGTGATCTAGACAAAAGCACAAGCTGCCTCCAGTATAGAGTTGGAGAGGGAGAGAAAGCAGGGACTGCTTCCGTATGTATCCAGCTTAGCCGTAACCGCACTATAAGGAGCTTTGGCTTTCGTTTAATCCTCGAGTGAGTAAAAACGAGACACCGACTATCCCTTTTCGTTGGGAAAAGCCGTACAGTCAACCTTCTCGCGAGTTTTGATTCGCGAGAAAATCCGTATTTTGTTCAAGAGAGAAAAAGTGATCCGGTAACGTGACTCTCATTTCATTCGCGAGGATTCATTTCAAACTACTATCATACGTTATAATCGTTTTTCCAAGTTGAATTTCTTAAAAACGTATTATTGTGTATTTTCTGTACATGTTCGATACTCTCAATCAAATCGAAGAGAATTTATGCACGGGATGAGGGTACAAAAAGATGAAATGGATTAGACTTGATGCGAGGAGGAGCAAGTTAAGAGAAGGAAGAAAGGAAGGAAGGAAGGAGTTGTCGAACAGTTCCGCTGTTCTGGCTTTGTATCGAATCGACTAGTAGAGGGTTAATTTTCTGGTCAGTTGGTCGCTTCTGGCGCTCTCTCGCTCTTCCTCTCTTCAGGGGTCATAGCGACGATCCCGAGGTCCGTAACAACCCCTACTTTGCCCCCTACATAAATATCCGGAATTAGCCATTTCTCCTGGTCACTCGATCTTGCTCTTGCCTCTCGCATTCTCTTCTCTACCATAGACAGAGAGAAAAGTCAGCAATGTGGCCATTGGGTAGCGAAGAGAAGAGCGAACGAGGGATGGGGAGGGAGCTATGGAGAAGAGAGGTCTACGATCACTTGACCGATTAAGGACTCCGCTGCCGAGAGCAGCTTCGATTCGAGTAGTAGTCGTCGATCTGCTCCGTTACGTGGGGGTTGTGAGTGGATTGACGTAATTGAGGAGAAAACACGATGCAAGTCGTCATCCAGTACCGAGTTGAAACATTTGAGGATCATCTCTCGGTCGATTCGACGACTAATCGACTTCTGGTCTTTTCCAGGCCACAAAACGACCGATGTTTCACATTCTTCTTTTCTCTCCCTACTTTTTTCTATTCTATAATTGACATCACTTCTCTCACAAGATATCTCACATCGAGTCTTTCATAAGTGTCGATTGAACGATGATCGTGGAGTAGAAATGATAAAACCGTTGAGAGCGAAGGTTTCCAAGCAGGAGGTGGGGGAGGATGGTTGAACACGATCGCAAAGCAGCCGTTACCAGCGACCTTACGCTACGCTACGCTACTGAGCCGTCGAGGCTGGAGCATCCCCCAATAAAAGTCAACAAAAGACTAACGATTCATCCGGCTAATGGAAAAGTCCAAAAACAGAAAACACACCGACGCGCACTCGTTTTCCTTCTACCAACTGCTACTTCTGCTCTTGCCCCTGCCATTACTCCGACTACCGCTCATAATTAAGCAGACTTTTAGCAGATTAGATCCATGATCTCATTCGCTTTGCTCGAACGTTACGCGAGAAGTTTTTCTTTTTATTTCAGCGATTTGTAACGATGTATAATTCTCCGAGTGCCTAAGAAACATAATACGGAATAGTGTAGAGAATTGAGATCGATCTCATTCTATCTCATTGATTCCAACCTTAACCCGAACAGCGGAATCTGGATTAGGTGTTCTTAATCCGTTCGACGTCGTTGTACACGATGGAGAGGAAAAAAGGGAGGGAAAAAATCCTCGACTGGCACCCTTTTAATCTGTCCTCTCTTAGACTTCTTCGGAGGAAAGACTATAATATAGTGGGAAGGGGAGACCGATTGTCGACAGTGGCAGCGGCGGCAACGTAAGCCCCTTGTCGGCATATTGCGACGATTCGCGGCTATAAAAACTCACGGAAGGGGTGAAGCGAAAGGGGTCTCTGTAAGGTTGCCCGAGTGACAAATGGTTCGGAATAATACCACCCAGTCGTAGTTCCAACGTTCAGCATCCGCCCGTGGTGGAATGAATACTGTGGAAATGTTGCTTTCCTGTCCCCTTTTGAACAATCCCTCTAAGTCTTCCACTATGAAAAAGACCGAAGAGGCAGCGGGGATTGTGCGACAATATCGTTAAACGGCGTCTTTGTTTTCGTTACGGGGTATAAGGATGCGAAGTAGAGTAGGAGGTGTGAAAAACAAGCCGACTTCCCGAAAGAATTTCATATACCCTTTTTATTTTCTTCCATCACGACACGAGGATGATTATGAAATATATCGATTTCTGTGTTTTTCATGCGAAAAACTTTGACTGAAAATTGGAAGGGTATTTTTTTGTTTATCAAATATTTCGATCAGACAACTCATCTTTGAACGGAAAAGGCAATGCTTCTTGATTCTCGAACATGAATGGTGTTTTACAAAGATCGAGAGAAAATAAAAGAAGGTTCAGAGAGACGCGGAGGACACAAAGCTACTTTAAATAAAGGAGCGCTCCATCCATTGAACCTATTGTCGACCTCTGACATTGACTGAGCGAACGGCAGGTCCGTTGAATCCATCATCTCCATAGAAAACCTTAATTATTTTCTGATGAAAGAAATCATTCCATCCTTCAAGTTTTGTTGTAAAGGGAGACTCTCTCCTCCTTTCTCTTCTTCGCTCTATGATTTTCGATCATCGATTGCATACTTTTTCTTTTTATTTGGGAATACCCTCTCAGCTCACACTACGTACTACGTAGTATGTATCGTTTATAAATGGAATCTCATTCGTGAATTTGAACAATCTGCAATTATTTGATATTCTTCATTTATGTTTCTAAATCATTTCCCGCTTCCACGTGAAAATATTTATTTCTTCCGCTCGAAGGTGTCCTATAGACCCCATCAATTTCTCCACGTAGAAAAGCGACGTAGCGTAAGCCATTGAGCGGAATCGTTTGGCTAACCGAGACAAAAATCCGTGGCAGCAACATTTTTTGCTCTCACCTCTCCCCGGTTTCCGCATCTAACAACATCCTATTTCTATGTACAAAAGCGTGGAACGCCGCCGACGACGACGTCGATGTCGAGGACTACGAGGGGCGCGGTTGAATTCCGTGCGTGCCAGCACGGATAAAAGACAAACGCTGTGTCTCGCCTTGTCGTCTTTCGTTTGTTTCAAGCGTCATTTGTTTGGCGTTTTTGGTCTCCACGGTCCTTGGATGCTTTCTGTTGTTGCTATCGTTGTCTCCGGGTGAATACTGGATGAATCGTGGGTGCTCCCTGATAGAGGGTGATCACGATGGCAGATCCCTCGGAAAGAGAGAGGAGAAAGATGCGTTGAACTCTATATCATCTTGGAATGTGCACTTCTCAAAAGTTGTTGGGGGCCTAGGTGCGAGGAAGGAAGCCCGATTTTTTGTTCAAAAAAGTTTCCCCCGACCCATACCGTCGAAATAGTGAGAAATGCACATCCTAGTTTGATACAGATTTCAATAGAAAGTTGCAAAAAGTTCTTTGATCATGATCATTGATTTCTTGCCTCCGAGGATTTTATTCAGAAATCGACATCTATGATATTTACTAATGTTTTTCAAAGTTTTGAGAAAGAATTGAAAGCACTTGGATACAACATCAACAATTTCGTCCCCGTTGAATACGATTGTATTCAAATCGTCTCTTTTGTTCTTCGCCAGTCAATACCTTAATGTCAGTCGGTCTGATGCGAATCTTTGTCTTTGATTCGACCCTTTCGCCAATGGCAAAGGATGCAAAGGAAAAAAGGGTGCGCTCTCTTTCTTTTTCCGTGTCCTTGAATCTCTTTCGGTCTTTTACTCTTCGTGGATGAAGCTTTATTTAGCAGATGATATTTACGACTTCCAATCCCGCTATACATACATACTTCCCAAACTTTCATATTGTCTCTGGCAAAGTTACGCTTTTGGCTTTGCTACCATCCCTACATCCCATTCCCTCTCCTCTCGAATCGTCTCGATGTTCGATTCATTCTCCTTCCCGATTATTTCAACTGGAAGAAAGTTCTCGTTTACCGAAAAACGTTCCCGACCTAAATGGAATTAGGGTCGTTCACGGTTTCTGATAACACTTTCGAGTTTTCGTACAACGTTTGTCAAACCGGTCACAGGGATGATCTCTAGATGGTGGTCATCCAAAGACTGACCTGAAAGATTAACCTTGTGTTGTATGAAGATCTTACAAGGTTGTTCATAATCGAGCATACCGATAGATTCACATCGAATTTTTATCGAACTTTGACTCAGGTGAGGTGTTTCAACAAGGTTCTAATAGTCGCTGAACTTCGCACTCTTTATCAAGGTCCAACCAAATCCAGATTATAAGTTACTAGAAGGGTTGTAATACACCTTCTTACCAATGACAGATGATGATAGCAAAAATATGATTGCAATGAATTGTCCTTTTGCACCGTCATTTTGCAATTGAATACGAAAATTTAGGTTTATATAGAAATATATTTAGCATGAAATTCTGATGAATCACTTTGATGAGTTTTCTTTTCTAAATGGTAGAAAATAGATATCCACCCGAGCGTTATAAAATATGTATTGCCTTCACATGATTTCAATAACTATCGTTAGATGTATTTCATCTATGTTTATTCTATTAGGGAACGAGAATCAACATTCCAGAGAGTGAATAAAATCACTTTCAAACTACATCTCCTCTCATTATATCTCCTTTCACAAACCCATATCAGTTTGTATAAACTACACCCTATATACAACAGAATGTATTCTCCTTACGATCGAACGACTCTTCATCCGAGATTATCCGTTTGCGAGACGAGAAATTGAAACTTGTAAACACCAAGAGCAAACATAATATGTCGAATGCTTCAGGCTATACGCGTGGAACAAATCTCATACCTCTCAACGATTCCTATACACAGTAGGAGAACGATTATTACCCTCGTCACTCCAACGCGAACGATGATATCCAAATCTCAATTCACGTTAAAACAAGATCATATTTTGAAAACACTAGTATCGAATGTATGGTTTTTCTCATTAATCCATCACGATCGAATGACGAATTTTGTTTTTCTCCCTGATCGAACATGACAAGTTCATTTTTCATCCTGAGCCCGTCGAACTTGGATCTTCGACCAAGGGTGCGAACTAATTCCATGACCGTTAAGGCTCGTGGAAGCTTCGATCCCTTCCTGCACTATCATTTGTCCGAATTACAAAACTCCTTGCCAGTCGTTAGTTATTATTAGCTCAAGCTTCTGTCATTTTCAAAGTTCCGTAACCTCATCCATCAAAATTTGATTAAGCTGCACGTAAGAACGTAGTATCGGGAGAGAATAAAATCTCGAGATTCCCACTTTCAAGGGGGATTCATTAGGACGACAAAAAATTTATATGCACATAAGAGGGATGTAAAGATGAGGGACCGGTACTTAAAAGAAATTAGAGAGATAATTCCTCGGACGAATACCCAATTTACCCTTTCGTCGGCACCGAGCGCCCTGGTCTTATTATCTAAAGTGCTCCGCTGGCAAAAGGTAGGGAAATCTATATAGATATATATGTATATAAAAAGAAGCATCTAACTGAAAAGCCGTGGAAGGGTGCGTTGGAGGAGAGGTAAAGAACTAGAAGGACAAAAAGTAACGAAGGACGAAGTAACACGTCCCCGATGTCCTCTTTCTCTCCCTCTTTTTCTCGCTCCTTCCGTGCACTCGGAAAGACGCCCGGGAACTTTTTTCGATTCTTATAATTTATTTATACGAAAAAGGAGATATTTTTGCTTGTCTGTTTCCTTCGTTGTGTTCAAAATGAAAGAAAGGGGCTTCAAAGTTAAAATTTATAATTAATTCATTATTGAATTTTCCTTAGTTGATTTTCAAGCATGGAGTAGAGAGTCAGAGAGGAAAAGCAGAATTCGTTGTGAGGTTCGAATGACATAATACGAGATACGTATAGATATAGATACAAAGTGGCACCTGTCAAGGGTGACAGGGGAAGCAAAATATCAACGAAGCGATCTCTTTCACCGCCTTCATTGTGTTTTCTACCCACGCTATCGTTGTTTTTTTTTTTTTGCTTTCTTTGGTAAATGCGTATACACGGCCTTCCATGGTCGGGTTATCGCAACAAACTACCCCCAATGACGACGCGATTAAAATTTCACAGGAAAGGGATGGTGAGGAGGGTTGATAGTGGGTAGAGTTTTGGTCGCGCGTGCTCTACGAATGAAAGCTAGATCTTCCTCTCTTTCTCCCTTGTTCCGTTCGATGCGTCGTTGCGAGCGTCCTTTTCCTCTCGTTTCATCTCCCTTCACCGGAGTCACACACAGCCACCCTGCTACCCAACTATCGTTCTACCGACTGGGTGATTGGTACGCGACCACAGACCATCCCTGCTTTTTTTTAATACACCCTGCACCTGCAGCAGCATCCACTGAAACGACTAAAAATAGAGAGAGCGAGAGAGAGAAAGAGAGAGAGACGCGTACCGTTGCCATACACATTCTATCATCCGCGACGACCTCTAGTGAGGTTGCATTCAGTCAACTCTCTTTCTCTCCTCCCTTTCACTTCAACATGAATTGATTCATCGATCGAACAGATTTCAGAGCAACTGCTACCTCTCTTTGTTTTCCAATAGTAACAAAGACTATCTTTCTGATTTCTATGTTGTTACGTTCGTTTTCATATCCCAGGGAAATAGATCGCCCAAGAAAATTGTTTTGAAACGGATCGGATACTCTATCAATATTGTCATCTTTATTGAAATAGTATACACCTAAGATGTATTTGTTTTTACTAGTTGAATAAAAGCAAATTAAGTTTCCAAAAAAACGTAAATTCCAATATTCGAAGTGTAATCAACCATTAAATTGGCTACGTAATTCACTACATAGTTAACCTCCAGATTGCCAACAATATTGTTCGCGGAAATGACTTTGATACTACCCATGGTTCCACCGCAAAGGTTAACCATCATACTGGTTACATGATTGGTTATAGAACTGGGCTGGTATATTTCAAGCCATTATCCAAGATACACACACCTGACTCGTCGTTGTTTTATCGGTTCGAAACATTCAAACTTTTATGAACAAAAAAATAATTTTCAATATCTTAACAAGTGGGTAATAAAAAAATCAACACGGCTGAGTATCAAATTGACAGATTTTCAATGTAAAGTCAACACTTTTGTGGTCATTTTTCAGATCCTTTGTGTCAAAATTTAACACAAATTTTGAGTTAATTCGTTTAGGACATGCACGTGTGTTAAAAATACAAAAAAATTTCTACCATTTAGAAAAATATAAATTAGTCGCAAATGAATACAAATTCAATGTCTAATCACACAGCAAAATATTTCATCACACGTACATATGACGTGACAAGTGGATTTCCAATACCAAACAATAAAATCTCAATTTCACGGAAAATTGAAGAATCCTGACTTTTTTTTCGTGTTGTATCCATTCTCATAAAAGATTCATGACCATGGGATGATCGTTTGATTGATCCAGCATGCCGCGAAAATGTAATGTAGAGAATTGTTTTGCGGTCTTTTTATCACGATTCCGTCGACGTGCCGCCAGCCTATGGGGAATGAGAACAGAGGAGCGAGCAGGTATAGCAGGGCGATGGAGAGGAGGAGTACAGCGGCAGCAGTAGCAGCAGCAGCAGCTTTGTGCTCTCCATCAATCACGCATCCCGTGTTTTCATCGAACGTGAATATCGACATGGTCCATTTTCGCGTGCAATGGAACATCTCGCTCGATTGCAATCGCCTCGTCAAATTATTGGATCTTTTGCATCTAGTATTCTCGGATCAGTTGGCCTCGGTCATATATACATAAGCACGCACCCACACACCTCTTTGTAAATGAATGCGACAGATTGAATATCTTTTGTGGAAATCGAATTAAAGTTGAAAGATAAATAGTATGATTTGATGGATTTTCAAATATACACTCGACAAATCAAATGTATTTCGATGAATAGCGATGTTTCAGGTTTTGAAGAAGCTGTATCTCGGATTTGAAAATCTATTTTTTATTAGATAATACAATGGAATTCAATAAACAGTGCAAACAATACAACAAAATAATGATGTGATTATTGTGTGTGCGTTGACAAATTCTCAAGATTATATACAATTTTGTATATAATTCAATATAGTTTATATATAATTCCCTCAGAGTAATTTTGATGATGAAAAATCAGAAAGTTTGATCAGAGAGTTGGCTGTTGTTCGCTATCAAGTATTTTAATGAACTTTCGATTATTAATATTCCATTAGTTTCCCTACAATTGCAACTATCGGCAGGAAATCTCCACACAGGCAGAGAATTGATTGAAAAATTCCAAAAAATGTGCTGAAAAACAGTTCAACAGCTTCGTATAGTTGAAATAAAATGAAGAAGACTTTGATCAAGGTCTTCTCATTGAGCTCGTGCAGTTTATTGGAAATTCTGGTCATTTGTGAGAATAAAGAGAAAATTACAGTTCGCCAATGGAATTTGAGCCTCTCTCCCTATGAATCTAATATACCTGAAACATAGCACCTAATCGGTGAACTTGAACAGCGATTTCATTTCATTTCACTTCTATTGTAACCAAATACTCTTATATTTCGAGTTCAAATCGAGAAAATTCCTTTGAATTTTTGTACTTACAGGAAATTTTCAGAACCGATTAGTATAATTTCAATAGGCTCACTGGAATTTCATCGATTCCTATACTGAAATGAAGATCATTCAGGGAGAAGAGAAGTCATAAAATAAAGCAAAATGGTAAGAAAATTTCTATCGAATAGAATTTTCATTCTTTTCGTAGTGGAACAATCGGTGGAAACGCTGTATCGAAGAAGTGTGATCAGTGCTGATATATTCTGATAAATTCTTCAAAATCTCACAGATTCCATGTATCAGATATTTTCCATAAGGCAATGACCAATGAACGTTCCATAGAATTCCACTAACGGATAAGGTATTGAATAGTTTAATCAAACTTGGATGAAATTTTTAGAAGATCTCGTTTCAATACTATTTCAATTGTCATAGTACGAAGTCAAATAATGATTATTCTTACATGAATGTTCATATAATGATCTCAGGATTTCAGAATCCCTCACTTTGACATTCGTATGAATTTGCGAACCATTCGGAAAGTAACTCGGACGGATTCAATTACAAAAATAAAGGAACAAACTCTGAATCAATGTATTGATATTCACATTCATATTTTATCTCCAAATCCGAAAATAAACTATTCTAGACATTATCAACAATTCTTGTGATCTGATGGATTGGAACATCCAATATGTGATGTCACGTAAATGACATTGAAGCTTGATTGAATATTCAAGTACAGTCTATATAAAGTTCTTGTGGATTGTTCACCAAAATAATCTAATGTTCACAAAGAGGAAATTGCTGTAATATATAACGAAGTTTTTGTTCGATCAAGTCAAAATTCAAAATCAAAGTTCACTGCAATAGTCATCTAAATTACGATGAATCTAACGGAGATATTTCAGTATAAATTACACCAATTTGATGTTGTTCCTATATTTATCGGGATTATAGTAAATATTACAGCTGATTTTTCTCCGTGTTTCTGATTGAAATTCAACAGATGAATATTGTCCCACTGTTTCACAGAAATCTTGAACCTGAATATCAAAATATCTTATACGATGTTAATTGAATACTCCTGACTCATAAAGATTTCATACGAATGCGATATCTTCTTACAAAAATTCCAGCAATCAACTGGTGTATTAACGCTGTAATAATCCTTCAATCCAAAATCATGAATCACAGAACATCCTAAAACGTCTGTTGTGAAATTGAATTGATTTTGCTGAAAGTCTCATAGCATGAAGAAACATTTCTAATATTTCAAACAACACACTTCAATCCAGATGATGTTTTTCTGAAATTGTTATAATGATGACGATAAGGCAACAGAAGAATCGAATCGTCATACTTACTTCGCACACAATGGAAGTTGAAAAAGCACGGAAGAGAAAAGAAAAAAACAGGATAACAAAGCCAATGGAACGAATGATAGTATTTTTATTCAATGAAGTATTCGAACAGGAATGGATTTCACCTCTGATTCCGAATCGAAGTCATATTAAATCATATAATCAAATATTGCACATTTGTGACTTCGATAAAAAATCAGACCCTTCAAACCTGCGTGATAATATTTACAACGACACAAGTCGATTTAACATGATTTCCTTCGTACGAGGATTATGCGAACCTAAGGAGAAAAGAAACACAATCACTCGTACATATACAATTCTTATATCCATAATGATAAATGTAATTATAATAATATTAATATGTATATTCAAATTTGGAATCCTTAATATCAATCGGACGCTGCTTATATACAATTACAATATACTATGTAAACTGTGATAAACCCTGGTTAGTCCTCGAGTCCTTGAAGGTACCAAAATGATATCACCCAACGATGTCACTTGTTTGTATAAACGATAAATAATCAGATTACGGAATAAATGTGTCTAAATCCTGAATGTCTCTTCAGTATGGTCTCCAGACTTGCCTGGGTTTCGGACTTCTGTTCGTTCGAGGTCTGACGTTGTTGTCTCTATCCGTCGCATCGAGATCATCGTCTTTTCTTCTGGTGGTAGTCAGATCCTGACCCACGTTTTCCTTGTCCTGAGCTTGAGCTTTCTTCGTACTTAAATCGACGGTGCCTTCGAGACGAATTTTCACAGACAAACCGCGGTCCTGAACGATTTCGTCGTTCAAATTTTCTACCGTAGGTCTCAAACGTATGGATACCGATTCTGTCATGGTCATGATGTCCTCGTCGCTGCTTCTGATGGGTGAAATTGTTGGAGAGTCTTGTTCGGCGTCGTTCAAAGATTCATCTTTTTGTTCTTGATCGTTGATGTCGTCGACCTCGATACTGCCGTCGGGGCTCTCCGATCTGTGCAACGTATCTTCGTTGTCGTGTCTCTTCTCGTCCTTGCTGCTGCCCTCAGGACTGTCACTGGTATTTCGTAACTTTCTAAGTTCCTCCAATCTCGACTGCTGATCGGGTCTTTGAAGCCGTTGTTGGGCCATTCTCAGCGCCAAAGCATGCCACTCTGGCTCCAAAATGTACTGCTGCGTATGGTAAAGGGGGTTGTACAACCACGAAGATTGTGGCAACAATGGGGCGAATATCGATCCAAAGATAGACCCTGTGGCCCCAAGGAGATGCAAACCTGCAAAAAATACGAATTTTCATTATGTCGTAAATGGAATGTAGATTTTTCGATGAAAATCACCTTGAAAGTGTGAATGATGCGCCGAAGGACTGGGAGTAGTAGTCGTCGTTGTGGGCTCCGCAGGTGAGGTTGGAGTAGCAACAGTCGCGGTCGTTAATAATCCAGGTCCAGGATTGGCAGGTGATGTGGTTGGTGTTACATCTCTCACAGAGACGCTAATTGGTCCCATATCGGATCTCGATGATTCTAAAGATTCGAAAAATCATATATCATTCGAGTCAAAGATAATGTCATCGAAAATTCATTACCGTTATTCGTCGTATGTATTCTGGGAGATCTCTGTTCGATTGCGTGATGAAAAGGATTGAAAGCCGAAGCCGCACCTGGAGGAGGATGTGAATGCGAGTGCGAATGATGTCCTGGAGGTGGTGGAAGACAGTGCGGAGGTAGGGAACCTCGGGGTAAACCACCCCAACCCTGATTAGCCCCCTGCTCCAGACTCAGATGCTGCAATCCTGGGAAAACACGATCATTCAGAGGAATCATGAATTAGATTTTCTTCTCAATTCGATTTGTTTCTGTATATAAATTCATTATATCAATCAATTGATTAACTGTCAATACAAGCAATAAACGACAAACTGAAGAACGACGATTGTTTCATCATGTAGGAACAAAATATTCTGCGGATAAGTCTAATCAAACGATATCTTTTTGAACTACGTTGACAAACCATCGTCATCCGATAACGGACAGCTTCACAGAAACGTTTTGCTTTGACGTAGTGAACATTTGACGTGGATAGACAGTTGAATTTATCTTTCAGAGGAAATCGATTACACTTCGACAAAGGCTCCCAATCGCATCATCAAGGTATTCAACACATTTTTCAGAAGAAATCATTTGTAATATCAAATTCTTTAATTCAACGTACGAATGTAGGAGGAAAAGCAACGAGATACAGATTATGAAACGACTTTGAAGTTGGCAACCGATTCCACATTCCAGTATTGCACAGTTCAATGAACACCGCATGTAATCAGACGAGTTGGCCCGCACGTCTGATTCTGGTATTGCAAAAATCAATTACCAAATGATTAATTCCATCCGAATTTTCGGATATCAATTCAATAATGACATCTCAAATTATTATTCGTGATATTCGAATATGAAACATTATGGGATAACATTTCAAATTACCATTAAGTCTGACCAACCCCATCTGCTACTACTATGTATTCGATACATCAAACTGATCCCACCATAATTGTTCTACAAAGTAAATATTTCCTTCTTTTTTATATAATACACTTGGTATACTGTTGAAAAAATGTGTGAACGTAATACAAAAAATTTGTAAGCAATGAACACATATATTTGTGTTCGGAATTCACTGAAGATTTTATGAGAATTTAAATAAAAAATTTGGTCTGGAAATCATTTCAAGATAATATTGTGTTTAAATTTCAATAACAGTATAGGAAATCTAACACGAAAATATGTTGTATTGAGTACTTTATTTTATTAATAAAGTTAACACAAATATTCTGAAATTTGGGGCGGAAATTTTCAACAGTGTAGTGAATTTTTTCTTCAAAATAACGGCAGGGAATTCAATATTCCTCGAAAGTATGTTTTTTGTAATCATCAGAACTGGGATCATCGGAATCGATTAAAATAATTAGATCAAGACAGATGAGAATTCATCAAAAGGTATAGTAGAAAATATTGAATTGCAATTTTGAATTAGATCTTATATTTGAGTGATAAAAGAATTCACTTTGATATCGGTATTATGTACCAGAGACTGGGAATTCTTCAAGCAGATTCGAAAAACATGTATAACAATTCATGCTCCTCCGAAGGAAAAAGTCTCCAGGATGATTGGAATTCCTTGGAGGATCACGTAAGAAGAATATAGATAATCGGAAGGGAAGTGCGTGAAAACATGACGACGACAACAACTACGAAGATGGAGAAGGAAAAAATAATCAACGTAAGCTAGGTAGTCAGCGGCTGGATATCGGTTTTTCAAAAGACCTTGATCAATAGCAGATTATAACGTCATCTGTACGCGGCAGTTTAAAAATTCCAGTGAAAAAGCTCCGAAGCCACTCTATATGGACTATGAAGTTGGTGGGGAGAGAGAAAAGGATGGCAAGGAGGAGAAGCGAACTCATTCCTCGGTGGGGTTGAACGTTCAACAATTGGCTGGGAGGTGTGGTCGGCGAAGCTCGCAAAGAAACTCATAGGTTGAAAATTTTCTCCCACCTGCGTGGTATAGTCGACTGAAGGGGATGAAAAAAGCTCGGTAGGGGTCGAAGGGGTGATTTTTAAGCTCACTTTAAGCTCAGCTTGGCAGGGAGGATACGACTATCTCGCGTTTCTACCACACCGGCTACGGCATAATGCAAGTCACGAGAAGAGACGAGAAGAGAAGATAAAAGAGAAAGAGGCAACTACGGTTGCAAGCTGCACAAAGCTTCCAGATCCTTTCTTTTCTACTTTATGACAGGATTAAGAAAACGATAAGAGGTATTCAAAAGCTCCGCTAGAAAAGGCTTCTTTTTCTTTTTGCTTTTGAATCGAATGACTTAAAAGAAGAGTCACCATGGTCTTATGTTTTTCTCTTTTTTTGAATAATATGTTCTTGACATTATCGTTTGTAGTTGATGTCAGGCTTGAAATAAAAATGCAGGTGGGACTTATGTTTTGAATGTCATTAGGAATTTTTAGAACACTTTCTTCTTGAAATTCATTCAAAGCTGCGCTTCAGTCAAATCTTTGAATTGAGGAGAAAACGTAGTGATGTGAAAAAAAGACATCATTCAATTTATCAATTTGAGATATTGAACTCTAAGTTGCCTTGTGTGAAAAATGTCCAAAAATGTATACAATGTATACATTTTGTGACCATTTTTCCATATTGGTTTTATAAGATTTTTATACATTTTCTACGTTTCTCAAAAACAAATTGTTTACAACATTTTCTTCCAATGGGGTTGGGGTGGGATTGTTCATTGATTTCTTAGGAAATGTAAGAAACAGAAAGAAAATTGAAGACAAATCGAGTACAGTGAGTAAAGAATCCAGCAGATTCTATCAATGAAAAATTGACGTGGAATCAATAAAATATCGTCAAAAAGATTCGATATTCATGCGTGAAGTATTCAAATAATCGTAACGTAAAATGTTGAGTATGATTTCCATTCTTCGAATTAATGCTGTGTTCTTGGTAAGATATCAATTTTCTATACTTTCTCTCCGTCGGAAACTTCATGCTTGTCATATTTCCAACATTTCATGGAATTCTGAGGGTGTCTGTTCAATCAATTCTATCATTTTCCAATAGGTATTCTTTTTCACCCTTCATATCCAATTTTCAAGGCATTCGCATCTTCCAAAACTATCTGTTCCTCGTTTGTTGGTTTATGTACCAACATTGATTCAAACAATGATGATCGAATACTTCCGCATGAAAACTGACTGTTGCTCCTGGGATGGCGCAACGTAGTCCGCCAATTTTTTTTTCTTCAACACAGAACCAACATTGGTGAAACTTGAGATCAGGTTTGAACAAAGATTAGCGGACAATACTCAGCGCAACAGTCATCTATTTTAGTCTATCCAGTCTAATATTCGACCGTGAATTGGTGATAGCTGGTCCAAGACTTAAATGAATACTGAGATAACTTTGAATTGAAGAACTTGATTCACTAATTGTCAATACCTATACAGCATTTTATCATGTTTTGAGCTACGTTGACGCTACACAGATTGCCAAGATTTGTCAATCTGTCTTGCTCTAACCCAAATAGAGAATTGACCATCAGTTTCATGATGGCTCAACGTGGCCCAAGATTGGGTGATCCTCGAATCAGGATAGTGCAACTGTGAAATGATAACATTATTCTTTTTGCCAACTTGGAACCATCATTGGTGAAACAGTGGAGCCTAGCTATTGTCAATGGTTCGGACAAGACTTATCTATCTCATCAGGTCTATGCTGGGCCGAGGATTGGCAATAGCTTGCCGTAAGGGTAAATAAATGTAGAGACAATTATACACTGACAGAAAAACGACCTGGTTGGAACATTCGTGGTCACAATAACTTGAAATCTGGTTCGATTCACCAGGAAATGTGATTGTGATGTCCAGAAAAAATGGTTGAAGCCAAAATTAACTACATATTCTGGTTATTACACCAAGATTTGAATCTGGTTTTTCTGACCTGGAAAATGTAGTTGATTTTTGCTTCAACCCCTTTTTCTGGACATCGAAATCACATTTCCTGGTGAATCGAACCAGATTTCAAGTTATTGCGGCTACGGATGTTGCAACTAGGTCGTTTTTCTGTCAGTGTAGATCGACGAAAAAAGTTCACTTATTGCCAATAATGGTATGTACACTGTTATGAATTTCTGATTGAATTTTCAATCACAAGTAATGGAAGCAATTTCCACTCACGTAAATGAAAAATAATGTACAGTAGTATTGAAAATCCAATAACCAGTTCTTTAAATTTCATGCACATGTTCATGGTTGTTGAGAGAAATCATGATTGAAAATTCAATAACAAGGTATTTAAATTTCATGCACATGTTCAAGATCGTTGAAAAAAAAATCACCTTCACAAGATTTGAACGCGGGGTGTCGGAACCGGACGCCACAGCCCTATCACTCTAGCCACCGCCACTTACGCGGACAGATGCATTTTTCTACCTATATCACCTTGCGTTCATTCTTCAAACTTGTGAATCAAGATGTACTTATGATGTAGAAACACTGAACAAATCGTGTGATCTAACTAATACATAGTTGAAGTGGATACGTGGATGATTTCGTCAAAGCGTTAGTATACAGGGTGACCCAAGTGAGAAAAATTGTATTTCAAGGGCGTATTCTGCAGCCATAATGCAAGAATTTCCGGTTTTTGGAAGATTAGTTCTTGAGACATGAGCATTTTTAAATTTTTTTTCAAATCAAAATCAACTTGGATCACTTTGGTTATTTTCAGCTGGATACCAGTACAGCCTTGATTTGATTACAATCATAATGATATTAAAATGATATTATTATGTTATTATAATGGAGTAAATTTTTCCAAGTTTTTTCAATCACCTGTACATTAATTTCAATTTTCATGCACAATAACTTGAAAATTCAATAACATGTATTTGGATTCCTATTTCAGTTCACAAAAATTGAATTTTCATTCACATATGTACATGAAAAGTACATGAAATTTCAAGAAATTTTTAACAGTGTATAGTATCATTTTGTCATGTTTTCATCAAGATTGACTCTACATGGATTAACAAGATTTGGCAGTCAGTTTGGCACCAAGCTATATTCTAGTTGTGGCATTGGCCAAAGCAAGAAATTTTCATATGAGCTGTTATATAGAGTACAAAATACATCTGGAAACATGAGTGTAGAATCTTCCAAAAAGCCTATGAAGGCTCTTCATCGGCATTGCTGGGCCATCAGTGACGCACTGATACGCCAGTAATAATTGCTTGTACACAGAAAAAAAGAGTTGTCTTGATTCCACACCCATTGTCTCATATATAACGAGAGCAATATTTGTTTTTGTTGTATAATTAGTGGAAAAAAGTGGTGAAAATCGGATAAAAATTTCCCAACACCTGCAGAATTTTCAATTTCCATTATTTTCACCCGAATTGAGGTTGATATTCTTGGGAAATATGTTATTAAAGTAAAATAAAAACCCTCTTGATTTCAGATGAAAATTAGAACCGTTACATGTCCCGCAGTCGGAGGAAATCCTTTCCCATACAGCAAAAGAGTCCCCACGAAGAGCTCCCGTTATGACAGTAAACATGAATTCATTATAAATACTTTGAATTCGAATTGAATTCTTGATGAACAACTTACTGTTCAGAAAGAATTCATGTTGTGAGTTGATGAAGAATTCTCCAGGCATTCAACATGTATTCGTTTTGAATTCATTTTCACTGACATCACGGGGACTGTTCCAAGAACTCATTAAGGAGTCTCCAAGAATTCAAACGGGTTATTTTTGCTGTCTGGGTTACCATATTTGCCGGACAACAGGGTATAACTCCATCATTCTTCACCCAAATCATTTGAAAAAATTCACGAACCTTGTTCAAAACATAAATAAAATCCTTCCCACCCAAAAAAATCAGTGAAAATGAGCCATCTGATATGGTTTTCCCCCCTTAAACTTTGAACGGGGCTAAGATAGTGATGACGTGAATGATTCACAACAACTATGACATCATTCGATTCAGGGGACTCCAATTTTCAAATACATATTCTACCAACGTAAGTATGCTTCTTTGTCAATTTGCGTGAACACATATAAAGTTCACTCATCAACGACAAAATCGTAAAAATAATTCTCTTTTCACGATGAAAGCAGTTATCAACCTGATATTGCTGGAATACTACCTTGAATGATACTGCTCACAACGATTCGTCCAGTGGCGCGCTCTCCCAGCACACAGAGAAACTATAACGCATTGGAAAACGTGCCCCTATAGAAAACTTGCCCCACCCTCCCCTACTGTTTTCGTTATATATGAGACAATGGGTGTAGAATCAAGAAAACTTTTTTGTCTGCGTAGGGCAATCTTTGAGAAAAATTCACTCTACTTCAACCAGAAACCCCCATATGTTCTCTTCCTATGTGCACAACTATCGCGCGGAGCTTGAAAACTCTGGGAAAGACTGGGGCCAGCACTGATCCGATGGTTATGGTCACCAGGGATCCATGGGTTTTCAGAGAAAATATGCGGGTTTTCTCGAAAATAGTTTATTGACATAGCAATTGAAATCTATTTCTGTCTCTTAACTGTCTATATCTTCTTTTGTGAGGTTTTGGTTCATATGAATGGACACTTTGGGGAAATTGTGACCAATCATCTGTTTTCCGAGTTGATAAGCACTATAAAATTCGATTGAATATCGTTACATCACATTGAGAATTTCAACCTGTCTTTCAGAAAAATCAGCAATTATTCATTGACCTTTTCTCTAATATGAGTGTTTTTTTGAAGATGAATATTCATTTGCCAAGAATAATATTCATTGGCCGGATAAGTAATTCCCTAATAATGTCGTGAGCCGAGATGAAATGAAGATAAATTTTCTTTCGTGTCATCTGGATAGTTTTTTCGAACATTGTTCCGTTTCGTGTCGTCTCGTCTCACTGTTTTTCAACCCAAATGATGTTCAGTGCCGGATTAGTGTATGGGCCTAGATGGGCCTGGGCCAGGAGCCTCGAGCTCCTGAGGGGGTCTCAAATATTTCAAAGTTAAAAAAAAGAGAATACCCTAAAAAAATTTCCTTACAAGGGGCCTCATATGCTCAAGCGCCCAGGGGCTTCGATAACCATTAATCCGGCACTGATGATGTTAATCTCATCGAGAAGAATTATAATTGGTTAACTACGAATAAATGGAAATATTCAATATATCAGATTCTTCAGCAGATGCTATTCGATATTTCATTTTGTGTATTCAAAGAATTCAGCAATGATTTTTAAAACTGATTGTTTCTCATGGATATTCTTTATTTCGTCTCAACTTATCAATTTCATCCTCAAATGTTCATAAATGATTTCGATTTCAATATTAAATCTGAATCGAAAGGGATTTGAATTCCATTAATGAATCATGAATTTTGATTCAGGTTCTGTTTCCAATTATTATCTTCAATCGTTGAAAATGAAATCCCAATTTTTCTTGTTGCGGTTTGATATAATATAGCAAAATTGGATATCCAGTTGAATATGCTTGGAATATTGTATGTAAGACTTTCAGAGGAATTCACAACAACCCACGTGAAAATTTCTTGCTTGCGCCAATACTGACGATGGAAAATAGATAGGCGCAATGCTGACATCCAAGGCTTGGAAATCTATATCGAGCCAACGTTGACTGACAAGTAGCATAATGTTGCACCAATGTTGGGAATCATAATCTCCAATTATCAATCCATCATTGGCTCAAGATTGTGCCAATCATGGTTCATCGTTGTCCCAATATCGTTTGGACAAAAGAAATTAACTTCATACGAACAATTTCATAGCACGGCTGAATATTAATCCAAACGTTGACAACGTTTAGAAGAGATGAGTACCCAATGCAGTGCCAAGCCTGGTCAAAGCTTGGCTCAGGCTAGCCACGATCCTCAATTATACGTCTCCATACAAAAATGCCCGCGTCCAATGTCAAAGCGCCACCCTTCGGTATTGTTTCCAACGCTCGGTTCGTTTCTCTCAAGCGCTCAACGAACTATGCGGTTGATATATAAGCATCATATAACCTTCTGATTTGAAAATTGTTGTCTTCATCATAGGTCCTTCATCGAAGGAGAGATTTTAGCTGTGCAGACCCATGGACTCGTGGACATCAGAATTTGAATTATACTTGATATAATTGATTTGTAAGGTAAACAGTAATCATTGAGTTATATTAAACTTATAAACACATCTTGTATTGGATTAATCTAATAAGTTTCTTCGTTTCAATGTATACAGAGATTCTCTGGCCCTGGTTGTATAAAATATTTCAGGTTCGGGCTGTACTTCTTAACATGTGTGGAGGGGAAACAACCGATGTCGGAAATATATGACTCTGAATTTGTATATATATTCGCAATCGTTTAACATAGAGTTGAACATCGGCGCAACTTTGGCTCAACGTTCGCGCGGGATGGTCGCAACGTTGCATCAATTTTGGCCGAATATTGACTCAGTACTATTATAGTATTGACCCAAATTTAGCAGTCAACATCATTTATGTGTAATAAATAATGGTACCTCCTTTGAATGCATAAAACATCTGACCATTGGCAGACCTTAAAAAAATTCGTCTATCAGTCTTGGTTCGTAATGAGTACAAGCATGATCCAATCTTGGATTTAGATCGAGCGACAAATTTTTTCAAGGGTTGCCAATGATGGCTGATTTGACTGCCATAATCGTACCAATGTTAGTCCGTGATTGGCAGAATACATCAATGGAGCCTGTAACGATATTATCATTTTAAGCTTGCACCTTGCTAACCGCCAAGGCTCGGCCAATCTTTGTCAGTGTTGCGCCATCCTAATGACAATCGTCAATTTTCACCTGGGAATGCAGAACATTCAATTTAGTGTGGAAAATTTTCAGACAGAACTCTCATGGCATGTGCTGGAAGCTTTTTCTAATCAGAACCGAGGAAATAATTGGAAGTGCACTTATTTCTTGTAATTTGGTGCCTAATTGAATTGATGAATCACAAGGGATTGCAAATTCAGTGCATATTCTGATGCGAAATCCAAAATTTCTTTTATATATGATCTCACATCAATATTCCAAAAGAAAGATATTGTAAGGGTGTTCCCTGATCGATTTTTTCCCTAAAAAACTACCAAATCGTTAAACCACTAAATCGTTTCAACCATTAAATGTGATGAATATTCGAATAATTATATTGATGTTCAGATCCGAAAATTCAGAATGAATTGGAGGAGCCAGCTCTGGTCTTGAAATAATTGTACATGGGTTATATTTGTTATATAATATGAAAAAAAACTGAATAGAAGTTTCTTATTGGCTGATAATGAAATTCCGTTCTAATTACTCATGAAAGATTCAGTTAAACTAAGACGGTTGAAACGATCTATTAGTTTTCTAGTGGAAAAATCGGGAGCACTCCCTCAATGTGAGTTTTTCTCCATATGGAAATGGTTCTTATAAATTTCAGTCTTGGAAGAACCAGAAGGTTTTGATAAATTCTTTCTAACAAAATTCCTGCATGGGGTATTGAAAAAAATCTCAACATGCTTTTCATGCTTTCATCCACCGCGACCTCATTTTCAATAGGATTTGCATAAAACAATTTAATGTCAATACATCATCGAATAATAAATCAATCGAATTATCCAGCCAAACAACCTCGCACGCGTTTATGAAACACAACAAATTAGCTCCACTAATTTCATTCTATCCCCTCGATATCTCGATAAATCAATTGGAAAAAGAATAAGTCTAAGCTAGTCGAATTTGAAATGATGAATTCTGGTATTTCTGTGTAACGTTCTTCAAACCATATACAGTCACAACACATATTTTCAATTTAATAAACCCTCAACATCCCCGCTTCATCGTTGCTTCATCTCTCTTTATTCCTGTGTTAGCGGCAAAACGCGCGTGCCAGCAGCAGTAGCAGCTCTCCGGTGGGTGGCGGAACGATAATTCCGAAAACAAATGAAGACTAATGAGGGGAGGGTCTGTGAGATCTGCTTGGGAGAAAGAGAGTAGAAACGAGATTCAAAGAGATGCCATAGAGGAAGATGAAAAGAGAGAATAGGGATGAAAGGGTTCAAGGAGTTGCCAGCTACCCTTTAAAGGGTGAGAAATGTTAAGCTTAAACGTTATGGCCCTAGGGTTAGTTGCCTTTACGTGAGTCTTTCTCGAGCAAGGAAGGGGTAAAGCTCTCTCGAAGCTTTAAAGGATGATGTATTATAGTACAGTGTGTTCGAAATATGTTACTACTTTGAGATGGATGGAAATGGAACGTATATCTTAGCAGCTTTCAATCTCCACGTCTTTCGGAAAAATCGAAACTTCAATATCTCTTTGTATAGTTGTTTTTTTTCTGTAGGGATTTCACATTCGATGATGTTGAATCATCAAAGAAGATACGAAGTGAAAAGTCGGGCTGAATGTGGCTGCATCGGCATTTGTTTTCGGTGCTTATTTTCAGTTGGAATACGGCTAAATTTAGCTGCATCTCAAAATCAGCTAATATTCAGGATGAGAGTAAGGTTTACTTTTCACAGTGCTCCATTTCCGGGGTATTGATTGGTATTTGATCAACAAAAATGTATAAACTATACACGAAAATCTCTGTCCCGACAAGAATTTGATTATCCATCATACAATTCATTATCATCCCTTTCTTTAAAGTCACGTTAAAAGGAACACCACCATACCAGGTATTCCATTGTACCCGTTTCCAGGGAAAAGAGATGAAAACTCAAACGCGAAAGAAGGAGAGAAAAGATTTCTCTCCGTCCTCGGAATATCTTCTCGTTGAAACTCTGTAGAGATCGGTGCCAGAGACCTTTCTAGGGTGGCATTTTAGGGGTTGCTGCGACGCGATAATGAGAACGGGCGCAAAGGGTGGGTGTGCAAAGACATCTAGCTTCGCGATTGCCGGAAAGAGGATAGAAAATTCGCTCGAGAGAAAGAGAAAGAGGTCAGGGTGAATAGGGTTGAGAAGGGGTGGTTGGTTGGTTGCTTGGTTGGTTGGTTGGGTGATGAAGAGTTGGAAGGAGAGCCGCCCCACAAGGGTTAACGCCTTAGAAGTAAGAAGGGCGTTTTAACGCCTGTTTTGCATAGATTTGAATAGATAAGGAGGACAGGAAAATACGCGAATTAATTTATTATGTATCTCGGGTACTGTATAGCTTAGCTGAGTAACGAGCCTTCAACGATACAGGAGCTGTTTCACTCTTTACCCCAAGGTAAAGGCATCCTCTCGCTACTTCTTCAACCCTTTCGGTATCTCGCGTGTTTTTTTCCTCTCTCGGCTTTTGATCCATTCCCTACCACACGAGTATGAATTGATATTCGAATGATGTTCCATTTTTCGTATCATTAAATTGAAATCATCGCAAGTTTCATACAAGAGACGAGAAATTATTGTGAAACCACATATTGTAACCACTGAAAGGGAATTTGCGATGAACTTGCATCCTTTGTGTTGCACAATTTGCAAGTCTGTTAGTAATTAACATAGTGCAAGGGATTGTTTTAGTCTTCCCGTTGAATAACTGTTCGATGTGACTCAAATTATCTCCCTGTGTACACAGAAGAATTCAAGAATGAAAAATATTTGGTCTAGAGAAATACAAGAGAAGAGAGAGGTTTCGAAGCTTCCGAGACGTTGAAATGGAGATGAATGAAAAATTAATGGAATTTTTGGGAAAGCCAAGGTTTTTGGTAATGAAAAGTTGGGAAGGGCAACTCTTGTGGAGAGTCGAGGCTAAAATCTTCAGAACTATAAAGGGATGTTGAGACAGTTGATTGATTCTTTTGATCGCCCGCAGTGGTGACATGTTGCGACGAGAGTTTGGTGAATCATATGAAATCATGAAAGCCAAGAGAAGCACAAGAAGAGGAGAATGGAAGATGATATCTTTAATTAAATTTCTTTAAGAAAATCAAGGAAAATCTTCTTTTACGACACTTTTTTTGTTCACATACACAAAAATCAAAATCGTCTCGTGACAAGTGGAAATGAGAAAACGTAAGAAAAAGAGATGACATCAGAGGATTCTTAAAGGGAAGCTTTTTAAGGGTTGTTCTCGTCTGTCTCCCGTGCACGTTCAATCACGATTCACGGATCCTTTAAATTCGCGTCACATTTCACCCTGAATCTTGTGAGAGCGTCCAGGGTGGTCCGTCTTTTAATCAGGTCCGGTGTTCGGGACCTTCCTTTCTCAAAAACCAGCGGTAACTAATGACACTCTCTACCAGTGTGTGTGTTCACTCTACCACGTTGTGTTTCGATTCGTTCTTTTCGATCCCCGTGCATCCAATTTCCTCCACCACTTTCGACATCGACTCATCTATTGTCGTGAAAATGATCGATAAAAAGCGTGCAATTATTTACAAGAATTTCCAAAAGGATCATTAGTTTTCCTTTGTTCAAACATTTTATTGTACAACTTGATGATGAAAAATTTGACTCATGGTGGAAAAAAGTATTGAATTCGTGCAATTTCAAACATTTTCCATCATTCTAGTTACGAGAGATTAATCTATGGCGTTGAGAACACATAATTTATTTTCCAAATGTAAATGCCTTAATGGGTATAACAATGAGTGACGTTGGAAAAATGAGACACGCTAAGCGGAAAGGGGAAAAGAAATAACAGGGTCGATCTCCTTTAAAAGAGGCCGCGGATTTACTGCAAAGCGATCTCATGGAACGAAGAGACAGTTTTAAACTGAACGTTCTAACAATCTCCCTCCCCTAAATGAGGTAAAGGCCACCTTATTGAAACAGGGGTCGCGATTTTTCCGGTTCTTCCACTTTTCCTCATACCATTTCTTCGGGATGGTTAATTGACACGGGAGGTTGGAAAGAGGAATGGGATGAGTACGAACTGTTCTTGTTAACTCGAATCCTGGCTCTCGCGATTTTTCATCCCCTCAGCAAGATCTGACAAAGACGACGACAAGACTCTCAACCTCCCGCGAAAAGAACCCGCTGATCCAAAGAACAATCTCAGGGACGATCTTTCCGTCGGCATCTGTCACGAAATGCATTTATTTTCCTTCCTCTTATACAGAAAGATCATTTATACAGAAAGATCTTGTGCATTTCTTTTGCATATAGATGAGATTTGTCACGATACATGTGAATATTGTAACGAATCCCACGTGATGAATCCGAATGGAAGAAAGGGAATCGATGAAATTCATTCTACCTCACTTCGAGGTAGGCCGAACGAAATTTAATAACATCCCCCTAGTTACACCTCAACGGGCACCTTAACAACCCCTTGGGGTACGAAATACCAGTAGTATAGGAATCATTTCTCTCTTCTCCTTATCAACCCTTAGAAGCAGATATCTAATAAACCAGCCCTTGAAACACACCCTCACCTTGCTAGCGATATCCTCTTGAATGCGCGACTACTCGAACGAGCGTACTCGAATGACCCTTTGCTTGACTGGACAGAGGCGTAACCTGTACGGCAAGGAGTGAACTATCAGAGTGGAAGAGTTGTAAAAATAACTGAATAGCATCGATAACTATATTCTCTTCTTTCGAGAGGATTGTAGAATATTTCTCACTTCCCTTTTTCGCTTCTAACGATTCATCAAATTAACAAATTCTACGCGATTGATTTTTGAAATTTAACAAATTCAAGAAAACAAAACAAACTTGACGTCAGATCCATTACTTCCCTCAACCAAAGCTATCTCCCTCCTCGATTCTCGGTATCTTCCACACCCCTTTGCCCCTGACCCCTCTTTCTAGAGACAGGAGCGGCGAAGCTGCGTTAAGCCGCTTATCATGCCGAAACAATACACTGTTGGTGCACCAGTATCAGTACCCGACTCTCGGCTCGGCTCCAGAAACGAGTCCCATCAGAATTCAAAGCTATTCGAACGAGTTTCAAATGAAAATACCCTTTCCCATTCTTCCAAACCAACTTGCTCGAGCTGGAAAAAATGATCGTTTCCAACGTCGAACGAAATATAAAACATAATGAAAAAAACAAAAAAACACGCAAACCACCCTGTTAAATTGATCCCAAGTAAAAATCAAATCAATGCACGTTATCCAATATTGGCGGAATATTATTTACCTGGTTTTGGAAATGTAGTTGAATACATATTTCAAACTCTACGTATATATATTCTATTCAATCTGTACGATGTGAAAAAAATATATAGAGTTTTCATCAAGAGTTATAAGGAATCAAACTTCATGAGAAAGGAGATGATAAAATTCAATCCAGATATGTACCACTATCCTTCAAAGCTTCCATGGCAGAGTGAGGGTGCATAGAGAAGCTTGAAGAGAGAGAGAGAGAGAGAACAGAAAAGACGGAGTTCGTGTCACGGGAGGATGAGGGATCTTAATCAGAGTCTTCTCCACTTAGGCGTCCTGGCAAAACTCAATTTTGAATCGGTGCCTACCGACGCTCAATTTTGACACCCTCCTCAGCCACGAAGCTAGTGAGCCGCCAGCTGGGTTCGGAAACAAGAAGCAAAAGAAGAAGAAGAAGAAGGATAGGCAGGAAACGGGAGTGGTAGTTGTCGAGAGGTTGTTGCAACAGCAAGAGGGTGCGCATGGTGTTGCAAACTTCGTTATCCATCGATGACGAGAGGGATATTTTCTATGTCCGTGAAAAACGAACGCAAGCAAATTGACTTAGAACAGGTGTTCGCCTACTGTGCGTATATAAAAGAATACGAAAGCCAACTTACCGGACAACTTGAATCCCAACGGGTCCTGCGGATGCCCAAAAGGAAATGGACGTGGTCCGAAATGAAAAGGATGAAAAGCTTGATGTCCTGTAATGTGAGAAAAAAGTGGAGGGCATTATTTTTAATATATTTTTCTCAATCTATCTACCTACCTACCTATGGATTGAGAAAATATTATCTTCGAAATTGAATTTTCATATAATTTTACTAAAGATTGTATAGAATTTTCTGCATCAAATTTCATATGAGAAGAGACTTTGGTTTTTTAAAACATTATTACATATCAAAACTGTGTATGATAATTAATTCATTCATGTATGTAAATTTCTGAATCGATAACATCATTACCCTATCTACCTACAGCAGTGAAAACATATTCGTTACTCACTTGTTTTAGATCTCGGTTCTCTTGGACCATCCACCGTCACTTTGATTGCTTTCGATAAAGTTGCTATTTGAGGTGGCGTTGTTTGGAGCATAATCGTTAGAGTGAAACTTTTCCCTGTGAAGAAAAAAACAAGAGAAAGAATATTTAATCATGTAGGTGAAAAAGTATAATTATCTCCAGGAGGTAAAACGCGGGAGTGGAAAGTACGTGGAACGAGCGAACTCGAAAACTCATTGCAGGTATACGCATCAGGTATCATCGCTGTATCAGAAACCATAAAACGGTATATGAAATTAAACTGCATAGTTTCTACACACGAATTCAAACATTTGCTAAAAAATGTTCATCCATGAGAGTTCAAGAATGAAGCATAAAACAAAATAATTTCTTATAAAACTCGAATGGACTTTCAAAACAAATTTGTAATTTAATATGAAAATAATATTGAACTAGCATTTGTTATTTGAAAAAAACTGAATTTCGAGCATCAATTTCGTCATATTCTATTCCAAATTCATTTCGATGAACGATTCAAATTTCAACGCCCCAGCAGGAAACTAATCCCACACATTTTATTCTTGAAAATATGTAGCATGATAAACGAGATGTATCATACGATTGTTTCCAGTCATTGACGTAAGCACGTCAATTTTTACTCGGATGAATTCATTTTGTTTCTTCGGTGCGATGACGCTTTTGCGTTTTGCGATTTATAAAGGGGCATATTCGAATCCGGACAGAGACGAACGAAACGTCAATGCGGCGCGACGACGGGATCGTTCGCTGGAAACAAAACACAAATGTGCCGGAAGTAAGGGGCGAACGAGTGGCGCCACATCGTCGATGGATCGGCCAGAATATGTTAATGCCGTGGCGGAGCTCTAAACGTGCGTACGGAACACGCGTCATTTTGTCACGTCACTTTCATTCAACTTTACGCAGTTGGAAGGAGAGGAAAAAAGCATTTAAGTGGTGTCCAACAATCGGACATTTTTGAAAAGGGAAATTGGTCAAGTTATTTCTATGCCATTTACGAACCGCAATTACATTGGCCCTTTTCTTCTCCCTCCTGTGCGATACTTGATACTCTTTTGATGTATTGAATTCCTGAAGATTGAGAAAGCAAGATATTGCCATGAAATAATTCTTGAGTTGGTCGTTCGATTATTAACAATTTTGTAATATATCAATATCCACATATTTATCTGTAAATCAATTCGAATCTGAATATACAGGGTGTTTTATGATTCCCTGAAAACAATCAGAGACGTTATTCTGCATCCAAAATGCAATAATTTCCCATTTGGAAAAAATTTTTTGGAGGCTTAGTTTTTGAGCTATATGAAAATTCTTAGATTTTTTGTCAAATCCGAATAACTCAGAAGCATTATGTTCTACATTCTTGAGCTTAACACCATTCACTAAGTTGGAAAAAGCCGGATCTCTGGAGAGAAAATTCAACTATCTTATCATTTTTTGTTTCGGAGCTATAGTGATTTAAAATTCCTGAATTCTGATTTCAAATCGCTGTAGGTCCGAAACAAAGAATGATAGGATAGTTGAATTTTTTCCTCAGAGAACCGGCGTTTTCCAACTTAGAGAGAGTTTTCTTGGTATATGGTGACAAATACGCGGCAAAATAATTGCAGTTTTTTAGATCTCCCCGTGAAAAAATCGTTCAGGTGTGATTAGGCGTGTTCACGCCTGATCATGGACATTTTTTGGCAAAATTATTCGTACTCAACTCTGATCGCACGCAGTTGGGCCTGACTACGCCTCATCGTTCATTTTTCAGCTTCGTCATGACTGAGAAGGCTTCAATTTTGTACTTACGTGGAAACCCGTGATTGAGCTTGACCGCGTGCGATTATGCCAGACAAATCATTTTCGCCCATGATCATACAAAATTGTACCAAATGAGAAGTATCCATACAAAATGACGCTATGTTGATTTTTTTATCACGAATGCACATGTTTTATCAGGCCAAGTCAGCCCCGAACACATTCGCGTACGCCTGATCACGCCTGATCATGCCTGAGAACTGGAAACTACACAAGCACAATAAGTAAAAATGATTGACAATAAATTAGTCTTTTATAAAATTGTTAAAGTTTTATTCCTCACAAATAGCTAATCAATCTTGAATTCTTTATTCATAATGAAGCATAATCAAGCGCGATTGGGCGTGATGGAGCGTGATTAGTCCTGATCACGTGGGTACAAAATTGAGGCCTGGTCACGCCTGAGCACGCCTGATGAATGAGGCCTGATCACGCGTGGACGATTTTTTCACGGGTTAATAGATCTATTTGGAACTGACTACAAATTGAATCTGGTTGAATCTGATCGTGTTGCCCCGAGTATTGATGCTGAATTATCATTGCAATTGATTGGTTTCAGCAGAAAGTATCTGTTGATAAGATAAGAATTTATTACAATTTACTTATGGAAGATTTAAAGAATAATTATGTGGAGAAGTGAGATAATTATATTCCGGGGAAGAAAGTGATCTGTAGCTCTTATCAGGATTTGACGAACTCTGACTGGGTCCTGAATAGAACTATAAAATGCCATAAATTATTTCTATCTGGTTTCAACTGGTGTTCAAAATGATTATGTCGATCCTTGAACAGACTCGCTTAGCACAAATGTCACAGTAATGTATCCAGAATAGGGGAGCATGGGTCACAGTGGATCAGCGCACGTATTCAGTTCATAAAACGACTTTACACGCTAGTAGTATCACTTTTTAGGCACCTTTTTTTCACCTCATCTTGGAATGCTGCTGAAGTACAAGGTGTCGTAACGTGCGAGTCTGGATTTTATATTTACGAAGAAATCGATATGTCTTGTTTTTATGAGAATGTATGTGAGCTGATTCAGGTCTGCATTTCTACTTGCTTATGAACATCTAAAGTGAAGGGTTTGCAAGTCATTTTTATTCACGGATTGATTATTTGTTCACAACTGAACTTTAATATACAAGTGTGCGAGTGGGGTACAGTGGATCAGTGACTATTTTACCAGTGGATCGTGTTCTATTTTGTCCCATAAGCAAATGCTTACTAAATAATGTAACCTCGATTGCTTGAACCGTTTTGAATAATATTTCATCTCTCCGTTACAATTCGAGATGCCTTGAAATCGTGTTCGGAAAACTGAATGAAAAATTGATGTAGGTTCTTGTGAATATTGTGAACAAAGATGGATTGAAAATCATAACTGCTGCAGAATCGAAAGGCTTTGCTTTCACCACCTTACAGCGTTACTGTGAAAAATTTCAAGATTCTGGGAGTCTGATCCATGAAATTATCCACTGTAACCCGGATATGGAATACAATGGGTCAAATTATAAAATTCCAGAAGATGATAAGAACTCGGTATTTCATTTACGCGAATCAACGATATTGCTCGTTCATTTTGTGGGCGAGGGAATATTGTGTACACTGAAAAAAAATGTAGTGGAGCCAACCTCGCGGCGAGTTTAAATACGGCGAATCTCGTCGCGAAGTTGAGTCAACTGAATATTGATTGAATTGATCGAATAAGCATTTACTTCAATCGATATTCACACGGAAAAAAAAGTTACCAATACTTGAATGACATTAATTAACATTTAGGAAGTGACTGTCAGTTTAGGGAAAAAGAGCACCGCTGAAAAATCTTTGCAGTAAGGTTATCAAAAATTCGTAATGAAAATACTAAACGTTGATGGTTTTATTGTTTACAGTGAATTTATCAACTTTTGATGAATTTACTACGAAAATTCTCCAGCGTTACTCTTTTTCCCTAAATTATCAGTCATTTTTCTAAATAATCATAAACTCTGTCTTTCCGTGCAGTCAACTCAACTTCGTGGCAAGATTCGCCGTATTTAAACTCGCCGCGAGGTTGACTCCACTACATTTTTTTTCAGTGTACGTATATGAACTTCCATGCTGAAACATTCTCTACTGTTGAAGTTATAGAGCATGAGAAAAAAAGTGCCCCACTGTGACCCATGCTCCCCTATTGCAGAACATTCTGGAGATATTACTGAGACATTTGTCCTCTATGGAGATTCGGTTCTTTGTTATAGTGAAAAATATTGGGTTTTTATAGATTTGAATATAAAATCGATAAGGAATTGATATATTTTCTACAAAAAACAATCAATTCTTTCAAGAATAGACATGACCACTTGATAATGAAAAGATACTCGTTTCGAAACTTGGACCTGCACGGAAAAGAAAATGAGTTGAACAAACTATTCAACTTGTAAGCGCGAGACCATTTTTTCTCGTCACACCGAAAAAAATGTTTTGTTAAAACAACAAAACTTTTGTTGTTTCAACAAAAGAATTTTGTTGAAATGTGATCAACCAAACGTTTTGTTGAAAACCATATTATTCCTTTGTTGCACACCTTTGGTTTCTAGGTAAATACATTTTGCTTGGGAAACCAAATCATATCGTCTGCAGACTGAAAATATTTTGTCCTGATGAGAAAATCATGGGCCAGATTGCAAAAAAAAACCACCACCAGCAGACTTGAACACAGGTCTTCGGGACTGGAGGCGGAGGCTCTATCACTCAAGCCACTGCCGATCACTTGGATAGAGGCACCCTCTTTGTATGTGTCAAGTTGTGTTCATGTTCCAAACTCGAACATCAAATACTGTGCCGTGTTAGGATTGAAGTGAGGGTGATTTTCTGATTTCATCACGAATATCTATGGTACACGTAGACATGACTTTCATTGAAAAGTAGCTCCGGGCTCTTGCGACATGTCCTTGTAAGATTCAATCAACAATGCATCTCAGTGCACGAGTTTATATGATTGTAATAAATCAAAGTATTCTTCCATGCAGGAATGTATTATTTTAGCAACAACACAAAACTTTTCATGTGAATTCACGTTTCAGAAATGCAAAAGAATATTTTCACTACAAAGATGGAGTCATTATGAAGTGACAAAATTATTTTGTTTGTGGGACAAAACCGCGTAAGTTTTGTGAAAACAACCAAATAATATGTTTTTTTCAAAGGATGTGGGTAACCAAGAAATGTACTTGATCTTAACCAAACAATTGGAATTAGTATAGTTCGAGGTACAAAATGATTTATCCTTTTGGTTCCCTTGAACAAATTATATAGTATGGTCATGAGAAATTAAACAACAAAACACTTTTGTTACCATTACCAAAACTTTTTTTTCAGTGCAGAATAAAAAAGATTTTCCATTGATTCGACCAATTTTTGATAATTCTTCTTTCAATTAGTCGAATATGATTCAATAGTTGCCGGCCACCGATGTGGACATGAAATAAATTAAAGCACGATAAAGTACCTAATCGAATTGTAAAAACCGTTGGAGAAAGAGGAGTTGGATTTAATTTTGATTCTTCGATTTGCCGATTCAGTATTCCTGAAATTCAATTCCGCGAATATATTTCTATAGGAAATTGCATAAGGATTGACAATAGTGAAATATGTGGATCTAAGGATAAAGGGACACCTAAAAGATTTCTCAAACACTCAAAAACGTGTGAATGTGTCAATAATTCAGATTAAGCGTTTGTTTTTCGATAAAACATCTTGTTCTCCCGGGTAGGAATCATATTAGGTAGTTCACTGGTCCATATCAGGGCCAGGAATATGCTTATTCTGCCTCAATAGCGCGAGATAAAGAGCAGAGCAGGGCCTAGAATGATTTCTACTATAGGCCATTTTATGGGTATATTTACATGCTTCTAAGCATTTGAAAAGTGACTACAACGTGTAAACCCTTCGAGTGCATCATAATAAAACACTTGAATTTACAGTGTGTAAACTGAGAAAAATTGTCTATTATACGTTACTAGACTTGCTAGTATATTGAGGATATAGTTGTATTTTGAAGTTATATACTAAACATTCTTTACAAAAGTACCAGACTTTCCGTGAGTTAATGGTAGAATACTAACATTTTATAATAGAAAGTCTGGTACTTTTGAAGAGAACGTTTGGTATATAACCTCAAGATCCCGTACAGCACAACCACGGATTCTCCACCCAGGACTTCGGTGGACTGGAGGTGGAGAATCAGTGGAGAGATGAGAGCCGTGGAAATGAGGGAGAAATAAGGAGGAGTCTCCGTTGAGGCAACGGAGAGGTAACGTGGATTTGTCCGCCCCCTTTATTTTCAATAAAATTTATGTTAGTGGATTCACTCATTGAAATTTGGTTGTGTAAATCGACAGATATGAATTTTATTGAAAATAAAGGGGGCGGACAAATCCACGTCGCCTCTCCGTTGCCTCAACGGAGACTCTCCCTTATTTCCACGGCTCTCATTTCTCCACTGATTCTCCAGCTCCAGTCCACCGAAGTCCTGGGTGGAGAATTGGTGATTGTGCTGTACGGGATGTAAGTATATCCTCAATATACTAGCGAGTCTAGTAATTTATGATAGAAAATTTTTCTCCTTGTAGCTATTAAATGAGCTGTAATTGTGAGCCACTCGTAGAAGAGCTGAATTTGAAGTATTAACAGCGACAAACTCACTCTTATATTCAATAAAATTGATGTCACAATGAAAAAATTGTTATCTTACAAAAAGGTACACTAGAAGAAAGGTATGGCTCTCACAGCCCTACTATTTATGTGTTCTTGCTGTCAGGAGGTACACGGAAAAAAAGTATGGCTATTATAACGATCTGAAGTATGGTTAAGAAGAGATAGCTGTAGTGACAGTACTGTATCGCTATGGTGACGATACAGATGGCTATGCTGGCGATCTATATCGTTCCTCGGATGATTTGTATGATCATAGCAACGATACTGATACCACTAAACTTTGGATAGTCATCACAACTATCCAGTATCGTTATGACAGCGATATTTTTTTCTCCGTGTATAAGGATGCCAGTGTAGCTCCCACAGCCGACAGATTGCTATGATAGTGACGCGTTCGGCTGTGGGAGCTATACTGGCATCCTTATACCTCCTGACAGCAGGAACACATAAATAGTAGAGCTGTGAGAACCATACCTTCCCAGCAAACACGACTACAGGCGATTCAAAGGACCGGTAACGGCTCTTCCCTGGGATCACAGGGCCATCAGCGGCCCATTGAAACCCCAGTCACCAGTGTTTTTAGGGTTTTTTTCAGTGTACACAGCAAAATTAGTTCTCACCATGAGATATAAACTGAAATACAAAATTTTTAGACCGATTTCAGCACCGCCATACGGAAGTGCACTTGAAATAATTGTTATGAATTCACCTACTATTACTTCAGAAATTATTATAATTTGTTTATGACTTTGAGTTAGTGTATCCATGTAAAATTATTCCCAGTGCCCTTCCGTAGGGCAGCGCTGAAACGAGTTCAAGAATTTTGTATTTGAGTTCATTGATTGAAATTCAGAGGATACATAATCTACATAATTATTGTTCTCAGCTCCCGAGAAAAAGCATAAAGAACGCAAAAGTACATTAGCTGTCGGAATGGTGTTTCAGAAATGTCGAAAAAATTCTAATCCCAATTCAAAGATTTATTACGATTCATTTTATTTCATCTATATCAAATTCATATAAAATGAATAAACAATCTATCAAAATTTTCAAGCACGCAAATATCGTACTCTTCAGGGTTACATACCATCAAGGATTGCGATTTCACAACGTGTTCTAAACTTTTTTCGTCGGCGGAACATATTCACTGAACCACGGTAACTGCACGGTACACAAAGAAAACAAGGCAATTATCCGCATTCCAACACACTAACGGAAGTCAACTGGTACGCCTTATAATAAAGCGTCAAGCTCGTGACCGGGTGAACGTTGTATACAACCGCCGGGGGTGAAAAAGAGTCGGGGGTAGTTTCGTTTTACGGCCACCTAGGTCACAGAGTGGTGACACCCCCGGTTTTTACGGTGAACCACGACATTTAACCGGCTTACCAACGCCAACAGACGAAATATTCAGCCGGATTTCCCATCGAAAGTACAAACGATGTTTGTGTGACTCGTTTCCTGCACCCGTGTTGGTAATTGCAGGGTATGATGGAGAGAATATAATCAATGGAAGCTTTTTCCGTAGGTTAATTTATGCATACGTCGTTAAATTGATTCCGTGCGACCAAGGTAGGAAAGAGTGATATAAAATATTGAAGTTTAAAACAAATATAAAATTTCTATTTCAATTTTTACCGTCAAACTAAAAATCATGTTGTTTTTTTAATATTCGATCACCCTTCATGTATCACGATCTTCAGAATGTTTGAAATAGTATTCATTCCTGTTTGCAGTATCCACGTTCGAGATTCAACGAGATTGTAATTTATTGTCAGCGTCGTGATGCTGAAATCATGAACGAATCACGAGGGGAGAACCGGCAGACGTTCAGGCATTTTGAGGGTGTTTATGAGACATTAGACTACTCACCGAGAAAATGATTCTCTCTTTTTCAGCTTTTCATTTTTCGCGTATGAATATTTGCAGGGAAGAATTGTAGAAGTGAAAAAAGAGATATGAAGGGAAGGTGAAGTCTCAGTCTGTCTGACCGGTTGGTTGGCGAAGATTTGCACACACCACACGAAGATATCAAGCGAGTAGTAGAGTACTCGTATATTCGCCCTAAGTTTACCCAAGGATCATGCAGTGTTAAAAACTTCCCCTGTTTGCCAGCGAGCCAGGCCGAGTGAGCGACGAGTGAACGGTAGTAGGGTTGGCCCTCTTTTGCATCGTTGTTACAGAGTGTTTGTCGTGTTTTAAGATTCTGACGTTTTGACTGGCCCGAATATCGTTTTTCCTCTTCATAATTTCTTTTTTTTCTTTCCTTCCCTCGTGTCGCCTCATCTTTCCGTCAGTACAATGATACATCGTCAGACCATATTTACATTTTCAAGTATATTGCTCTCTTGATTGACGTGTGACATTGTCATAATACGTCATAAGAGCTCCAAATTTACTCTATTTATTCTAGGTACTTTCATGGATTCTAATGTGAAATAATATCGATACCGTGTTCGAGGGATTGTCAATGTAATAATTCGCAAATGAACGATATCGAACAAAATGTAATCCTGTACAAAATATATGAATTGTATGCTCAATACTTTATAAGTATAATAAATCATGTGTATCGTGAATTACACGAAGGATCATCATGCGAATACAATAAATAATAATGTTCTTGAATAATTAGTCACATTTTCAATATTTAATGTTTGAAATCTACACGCTGAAAGCTTACGTATTGATTCGACGGATAAATACACGACAAAAAAATGAATTCGCTGTAGCAGCTAATCACTTTTTTGCACCACTTTTTTGTTGTTATTGCTAAAATAATTGCAGCTAAAGCTATTGAGGGGAGGTTCTCATCAAGCGAATGCCGAAATGAGGTGATTTTCTCGGGTTTTTTTTTCTTAAGAAGGAAGTAAATTGACCCTCTGAGGATACCTGGTTCAAAATGACCCATCCTTCATGATTATGGATCTCGAAGCACATAAAAAAAATTGTCTCAAGTTGAAGGATTCGTATCCAAAAACTTTGAAAGCGTTTTTCTCGAAACCTTTTTATTTCAAGTTTGGCTCCACGATATCTCAAAAACTACCGAACGGATCGCCCTTTTGTTTCTTTATCTTGAAGCTGATTTGATTTATTGGAGGATGAACCTAAATGAAGATGACATCTGCCTTTTTTTCCTTTTTATAGCACTTTAAAGAGCGAACAAAAAGTGAAAAACCGCTATCAAAAGTTTGCATGTGTGTCATTTTCTTAATTTTGGACTTTCCATCGGTTTTATTGGTCCAACAAATATAATATATTTCATAAAAATTTTTGCATTTTTGAATTCAGTTTTTACTGGAAAAAATTTGTTCATGTATTTAAGGGCTCAATCAACAAATGTGAAAACCCCCGAGTTCTTTATTTACTTCCTTCCATGAAAAAAAATTCGAGAGAATCACCTTACTTAGGGGTCGCTAGATGAGAATCTTCCCTCAATTAGCTATTCATTACAACTGAGAGAATAGCTGTAATATATAAAAAAAAGACTATCAGCGAATTATTATTTCCTTGCACACGAGAGTGCGTTTTGTATCTAGATTTTGGGAAAATTTCTGGTGGAAGTGGTTATCGGTTCAAAGCAAAGTTCATGAATCTGATTAGAAAAGTACATAATTTTCTTTAGGAAGAACAAGCTCTTGGTAGACGATCGTCAGGGTATGTTGTTATTATTATCTTCACATAGAAGTTTTATTCGCCAGAACGAACAGTGTCAATTGATTCCATCGTCAGTAGTACAAGTTCTCATCTGAATCGTTTGGAAGAAAATACATCCGTGGATAAGGTTGGGAGAAAATACGATATTCAGTCAGTGGAAAAATCTCGACTCGTTTGTCCGTCGCTCAGATCTACTCTCCATCCTTTTACTTGGGGGATAGGAGCTGGGATTTTTTAATTTTTAATTGGAGAAAAAACGTCGTCGAGGTGGTCAATGTACAACCCTTCTATCTCGTCCACGGCAATTCATTCGGTACACGTTGTACATCGTTATAATGAAATACTACTGAAATGTGTGTGATATGAGAATCAATTGACATATTTGATCATGACTCGAGCGTGTGAGTGCAAGAGGGAATACTTGCTCCTGCACTCAGACGGTGTATTCTCGTTAATTTCACGCAATATCATATCAATTCATATACTCTGTGATTCACGGTTGGGAAATAAAATACAGTAATGCAAGTACGAAATCTTCGACTAATATGTTTATCCAATTTCATTTGTGATACGCCCTCTTCTTTGATATGTGTTTTTCTTTGTTTCTTCGTTGTTCTATTCGATTCATTTTCTTTATTTGTCAATAGAACGAACAGGTCCAGGAAGCGTTCAAGATATTTGAAAAAAAAGCTCTTCAAAACCCGAGCAATTGTTTTCACGTTTTTCAATCCACCAGCGATACATTCATATTTCCAGTTTAAACAACGGATATGATCTAGAATAAAAAAAAGAGCAGAGAAGAACAACACACATTTTTCTATATTCCCTGTTACTCCATATTATTATCCTTTTGTTTGACAAACGCTCAAGCGCTACATACAACACATTTCTCTCAATATTCTTTCACGGCTCTCCCAAAGCTACGAAAAGATTGAAAGATACACGAGAGGAGGAAATCTATAGCTTGTAACAGAACATCGGTCAGGATCTGGCTGTCGATAGGGAATCTGTTCGCTTCGGATTCAAGCTCTTGCCCTCTGTACACTGTAGCTGAAATGCGTCTCTCTCCGGGATCCGAGAGCCGTTACGTCATAAAACACAGGTAACACCGGTATTTATGTCCGTCGTTATCCGTCCCACGCGCATCCGCACACTAATATCGCGCACGTATATAGAGAAAACACATATGCAAAAATACTCGCTCGTTCGCTGGTACGTAAGCGAACGCCGCTGTTGAATTCCTAGTAGTCGGAGAAGAGTCGACGCTAATCCCTGTCCGAGAACGGAAAGGGGGCGAAGAGTGATATACGCCCCTGCACGGGGATGATAATATTCCACCCATTCTTTCTGAAACCCTCATTCCTGGCAGCGAAAGCACCGTGCTCTCGTCGCTCGTTTCACGAGAATCGGACGTCCTTCTTGGTCACGGCAGCTGAGACGTCGTATTAAAGCTTCGAGAGTTTTTTTCCTCTTTCATGAATTTTTATAAGCTCGCGACAGCATAATCATCTTGAGTCGCTCGAATTCCAGTAATTCATTCGGTTATTGAGAACAGTTTCTTCAAGTTGGTTGGGATCGAACTCCTGGGAATTCCTTCAACAAGAATTATTTCGAGTCAAAATGATTGGCATCTAACGATACGAGAGGTAAACGATCTTGCGTGATTTGTTATCGGCGAAGAGGCTTCTAGAGGCACAAATCGTGGCGTATGGGTAGTAGTTAGGGGTTACCCGTAATACAGTAATGAGGGCTTACTGCCATGGAAACCAAAGCCGCTTACAACCAACCACTCTACCCCCTTCCACCTTTTTCTCTTTCCCTTCGCCCACATTTCCAATCCCATGGATTGTTATATGTATACGTACACAAACGTATATACATGTATATATATACACATAAATGCGCGATATTCCACTCATTCTCACCAAGCTTCACCGATGGACAAAAAAACTGGTGGAATTGCTCAGACATCTCCATTGTTGCCAAGAGAATCAACGAATCGGTACTTTTATATATAAAACCTTTTATACATGGAAGACAGAGTACGAGAGCGATTCCGTACAGTTGGATGCCTCAACGAAAAAAAAAAGAATGGAAATTTATTAACTCCATCACATATAAAATGAAAGAAAGAGATTCTACGGGGGATGATACAGATTGAGAAGCCGATATCGCGGATGCCGCAATTTCCTTTTCCAATTTGCCATAAACAAGTCGACCGCCCTCTCTCGTTAACCACCCCAAGCGGTGACGTGTTATTTTCTTTTACTCTTGAAAGTTGCTCGTACCCTTAAAAGAAGTCGAAGACGTGCGGAGTGGCAGGAGAAGCAAGCGATGGGAGTGGTACAACTCGGTTGAATTAAAGGAATTAAAGGCAAGGACGCCTCGTTACTCGTATATCTGAGTATCTCTTCCTTTTTCAGATAGAGAATCGAGGAGGGAAAACTTTGCTCTTTTTTTCTTTTCCTCTATCTCTATCCTTCCTTCTGGAGTCTGAAACATTTGCATTAACCGTTCGTAATGGCTACGATTATTAGAGTACGCATTATTCAGAATCCCCGAGTCTCCGATGTCTTCGCTTCCCTTTTTTCCTAAGATGCTCCTTATCGAGGAAGCTTCTTCCTCTTCCTTCAATCTAGCTGGAACTTTGAATTATTGAGGCACCGAAACCGAGGATCCGAAATAGAAGAATTAAAAATCTTTGTGTCCGTGCAAAGTCAGGGCACAACCACTGATATCAGGGTCATAGCATTCACCGTGGAATGAATTAATAATGGGAAAGAAAAACGAGGGTTGTATTTGTATTCTTTTCTCGCTTCTTTCGTTGCGTATCCTCGTCAAAAGGAAAAACGAGGCCATCTGTCGGGGTACCGTCTTAATGTACTAACGTCTGAATGATTTAAAACATCCCATTACGCGTTGCGAGAGATTCGCTTCGGGAGGAAAAATTCAATTCGACTCAAAAGAATTCAAGATGAGACAGATTTTTTTTTGTATTTATCGAAATGTTGTTGATAAACTCACCTCTGCCGCTTCTGCCGACGAACCTCAAATCATTGAATTTGGCGACTTGATTCTTCATCAGAGCTGTGGAGTTTCTCAACTCGGCGCAACAATTCTCGTCGTTGCCAGCGCGGACCGTTACTAGAGTGCCATCCCCTACTTCACCCAACGCTACAACCTTGAAGGCTACCGGAAGGGTCTTGTTGGATCTCCAATGGGATGGTAATACCGTACAAACCACGTGTGGGCAACCTTTCATTGAAACAAAATAACTTATGTCAGACCATATTAGAATTCATGTAAACAAACTGATGGTGCTTTTATTATTTGGATGAATGGTTTCAATTCAATATTGAATGTTGAAAAATCATGCTTTGTGATATTTTTCTAGATTCTCAGAAAATTGGTCTGGGCATTCGTTGTGTCCCTGAGGCTCTCGACAAGATTTCCAAAACAACTAGTGAGAGCCTAGAAAAATCAGAAAACTTTTATAAACAAAATAAATTATCACACAGTGGAAAATTTGGTGTATTTTCAACACACGTGTATGTTCCAGGAGGTCCCCTCGCAATTTATGTTGAATATGACCACAAAAAATGTATCAAATCAACAGAAAAATGTTAAATTTACTCTGAAAATCTGTGAATTTCAGAATTTGATATGTTGTTTTCAACACAAACTATGAGTGGACCTCCTGTGATACAAAATTTTTCGCTGTGTAGAATGAACTAAATACTGTTAAACACGTGAATCAGTGATACCAGAAACCAAGTTTTGCCCCCTCCATTAAGCCCCATCTGTATAAAAATTCCACACACACACAATGAAGCCGCCGATGAAAGAAATTTTATTGTGTAGAGGCAAAATGTCTTGATGGAGGGGGTGGAAGTTGGCGAAAGTTGGGATTTCTAGCATCAGTGACGTGAATTTGGATTAATATCATTCAAGTTAATGGGAAAACAGTGAAACCATACTGAAAATACGATTTGTTCTAGCCAAACGAAATTTTGGTTGAAATGAACGCAAATAAGCTTTTTGGTTGGCTGAAATAAAATTTATTTGAGGCGAAAAAAATTTGGTTCACAATAATCAAGGCTTTCATACAGGCAAATAAATTTTGTTTATCCTGAATGAATTTTATTTCAGCCAATCAAAAAATTTCTTTGCGTTCATTTCAACCCAAATTTTGTTTCGCCGAAACAAACGTTTTCTCAGTGCATAACCATATGTCAGTAACCCTCAATTGACATGATGTTGAGGTACTTGGAATTACAACAAAATAGTGTAATCTTCTGCCGAATCAAACATTTTTCGTAACGTGGGTTAGAATAACCGATCTCCAAATGAAAATTAACCATTGCTGCCAATTCTTTTATTCAAGCTCAGGTTAAGACTAACGGTCGCAAACAAACCCAAACAACACGAATTAGTCAAATTGAGATCAAAAGTATGTCATCTGGAGGTCAAGTGGGATGGAGTGATTTTGACATCAATCAGTTCAATCCTTGATGTCTTCCGACGACAGGGTATGATTTATGCACGTAAGAATTATACACGTATTAATTGTACACAAAAAATAAAAGTATTCACACTGATAATTTTTTTTTTCAATACTTCATATTTAACACATGAGCTTTGGTGCACGTAAAATTATTCAATAAGAAAATTGTACACTAAATATTTTTCATGCTTGGAAAAAAAAAATGATTCACAAAAATCGTACACATGTTTTTATGCACGGACAAAAAATTTAATTAATTAGTGTATAATGATTGTACACCTAATGAAATTCATATGAGAAATTTTTTTCCTTTGATTGAATAATTACTATGAATTAGATTAGGAGTACAATAATTATACACTAATTAATTTTATTTTCTGATCGTGCATAAACAATATGTTTACAATTTTTGTTGATTACATTTTTAAAGCTTGTAAAATATTTCGTGTACAATTTCTATGTCAATCAATTAAACGTGGACAAATAATCATTGCATAAAATATTATGTGTTAGACAAAAATTATTAGTGTGAATACTTTTGAGTTTTATTTTTCGTGTACAATTAATACGTGTATGATTCTTACTTGCATGAATCATACCCTGTCCTTCCGACCATCAAAATGATGGCATTTTCACGTGTCTCCACAAGTGGAGAATACATGAACTTGTTCTCCATAAAAGCAGATTGATCACAACAAGATCATTTGGATCGATCTGTTCTCATACCAGATAGCATAAGAATTCTAAAAGAGCTCTTGAAGTTTACAATGCATTCATAAAGAACTCTTTCAGAACTCTGGTGCTATTTGGGATCCTGATGAACATTGTGTGTCCTGTAATATCTCTTACACAGAGTTTAAGCAAGCGTATTGCGTAACATTTTTATGTGCTACCGTCCTAAGTCAAAAGGCCGTATGTCCAAAGAAACAGAAGTTTTTTTTCTCGCATAATTATATTCAAATAAGCTTCCCACGTGTATTTTAATGCAGAGGATCCCTGAATTATTGAGAATAATTTGTAAAAACTCAAGTGAGGATAACAGCGTTCGTATCACTTCAAATGTATAAGTTCAGGTGGGTTTATATGAAAACTTTGAATCGTAAAAAGTTCGAAAACAACACTGTGAAAAGAAAGTCTTTAATTCAGCTCATTTCATGGCTGAATCTATGATGCAAGCAAATTAAGCCGAAAAAACAATCGCCGACACAATGGAAAAAGCATTGTCTGAAATTAAGATGCAAACAGATTGAGACTTTCTTTTTACAGTGAATAGCGATAGACCACCTCTATCATCAATTTCAACTTTTTTCATAAACCCGTTTAGATAAAATGCTCAATATCTCGAAACTTCAAAATATGGAGACACGGTCTTTTGGCTTAGGACGGCAGTGTAAGTTGAGGATTAAGGGGGATTACCAATTTCTGTCAAAAACTCGTCTAAAAAATATCTGCAACATATCTGTCCTAAGTGGAGTTTACTTCATTCTGACAAAACCACTTCCCACTGAGCATTTCTGTTAGAACCTCACAATCATATTGCAGCGATATTGATGCGATCTTGAAAGTACCTGTCATGAGAATTACAACAGTAATATTACAGAATTCAATTTCAAGTGAATTACAGCGATGTTACGTTGTCAAGTGATATTCCAACGATATTTCTGTGAGTTACTTTTGTAATATTGCATTTGTGAATTGAAAAACAGGTACTTCCAAGATCGCATCAATATTGCTGCAATATTAATACGAGGTTCTAACGGAAATGCTCAGTGGGTTTACTTGTTCTAAAATTTTTTGAAGACGAAATCAAGCGTTTTGATCGAAATGGTGTAAATTTTCCCACAGGTTGCATTTGAAAGATGTGTTCCCATACATCACCATTGGAAATGGCATCTATCAGATATTTGATAGATGTCCAAATGTTCGTCTGGTATCTATTTGACATTCGTTAGATCTCCAATGTATATCACAAATATCTTGGATTCTATCTGTTTCACTTTACATTGGGGCAGAGATTAGCGATGGTAGAACAAATGGCTTGAGTCTTGGACGAAAACTGAGCTCGTTGTAAATGGACGAAACCAATGCATCAATTACCGATATTGGTACGGTATTTAAGGGGCGGTTCTCATCAAGCGAATTCTGAGAAAAGGTGATTTTCTCGAATTTTCCTTCTTAAGAAGGAAGTGAATCAAGAACTCGAGTTATTTGAAACTCATCAAATGGGTCTTAAGGGTGTCCCCTGATCGATTTTTCCACTAGAAAACTACTAGATCGTTTCAACTATTCCACGTCATTAATATTCAATTAATTACATCGACCTTGAGATCGAAAAATCCAAAATAAATCAGAGATGCCGGCTCTGGTCTCAAAATAATTGTACATGGATTATATTTGTTATGATATCAAAAAAACTGAATAGAAGTTTCTTATTGACTGATAACGAAATTCCGTTCTAATTATTTATGACGAGTTAGTTTAATGCAATTGATTGAATATTTTTGACATAAAATGGTTGAAACGATCTAGTAGTTTTTTGGTGAAAAATCGACCAGAGCACTCCCTTAAAGTACATGAAAAAAACTTTCTCAAATTGAAGGATTCGTATCCCGAAATTTTAAAGGCGTTTTTCTTGAAACCTTTTTCTCTCAAGTTTGGCTCCACGATATCTTAAAAACTACCAAACGGATCGCTCTTTTGTTTTTTTTATCTTGAAGCTGATTTTATTTATGGGAGGATGAACCTAAATGGCGATGACATCTGCCTTTTTTTTCTTTTTATAGCACTTTCAAGAGCGAAAAAAGGGTGAAACAACGCTATCAAAAGTTTGCATGTCTGTCATTTTTAAATTTTTGACTTTTCATCGGTTTTATTGGTACAATCTCCAACAAATATAATATATTTCATAAAAATTTTTAGATTTTCGAATTCTGATAATTTTTGTAAGTGCTATAGTGGCGCCCGATTGATCACTGTTTTTTTTAGGTGGTTATGTTTCAACACGTATCAACAATTCCCATGACATTATTTTTCACAGAAAAAAATTTTTTATGTACTTAAAGACTCAATTGACAAGTTTGAAACCCCCCGAGTTCTTTATTTACTTCCTTACATGGGAAAACAAAAAAAATTCGAGAAAACCACCTTATTTTGGGGTCGCTAGATGAGAACCTTCCCTTAATGATGAACCGACAAACATTGGCTGTACATATATCACCAAGGATTGATGATGAGCCTCGCATCCAGCTGTATTCTATTCCCAGTACTGTCGAAAGCGAAGAATTTTAACACAAGTGTCTGTAATATTTCATAAAATATCGCAGATAGCACCAATAATACTGCAGTATACGTATTCCTATATCTGAGTTCTCTATGGAAGTTCACAATAAATATATACAACGTTCGAATGCTCATCAGGATATCTCACGTATTCTTTGAAATGAAAAGTTTGGTAATGAATGATCAATAATCAGCTCCTAGGAGGAAAATCACAGTTCTCAAACCCAAAAGCAGACCCCTCCGACTGTCTAGAACTTTTGTTCATATACTGATCAGAAAGTTGTAGAGGGCTCCGCGTGTCAGTGGGGCTATCGATTCTGTAGAATGAATCATTTATCGCGAAAATTCAAGATGAATAGTGAGAGAATGACCAATAATTACAGATTATACTATTGCATTTATAAATTTTTAACCTACAAGGAGCCAAACTTCGCAAAGTTGATATTTTGAGGTTATGATTCAGCCAACTAGATGAAATCGCCATCTGGATTTCTTGAGGATTTCTTGGTCAATACGTGAACAGGATTTCTAGGGAAAAATGCATGAATCGGAGGGGTCTGCCCAAAAGTGAGAGTTTTAAATTTCGTTTTTCCCTGCAAAGTAATACAAGATATATTACTGAAGACCTATCTACTATGAATGGAATGCAATTGAGAATCGAAGTGTAAACATTCAACCGTAGATTCATTCAAATAAGAAGATCTTATTTGTTTTCCAACGATAAATTTAGATTGAAACTAGGGACAATGGTATTCCGAATATTTCGGTAATCAGGTATCGATTGATTCAGAATAAAATTCATCATTTTTTGTTTCACCTTAAAACTAACATCATCATCCTCATTTAATTTTCTCTTGTACGGAAGGAGAATATATATTGTTCATTTGGCTTTTGTTCAGAAAATACAATAGATTCGTGTAGAGGATTCTATTGGACGTGATGAAATTTTTGCCGTTGATCTCTTTGAATTTGCTTTGGGTTATTTTTCTGTTAAGTTTGCAGAATATTTTTGAAATATCACTGAAACATTTGGGCTATGTGGGGTGTAAATAAAACGAAATTGAGAAATCTGATTGTCTTGGACATGAGTGATATTTTTGAGCCGTATTGACATGACTGAAAAGAATCTAAGCTATACTGAGAGAAAAGACTGTAGCTGAAAATGAACCCAAGTACAGCTTTTAATCACATCAGCTATATTTTCACTATTACAGCGATTCCCATAGCTACTTCAATGGGAAATAATGGCTATTGTAACTACAAAAATGTACTCGGGCTCGTTTACAGCTGCAGTTTTTCCTCAGTGTAACGGGTAGACTGGTACGGTTGAAACAAAGAACGATTGTAAGAAGCCAAATATATCGCAAGCTGGTTGCGTGATGAGTAAACCACGTAACGCGTGGTGAATGAAGTAACACTTGAGATTCGTATTTGGATCTGTTTCCCACTTCGCCTCACTACTCTGAATTTCACTTCCCGCCGCTAGAAGCTTGCGAGATATTTGTTTTGTTACAACCGGTCTATGTTCCAGTCGTACCCAGTCTACCCTACCTCAAGTTAGCACGAGTAAACCTTGGACGATTGGTCTGGTTCAAGAAGTCTATCGAATCTCTTGGATTCATGAGGTTCAATGTAAACCTTGCAACGGGATTCGTAGCGTGTTACAGAGTGAATCAGGTTTCATTTGATTTTTCGCCCTGATCTCGGCCTGTTCTGGACCCTGTCTTGTTTTCAACATCCTCATTAAACCTGATGTTGACTTCTCCTCGACCTCATTCAACTCTGATTCATTGTGTATTACGGAAGGAATCAGGCTTCAAAAAGTATGAGGGGAGCATGGGTCACAGTGGATCACTTTTTTTTCACGCTCTACAACTTCAAAAGTAGTGAACGTTTCAGCGTGGAAGTTCATATACGTATACAATATTCCCTCACCCACAAAATGAACAAGCAATATTGTTGAATATTGTTGCGTGAATGAAATACCAAGTTTTCATAATCTTCTGGAATTTGATAATTTGACCCACTACACCCCATATCTGGGTTACAGTGGATAATTTCATGGAGCAGACTCTCAGAACTTTGAAATTTCTCACAGTAACGCTGTAAGGTGATGAGAGGAAAGCCTCTCAATTTTGCAGCAGTTCTGATTCTTAATCCATCTTTGTTTACAAGGTTCACAACAAGCGACATCAATTTTTCATTCAGGTTCCAGAACACGATTTCAAGTCATCTTGAATTGTAACGGAGAAATAAAATATTATTCAAAACGGTTCAACCAATCAGGGTTATATTATTTAGTGAGCATTTGCTTATGGGACAAACTAGAACACGATCCACTGGTATAAAATAGTCACTGATCCACTGTACCCCACTCGTACACTTATATATTCAAATTTATTTGTGAACAGCCGTTTTATGAACTGAATATGTGCACTGATCCACTGTAACCCATGCTCCCCTACAATTTTTAATTTTGTTTCTATCACCTAGTCAGGACTTTGACAAAATCAATCTTTTTATTCCATTTCCGTCATGTACACGTATTTGAGAATATACCCAGAAAATTTCATATGAGTTTGAAAAATATCCTCGAAATTATACACAAGTTTTTGAAAAATGTTTCACTATGTGCGATGAACTTTTGAAACTTCAAACCAGATTCTCTCGAAACTACCCGAGCGGAGATTTGTTACGGCTACATTGCGGTCCTTGTCCTGTTTGCCAAATTATAAATACGGTCCCAGTCAGGGTTGCCGGATCCGGCTCGTATACAAAATGTAACGCCTGAACAGATACGGTCCAAATGTGACAGACCGTTCCGGTTCCTTATCTGAAAAATGTATGGCACAGATTAGGTTACCAATTCCGGCCCATATTAGACTATTGAATTCGGCCCTTTTCTCCAAAATTCCATGCGCTACGTGCGTATCAGCTGGTTGTAGTACGTATCTGATGACTTTTCCCATGGCAATTTTGACTCAACCAACGATTTTTTGAAGATTCATCATCGAACAAATTCTAGGACGATTTTCTTTCTGGAAGTTTTTCGTCAAATGTTCTAATTACAAAATGAAATTTTGTTTGCGAACTTAAACATCTTGGAACATATTGTATTGTAAAGATTAATACGAGTTATGATAAAAACACCTTTTACATTCAATATTTGTGCAAGAAATTATTCAAAATGTCAAACATCTTACACTTGGCAAAATCAGTTCGGCTCATATCAGAATGGAACCTCATTTGCAGATAAAATCAAGAACATCTGATCCAAACAGAGATAGTTGAAATACGACATGGCGATCATGCCAAGCATAGAATTTAGTATGCCTGAAATCAGAATACCGATATCAGGTCCGAGTTGATAGAATCGTAATAGGGTCCACACTAGAAAATCTCATCAGGCCCGGATTTGATGAAAAACGGTATGTCGCGACGCGAGAGTCTTACGGCACCGCATCAGTATTATGGCTAACCGTAACAGACTCCTGCTCGGGTACGTTTTCAAAGTCGATGAGCAAGGTTTTTCGAGAACGGCTCAATCGAACCTTCCCAAATTTTGATACAAACTGTGTAAATACATTCTTCAGTGACTAATTGAAGGTTATTCCTCACCGATGAATATTTTCCCATGTTATGAACAATTTAAAGCAAAAATTTTTATCAAGAATCGAAATTTTGTTTGAAAACCCGTCATTTTGTTGCAAATTTATATTCCGCTTATTGCTTTGATCGAATACTGAATTATACTTCATATTAACGGAAGTTTTTGATTTTCTCATTTCGAATGATCTAGTCTAGAGATATCGTGCTCACCGCAAGACATCTTTTTCCAGAAAAGCTACCGGAGATCAATTCCAACTGCTTGAAAAATCATTATTGTTACAAATGAAAGATATCAAGATACAACTGAACACTGAGAAAAACGTATAGGAAATGTATAACACGGTTTCCTACAATAATGGCAGTTTTGGGACACATAAGCCTTTATGTGCACTTTTCCTTCAATTATGGCAATCTATACCTTATTTTGGTGAAAATAACTTTGCATCTGACACATAGTACTATAAGTTTTCAAAAAATTGCCACAAATTGACAGAGAAATGTTCATAAACGCCCATGTATCCCAAAACTGCTATTATGATGGGGATCTCTGGTACAAATTTTCCTCCGTGTAAAGTTACCACAATTTGTGCGTTAGTGAATTACAATGTCTATCCAGGAAAAGTTTTTGACTGCGTCCCACGTAGCACAATCAGAGGTTAGGGAAGCTGAGAAGGTTCTTGGAAGTTCTGAGCATATTTTATGATCATTCTCAGCATCTTCGAATGAGACTGTTTCGGATAAATATGTTCTATGCACATTATCAGGATGTATTTTTCGGATTTATCCAAAACAGTTTCACCTGGACATTTTAGGGTGAACTACCCAACAGATAAACGATGGACCAGTACATGAATGACTTATAAAAGAAGTAATTATCAACAATTTCTGCTACTTTAAAATGATTCGTTTGTTTCCGCAGTAGAAGTAACTTATTTTGAAAACAATCGAATTATTTGAATGTAGCAGAATCGTTCATCTACTGGTCATCGTTCATGTATTGGATAGTTCACTCTATGCATGATTACAGAACGAACGCAGAATGTTTGAAAAGTGCTTGTGCTACTTGGGTGATAACCGTTATTTTCGTCATGATGGATTCAGAAAGTGAAACAATGGTTTTTGCATTACAATAAATTCCACTCTCACAAATGAATTTTTCAAGACTAATTGGGAGAAATTCATGTATCAAATCTTCTGCTAGGAATGAGAAATGCATATAGGACATGCATTTCCAAAGAACCGAGATCGTTGGAATAAATGTGGAAATCTGTTTGATTCATTTTTTCAACTTCCGCCAAATCCACAATTCATTCACAATCCTGCTACACAGAACAACCAAACATTTCAATATTCAGCAAAGTAACTGTCAATTTGAGGAAAAAAGAGTCCCAGTGGATGATATTAGCACCATAAACAGTTGAAATTCACTAATTTCACTACGATCAATTTTTAGTATCATGCCGAAAGATTAGTAATCCCATTGAGGAAAGTAATGCAGGAATCCTCAATTCCGAACATTTACGATCGTATGATTCATCACTAAAACTCTTTTTTCCATATATCAACAGTCATTTTTTCGAATGTCGATACATTTGATGTTTTTTTGCACCACAAAGCTCATTCACAAGGTTTTATTGAAAGATCCCCCGGAGAATTTCTCTTTCTCAAATTTTGAAAAACGTAATTCGGTTTATGTTTTTTTTTCATTTTCAGCAGTTGAAAATGATGTTTCAGATGAATCTCCGATACAAGTATCACCATCTCTCCCATTGAAATTCACTTCGTACTTGAAAATCAAAACATTTGCATTCGAAATGACTCGCCGATGATATTTTCACGATCATTCTGTGTATTTGAACAAGCAAGGTATTTTCTTTTAAAATGGTATAATTTAAAATATTCAGAAATTCATGAGGATAATTCATATGAGATGATGGCTTTTTTTGGCTAATTCAACAAAGCGGATGTTGAAAAATCACTTTTTCGACGAGAAGTTTTGCTCATCAATGCAGAAATGAATAAAGAAGTTTCATAGTTCTTGAGGCGCTCAATTCGATGACAATGAGAAGGCAAAATTCGACACGTTTTACACCACCACCTTTTTTTGCCGCAGGCTCTACTTTTGCAGCCTCAATAGCTGCCTAGTTCGCTGATATGGGTGGGGATACTTCAATGATGAATAAGACAATCAGCTTTTCACTTGCCACCATTAATGAGATCGGGGTTAGTTTGGACGTCATTCAATGAATAAAATTGAATGATTAATTGAAAACATAATAGATTACTCAGTTTTATTCATTGGATGGCGCATAAATTGGGTATGTACAGGTTGGTTGAAAAGTTTTGAAAGCAAAAATGAGAGAATGTGTATTTTTTGATGAAATGATTTTTTTTATTCAATATAGTCTCCCTCAACTTCAACACACTTATTCCAACGATTCTCCAATAATTTTATACCATCTCTGTAATGATTTTCCGGAAGCTCCGCAAAATACTGTTCCACAGCTGCAATAGCTTCTTCATTCGACGGAAAACGCTTTCCACGAAAGAATTGTTCCAAATTTCTGAAGGGGTCATAGTCGGAGGGAGCCAAATCTGGTGAATACGGTGAGTGTTCAAGCAATTCGTACTTCAATTCGTTCAGTTTAGCCATCGCCAGAACACTTGTGTGAACACGTGCATTGTCTTGATGGAAAATGATTTTTTTCTTCCGTGAACCGGGTCTTTTTTCACGAATTTTTCCATCCAACTGCTCCAAAAGGTTGCAATAATATTCAGAGTTAATTGTTTCACCTTTTTCGAGATAATCAATCAACAAAACCCTTTTCGATCGTTCTGACTTCACCCGTTTTGGAGCTGAACAATTAGCTCCAGTCCACTGTAAACGTTCTTGTTTCAGTTTAGGATCATGATGGTAGATCCAAGTCTCGTCCACAGTTACGAAACGACGCAAAAAATCGGTCTTATTCTGCTTAAAACGCTCCAAATTACGCTGAGAAATTTGTTTTCGATTCAGTTTTTGTTGAATTGTCAACGAATGCGGCACTAACTTTCCAAAAAGCTGTTTCATATGTAATTCTTCGTGTAAAATATGGAGTACTCGTTCATCCGAGATGCCTATGGTATCAGCAATTCCACGCTTAGTCAAACTCGGATCTTTACAAACAATATCATAGACTTGCTCAATGATGCCTGATTTCGTTGCACTTTTTGGACGTCCACTACGTGATTGATCTTCAACGCTTGTACGACCACGTTTGAACTCTAAAACCCATCGATGTACAGTTGGAAATGAAGGAGCAGATTCCTTCAACACTTTCTTCATTTTAGTATGAATTTCTGTTGCTGATAAGCCTTCCAAAACAAAGAATTTTATCACTGCACGGTATTCGGATTTTTCCATTTTCACAAAATACACTGACACGTCAACTTCGAATGGCTTGTAAACAAAGAATGAATTGACAGATCGGAATGAAATTGTGTGTGTGTTCAAATGAAGGATGAAATATAAAAATAGCGTATAAATTTTGATTCCTGTACTGGCTGATAGGTGTGGCTTTCAAAACTTTTCAACCAACCTGTAGTTTACTCAGTTTTATTCATTGGATGACGCGTAAATTGGGTATGTAGTTTTTGGTTATTCCATTGATGGCGGCCATTGTCTTGCCCTCACTGGAGGATCCCTACACTCAGAAAAAAAATACTGGAGTCACCTCCGTAAGCGTTTGGATACGGCGAATTTTGACGTGGGCTTGAGTCAACTGAATATCGATTCAAGTAAGAAGTTCGTGGTCAATCATTTCAATCGGCATTCAATTGACTCAAGCGCGTAGAAAAATCCGCTGTACACGGAGAGAAGAGAATTATAGTATTTACCATACTAACATAATATTTGGTCTGATTTTATATAAAATCGTGATTGTTGCTATGTGAGTATAGAATTCTTCACCATTATTCAGGTAATAATTACTATGCGACATATATATTATTACCACAAAAATGGTGGAGAATTATATTCTTACATAGGAAGAATCACGATTTGATGTAAAATAAGACCGAATACTATGTGAGCATGGTAAATATTACCATTCTCTTCTCTTCGTGTATCCAAACCCTTACGTACTTGAAGCCAATCTGGTGTTTTCTCAGGGTAGATATGGACAAGCCAGCCCTGAAAAAAGGACCCAGATACCTTTCTACCATCGAACTGAATATGGTACTGATCTTCCCAGGAATATGGGGGTTGAAAAGTACGATTTAAACCCTCTGAGTTATAAATAAAAATAGAATACTCGAATTTACAGTGCGATATAATGCGTTTTGTTCACAATAAACCATAGTTCATTTCACTTCCATTTTCGAACAGTTAGGGGTGCACAATATCTCACGGTATCAGTATTTTTTATATAAACTTTGTCGAGTTTATATTGAATTTTATAAAATATCAACAAAAACTTCATAAACATTCTATATAAAATATCGATACCGTGGAATATCGTGCACTTCTACGAACAATTACAAGATTACAAGGAGTCTCATTTCGAATTGTCATTCCATAACTTTTTCGCTACGGTACCTACACAGTTTCATGTGACAAGAGAGATTCAGCGGGTTTCTAAATAGCTACTGGGGACTTTTAATCAGCTGCGAAAGCAAATTATATTGCATTGTACGTTCGAAAAACATTGATTTCATTGGAACGCACGGAAGAGCTTGTGTTGAAGTGATTGTGTTTATCTGTACACGGAGAAAAATGTATAGTTAAATTTGCCATGGGACCTTTTCACCGAGGAACAAACTGAACTTACGATGAAATTTACTATGACGAGACAACAGAAACAGGATTAAATTCACTATGTTTTACAGTAAAAGCCATTGGAAAGTCAGTCTGTTCCTCGGGCACAATAATCACATGTACTATAAAAAATTTTATCGGAAAATTCCTATATATTTATGTGAAGTATTCAACACATACATGCGTTAGGAATGTTCCCAACTTGTCCGGAAATTTACTGTGAAATGGTGGGAAGAATCCCATGAAGTTTGGAATTTTCAGATGAATATATGGGAAATTTCATATAAATGTATCGGAAATTGATTTCCTAAGCAGTGATTGGAATTTTCCAGTTGATGTACACAGGAAAATTCCGATTATTTTTTACAGTTTAGTAAATTTTCCTACAAATTTCTCTCCGTGTACCAAATGTATCTGTGATGTATGTTCTAGGGGCCTACATTGTCACATCTTATGCTTCTTGGGTTATTTTTCGCAAGTAATAGAAGAGTTATACAAGGAGTGTATTAATTCCACATTGTTCTGAGTGGTAGAGTTAATTTTCCTTTGTTCTTGGGCACTCCATAACTTCCGTATGAGATAATCATTGCATGATTCTCATTCTCATTAAACAAAACCCACATAACGTATGTTGCCAAAATTTGAATCGTTTATAGCAACGAAATGAAAATCCAACCCCACAAAAACTGATGAATAATCATTGTTCAACTTTCCAAGTCAACTCTTTGAAACTGATAACATAATTCACTAAAAGTACCGCAAAAGTCTGGGTCTTGAACAAGTTGAGTATTGCGTGATTCGATTACTAATTCGTTTCCATAAACGATTCAAACTTGAGCAACATCATAACGCCCACTAATGAATCAAGAAATGACTGGATTCTCCGAATAATTCATATCGAATACACAGACCTGCGATGGTTTTTCTCTTACAAAATTGAATACTAATTTCGGTAGGTATTAGATACTGAACTACGGAAAAAATATTTGGAGAATTTTATCACGTAAGGTCAATTTGTGAAAGGATCCTTTTTCTATAGAAGATATATGATATTCATGGATATAAAATATCGAAACTTATAGAAATTTGATATTTTTTTTCTATACACACTGTAGAAAACTGAAAATTGACTAGGTCTTGGTACTGGAAACTTTTAGTAAATTCATTTACTTGTACATTTACTGAAATTTTACGGATTTCATACTGCAGAATTTTGATTTTTGCAGTAAAATTCTAGTAAATGAGCTGAACAATATTTTACGATATCGATAGTTTATATATGATTTGTATATAATTTTGATCAATATTTCATCACATTCAATATGAACTCAAAACGTACCAACATTTTCAGTCCAATGTACTGATTAATGACTTTTTTTGCAGTGAATATTCATATATTGTACAAAAATAAGGACCGATGTGATACACAGTAGGAAATTTTGTGTATTTTTAATACACGTGCACGTACCAAACGATCCACTCAAATTTTGTGTTGAATACTGACACAGAGGATGTGAAAAATTAACATAAAAGTCTTGAATTCACATTGGAAATCTGTCAATTTGACACATATGTTTCGATTTTCAACACGAATTTTGAGTGAACCGTTTCTAACTCAAAAATTTCTATTACATATGCAAAAAACTAGCGTCATATTTTAGTTAAATAATACATGAAAAGAAGCACTATTATTCAATAGTAAAATTGAAAGTTATATTCCCCAGGCCTGTGTTATTATAATTCACATACATTTTACTTTGTTTTGCTTCATGATTTTCTAAAATCTATCATTGGCGTAGGTTGAACAAAATCATTGAATCTCGCAAAATCCTATTGAGACTGGAAAAACTTCTAATTGAATCCTGTTTCATCATTTGTCGATGAGATGTGGTGAAATTCAATGGAGCCCATTGAATTCAACCCAGTCTCACTAGGACCCAGACGTGTTGTTCCCAAAATTCACTTGATTCGAGCCTTTTTTCAAGACCAAGAGTTCGCTATTGATGGCCCACTTTATTTGAACTTTTCAACCAGCGGTGAAGCTTGATTGACTTAATAAACTGAGAATAAGGTATCATTCTGGGTTAGCATTATAACTGATCGCTCATAATCGAATGCTTTGCCATATCTACAATTGAGTGGATGAGTAAATTGAGCATATCTAAGATCTGTCTAAAACACGTTCATGAGATGAATTATGATGTCGATTGAGTTCTTGTTCATTTGTTGAATTTCTCAAACAACGTCAGAATCGAGGTTTATCTTTTATCTAAAAAGTGTCCGAAATTTTCAGTCAATGATGCTCTAAATTCATCTATAATTCTTTACCACAGATCCAGTGACAAAATGACATGGTTTCCCAATAGATATTTTCTCTTTCATCAGGACGTAAAAAGTTTTAACAATTTTACTAACGACAAAAAACCAATACAATATTGATTTTCAAACTGAATCCAATTGAAATTCTATGGCGGTTATGACAAAACAACAAGGAAACCGATAGATTTCCACGTGTTGGTTTATATTGGAGTTCATTCATGAAGATGTCCTGACATGTCTGAAAAGTATCCACACTGCTGAGAATTTTCCGTAAGAAGCGATCCGCTCAGAGTTTGTGCGAGAACATACAAAATTATGAAGTTGACAGATTTTCAGTGTCAACTTCACATATTTTTATTGATTTGACACATTTTTCGGTTCATTTTCAACCTGAATCGCGTGTGAACTGTTCAGCATTACTAAGGAGCATGGGTCACAGTGGATCACGGGGTACAATGGATCAGTGCACGTACACTGAGAAAACAGATATCTTGAAAAATACCATAATTTATGGATTTTTGGCGTTGGTCTGACCCGAGTCGAAATATTTACATGAACAAACCTCTAAAAGTCCCATAATTTCTTAGACTTTTATAAAGAAGTATGGTACCTTCCTCTTAAAAGTCCCAGCCATTATGGTACTTTCAGAGATATCTTCACGTAAATATTTTGACTCGAGTGAGACCAACGCCAAAAATGCCCAATTTTTGTCCAATCGTTGTCTGTATATGTCTCAATATTCACTAATTATGAGAATACTAATAATCAGTAATTAAAAAAATCAAGAAAAACTTCAAGAAGATTTCTCTTGTAGACATCGTTTATATCCTAGAAGAATTCTAGAAAACTTAATCACATCTGGTAGCATGGTCTGCAGTATCTTTAACGTGTGTATAAGATATCTCAAGAAACGGAATATTGATTAGCGATATATTAGTGTTCTAACAGCATTGATCCTTTGATGATGTTATCTTCCAGTTGTTCCTAATGTTATTTTTCGGTAATAAAACTAATGTCCCAATGAGGACAGCGTGGTCTGAACAGTGCATCAAACTGTTCGTACATCGTTTTGACTGAAAATCGATCAAGAAAACATTTTTTTTTCATGTAGATTTTCAAGTAATTATTCAGATTATTCTCATAAGAATCTCCTTCAATGAGAGTCATGTACTAAAAATATGCAGAACATGTGTGGAACGTGTATATTCATGAATAATGAAATTTCAACATACTCCAGAAATTTTTGAATATTTTTATTACATTCTCATGATTTCAAATGATTAAAACTCTAATCTGAAGTGAACTCGGAGAGTAAATGGCTCGTATTCGATGCTGAATCATCATTACCTCAGTTTAGGAAGTAACCCGAGCGGGAAAATATTCAAAATTATGCACGGAGAAAATTTTGTAGTAAAAATCAACATATTCATCTCATAGCCGTGGGATGTTCTTGATTGGGACGGAAAGAACCATAAGTATGCGACAGATTATCACAACTCTTCTTGAAGTCGATATGTGAAATAATATGAAAATACAAAGTTATAGTTTCTATCTGTGGTTAATAAATCTTTAATATAAACTCCTCCCTGTGTGCATAATTTATACACATTTTCAGGCAGTTCACATATAACTTGGATATAATTATACATAAATTGTATATTCCTGATTCGTGAATCCTGAATACATCCTCGAAAACTCTGTTCAGAAGGGAAAAATTCTCGTCAGATTTAATTTTGACCCTCTAGAACATAAAAAGGCCTCATGAGGACCCAATATCTTAGGTTCCCTTCGTTTTTATCAAACGATTACCAGTTACGTGCCATGATGTCCTTCCCCTGTCCAAAATGCCTGTTGGAATGTGTTGGAGAGAAATGCTATCGAGAAATGTGATCAAAATGTGATATATCTACCCGTATTAACTATTGGTTTCAACTGTTCTTTCACGTCAGTTCAGAATCTGTTCCGTTGGACAAAATTTTTTGTTAGTTTCTAACAGGATCATCATTATTTGCAGTAACAGACAAAAGCAGATCAAAGATCCATCAGTTTGTGACCGGATTCGCTATTAAAAAAAACCGGTCAAAGGCGGACAGATATTTTCCAACTAATTCTAACAGGAATTTTTCGCAAGATTTTACTCAAGGAAAATATATTTCCGGCCTACTTCCCTTCCAAAAAACAAACTCATTAATAGAATGCACGTATTCATAAATTCAGTAAAGAAGAATTTTGAAATGCAAAAATAAGTGACAATATTTTCCAATTCCAAGCAAACGATGTTCCGGTTTTTGAAAGGAACAAAATTCGAAATGGAATTTTCTTCGTATATAGACACATTTACGGAAAAAATTCCATATATTTATTCCGTGCTCAACGCACGGCAAAACAACCCTATAGATCACAAATAATTTATTTTCAGATCATAATTGAGCTGTTAGAAAATTGGATGAAATTAACGATCTCCATTGCATTCTTCAGGAGTTCTGTACAGCGGTAATTTTATTAAGGAAGCGAGAACATCAAATGGAAGAAATGAGCGTTTTTGCGCATCTATCCTCTGAAATTGACCAACGACTAAAATATCATTATAAAATGATTGAGAATTCAAAACTGCTGGGGGATTATTTTTGAAGGGTGAAAAGAATCAAAAAATTATATACAATTTATATATAATTCAATATTATTTATGATTATATATAAATTGTATATAATTTTGAACATTTTTCCACACTAGTATTCCGACAATAATTCAAGGAAATCTTTTCCCCCATGTTTGGAGCTTAATTCATTTGATTCTTGTTCTTATACAATTTTCAAACATATTTTGAGTATAAATGGTGTCCCATGAATATGGATCATCGAAAGCCCGAACAACTAGAAAATGAGATGGAAAACTTGTGTTTTTTGAGCACAAACCAACAATCCTGATCGAAAGGGTTCAAAAAGAGTCAGGTGATGGAATTCGATTGTTTTTCATATCGAAATATTTCTAATTACATCCATCCATTACAAGAATCAGGTGCAGAAGAAAACGGTAATTCAAAAATGAATTTTTCATCAACTCTACATTAACTGAATACGATTTTTAATTACCTTTGATTATATCATTACTCGAGTGGCGCATACAGACTGGAAAATGAATCAGACTGTTGCAAAAATCGTTTTGAGGTGGAAAAATTAATTCAATCGCATTATCGAACGGGAATCAATTTCAATGGATACTTTAAATTCTATTGATCAATCAATCATCAAACGCGAAAGGTATCATATTGATTCAATCAGTTCTTCTTTTACATCATTCAATTCAATGGAATCATCGATTCTCAAGTATTTTTTCTGTAGAATGATCCATCTCCTTGCATTAACGAAACTAAATCAGTGAACTTTTTTTTTTGCATTATCAAATTATTATGCTTTGATTTGGCTACCACGTAAATCTCTGAGTGAGTATTGACTTTCGAACAGCAAGAACTCACCCCAAGCTTGTCTTTAAAATCAAATTCTTCCAACCCTCATCCAAAAAGCAAAAAGATAAATCCGCATTGGTAACGGAATTTAATTGACTAAGAAGTAATTTGAATTCCCTTCTTACCAGTTCTAACCAATTCTCCAGGATGTTCAGCAAGCAGCCCATCCAAGGTCCTCTCCGCGAGAAGATCGGCGGTGAGCGCGTAATCGGATGGTTGATTCCCGCTCGCCGTTTGCGGAGGTACTTCGTTGACCAGATGCATCCTTCTTCTCAAAGAAGAATTTCTAGTTCTGCGAATTTTGCTGCTGCTTATCTGGCTCGCAGGATTGGTTTGATGATGGCCACTACGCATCGATCTGGTATCGGGATAATCTAGACCAAGAGGCCGATCCTCGGGACGAACATTTCGCGAAGGATTCGTCATCAGATCAAAATCATTCGACCGAACGTGAAAGCAAAAATCCTTCTTTAAAAGTTCCTGTACACACAGTTCACTCTTGTTTTATTTGAATCGAATAGGGAGAAAATTGCATCACAGTCGTCAACCGATAGCCCTTCCCAAGAGAATCAGATTTGTTTTGCCTCAAAAAACAAGGAGCGAAGCACAAGCCTACAATCCCAATTGCGTAGGCATTGAAATCCTTTGATCCTTATTTCATTATCTCTGCATCTTCGAGGGGTTCGAGACATCGAGAAAAAGTAAGAGGGAAAGAACATCCGTTTGCAAATTCTTCTCATTCGTCCTCGATTGCCAACTCGTGAAGAAAATTCGTTTTATTGGAATCGACTGTGGCTGGGGTTTTCCTTATCCTCGATTCTCTGATCAAACACTTGCATATCATATGATTTGAGCGACTCGATACGATGCACATTCAACATCATCATCACTACGATCAACACAATTTATAACAGTCATCATCGATCGATTCCATGATCCATGCGACTACCAACCACACTATTCACTGTACAAGTTCACAATCGACACCAATCGAGATAAATCACTGTTCATCGAATTGTCCAAAATCGTGATCACTGGATAACGTTGGTGATTGAGCATTTTATGTTTTTTCAACCGAGAAGGTATTTCATATTTGGAATTTCGAATCAAATATACATTGCATCACGGTTGATGTTTTGAAACTCGAATGATCGCACGATAGTTTTCAAACTCGATCGAGATGGGTAGAGGAAGAGAGGGACAGAGAGAGAGAGAGAGAGAGAGAGAGAGAGAGAGACAGAAGGAGAGAGAGGGAGAGAGAGGAAGATAGATTGAGAGTTCTCTTCTTGGTCTCTTTGAGGTTCCTCTGGTTTTCCGTGATGACAGTTGCTTCGTACCTGAACCGGGACCAGGACCACCGTGTAGCGGCTGGTAGCGTGGCACACTCCGGCCAAGAGGTAGGAGATAGGATAGGATAGGGTGTTTAACTCGCGCGGTCTCGTTTCGGTTCGGCGGTGGAAGATGGCGGCTTCTGCGGTGGAGCCGCGCGGTGTGGTTGCGGTGTATTTTTGAGGCTGCCGCCCCCAGCCACCGCCGAGACCACCCTGGGTTAGCCTCCTCCCGCTATACCGCCGCCACCGCCGTCGCCGCCGCCGCCGCCACCACTGCCTGCCGCTTGGACACCCCGTGACTCCGCGCCAACCCTCTTGGTGGGGGCTTGCTTTTTCCAGACTGGTGGGGAAAAATCTCCCTGCCCTGCTTTTCCCTTTCCTTTTCTCTCTTTTATCGTTGTTGTTGTTATTCCACTTCTCGTGTCGACCTGCCACGATATGTGCCCCACCAATGACGACTTGACAATAGTTATATACGCACACACACTTCACTTCTTCCTTTCCTCTCCTTCTCCTTCCTCGCGTTCACGACATCTCCATCCATCTCTTATCAAATGTCTTAAAATCTACGGCAAAGATAACAATCCGATTATCGTCTGTCAGGGAACATTCGTGTATTTCCATGATATTTTAGATTGAAATAAAACATCGAATCAGGAACACGTGTTCGTTCATTAATACAATATCGATGACACCTTGGGTCGTCGTTAACAAACCTAAGGTCGTTGCGATTCAAGAGAATCTTCCTTTTTTCCCTTTTTTTTTTTTCTTTCCTCTCGACCGATTTCTTTCCGCTTCCGTCGTTCAACGACTGCCCCGCGTGGGACTTCGAAACGACACTGGGAAGAAAGGGAAAACAAAGACGACAGAAAGGCACCCTCGTGTAGTTGCGTTTAGCACCGGAGTACGAGGGTGTTGCGCGGTACTTGGGGTGCCGCAGGGTGAGAGGAAGTTATGAGGAATAAAGAGACGACCGTAGAAAGAACGATGTGGAAGAGAGAAATATTTAACAACCCTATCAAAGGGTGTATTAAACAAATGCTGCTGCAGATGAGATGCAAATACCGTCAAGTGATGCATGATATTTGAAGATCTTGATATTCAGAGAATAGTTCTTTGTTTGGAATAACACCTTACGCGATGTTGTTCGTTTAACACGGAAAATTTCCTTCGATTCCTTCCAAACATGATTTTATGAGATACTTGTAAAGAGACGTTCTTGAAATTCTGTACCTTCTAGATGAAATTCACTTCGGTGATTTTAACATTCATGTGGATCTTCCATCGGGAGAGTAAAAATATATATACAACAAGATTAAACATTTCTAATTTAATTCTTTTTACAATCGATTCTTGCGTTCACATTTCCATTTCTACAAGCGTTTTAAGGCTTCCCAGCATCTTCCTGTGCAGACATTCTTTCACCAAGAATCTAAATGAGAATACAGGGTTTTATCATCAGATATTTTTGGATAATGTTATGAATGATTCAATCTATAAATTATACTGTTTCTACTACCGCATCTAATGAATGCGTTCTATATTGATTCACATTGAGTGACAAAACGTCGTGAAGTGAATTTGAATTTCTCCCAAAAAGTCCTACAAAGTTTCATGAGATGATATGATGAGTAGAACAAAAACATTTTGTTTTTTTCAGGGCAAAATTCCAAACAGAGATCAGTTTCTCTACTGAAAATGATTTTATGTTTCATCAGAATGTGATTTCCATCGTAAAATTGCTGATAGTTTTATTTTTCCTCTGATGCAACTGTGAATCATGAAAAGGAGATGTGAATTATTTTTCAGAATTTTGTGGGGTAGAAAAAGTTGCCACTAAATTTTCGCAGAGTGCGGCATTCCAAATGATCATCTAAAATACAACACCTAGTCTCTTATCGAGATTCACAGTGGAATTATAATTATCCCATCAGAAGATTCAATCCTTCCGAGTTGTTTCCAATACTTGTGTGTGAATTCGCAAGATATTTTCAAATTTCAATACGGCAACAGATATAGCCATTCACGATATTCAAGCATAAAAAATGAATCGCATAATAAAATAATCGGCGCTGTTTTGAAGAACTCCTCAATTCTGATACATAAAACGTCTGAGGATCGCATTGAACCTAATAAACCGAGCAAGGAACATTTGTTGGTTACACAACAACAGACACATAACAAGATTCACAACAAAACCAGTGCTAGAATCACTTCCAGTGGACTCTGGTCATTCTTCCATGGAGTGTACAAATTCTTACACAGCAGAGAAATTAAGAACTCTCGTAATCTCACACAACACCAAAAGATAGAACATGGGAAAGTAAGAAAAAACGAGAAAACAAAATAAGATTCGCACTAAAAAATATTGTAACACATCAAAGAGTCAGCGGAAGACTATCGATCATGTTGAATCTGTAGCCGACCAAGCCGGACCCCTGAAAATATGGGGGTCGTTCTGTTTGGATCCCTATGTAATCCAACACCCCTAAGGATGAACAATCTAACGCCTTCGCCTCCCCTCATCGCATACGTTTCGTCATTCGTCTGTAGTCCAACGATACGTTGCATTATCCTCATCCCTCGTCCCGTCACATTTATACCATCGAAGATTAGAGATTGTTCGCAATTCTTTTATTCCGATAATATCCAAATGATCCAGCAATGAAAAAGCACGCGGAAAAAAAAGAGGAAAAAGATCTGCAATAAACAAGAAGAATGGACAAAAAGAAGAATGAAAAATCTATAATTGAAAGAGAACAAATTAGTAAATATTACGAGCATCAAAGCGATTGTTATTTGATGAAGAAAACACCCCTATGGAGTAACAATATTTTTTCGGATTGTTCAATTTTAAATAATTGGACCAATTACCCGTCAGTGACCAATTAGACCAGCGGATTTGTTATCTTGGTCATCATTGGCGAGGAATAATCAGTTCACCATTGTTCAATGAACAAACAAGGGAAAAGGAAAATAAAAAGGTAAACAACGAAAGCTGAATGTGATACGAACTTGATCGTTTAGCGACATCGATCAATGAAATCACACCCACATTTTTCTCACCGGCGAAAAATAACACATTCTCTAACAATTGCACGATAAATTCGATTCGATACACTCGTTCATTGTCGAGAAAAGAGAATAAAAATAAAAATGCGAGTGATAGAAATGTGATTAGCTTTTAAATTCACTTTGGATTTTCGCGGCAACTGTGAAGAAAACCCGATGACAACTTCTCTGGTTTCTCGATGTAAGGAGGTGGAGGTTAATGAAGAGCAGAAAGAAGGGATGATGCGAGTTGTACGAAGGTAATCACACACGCTTAGCACATGTTGCCCGGAGGCAATTCTCGAAAAAGGCCGTCGGTCGTCGACGATCCAACCGACGTCTTGGGGGGGTCTTCTTCAAGGGGCCGAGGGGATGATCTAGGAGGGTGAGGGGGGTAGATATTTGAGGGTGGATGAAGGTGATAACGGTGGAGGCGGTGCCAGAGGCGGATCAGAGTTTTTCACAACAGTGCGCATGCGAATACTTTTATACCCCACCAAAAGCTGCCGTCCCGCTTCGGTGTTCTTAAAGGCTTCTTAGGGTGAGTTTTCTACTCCTTTACCTCCCTTTCCAACCCCCCCCCCCTCCCCCCGAACACCCCTCATGTGACACGTAGGCGAAGGACTGTGTGCGACTAAAGGGTTACCTTCTTACACTCGTATCTACACGCAAGGTGCTTGCGGATGGTGTTCTGGTGCTTCCAGAAATTCCTGGTTCACCATATGTTGGTTCCCTGTCGAAAAATATGACATTATAACATACTACAAAGAAATTTTACCGTAGCTCGATATATATTCTTTGCAATCCTTCACGTTAAAGTTCATCTTACTTGAAGTACTGATTTGTTTGTATGATAAGTGTGCTGAAAAAAATTACTGTGCACTTTATTTGCAAGTATTTGTCAAAAAATTTTGCATACTCAAGGGAGAACATTCTTGCAAATTCGTTAGAAATCTCCTACATAGCGTGAATTGGTGAAGATGCATGTTATCTAGAGCTCAACATCCATCTCCGTCCTAGATAGGAGACAACAAGTGATCCAGGTTTGACCCGACAGTAACTCAGTCTCGATCAAAGTCTATAATGAAAAATTACCGAAACTTTGTAAAGCCTTGAGATGATTATCTTGTCCGAGATCGGCCCACATGATCAAACAAAACCTAGTCAAAGTTGTATCATATATGATTTTCCGTCAAGCCTGCGTCTAATTCTTGTTTGGCTCATAGGTAATCCTTCAATCTCCACCTAACGTTTCTCAAAACTTTCATGCACTGACAGAAAAACGAGCTGGTTGGAACATTCGTGGTCACAATAACTTGGAATCTGGTTCGATCCACCAGGAAATGTGATTGTGATGTCCAAAAAAAGTGGTTGAAGCCAAAATGAACTACATATTCTGGTTATTACACCAAAAAAATAATCTGGTTTTCCTGACCTGAAAAATGTAGTTAATTTTAGCTTCAACCACTTCTTCTGGATATCACAATCACATTTCCTGATGAATCGAACCAGATTTCAAGTTATTGCGACCACGAATGTTCCGACCAGCTCGTTTGTTTGTGAATGTGCACACTAATCTGATCTCATTCATCAATACTCTTATGTTGAACCTCTATTAACCAGATAAGAATTCCATCAATTTTCACGGGTAAAGATTGATCATGTGTACAAAAAGTAAACTTTGTACAATTTTGGACAAACCACCCTTGATGAAAAAGAACGTACTCTCAGTGGGAAACTGGAGTACACAAGAGGAAAAACAAAATGCAGATAACGTGGTTAGCCTCAATTGACTCTTCCCGTTGAAAAAGTGTGATAAGAGTTCATAGAACATATGAGCACGCTTTAATGCTGCATGCTTCATAAACGCTGTAAAAACCTTCAAATCATATGTTTGTGATGTTTAAAAGGGATAATTTGCGGGATATCATGAGTATTATATTTTCACTTCAAAATTCCTTGAATTATTGCTTATATGCACGGAGAAGAAATATCGTGGAATGATCGCTAGAAAAAATAGTAAACTGGGGATAACTACGAATTTCTGTACACAGTCGCTAACAGAGACGGGTAATGGTTCCTGTTTTATGATACTATATTGTATTTCAATATACCAAAATGGGAACCATTACTCGTCTCCGTTGCACGGAGAAGAAAACTAACAATAATATTGTTGAATTGACAATAAAATATTGTTATATATCAACCCACAATAAATATCGTAGGAATATAACCGTCACTATTGCTTAACTAGCAACGATATTATATTGTCAACATTATTAACAATTCAAATATTCAGTTTTGCAATATCATGTGGTTATATCAATAATTTATATCTACTTATTCGAAAAAAAATCACTTTTGACTGAGGAACAAAATCTCTCATCCAAAGTTATCCCTAAAAACATTCTATCACGATGTGGTTTGATTCATATGTGAAGAAAAGGCGATTGTAAGTTCCAATGTTGGAAAGTTGCCTTAGCGAGATTCGAACCCGGGTCCTCCGGAAGTGGGAAACAAAGCATTTATCACATCAGCAGATCTCCAAGACGAGAACTGAGTACTTGAATTGCCATTTATGGTAATCCCCGACTTTGTTCAGAGTTAACGATGAAAATATATTCAAGCCAAACATAAGATTGTGCACATTGAATGAATTCCCGAGTCGAAAAATTTTAACGGTTTTTGTCCTCTTATTTCATTTTCAAACTGACCTTGTCCCGATGGTTGATTATTGCGGACAAAAACAGTGCTTTTCCAAGATTTTAGTCTGAAATTTTCCTCCAGCGAGTGAAAGTGATTGAGGACAAATTCAGACTAAAATCTTGAAAAAGTACCATTTTTGTCCGCAATTATCAACTATCGGGACAAAATAAGTCTAAACATGAAACAAGAGGACAAAAGCCGTCCAAATTTTTCAAGCCGGGAATGAACTAGGATTTGAACCAGAGGAATTTTTTCAGAAACCAATGAAACTCGTCAAATGTGTTTGTTGAACTCATGTACGGTTTGTTATTCAATCAGAAATTGGGATTGATTTTTATGTTTGTGAATTCAAGAATAATTTCATCGAAGAAGGGTTTGTAAAAGAATGTATATCACTCTGATATCATTTTTAACTGTCTCCTGAAGTGGATCAAAATAATTTCTCACGGGAATAAAATTATACCGCTTTGTATGTTCAGAATATAAAGCTGTTTTGACAAAGAATGGATTTTTGTACCTCAATTTTTTTTGTTAATTCTATGATACTTCTTATTGTTGTCGTTGCTTGATATTGTTTTGTCAAATCAACAATGTTTATTGTGAGTTGGAATGGCAACTCATATTGTCATTTTAACCAGTGATTTTCAGCAATACAATTCTTGTTAACGAAACAATCTGCTGTTGCTGTACGAACAACAACTTATTGCATAACCAGCAATAAAATGTTGATAATTCTTATGTTGCTGGTTCTAGCATACACATTTTTCACCGTGTAGGGACTGGGTACAGAAATTCGTAGTTGTGACCAGTTTACGATCTTCTCTAGTGATCATTCCATGATCTTTTTTCTCCGTGTAACACTTGAATGGTGCTCAATAAAGTGAAGTGAAGCTAACAGCAGACCCACCAATGTCTCCGTTGCCTCCACGTAGACTCCACGGAGCCTGGACGTTATCCACGTGGAGATCACGTAAATGCAACGAAGTGACGGTTCGTCATGGAGTAACTGGTGAGTGTTCTGTTAGGTGAGCCATGAACTTTCAATGCAAAAAATATGAAATACATAAAAATGGATAAAGTATCTCGCACGGAGAGCAACTTGTAGTTGAACTTACTATAAGATTATTGCGGCTGAGGAACAGACTGAATTTCCAATGGAATTTACTGTCAAACATTGGAAATTTGATCAGGCATCTATTGTCTCATCATAGTAAATTGCATTGTAAGTTCAGTCTGTTCCTCGGTTACGAAGTACAATAATGAATTGAACTCTGAATTCCTCTCCGTGTATGATATCTTGAGGTTACCAGTTTGATTGTCAACAAACGAACATAACCCTGAATGAGAAAGATGTTTGAAACTTTATGTATTGTCCACAACTGTGAGTGAATGCATATACAGTGTGCAATAAGTGGATATGAACTGATTTTTGTAGTGAAATCTCACTGACCCAATCAGTCAGGGAAACTTTCAACTACAAAACCAGTGACTATTCACTGATATTTTCCTGATTCTATTCAGCGGTTGACTTTAAACTGTACACTGAGAGGAATTTATAGTAATTTCCAATGGAATTATAGGAATGGGGGAACATACTGACTTCCCATGAAATTTATCGTAAAATATTTGATGAGGTTTCTATAGTTATGTCATAGTGAATTTCATGATATTACAGTGAATTTCAATCGAAGTCACTATGTTCCCCATTCCAATAATTCCGTAGTAAAATTAACTATGAACTTCTCTGAGATTTCACTGATTCGAATTTAGAGAGCAGAAAGCTGGATCTCTTTTTATAATATTGGCCCTGAGAGGAATTCTTATAGTGACTGTAACTAAAACGTCTCAACTAAATACTCGTAATGCCAGCTCCTGAAAATTTGACTGATTCAACGAAGAAATCATAGTTAATATAATCAAGCTTGTTTCCGTATTCGATTGTTTTTGGAAACTTTTGTTTCTTCCACACGTAGGGGTCATGAGTGACAGTGGATCACGTTTGTTTTCATGCTCTATAACATCGAAAGTAGTGAACGTTTCAGCATGGAGGTTCATTTACGTATACAATATTCCCTCGCCCACAAAATGAACAAGCAATATTGTTAATTTACGTACATGAAATACCAAGTTTTTATCATTCGATCCACTGTACCCCATATCTGGGTTACACGGGATAATTTCATGGATCAGACCCTCAGAACCTTGAAATTTCTCTCAGTAACGCTGTAAGGTGGTGGGAGGAAAGCCTTTCAAGTTTGCAGCAGTTCTGATTGTTAATCCATCTTTGTTCACAAGATTCACAACCTACATCAATTTTTCATTCAGGTTTTCGACACACGATTTCAAGGCATCTTGAATTGTAACGGAGAGATGGAATATTATTGAAAACGGTTCAACCAATCAAGGTTATATTATTTAGTAAGCATTCGCTTATGGGACAAACTAGAACACGATCCACTGGTATAAAATGGTTATTGATCCACTGTACTTTACTCGTACACTTATGTATGAAAATTTATTTCTGAACAAATAATCAATCCGTGAAGAAAAATGACTTGCAAACCCTTCACTTTAGATGTTCATAAGCAAGTGAAAATGCAGACCTGAGTCAGTTCACATACATTCTCATAAAAACAAGACATATTGAATTCTTCGTAAATATAAAATCCAGACCCACATAGCACTACATGTCTCAGAAATATTCCCAGAATATTACGAATGTCTCATTTGAAACATTCCAGTTGAATTGTCCCCAGAAGATTGTATAAATATTACGTAAACAATATTTCATGGTGAATATTCTGACAATCTTCTCTTTGGAATATCGCATATCAGTGATGCCAGAAAAAACAGTGCGGACCGAAAAATCAGCCCCTCCATTGTTCACACAATGACACGTTCGTATACGTGTGACTCACATGTATACGAAAGTTTCATCGTGTACACGTTAGAGGGGCTGATTTTTCGGTCCACACAGTCTTTCCTGGCATCACTGTCGCATATATTACATTTTGAAATGTTCTGACAATGTTATGATTGAAATATTCTGTGAATAGAACGATTCTGAAATTTTTCAAAGTCCGGGTTTGGGATGGTTAGAAAGTTGAAGGAACATTATTTTGTTATTCATGCTAATCGATTCAAACTTGATCAGAAGTGTGAATATTTGTCCATTACAAAGATGTTCTCTTCAAATGGAATTCTTTTTTCAAAGAAAAATGAGTAGGATTTGTGAAAGAGGATTTTTTCAATTTCAAACGTTCACTGAGAAAAAACATTTGTTATTGTGAATGAAAAATTTTGATCAACAAATTTTCTTCGTCGATACAAATGCTTAGTTTATAGTGGAAGAAAAATTGTTTGCCTTGAAATAAATCCCACACTGAGAGAAGAGCGATTTGGAGGTTATACAATACAATATTCACGACCAAATTCGCTGTGTGTCACTCAATTCCTAAACGTCTAGTAATTGAGTGTTACACAGCAAATTTGGTTATGAATATTGTATTCTATAATAACGATTGTAGAACACTGAGTAATGTAAAGCAAAATTTCAGTAATGTTTCTTGAAATTTCGTGAAACCTCTCTGAAAGTTCAGTAATATTCAGATTTATCGATCAAATATAATACTATTTACTGAACCTCCAAATCGCTCTTCTCTCAGTGCATCTTTTACCGGTAATCAAATTATTTTATTCCACTGAAAAATTTGATGTATTACGCTGAAGAACACATGATTGATCAAGAAAACGCCTGCACAACCCAATCATTCAAAAAGGCCTTCTTAATGAATCGTTCATCTTATGGAGACAAATTTTCGAAATTCTTATATCAATTCATTTTGGCACTTGGTAAAATTTGCCAGAGGGCTTTTCAAAAAAAGTGTCTCTCAAGTGGTATCCATTCAACATTTCAGAAGATTTCCCACGGAGACAGATTTTTGAAAATTTTTCATGAATTTGCTCCAGCACTTGGTAAATTTTGAGAGTGCACTTATAGAAAAACGTTCCTCTCAAGTGCTATTCATTCTTCATTTCAGAAGATTCTGAATCAATTAGTCTTCATCCCACGGCAACAAATTCTCTAAGTTTCTCCATCGATCTTACTCAGCACTTTGTAAAATTTCAAAGTCAAGGTAAAAAAAAACCTCTCTCCCACGATCTACTCATCTTTTATGCCAGAAAATTCTGAATCGGTTGGTCGATATTTCACTGAAACGAATTTTTGAAACTCCCATCACGATATTTACAATAAATGACACTTTGAGAGTGGTGTTGTCATCTCGGAGATTCGCTGATGTGATAGAAGCCTTGACTCTCACTCGCACAATCCGGGTTCAATCGCCCACTGGGGGAACTTCCTAATAATTGACTTCGAAGCAGGTTCCCTTCCATTTGAAGTGATTCTGGTCAAGCTCGTTCAACATTTGTAAAATTAAACTCTGAATACATTTTTTTTCAATCCAAAGTAATATTAATATTTTTCAAGCTCTCTAATATATACGATTGTTACCATTTTTTCGGTACTTAATATCGCAGAATGTCAGAATGTCTCCAGAATGTTACCTCAATGATTCCAGCAATGTTTCAGAATATCTCCAGAATGTTATGAAGATGGTTACATAAGACATCCTACAGACATTCTGACGATCTTCTTGAGACATTTCCCAGAATATTACACATTCCAAGTGTAACCTCGGGAAAAAATCATCAGATCTAATCAGATCTGAGCAGATCTAAATCGTCAGATCTGACCAGATCTAAATTTTGGTCAGATCTAAACAGATCTGAGTAGATCTGGATGGATCTAACTAGATCTAAACAGATCTTACTAGATCTAGATGGTTTATGGTAAATATTGTTAGATCTGATCAGATCTCCATAAACACGGAGAAAAAAGATATAAGAATTTTTGCTATTTTTCATGCTAAACCTGAAACAGAAAGGTTTGTAAAATCATTTTTCACATGAAAATATGGAGGATTATGAATTAATAGCCAAATTTTACAAAGCGTATAGTAAAATTTGACTATTCATTCATAATCTTGACATCTGATAACGGTATGACAAAAGGTCTTAATTGTAAATCTGTATATATCGATAATTACATCGAACTGAATGTTGATTCCGCCACATCCAACTCATGAAATTTGATAACTGTTACCAAACGCTAATATATATATAATTGAATACTTTTCTTAGTGTGAGTCTTCACCAAATCGCATCTGATCTGCTCAGATCTAATGAGATCTCATCAGATCTGAGCGCATTTTATCAGATATAGGAGCAGATTCAATCAGATCTGAGCAGATCAAGTGAGATCTGGGAAGATCTACTGAGAATCCTCCAGGTCTAATGCTGATGAGAATTGAATTTCATATTATGCAAAAGCAGATCTGAACAGATCCAATCAGATCTGAGCAGATCTAGTCAGATATAAGGGAAAATCCAATCAAATATGATTGATCCAATAAAGAGATCTGTTCAGATGTGACTAGATCTGTTCAGATCTAGTCAGATCTAGTCAGATCTAGTCAGATCGAGTCATGTATAGGGTTAGATCTAATCAGATCTGATTAACCCAAAAAAAAGATCTGTTCAGATCTGATTAGATCTGATCAGATCCGATTAGATCTAATGATTTTTCCCGGGACATTCTAACTTATATAATATTATACTCATATTGTAGGGATATCCGGTGCTATGTGGGGACTCACATGTTATCAGTAGCAATTGTACACTGAACACACGTTATGACAACTTGCAGTTCAGTGGCATTCCAAGATGGGGTTAAGAAAGGGAGCCTAAACAGTGATAGTACTTGCGTGTACAGTCGTTTTATGAGCTCAATGCGTGCGCTGGTCCACTGTGACCCATGCTCCCCTATAAAACGTGTGAGTCAAAATTGTGGAAATTTCCGCTTCAAATTCTGCAATTTACCCACCCAGCACCACAGGCCCAGGAGAATTCATAAAGAATTCTCATTGAAGTGATTGCGTTTTTTATGAATTCTTCGAGAATTCTTCTGGGACTGTTGTGCTGTGGGGGGTAGATCATCGAGGGTCTAAAGGCTCAATTGATTTTCAATGCGTATTTTTCTCTACAATGGCAGTGCTATCTCCAAAAGCCATTTATTCTCCCACGCAGAAACGTAGTAACAATCCCTGATATAGGTTATAAATTAGAATCAAACAATAGTTTCCCTGGTCGACATTGCGATAAAAGTGGATAAAATGTTCAAAAATGAGACAAAAATGAACACAAGTGTCATTTCTTTAACTTTGTTCATACGATTTCTGTAGATTCTTATCTATTTTATTATTTTGGATGAATTTACAAGTCATCCTAACCATGATTTATAAATTATCCTATCATAGTGTAGCTGACTATTGGAAAGTAGTTGTGTCCACTAAGAATCAAGTAATTTCAATCCTGATATTTGGTTACATCGAACAATAAAAAATAAGTAAGGGATACTAAGAAAAATAGTTGATACGTTATTTTACTAGTGTTCTTAGATAATGGCAACTACTACTTTCTCTCAGTGTGGATAAAAATTTTGTCCAGTTAGTTGAAAGATCGATTTTAATTATCACGTTATTACTGTCCCCTCATGTAAATTGCTGATCTGCTGTTTGCTGAAAGCGATAGTGGGTTATATTCTGAAATTGTCGATGAACAAATGATGATTCTTGATGTATTCATTGTTGTGTATGAATATTCCTTGTAGGCTTCCTTTGTATGTTCACATCTCCAAGTAAATTGAATTATCAACTTCGATCCCCATCATAATATTTCATAATTTCTGTCCATTGATATGTCAACGTAAGGATCGACTGATTTTGGCGAGTTTCATCCCAAAGTGATTGAAAATGAATACAAAACACGATTCTTCAGTTCCCATTGAATGTAAATACAACCGGAAAAAAACCGAACGGAAAAATGGATTTATCATTACTGTTCCGTATCTTTATCACTACTGTCCTTCTATCTCTGATGTGAGTATTCATCTTGATTTTCTCATCGTATTTCATTTAGATGAATAACAGTTCAATCACTGGGTTAGAAAAGATGCTGTTGAAGATGAAAGAAAGAGCTTCAGTCAAAAGACAACAAAAAAAACACACACTTATTGTTACTTGTCCTGACTACCAAGTAGCTGCAGTAGATGGTCGAAGATCGACTGTTTCAGTAGTTGCTGTAACTATTCCTTTTGTTCCGTGTGTGATGTCATATATCTAATATACATATATTGCCATATAACGAATGGACTTTATTCGGTAGTTAAATGGTCATACACTGAGAAAACGTTTGTTCCGGCGAAACAAAATTTTGGTTGAAATGAACGCAAAGGAACTTTTTGGTTGGCTGGAATGTAATTTATTCAGGATAAATAAAATTCATTTGTCTGTATGGAAGCCTTGATTATTGTGAATCAAATTTTGTTCCCCCCAAATAAATTTTATCTCAGTCAACCAAAAATTTTTCTTTGCCTTCATTTCAACCAAAATTTCGTTTGGCTGGAACAAACTGTGTTCTCAGTGTACATATGTAGCATATAGAGGCCATATGGGATCAATTTTTATTGAAAGAATGCTGGGTGAATCATCCCTGGTAAAAAGTGTCATAAAAATTGAATCTGAATATGAACCGAGAGTAAAATTACACTTCCTTTCGCAAACGTAGGGGAGCATGAGTCACAGTGGATCAGCGCACGTATTCAGTTCATTAAGCGACTGTACACGCAAGTAGTATCACTTTTCAGGTCCTCTTTTTCATCCTCATCTTGGAATGCTACTGAACTGCAAGTTGTCATCACGTGTATTCAGTGTACAGTTGCTACTGATAACATGTGAGTCTGGATTTTATATTTAGTAAGAATTTAATATGTCTTGTTTTTATAAGAATGTATGTGAGTTGACTCAGGTCTACATTTTTACTTGCTTATTAACATCTAAAGTGAAGGGTTCGCAAATCATTTTCATTTACGGATTGATTACTTGTTCAGAAATAAATTTGAATATATAAGTGTACGAGTGGGGTACAGTGGATCAGGGACTATTTCATACCAGTGGATCGTGTTCTAGTTTGTCCCATAAGCAAATGCTTACTAAATAATATAACACTGATTGGTTGAACCGTTTTCAATAATATTCCATCTCTCCGTTACAATTCAAGATGCCTTGAAATCGTGTGTCGGAAACCGAATGAAAAATTGATGTAGGTTGTGAATCTTGTGAACAAAGATGGATTGAAAATCAGAACTGCTGCAAAATTGAAAGGCGTTCCTCTCACCACCTTACAGCGTTACTGTGAGAAATTTGAAGGTTCTCAGAATCTGATCCATGAAATTATCCACTGTAACCTAGATATGGGATACAGTTGATCAAATTATAAAATTCCAGAAGATGATAAAAACTTGGTATTTCATTTACGCAAATCAACAATATTGCTTGTCCATTTCGTGGGCGAGGGAATATTGTATATGTATATGAACTTCCATGCTGAAACGTCCACTACTTTTGAATTTATAGAGCATGAAAACAAAAGTGATCCATTGTGACCAATGCTCCCCTACATCATATTTTTACCAGGGATGGATTAACGAAACAAACTCATCATAATTATCGGTAATAATACAGCATTTCGTCATGTGCCGATTAAGATTGGCTCTACACATATTACTAAGCTTCACAATAAGTTTTACACCACGCTATATTCTATCGTCAGCGTTGATGCACGGAGAAAAAAACTAGCAATAATATTGCTGAATCGACAATAAAATATTGTCATATATCAACCCACAATAGAATCGTAAAAACATTGTTCAAGATTGTTGAATTGGCAATTTTATTGTCAACGAGACAACTATGTGTGGTTAGAGAAACAAAAATTATTGTATATCCAACAATAAAATTTCCACAATTTACTTATTGCTAGTCCTACGAAACACATTTTTCTCATTGTGGAAGCAAGAAATTTTTATGTAAACAATGCTTCCTACAATTCAACATAACGGTTTCTGTCCAGTACCAAATACCTGTCACACAGAAGATTTATGGTTTCAAGTTACCAAGTTACAAAATTCGAAACATGTTTTGAAAACTGAATACGGCTACAGAAAGAATTTCTTTCATTCATTTGTACAAACTTTTCTGAAACCTTGTGAGTTCTAGAAGGGATTTCTGAAGTAAATTTCTACTCTGATCAAAGAATCCAATCCGTTCTTATCAAACGAAACAAACCTCACAAAAATCGATCAATGCCCAATCTTGATAGGAACGAATGAGATTTTACTTTCAGTAGAGTAGGGAGTCCCGCTGGAGTTATTTCTAAATATTTCGTGAAACTAGATACGAATTAACGATTTCCATGTTACGTCCCCGACCATCTCCAACTCCAAATCTGAAAATAATAATCACAACATTCTGATGAAACAGAGGGTACATCAAATGAGATTCTCAATACTAACGTGCATAATTCACACGCGTACAGTTTATTCGTTTAAAATACAATTGAAAATAGATGATGGAACAACTTTGAGGAAGACTTTTATAATTCACATCAAGTAGATCTGTAATTATCCAACGACTCCTTGCTAACTCTTGCATATTTAAAGAGAATGTGAGGAATAGGTTGTCAGATATTCAGGAATTTGTTCAGTTTATCAAGTGTAGAAATAATACAAGGGAAACTATGTGACGTGCAGTAAATCGATATTTGCTTTGTAACATTGATGAATCTCTTACGGTTCGTTAACATGATTATACATTGATGGAAGTGGATGACAAGAATATTCTATATTCGATAGAGTGACATATCAATATTCTTGATCAAAGTATACGCCATTATCGTGGCAAGATTTCTTAGTGGAAACCCGATGTCCGGTAGTACAAGAACCCGACGAGAAGCCCTGTATGCCGATTACTCGTCTCACTGCGTTTAATCTGATATAAAAGCCCACCTCCACAGACCGAGAGAACTCCTTAACGTGACTACTCCTTTGGTTTCTCTTGACAATCTTGTTATGTCGGATCCACCTAAGTCTATGACGACGCCGAGACTGCTACCGCTATGTTGTTTCGGAATGATACATATATGCGAGGAACAATCAAATTAGATAGAATTAACACAGAATTACGTCCTACGTGCACCGTGAGAAACATAGGTGAGAAAGGTATTTTATAACACCTCAAGAGAGGAACTAACTAGAATGAAATGACAAAAATGATAAAAATGTTTCAATACAATATCGATGTCGAGGGATACATCCCTCGTCCTTTAACTTGTATACGTGATTTAATTCTCACTCGTTTTCTGCAAAGATCAGCTGCCCTATATAGGAAAATTGTCAAGGTACAGAGGATCAGAGGTTGCGTGGTGTGTGCGGCAACCCAGCAGGGGGTTAGAAATCATAGGGAGGGAAAGAGAGTAGTGGTGTGTAAGGATGAGAGAGCAGCTCGTCGCGAAGAAAATAAGAAAGCAAATTACCTAGCAGTCACCTACCCCAGTCACGGGGTGAGGTGTCGATATGACATGTAAGGGGGGTGAGAACGGAGGGAGTCCTACTACCAAAACCAGGCAACCCCTGGGGTTTATTACAAGGGTGGAATCAAATACACCGGGTGTCAAAAAATGAAACGCCACCCCATCGTCACTTGCCTCTTCTTTCTCTTCACACTCGCGTTGTTTTTTTTCTCTTCTTTTTCTATACCCGGAAAAATGCCGTCGGGATGAGGTCACGGTGAGTTAGAGGGAATAGAAAGGGACGAACGTAAAGGAGTCCGTATCAAGGATGAGAATACAGTTCTTTGCGGAATGAGAGTCTGTGGATCGTTTCTTACTCCACGTACCATCGTTCGGATTTAATGAAAAAAAAGAAGAAGGAAAACAGAGTGGAAAGGTGAGAGACAGATCATTTTTTATGACCTTCGACATATGTTGTTGGGTGTTGTTTCTCGAATTCAATATCCACGTGATTTCCTTCTTCAAATAATAAGGATGAAATCATTTCTCAGCTCCTCACAATAAATTAAGAAATATTAACAAATCTGTCTTCACGAATACCTACATAGAGATAAGAATAATCGATTTTTTATTCCAGGTAGGAGTTCGTTATCTTTCAATTTCTCATAGAAAATACTTATCGCAATGCACAGTAGATTTTCACTTTGCCTCACTTCGCATATTTAGGGGTGAGTTTTAAAGGAGCACACGCACCCCTTCCCATTCTCCACATCGTCACCCCATTTGCCGGCTTCGCGCTCTTGTTTGTTTCGTAATCTTTAAGATCGGAAGGGTTCGCAGTTCTCTCTTAAGACACCGGATATCTATTGTCCTTCGAGCATTCGAGTTTGTTCCCCATTCAGAACCGAATACAAATATTTTCCAGAAAGATGGATTGAAATTTTGCAATATATATGAGATTGGTGAATTTGATTGGAAAGAAAGATTTGAAAAAATCATTAAAATGAAGAACAATGACGAATTTGAATGAAAAGTTTTGGACAATTCATTTACTAGTCGTTAGAATGAAACTTATCGCAGAAACGATCTTGAAAGAGGGGATGTAAGAAACGACTGGTGATTAAATATTATGAGCGACGGAATCTTCTGAGAAACCTCGCCTATTGGGGACGTTACTTAGCATAATTAAGGGATTTCTCCTCCAAAGGAGACTACAAATCCTGGTTACCTAACAAGCGATGGGTAACAGACGATGGTTTCAGACCACGTAAGATAATGTTATGATGTTCGTTTTATAAACTAATCTTTCTCAGCTATTCAAAATGTCTGATTTTGATTAATCCATTACAAGATACTTCAAGTTCGGAGTTTGTAGTTGAACTCCCATTCATTGTGAGTAATTCGTGGAAATCTATGGAACGTAGCGAGGTTAGAATCGCCTACTCGGACACAAATCAAGAGAAAGAGGGTCCGTCACCGTCGTAAGACTGTCTCGTCATTCGCAGGATGAGTTACGCAAACCTCTCCTTTGTCGTCATTCGCCACCCCTCAGACTCCTCTTGACTTGTTCACCGTCTCCGAGCAACCTCCGATTACCCTTGGTTACGAAGACATTCTAGATGTCGCGAATCAAACGGAAAACCTCCGGATACGCTGAAACTATTGAAAACAACAAAATATTCCGTACATCAGAATGAGAAAGATAGTTATCTCTCGTCATAAATCACGGAACCCATGAAAAAAGTCGTCAAAATTCATGGTATCGGTATATTTCCTAAAATAATATGACATTTAGATTCAAACTGTATCTCACTGACCATCGTTTTATTTGTCCTGGGGATGAATGTATCGAGATCGGGACACCCGACGCCTTCTTTCGTTGTCTCTTTTTTCCTTTTTAGCAATGGAAGGATCACGAGCGAAATGATCCAGTGATATTTGATCGTCTATATACCGTGGGGGCAAACGGTAATCCCCATTTCCATGCAAATCGTACAGCCATAACTCCCAACTGTGTGTATATAAGATCGTGGGGAAGGAAGAAAAAATTGAAGCATTAGTAGTTAGTTCCACGCCGTGGATCACGGTTGATGAGGTCAATGTTGTTGATTGCATTTGGTATGGAGATCATTGTGTTATGGTGAACGACCATATCACACGATCGATAATAAATTTCACGAATTTTAAGTTATATCAGGCTCTGGAAAGTTTGGGAAGCCTCAATCGATGGACGATACAATAGATACGAAATTTCATACACATGATGAAAAGAAAGAGAGGATGAATTTCAATTCCTCTTCCATCAAACTCCTTATCAATCTTGAAACGCAAGAGGGTAGGTACCGATAGAATGCGTGTCGAAACGAAGGATTGATAATCGATTCTCATTGTTAACAGTCTAACCTATCCATTCGATGAGAATGAGTAAAGCATCTCCATGTGCTGCCACTGCTGGACTTTGAGGGTTGAGGACATCATGGTCTCGAGGGAAATGATTCCACTTTGCAAGGGACGAATGGAAATGACCCCAGAATCGCCTCTAGCACGATTCTCTCTTGGGTCGTTCTCGGTCAGAGGACGATGACGACTACTAAGCTGCCTCAACAGAATATCAGAACCATTCCGATCGAGTATAGTAGTGGTTGAACACAACATCCTCAGTTCATCAATTCATTCGAGTCAATTAACATGCATAATCGGGTGTAAGAACCGGTAATGGGATGCAATACTATTGTATACTTCATTGTCATCTGAAACTGTGGTTGGAACTAATTCGATTCATTCTGAATGAAACATCATGTTACTCAAAGAAGTACTTCATCTCGAATGAATTGCATTTTGCCAACGAATTTTCATTCCAAATTTCCATCAAATTATCAATTTTTTCTACTTGTGATCAGTACAAAATTACCAGCGTGAATAATTTTGGAAAATACAGTATCATCGCTATCCGTGTGCATCGATCGAAATTGCAACATTGTTCGATGGATTAAATAAAACCTCCGATCGCATGAAAAAAAAGCATACCATCCTATCAAATGAAGCAACTTCATTGTGCAATCATAATCCTTCGATATACGTACACATCCATATGGAAATGGATACATGTATGACGTAACGAGCACTGATGAGAACGCTTGTCAAAATCTCTTTTGCCCGGGTCGAAATGCGTTTCCAACGGAGTTCATTAATGGATTAAAAGTATTCAGGTGATTAGCTTCGGTCAGTGTGCGAATTGTCCATTACCGATGCAGAATGCAAAATGCAAAATGCACGTTATCCAAACTTAACATTTACATACAAAAAAGGGGTGGTTGAATAAAGTGTACAAATCAGAACTATCAAGTTCTTCTAATATCGATCGATCTGATTGATATGAACACCGAGTAACGTGTGTGTCCCCTTTTGCCCTTGTATATGAGGGTTGAATTTTAAAACTACCCCCGTGGGAGAGCGGGATGGATGTAGAACTTGTACGTCTTTCCAAATCAGACTGTATGTGGTCCTGTTCTTGCGTGAGGAGGTACAAATCCCTCAGGATCACACGTGTCGATATCCATTTTGGCCCAAGTGATCGTCTATAGGCTCGACAAGGAGGAAGATACAGTTTAATACTTTCGAATACACGACTTTCAAACTTATACGCAGACAAAATAAAACTGTACATACGATACACCCCTCGCTTTAGACATATTTTCTTTTCTTCGTAAAGCGAAGTATCAGGTGACGAGTCGGTCGTGGCTGTTAAAGATGCGCTGGTGACAGTTTATCAAATTGCAGACTTGGCCTTCCCTCGCTCTGCCTACTCGTTTCACTCGTAAAGGGATGTATATAAGGGTCGTGAGGTGGAATTGGAGGTAGCGAGGTAGGAAGAGGGTGGCTTATTAGAGCCACGACAGCAGCCTGAACTCCACCTTGAAACCTCCGACCGACCGCCACCCGACCGTACACGTCTTACCACCTTTGCTTCCTTCTATCCATCCACCCCATACCCTTCACGACCTCTATCACCCTCAGCCTGTCCCTCTTCTTCTTCTTCTTCTTCGTCTTCTTACAATGAAACGACAATACCTAGTGTTCAAGCACCAAGAAAAGGGTCACATGGGACATTTCGACGTACTTTGGTGTTCGTCGTCTCTTTAATTTACGGGTTCACAAACGATGCTTTCACAACGACCAGCGAGAGAATTATTATTTTTCGACAAAAAAGAAAAAGGTATCATGGCGTGATATTGATTGAATATAAATTTCCTATGTACATCATATACGCAGAGGAATCTATAACCATTGCAACTATATGAATAGTTGTTATTACTATGAAGAGATTATCCAAACTGTTTATATGGTTGTCCTGAAATAGTTGATGTGACGATTTAAATTTCTCTCAGAGTAGAATTTTGCCTCCCCTATGCAAATTCAATCCAAAATTTACTCCAGCGCTTTTTAGACCCCAAACATGGAAAGGATTGACGATACATTCAAAAACTTTGATTGAAATCCTTATATACCCAAACAAACGGTAGAGCCCTTACAAATGCAGCATCTTTCTCCCGTGATAAATTCTTCAAATATTTATCAACCATGTCCTTTCAAACCTCTTTTTCCATCACCAGATTCCGTCGCCGCACTTCCGTTCTCCTCTCCACCGAGTGTGTCAATTCTGATGCCTATATTGACGTTCGACAAATACGCTCCTTGTCGCAACTGTCAGCTCTTGACAAGGTCCTGACAATCGAAGGAAGAAAAGAACGAATTGAAATACATCGTTTCCCTCTATACTATTTGTGTTTGTAGAATGTTTTTGAACGTGCATCCAAATATGAATTAGAAAAGTGAACAAATTCGAGTAATAAGAAGTAATATATACACTTGTATGAACAATGAAAATCACGTGATGCGTGATGAGTTTCCTAGAGCGCAGGTCCCAATTTATCTTATTCAATAGCGAATCACATCGCATGTTCTCGACACCTCGCTACAATATAACTGGCAACTGATATATTTTTTTCTTAAACAGAGCAACGTTAATTGTTAAACTTAGATGGGCGGTCGTTAGTAGTCTCGCAGTTGTACTCAAAGAAGAGTAAGAAGAAGGAGAGAAACAGCGACAGAAAGAGAATAATGTATCTTGAGGAGACACGCATAAGGACAGATCGATCCGAAGGAGAGTAAGATAGAAGGACAGACAATCCAGGAGAGGGTCGAGTAAGAAGAAGTTGTGAGAAATGAGAACTTTGGGGGAATCGAGGCAAGAAGCCAAGGCGAGACACGTCGGGGATTGGGTTACCGAAATAATTAGAATGGTGATTAGGAGCGAGGCACGCATCGTTGACCAATTTATTTGTTCGTTTTTTGTTTCACTTTCACTTGTTACGCGCTTATCGCCTGTTCTCCTGACGGTAGACAACCGTTTGTACTCAGATACCCATCGATAGGCAATTACAGGCGTCTTCACGAATAAGGGAATCTTATTCGACGTATCGGTGTATCAACATAGGTTACCGTTGTCTCACGAGAACATTAAATAATTCACCGCATCTGGGATTGGAGGTGGATGAGAGCCGGTGGCAATGGAGTGAGGAAAGAAGGTTGAAGGACTGATCAAATATTCACATGTCCCTCAACGCTTATAGAGCTGAACCGAGAGAACCTAGCTAACGCCGGTTCGCAAGGCATACCATGAACAAAAAGAAGATATTCTACAAAGAGTCGGGAGGAGCTTGAGTTGTATTGTTGAGTGACGACTAGGTAGGTACTACAATGGAAAAAATGTGTTTCTTGTTTTAAGCCTCACATGGTGGAAAAGATTTGTAATTCATTGATTCAGATCAAAATCAGTATACTACGTATAATTGTGTTTACACGTGTTTACCACTTCTACGAGTGGTTTTCCTGAACATTAATCAATTTCGGTCCACCATCTCGAATGCGAGAAGAACGAATCGCTTGGAAACGAAAAACACTTCCTATAAAATAAGATATACGCTCCAATGCTGATAGAATGAAAATGTAAGGGCGTATAAAAGTCCTTTTTTACGATGGCTACTTATATTTGGTCAAACGATCTCTCGAGGTCCTGCTCGAACGAGCAATCGCGTTAGGCTACGCATAAAAATGTGTCATTGGGGTACTATAATGTCTCCAACGGAACATCATCGATAGGGATCCTAGGATCTTGTCGTATCACCAATCGGAAAGAATTTTATTTATGTTCGCAAAAAACTTCCGAAAGATATGAATTTTTTCTTCCGTAATGAGAATTCATAGAGCAGATATAGAATTCATAATAATCAATATATCATCGTGGAAACAAGGTGGTCCTGTAATGTTCAAATATTTTCCTCTGTGTCGCGTTATTGAATATTTTGTATTCTGAGTAAATACATGTGAGAGTACACAAATGATGGTAGTGACGAGAAACATTCGATTTTCATACAAAAATTCGATACTTGTAATTCATTTCCCTCTGAAATTTATGTAATATTCAGAGAATGAGAAATTCTTTACACGAATGTTCATTCTTTGCCTGGTTTGATGATTCAATTCGATCGGAACCTTGAGTGAAACTTTGGATATAACACCCTACAAGAAATTCAATACTCTATAGAAAAAAATCATCAAAATAAATTGTATTATTGTTTTGTAGATTCGCAATTGTATCCGATTGATCAGAATTAGATGTTAAACTTATCTTACATACCGCGGATGAACGAGATGTGAAAATATCGACATTCTTTGAAAGAATTTTGTTGATTTTATAACGAATTTTATAAAATATCGATAAAACCCTTATATCAATTTTATATAAAATATTGATGCCGCGAAATATCGCCCTTCGCTATTACATACACCCATCCATAGATATACTTCATATGAAATTTCATTCAATTATATTCAATTGTACTTTTCGACAAAGCGTGTACCGTTTTAGACTAAGCATGCACCATTTTTGACAGTATTCGGATGTAAAAAATTCGTCCGACGACCCACCAGGGAGGAAGGACAGGAATTATTTCTGATATTAAGTCTGATATTCTGGTTATCCTTTAGCATAGGAATAACACATACGCTGAATCTTTTACCATTTGTGGTATTAGTTTGTGGAATTCAATAGTGGTTCGCGGTTCTCTTGACATCATATTCTAGTAAAAATGGAAAATATGGCATTGGGTTATATTGAAAACACTCTCATGAATTCTGGAAAAAGTTTGTACACAGCAAATCAAATGTATTGAGTTTTGTCAGTTTACACGGAAAATATTTCCCAACAAACATGATGTCTAAAACTTGACGAAATATGTTGTATGAGACATCCGATGCAACGTTTTTCGTCGAGTTGTAAACGTTGTACACGGAAAGACCAGGTCTATTAATATTCAGAAAAATAACTGTCAATTTAGGGAAAACGAGGATCGCTGAAAAATATTCGTAGTGAGTCTACTAAAAATTCGTAGTCGATGTATTAACAATTGATAGTTCCACTGTGAAAAATATCAATGAAACTATCAATTGTTAATATTTTGACTACGAATTTTTGGTAGACTCACTACGAATATTTTTCAACGATCCTCGTTTTCCCTAAATTGATAGTCATTTTTCTAAATATCAATAGAACCGGTCTTTCCGTGTATTTGTTGCCCTGTGACTTTCCATAAAGAATTCTATATCTCATACCCCTTATGAAAAAACCGAATATCGGGATTCCATCGTTCAATCATCAGTTGTACTAATACTATCCGAAATCTATCGTGTTGTTTCATTATCACACAAGTCCGATGAAAATACGATGTCTACGATAATTATCCGAACCAGCAACCCGATGATTTTCTGATAGATATCTATGCCGGGTTTACTTTGGATAATTATCGTAGATATCGTATTTTTATCGGACTTTCACGATAATGAAATAACACGATAGGTTTGGATACTATTAATCAGAGCTGTGGAGTCGGAGTCGGGAGTCGGAGTCGAGGAGTCGTGGAATGATGGATGGAGTCGGAAGGGGAGTCGGAGTCGAATGTTATTTCATCGACTCCGACTACTCTTTCGACTCCTTGAAAAAAGTTAGTTTTCATGAAAGTACGTTAGAAAAACATTACGAGAACGTCCTGTAGTATATGAAAAGAACGTTTTTAGAACGTGTTTAGCTGCATTAAAAGTGAAACTGCTGTAAACATTGGAAATATGTGCTTTTGGGGGTTAAGACTCGCAGAACCTAGCCTTATGTTTTTAAAACATTCAGAACACTTCGTGTGCCGTTTGGAATACGTTTACATTTCTTTGGCTTATCTTTCCAAATACACATATTCAATCTTCTCAGGTGAATCTCAGGTGCATCAGTTGAGAGATGAAATGTGCATGCAAAAAATTTTTTCAATTTCTCTCCAACACAAACGAGGAATCCATATGTTAATTTATGGACAATGTATTTTCACACGTTGATTCGAAGTTCAAAGTGTGATGTTTCGAAATCAAATGCATACAATTCTCTGTTGACATAAATAAGATGAATAAAAAAATGAGAGTAGGAATTGATGTGTTTTTTTTCATAATCTGTTCGGTAAGAAGGTGCTATAATTCTTTATATCAATGGAACTATAAAGGTATGAGAATGGAGAGAGTGAATCATAGGAAATCCCTAAGTGGGAATGTAACGTCCCCGTAGAACTGAGATCATTCAAAGAATTGATTCTTATCAAAATGAAATTTTTCCAATGAGAAATGTACAAATTTCAAATTAGCCGTTTCAGACTCAAATGATTCTGAATAAGTTCGAATCATATTTTTGATCAGAGATTTGCACTATCAATCGTTCCGAATGATTCCGTTTCTGCAGGGAGAGCTAAGGTCGTTGCAGCACTGAAATCCCATATATATGGCATAGGAGTTGCAAAAGAATTCTTAAGAATTCATATTGAATTCATCCGACCCCAATTGAATTCTCTGCGCACTCTCTCTGAACTGATTTGCTGTATGGGATTTCTCTCTCTTTTTATCAGTATTACAAGTTTGCAATAAATACGAAAGTTTCAAATGAAAGATAAGTCCGTAATTATTACCTAATTATTCAAAAAGCTCCATACTGCTCATTTCCAACGAATCTTGCTATCACTGCATGCTTATTTGCTTAATAGATTTATATTGCACTTATTCTCATTACCAGAACGGAAATCGTTTTGGAGTTGTTCGAGAATCATTCGCAGATTGTGTTGATTCATTGATGTTATCAGAGATGTGACAGATTTACAAACACAAGAAAAAATATGGGGAGTTTTTCCTCACTTTAATGGCGGATTCCATCCCCTGGTCATGAGAGAATTGTTTTTCCATCAAAAATACGGGATTTTTCCGTCATTCTGAGGAACTATTTCGTTTTTTGAGTGTTGAATCCTCCAAAAAGTAAGGGTAAACTCTACCAAATCGGGATGTCAAGTTCCCTATTCATGGTGGAAGATGTTTGGTGAAATATTGCACATTTATTTTTTACAGTGAAGAATGAAAACATTCAGAAAAAAATATTTTTGATTTATTTATTCTTGTGTTTATTATATTTTGAAATAATCAAGGAACGTGCTTTTTCATCCACCCTGTTGGTTCTAATTGTTCAATAAGCTGCTGCGTATAAAAACATACAAATTTATGTACTGCATCAGATCAACGGTTCATGAATGAAAGTTTTAGAGAAAATTCTTTGTCGAAAGTTGTTGACGAAATTTTTTCTAACATTTGGAATATTTATATCTGTTGAACAATGTTGATGGGAGAAATAATTCATGCATAAAATTTTGAAATAGAACATTAAAATTAGTTGCGACTCGGAATTCTGTTATATTGTTTGCATTTCAGCCTCAACATACGAGGGTGGATTGATAAGTTTCCGGCCTGACCAAGAAAAACAACGTTTTTAAGAATTTTTTTTTTTTTATTTCTCAACATAATCTCCTCCAAGGCTGATACATTTCTCATAGCGGTGTTCTAGTCTAGTAATGCCATCTCTATAGACTGATTCGTCAAGCTCCTCAAAATACCCATTTACAGCTTCGATTACTTCTTCATTGTCCGCAAATCTCTTACCGCCAAGCCATTTTTTGAGGTTAGGAAACAGATAATAGTCACTCGGGGCTAGGTCTGGAGAGTAGGGAGGGTGCGGCATTAATTCAAACTTCAGATCGTTGATTTTAGCCATCGCAACGATTGACGCGTGCGCTGGTGCGTTATCGTGATGAAACAAGATTTTTTTCTTCGCCAGATGAGGTCGTTTAATTTTCACTTCGTGGCTCAAACGTTGCAATAAGTCTGCGTAGTATTGACCAGTGATAGTTTTACCCTTTTCAAGGTAATCAATGTATATAATACCTCTTGCATCCCAAAAAACAGTAGCCATAACCTTGTTCGCCGAAAAAATTGTTTTTGCCTTCTTTGGAGTTGGTTCCCCTGGTCCAATCCACTGTTTAGACTGTTCTTTGGTTTCAGGAGTGTAGTGGTGGACCCAAGTTTCGTCAACGGTTACGAATCGACGCAAAAATTCGCTTGGATTACGCTTATACAACGCCAAATTGGCGGTAGAAATGTTCTTTCGAATCAATTTTTGGTCGACTGTTAGCAAACGCGGCACCCATCTTGCACACAGCTTTTCCATATACAAATGTTGGTGCAAAATATTTTGTACACGTTCATATGACATCTTACAGGTCTCAGCTATCTCACGAACTTTTAATCTGCGATCTTTCAGCACTATTTGATGGATTTTTTCGATCATATCTGGAGTTGTGACCTCAATGGGGCATCCTGAGCGAGGCTCATCAGAGGTGCTCACACGACCCTTTTTAAACTCGGAAACCCACTGCTTAACGGTTGAATATCATGGGGAGGATGTCCCCAGTGTTGAGTCCATCTCTTCTTTAATTTCCTTCGGCGTTAACCCCTTCAAATAAAAGTATTTGATGACAGCACGATTTCCCAGCTTTTCCATTTCTACGAAAAACACAGAGGCGTCTTGGTCAGCGTGCTCTCAAAACTAAACTAACATGGCGATCGGACTGAAACTATAGCTACAAGCTATCTAAGGATGGTACTATAGAACGCCACCTCAAGGTAGGCCTAGTGGCGCCATCTCTTGGTCAGACCGGAAACTTATCAATCCACCCTCGTATTTAGCAAATCAAACTTCAATAATATATCAATAAATAAAATATTGAAACACAGGTCGAAAAACCTCGATAACGAATAATGTTCATCTTATGTCCAAGTTTGGTTCTTTTGGAATTTTTATTCATGAGAATAAACACTAGAGCTGGAGTCGGAGTCGGAAACTTTAAGTGGTCCGGGGTCGGAGTCGGAGTCGGCTATGTGAAAGCTTCGACTCCGCAGCCCTGCTATTAATACAACTGATGATTCAGCGATGAAATTCCGATATCGGGTTTTTTCATAAAGGACAGAATTATGATTTCTTATGCGTTTTTATATGAATTTCAATACATTTTGCAACAAATTTCATGAATTCATGATTGAACTTGATTTCAATAACGAGTTTCAGCATTTTCATATTCATGTAGAAAATTTCAGACTATTTTTCACAGTATGGGGTTGTTTTCAGAAATTATTCATAGTTTCGCAGGTATGTTTCTCAATAGAAGCAAGATCTACAGACATTTAAGGAACGTTTGTTGAAGTTTTTTCGGATATTTAAATGTCCACCCCGCAAAAATCCATCACATATCAGTCACTGTCAGGATTTTGATCAAAAATGACTGAACTTTGATGTGAGATGTTTTGATTCAGAAAATGCGTATATTCTGATGATAAATAACGTTTCATACAACTATGTACAGCAGGAATACTGGATTTCATTGCATATTCATGAATAAATGAACCAAATGAGGCATTTTTGATGTCATCTTCATGCAGGTGTATTATTTTTACCTTTTTTCATGCCATCGAAATAACGTTTTCTTGACTCATCTATTCTACTTCGGATTCGAATGAGACTGTTCAAACTTTCTCAGAAAGTGATGCCATGAATGTTGTGGGAGTATTGGAGAAAAAAATTTGTTAAAATGAAAATTTCCGTCAATATAAACTTCTGCTGTGAGAAAAAGGTTTGTTAATAGTTAGAAAACGTTTATTCGCTTAGGTGGAAATTAATGTTTATTGGGATCAAATATATCCCGTTGATCATAAACAAGTGATATTTCGTAGAAATAAATCCAAACAGGATAGCAGTCCACCGGCAGTTCACCACCCTGAAGAAAATGTTACAGCGTGGTTTTTTGGTGTGAATTTGATACCAGTGCAAATGAAGTGGAAACTCAGTAGCGTTATCAGGGCCGAATTAAGGGATGTTGAGGCCTGGGGCTACGCAACAATTCAAGGCCTCTCTCAAGGTGAAAAGCGGGAGGAACACTACAAATCCAAATCAGTGAAACGTACTGAGAATCAGTGGAATCCACTGGCGAATCAGTGCTAAGTATGCCACTGATTCAACCAGTGGCAAACTTAGCACTGATTCGCCAGTGAAATTCACTGATTCTCAGTACTTTTCACTGATTCGGATTCACAGAGAAGGAATGTCCTTCAGAGCTTTCTACGTCAATTTTCTTCCTCAAATGGGGTCCAGGACTATAGCCCCCCCCCCCCCCGACCAAGCCTGAGTATTATATTAGTATTTCATCATGAAAACACGGTGCAATGAGAGGGATATCTGGTCCGCAAAACCAGGCGACGTAGTTATTTTCGGCTTCAATCATCCCATTTAGTTTCCTCAACCAGATTCAATTCATCGAATTCTGCACGTTTAATAGGAATAAATGGGTTTTTTTTAACAATCAGGGAAGAGGTCCTATGAACAATTTGCATCATATCTAAAAAAACTCGTCTTGAAGAAGTCTAAAAGATATCTTCTAGATATCTAATAAGAGTTCTAAAAGATGTCTTACTCAAGACATGTTTTGGATGTCTAAAACTGTCGCATAAGACATCTTTTAGACTTCTTTTAGATATCTTTTAGGACAGTTTGTAAGACATCTTGTGAAGTCGCAAGATATCTTTTAGATTTCGAAAACATATCTTCTTGTCTATCCCTTGTAAAAATGATTCATATATGGCCCATAATATATAAACTGTATTTGATTCATATATGGACTTGGTACGAATCATATATGGTCATATATAAATCATATGTAATTCATATAAGTGGCATATATGACCATCAGTGTCGGACTGGCTCATTCCAGGGCCCCCGGCGGACGACCGTGCCGGGGCCCCTATAAAGGGGATGGAATAAGAATTGTTGACTTTCAAAAAAAAAAAAGGGAGAGAATCATACTGATGAACATACAAATCCCTGTGATTCATTTTAATTTCAATGATTCATTTCATTGAATTCGAATTCAAGGAAGAATATATTTGTTATAATTTTTTCCATTGAACTGAAGTTTTTTTCCATTGAAAAAACGATTTATTACAATGGAGGAAAAGCAAATTTTCTGTCAGTCTAAGAAATTGGGTCCTCAGTATATGAGGTGAATTATTATTCCAACTAACTGGATAGTTGTTTTGACTCATAAGTGGGTCAGAAAAACAACATGCACAGTTGAAACAACTAACCAGTTGGTTGAAATGATAATTATTTTTGTCAAGCGCATATGTACCTATTTTGTTCACTTGTTCCAACCAATTACTCATTTTTTTTGTATAAAGTTGTGCTCTAAACATCAATGTGGGGTACCTCATGGTTTTTAGATGTTGAGGAACGAAATTGTAAAGAATTTTCGTCAGTTAGAGGTTATTACTTTTCACATCTTCTTATACCCACCAGGAAATCAATAAACGACTGAAACTCCCAGATAGCACACGAAAAATTCTTTTTCAAGAACAGAAATAGAATTTTTCAAGAACTCTTTTCAAAGTAATGAATTCCTATGGAGTTCTAGAAGAGTTCAATGTTTAGGACATTAAAGAGTTCTTTGAGAATACCGAAAGTATTATTCCAGTACTCTCAAAGAACTCTTTGATGTCCAAAACATTGAATTCTTGCTGAACCTTATATGAATTCATTAGCTCGAAAAGAATTTTTGAAGAATTCTATTCCTGTCAAATATTCAACAATTCCAATCTGATTAGTTCATATCTAACCTCTATTCAACAACTTCCACCAGTTGACGGTTCACTAGATAGGCTTTTGTTTTTACTTAGTGCTGTATTAAAATAATCATAAGCCAGGTAGCACATGCATGAAAGAAGGAGTTGGTATCAAATCGTGAATCCACTACGTGGATGGAGAAGGATCATAATATATAAGGGAGAAACATAATTCTCTTTGTGTGTGAATGACATGACATTTATTGTAAAAAATTCCAATCCAAACACCTGAAGCAATGTGTTTTTGCGGTATTTTTTGAACTTATGCAATTTGTTTCTTCCATGTGACAAATTGAGGATTAAGGAAGTTCTAAACCAGTTCATTTGAACTGTTAGAAAATCCATTGAAAATGTCTTTTTTCCATCGTGCGACTTGAGAATGATGCCAGAAGCGCGGAAACCCTAGTAGAAATCACTCTAGTCGTTCTCTAGTCATTCTCTAAGCCTCACCAGGCGCTTCCAAGTAACTTTGCAGTTACCAAGATTTCGATTTTTTTACGCATGTTGGAACAAATGAGGCATTAAAACGTTTCAATTACCGCTCTTTTCACACTTGAACACTGTTTTGGTTACTCTTTCGTGTCGTTCTGTTTCAACATAGTTTTCAGATCGTTCTCATTGTGTTGCATACACTGAGAGAAATTTATCAGCAAGAATGACTGATTTTTGTGATCAAATGGGGGATATATTAGACATGAGATTACAAATTGATGGGAAATCCCAGCAATTTTTCATTATGTTATTTTAATCCCAAAAAATGTTATTCTATCTGAAATTTTAATTCTATTGGAAACTTTTGAATGCAAAGTCACTTATGGAAATGTATTCGCAAAAACGAACGCAAAGAAATTAAATGGCTGTGGCAGCTATTCACTTTTTCAGCTCTCCTGTTTTCATTGCTATAGCTAAAATAATCACAACTACAGCTATTTCTTAGTTACTACAGTAAAAAATCGTAGCTGTGACTGCATAGGTTTTCTGGTAGAAATGAAATTTTTGCTTTGGAAGCTACATTTCTTGCTTTTAACGCCAAGTGAGTAGCTGTGACAGCTGAAAAGTAGCCCAGATTGCTAATTGTTAGTTAACCAAATAATGACTATTTATTTTCTTTTTGTGCGATGCAACAAAACATTCAGCATCTTTCTAACTACACGGAAAAAAATTCTGGGACAGGGACAAAATTGTGTTATCTTTTAGAACAAATTGTGGTAATTCCAACTAAATTGGAGTAGATTTGATGGCAATTGCTGTAAATTGTCCCAATCCCAAATTTCATTGCAAATTGTGGTAAATATGACAAGTAATTTTTTTGCCTGTATCAAATTGAGTGGTACTGTTTGTTACAAAATTCAATACCGATTTTTGTCTACATTTTCGTAATATCTCTACGATTGTAATGATCCACAGGAACTATTTCCTTGGCTTCAAATCATTCATCATGTATAATTACATGAATACATACCATAGTGAAGTGTAAAATCGTAAGGAACTTATAGAAGATATTATTGAATTGTGGTCGCTATCGAGATTGATGCAGATTTTGCAAACTCAATAAGAAGCTAAAGGACATCATACTATCATAGTATTAAAGTTTGCACAATTTGTGATTATTGAAAATCTGTAATTATTGAAAATTTATCCCTTTCTCTGTAAAATATTTTCTGAAATTCATCATTTTGCCACGGGCCCCCAAGAGCGAAGGGCCCCCGGCGATCGCCGGATAGCCGGGCGGGCCAGTCCGACACTCAATGACCATATAAAATTCATATACGATTGTTCAATCCATATAAGGACCGCACATGACCCATATACAGGGTGGGGCATTTGAAGTGTCGCGGGCGTTTTTTCCAAAAATAAAGTGAGATACGAGAAAATTTTTCGGACAAAAGTTGTAGGGTACCGAGGGGGACATCCGATGGTGGCCTTGGCTTTGACCTCAAATCTCATCTTCAAGGGCATTCTGAGATCAACTCTTGTTTTTTAAATAGCATCTCATATTTTTTACTGCAGATTTGGATTCTAGGTCAAAAACCAAGAAACTTTTGTCTGAACCATTTTCCTGAAATCCGCAAAAATGGCGCTCTAATCGATATTGTTCCATTTTGAATCTGACATTCGAATAACTCGAAAACGAAGGGTCTTGCAAAAGAATGTTTCGTACAAAAGTTGTCAATACACAACACATTTCAATCGTCTACATTACCACCATTCAGAGCTCACGCGATGTAAACAAACGACGGGGTTCAGTGGAAATTCACAATTTTGAAAGTCAGTTTGTCAGTTACATTTGATTATTACTTGGTTTATGACAAATTGAAAATCATGAATATCCGATACACGGTTTCTGAAAAGATCGATATGATCTACATTTACGGTGAAGTGCATAAGAACCCCAGACAAGCATATGACTTGTATGCAGAACGATTTCCTGAAAGAACAACGCCATCCATTAGGTATTTTCAACGCATTACAAAATTATTCTCAGAAACGGGAAGTGTTACAAGGGAAAAACGACATCGAATGAGAACTGTTAGCGGAGAAAATGCGGAAGTTAATGTACTAGCTGCAGTAGCCAATAATCCACACGTGAGCTCTCGTGAAATTGAACTCCATTCGGGAATTTCTCGAAGAAGTGTTCTTCGAATACTGAAACGTCACAAATTCCATCCGTATCACATTTGTTTGCATCAAGACCTTCACGGTGATGATTTCGAAAATCGTGTACAGTTTTGTCGATGGGGTCTAGCGGAAATGCACAATAACAACTTCATCAATTATATTTCATATTATTTTCTGATGAGTCGACGTTCACCAATGATGGTCAAGTAAATCGACATAATATGCATTACTGGGCGACAGAAAATCCAAGATGGTTACGTCAAGTAGAGCATCAAAGACAATGGGCTGTGAATGTTTGGTGTGGTATTTTTCGATCTCGAGTAATTGGACCGTACTTCATTGCAGATACGTTAAATGGAGAGAAGTACAGACATTTCTTAGATCAAGTACTTCCAACATTACTTGAAGACATACCTATTCAGGAAGGATTGAATATGTGGTATCAACACGATGGTTGTCCATCCCATTATGCAGTCACAGCTCGAGAAATATTGGACAGAGATTATCCTGGACGATGGATAGGACGTCGTGGACCAGTTTATTGGCCTGCCCGTTCTCCGGATCTTACTTCTCCAGATTTTTTTTTATGGGGATACATAAAAGATACAGTTTATCAACAAGCACCGACTACACCTGAGAATATGCGTCAACGAATCATCAATGCATGCGCGAGCATCAATGAAGATATTTTAGCACGAGTTCAGCAATCTTTTGTAAAACGTTTTGAAATATGTATTGAAGTCGAAGGCCATCATTTTGAGCATCTACTGCATTAAAATTATCCAAGTGATGTAGACGTTTGAAATGTGTTGTGTTTTGTCTGTTATACCCCATCACCTCCGTTTCAGTTCAAGGGGTCCCCCTTGGAATCAGACAACTTTTGTCCGAAACATTCTCCTCCAAGACCCTTCGTTTTCGAGTTATTCTAATGTCAGATTCAGTATGGAACAATATCGATTAGAGCGCCATCTTTGCGGATTTCAGGAAAATGGTTCAGACAAAAGTTTCTTGGTTTTTGACCTAGAATCCAAATCTGCAGTAAAAAATATGAGATGCTATTTAAAAAACAAGAGTTGACCTCAGAATGCCCTTGAAGATGAGATTTGAGGTCAAAGCCAAGGCCACCATCGGATGTCCCCCTCGATACCCTACAATTTTTGTCCGAAAAATTTTCTCGTATCTCATTTTATTTTTGGAAAAAACGCCCGCGACACTTCAAATGCCCCACCCTGTATAGGGAACATAACGCCATATATGAAATGTATGTGGCCCATATATGAATGTCTGAAATCATATATGGCCCATATATGAATTATATAGGGGTCATATATGAATCTGTGAAATCATATATGTACCATGTGTGGTCATATATGCCGCATATATGATTGATGTTTACAAGGGATGGATGTTTGCTTATTAACAAATCCTTCGAATAGCACAGTTGAATTCTCCCCCTCGTCATAAAATATAAGAACATGATACATCAATAAATCCAAACCAATAACCACTCAAACACCAACACATTCAAATTTGTTCCATAATGGGACGATGACGGTTGTACCGCTTGAAGTGAGGCGTCATCGATTTTCGTCAAGTTTCACGACAATGTGATGGTATAAGAATCTGCGCATGCGCGGTCTTGCGCGGATTGTGTTCAATTGAATCCACTTATGTGTACACTCAGCAAAGTATGGTGATGTGATTGATAGACAACAAAGCAAAACATTTCTTTTATTATGCAGATTTCTCACAGATAACGTAACATATGTAAAGCTGTTGCGTGATCGGGTGATAGTTAGAACAAATTCCATTGAATAAAGTGAACGACAAACATGGCAGAAAGCTTGGAATACACGTATTTCGACCTCCGAACGGTTCACGATCATTTCGATCGAGCTCTCGTTCAAGAAGACGATGTGAATATCGAGGCCTATTTGGATGCCTACAATGAATTGTACAAGTAAGACCTTTCAACAAAATTATTTGTAGTGAAATTCAAATGTTTGTATTCAAATGTTTTGTAACGGTCAGTTGGAATTCATTTGAAGTGAGATTTGAATTGAACATAACCTCACATTTTTCACAGCTCGGATTGATTTTGGAAACAAATATACCCCTTTATTCGAAAAGAATTGAATAAAATTTAGTGAATTCCGATATTTTGAAGAAGTAGCTGCTTATGTGTAGCTGTAGAGTCATACTATACATAAAGAGAGTAGTTGATCACTGCTATAGATTGAGAAGGTCGAAGTCTACAATTGAAGTGACAAAAGACAGTGTATAACTTAACTTTATCAATGTCACTTTGATGTCACGTTGAAAGAAATTATATCAGATTGTAGATAATAAATTCCATATAATGATTACATATAATCGAATATGGTTGGTTGTTCATTTTTTCCAAAATTGATTAATTTTCTTTTTTTCAGAACTTGGAGAAGCAGATAAAGATTTGAAAACTAATGATATATGAATTTTTGAAACATATGTTGCTTATAAATTGAAATATTCGGTCATCTACGCCGCAGATATGATATTTAAACATTGTTTTCTTTTTCATTTCCCCGTTCTTCATAAATTCGGCAGAACATAAAGTTTCATACAAAGCTGTTCCTCAAGTACAGCTGTATAAATATGAATAATTTATCTTACCATTTCATTAATCTCTTCCTCATTTAACAAAATTATTTCAAATTCGAATCAACATCAATTATCTAGTGCGAATAAATCATTTGAATCATAAAAAAATTTTGATTCGGCTCGTGAATAATTTCAGTTTGCGAGAATATATCGTCGGTCACATGATAAAACGTATCAAGTCACGTTTTTGAATAATTGTTATTCCTATGATAACAAATGCTTCTGATCGCGATCTCTCACAAATTTGGTATCAAATTGTTCGTCTGAACCTCAGCTATCCACATGAATTCATTTCGAACGATCATTCAACTTCCAAAATAATGAAAATTCTGAAAAAATGAAGAACTTATAACGTGATTTGTCCAAGGGAATATCGTCGGTCACATGATAAAACAGAACAACATCAGAAACAAATACAATGTGAAGTTAATAAAAACTTTGATGGAATTTTGATTCTGTATGTTCATTCAAGTTTTATAAGATGACATCTATATAATTTGAATGTCACTGAGATCCATCAAATCCTCATGAACCTCCTATAAGGGATACAGAAAAACTTCGTTCACCAAAAGAAGTGACTAAAATTTACAAGAATCTAAATGTTGCTGAAGTTTGAATCGTTTATTGAAATGAATTGGTAATCGAATAACGAAATACTCGGCTGTTGAAGATCTAAAATCTTGTAACACCTCCTTCAAACGATGTTACAAGTTCCAAGGAGTCAATTCTAAAAGTTCAACATCAATGATTTATCGGATTTTATGAGTTTGAATTTTCGTTTTGTTTTTATAAACGATTCAAACTTCAAGAATATAGAATCTGATGGTATTCCAGTTGAGGATCAGTCTACAATATACAAAATTACACAATTATTACTCAGTGTTTGGAAACTCGAATAAAATGATTTCTATATTTCAGATTTTTCGCCCTTATGGGAAGCGTATTTAGTTTCGTCTCGTCAGATCTGAAGCAGAAAATCGACCATTTGGGAGAATTGAGAACCAAAGACGAAGAGCATTACATTACCGTAAAATCCATGATAGAGTACGAGAAACAACATCGACTTGTCGACAAATCCGATGTAACGAACGGAACTCGAACCCTTCTTCGGCTGCATAGAGGCTTAGGTATTCGTTTATCCCTCATCACCGTAATCCTACTCGATCATATTTTAATATATATTTCTTGACACTGAAGATTTTATTAGAGAATTTCTCCGACAATTGGGAGATCTAGCGGATAGCGACAAAACCACTGCCTGTTGCCAAGATGCGTACGGCAAAACCTTAGCTAAACATCATTCGTGGGTGATCAGAAAAGCCGTGGTCGTGGCTATGTACACCATGCCCACTAGAGAAATGTTATTCAAAAAGGTACGTGTCATTCTCAACTTCCATTTATTCAATTATAAAATTTTCATTCTATATCTCAATCTAGGTTTGCGGAGAACATGTTCAACGCAACATAGACGTTCTACCTAAAACTTTGGAAATTACCAACGACGTGTTTAATCGTACACACTCTCTTTTTGAGATTCATCAACTTCATGCGTTACCGTGATGAACTTTACAAAATAACTTTACAAAAATATGAAATTTCCTAGCGCAGTAGTTTGTGATTGCGCTTACTTATCATGTGATACGAATTTTATTTATGTTAATTTCTGAATATTTACATTTTAAATGCACTTGTAAGATCGTGTAAGGTTAGTCTCTTTTTCATCATTGTCAAAGTGTCAGATGTATTCGATCTCAATTTTCAACCAGTATTGTGAAAAGTATCGTGAATTGGATACTTCGAGTATACTAGACTAGATCACTCTTGTACGAACGGCATGATATTTGCTCATAATCCAATATTGTAACCGCGTTTGTATGAATATGTAATGTTAGAATTCCACAATTTCTTTTGTTATCGTATTGTACATAATTGGATATCGAATTTATGAAATATATATATTTCTGAGATCGAATGATCTTCTTTTATTTTATACGAATGACGAGTTAAAATGGATGCGCTGTTGTAGTGTTTGAAATTAACATAGTCGCGTTGGAAGGAATTTCCCCGAAGAAACTGTCATCCATAAGCATACCTGTGAAGAACAAACGTTAGTTTAGAAGAATAGTAACAGGAGTGTTTCGAATTGCAGCTCACGTCCTTGCGAATGCATCATGTGATGACCCTTGGATTATAGTCCTTAGGAAAAATAAACGGCAAAAATTGATTGCAAAAGTAAAAAACTACATAAGAAATGCTTCAAAATGTGTTCGTTTCTATGCGGTTTTTGACCTTGCCAATCCGTTGCTATATCGTTTCGTTTTTCCAGAGGCTGGTTGATCACATGTTGAGGAAATCCCATAAAATATTATAACTAATCATCAACCCAGATAGAAAAATCTCTCAATAACGGCATCATAACAGTGACACGCATGCGAAGAAATGTTTGCATCGTCTTGTCAAGGTGTTTCCGCATGAGGCATTGTTATTGGTGGCAAAACGAGGCGATGACACCATATTGAACACATCATGTTTACATTCTATGCATTGTCGCAAGCTGAGCGAACTTGACGATAGTATGTTTACGGTACGTTATACTGGAAAATATTCAGAGCATATTTTTCTATCTGGGAAAAAGTGCGATAGTGCATCCCCAGTGAACAATATGTTATCATTCAGAGCTCTTAAAGATCTCCCAAATATGTGTAAGAGATCAGATAGACCTTTCAGAAGGTTCCCGGCCAGCAGAGCGCTCCTAAATTTGCGTTTATGCTACCAGCAGTGCCACGGTAGCAACGTAGTGGCTTTCCCAAGATTTTAGCACTGCTTACTACCATAGCATATCTATATAATGCAAACTATAACGTAGCACCACCTCAGTGCTACCAGTATTACCAGGGAGCGCTACCAAGTAGTGCTTCTAGTAAGATATTACCAAGACACTCCCATTTTCATACATAAATTGAGTATTGTATGTACAAGACGCTTTTGAATGTGTAAGTGGATGGTAACGACGCTGCTAGAAGCGCTGCCCTAATTTTGCTGGTTGGATTAAGATATCAGAATGTTATCAGATGCGTCGATTTCTCAGGAAAATAAGAGATTGTCAGAATGTTATCTAAACGAACTCTTCTAGAGGATTTTTTTCTGAGATTTTAGAAAAATGATACCATTCAGATATCAATATGATAACATCGACAGAGCTCTTTCAAAATACCTCTTAAAAAGCTCTTCTTCTCATAAGTGTTCACTGGGTCGACACTGCTAAAAATTCCATCAGAAACGGACAGGACTCCTATCCAGATCTGACGGAATTCGTATTTTACGATCATCCAAGGGTTGAAATACAGGATCCAAAGTCAACCATGAAAATTTTCTGCGTCAATGAATTGAACTTTCCAATGTTGGATGAGAAATGGTTATGAATTGAAAATAGAACTCAAATGAAGTGTAAATCAGGGTCATGTGCTTACATCGAATTGCTTACATTACATTTTTACAACACAGAAGTTCCGAAAGAATTTATATTGAATTCTTCAAGTCCCAATTGGATTCTTCACGAATTTTTTCGGATATGTGTGCTGTATGGAAAGTCTGCAGTATAAAGCCTACCACATTTTTTTGGTACAATTGTTTGGATGTAAAATTTACCAATTCGAGAGGGTATTGTAAAGCATTGACATGTAAATTAACTTGCACTGCAAACAATTTTTACTGGAAATGTTCAGTATTTCGCTAGAAGTTGATTGAAATCAGTACATTGAACTGAGAATCCCAGTACATTTGTAGAAATATTTTATGATATCCACTGAAATTTCATTGCAAAAATTTGGATTTTGCGGTACAAAATCTGTGAAATTCCAATCATTATCAATTCAATAATTCAAATGTACCGGAAACGGGATGTACTGAAATTTTCCAGCACCAAGACGCAGTAAATTTCCAATTTTTGACAGTGTGAATAACTTATATTCAATTCCATTCGAATTAGAAAATACCTAATTTTTTGCTACAAAAAACAGAGTTAGAACTCTTATTTGAATCTCTCCGAAGGTTTCCCTGCTGAAAATGCCAGGCAGATCCGAACAGAGAATAATTGTCAGGATTTGATTGGTTTTTGTTTTTTTTTTTTACCTGGTTTTGTCCGGAATCACCAAATTGGAACATCCTGTCGAAACCTGGCAGAAGAATTTTCGTCAGTTTTTGACTGGATATCACAGTCTGCGAATTCCAAACAGAACCGTCGCAAAAAATTTCGGTCAGTTTTTGACAGGATATTCCAATTTGGTGATTCCGCATGGGACCAGGTAGAAATTGTGTTAGTTTTTGACCGAATTTCCTGGGACAAAAACCGATCAAATCCTGACAAATATTTTTCGTCCAGATTTGCTCGGCATTTTTAGCAGGGAATTGACATTCAGACTGTTCAGAAGAACTCGAAATATCAAAATTTCCACAAAATTTCATGCCAAGAGGATACAAATAAGAAAATAGGCATTCGAAATTATTTACTCTCAAACAAATTTCAAATTGATCTGTGTGGTATGCATTTTCTCAAGATTTGAAAGGAAACAGATAACTTTTTTACCTGCAATACATGCTGTGAGAAAGCAGACAGCGCTGCCCCCTATAAAAGCTCTAAAGGTAACAGCGGTGATCTGTTCTCTTTTTTCCGGAGCGATAGTAGACAATGAACCTATCATTATTCCTACTGATCCAGGATTCGAAAACCCGCAAATAGCGTATGTTGCTATCGCCTCTGCTCTCGCAGAAAGTTTTTCGGTCACACTGTTTTTATATTCTCCAAGTTTTTGATAAGCGATGAATTCATTCGCCACGGTTTTCAGACCTATCAATGTACCCACTCTTTCACATTCTTCCCAAGGAACTCCCATGATAAAACTCAAGGGCATGAAGATTTTTGCCAAAAGAATCTGAAAACACACATATATAAAATATATAGTTATTTGCTTTCAAAAATTATTTGTATGCAAAATATATATAAAGTCAATAAAAATTGTATAGAATGCTTCTAGAATTAACCCTGTAGAAAAATTTTCCATGCTGATTCCCACAAATTTGCAAAATTTCCATGTTTTGAGGAAAAACTGAAGAAAAAACAAGGCAATTTTGCAAGGACGAGGAAAACATTCCCCAAGGCTCTCCTCGCGTTAGCGATGGAGATCTTTGAAAAGGATCGATCCTTTCTTATAGATTTTATGTAAAAAAGAATCGATCTTTCCCAAGGATCCTCATCGCTATCTCGCGTGAGATTGGAGTTCTTGTTACGAAATTGAAGGTATTCAAATAAAAAGTACTATTTGTGGAATGGCTCGATATCACATAACATCAAATCTGCTGATAAATTGAAATTCTCAACTGGTTCTCTCCCAGTACATCTGCTTAATAAATAAATATTCAATATCTCCCGATACCTTTTAGATAAGTTTGATATGTCTTACGAAATATTTTGAAATATTTGAAAGATATCTCCTTAAACAAAAATACAGTTCTTTCTTCTTCGTATCTCTTGAATTGTCACTTCATATGCCTTCCTTGGAGAAAATTTGAACAGGAAGGAATGTTGTGATCTATGTTCATGAAAATACTTTATAAATAAGCAATGAATGCATGAAGGATCATCGTGTTATCTGAAGGTTTGTCAAGAAACGATAACACGAATTATACTCACAAATCACAAATGAGCGATAGAAAAAAAAAATTCAAATTAAATACGCTTCAATGTAAGTTCTACAATAATACATGTACAATTGAATTGAATTTCAAAAAACTCACCTCTAGAGTCAAGTGTTCGTAACCTACTAGGCTACCGAACCAATAAAACATTGCATTGAGAAACGCGATGAATGATATAAACGCCACTATATTCGCTATAATACCCAATATCAACGGTATCCCAGCTAACGCACCTTTTGTAGCAGCATCGAGAATTCCAGTATCGTCTCTGTGAGAAAATATTGAAATATTTTGAGCATGCAAAAAAATTCAGCAGGAAATCCAAATTTATAAAACGTTACTCAGCAACTTACGATTTTTCCATAACGATACTTTCGGAACTGGTGAGACTCTCTTCTCTCTCAGGATAAAATAACTTTGAGTAACATAAAGCTGCTGGAGCTGACATGATCGAAGCGGTCAAAAGATGAGCTGGTTGAGCACCAAAACTGATATAAGCAGCCAGGACGGTTCCTGAAACATCGTACACATCGTTGTGCTATAATTCGTGGCAGTTACACATCATTTCTGAAGTTATTAGAACAACTCCGATTTTCAACTGACCGGATACGGATGCGAATCCCGAGCACATTACCGCATGTAATTCGGAAGATGTCAATTTATTGATGTATGGCTTGATGATCAATGGACTTTCTGACTGAAAACAAACACCATTCATCAGAAGATTGATTCATTTAAGATAATACATCTCATAAAATTATTACCATTCCTAAGAAAATATTAGCTATACAAGTGATCGATTCGCACAACGTGGTACCCATGATGATTTGCAAAACACTTCCCATCTTCATAATGATCCATTGCATCGTACCCAAGTAATACAGCATTTGTATTATAAAACTAAAGAAAAAAATAACTGGCAGGGCCTGAAATATGTTGTGATTAGTGATATAAGATCTATCAGATTCTCCAACGTGCCTTAGAATTTACCATCAGAATTTCAAAATTCTAAACTTTCATTAGGAGACAAAAGATCCTGAATAGAGAATCTTTTCTGAAATTCTGATAATGAATTTTGAGACACCCTGTATAGGACTATAATACCTGACACTCACACTGAAAGCGAACACGTTATTCTCAACGAGTTCTCGCGAGAGAACAAACATCGAACCATCTTTGGCGAAATCCAAGAATGCCGCGACTTTGCCGGATATACATTGGAATATGGATCTACCGATGGACCATCGAATTGAAATGAAGCCAAAGATGAATTGTAATATCATTCCACTTAGAACTGGTCTCCATTTGATCTGAATACAAAATCAATTTCATAGTACCGCATGGAAAACAAGTGATTTGGTTGTTACATTTACATGCATCATTCGATCATGCAATTAGAATCGTGACAGCCCACACGATTGCTAAAATTTACTTGGCACCGTCGCATATGTGTCATGGTAATTGGAATGTATTCAAAGCAATGAGCAAGGATGAAGAAAGTCAACAAAGTTGATAATATCACACAGGTGTGCCACAAACAAATTTCTCGGAATCAGAATTGCGGAGATTGTTATTTTCGGTAAAAACTATGAATAGCGAATTCACTTGGCGAATTTCACTTGAACTTTTCGTCGAATTGAATCAAGTTTTGAGATTACTTTGAGGTTTTCAATTGTATTCAATTTATCAAGTATGACTGACGAATTTCTGCAAAATATACTGACTACTCACGTGACCGGGATGTTTCGAACAAACCCATCCTGATATCATTAGAAATACTGCTCCACTAATACTAATCAGTCTTTCTCTTGAACCCATGGTATCGATGATTAGGAATATAATAATTGCTGCTATTATTGTCGAATAAATCACAATTCGACTGATGCGAGCACGAGATCTATGTGAAATAAAATGAAAACAACACATCGAATAAATCTATGGAATTCTTGTACATTTATTCATATAGAAGACATATCAAAATGTGAGCAGAGGTGCAATCTAAACAGTCGATTTACTGACTTGGTGCTTTGACAATTGTCGAGGAGAGCAACGAAAGGTCGACAACAGCACGTGATGGAATTGTAGAAATATCTTTTCACTATCCCATAGTAAATCAAACCGCCGTACGTGCATACTGATAGTATGAGTAACATCCCGTAACCGTTACACCAATTAAAGTCACAGTCAGAAGCTGAAAACAGAATTGTACAGATTTCGTTCTATGATTTTTAAACATTCACATGAATTTCAATTTTCATCGTTTTATAATCATTGCAGATTAAAGTTTGTTTCGGAATTTGAAGATTATAGAAAACAATTTCAAACACATTCATAAGAAATTTTCTGTAAGAGAAAATTCCCATGCCTTTTTTGCGGAGTGCTACCACACACGATGAAAATTTTATAGTAGAGATTATCACATTTAAATTGAACTTGTGGGATGTACTTGATTACGTCGTTGTGAACCACAGGCATCGCGAGCGTTAGCCATACTCTCTCGCGAGGATAAGAATAAATATGATTCTGAACCTCGTAATAAAGCAAATTCCACGAGTACCATCAAAATATGGGAATCTTAATCCTTTCTGACCTGACGTCCTTTCCAATGGGCATAGAATTTACCAAATTATCAAAATCATTCCACAAATCAGATCAGTTTCAAATCCATGATATCATCTGGATAAATGTGTCAATTGACGATAAGGAAATTATTCAAAAGTATATTTTCACTATGGTATGTTTTTAAACGGAAGTAATGTGATGAGAAGTTCGGAATTTTTGATACTGCAATTTCCATTACTTAAGCGAATTCCACAAATTTTACAGGATGCAGTTTGAATATTCAAAAAAATATGTTCAACTTCAAAAAGGTTTTGAGTACCAAAACGTGTTTTTCATATTTTCAAGTATTTTAATACACAGCTATATTATGCAACAACATCATGTGTCCATTAAAATGGACACATCTACAACTAGGTAACAAGTGCACATTCAAAAAGATATAATACCACACTGAGAAAAGGCTGGTAACAGTTGTCAAATGTATTCTTCAAATACGACTAATCGAATATTCAATAACACTTATAAAATAATTGATGACAATCATTACATTTCATGTACGTGTTCATAATGATTAGGTATTTTATGAATTTAATACGTTAACTTAAGAACACCCACAATGAAATCCCGATTGTATCCATAATATTCGAATTCGAAACTTTTGAATGATCTCATCGATCTACGTGAATCATTTCTCAAGTGTTCAGGAGTTTGGAATTCAATTTTTATCAAAGATTTGTAAATTATGGCATAGTTTTCCACAACTCGTCAAAAGTAACAGGGAACGGATCGAATTCATCCACTGTACCAATCCTTCCTTTCAGTGAAGATGAACGAAAATTGATATGAACAAAATTCTCACGGTTGGCCGACGTATAAAAATCACTAGACATTGATAATCATGTTCCAATGGATTTCAAAATAAAAATCCGTTACAAGGAAGTTGTAACTCTCTCATAACATTGGAGTTTTTAATGGTATCATTGCAGGATGTCCAGCCTCGGAGAATTCTAATGGAATCAATCAGTCATAAAATCAGGTTGAACGAAATGAAACAAATAGAAAATCCCCGAACTGGACACCCTGCACTGATACTACTTTGCACGTGGCGCCGATATGCTACGTAGGTCGGAGGTGAAAATAGAAAAAAAATATAAGCTGATACTCTGTCTTGTTTCTAAACACTCATCAACAGCCTGTATTTATAATTAATCAATGTTTCTTTTTGTAAATTACCTATTTCGTTGAAATTTTTTCTGATTTTCGTTTGATATATTGAATCATTGAATGAAGAATTATTACGAATAGTGATATACAAATATTGTAAATTTTTCCTCCTATGTTCTAGTCATAGACACCCTGTGTCCATTGGAATGGACATATCAGTAATTCTTAATCCACGTTACTAAAAATTCTGTAAAAATTCAGAGTTCATACTAGGAGCTATAGAAACTATTGCCTATTGAAAAAAAATTGTATATCATCATCAGAATTAAGCCTGATCAGAAAGAGTTAAATATCAATTTTTCTTTGTGCAGAAATATAGGGGGAGAACGTTATGAATGAGTATGAAATGTATAATCAAATTTGTTACAATAAATAAATGTAAACGTGAAAAACACTCACAACTTTTCTTCCAGTGAAGGGTTGCGAATACCAAGTAAGTGAGTATCAGCAAATTGAGTACAACTAGAAGGAATCCTTTGAAAATTCTTCGATGTTTAGAAAGATATGCCTGTATTGCGATTCGTGTATTCGATGCAAAGTTACCGTCCTCCTCCAGAGCACATTTTTCCTACAATAACAAAAATTTCTAAGTATCAATGTGTTCATCATCGTGGAATCATCAGTCATATTCAATCAAGACGGATTATATTCGTTATAATATCGAAACAACCGAATTTTATCAGCTGATAATGAAACATTGGGTTCTAATTAATTGTAATTACTGTGTTGAACGAAAAACCAGTAGGAACCGGATCGTTCGATTGATTCTGAATCTTCTGATCCAAATTTTGATGTGATTGATCGAATATTGATGGATATTCCATAGAAACTTTGTCAAGTTTACATTGAATTTCATAAAAATTGTGTACAAATTGTATGTAAAATATTGATATTGTGAAATATCATGCATCATTAAACCGAAGTGAACTTTTCTGAATATTGGGATTCGAAGTTCGAATCAAAACCCCACAATTCGATTTGGTTCATTATAGTTCGAGATTCGAACAGTTCGCATGCCCTTGGAATGCATAAAATATTTTACTCACCACATATTTCGCGGATTCGCTCTTTTGATTGCAATTTTCCAGATCGACTTCATTGCCCTGTTGAAAACAATAAAAGCTTGTAATCATGGATTGCAATCTGATGAAATTTCACTATATTTAGAGAAATTTCCATTGGAAGCATCATTGTGTATTTAAATGTGCATTGAGAGGAATTTTGAATTGAATAAACTGGTGGTCTGATCGAATTTAATATGAAATGATGATGAAACCTTGATGAGGCACGCATAATAGGGTGGCCCTTATTTTTAGAATTTTCGAATTCTCCTGGTCTGACCCCCTTAAAAATTTCCCATTCCTATCAAGATGAAGTACATAAAGCCTCCCATATGGAAGTTTTTAGGTTCTACCAATGCTGACAATGAAATATAACTTGCTGGAATGTTGACAGCCAAAGCTTGGTATTCTATGAATATTCAATGTTGATTAACAACAAATATAATGTTGCATCGATATCGGTGTTCAATGAATTTAGGTTGTCAGCCTACCATTGATTCACAATTCCGCCAGGCTTGGCGCTTGCTAGGTTCATCCTTGGTCCAACATTGACCGAACAATAGATTCTATTGAGAGTGAGGATCTTTTGGAACTTGGTTGAATATTGCCAAAAAACTTTGGTCTAGTTTGGATAAACATTAGTTTTCAATGTAGCGCCGATCATTGGTAATAACATGGCTCAGATATTGGCATGCTCCTTAATTTTAACTTTTGATGGCGGAATGCTAGCTAAGTTACCGATGGAATGTTTCTCGCGAGTAGTGAGAGATGTATATAAGGAATATATGAGGTTCAAATAAATCTCTGGGAGAACAGTCAATCGTCCTTTGTTACAGATTACACCAGAGGGCTTCTACCACTAATCCATATTGTGTACACTTTTCATGGCAAACTTGAGCGACAAAAAACACCGAGTTGTTTACAGATAAATGAGGGGAACACAATAAGCTCCCGAATAACATATATGGGAAATTATGAAAGGCGCATGCTTTTTATATATTTTTTACAGTTTTATCATTGGCGCAACATTGATAAACAAATTTTCTATTGTGTTTGCCAATGATGGTCTATTTCATTGCCATTTCTGCACCAATGATGGGGCTTCATTGGAAAAACACATCGATAAATCATAAAATGATGTTATCATTCCAGTGTTGCGCCATGCTTTGTTGCCAAGCCTCGACCATACTTCATCTACATTGCACCAATGATAAATTTCTGTATGGGTTCAGTCCGATTAAATTATGTCAACACGTGCCGCAAAAAGCTCAAATTTCTATTATATACACTCGACTCTCGGATCTTTTACTCAATTGGACCTTTTACTGCAATTCTCTCGAACCTTTTACTTTAGGTACAGCCTCTTCAACCCCCACGTTGCTGTTCGCTCGACCAATTATTTCAAACATAACCCCACCTCTTTTGGATAAATGTTCAAACAAAACACGAAACAAACTGAATTCGAACCATAGTCGAAACTGGTTAACTTACAGGGATCAAAATGTTTCTGAACCATTGAGTTTATAGATTATAAAGGTTTTTGAATAATCAAAAGATCTGACGGAGGTTTGAAACAGCAAAGTTCCAAAGGTACAGCGAGGCTGTATTAATGTTGCAACAGTATAAAACAAACCCATAATTTCCAATCACAGGAATCTTTATTGAACATGAATTGAATGAACATTATGAATTACCAGCATATTACCACATCAAGTTTATTTCTGATGTAATATATATTTTATATCTCGTTATTTTTTAGGTTTATGAAAAATAATTACGGATGTAATACAACACTTTAGTTTTATGACAGCCTTTCGTATCACAGTTTTTTCTTCATGTTTGTATTTTATTTGAATGATAATAATTCCAGATAGTTCTACAAAAATATTTAGTACTTTCAATTTTTTCAAGCAACCCAACGCTTTCTACAAAATTGTCTATCGCAGATAGGAAATTAAAGATTTCTTTTGGGGGATTTTCTTGACTTGAAAGCCAGGTAAATAATTTCCTGCATAATTTCTAATCTCGGGAACACTCATTGTTTTCATTATAATATCTCAGACGTATTAAATAACCTTATTCAATGACATTCCTATGACTGAATTGAAGCTATCGCATGTAACCCAAAAAAAATTCCGAATTCATTTGTTGAAGAAACATCTCATGGGAAGGGTTGGAAATAAGAGCCAATCATAACGCGTGGTGGGCGTAGTCTTTTTCAGCAAAAGACTCGAGTGACTCTGGTCTCAAAATTGTAAAAGGATCGAGAGTCGAGTGTACAGGTATAGATTTTTCGGGTACCTGAAATTACAGGTAATTTTTTCCGTGTGATATGCTCGAACACAAAATACGCTACAATACGAACCGATTCTTTTTTTTCGTAAAAAATGTATCTAGTCTTTGTCCATTTTTATAAAATATCGATAGAAAATTGATACCTTTTGTATAAGAACAAATGAATTCTGTAAAAATCAAGCATCGATAAGAGAGATACGTTGAAATATAATTTAATGAGATAATAATCGTTCATCTTGTCTCTTCAGATTATTGAATTTTCCGTACACAAAGTAAAATTAAGGTAGTATGAACTTGCACAGTCCATATCCAACATTCTGGTCCAGCTAGGGAATGCTTACCTTCAACTCCAAAGGGATACAGAAACTTCTTTTTTTTACTTTCTCTTCCACCTGGAAGAATAAAACACAGATGCAGTTGAAAACAGTATCGGTCAATTCGATTATTGTCATGAAATAAAATACATCGAAGAAACCCAACACTTCCAAATATATAAAAAAAAATAAACATACTCGACAAATCGGGAATTTTCGAAGAAATTTTTTTTGTTACAGACATAATATGTATATTATATGGTCGAGTGAATGAAATGCAAAACCATTTGGAGGAAGATAAAAGTAGGGGATGCCCAAGCGCTGTGTATCGTTTCTCACGTTTCAACCACTCGAAATTAACTAATATCACGCTTGGATTCCAAACACCGATGTAGTAATAAACGTAACAGGAAACTATTCTGTGTTCAAAATATGACGTTATAATATTTTATTCGCAACTCTTGAAATGCGACTCAAGTTGAACATCGATATCGATTTCAATTGCCACTCATTTTACGTTAAAAACGAATATTATCAATGAAATGTACGACCATGAATTGTTCTCAATGTCATTGAAATCATTTGATACCGAAGGACGTTCGTCTTGAAATTACAATTACGAATTGAAAGATGATAGAATTGACTTGACGATTCTCAAAAACCATACGTTTTCTTCTCTTTGCATCTTTTATTGGAGCAGTAAAGTAATAAATGAGCCCAAATGAGGTTTCTTATCTTGAAATTATCTTTAATATCATAATGTATGTTTCTCTTGGTGTGACTATTTCCAAGTACAATTTTTCAGCGTTTATATTCAAGACTACTTTTTCAATTCACATCAGTGGAATCTCTAACGGGAATAAGACAATTGTAAAAATTCATTGCATTGGGTGACAACGGAGTGCTTTGAGCTTTCGAATCGAAAATTTTACAACGTGCAATGTAATATTGTTCGGAAGATAATAAAACTATTAGGTTCATGTTTCTAATCTGTGACGAAGAGTTTTGGGATAGGAACCACATAAGGAGTCTGATAAAAACTCTTTACACAAAATTCACATTAACAAATAAGATTTATACATGAGAATTTATGAGACTTCTTCAACAAGGATATATCTTGGTACCAGAATTCTTCCTTGTGTATTTTGAAAGATCCTGTTTGAGGGGTCTAGAGCAGTGGGGCATGGGATAGTGGGGGAGGGAAAAAGTCAAATTTCGCGCGAACTTTTTCCATAAAGCACGTGATTAATACCTATTTGAAGTGAATAATAAGGATTTAGGGGAGCATGAGTCACAGTGGATCACGGGGCACAATGGATCAGCGCACGTATTCAGTTCATAAAACGACTGTACACGCTAGTAGTATCATTTTTTGGGCACCCTTTTTTAACCTAATCTTGAAATGCTGCTAGTTCGTCTCATAAACAAATGCTCACTAAATAATGTAACCCTGATTCGTTGAACCGTTTCGAATAATATTTGATCTCTCCGTTACAATTCAAGATGCCTTGAAATCGTGTTCGGAAACCTGAATGAAAAATTGCTGTAGGTTGTTGTGAATCTTGTAAACAAAGGTGGATTGAAAATCAGAACTGCTGCAAAATTGGAAGGCTTTCCCCTCACCACCTCACAGCGTTACTGTGAGAAATTTCAAGGTTCTGATCCATGAAATGATCCACTGTAACCCAGATATGGGGTTAAGTGGATCAAATTATAAAATTCCAGAAGATGATAAAAACTTGGTATTCCATTTACGCGAATTAACAATATTGCTCGTTCATTTTGAGGGCGAGGGAATATTGAATATGTATATGAACTTCCATGTTGAAACGTTCACTACTTTTGAAGTTATAGAGCATGAAAAAAAAGTGATCCACTGTGACCCATGCTCCCCTACATGCTTAGGATTGCGCACTGCCACGCACTTTGAATTTTCAAATGTTTCCCGTAGTCTAAGAAACAAAATTGTAAAATTTTAATCTCTAAATGTCAACAAATTTTACAATTTTATTTTTTAGGCCATAGAAATCATTTGAAAATTCAAAGTGCGTGGCAGTGCGGAATCCCAAGTATGTAAATCATTATTATTCACTTCAAATATGTATTCATTGCGTACCATTTGAAGAAAGTCCGCGCAAAATTTGACTTCTCCCCTCCCCCACTTCTCCAAGCTCTAGTCCCCTCAAACAAACCAGTTCTCACTAGAATTGGCTCAGATTCAATGGGTAGGTCATTGAAGAACCAGCTCTCCCCATTTCGATGTATTCTTTTGACCAGAGGAAAGCCTGTTCGGGTTTCATCAGGCTCTTTTAAGGCCTTCAGAAGAGCTAAGAAATGCTACGAATCATTTCTAGTCGGGAATGAATCTCAGTATTTGGAATTATTGAACATTCAAGTTTGTGCCTTTGTTTCAAACGAACTTGAATGTCGTGAATTCACGGGACAAGTGGGAATTCTCCACAAAGTACTGTACAGCCTGTGAAAATGAGTGAATTAACCAATACGCCCACAGAAAAGTTTTCTCCTGACGAGAATAAAACGTAGTTCTGTCTCTCCAGCGGGAGAAAATTCTCTCCATTCGAGTAAAATCTTCTCATCTTGAGAAAACAAATTTTTTCTTCTCGGTGGGACAAAACTACATTTTATTCTTGTCAGCAGGAAACCTTTCTGTGAGTGCAGTTTCAATAGTTTCAACAGTTTCAAAGAGGAGAAATGTTTGCCACAAATCTCACAAATTTCACAGTAGTTTTTTGAAGAATAATTCTTCATATAAAATTCTTCCAGTGTGTGTGATATAGACATTATTAATTGTTGTACATTTCAATAATATGTGAATGCTCTATCAGCATACTGATGCTAATTTGTTACAGCATAAAATTATTAGGTTGTGATACATCAATCACGATAAGAAGTACCGTCGAATGTAAAATTCACCTATTTTGAATGATTCGAAACCACATACAATGACGATTCAAGATGAAAATAAAATTTATACTTTACCTCTTCAAACACAGGATTCTTCAATCCAGACATCTCTGTATCTTATCGTACACTGTTTAATTATCGTCTTCGCTCTTCTGAACTCCTTTTCCCAAGTGAAATTTCTACGTTTTCTGTATTCTTTGGATATTATTTCAATATCATTCCGCACGAAGTGCAATGGCACACGAAGACAAAATATTTCCAACAATTGTTGTCACTCGGAGCCTGAGTTATGGGTGTTGGTGAATGTTTTCAAACGTGTGACAATCATTTTATTGGATAGCATCCAGATAACGTATAAGAAAAATGCCTCGATAGTGTAAAAACATGCCTTTTTATCTCATACGCCAATGTCGAATACCTGTAATTCAGAACAACAATGCACTTTAATCAAAACTTGAAGATCCATTGAATCAAAAGTATATCGTTCTTCCGAAATGTCACTTTTTGTAATTCTGAGGAATCAATTCGATTACACATGGTAATTTTAATGATGATGAAGTGCGAGTTTAAATGTACATTACTCCCAGAGGCTTAAATATCGAACGATAGATGCGTTCCCTGCATCGAAGAGATTATTTTCATTATCTCACTCTCGATTTTTGCGGAATGATTGCGATAATCATTTGATTTCGGTTTTATCTCGGATTGACATGTGCAGCGGAGGGAAAAAAATGATATTCTGCATAAAATTCAATGAAATTTTCTTTTTCACCGAAGGTGCACGGAGAAAAAATGTTTTGCTACTATAGCCCCTACAAAGCAACAATATTTACTCCAGCAGCTAAGACTTAGTGGGTTCTGTTAACAAATTTGTTTATGTCAGCAAAAAAATTGAGTTGTGTCAATCATTTTTCTTGCTCTTTCAGCGAATTTTTTTTTGTAGGCGCTATAGTAACAGACCTGCTTGTTATGCCAGTAATACTTTTTTCTCCGTTTGGAAACGTAGTTTTGTAAAGTTGCATGTCGAAAGTTCTGGGAGCACAAAAATTTCTCGACTTACTTCGTAGTATGCAAACTTCACCATTGAGAATAATAAACATATAATTTTCACTTCACGACACATCAACTTGGTCAATTCATTTCCAATTGTTCGTTAAGAACACATGAAGTCGCGGGAGTTCGTCATTCGTGGGATGGTATCGATCAACTTACTACCAGGGAGTTGATAAGTCTTCAATAATGACTCTTGAGGATCGTTGAAAATCTACGAGTGGGGTTATGTAATGAAGAGGGGATAAAGATTCATAATGGATCTGAATATCTTACATCATAAAGGACTTGTCATTAGATTTTTCCTCTTTTCTTGAATTTTCTGACGCATCGCGAAAATGTATACATATCAATTTCAATTGGTTGATTCAATAGGTTTCAATTCTAATCGATTGATCAAACAAATCGCATCGATTACAAGACTCCGATAGTAATCCCGCATGATATTTCTTCGAAGATGAAAAAGCGTGAAGAGACAATATAAATTTATGTGGAATGTTGGAAGCGAAGAGCGTTCATTAACAATTATGATAATATGAATTGGTGATGGAAATCGAATTGATAAATGCCAAGAAAAAGAGGATGGTACTATATTTTCTTCATAGCTTTTTGAAAATTTAGACTTGTACTGAATTGTCAGATTCTGTACTTCCGGGTTGGAGTTACATTAATTTGAATATGAACAACAAATAACAGAAGAAAACTGGAATTGATAATAGAATTCTCTGTGCGCATTGCATGAATAACAAAACAGTCATCCAATTAAATAAATTCAAAAGAAACTCAAAGATAAGAATAACCCAATTCCTTCCGTATTTAAATACCATCGAATTGACGATCTCGTCATTGAAAGATCACCCAGCTTCTTCTTGTGCATCTCGACATTAGTATCTGGAAAGTATGTTAAGACATTGAATTTCAAAGCACTTCTTTTCTCCTTTCCTCTGATGACCTGTAGAGATAATCACTGCATTCGTTTGGAGTCTCTCTTTAAATGTCCTGTGATAAAACGATTCCATAATGGATCATGGTAAACTTCAACACAGTGTAGAATTTCAATAAGATACACGAGAATTGAGCAAGGACGTACGTGCCACTCAAATAAAATATCCAACTAGCGATTCAATTGATCGAAATTATTCTTAAGAGGGGGTGAGATTTGACAAAATTCACTGCATGAAGTTCAAATACTCGTCTGAACTGTAAGTCAAACTACTTTAAAATGTTCTTCCAGTCCATTCTGCGGTATGATTTATATATACGCAGAATCGTTTTTCTGTCTTTCTGGATGAAAAATAATACACGTGTAAGAGGATCAACATCAATGAATACAAATGAATCGAATAAACATCGAGATAAGAGTTTGAATAGGACTTTCAATGTTTTTACATACGAAATCTCGTATGAAGCAAATGATATAAAAATTAAAGTTGTTTTTCTAAAAGTTATACAACATGGCATTATTTTGATATATTCTTACAGACCTGAATCAACTTTTCCTATCGAATTCATCAAGAAGTATGAGAATGTTGTCTGATTGAGGTACATTCTTCCAAGTATTCCACAAAAATCTCAATTCATTCATGATCGAATTATTGAGGAAACAAGCACCTATATAACAATTTATCTCTCGAGATATTTTTGAGATAAGTGCAAGATGTCTTATGCAACCTGTTTAGACCTCTCAAAGATATCTAAACGCGTTGCATCAAACATCTTAATCTTGTCTAAAATAATCTGGGAAAGGATTTCAAAAGATCAAAATCAGAGTACATAAAAACAACCAGTGTGAAGAGATACACTGTCAATTCATGATTATTGGAATGTTTCCTCGAATCGAGTACAATCAGCTTACTCACACACGCATTCTGCAGAGTAATATATTCCATTTTGTTACGGTACAACCATCGTTACCTTGCCTTTCTCTTTTTTTATATAAAACGTGGAAGATGAATTCACAGTTGATTAGATACACTATAATTTTTGATTTCCATTTAGTCAGATCTTTTTTTTTTCAATTTCTGATAAATTGAGTAAACAATGACTGTCAATCATGAGACACTTTCAACATCGATATACCAAAATCTGAACCTCTCGAGAGTATTTTATTCTTTCAAAATTATATAAATTTCTACCTTTAGAAATTTTCAAGTCTGTAACGATTTAACCACGAAAGAGATTGAGATAAAAACAATTTGAAAATTATGTAACACGGTGTCGTTTAAGAAATCAAAGGTCAGGAATGTAGATAAATCCCAACGAACACGACGTCTAGATCTTGACAAAATATGTTGCATAAAACGTTGTTTATATATCTAATAGATATCTTATTCAACGCTCTCCGTCCACCTTTTATCATTTTCCTTCAATAGAATCTCCAAAATCTGCTTTTAAGTTTTTTTCAACAGATCCGAAAGCACGCGCACGGAAAAAAGTGATTACCTGTGACATGGGCAATCATTTTTTCAGCTTCTATAACTAAATGTTGGCTGCAGCAGCGAAATTTTCAGCTCCATCAGTTAAATTGTGAGTAATGTTGCTACGAAATTAGCTATCCTGTGGGGGAAATTTTTTCCCGTTTCAGGAAGCAGACTTGGAAGATTCGGTCGGAGAAAAATGATTGCGACTAGAATACCTTGTCGAAGAATTATGAAATGGAGCGTTAAGTCCTCCTGTTGTCCAAGGCCTCAGACCGAGAACTCGATATTGAACCAAGCATGAATAGAAATCTAATACGAACGACAACCCAAAATGCACTGTTCAAAACTGTTTGTAATGCCAACAGTTTAGCGAAAAATGAAAGTTTACGAACATTTCTCTTTAAATTTGTTTTTCTTTCCTTTTGAAAATTTTTAATAATGTGTGTCAGATGGAAAGTAATTTTTACCAAAACGAGATATACACGGAGGAAAATAATATTGCCGACATTTGGATAGCTGAAAATTAGCTGCTGTAGCTACTTTTCAGCTGCAGCAACAAAAGTTACTTCTATGGGAGCCGAACCTTCAGCTGTTGTAGCAATATTTTTGGTAATTATGCGGAAATGCGACTGCTGAAACAACGGCGTTTTTCTTGGGCTGTCTCTGCAGAAATAGTTTCCATCCAAGCCCACTGGAGTGATCAAATGGGGGGAGCTACGGAAAGTTTGCGAACAGATCATTCACAGCTCATAAACAGCACCTTCCGCGTGACAATCTGTCGAACAATGGTTTTACTCTCTCCCACTTGATCCCAAGACCAGTTTGAGTTGAAATTCATCTATCGGATCACTAAAGAATGCCCCAAGTTGGCGGAGATATCATTTAATGCTCATAAACCCTCAAGAAAAATATGAACGGCTCTGTTTGCGTGATGCTCTGAGGAATGGTAAATATGGTCCGATTTTGTCTGTGATCCCTCCCCGTGAATCTGATGGTTGAGTGGAAACTTCACTAGGAACTCGTAAAAACCTCAAAAACAGCTCCGTTCGGGTGGTGGCCTGAACAACGATAAGTTTATTCGAATTTGAATCACAATCACTGCTCATCTAGTCCCGTAATTAAATCGAATTACAGGTCATATGCCGGTTCAGTGATAATTTCATAGAAAGCACATACCAGCGCTATTCACGCAGTTTCCCAGAAGACCATGAATTGTACCCAATTTGAGGTGTCCTCCCGTTTGATAACTGCACCAAATACTGGAGAGAACTTCATGAGTCTCTCGCACACAGGAACTTCAAATTGTTGATAGTTGAAGGGAATTCGAAGGCTTGGATTGTGTGTTCAATGAGTTGTATATTGTTCAAATAAATTTGCAAGGCATATGAATAAACATCAAAGTGGTACATAGAATATGTTCATTAGGGTGTTTCGTTTTGAATCGATATTTTTTTTTCTTCGCTCCCCCCTGAGAAACTTCCAGAATGTAGTTGAAAAAAAAATCCTTCTCCAATCTGCACGCTGACAAAAGTTATTTAGAGGTGGCGCAATGGCTTTGAAAGTTTTTTATTTTATCAAAATATCATTGGTCTGCAAAAAATGAGGTTTGATTGCTCTTCGATAATTGAGGGTCATTTTCGAAGTGATTTTCTGCGTAGGATCCGAATCTGGAGCCAGAAGTGGGCCATCACGTCAGCGTTCCGAGATATTTGAGGTAATTTTCTCAGAAAAGGGTTGTTTTCTACTTTTAACCTTCGATTTTTCATCTTTTCTGGCATACAAAATTTTTTGAATATTTTTTTCCGATTTTATAATTCAATACCGTTCTTCCCCTCCAGAATGAGCTATTGATCGTTCAACTACGATTCGTTCTGGCAAAATTACAACCATTCTAAGTTATGGAACATGCCCCAACAACATCATGAGCATTCACATCATTAGCCATTACTGAAACATGTATACGTGCACGGAGGAAACAATCCATTACTCCTTCGAGTAAAATACAATACTTTCCACTGTGCTCCATATCAACGCCGGACTGAGTTTGGATTTTTATTGAAATTTGTACTTCCACACAGTGAAATAGTTTCCTCAAGGAATTATATGGACGTTTTACAATGACCACAGTGAAAATTCTTATCATTCAAGTTCAGAACTGCATTGATTTTTAGGAAAATTTCTTGTTTAGTGAATATTGTACCGGAAATCATCATAAATTACTGTGGACTTCTGTATAATCTGAAGAAAATACCATAAATTCTCTTGTCAATTCCAATCGGGTTCGTAGATGGTGCAACACCACAGTAATTTTAACTGTCTCTTTTTCTCCGTGTGACGAGTTTTGGAAAATTGAGATTTGTATTCCCACACATCTTGGCGACCCCCCAACAGATCCTGGGGATATATTCTATAACTCAGATTGACCGTAACTCTGCAGGAAGGAATCATAGGTGACTGATCTTGAAGAGTAAAGGTACAAGGAGGAAAAAGTATTGCTGGCATAACAAGTAGGTCTGTTACTATAGTGCCTACAAAAAAAATTAGCTGAAAGAGCAAGGAAGATGATTGACACAACTACGTTTTTTTGCTGACATAAACAAATTTGTTAACAGAACTAACGTCGTAGCAGCTGGAGTGAATATTTGTGCAAGGACAACAAATTTCTTTATAAGCGCTATAGTAGCAAACCAGTTTTTCTCCATGTAGTACTGAAAGATGCAATTAGACAAAAAGATTAAAAGAATTCTGTGCGCTCTGCACTTGACTTCAAACGTAGCAAAGAAAAAACCCTCTGTCCGAGCACTTAACCTCAAATATTTCAGAATCTTGTCGTAACCACCCAATCCTGCTTTGAGATTCGGATTCTATGCAGCAAATTACTTCGGAAATGACCCTCAGTTACTGAAGAGCAATCGAATTTTGCCAACGAGAAAATGCCTCGAAGGGTTGATGATGTGAATGCTCATGATGTTGTTGGGGCATATTTCATAACTTAGAATGGTTGCAATTCTGCAAGAACGAATCGTAGCTCATTCATCGATCAATAGCTCATTTTGAAGGGGAAAAGTGGTATTAAATTATAAAATCGAAAAAAATATTCAAAAAATTTTTTATGCCAGAAGAGATGAAAAATCGAAGGTTAAAAGTAGACAAATCCCTTTTCTGAGTAAATTACCTCAAATATCTCGAAACGCTGACGTGATGGCCCACTTCTGGCTTCAGATTCGGATCCTACGCAGAAAATTACTTCGAAAATGACCCTCAGCTATCGAAGAGCAATCAAACCTCATTTTTTGCAGACCAATGATATTTTGATAAAATAAAAAACTTTCAAAGGCATTGCGCCACCTCCAAATAATTTTTGTCACCGGGCAGGTTGTAGGAGGATTTTTTCCTAACTATATTCTGAACGTTTTTCAGGTGAGAGCGAAGAAAAAAAAAGAAACACCCCAATGTTCATACGAACGATCTTTCATGTCTAGAAGAACTAATTGATTGTATCAAACAAGAAAACATGGTGTATTAAATGCTGAAATGTGTGGTTGATCTGTTCAAAATCCCTCTTAGAGAGCGATGGAGAAAGCTCTTTGAGTGCTATCTTTTTAGATGGGAAATTTGAAGACTTGATATTTAGTTACAAAGGTTTATTATGTTGCTGAAGTGTGAATCGTTTATTGAAACGAATTAGTAATCGAACAACGAAATACTCAATTAATAACGACCCAAACTTTTGCATTACTCTTTCGAGGCGGTGTTTTCAGTTCCAACGTGTTAATTTGAAGAGTTAAATAACGATCATTCATTAGATTTTGTGAGTGGAAATTTTCGTTTCGTGTCTATAAACGATTCAAACTTCAGCAACATGGTTCATTGAACTATAAGAGAGTTCAGAATGCTTGGATTGTGCTGTGATGTATTTACATGTAATGAGTTCAGATGCACTGTAAAAAGAAAGTCTTGAATTCAGCTCATTTCATGGCTGAATCTATGATCCAAACAAATTAAGCCGGAAAAACAATCGCCGACACAATGGAAGAAGCATTGTCTGAAATTAAGATGCAAACAGATTAAGACTTTCTTTTTAGTGTGTAAATGCCACTCATAAGCTGTTTATGAGCTGTTTGCGGGCTTTTTCTACTGTCTGCCGGTTGATATAGTTTTAAACGATTGAATGAAAGCCAGCCCTACAGAGAGAATCCCGAAATCTACGAATTTATGAGCTGTAAATGATCTGTTCGCAAACTTTTTGTAGCTCCCCCCATTTGAACACTTGAGTGGGTCTAGATGGAAAGTATTTCTGCAAAGAAAGCCCCAGGAAAACACCGTTTTCTTAGCAGTCACACCTAATCCCACAGCGAATTATTTTTCTCCGTGTAGTGCGTCACATACCTGCTATTATTATGGCAATTCATCTTACGTATTTCTCAAGCGTTTTTCTCAATATGGGAATCTGTGTTATAGGAAATTTGCAATGTTTGCAAAACGTTGGCACCAGACGTGCTAACGTTTAATAACTTAGCCATACTCTCCTCACTGCACTCTATTCAAATTGTATTACAGTACAATACTATTCATTCAACTCATGTTTATAATTTTTCCAACAGACTGAACAGATGATGAAATAATTCTGCCAGATTATTCTAATCTTAACGCAAACGAAAGAAGAAAACGCTATATGACATGGTGGATTTCAGATCCTTCATCAGGAACTTGACACACGAGAATTTAATACTTGAGAAACGTTTTCAAAACGTGTACAGATCAATTCAAGGTTCATGAAATGTTTTATTCTTACATAAAATCCATAAATCACTCCGAATTCGCATTAATAATATATCTTCTATGAGGAATGTTCTTCGCAATTCTTCCTTCATCCGTTGTATAATGGTAGATTTATACACACACGTTCGTATGCGATATATCAGCCAACAAGATTGCAGTAGATTCAATAGGATCTAGTCAGACGTGGTATTAGATCTATCAACATACGCTTGAATGTAATCTGAAAAAAATCTACAGGAGTTTTTAGAGTACACTGAAAGAATTACTTTGTAAAAATTATCATGAAATTCCAGTACTCGAAGGACAAGTGAAAATTCTTCAAAAAATTACTGTGCAACCTGTCAAAATGAGTGAGGTTTTGAACAAAATGCACAGTAATATTTTCAAAAATTCCTACTTGTTCCTCAATCACTGGAATTTCACGGTAATTTTCTGAATAAAATTCTCTCAGTGTAGAAATGAAACAATGCGATGAGAGTTCTACGCTCCTTAGATCAACAGTAATTTTGCAAATTTTTTATGATTTGGTTTAGAAGAGCGATGGAAGAGAGTCATACATTTTCAGATGACTGAAGCACTTATAATTGATGATAAATGAATTTCATACGATAAACCCTGTGAAAGTAAATATCATGTGAAACGATATCAATTTATATAGAACTACATAATGCGTGAAAACTGGTAAAAAAATGCTGTTATCGAGACAATTCTCGATAAAAATAACAATGTCTCCAACACACCTCTGAAGTAATTGTCACGGTTTGATGCGTCACAATATGCCATTTATTTCACCATCATTGTAGTTATTTTCCATCTCGCTTCACACTGTGCAAACCTGAAATCCTCCGCTCTAGATAACTTATCATTGATGAGTTTATCACGGAGTTATTGATATTCATTGTTTAGAATGATCGGATTCACCTGTATCGAATAATTCTATATTTAATGGTAAACAAAAAATGTTTAAGGGTAAAAAAAGATGGTTCGATTCATCGAATCTCCCTGAATTCTTCATCTTTCATTCCTCTTTGCATAAAGAGTCACCATTTTATTCGTTGGTAATATTTTTTTCCAACCATACCGTGACATAAAATCACGTGATGCGTCTCGGTAACGGACCGCGGTAGACTGCGACGATGCGAAATGCAATTTAAACAGGACATAAAAAATTCTTCCAATGTGCCTGACGATGCACTCGACATGCACAGCTAATCATTGCACTCCGACAACGTCGCTTCGCGGGCTGCCAGGTACCAGACAAGACGTATGTACGTACCATCCGAAAGAGTTTTAAACCGGGAAACTGGAACTTTGTAAATAAAGAACTTCTTGACCGTATGGTACAAGTATACGTATGTGTATACACGTATAAGGATGCATTTCGTAATTATGCGCCATGTGTGTTAGAGGTACCTAATGACCGCAACTGAGAATTGCCTCGAAGCCTTCCTTCCGGCACATCAAGGATCTCTCTTTCTCGTAATAAGAATAAAACAATGAAACTACGTAAATGCATCATTCGAGATGAAACTCAAATTATTTCATTAAAAATCACGTAACGAACAATTGTGTTTTTACGAATTTTCAGATTCTAAAGCAGCATCGACAATTATATTCACATCATAATTTGAAGCTCTTCTTTAAAAGTATAACAAAAACAACAACAACAAAAAAACGGAACATCAACCATCTCACGAATTCATTCAGATGTAATTATATCTTTTAGAAGCCTTGGAATGAAATGAGAAATATGTTTTCATTTTGATTTGGAATAATATAAATACAAGGGTCATCAATATTCATCAACGTTCATTTGTATATTCAGAAAATATCGTTCGTTTTTCGTTGTTTTTCAAAAGGTGAAACTGGATGATGATGATGATGATGATGATGATGATGATGATGATGATGCAACGAGACCAATTTTTCTTGTCACTGGGTCACGCAAACTTTTATATACGTCTGCACGTGTCTGCAAAAGACGGGCCAAATTCATCGGGCGACGAATTTCGTGGAATACCAAGAAACAGCTTCCAAACACGCTATCTTCGCGTTAATGAAAGAAAGAACCAGGAAAAAAAGGTTCTTATAAATGCTCAGACATTTGCATACAGTATGAGGAATCACATTAAATGGGTTATATGTACATTGAGAGGAGTGATTTATTTAAATCATCCAGAAAAGGTACCAGATGGGTTGAGAGTGGTATGAGTTTAATTTACTCATCTTTCTTCTCTCAAATGTAACTGTTCCCTCATATTCCTGAATTTCTTGTTTGTGAAATTTGAATTCTATAACGTCTATCAAATTCCACACGAACATTCCTTCATATGAAAATAATCCTCGAGTCCTTGTACAACGAAATTAATGATAACACGATTCGTGTGATTAGATAAATATTTCTTATACTGATGCATCGTAACGCGAATGAAGATTGAGCGGTGTGAAAGAATTGCTCCATCCACGGCTGTCTGTAGAAAGATCTTGACCAAGGGCAAGGAGAACATTAATATTGAAGTCATGCGTCCATACACTATCTTCTCACTCCATTACATCACACTTAGTCATGAGTGCATTTACTATCTTTTTACTCTTCTATTTTGTTTCTGTCGTCACTATATTATATCTGATTCTTCGCAGTTGGTATCCTCTTCCCGCTTATGTTGGTCTCCCTCACTGTCCGGAGGAGCCTACCCAACATATCCTGTCAGCGAAATTCTCTCGAGTTAGTTGGGTATTTACATGCTCGCTCGATGCCAGAGCGTGTTTACGTCCGCAAACGGATATGAATTATACTTTACTGTTATGAGACATGATTTCTGTCTGTCCCAAATGTGCGTAAGAGCATCAGTAGAGGTATATGGATTATGTATGGCCCGTTTATGACCTGTACGTCAGTCATATATTCATTGATTGTTTTTTATTCTTCATAACCCTGGTAGCAGCACAATATATGTTTATAGATATGTGCACGGCAGAAGTGACGAAACGCTCATGTGCAGGGCAAAAACAAGTAAACAAAAAGAAGTGTACAAAATGGAAAGAATGCAAAACATGCTTGGCTTTTCTCTAGTCGAGTCGTATAAGGTGAGATAAGGGAAGGGTCTCATCTTCCCTCTCTTAACTTGACCAACAATGTAATAAACGCGTATGCGTGTTGAAGAGGATATCTGCATTTCTCTTTAATACTTCTGCAAGAATCTCTGATTACAAGAAGATTTCTCCACCACGTGAGAATGTACTCGATTGAAAAGACAGCATTAGAATTAAATTATCCTCAAATTGTTTTCGTTCCTCACGATGGATGCATTGTGAAAGGACGATCAAAATGAAAGATACGGATCTCTCTCTCCAACTGAATCACCATTCTTTTATCTCGACTGCACGTATGCGTCATAGATAGTGTCCAAAGTGTGGATGTCCGATAACGATTTCAAATTAATCAAACCTGTCGATATAATCATAGGAACGGCATCTGTTGATACGATGTTCAATTACTCCTTTCGAACTGATGAGCGTCGATAAAGAAATACTCCACGCTACACCATTCACAAAGTATTCAATTTTCAAGAAATGCTTCGTAATGTTCCAACCAAAAATTATGCTACATTCAAAAATCTTCTACTCTGAAAAATATCGAGTTTTCTCTTTTGAGAACAATGTATTGATTATCTTTATCAAAAAACTATAAATCCTGGAGGATATCCGGTGAAGATCGAAGTTGAGAATAGTGAAACGCATATATACTGAAAATAAAAATATGCAAAAGTTGCAAACGAACGTTCTTGAATGGATCTTGGAATCGAAAGTGCTGTTATAATCAAATTCCATTCATGTACAGAAAAAAATGTTACGATTCAACAATCGTTATAGACTCGATACTCTAGTTTCAATACTACGACATTTGATACAACAACAATAATGTCATCGTTATGTTTTACACATTCCACAACATGGAAGTATTTATAAACACTTTATACAATCCGATACAAAGTCAATACACCACGCAAATAACTGTTAGTGAAATGGGAAAATCAAAGCTGCATTTCAGTTAGAAATGCTATCTTTATTAATTCACGTTTCTCCCTGAAAAATGATGTGAAATCAATCATTTATGATTCCCAGATGTACGTCATATTTGGTCCTCAGATGGAATATCTTTGTCACATACGGATCGAATACTCATCATACATTAATTATGTATTATATGACGATTTTTACTATTAATTTCAAACAATCCACTCGAGATTCCTGGTAAAATTGACCCTTCGACAAAATATTCCAATCCTAATGAATGGATAATGAAAATTTGGTGAAATTAAACTCAAGGTCCATTCAAAATAAACAAAATCTCCAACTTTGTACGCAGCACATTGCTTTAGTTACCATGAAGCAATACATTGCGCATAAAATGTTCTTGTAAGATAATATGGCATAGAATTTCGATAACCTGACACACAAATTCCACAAAACAAACATAAAAAAAAAACAATTCATTGACAATCGAGCTCCATTTCGTTATTTTAGATCCTTTACAATTTATTGTTCACTATGCGTTGGCCTAAAACTCTGACGTGTCCTTGAAAACTCCATCGCATCAATTCATGTGTATTATTCTTCTAAACTACGTAGTAGAACTAGGTATGCCAGTTTTAGCTATCTGGAACGTGGCCAAAGCCGATGAGGATGGCGAAATCTGAGAAATATAGATCAGCTCGTGAAAACAAACCGAATCGTGGACTAAAAATTCACTCCTGTTTCCGGTTTAAGAGTAAATATTCCGTTCCGAGAAATGGGTATAGAGTGGGCTGGATTTATGATTCTCATTGCAAATGGGTCATTCCAATCATTTCCATCTAATCATATTACGTCAAATATTACGTATTATACGAAGATTAGTTTGAAATCTTGAACATAATCTCCTCGATTTGTCAGGTGTTTTCCATCTTTGAAATGATACTCGTATTTTTCTTCGTTCATTCATTTCGAGTGTTTAATATGAGATTCCAAGACGCCACTTTGTATGTGACAATTCCCACAGCATAATTCGACTCTACTGCGGAAGTGCTGCCTCGCCTGGAAATAGTAAACGATATGTCTGGCTGCCGTTATAAAATGTTCGTATAAATTGTGGACACACGAGAACTCTGAAGAAAATTGAACGCTGATCCATCGCGATCTCGCGTAAGAATCCTCTCCCTTCTTCTTCTCCTTCCTCCACTTCTTCTTGCAATTTCAATGATTCTCTCTTCTTTGATTGTGTAATAAATATATATATATATATATATATGTATGTATTTCATTGAGCAGTTTCTTATCTACTGAAGAGCATCGGATTATGGCTTTCTGGCGCTGATAAAGACGATTAGATGATATTTCTTTTTTTTTGTGCGTTGTACTTCCGTTGCCTATTCTTTGTATCTACGTTTTAAGAATGAGATTCATAAAAATGATGCAATGATGATTAAAAAGTAATTTTTAGATTCTTAGACACAGAAAAGTAGAAAAAAGATCCATGTTATTATCAGAAAAATACAAATGATTACCGAGATAGCGTTACAGGAATATAGTACTGTCCTTCTTTTTTCTCTTGGATACGGAAAAAGTGAGAAGAGTTCATGTAATGTACATTTGATATCATCTTCTCTTACCTCGGTATTTTATCAGAAGGAGATGTTAGAAAGAACAAACAAGCCACGGTTTATCATCATCGCACTGGCACAAATAACATCTTTCTTAAATATCTGTTTATCACTGGTCCTCGGCTAATGTTTCGCTACCGGAATGCTGAAAGAATGATTCTACATTGTAAGACGCGAGTTCACGTTAATCTGAGCTCCCTCGAAGAGTATTAAAAAACATTCAAGCATGTATCCATATGCAAACTACATAATTGATTACAGATGTGAGACAAAGCAAACCAGATTGTTTTGATCAATTCATCATTTTCAACTTCTTGCAGTTTGAAAGATTTCTTTCAGTTATTACACAGTGAAGAATTGTATGTATTTTCAAGAACACGGGTATATCTCAGGCGGTCCATTCGTAATTTATGTGAAATACTTACACAAAAAATGTACCAAATGAACACAAAAATGTTCAATTTATACTGAAAATCTATTAATTTGGGAATTTGATACGTTGTTTTCGACACAAACTCTGAGTGGACCTTCTGCCACACAAATAAGTTTTTCGCTATCTAAAGGAGAATAGTTAGCCTGTATTCAGAATTTTATTGATAATAAAAAACTCGCTGTGCAACTTTGAGTGAGTTTTCTGATGAAGATTCCCACACAGTCTCGAAGATATACTGGGTGTTCCAGAATTCATCATTCGGATTGTGGTGGTGTATTCTGCAGCCAAAATGCAATAATTTCCCGTTTGAAGAAATTTTTTGGAGGCTCAGTCTTTGAGCTATGAGCACTTTCAGATTTTTCTTCGAATCCAAATAACTCAACAGCATTGTGTTCTACATTCTTGACCCTAACATCATTCTCTGAGCTGGAAAACGTCGAATCTCTGGAAAAAAAATTCAATTACACTGTAAAAAAATTTCACCGGAAAATTCCAGTACATGTACTGGAAGTCATTAACCTGTACATGTACCGGAAAATTTCAGCACATTTGTACTGCAAAAATTCAGTGCAAACGTTATGGAATTCCCGCATCAAAACTGGAAATTTTCTGAGCCTCGGTACTGGAATTTTTCAGTACACGAGCTTGACTTTTCCAGGACATGTACTGGAAAATTAATGCTGAAAATATCCATGAAAATTGAAAAAAAATTGCTCACGCAAAGTGATTTTGCAGGGTCCTTGTGTTCCAAGATGATTGAGAAACTTTTGATCGTTCATTTGGATGGACAGAAACTCATGTCTACCTAACAGGATTTGAACCCACACTTTTCTACCTGCCTACCAACTGAAACCTAAGACCTAACCGATGAGCTATAGCGCGACATGTTGGAAGGCCAGCTTGGGTTACTACATATGCTTCATATCTAGAACACAAGAGGATAAGTCTTGGAAAAACCTCATATATCAATTTCATTGGCTACAATTACAATTATTATTCAAAATCTCAATCAGGAAATTTTTAATATAAAGGCTTGAAATTTTTCCTGCCAGAAATGACGAAGTCCAATAGAAGTGGAAAATTTCAGTGCAACAGTGATTAAATTCCGTTGCATAGCAACTGGAAAATTCCATCACACGACCTGAAAATTGCAGTTCAAAACCTGTATAATTCAATTGCATAGTAACTGGAAAATTCCATCACAAAACCTGAGAATTGCAGTTAAAAACCTGTATAATTCCAGTATACCAACGATTAGGTTTTTTTTTCTAAATTCCAAATTTTTTCTCAAGTCCTTTTTGAGGGAATATTTTTTTTTGGTGCACAAGAACTATAAAATTGTAGTACGAGCCGGTAAAATTTTCGCGAAATCATGGCAAAATTTCAGTACATCATCTCAAACTTGAAAATTCCAGTACAATGACTGAATTTTCAGTTATGCTTGGTAAATTTTCAGTAACGTAACAACAAAATCTCTGTACATGTACTGGAATATCCATATTCCAGTACTAGCACTGGAAATTTCCAGTCCAGTTGCACAGTAAATTTCCAGTTTTTTTTTACAGTGTATCCTATCATTCTTTGTTTCGGAGCTACAGCGATTTGAAATTTTTTGGCTTTGAGTCAATCAAACCTCAGCAACTTTGAATTACTATATACCTAATATAGAGAGGATAATTGAATGTTTTCCCAGAGATCCGGCATTTTCCAACTTAGAAAATGATGTTAGGGTCAAAAATGTAGAACACAATGCTGTTCAGTTATTTGTTTCAGTGATTAATTTTTCTCAAACGGGAAATTATTGTATTCTGGCTGCAGAATACGCCACAGAAATTCGAATGATGAATTCTGACATACCCAGTATCATGCAATGCAATGCGGGCAATTTGAGAACTCAGTCGTTCTTAAATTTTTCTGATTCTCTTGTTCAAGACATCTCTCAAGGCAACTTTGATTCGCAAAATATTTCCACATATTTATATCAGAAGTCTTCGTGCTTTATATATAATAGCTCATTTTAATGCACCATTATTCACTGTAATCCTGTCATTCGCGACTTAATAAAATTTATTGGAAGAGATCAAAAGATATTTATCATATTCGGTTCACAGTATTGCAACGACTTTGTTTCCTTTCGATTGCAATCCATAATTCTCAACCATGATAATGCTGTAAGACCCTCATCTTCTATATGAGATTGAACAGTATTTGAGAAGCCGGAAGGGTTTGCTGGATTATTGAAAGTCTAGGAGCAGCATACATAGTCGGGTCTGAGACTAGGACTGGTCCTACGCAATGTATAAGCTCATGGGCTGAGACTAGGTCCAGTCTCAGACCTGACTTTGCATAAAAATTTTTTCGCCCTATAAGTGCCAGTACCAATCCATCTTATTCATCAAAATGACAAGAATTATATGTATTGGAATGGATGTGGCATGGGGTGAATTGAATTCTTGAAGTTTAGGCCTCGTGTCATTGCAAAATTATTCACTTCTATCTATAGAAGAAGACCAATGGTAATTCTTCAAGTTGATGATAGTCAATTTCTTCGAAGATATATCTACATTGAAATTCCCGGCAAGAGAAGGAAATCAATATCCGAACCGTGAAAAGGTATTAAATAGTTCAACTGCTTTATCATAGCCCGGAAAAAAATAATTCATACACATGGAGAAAAATTTGGGGTAGCAGATACAGCAATTGCGATGAATTTGACAAAATCCACATGTAAATATCGGGATAGCATTTCTGCGGTGGAAATTCTACATCATTTTTGCTGTAAATTGAAGACGTCGCAATTCTACCGCAATCTGATGTAATTTTAACATACACACTTCATAACTATCACATACATCAAATGTAAATTCTATTGTCGTGATGAATGAAATATAAACAGTATGACAAGCGATATTTACTTCAAACTTATGAAATTTGTACATCAGTCTGATGTAAAATACATGTTAGGATTTTTGAATAAAATTTCAATCGCTCATTCATATATTTTATGCATACGCGAGAACTACGATAATAACTACAACAATTATTGTTAATTTTCCAAAAGCCACAAAGATGGGGATAAAATTTAAGTGATTAAAATTTTACATTATTTGCGCCGCATTTTTATGAATTTTCACTGACAATTGAAATAAAAAAAATTGTATCTTCCCAATTAATTCTTGCTGTTGTGTTTTTTGTTGAATTTGCAATGAGACAATATATACAAATGCAGTTTTGAGCAGTGAAATGAACTTTAATCACTCAGCTTGAATTATCTTACATCTTACATATTACATATTACAATAAGATACAATACAATGTTATGTCGCCTTATTCTATCATTATCACTAACCGTACGCTATGGGTGGAGATTCAAGTTTTTAATATATATCAAATGTAGGAACAAACTGACACTCGCGGAAAACTGTTGAAACTGTTTGCGCCATCTTTGTGACGCGATTTTGATCATTTTGAACTAAAAGGAGTGTTACAAAGCTTCTCAGTAGTATTACCAACACAGGCGAGTAGTTTTTGCAGAAGCAATTGTTGAATACACATCAGATTGCGGTAACTGTATATTTGAGAATGAGAATAAAATTCCTGGGAAATAAATCAGATTATCATTCAAAAAAGCATGAGTAACATTAGCAACTGTACTTGTTGAATGTACATTGGATTGCTGTAGAATTGAATAAGTGGAAATGTGGTTGAGCATGCCTTATGGCATCACGTTCGTGAAAAGTAGATTCAGTCGAGTGTAATGGAAAATTTACATTGTTCGTGGTCAATAATATCATAATAAATATATTTTTGGATTGGCGTAATTTTTACAATCTTCCAAAGCAATGATCATGTACGTATCATGTGAGTTTCATCAAAATTAATGTAGAAATTACATTTAAAGTTTTATCTATGCACTGATGTTAAATTTACATTATAATTTTTCTCCGTGTATAGTTGTATATGAGCGTGTATGAATCATATATGAATCATATATGAACATATATGAAACACATATGAACATATTTAAACATATACGAGATCATATATGGGCATATATGGAATTTTTTTTTCCCGGGAGTTCTACACTGGGAGAAATTTATAGTTAAATTTACTATGGAATTATAGGAGTGGGGAAACATACTGACTCCTAATGAAATTTACTATGGCATAAGAATAGAAAACCTGATCAAATTTACAATGTTTTACAGTAAATTTCATTAGAAGTCAGTATGTTCCCCCATTCTTACAATTCCATAGTAAACTCACCTATAAATTTCTCTCAGTGTATTTGGGAATTTTTCTGTCAGTACGGTTGATAAGCAGCCCAACAAACAAACAGATATCTATTAGTATCTAAAGGATGTTTTGAAATAATGGAAGATGTCTTGGAAGACTTTCGTGAAGATATCTTTTCCACGTCTAAAAGATGTCTTATGCAACAAATTTCAACAAGTTTCAGATATCTTAAAAATGTCTTGCAAAAGATATGTTTCAGACACGCTGACAAAGATATGTTTGAGATATGTGGGAGACATCTTTTAGATGCTTTAAGATACCTTTTAGATTTTTCCAAGATACATTTCAAATATCTTCGAGGTGGGTTTCAGATGTCTTCAAGATGTCTCTTCGAAATCATTAAGACACCCCAGACAGCACCAAAGGATCACTAATAAATTCTGAAAACGTGGCGTGATTTTCACCCTTCTCACTTAGAAAATTTTTAAGATGTGTCAAGTATCATTCAAGAACTCTTTCAAGATATCTTTTAGACTGTGATGATTCGACTTCTAAAAGATTCCTTTCAGAAATATCTTGAAGACATGTTTCTGACACTCCTTAAAGATGTCTGACATATATCATTCCGATACATCTTGAAGATATCCCTTTTGTGACGTCGTTTAGATATCTGAAAGACATCTCTTCGATGTACCTAAAAGATATCTTATAGATTTCGTCAAGACCTTCGGTTTTTGTTGGGAGTCTGGGAGAATTTATAATTGATCAATCAATGATGGTCATTTTCGTTATTTTATCACAAAATTGCCTGTGTTTACTGAGTTTCATTTCTAAAGAGTCAATAGTAGAATCAAGTGAAGTATTATAAATTTCTAAATCGTTCTGAAGACACAGGCTAATGCCATACACTCACGAGAGAGTCACCCGTAACCCTGCAACGTTAGTTTGTGCCCTGAGATCGATTTTTATTCATAAAAAAGCGGTTGCAAAATCTTCACTTTACTCTACCTAATCTTCAATTGAAGTGAATGATCATCAAAGTTAGAAGAATGTATTGATTTAATAAAATGTTCATAGCACAGAGCAAACATACTTAATTATACTGCGTGAATGAATCAAGAGAGAAAATTGATCAATTTCATAGCAAATTAAAAATGCCGTTGAAGTGTGAAATACTGAGATTATCTTCATATGAGAATCATTCAATAGTGGTAATGTGTTTTCTTTTCCTGTTTGAATCTTTATTCAGAAATGGAAAAATGATAAAACCAAGTTTGATTGATTATCGGATGCATTTACTTTATCAAGCTTCTTGTACAGGTTCTTGGAAGTCTCAATCGTATTGCAATTAACTCCTCTGATTATTTTTCCAGATCTTATATAAATTCACGATCTAGATTGATTGAAAATAGTCCTGTCATATATACTGCCGTCCTAAGTCAAAAGGCCGTATGTGAAAATTTTGATGTTTCGAGATATCAAGCGTTTTATTTGAACTTGTACATTTTAAATGATACAAACGCCGTGATGTCTGAATCAGTTTTTCACTTAGTTTACAATAGTGTGAAGATTTTTTAAATTAAAACACACCTAAAAAAGCTACACGAATATGAATATGTGAAAAACGGAGAAAAATTTTCCCATACAGGAAACCCCGATAATGTACACGGAGAGAAAAGTATTGCTGGCATACCAAGTAGGTCTGTTACTATAGCGCCTACACAAAAAATTAGCTGTACGAGCGAGAAAACTGATTGACACAACTGAATTTTTTTGCTGAAATAAACACACTTGTTAATAGAACTAATGTCTTAGCTGCTGTAGTGAATATTTTTGCAAGGACAACAAATTTCTTTGTAGGCGCTATAGTAGCAAACCATTTTTTCTCCGTGTGAACACAGCCAATAATCGGCCCATGTATGGCTACCATTGAATGGCTAACAATGGATTCACATCAATGGCACAAGTGTTGCCCACCACTGGCTGATAAGAAAAGCCAGCAATGAAAACAGCCGATAATCAGTCGATGTACAGCTATGGTAAACGGCCAACAATTGATTCCCCGTTACTGGCTGAAATATGGTCTATTGCTAAGTGAAATGGATTTCAAAGTTGAATGTATTGTATTCGTAATCACCCGTGAAAAAAGTTTGTTTTGGCCTTCTTTCTCTTAGGCTGAATGAATAATTCACATCTATCAAATACGTTTTACATTATTCAAATGAATTCTCATTTATATAGACAATCAATTATGTCCTCATGTAAATAACAAAAAATTTGAAGGAATAAGCAACTGAATTCAACTGATTTATCGAGAGTGCTTTTGACTCGTGTAATTTTACATTTGAGATTGTGGAAATATCGGGCATGCAAATCTATTTAGAAAGAAAAACATCCATTTCTGATCTTGTGAAAACTGGAAAGAGAAATTTCCCTAAAACAAAAACAAAAAAGTGTTTTGGGTCACACTTAACCACTCATTTGAACTAATACTGAACCGATGATTCTGGAAGGCAGTCATATCACCATTGAATATCATTATTATTATGCCCCAGTAATCTGCCATTGATGGCTGATATTCGAACGTTATCCCGAAATTTCTGGCCATGAGCCGGGATCATTTAGCCCAATTACTGAGCCAATCAATAATTTTATGCATCGCCCATTATTTATTGCCATTACTGGACCCACGTTATCATCCAGCAATCAATCATTGATGAGCCATTAATGGGCGCTATTAACGGGCGAAGAACGCCGTCTGTGGTCCAGTAAGGTGCCATTATTGGGCCAATTGATGAACCCTGTATGGGTTGTTGACATACGGCCCTTTGGCTCAGGAAGGCAGTATAGATCGTATCTCCTATGATTTTTGTAGAATTTGATAAGATATCGATAGAAATTTTCAAACACCGCCCATCCCTAGAAAGTGTCGGTTTGAGAACAGTTCTTTTTCACAACACTTAGCATTCTGAACAATAAAACTGAGAAAGTGTTGAATGAATTGATCCCAATAACCACTTTGATCAAATATTGTACAATCAATATTTGTGAGCAAAGAAACAATTTACTCGATGTATTGGAAAATCGAAGTTCAATCTTTCTGCATATAATATAATATTACGTGAGTCTGTGACGAAGAGAATTGCACAACTGAACAAACATGGTTGAAATATTCACTTTGAATATACCCTTAGGCATAAAATAGTTAGGATGAATATTGGAATAGTTTACAACCCAGATAACATGTAAGCTTGTCATAAGCTTGTCAGCCTTGTCAATCGACTGTTTCGGACTTGTCATTGACAATCTTGTCAGCGTTACAAGAACATTTCAAACATTCTGCGTTTCCCTGGTAGAAATTTGTCCGGGCGTCCCATTTACCATCTACGTACTAGATGGGACCCACATGGGGGCAACTGGATCACACATTTCAGCCGATTTGACTTTAGTGCTCAAACATTTAGTTGGTTTATGTACATTTCTCATGCGTCAACTGATCATACAATATAACATTGATAGAGGAATAAAAGAGGAAGCCCAAACGTTTCAATTTGTCACTCGGGATTATTGTATGGAAATGAATTCAAAAGCAACGTTCTTGAGATGAGATTACTTGTCAAAATACATTGTTACCTTATTCATAGGTGTGATTTCACAGAAAATACATGATTTCACATTTCTAATGACCAATTTGAACAACATTCTAGCAATTTCCTGGGACATCTGGATGGGCACAGGCTAGAAAGTGCGTTACAAAACTAGCTAGAAACCAACCTAACACCTGGGAAAACTAGCTGGGGCCCATCTAATTTTCAATCATAATTTCTACCAGGGTTATTCCATCATTATACATAGAATGTGCAGATCAGAGTGTTTTGGATTAATTCGAAGAATACATTCTAAGAATATGCAGAGAATATACTTATACAAAACAGTCTCATTCGCACTGAGAGAAGAGGCATTTGGAAGTTCAGTAAACAGTACTATATTTGTTTGATGAATCTGAACATTACTGAAATTTTGCTTTTAATTACTGAGTTTTCTGCAACCTTTATCATATAATACAATATTTACCCCCAACTTCGCGAGGTGTCATTCAATTCCTAAGCGTTTAGGAATTGAATGACACCTCGCGAAGTTGGGGGTAAATATTGTATTATATGATAAAGTTTGCAGAAAACTCAGTAATTAAAAGCAAAATTTCAGTAATATTCCTTGAAGTTTCATGAAAGATCGCTGAAAGTTCAGTAATAATCAGATTCATCAAACAAATATAGTACTGTTTACTGAACTTCCAAATGCCTCTTCTCAGGGCGTAGATTGTAAGAATGTTCATAAAACATTCTCAGAACTTCCAAGAACCTTCTGAGCATTTCTAACCTGTTGTGCTACTTGGGTGTAAAGCTGCTACATGCTACAACTCTGCTGCAACGGTTTTGTAAGCTTACACCCTTTTTGTACGTCAATTAGGAGGCTTATGTGAGACTTGTCACAAGCAAGACTGAATTGCTATTTCACTCGAGATCAATAATGAGTCTGGTTGCTTCATGGTTCAAACGACAATCTTAATTATGCGGATCAGCATTGGGCATAGGCGAGTTCACGACACCCTACTAAAAATGCCAGGCGGAACCGGACAGAAAATTATTGTCAGGCTTTGGACGGTTTTTGTCTGATCAAATTCAGTCAAAGACTGAAGAATTTTCCACCCGAGTACCATAAATCCTTCACATTCGAAGTAATATGAAAACGTAATATGGAAACGTAATATTCATATAACGTGTGAGTTTTTTCTGTTCTTGTGCTCTTGCAGCACAATATTTGAGTATGAAAAATATTTTTATAACAGTCGTGCAGAAAGTGCCACTTCCCATGCCTGTATGGCTGGAGTGAAGTACGTTTTCCCTCCCTGGGGAAGGAAGGTGAGCAACTTTTGTTTCTCGATTCCAGGGAGGGCAGAAAGATACCCAGCCGAAGCGGCACACGGATGTTTCAGATGTGATATGAACATGCTTAGAACCTCCAAATGAGACTGTTTTGGATAATCACCTTCTATGCATGTCCATAGGATACTGTACGCATTTTAATTCCTCCTGGTGCTGCTTGGGAGCTAACCAAAGCTGATAAACAACTGGTCAATTAATACCCAATGAGATTGGGTGGGATTGATCAATATTTGTCCATTTTTGTCTCCGCATTGGCGGACAATGATTTCCGTGGACTATTGGATTTCCCAATTGCAGGACAATCTTAGGTCAATGGCATGGGCATAAGTGCTGCCATCCGCTGAGAAATAATGTGACCCATAATTTGGCAATTATTGGACAATCATTTTGGTGTGAGAATGATCGAAAATTTACCAATAATTCGTTATTGATTGATATATACTGTGAAACTTTGAATCACTTCAAATTACTAATATAATAACTTCAGTGTAGAAGAATTTTGTTCGAATTTGTTGAACATTTGTTTTCAATTTTTTCATTTCGAAACTGTGATGACGGCACTGTGAAACTGAATCCGTTCATTTAACATTATGTTATATGATTGTCTGCAATTTGCGTATTGTTAATTCAAATAAAAATTATAACCCGAAACCACACTTTTTGATTGGAATGGAGTTCAATCGGTTCACTCAGTTATGATAATAATAGGAATTTGCATCTATGCTCCGGAATTGAAATTCAAACCGAAATTGAGGCTATGAATAACCTCAATTCATCGCGACAATTTTACCGCACTACGAATAATATAAAATTCGAATAAGTTGCGATCACTGATACGACGGAGATGAATGGATCGATAAACCACAACAATTTTTTTTAATGAACAATACATGATGAATAATTCTATCCTATTAACATGATATCGACAAACAATGCAAAATTCCATATTACCGATAGAAAATAAGTGATGTTTAAGATTTCCAGATTTTCGATTATCGACGTATGTTGAATGATCAATTTTTAGTCAATTCTATGGACCGCGAAATTGGTCAATGATTGTCCTGTTCTATGTCCGCATTAGCGACTAACAATTGATCCTTCAAAATGATCAATTTCCGATGAATCATTATCCAATGGATCGACATGCGCACAAAGATCCTACCTAATTCCCAAATAATTGATCAATTATTAAAAAATGTCATTGAAATCAATCAAATTGATCAATGATTGGACCCAATCTACTATGTAGTATGGTTGGCTGGGTAGATAGATAAATTGATTATTCATTTGTGATACAGGGCCAATGCACATTTGAAGCATTCCGTTGATCTCATAAACGGTCTCTGCACATTTTTATGTTTCTTGCGTTGTCTTACACGAATTGCGTGAACTTCCTGAAACTTTATGAAGAATAATATACGTCTCTCGAGAGGTAAGTATGCCATTACAACTCGTGTATTGCCGCCCCCGTTTCGCTCATGCGACAAACTGACACTCGTTGGTAATGGCGTCCTTTCCTCCCTTGATACGCAATATAACATGTTTTGAAGGCATATTTTAGTGGGAAGTCCTATTAAATCAAAGGACGTCCAACATATCCCAGGATAACATGAAATATTTTCAGGATGTCGTGAATATCCAAGAATATGTATGGGAGATGTGAGATCCATCGATGATATCCTGGGGATGTATTACACCGTGCGGCTAAATACCCTATCACTTTCGAAAGCGAATACTTCAAACAAGTACCTTTCTCTCTAGTGGAACGAGATAGAAAAAAAATGAATCGTTCAAAGTTATCGTGCCACATTCTCCCACGAACATTCGATATATATATATATATATAAATTTGTGAAAAGACAGAAAAAAGATACAGAACGTATACGAGAAGCGATCAAAATAAGGGCTTCCAAAGTCCATCCACGCTCTCTTTAAGAATACGACGTAAAATAGAACTCGCTAGCAATTCATGATTTCTGAGAAGCAGCAGATTTGAATTTCGAGACACGTGGAGACGATACGATATGTTCCTACTATTCTACACTACGATGCGTACAAATATGCAAGTATATTGCGCAATATACACATGTCGAAGAACACCCACGCGTTCAGACCTTCGAATTATCGATCAATTATACGATCCGAATATGCGATTCCCCTTGTTTTCGGATCCTGAATTCTCGTTGGTGGGCATCTTATAAATATATACATATGTCTTTCATCGATTCATTCTCATACGTTTGATGTGAAATCGACTTTCGTTTTCGAATATTCTCTCAAATATACGGAAGGTATGGAAATGATTTCATAGAATTTCAAAGCTTTGAAATGCGATTGAACGATTGCGATTGTTGTGGACGAGGTTGTGGGTGGATGGTAGATAATTTGAATTCTATTGATATACGAATCGATTAGAATCACGCGAACGTGATTATCATACTCCTTAGAATCTAACGGAAGAATAATCTTTGTGAGAGACGAATTCCAGGAAAACGTGGAACGTTACTCGTAAGAGAAATTCAGATTTTTTTCCTGAAAAATCGTGGGAGATAAAACTTTGTTCTTTGTATTTGAATTTTTCAATCGTAGTTCGCACGTGAGGAATTCGAATTATGTGGGTAATGTACAACTTTTATTCAAGAAAATGTCAATGAATCTTTGATTATTTCCATGTCAGATGGATGTAATAATTTATTCAAAGTCAAGTTGAGCAGCTCAAGTACCTGCCTCCTCTCGAATGACATGGCGGCACACTTAGAGTCTTACGCCAAAAGCTTGCGGTAAAGCCCGAGAGACAGGACAAATGAAAGGAAGTAAAATGCAATTTGATATAAGTATGCAATGTTGTATCTGTAGTTGCGGTGCAACTTGTCAACTGACGTCATCATTGAATCCTTCGTCGCAACGACAAATCGGACATGTGTATAAATGCGAGAACAGACAATCTGGCGTCTAGACGTACAAAAATAAATAAGCCGGCCTTGCCTCTCGCCATCAAATTATTGTTTGCACTCGTAACAGTCATCATCATCATCATCGTCGTCGTAGTCGTCGTCTTCGTCGTCTTCGTCGTCTTCGTCGTCGTCGTCGTGGTCCTCACCGTCGTCGTAGTCGTCGTCATCATCATCATCATCATCATCATCATCGTTGCTGTCATTCTCTTCGTCCTTGTCCAGGCCCCTCAAAGTGCCCAGGAGCAGCGGGAGGAAAAGAAGGAAAGATAATAGGAAGAGAGAATGGAAAGAGAGAGAGAGAGAGAGAGAGAGAGAGAGGAAAGAGAGAAACGAAGACGCAAAAGGGTGATTAATACGAAGGGGACGAGGAGGCCCTTTCATTGGGGCCCCGTATACACCATCGAGGGATTCTCGTAACCGGCTACAACTGACTCGTGTACTCGGTACGTTATCATTAACTGATCAACTTGTTTGTCTATTCACGGCATTGTTAGCCATATCCCAACAAATAACATTTCTTAAATCTTAATTGAATTGACGAACCGCTGTAAAAACAAATTCATCCGCCGGTCCCCGTCATTCAGAAAATGATTATACGAATCGTGTGAAGAATTCTAGAACATCAATAGTATTTAGAATTGATGAGGGTTCCTTGAAAGGGACGGAGGAAAAACAACGTTGGAGACGAGATTTATACGAGATGAGTAGGATTCAACGAACAGACAGAATGAATCATGTTTGACGGATTTGTTGATCTACCGAAAGAATTAAAGACGAAAGTACCGCTACCAATGCCAACACGTGTCTGGCAGTTCGTTTAGAGAAACGAAGTAGACCCGTTATGCTGGAGCATTAGACGAACGACGAAAACAACTTTTTTTCCTTCCGATCTTGAGGGGAGTGAGATGTTATTAGAAGGACCTCTCGATTCCACGTAAATCTACGTGAGACGACGATAGGTTTATATTGTGCATGTTCTTTAAAGTATTTAAACATTCCAAGATGAACCTATGGAGATGTTCAACGTACACGTGTATGTTCGCAATCGATATTCGCTTATAGTAATCATTCGCATACGATCTAATAGCTAACGGTGACTTTGGTCAGAGACAGGTTTGTGTCGAACAAGAATGTCAAAAATAAATCTTATCCCAAGACAGAGCCCCGTGGTATAAAACATCGGCTAAGATACGTCGGAGAGAATTGTGTTGAATCGAAAACAAATTCCGGGAAAACGATTTCTTTCACTTAGAAAACTGTCAACTCGTTGCTCAAGGAGAAAATCTACCTGTTCAATACATTTTTCATAATGAAATGTTCCTAAAATGCGGTGGATTGTTATAAGAAGAATTCTATGTTTTGAACAGATCTCACTAAAATAACTTCAAATTTGTGATTCAATCACCAATGCAGAAGATACGATGAATGGGAGAAAACCCGGAACACGGTTAGAAGGTTGATTTAAATTCAATAGCTCGAGTAAAATCTCGACAAAGAAATTTACTTACAAATTTTTTCATGATCTTTTGAAGAAAATGAATAAGAAATCTCGTTCGATTCGATCTCGTTAAGAGACTTCATGAACTTTCAAATTCCCAAGGATCAATTCCTTGATTTCCATGAATGAAAAAATGCCTTGGAACATTGTCTTATGACGATTTACTGGAATCCCATATTCCCTTTAGTTTTTAGGGACGGAAATAGGTTGGGGGATAGAAGAAAATAATTGAATGTTCGAAATAGAATAACTTACGTATCGAGACTTCCTTTTATCATGAACCGAGATTCGTTACAGATATACGAATGTATATGCACCATTCCCAACCCTTCTCAAAGCAACGTTAAATGCAGAGAAAGTGCATTCAACGTCAAGCCATCACCTCAATACGTCACCGAGATTCAAAGCGACCGTTAAAAGTTTTAAAATTTAGATTTTCCTTATACGAAGATCGATTGAAACCTTGAAATACATCCAAATTTGTCGTATTATAATGCAATGGTAAAACACGATAAATAACAGTGAATCTCAAATGAAGGAGGGGGACACGGAGTTTTGGATGAACGGGAGAACAATTATCTCATCAATGATAAGTATTTTGCATAATATCCCTAATGTCATAATACGAGATAAAAGTTATCCGTCGACCGAGACGATCCAAGCATCAAGATAATTATCAAATATATTCATTCACTTCGATCGACATCACCTTAATTTCCTGTAATTTTCTTTTATTTATAACCACATACCACAATAGCTATAGCGAATATCTACTGGAAACGCATTATTATTACCCCTTATGATGACACCTCGTTATCTCCCATCAACATTCTTCCTTCTTCTCATACCAGTTTGCTTCCCTTCTTGCCACCAATGACTTTTTTCTTCTTTTCCGTCCCTTCTTCCTACACGTTACCTTCATCTCCAACTTGGTCTTCGTACATTGGCACGAATCTTATTTTCTTTTACACGCGCGCACACGGTGGCTGCACTTATTAAAACGATACATTATGATTCAAAGATCATATCTTACGATTCGTCTAGACATCGGAGAGGGAGACACCCTGTGTATATATATATACATCAAGTCGTACGTGGCTGCCCCTGAAACGAATCATCCGAATACGAAGCGCGTCCATATACTTTGTTCATTTTTCTTCTCACGACAATTCTCGCGGATGTGTTTGTGCGCTTATAACGAGGCCCTAAGCCAATTTTTTCCCCCAAATTAATCGTTACTCGGTGTGATCCTTCTTCTTCCCCTTTCCTGCTCCCCTCGACTCCCGCCCTTTGTCACCCCCCTCGCCACTCCTCCTCCTCCTCCTCCTCCTCCTCTTGATCTCATCATTTTGAAGTTTGGAGTGGCCAAGTGAAGTTTGTCCATTCAACGGCAATCAAATTCAACTTTGTACGAGTAAGTGGACTTTTTTTCCGAGAAAAAGACGGTAGATTGTCAAAAAAAGGAAATAAAAGTACAAAACTGCCTTGTCGACTTCAGTTAGTCAGAACTGAATGGGCTTTCTGATGTGGAAATTGTCGCTCTTTCGTACGTTCAGTGTAATAATATTCCGAAACTTCGGACAGGTGCGAATGAGAAAAAAAATTCAAATAAAATAAAAAGCTCCAAGCCCATTTTTCATGTCTCTTCTTTGAGCGGCGAGTACTGGATGTCGAATGTGAAATATTAGGCAACGTGACTGATAGTCTTGATTGCAATGCAATGCAATTCGGTACTGTTAATCGTTCAAGGATTGAGTTGTGAGCAAAGTGAAGTTGTGCAAATGTACAAATATAGTCGCTTAAAATTATTTTTTGCAAGGGCCAAGCAGTAACGTTATTTCTTCAACTATATCGAATCGTTAACGTTCTGTCAGGGGCAATTTATCGTAACATCGTAAATCAGGATAGATTACAATCGATGGTCGGTTAGTTATATCCCTTCCCTTGTTCGTGTCACCGTAACTTGAAGTACGAGCAGAGCTGTGAAGTCGCGCAAAGGCACGATGTAGAGAATCATGCTTCTGAATTGCCACAAATCATGCGAACTCGACTTGTAAATAACGAAACACTACGGTGCTAGCATTGAAATCACAGGGATCTTTAATGCAGTGATAATTAACTCAATGTTCTTGTCATTCCAATCGGGCAATTTCAGCATTAGAATTATAGCAAGAATCATTTTGTAAAAGGTGTTGTGTTTATCGAATTCGTTTCATTTTTATGCAAACAAAAATGAATTCCTTGTTACAACTCCTCAGTTTTTTATGTCACGTTTTTCGCTGCAACAGCAGCGAAGAATTCATAGCTCTGATAGTATGTGTTTTGTCGTTGATATTTGGGTAGCGGAATACTCTTGCTTTTGTAGCCACATTTCTCGCTGTTGTGAGTAGATGAGTAGCTGTGACAGTGGAAAAATTGCTCTCATCACTGAACTTCAACTATCTAAATATCAGGGATATTATTGTTTTGCGCGTAAGCGCAATTCTGGATCCTGAGCAGTAGCATAAATCTTGCGTTAAAAGTGTTTGGTCTTTCAACTTGTGGATGGAGTTCTTCAAAATTCCAAATTCAAGTTTAAAGTGGGGGCATTGAGGAGTTATGAAAGGAGTGAGATAATTGGATAGGGAATTTGATAGTTGAAAGTGCATTTGATCATTTGTTTACCAGGGTTTTCAAGATTTTTGGGAGTAGCCAAGTAGAGTGGACTTGGAAGATACTGGCAGCAAACCCTTGTTTCACTACTTTTGGAATCACTGACGATGAATGAAAAATCAAATTCTGAAAATGTATTGAGTATTGAACATCTACAACAAAATCTGATTTGCAGAGAGGAAGTGATCTGAAGAATGTGAATTCTTCGAAATTCAGCTGGTGGTTTAGAGCCAAGCGAAAAACTAATACTATTCTTGTGTTTCGTAAAGGTCATTACTGATCAACGAACTTGGAAGAACTCTTCTTGAATATGAATCAAAGAATATCAGAAATTTTGGTCTTTCAAATTGAATCTATCATATCGAATTTTGATGATCAGATTGATAATTCATTACAGCGGTCTCAGGAAACTATCAAAAGCTAAAAGGCCAAATTTGAATTTGGATCTAATGAATCGTTCCATTGCTCGGGATAGTGGACTTTTTGTTCACATGCCATGGGAAGCTATAAATAATCTGATCCGTCCCTACAGATTTTGAAAATTCGATTCTGGGTTCATTCTTCAGCTGTCATTAACCAGTGCATTGGACTGAAAACTTCAGTACAGGTGCTGGAATATTTCGGCACATTCACTGGAATCTTCCTGCAAAAATTGAAATTCGTACTACAAAATTCATGTAATTTCAGTAAATGTATTGAACAATGAATTTACTGAAATTTTCCAGTGCCAAGGCGCGGTGAATTTCCAGTTTTTTTCTGAGGATACCACCATACGAATGATTCATTGGATATTTTATGTTATGAACGCCACTTCCTCAGTAACAAAGAAAATGACGATCTATCTGAATTTTTCTGAATTTTACTCAAAAAACCTCTCTATGCAAATCTCCAAAGTCTGAAACATTCTAACAATCTCTGAAAAATTCAAGAAATAAATTCTCTGTCACACGGTAAAAAATGAATGTGGAATTCTCCCCCAATTCGATGACAAATCAAATCCCCTACGTGGGGTTGAATCCATTTCCCCCATGTTCTGATGGAATTTTCCTTCATTTTGGAAGAAAGTTCTTCAGAGAGGAAGAGTTTCCTCCCAAATTGAGGGGAATTCTTCAAAAACAAGGGGAGATGGATTTGTCCTACGTGGGAAATTTTTGCTGCCACTAAATTTAGGGGAAACTTCATTTTTACGTTTTGCAGTGCATTTGACACGTTCGGTCGCTAAAAATTCCTGGATTCTGAATTCCTCTGCAAATCATTGAAATTTTATGGAACGTTATGAACAGCTTCAAAATCTGCTGAAAACTAAATAACCAGCCATTTTCCTCTGAAAATTTCAAAGGTTTCACAATTTTCGTTTGTCGACAACCATTTTTCGGGAAGTCACATTAATTATTTGGAGCATCACAGAAAATTTGGGAGGTTTAAAATAATCTGGGAATTTACAAATCCATAAGTTTCTCACCATCTTCTTCTTCTTGTGATTTTCCAAGTATTTTTTACATTGTATGTTACGCAATCAACAATGTGCCTGCGTCACTAGAACACGAACTGACTATGGAAACGATAGGAAAGACCGGAACTGATCCGTCTAGTTTTGAATTATGAATTTCTTATTCAATACGATGTCAACATATTCTCAAAGGATGTTGGATTGAAATGATCACCCATAGTCTGAAATCTTCTATGAATTTTTATAATCAAACCCTAGCGAATCTGGGTGAACCAACAAGCAACCAAAAATTTTTTTCTACATTTTGGTGAAAAATCTTGGTTTTGGTAACTTGTTGGTCGTTTAGAACATTTTTTTCAATAAAAATCCAACAGAAATTCAGCCAATCTTAAATTGATGATTCATTTGTTTTGTGGTAATTTTCTGGGTTTTTACCTCAAAATTACCAAAAAGATTCCAAAAACGGACCACATTTTGGTGACCCTTAGGTGGCAGATTTGTTCAAAGCAACCGTTAGTTTTCGGTCACAAATAGGTCATTATATGGTAAAAACCATCCGGGTAAACATTTTCGGACCAAATCTTTACCAAACCAAAAAATAACCGGAAGTACACCAAAAAAATTGGTCACTCTGGAATCGCTAAGGAATATCTTCATAATTCCGTATACGAGAGATTTCACTCTGGAAGAATATGAGATGGGCGAATTAAATCTAACTTTGCAATAAGCCCCCCCCCCCTCCCCAATACTCAGGGCAACTTCACCACGTCTTCATTGAGAATTCATTTTGTTGACACAGAGAAAAGCTATGACATGCAGAATTACCATACATAATACCTAGAACTCTCAAAGATGTTATAAAGAGGGCATTGTTTTGATTCTGATATCAGAAAATGTCATCTAAAAGATATTTAATTGCGCTCTTACGAAATTCCTAAAAGTCAAATTCTGACGTATTCCAGAGACGAACATTCCATGTCATTCAAACAATTTCAGTACCTCACGTTTCTGATATAGACTCCTTTTAGATATCTTTTGGAGCTTTCATTGACTATCAAAATTATGTCATAAATGAGAACTCAGAGTGACATCGATCTCATGAATATGTTGTATGAAACAGTTCCTGATCGATTCCTCACGTCCTTGAAAGAAATTGAGAATAATTGTCTAAAGATACAAAGATTCTTCAGAATTGCATTTTTTGTTGCACTATCCCGTTGTTTCAGTTTTCTGTTTCTTCGCATATAATCATGCATTGTGGCCTTAATGAAGTGTTTATATTTCAACCGAAGGACAAAATTCAGAACAAATAAACCGAAAATATCTCAAAATTCAATGCACTGGAAACAATTGGAAGAATCAACTTTCCAAACATGCCATGGATAGTGCGTGTAACAAATTAGCGTGTCTGTTGTTTCACATTGGGTAGCCAATCTTCCCAACATTTTAAAACTGTGTCTTGCCATCTACCGCTGTTTTTCTATCTTGGAAAGTTCAGTCCTGCCAAAGCATTCCAAAGCTCAGAGCATTCATGCATTCATGCAGAGCTCATGCTTCATAGCATTTTGGAGTGATACAAGCTATCTAATTTCAACATCTGCAAAAAACTAACAGAAATAAAGACTCATAGAAATTTCTACAATATAATAACTTCATTTGAAGTTCTATGTTCTGTATTTAGCTCATTTTCCTTATTCCTTCATAGAGTTCAGAAAATTCCAGGAAAAAATAAGGAAGCAGTGTGGAAAATTAATAGAGACAGAAAACTGGTTGAGTGGGACGGGTATACAGTTTGGGAACGTATCAAATGGGTATCATTTCGTTAGTGGTATCCATATAAAAATTTTTAGCTTCCGCCAATGCTAACAATAGAGTATAGCTTGGCGCAGTACTGACGGATAAGGCTTGGCAATCTATGAATATTCAATGTTGATTAACAACGAATATAATGTTGCACCGATATCGGTGTTCAACAAATTTCGGTTGTCAGCCTACCATTGATTCACAATTTCGCCAAGCTTGGCGCTTGCTCAGCTAATCCTTGGTCCAACATTGACTGTACGATAGATTCTGTTGGAAGCGAGGATGATTTGGAACGTGGTCGAATATTGCCACAAACTTTGATCTAGTCTTGATAAAAATTGGTTTCAATATGGCGCCGATGATTGGTGATAGCATGGCTCAATATTGGCACGCTCCTCAATTGTAACTTTTGATGGCTGAATTTCTAACTGAGTTACTGATCTAGTGGTTCTCGCGAGCCGTGAGAGAGGTATACAAGGAATATATTAAGACTCAAATAATTCTCTGGAAGAACAGTCAATCGTTCTTTGATACAGGTTACACCAGAGGGCTCCTATCGCTGATCCATCCCTAGCGTGTATGAATTCTGGCCCAATTTGGCCCAGTGTTGGGCCCATATTGGCAGGATGGGCCCATCCTGGGTCGGGAAGGGCCCCATAGTACATACATGCCAGGGATATTATGTATACTTCTCATGGCAAACTTTAGCGACAAATAAACACCGAGTTGTTTACAGATAAATGAGGAAAACACAATGAGATCCCAAATAACGTATATTGGAAATTGTGACATGCACCTATTTTTTATATATTTTTGGGTTAATTGTTTTTTACAATTCCATCATTAGCGCAACATTGATAAACAAATTTTTCTACCATTTGCCAATGATGGTATATTTCATTGCTATTTCTGCACCAATAATGGGGCTCCATGGGAAAAACAAATTGATAAATCATAAAATGATGTTATCATTTCAGTATTGCGCCATGCTTGGTTGCCAAGCCTCGGCCATACTCCATCTCCATTGTGCCATGCTGGCGCTATGGTGAATTTCTGTATGGGATATTAAGCACTTTTAGTATTGATTTCATTTTTCATTATTTTGTCTTTGAGAATTAAAATGTTCTATTCAAATGATTCCAGAAACAGATCCGTGATGCATACATATTCAATCAATGGTATCATTCTATCCTTGGTAGGAATGATTCGGGGTATTCCCTAGATCTTGTCGAGACCTGAACAGAATTAAGTCAGGTCTCGTCAGACGCCGACCAGAATTAGGGACGGCCACGAATCATTTCTACCCGGGATACCTCTCATCACTTTATGCCGTATGAAAAGTAATTTTTGACGCCAATTAGGGCCAATTTAGGTATCCAATCTTAAGGTACATCTAATTCGAAGCCGTCCTTTGGTTGCCCTCATAGGATTTCATATATTCATGTATTCATTCTCAGGGCGAGTGCTATATTTCTAGCTTGGGCCTATGAGAGATTCGCTGAAACTAGAACCTTTGGAAGAAACCTTTTTAGATTGAATAAATATTGCAAGAAGAGAATATTCTACTCAACATTACTTCGTTCGCACAATATCGAACTGTATCAGGGCCCATAAACTCGATACGAGACTATACAGCCCTGGTAAAAAAACCGGATAGGAAACCGGATGAAACCCGGATGATAATCCGGCTCAAATCCGGATGAAATTCCCGCGATTCCATCCGAGTGTATCCAGGCGCGTATACGGGTTTCGCGGTGATTCTTTATCCAGTGCCATCCGGATCCCATCCGGGTGTTGGGACAAGATATTTTTTGGAATCCGAAATGGAACCCGAACGAAGAAACGAATGAATTACATGCAAATTTCGTGTGGGATTTCAAAAAATATTCAACATCAAAATCCGGATAGGTTCCGGTTAAAACTGGATAAAGAACTGGATAAAGTATATGCACCCGGATGGAATCCCGGAGATTTCATCCGGGTCTGAGTCGGGTTCCCATCCGGGTTTTTTTTTACCAGGGAGAACTTTTCGCAGCACTCCAAGCGTGAGATCGCGAAACTATCAAATTTCCAAACCAATGAGAGAGCTCTTGAAGTAGGTTAGTGTATGTGTGTTTCAGTGCTGGTATATATGTGTCAGATACTTCGACTAACTCCCGCTTGGAGCGCTACAAACAGTTCTACAGATCTTCCTATTAAGTTTATGTGCCCTGGACGGTATGAAAAACAGAAACTATTGACTTGTATCTAATGTGGAATAGAAAATTTATTGAATTCCATTTCTGTGCTCAGACAAAACGAGAGAATTCGATTGTGCGGAAAAATTCGTCAATTTCCACTCACCATAGTACTCCGAGATCTCTGACTATTTCCAGTTTTTACAGTGCTCAAGGCGCATTTCGGTTCGAGTGGGGGAGGAAAATATTGTTAGTTTCCATTGCCCGGGTAGGAATGATTCATGGCATTCCCTAGTTCTGTTCACGGCCTGATCAGTTTTGATTTGATCTGACCAGGTCCTGACCCGGCGCTGAAAATAACTGAGGAATGCCCGAATTATTTCTACCCAAGTAACCGCATACGGACTTTGTTTGAAGATGTCTAAATTTAAATTCTTGGGGGAATGTGAGGAGCATGGCGAGTTACAGTTTGGATTTAAGTTGGGCATAGCAATATTTTCGTGACAAAGGGACACATTAGTAATTCAACTAGGTCCCATGTGGATTGTATACAGATATGCTTAGATCGGGATTTTTGGGAGAAAGTGGGAGGCCTGGCAAGCCTCTATGTGGGCTGGAGTTGGGAAATATTGGTAATACAGCCTGACCTCAAATGGGCTAGACATGGGGGACCCTGAGTTAGAAAAATCAAGTTGAATATCAGCAACTCAATTGGATCTTTTGGTGTAAAAAACAACGCTCGGAAACACTCCACACGGGATCCCTTTGATTGTAAAGAATTTCTCCCATCCACCTTGTTTGGAAATCGATGATAGAAAATAAATGCTACCTTTCAGTGAGTTATAGAATCCCAGGTGAAAATTCAAGTTTCATCTTATTTGCATCAAACACCGTGGGTTTTCTGTATCATTCGTCTTCTTCATCAATTGATTGAAAAATGACCAATTTTTGAGGTCCGTTTGCAGTTACTTTTTTGTTGAGCAAAAAACTTGATTGGTCAAAACAGTCACTTGATGGTTTTTACTATATATTGACCGATTTCTCGCCAAAAAAGTAGACTTTTGACAATACATGAAGTTGATTTTTCAAATCTTTTTGATATTCTCGAAATGAAACATTTGAAAATCACCAAATTAAGATCGGTTCAACTTTGATCAATTTGTGTTGGAAAAAATGTCAAGAATCACCCTAAAGAACCAACACCAAAACTAAGAACAAAGACAACATTTCCACTCAAATAAAACCAAAAATGTACCGTTCAAATTTAGATTTTCATTTCCAAAGTTCGAATAGGCGATTTGGATCTTTCTTTTCCATTTCTTGGATACGTGCAAATATTTTTGACCACGATATTCACGATTTTTACATCGTTATAATGTCCTTCAAATTCCTTGTCATTTAAGATTATCACATGCTCATTTATTCCTTGCTGAAAGTGCCTCTCAGAACCTTCTACCTGATTTTGTCACGAATCATCAAATGGAAATATCCTGTCAAAGATTGACTGCAAATTCCGGGACGATTTTGTTTGAAATTCACAGATCGTGATATTCAGTTGGACTACTGATGAAAATTTTGCTGCCAGGGTTTGAAAGGAAGTTTGAATTTGGTGATTTGGGACAAAATTGGGTAGAAAGTTTATCGGTTCTTGACCAGATTTCTAGTTTAACAATTATTTTTTGATAGGCATTTCTAACAGAATTGATCGAACTATATAAAGACAGTACACGTACTCTTGCGGAAATATTTGAGGGTTGTGAAAAAATGGATTGAAACAATTAGTGTATTCGAATAAATCATATCCCATCCAAAAACATCATAATGTAACATAATTAATAATAAGAAATCTTGCCGTGACGTTTAATCAATTTCAATGCCATGGGAGTGTATTGCACAATTACAAATTGTTGTGAAATTGTTTTACACTGTGACAATTTTTAAACGAAAAGCTTCGTACACGTCTACACTATCGCAATAATATCTTAAACGGTTCATTCTTCTCAAATCACTCATGCTACATTATTTAACTGATCTTGATTGTGTTTACATCTCTACTTAATATTCATTATTATATTTTGACGAGATTCATCCACATCGCTACGTCATCTCAGTTTTTGATCCTGTACTAATATTAAATGGTATGCGAGTTATTTGATTTCATCATTTAACAGAAATAATTCATACAAACAGTTGTGAATAACATTTCTTCGAACGTTCATTCAATTCAGAGAAATCCTGAAAATCGAAAACATAAAAAATAGATATAAAGAGATATTTATAAATAACCACATTTCCTCATTCGTTGGAATTCATTCAATCTTTTGGCAGGATACAAGTAGGTATGCGAGCATCATAGAACGAATGCAATACCGCACCAAATAGTCTAAATTTTCCACAAAGTATTCCGCCGAGGAAAAAAGTGAAAGAAGAGAGAAAAAAGAGAGAGGGGAGTTGGAGAACATAAAAAGAAAATGTATATATCGTAAGCTACCGTGAGCGCGCAACTTCGTGGTTGTCTCAGAATTAGCGAGTAGACAGAATTATGTATGTGAACAACCAAGCTGGCTACACCACGGTTTAGTTGAGATCTACAGCTCCGACGATGCACATGTTGTCTACGATATTGTTATAGATATAGAGTATCATTGAGATTCGCGTGCTTTGATTCACATTGAATGTGATTAGGACAAACGATGAGAGGAAGAAATGAAGAAAGCAAGACTAATAAAAGTGCCTACTATTAGCGACTAGACAGCAGACCAATCCCGGTCCAGTTTGGTAACACACGCGAACACCAACGTATGCGGTGTTGTGTATCCCTCTCTTCTCTCACCTTCACCTCCTCTTCCCTCCACCTCCATGACTCTTCTCTCTTTTCTTCATATCCTCACGTGGTGGTGGTGTTGTTGATGGCGATGGTGGTGGTGATGGTGGTGGTGCTGAAGCTTTAAGGATTATTTCACAAACCACCACGAAACAGCACGTAGTTGTCTGTCAGCTCTTGAAGTTTCAGTTCTTTTTTACTTTCCTTCTGTTTGTTTTTGGTACTTTGCTTCCAGCCGATGGTTGAGATTCCAAAACAACATTTCTTAGTTTTTTTCAAGAATAAACTTATGATCAGATAACCTCATGACTAAGAATAGTGCTTTTTTCGATGATAAAAAGTGAATAAATGAAAAACTGAATGTTAAAGTTCTTGATAAACTGAAGTGTTAAACGACTCGGCAAGCGTGTTGATATTTATTCGATAATAATGATCCCATAGTGGTTTATAAATTTCATGAACTGTTGATGAACGTTAAATACATTGCACATTTTTTCACGCATTTTTAGGTAAAACACTCTGAGGTACGATGACGAATTACGCTAAATTGATAACGATCGTTTTGATCATGTCAATCACGATGGAGAGTACCTGTTCTCATCGTCATCGTCGTTACCATAGTGAAGAAGAAGATTCTGTGCCGCGACAGGATGACGTGACGTTACCAACTAACACACAAATTACTCCAATCCAAGAGAAAATTAGGATAAAAAATTCTCTCGAGAGGGGTGATAACGTGAAAGGTACAATGCCGTTCAACCCCAAAAGATTGGAAAAGATGTTGGAAAAAGCGATATTCAAGATCATCACCGGTGATCTCAGCTCCGCGGATATGTTGTTACTCAAGAGTTTGAATTACAGTTTGGAACAAGTGTTGGCTATCAGAGAACGTGAATTCGATAAGAAAAGATTCGAAGATGAGAAAAGAGTGAAGGAAATTCGTAAAAATTCATATAACGACAACAACGATGATGATTGGATCAACAAGAAGAATACTCATGTCGAGAATCAAGCTCCCTCGTATTATAAAGATTTCGAAGCGTACAATCGTCAAGCGGTCATAGATTACGAAAATCTTGCCTCGAAAACCGAAGCCGGGGGAGAAGAAGTGAATTACGAGGACGATAAGAGTACTATGATAGATTACGACAAAGAAGCAATGGAACCGCGAGTTATATTCAAAATCCGATACGATGACTCGGAATTTGATTCGAGCTCCGACGAGGTGTCAAAAGAACGTTTGAAGAACACCGGTCATTCCTTTCTTGCCTCCACCGCATCATCTTCGAATCTTCCATCTGTGTATACTGACGTTCCTGTTGTGTATCGTTTGAATGATTATAATGCTCGACAAAAACAAAAACACGCATCCCCGGAATCTTCGCTCGTCAAATCGACGACGGAAAGTTACCCTGCGAATACGTCCGCTCCTTTAGAAAACACGGAAACAATCGTAGTGCATAGAGTAGACGAGGAACAACCGATCGATAATAAGGAGAAGAAAGTTAGCGAGTACGAAGGGCTCGAATGGGTCGAGGACGATGTGTATAGAGTGATACCGTCGATGGCAGAGGCTATGGATTTGGAAGATAAGAACGATAACGAGACCTCATCCACCGATTACGATGATTCCTCCGATTCTTCTTATCGTTACAAACATCGCTCGACTTCGTTTTCTTCCAAGAGTGCGGATAACGATATGATCGAGTATCAAAACGATACCCCTGATCCTATACGACTTTTTATGGCCAGTGCGAATATATCCGAAGACAATATATCTTCGGCTAATCTCTCGGCTTATCAACAATTGGCTATGGAGCATCGAAGAGAGTAAGTTTAGATTTTCTTTCATCATGACTTACAACATGTTTTTCGGAGAATGTCAATTATGCTGTCATCCGATATATTGCATAAGCGTTATTGGTTCAACACATGTTGCACTCGAGTGGTATTTTCTTTCCCATACAAGAAAGAAACGATTGGTTATCTAGGGTGGAATCGAGTTCCACTCGACTGACAGGGTGTGACAAATAATAAACAATCACATCAAAGTAGATACAGATCGTAACTTTGTTCCATTCAAGCGTGCGAAGCTGCTTATCAAAGTGAAAGAGATACCGGTGTATCATTTGCTGCAACGTTAAACATTCTTACTACGCGATCACGTATTTAAATCACAGATCAAGTAATGCGGCTTATGACAGTGTATTCGTGTGGTCACTGATTTCCCATTGACTCAGTATGATTTCTATATATTTCGTTATAAAAATTTTATATAAGTTCTATATAAATCCTGGACAATTATTTTCTTTTAAGATCAAGATAAATTTTTATGTGGAATAATTCTACGAATGATATGAATCATCGGAACCAGACAGGCAAGAATTCGAGGTTCAGAATGGAAATCAATAAACTGGAAGCCTGAACCGTATCCTTGAGTTTATTCAACGAAGATTCGTAATTATCATAAAATAGATTATCGAATGTGATCATTGTGTGTAGGACAACTCGCGTTTTCTATACCATAAAGAATTATTTCCACAACTGAGCTATAAAGTGTGGTACTTTATGTTTCTCTTGCATACGATGAGTCAATGGGATGAAGATTTTATATTTCATATTGCTCCGAAAAACAATGGTTTATGATAAATATCTAAAGGTTCATACATATGCCCTGCTTCTGCCATAGTATGGTAAATATGCTTTCTTTCATATTTTAGTGAAGATTTAACGTCAACCTTGGACAGGTAAGCTTCTCTGGGAAAAAAGGTACATGCGCTGGAATGATTTTGTGATGTTGTGCCCATTTTACTTGAAACTGCAGTTCAATAATTCCATCTAATATAATTTCAGTCGTTAATTTATTACATCTCAATGTTTTGTGTTGGCTTGTTCAACAATGATTCAAGCAGAAGTAATAATGTTTGCAACATTCAAGTGCTGTACATAATCTATAAATTCAATCATGCACCACACATTATTCCTATTAGGTAAGGTCTTTCATCAGCGTGGACAATTTTTCTTTGCATCGAGTGTTTGTTTTATTATTTGCTTTTGATCTAATATCGAGCACGTTGACGTATACGATACTTTCACGAGACTTTTCAGAAACCTTTATTCGCACTCCATTAGAAATGTTTCGTCACGAAAGATGTGAATAATAACATATTTTCAGTATCGAATGCGTCATTGATCGAGTCCAGTGCCATTCGGTGGAAAACAAGTAAACATCATTCATACTTCAAAAATAAATTTGGAAATACTAGATATTCGATGAAATAAAATAGGAGGAGACAGGAATCAAAAGTAGAAGAAATTCAACTGAATTTTTTCGATGGTACGTTCGACCCATCTTCCGTTTGAACCAAAGTTTCGATGATTTTTCTCGAATTTTGCCGACTGCACGTGCGACTAGAATAGGCCAACGAAAGAAAAAATGCGTAACACGCGGTCGGTCGAGTCGGACGAGTTTTACAACAACATCGGCGTTCTCGTCGAAACGTTGCTCCCGCTTCGTAAAAATATCTCAGTGGGCCGTGAAAATATTACGATGAGAGGAGAGAAGAAGAAAACGCACTCCCGCAAGCACGCCTCCTCTCACATTCACCTACCACTCGTATTCCACTCAAATGCTAATAAGAATGTTATTCGAACCAGGGGGGTCGACTCCAAGTTAGTTCCCGATCTTGTCTCTCATCCGTGGAAGAAGGAAGCTTTCAAACTTACCATTTTTTTCAACGTTCGTGTAATATTCTGAAACGATTTTACAGTTATCCACTATTGATGTGACCGAAGTAATGGAAAACAGGATTTGTGAATAAATCTCCAGAGAAAAATGGAAAATATTTTACTAACCATTTATTCGAATGTTCGGTTCAAGAAAGTTTAGAATCTCTTTTGCACGTCCTATTTCAAAGAAAACTCTAGCTGCGTTATAAGATATCGTGCCACTTTTGCAAGAATTACTAAAATTATTGTACAATGTGAAGAATATTCAACACAATATTATCCTGAAACTGTTTTCGTACAGAATTTGATCGGAATTCTAATAAAATATATAAATATACTGTTAATTGCTTCCAAAATTTCTCAATGAGATACACGAATTTAAGAGTGTATTATATCAAAAATAAATCTAGCATCAACGCTTGGGTCAGTGAAAATGAGAGGAGAGTGAATCATGCTTGGAATAAAGTTACTTTTTTGGTAGATATTTGTTGAAAAAAAAGCGATTATAGTGCCAGGATGACTGATTCACCATCATTTCCAATGTCTCGTATGAGTGTTCATTGCATCACTATTCTTGGTATTTCAGACCATTGGGGTTCATAGAAAATTACTATTGGGAATGATTACAAATAGCTTCAAGATTGCACACTGTCCCTCAAGAACTCTAATACTGTGCCAATTTTGATCAACAGCACTCTCTAAATTCCTTGTAGTGAAAACTTCACTCTCGAGGAGTGAAAATACTGCAAGTCCATGAAGAGTGAAATTACACCCCTAAAGAGTGAACTTCCACTCCAACGGAGTGAAGATTCAACTCGGTTTGAGTGAAATCCTCACTCCAAGAGTGTGAAATTCACTCTTATGGAGTGAAAACTTACTCTATTTCTATTTTTCTATCCCACTTCTGTGAAATCTCATTCTTGTTGGACCTGCAGTATTTTCGCTCTTTGGGGATGGATTTTTACTTCAAGAAATTTAGAGAGTACTTGAAAAACAAGGGAAGTGGATCAAACAACGTTCCTCCAATCCCGAAAGCTCTTGTCTCAAGAGATTCAGTTAGAGCAGACAAAACTCTAACATGAGAATATTATTTCTCAGGTTGGTGGAGAAACAGTCTTAGGATTCTACTCAACAGATGTCACCCTTTCTAATAGAAAAATTCAAAGTAAAACAAGATTCAAGCAAGAAATTTCCCATTGAATTGGAACTATGTACAGCTGTAACCAGCAGCCTCTATTGAAATTGGAATTCCTCTTTGAATCAGGTTATCTTTGAAATGAAATGAAGTTCTACAGATGAAGTTACTCATTCGATTGAATAATAACTAACGAAATCACTCGCGTCATCACGGACGAGAGGAAACTATTATCAACGAAATTACTCGATCTCTCTTTCATTCAAGTCTCCGCGCTATCCATGAAAATACAAGTTCGAAAATTGTCGATAAACTTCCTCCAAGAAGAACCAGGAACACACTAAAAAAAGAAGTAACAGAAGATTAAAATTCCCATTGAAAATTCCAGAATATGTTGTTAACATCACCCTACAGGAGACATCAGTATGTATCAATTCTCCGTAAATCATTCCACCGATATTTTATTCTCCTCACAACAACTTACCATCTACATCATTTATCCAGTAAATCATTCCTCTCTCTTTCTACAGAAAATTCTCAAGCCCCCCAAACCACATTCCCAAGTGTCTCAGATGACTTCAAAGAGCGGTGACTTCTCAAATTGGTACATTGACCCAAGCCCCTGTCTTTAAAGTTTCTTGAAGTTCTTAAAAACCCGCGGACGAACTCGGATAATTGAAGATTTCGAATATTGTGCCAATGTATATCACTCGGAGGGATACATTTTGGCAGATTTATTGAAGACACATTGCTCGTTCAATGCATATTCATCCAAACGTAATTTATTTGTCCCAGAAATATCGTTGTCATTCCAAAAATAAAAGTCACATCGATCCGAATTTCGGGGTTAGAAAGAGATGCATCGAGGAACGAAGTTACACAATTCAAGCCTTGCTTTTAGTTATTTTGTTTCTGCATAAGACATTGAAAATAAATGTGCATACATACTAAATACAGTAGTGGGAAAGTGGAAAGAATGGTGTACCGATGATTGAAATAAGACCATGAATCTCGTTATCGAAGCGGAGACCGACGGATGCACGTACGAATTCTCTCCCTCGTTCTCTTTGGAGTAAGGACGATCCGTACAGATAGTAGAATACGAGAAAAGAAAGAGGAGAGGGTCAGGAAGGAAGGGAAGAGCCAAGGAAACACCGCGTGTGCCGCGTGGATTCAGTCTGGCAATTTTTAAATCGCCCTTTCTTCTCTCGGACACCTCACCTCCTTCCTCGGACTTTCCTTCTTCTCCTCCTCTCTCCACCCACTCGATAAACCACCACGCGCTCAAACGAGGGTTTCATTTCTTTTTCTTCTCTTCTTTCCCTCTTTTTTTTCTTCTTTTTCATCAAGTCTAGACGCGTAAACGCATTTGTACCCGGCACATATTGTAGCTGTAGCCCTGTTGTCGTCGTCGTCGTGGTCGTCGTGGTCGTCGTGGTCGTCGTGGTCGTCGTGGTCGTCGTGGTCGTAGTCGTCGTCGTAGTCGTCGTCGTAGTCGTCGTCATCGTCGTCGTCGACGTTGTTGGATCTTCTTCCTCCTCCTTCTCCTCCGCCACTTCTCGTTTCATATGTTGTTGTACTGCACGCCAGTATCACGCCATAACGACGAAGACGACCACGACGAAAATGACGATGATGGTGCAAGTAGTTTCCATTCGCCGAATATACACGTGCGAGTAGCAGCATACGGGACACTCGAGAAGCGCAAATCGTCGTCCCTCATTACACAATGATAGAACGCATGGAAAAAAAGAATGGAACGTCATAAACAGTCTGCCAAGTGAGTGCGCGTGAGAGAGAGGAGTAAAAATATATACGCGGTGATTGGATTGAGATCCGCACGGAGAATGATGAAACGAATTTCAATTTTCGATCTGCGACAGAAGTTTAAATTTGAACAAAATTGGAGATTCGTCTGATTTCACAATGAAGTTCCAGGAACAGATGAATTTATGCTGATGACTGATGACTATTCCAAATCAGCTAATGATCATTATCGAAGGTCGAAGCTTATCTATTTATCGTGACCAGCTATATCTAATTTTAAAAATTTATCCAACCAGGCAAAAATCCTGAACTAGGGCAAGTTCGTACCTGCATTTGAGATATTTCAAGGTCAAAAAGATTCTTCTCTGATCGAATTGAGTCATCGACAAATATGAATCGATCGAACGGTGCATTGAACAATGATTCATTGTAAAATGAATCATTGGGTCCAAGGGATTAATGGGATATGAGCCAAACAGGTGTCTAATTCTTGCCGATTACTTCTCCAATCGAAACATAAAAAAAGAGCTTGCGGTCGGATGCGGTCTTATAATAGACATTATATAACATATGCGTACATTTCAATTCGGTGGGCCGCCGACCTTGTCTATGCTGAGAGCAAACTAAAACAAAGCGAGCAGAGCTGGACGAACACGCGTGTGTCTTCTCCTCGTCCATTGGTTTCAACTTGTGTAGGGGACGTGTGATACATGAGATGTAAGTGAACAAGGAAAAGGAGAGAGAGTAAAGAGCCACATTGATGATGAAAAAGGATGAGAAAGAGGAGGAAGTTTTCACGTGGAGAACGGTTCCCCGCTACCTCACCGCCAGACATGACGATGCAGTTTGCATGTTTTCTTTTTTTTTCTTTCTTCAACTGACCGGCCGGCAAACAAGCAAGCGAGCAATTGAAACGCATCTCTCTCTAAGCCATTACCATAAGTGTCCTTATCGTGAATTTCTAATTCCAATCGCACGGCTATTAGACAATTACGGAAATTATAGTTCTGTGTATAGGATTCATGAAAGAAATTGCAGTACTATTACGGAAGGGGAAAATTATACTTAAAATAGAGTATGAAACGAAGATATTCATAAGGAATTGTCTTATTGCTGTAATTGATGAAGATTAGTATACTTTTTTTAAGGAAACTTGAATGTAATTTGAATTTATTTTTTCTCCCTTTCTCTCCAGTTCTTGCGTAGTTTAGAAAATATGAGTCACCGAGAGAAGAAATCCGAAGTGAAATGATAACGATATACGGCTCTGACATAGATGGGAATGGAAACACAGCGTAGAAGAGATCTAGACTTTTGCATACAATAGAAGGATTATTCCAGGATTTGTTGGTTCTCATGCACGTCTCGCGGTGACGACCTCGGGAATCAGTCCTTCTCCTCTTTTCCCAGACAACAGACAGACGAGGCACGTACGCGCATCACAACGCGACCCATCGTATCGTATCGTGTCTGGTTTTGTACGAGACAAGACAAGACAAGACAAGACAAGAAGGAGAGACAAGACTATGCGTAGAATAACGCCGCGTATCACTTGGACGCGGCTAGATTAACGAGTGTGCGTCTAGAATTGAACGCATGAAGAAGAAGAAAAAGGAAGATTTCGTGGTGAGATAATAATGTTCAGACCCTTGGACTCACTTTATTTCCCGAACGTTTTACCTGCACAAACATCACTGGGAAGAGAAAAATTGGGACTGGATTCCTTCACGTTCTTATCTACTTCCAGACGGACAAATAAAGACAGTGGCAAGAACAGACAGATAAATACAATTTTTACCATGGTGTTTAGTTTTTTTTTTTTTAATCATTTTTTCACTTTCTTATCGTACATTTCAGTTGTTTGGTTTTTGTTGAATTTCATTGTTAAAGGCATTCAAGCATAAAAAAAAGCGAGCTGAATTTTCAGGCTAAAATCTTTTGTTATGCTTAATAAAAATGATTCGCCGTCTTACGTGGAGTACTAATCCTGTAATCCTGAGTGGTGTAATAAACCAAAAATACTCATTCTTGGAGAAAGTTATTGAATAAAATTGTCGAAAATGTATATAACGTTTTTGAGTTGCTTCTCGACCTATTCTCAAACGTAGAAACCATAGGGCGCATCGGTGGACAATGAGACTCTTTTATTGATATTGGACTTTGGAATTCTACATTCGTGTATTCTCCTTCAGGTAGTTTAATTGGGAGGATTTATTTATCGAGACAGATGGAATTGACACGAAGAAAAATGGTTTGTTACTACGGCGCTTGCAATTGAAATTACAGATTCAGGGAGAAAATGTAAGCATGTTGAGATTTGCGGATAACATAGCTATATTAGCTACGAGTGGTGCTGAGTTAGAAAATATTCTCAACACTATGGAAACAATATTACTAGAACACCATTGTATGAATATAAATGAGGACAAAACAAAATTCATGATTTGTACAACAGCGAAAACATCAAGAAGAACGAAAATCAAAATGGATGCAAAGACAATTGGGCAAGTGAAAGAATTTAAATATCTAGGAAGCATAATTACAGAAAACGGTAAAAGCGAAAGAGATATAAGAGCAAGAATAGCACAAGGAAAACAGGCTTTCCACCAAAAGAAACATTTACCGTGCTCAAAGAATATTAGCTTAGCAGTAAGGAAGAAATTCTTGAAGAGTTACGTTTGGAGCACAGCATTATATGGTTGCGAAACTTGGACAATTGGAAAAACGGACCAACGAAGACTCGAAGCTTTTGAAGTGTGGTGTCATGGAAGGATGTTAAGAATAAAGTGGATAGAGAAAGTAAAAAATGAAGAAGTACTTGAGAAGGTAAATGAAAAAAGAAGTCTTTTGAAACATGTCATGGAAAGAAGAAGTAATCTGATATGACACACATTAAGGCATGACACTTAATTGAAAACAATATTACAAGGGAAAATGAATGGTAAAACTCACAAAGGTAGACCTAGATTAAGTTATATGACGCAAATTTTACAAGATGCGGCCTGTCGTAGATATATAGAAATTAAACGTTTGGTGGATAATAGACAGGGTTGGAGTCATAAGACTGATTACTTCATGATGATGACTACGACGCTGACAAAAAAACATTTATTGCCCTCACAAAACTATTCACTCCAGCTGGTAGAACGTTAATTCTGCTAACAAATTTGTTTATGTCAGCAAAAAATTTAGTCGTGTTAATCATTTATTTGGCTCTTCCAACTGTTTTTTTTTTTGTAGACGCTATAGTAACAGCCCACCCAGCAAACACAATTGCTGGTGTTTCAAAGGGCCAGTAACGGCTCTTAAATGGCATTGCTGGACCATTGGCGGCCCATTGAAATACCAGTAATCCCCCCCCCCCCCCCCCCCACAGCAATAGCAACTAATTCAATAGTTGTTCTTTTTAACATTACCACATGGACAATAGGTATTGCCAGATTACAGTTCACCATATCTTAGTAAAAATTTGACATAGAATTCCTAATTAAAATCATGGCCCTGGTAGAACTGCAACAGGAAACTCATGGGTGCGGAAAATTTTCAATCACCTGTTATTTGTCTAATGGGTATGGGATAGGGTTGCCACTTCGAAAGCGGGACACGATGTTCATTCGTCAAGTCACATGAAAATTCAAATATGATCTATGGTATATGATGCGGTCTATTCGAGAGGAATAAACAAATGAACGTCGTGTTCTGCTTTCGAGGGGGCACAACAACACTACGTCTTCAAAATAGTCAGATTTGTCCTAATATTACATCAACTTGAGTCGTATCAATTCTTAGCCAGAGTGGATCAAACAGCTCGATATTGCGGATACACGACAACGCAAGGTATTTATTACGTAGCTGTAAAAGGAATCATTAAATTCACCTAGCAATTCTTGGGTAATCCAGGTCACGATTAACCTGAAGAGAATCTCGGAAAAAGCCTTTGGTAGATATACCAAGGATTTTAATGAATATATCAATTTTCTGATCATACGATGTATTCATCAAATTTTTGGGGATTTGTATTTATTGGAATCGGGTTAGTTGCTTCTTAACAAATTTCATTGGATTTATTAAAATTCTGTTCATGTTGTGTGTTTCAACTGCAATGGCACCCGAACGACTCAGTGTATGTACTTCGATAGTTGATAGAATGTATCCAACGTTCGAATATCATAAGGGAATACTTCATCCTTGCGCTCCAAAATATCTATTTTCTACACTTTTTTCATGGATTGAAAATTCAATGTAACGACACGATGGGAGAATGAAATATTGAGCCACAGCTTTCAATAAGATTCAGGGAATTACACTTTAAATTCACATGTTTTGCTTTGAACACGGAGAAAAAAGATCATGGAATGATCGCTAGAAAAGATAGTAAACTGGTGACAACTACGAATTTCTGTACACAGTCGCTAACAGAGACGAGTAATGATTCCTATTTTGGTATATTGAAATACAATTTAGTATACCCAAATAGGAATCATTACTCGTCTCTGTTAGCGACTGTGTACAGAAATTCGTAGTTGTCACCAGTTTACTATCTCTTCTAGTGATCATTCCATGATCTTTTTTCTCCGTGAAGATATATACAAGATGTTTGAATAGTTCTGTAACTTTTTAAATATGTCATCAATTCAGATTAAGTATTGATAATAAAGACATTAAACATTGTTATAATACAACATTTTACCCACTTTATAGATACGTTGACACGGTTTTGAACGTTTAAAAAATTACTACACGATTTCAACACTCCAACTAAAACATTTGAATTCACAGTGTATCAAAGCTCCATTTAAAAACTTCATTTGCACGCAGTTAAAACTCATTCATACCGTTGAAAAGAACTCGAATTTCCCGACGGCATGGAACTAGAAAATTTCTCTTGGAAATGGATTTTTACTGTTCACGTACAGGAAAATTTCTGTTTTCGGGTGAATTACCCAGTAGATAAAAGAAGTGACTATTCAACATTTCTGCTACATTGAAATAATTCGATTGTTTTTATAAGAAGTTACTTTTACCATGAAAACAATTGAATTATTCCTAATTTTCTTTCGTTTATTCCTGGGAACTTTATGAAGAATTTCTTGGTTTGTGAGAATGAAAAAAAGAAAGATTAAACCACAAAGCGTCGAATGCAGAATTTTTGAAATCCAGGCACTGCAACCGAAACTTCTTTGTTCATTTCCATAACATGAATAATTTAGGGGTTGCATGTAATAGTTGGAGATTCGAAATGGAAAGTCGAGAAAAAGAACGATATTGAATGATAGCTCTTGAAAAATAAGCCCAATTGTTTGTCTTGACAATTTTTTTTCTGTTGATATATATTGTATGGAAACCAATTCACCATATAATATCATAATTCATTTTCTAACAATTTCAAATTTGAAATTTTCAAACGTCAATGTCTGATTTGAATATTGTTATTCTTTGGTGTGTCAATTGCGTGAATGAAAAATTCGTGAATTTTAAAAATTACCAAAACTCGACAATGAAGCGTCACGAAAGAGTGATTAAAACAATGCCTCAGCGTGAAAGGATGAGAAGTTGGAGCCTTCTTACGCTTCATCTATTCCAAAACTCACTTTCGCGAGCGAAAATTGACACCAGATTGAGAAGAGATACAATGTATCAAGTATTGCATACCTAAAAGGTAGAAAGTTTTGACACAGCAGATTCCCTCAAAATTTATGTTTATGCTGGATGAATAAGATGTTATTTTTACGATTCCTAATCGTTGTATGCACTTTGCCACTCCTGTTTTACAATGGTGCAACAGCCCCATAACTTCAGTTCGATCGATCTATCTTCATGTTTCCCACTGGCAGGCTAGTGTATTCCACAGCTCTGGAAGAAAAATGTAACTTGTTCAACACTGAAATCTATAATGATTGATACTAAGGGAAGATCCTCATCAAACGAATTTCGACATAAGGTGATTTTCTCGAATTTTTTTTCTTAGGAAGACAGTAAATTGAAAACTCGAGTTATTTGAAACTCATTGAATGGGTCTTAAAATACACGAAAAAAATTGTCTCAAGTTAAAGGAATCGTATCCCGAAACTTTAAAGGCGTTCTTCTCGAAACAATTTTTTTTATTGATTGAATTTATTGGAGGATGAACCTAAATGGAGATGACATTCGCCTTTTTTTTTATTTTTATAGCACTTTAAAGAGCGAAAAAAGGTGGAAAAACGCTACCCAAATATTTGCATATCTGTCATTTTTTTAATTTTGGACTTTTCATTGGTTTCATTGGTACAACCTCTAACAAATATGATATATTTCATAAAAATTTTTGGATTTTTGAATTCTGATAATTTTTGTGAGTGCTATAGTGGCGCCCGATTGATCATTGTTTTTTTAGGTGGACATGTTTGGAAACACGTATCAACAACCCCCATGGCATTATTTTTTACTGATAACAATTTTTTTATGTACTCAAAGACTCAATTAACAAGTGTGAAAACCTCCGAGTTCTTCATTTACTTCCTTCCATGAGAGAAAAAAAGTTCGAGAAAACCACCTTATTTTGGGGTCGCCAGATGAGAACCTGGCCTTAAATTGAGTTTATTTTACTTGACCTCAAGATGACATCATTTACACCTCAATTTGAGCAATTTATGTTACTCGGGTATGATCGTTCATTCGTTGGCTATTCGGACAGTGACAAACATATCATTTTTTGAACAAGTATCATGCTTGCAAAATCATACTTCAAGACACCAGTGAGAATTGACTTTCTCTCAATCAAAATGTACAAGAATTTAATCATAGAACTTCCAACAGCGGAATGTTACTCCAATCACTGTTAAATATTCCATTTTCCTACTTTCTAGAATTGAACTCACGAGTTTTTCAAGAATCAAGAATCAAAGTATGCTCAATCTTTCCTTCTGAGCAGAATTCTTTCGAAATACTTGTACTTACATTTAATAGATCAACTGAGTCAATAGTTATGACAATCTAACGAATGTGAACATTCATCGCTGTCTCATTAGTTGATCAGAGTTCAGGTTTGTCCCATTATGAATCATAATTGACACTTCTATTTCTTTTGTTCATATTCAAGGTCGACAGCAAAGAAAAGATAAAATTATGGATTCATGGGTAAACACTTTACCTAGAATTTTATTGATATTTCATTGTCTGCCAGACTCATTCTTTTAGAACAAATTAATTTTCCGATTCCATTCTGTCGATATTGTTTCAAATGGCAAAAGACTTGGATAAAGAATTCCAAAGCTCAGAGCTATGAAGACACTTCAGAATTCTTTAAAATCAAAGTAAAATTATTCTATCGACCTACCGAGTCGACGCTACTGTTTTGGCTAATCGAATGAAAAATGAAAGTGTAAAGAAATAAACGATTGTATACTAATTTTGTTCCTTTCATTCTCGTATACAATCAATAACGTTTTATGTTCCAATAGCATTCAATCTTGAATACCCGTTATAATGGATTGACCGATACGAATGGAATCGTAAGAAATGTTTTCTTTCGTTCCAATACAATGTGAAAACAGTATAAAGCGCACATCTTTAGGTGCGGATCACTGAAATGGGAGAAGAAGAAATATCGAAAGTCGATGACCAAATGCGAAACCAAGACTACGAAAATCCAGGGAGGAATTGAAAATTCAAAATTATCAACGTTCACGTTTGAGACAGGTTGATCAATGCACATGAGAGATTTACGATTATTGTATTCTGCAATCTCAAGTGACGATGTATGTGCACGCGTGAGTGAGTAGATACGTGTGGAAGGAATGAGAGAGATGGTGGGGAGGAGGATGAATTTTCATTTCTTTTTGCTTTCTCGTTTGGATCGTGTCTTCCGGGTGATGGATATAGGTAGATAGGTAGGTTACTTGAAGTATATCCACTGCGAGACGCAGGCCAACGAACAGATGGTCAGTGACCTACTGCAAAGAGGCCACCACCACGGTGTATTACGGGTCGGTGTTGGTGGCATTTATATTACGTTCTAGACACCGGCTAGACAGCCGTGCGGAGAAGAGATATCGGCACCCCGCCGCAATCACCGCGAGACTCTCCTCGACTTTCTGTCTTGTCTGTCTGCAGACCTTAAGGACGTCGTGGCAAACGGCATTACGCGTCTTGAATCTTAAGAGAATTCTATCTTGCGCAAAGGAAAATGAGGTTTTCTATATATAGATGTCAGCTAGGATTGATAGATGTACCAGATACTGTAATGGGAGACAGGATTGTCACACTTTTCTACGTATTCGGACGGCGTAATTATATCGATTTTTCATTCTCAGCGTCCAAATTCTCGTATTCGACTACTAGACAAGAGGAACGTATTGTATTCGATTCATGAGGATGCACGAGACTGTTGAATAATTCCTAAGAGAGGAACCATGGCCTAGTTCGTACGATGGTTCATAGCAGGGCCGGCGTACAACGTTTCTACGCCTCGGGTTATATCGAAATTTGCCCTCTGTGTATCCTACATACCTGCATATATAAACTTTATCAAGAATTTGTTCGCGAAACTATTACATACCCCTTTCATCAAGAAAGTCGTACAAACACTTTCAATTACACAGTCCTAGTACCGTGTTGTAGTAAACTCGTGTTGTTTCGCTCTATACACGTGAACTCGTTTCGCCACAACATATCTCATGTTGAATGGATGTATTTCGAAACATAATGAAATACCGGCATCTATTCCTCTGCAATTCAATAAAAAGAATGAATAAAATAAAAATTCGTCACGAATGAACGGATTTCAAGTCAATTACTCCGAAGCGACTTGGTCATAAATTAAATTAAATTCCATTGAATATTTTCTCAGGCTTACAAACACCTCGCACCGTGTATTTGATTATCATGTCCATTCATTCTGCAACCATGACGATCCTGACCATCCACTTTTCAACGATGGAATTTCGTGCTCAGACATATTCATCATACTCCACGTTCCACCATTCCGTACGAATACTTACGAAACTAGGAATTATTGTACACTTTTCTCTTTTTCATCGTTCTTTCCGTTTTTTTCTCCCTTCTCTCGTACATTTGACACATGATGCATATAATCAAATATCATTCTCGTCCCAACTTTCATCCCAGACGAGACTTTCAAGTTTCGAAAGGTTCGTCTGGCTCTCCACGCTCGAGACGGGATTGCATAATGAAGACGCTAAGTCGTTAACCGACTGACGGACATATACATATACGTATATATGTATGTATGGTGAAAAAAGAAACCCACAGACGTAAAGGATGTCCTTTTTTTCCTCCTTCCTCTTAACACACGTCATAAGTTATACAGGATTGCTGCGCTTTGCGACTTGCCACCGCCCACTCGAGAGGATTCGAGCGCAGTCAATGGTGCGTCAACGACCTCGATGAACGCAACCATAAGCAGCACAGGAGGAGCACTTCGTACTCCGACTGATTATTGAAAAATAAAACAAAAATCGTGTGGTATTTGCTCGTCATTTTGCGATGAAACTTGAATGGCTACTTTTACCATTCGTTATGCAAATAAGACGATTAATGAATGTCAATTTTTCAAGTGTGAGAGGAAGGTGAATCTTTAATGTCATAATACAGTTTGAAAAACTTGAGGTATCAATTTTTCACAACGGATGATGGAGTTCGATCGATAAGATTCAAAGGGAAGGCTGGGGATTCTTTGGCTTCATCAAGGCGTACCATCATTTTTTATTTTTGCCGTCGCTGACAATGAAATATAGCTTGGTGCAGCGCTGATTGTTCAGTCTTGGTAATCTATGTAGAGCCAATGTTAATCGTCATATGATAATGATGTACGGTTAGTTGGATATTCGTTCAAGCCTGGGACAAACCATCGCCGATCTTTAATTCAATATGGACTGGAACAAATACATTACTGTTCCGCCAAATATTGTCGACAGCTTGAATTGATCTTGGGCTACGACCTTTACTCTTGGCCCGAATTTGGTCCAAGAATTTGTCAAAGATCGGTCAAACCTTGACTATCTTGTCCAACTCTAATTCCAACCCTAGTAAAAATTTTCATTTTATTTTCTGGTGCAGACATGTTGCAGTTTTGTGCAGTGCTTTTGCAGGCGTAGTGCGAGCACATGACGCTCGCAAAATACCCGAACCCGAAATGAAAATTTTTACTTAGGAATAGTCAAATTTCACTCAGTTAGACACTTGACGTGTGCGTACGCATATGATTCCTAATCTCGGCAAATTTTCTAGAATATTTGTTCGCCTCAAGGGGATTCTAGCACTCAAACTCCCCAGATGGCAATTTAACTTTGCTGCAATGCTGTCGGACAAGCTTGTGTTTCGTAATAACCAAGCGACAAGGGTACAAACTTACAAAACCCTCGCAGTGGAGTTTTAGCAATCTTACACTGATGAAGTCGTCAATAACAAGCTTATGACAAACTTATATGTTACTTGAGTCTATCCATTTCGTATCAACCAGGGAATTTGATCGCAGTTTATCAACATCGAATATACCCAATTTCTGTCTCTTAAATACCCTGGCTGCCGTTCCAACGCTAGCACCCGCTCAACATAAATTTAATAAACATTGCCATCAGGTGTTTCGATAAAAAAAAATTAATTAGGATTCCACCAGTGTGAGCAGGATAAAGTTTCTCATACAGAACAATGTAAAATTAGAATACACGGAGAAAAAAGTTATATTATAAATGACTATTTGGCTAGCACGGCTCTCCGTGTAACAGGACTAAAATGGACTGAATGATTGACGTCAACGTTTCGTAATCAAGAGCGATTTGAGTGATCATTGTGATTCTGCTTTGGTCATTACAACTTTACCATAATACTTTCTTGTAATCTAACCCTGCTTTGCTGCATACCGATTGCTTTTGCATGTGTATATTTTATTTGTCAACCCAAACCACCGAATTAAAATGTCATGTTTTCATACAGTCAGGGTAAAAAGGCCATCGAGGAAATCAAGATGAAGGTCCTGGCTTTCACGGGCAGATTCAACCTCAGTTCGAATATCAATCAAGTGCAACCAAAGAAGCTGACCATGTTCAAACCAAGCTGTGAGTATTCAGAATTTTCACTTTTTTACCACAATATCTAGAAGAATTCTATTCAGAAGAATTTTATCAAACCATTCTCACCATCATTAGGTCGAATCCCAGACAACACAGATCCAGAAGCATGGGCGGATCCATTCCTGATGAACATGTACTTCGAATTGAACGTTTCGACGAGCGAGCATGTGGTAGCCGCTAAATTACGAATTTTCCAACTCCCTCAACAGAACCTCACCAACACCGACAATGGAAACTTCGAAGATGTTAAAAAGGTTAAGAAAATCAGGATCTCCGTGTCGTATTATACGAAATCTTTGAAAAAACACAGATGTAAGTGAATTTTTGGTTGTTGTTTGACAAATGGAAATGATCTTTTGCTCACGCGGAGTGAATTTTTTCAGCCAAAAAACGATTGATGGATTCCTTTGTGACCTCGTTGATACCAGAGGGAAATCATCTCGCGTTGGACGTGAAAGACAGTCTCGAGTACTGGGGACTAAATCCGAGAAATTCACGTCAAGGAGGGAACGGCGGCAACCACGGTTTAGTGATTCAAGTTGAAGATCAGGATGAGCGACCCTTAAAACCATCTCTTTACATTCAACAATCGTCTTGTTCGGAGCATAACGAGGATGAGAAGGCATGTGAGTGTGTGGTCTAACAATACTAACTCCAGCGTGATTTTGTTTTGACTTTTGTTAACCGTGTATGCTGTAACAAAAATTTGCAAGCGAGTGATGTTCAAATGAAAGTCGAACTCGACAGGTACTCGAGTTTGCGTCATGACTTAGTAAGATTTGATTGATACGCATCAATGGAGAATGATTTGTACACAGAATCCTTTCATTTCGCTTTATTGTCTATTGATTTCAGTAGAACTTTTTTCAGAAAAAATTAAGCATGTATAAAATCATTCAGAGCAAGAAACTCTTAAAAATATCATACACGTTATCTTTGAGAGGTCTGCTGTCTGAGCATATGCATTTTTGAAATTTATTATAAATTGTATTTTAATCAACATCAAAATCAATATTCTCATGTACAAAATATTCTTTTGCGTAAAAACAACTTCAAATTCAAAAAATTTACTTTTTTACATGAAAAAATTTCATGGAACTGCAACAAATTACTACTATTTTAGTGATTATGCAGACACACACTGAGAGAACTGTTTCGTTGTGCCTACTAAAACATTTTGTTATTATATGCTCAACTAAATTTTTTTGTTGACTCAACTGAAAATTCAGTGGGTTCCACCAAAATTTGGCTGTACTAAGCTAATTTTCACAGTAAACACAACTGCTGGCGTTTCGAATGATCAGTGACGGCTTTTCACTGGCATTGAAGGGCCCCATTGAAACGGGAGTAATCATTGTTTGTAGGGGTCTTACCAAATCTTTGGTTACGTCAACAGAAAATTTTGGTTGGACATATATCAACCAAATCCTGTTTCTCAGTGTATTTTGTGATTTACTGCACGGTTTGAATAAGATTTTCATTCATAACGTTTCCCCAAGAGAATACGAAGCTCACGAGGACGTTCAAAGGTTGAATTCGAGTTTATTCGACGTATATCAACTTAGAATCAATCTAAAATTGACCTATACAGCTTCCGTGTTCTCTTGGGATGCTAACAATACTTGTTCCAAAGAAAAAAGTGATAAAATGTTGAATGCATTTTCTTCCTTACAGACCAACGTATACCTGCCCTTTTCGTCCGAGCCTGTGCTAGATATGTTCGAATCGTTAATGGAGAACCAGTGACGTATGTAAACTGCAGGCATCGATGGAACGACTACTTGAGAATGAAACTCTAAAAGTGAAGAATAGTGAACCAAAAAATGTTTGAATATCAAGTACAGATGTGTAAATGAACACACTGTTTTCACGGATTTCAGATTCAAACATTCTTAGGTGCTCATTAATATTATTAATACTATTACTATTATCTTATACATTGACTTAATTTAAATTATATCGTTAAATACGTTATTTAGCACCTATCACGTTGTAAATAATTTCTCACGTCATTCAATGAACAAAAAGTCAGTAAATATTGTTATCAGAAGCATTCATTACTTCTGATACATGAAACTGCAAAATATATTTTGGAGAAGCTTCATGATCCATATGTCTAAGGACTGCAAAATTGATTTTGAATTGTTTATTTGATGTTCGTTTCTATTTATTTAAAAAAAAAGTTCCATGTTGTCGTCAAATTTGATAGGACCATTATTCTGAAGAGCCAATAGAACACTAATCTTTTGTGTACGTGTGTGGGACGTACCTGAACGCCCTGTTATGAAAATCCAGCTGGGATTCCACGTGGATTCCAGATCCGAAATTTACCTGCGTTGCCAGCTAAGACTCCACCTGGAATCCAGAATTCCAAATGGATTCCATGTGGGATTTCCAAATTCCAACTGGGATTCCACCTGGGATCTGAAATTCCACGTTGAAGTTGAAATTCTAGCTGGGATTCCCCCTGGAAATAGGAATCCCAGCTCAGATTCCATCTGGAAATGAGGAACCCCAGCTGGAAAGGCAGGTCAATTTCGGAGCTGGAATTCACGTCGAATCCCAGCTGGAATTTCGTGACGGGGCTGTCCGGAAGATCATTTTCTTTTGAGGACTAGTTCAATGGAGTGCTTTCTGGAAAGATAACTCATTACAATTTCTGGAAAATAGAATATATATACGATGAACATCGAATGATACAAATCAAAGCTTTGTAAAAATATATGGTTTGTTAGAAGTTCTCTATAGACTGTTTCCCTCCCATTAATATTAACTATGAATTATTATTTACTTATTACGAAACTATACTGATGTTATTATTTAAACAAAATGTACTCTATGTATCAATCTGAATAGCGGAACATTTTCAGCACAGTTCAGAATTACTTTTCAGTTGTTCTGAACAATTCTGAGTTGGCGCTATTGGGACCTCGTACGGAAATAATTTGCTGAAAAATTTCTGTAAAACCATGAACGAACTCTGAAAAACATCGCGTTTTTTCTGCAACAAATCTAAGAAACTCTGATGGACTCTGAAAATATCTGAATAAGGAATCTGATGAATTTTCTTTTCGGGAGGATAGGAACGAACTTGCATTCTAAACAAAATTTTGATCACACTCTAATGAATTGTTGACATTTTTCTGATTATTGAAAAAATGTTGAAATGCTATAAATATATTCATATTCTATATCCAAATATCGTATATGAAAAAACGTTTGAGAATTTTGTTTCCCTAATAGTCAGAAGGACGCTAACAATTCATCAGAGTTTGGTCAGAATTTTTTCAGATTGCATTACGTTCTTATTCGTCTGGAAAGAAATGAAAGAATGGAAAAATTATGCACAGAAAGTTCCAAATTCATTACATTTCTCATGAACATTTCAGGAATCCTCAGAGGTTTTCAGATTTTTACAGAGAGAATATGATTTTTTTCAGAGATAATTCATGATTTTGCAGGAATTTCTCAACGAAATATTTCCATACTGGACATAAATAGATGTAATTAAGAATCAAGTAATTTTACGTTGATGAAGAAAAACGAATTCGAAGGAGCCCTGCCGCAAATCTCAAATACAAACGAATTGAAATAGACAAAAAATGCATAGAAACAGGTAGAGACAATTTGAATTTGAATCCGGTTTTTGTCCATTTCAATGTGTTTCTATCTGGCGTTGCATTTGCGGCAGGGAGCATTGAAGATTGAATTGAATTGAGTTATTAAGTGCCTTCGGAGCGTGTAATATCGTGACATCGAATGTAATCCCAGCGAATTCAAGTTCAAATACGCTGAGAGAGAATTAATATATAAAAATAATATTTCCTATATTTGAATGTACTACTACTCCAAGGAAGATTTACAAGTTTTTAGAACTTTCAATCTCCTGCCTCTGTATGTCTTGACATAGTTGCCGTGAAATTATTTGAACATTCGCAACGAAAACTAATAATCAGTTCACTATTCACGACATAATCAAGATGAAAAGTTTTGCGTTTCGAAAATGTGGGTACATATATTTATTCTCTACAAATATCGATTGTTCTTTGTTTTTTTTATAGCAACGCGCTTATGTGAATTCACGATGTAAGAAATTTTCTGAACAATACTGTGTAAATATAATAGATTACGTGTTATAAATTATAAGAGAATTCATCATGCTGAAACACTAAGTAAATACTTGACAATAAAGCTCACGACTGATATAGCCAAATGTAAAAGTAGAAATATTTATGGATCAAAAAGATAAGTTAATTGTTATCGTTCACTCCTTTAACTGGATGAGGTCATACGCCGGGAAACCCAGACACACAAAATTCTTGCTATCTCGAAAAGATTTCTTTCAGATCTGTAAGGAAAATCTTCTCGGTGTTTTGAGAATTTTGTTGCCTGGGTGTTGAATTCAATGGGTCGTTTCGAATTGAACAAAATCAATATTGAGAAGAGAAATTTGAAAGACATATTGATTTTTGCAGAATATTGAAACAAAATCCATATGAATCCATAGATTGACTCATCCATTCACTTATGTGTTACTTACAAATTGATTTATATTAAATTCAATTATACATAAAATAGTAGCACGTTTTTTTTTAAACGATGCTTGTTGTAAATAATGTATATTTCAATCTTTTTCCTCTTGTAGTGATAAATTAATAAAATGTTTAATAACTTACAATATGTTATTTTCAATATTTCACCAATATTCATGTGAAAGAACTCGCATGTTTCACAGACAAATTGTGACGCAGATAATCAAAATTCATTGCCCTCGTGAAAATGTATCTCCGCCGTAAACTACACCAAAATCTACGAAAAATTACGCCAAAAACTACTCCCAAGTCCACCGTTCCGAACACATCTGTAGAATGGCGTGAAAAATTACGGTGCTCCGATATCAGCTAGGAAACTACAAATTTTGAAACTCAAACACTTCAAATTATTCAGAACTATCACTGGCAATAGTGCATGATTGCAACAATTTATTCCTCTTGAAGCTATAATTTTACAAATGAATGAAAATTACTGAGGAATTATGGTGTCGCTCAAATCACCCAACGGCTGAAACCACCCGACAATCGCTTCCTTTTTACAACAATCAACGCCGAAAGTAAAAAATATGGAATTACGAAAGACTGTGCGTTGTCAAGTACAAGTACTTTACATATATCGGCAAAAAGTACTACATTCCATGTCAATCTACGCCGAAAATATAATACACACAAACACAGAATAAGTTTCGTACAAAATTCACAGTTTTGAGTTGTTTGTGCCAGAAAATTCCGTCGAAAACTACCAAAGTTTCTACCTGGTTTCGTCTGAAATCACCAAACTGGAATATCCTATGAAGAGCTGACTCAAGTTTTTTCTGGTAGTTCTGGTAGATCAGAATCGATTCCTTGCCATTGGAAAAGCCTTGAGTTTGCACAGATTTTTATAAATATCGATAAGAATTTGATGTGCATAAAATAAAATTAATGCTTTTGATAATCGACATCAGCAGTCTAAAACGTTTTCATGGTGTCTAAACTGATTCTTGACATATCCAATACTCGACCTATCGTGTCCTGAATTGTATTTATGAATCCCGAAACGTGTTCATAGATATCCAAGAGCTATATCGGATATGGATCCACGGAATATCTTGAGAGATTTCCGATCTGGTCTGTATTACATATCCACAGATGTTTAAAATATTCTCATAATGTCTAAAACTAGTACAAACTAATTATTAGCTGTCCAGTATAATCTTGGACTAAATACGAACAAGAAAGGATTATATTATCTTTATGTTGCGGACGAATTCAGGCAAATATGTGATGTATTTCACACGAAAAAAAATATTTGATAGGATGAATCAACGAGAGGAGTAAAATACTGGACTACAAAAATTTCTGTTATAATGTTTCATATTCACTAGAACTTTAGTCGAATCTACTACCGAGTTACTAATCATAACGGCGATTATCATATATTCTACTAGAACTCTCATAAATATTACGAGCAGGGTTTGAAAGAACCCAGGGTTTGTTGCAAAAATCCGACCCAGGCCGGTTTCTTTCGGGTTTTTTTTAACAATTAAGTGGATTTTCGGGGCTTTTCTGGGTTTTATGTGTTTTTTTGTAATTTGGCATTTTTGTTATTATTATTAGATGTATGTTCTTGATAGTTTTGATTAATTCTATAGCTTTGTTGATTTGAAATCCGAATTGATCGTTCGTGCATATCACGGTCTCACATCCCATATAACACACGAAGAATTCTTTCTCAAAAATATGAATAGAATTCTTGTGGTACTCTTTTCGAAGTTAAGAATTCATGAATAATTTTGAGAATGTTCTGTTCCACTAACATCAACGAGTTCTTCTGAATTGTTTTTTAGATCGTTTCATTGCTCTCCAAGAACTCGTTAATATAAGTAAAATAGAGTTCGCACTTTCATAGTTCTTGATGAATTCATCAGTTTGAAAAGAGTTCAACAAGACTTCTATTCACATTCTTGAGAAAGAATTTCTTGCGTGTCATATGGGATACATTGTGGTTGATATCACGTACATTTGATGTGACAAGTGAAATATGTAATTGAAATTCTACAATTGTACTTTACATTTCAATTTAATATTGTTCTTCAAATTATCTCGAAATGTTTTGATACTAAACATTAATAATATTCTATTTATGAACTATAAGATTGAATGGAAATGCATTTTAATCCACTATGATTCAGTACTTATACTTGGTTATCCTTTGGATTTCACTTCACTCGCATTTACTTCTTTTAGAATAAGTAACTTCTTATGTCCATAATTATAGAGATAAATTTTGAATGATTCATTTTAATTAGAAATAACAGCTCCTTCGATATCTTTCTCCCTTTTTCCAGGGCTTTTTGGGATTATTTCAAGAGTAAAACTGAGCTGGGTTATTTTGTTCAAACCCTGATTACGAGGAATTTTAATTGTCTCTTATTCTACTGTGCTCGATGATGAATCATATGAGGGATTTTTTTTCAGTGCAAACTCTAATATTTTGACCAGGGTCATTGATAAACGAATCATTTGTGTATCAATTTGGCAAACTCTAGAACAGAGTTCAAAACCGAATATTTTGCCATGGACCCCTAAGGATAGGCCATGCACAAATTATTAATTATGTCAATTTGTTAGCCCCGAAGTCGTCGACAATTTCATAAAACTTTTGGATATGGCTACGGGTTGAAATAGGGCATGCCACATTTTAGAATTCATCTACAAAAGTAATATCATTAGAATCTACCCCAACATTCGGTTCAATATAATTCCAAACGATGTTAAAATAACATTATGAGATGTTGAAACAAGTCTGATCGTTGTGGACTTCTTCTAATATCACTAATTTTTCACAGTATGCTTTTGAACATGGTTTGAATTCGTATGCCGATCAGGAAGATTTCCAAAAGGATTTGACATATGGAAACACTGGCTTCATACAGTACAAAAAACAATTTTATTAAAAATACTTATTTTTAATATAAAATTTGCTTAACATTTACAACAGGCATTTCTATACTAATTCATTCACCGTCGTAATCGTATTGGGAACATCAAAAAACGACGATAATGGGTACTTCAATAAAATTGGTTCTCGCATGTGTGCTGTGCGATACAGAATCTTAGGCCAAGAATTAATAAGAAACAAAGTAATTGATAGATATATAATACCATCGGAGTAAATCATCGCTTCTTTTTTTTCCTCAAAACCACTATATCAACTGTCGGCAACACAGCGCAAATGACCCCTAATGATCAATGGTATTTCAATTCGCTCCTATTCCAACAATTGTCTTAAATTTCTTTTAGAATGACATGAGATCAATATTGAAAAAAGCGGATACCATTTCCCCATTCTGAAGGTTTCACATTCATCTCTAATGTTTTGTGTTCATAATGCGATTATGCATCAATGAATCCCAACTACCTGATTCATTTTACTGTTTAATCGAAGTATCAATCTTCACAAGAATGGATGTATCATTCACCATACGTAATATTTGTTATCACTTAAATTATTCGTTAAAGAATTCCACAAATTTATGACAGAATATTATTTAAACGGATTAAGAATGATCAGTAATTCACAATTGTATGAGAGTAAACTTTCGTCGTACTCTGCTTGAACTTGTACCAAACATGCATACAAGAATTTCTACATGACAATAGGCACGCAATGATCTCGCACTCGCACAAAATACAAGATACTCCGACGTAACATGAAGGAACAGTAGTAACCTATTATAGTTTTGTGGAATTACAATTAAACTGACCTTGCGAATAGATACCTTTATCTGTACGATTGCAATCACTTCACAACATTCATAATCGTACAAATTACAAAGACAAATATAAATGTGTGGAATGATATAAACGTGACATTACAAGATTGAGAACCAGTCGTATTAAACAATAAATAAATGACGATGTTATATCGAAAATATTCTTTAAAATTAAATAATCAGCGTGCATTGAGCGTGCAAATGACAATTTTTCTGAACAAAAAAGAAAGAAGAAAATGTGAGAAGTAATATGTAATTCATTAATTCTTTCTTTCGATGCATTGAAAATTAAGTTGAATACTTCTATGAGTGACAATTTTGCCAACGATGATGTATGATGATCATCTCACGAATCGTTGACAAATTATTCCAGAATATGTATATGTTTGTATTTCATCGTTTTCGTTCACGTAATGTATCATCAATCATTGGAATTTCATTCAACAAAATAGGAATATCCAAAGAACATTATTGTAAGTTTCGAAATTGAGTCTTCATACATCACGAACGATTAACAACATGTCATGCTTTGTTTCGGCTCATCTTTTTTGTTTCCAGCGAAAAAGGCTGAACCAAAACAAGATTTTTTAGGATTTCCTTTGAGGACGAAGGATCGGTTTTGATATTCTATGACGATCCGATCTGATCCGGGCCTAGCTATCCCGGTCCAACGAATCTAGCGTGTCGTTGCTCGATGAATGAGTGAGATCGCTGAGTTCGTCCAAATGTTTTTGCCTCTTCCTGACGTTCCAGTGTAGACATTCCGCTAATGAATCGAACCAATCGGTGATTTGATCCACCGCACAGATACTCGGTACTGGATATATCGATGTAGTTACTCTTAAACTGTACAAAAAAAAAACATATTTATATTTACACATGAAACATACCTTTCTAGATTATATCAGGTGAGTGAGTTTTCAAATTTCACTGAATTCAAACAACACCCAATAAACATTTTGTGTCTTGCAATACAGCTTGAGATATCTTGCGCAACATTTTTATACAAGAATCGATCTAAAATTTATCTAAAAGTGTTGTGCAAGACATTTAAAACCTGTCTAAAAGATATCGCGAGATCCAAAATGTTCACTAGGCATTCTGTATTATTGAACAATCACTCAACTGAAATTTTCATTCCGAGAATTGCATTTTTATTGCAGGAAAAAGCGTTATGTATGAGACCGTTGTGTAGACATATTATCATAGATGATGCTTTGTTAACCCAGTTCTTGCAGTTCTATCCAGACGAGTGATGATTATGAATTTACTAGCCAGTTGGACCTAGATTTCATGAAACAAATTCAACTACTTTGGGTTCCTGCCGAGTATGCGGAATTTTAATATTTCAAATTGATGTTGAGTGAAGTTACCCAGTGAATACAACTGCGATTTAATGCACATTTTTATCCGTACAATACTCAAGAGTTCGATTGTATTTTATTCCCGGAATGAGAATTCAATTTTTCATTGTAGTCTCAGAGTATCGTATATTCATGAAGAGCAATATACTTGAAAGATATGAAACAACACACCATATAAAGTGATATCAAATCAAGAGAAATAAACAATGATCCTATAATGATCTCTTCGGTTGAATACATAAATAATTCTTCGACCACGATGAATACCACTTAAATTTCTAATATATTTTCGAATATGATGATCATGATTCAAATGTTAGTTCCATTAATTGAAATAATTCATGAAACCAACACTGAATGCCAAAATGTTAAACACATTGAAATCGTTTTCATAATAGAAACACTGATAGAAAATGGAAGATACCATCACCTCGCAGAACAGCGAACAGTCTCTTCTCGAAGATTTACACAAAAAGAAAGATCAGCGAAAGAGGAGTGTTTTGCGTAACCATATTCATTTTCATACCGAATTGTCACAAAGAAAATTTCGTAATGGAAGTAAAGAAATTTTGGTAATCGAATTGATTTCTGATTGCTATAGTATGAAGATAGCTGGTTAGATATTTATTTGGGGGAGATCATCAATGGACGAGTTTCTTTCGATACAACTCTATCGAACATTCTCATTTTGTAATGAAGAAAAAAAAATGGAGAAAAGTTTCTATTAATACACAAATTAGTAACAAGGAAAGAAGCCTTATCTTGTTAACACGCGTTTATCAACAAATATGGAAACATCCACAAATATGAATGTGTTTTGAATTATATAACACTTATGAGTATTGAGAATATGAGTAATTTTCAGAATTTTCTTATGAAATTTATAAATTTTCAACTAAAATTCAGATAAAGTATAATAGAGGGATTGATCGAACAAATAAAATTATGAAAAAATGGTTAGATCACAGTCGAACTATGATGGGATTATCTGAAGATTAAAATTAATCCAGATTATCTAGATTTGAATGTAAAAACTACATTTTGAGAAGATGTATTTAGAAGCTATTCAAGCACTTCATGAATATGCAAAGTATTCTTGGATTAAGCTTTCTTATTTCCCATTAAGAATTCCCACAGGTGTATAAATCCTTAGTAGTGTTTTATGGCGGAAGATGAAACATTCTGATTTATAACATAAAAGTAAAGACAGAAGTTATTCTTGGCACATGCAAATGTTTGAAGAATTCTATACAACACAATTCGTAAAAACAGTTCTTCTTACGATTAGAAAATCGAAAGAATAATTTTTGAAGAACTGATTTTATACGAATCATGTTTTCGGCGTTATTTCTCATTGAATTCGAGCTTCGTCTATTGATATAAACTTCTCTGATATTCGAAAAACAGGAATTGGATCTATTTCCTGGAAAATATCTTAGAATCTTGATTTCTTTACCCAATTTTATATGCCGTGGACTTGCAGGCTTTTGATTGAATGTATTCTGATAAAAACAAGAACAATTTTGATTGTGCATTCTAAAAAAACAAAACTTTTCATGCAATCTTACTAAGAATCGAACAAGGCAAATGCACTTTATGAATAAAAAAATAAAAATTTCTAACTGAATATCCTTTAAAAAAAGAACCGGAGCATCAAAGATGATTGATTCTTTTTTTTCGAATGATAAGGAATAATTCCTCCTGCATCCCTTCAAAATCATATACCAATGAACCCAACTTTCGAATTCAATCAGATAATTCATTGATGAAAGTCCCGTACGAATAAATTGAAAAATCATTATCTTGAAGTTGCGATTTTTAACCAAGATCAATGAGGACACACCTGTCCCCGACTCGTAATTCTTGCTGATTGCGACCATCGAAAGAGACATAGGCTGTACTGCGGGCCTTGCTGTTTGCCATTATCTGAAACGATTGCAAAGAAAGAATATCGAATTAGTGAGGATTCAATTCCAATTACCTGTCACCGTGGAAGAGTTCTTGACGATTTCTTCCATCGAATGACACCCAGGATGTATTTCTGCTATCTGGAGATACTGAAATCTGTACAGCATTGACGTCAATTCGTTGAATGAATCGAATGATTCCAATTACAGAAGGAAGTGAAAATTTCATAAAGGATGTAATTATGATAATATAAATTCTTGAACAAAGGATAACGAGGGTTGTCAAATGGATTAGTAAGTACCTTGAGTTCAACTCCAGCCGGTACAACGATCGGCCTGAAAGACAAAGAGTGTGGACAGATCGGTGTGATCATGATCGCCGGTACAGAGGGATGAATCATGCTCGCACCGGCAGCAACAGCGTAGGCGGTCGAACCAGTCGGTGTGCTCACGATCAAACCATCTCCCTGAACACTGGTCACGTGTTTTCCATCGATGAAGAGGTCGATGTTCGACAGGTATGGTGATGGTCCACGATCAACCACGACCTCGTTCAGTACCAGAAGATTTGTTGGTGGTTTGGCAGGTTGACCCTCTTCGCCTTTGCGCATTATGATACATCTTAATCGACTCCTCAGAGTCAAGGCCGCGTGACCTATACAATTCAAGATATTTAATTTTCAATCCTTCTTCACTTTATCACATTCCTTTCAAATATCTCCTCAACTATCCTTGATAGGAATGCTTGCAATATATCAATCCAATACAAATTTCAAAGATTCATCTGCAATATCGATTATCTTGATAGGTTATGATAGATTAAAATGATATATACAGCGAAGAATAGAACATGATAAACTCACCCTCTAATACATTGGTCACTTGTTCTTGGAAGTTATCGAATTCAAAAGGAGTGAGAAAACCTAGGGAACCAAGGTGAAAGGCCATGACAGGAGGTACCGATTGCTGGAAAAGGAGACTAGCGTAGAGGAGAGTTCCATCTCCTCCCAAGCAAACGATGAAATCAATCCTGTCCTGCAAATTAAACATTTTCTCAATCCTTCATAAAATGTTTTTCACAGTCCCACTTCATTTGATTCAAATATGAATAATGCTTACTTGTAAATCATCTGTGCCATCCCTGAACGTTTGCAATTTATCTCGAACCCCTTGAAATCTTGGATCTCTAGCTAAAGCAGGATCATCCAATACCGATGCTTCTACAAATACTACCATCCTCTTTTCCTGCAATCAAGAAAATGAAACCTCATTACAGAATATACGATTCAGATTTCATAATATGATATACTAGTCTCATATATTCATTGCATTGACTACAATTTATATTTCCTGATTAGATATACCGTAACTTTGACCTTCCTTCAAATCATTCATCATACATTTACATCTTACATTATATAACTTATGAAGTGTTTTTGTGTGTTTATTATCATTTTTAACATCGTGTTGTTATTAAGGGATACAAAACGGTTCGTAACTGTCACCGTAAGATATTATTAACCCTAGAACGGGCATGTGGGGTCTTTTAGGACCCCAGAACATTTTATTCTACCCCAGCATCTGAACCTCTCTTTATCTCTGTAGTTTGTCACCCAAATATTTTCAAAGTATACATCCTGATGAACCAAAACCGCCCATAGTTCGAATCCGTTTAGTTTCAAATGAGTTACAGCCTTTTGAAATTTCCTGTGTTTTTCACGTGTCCGTTCTAGGGTTAAGATGTTGTTCTGCTGTTTAAAAGATGGACGATTCTCTGAGTTTTATATAATCATCGATTCAACTGATGAAATTAATCGTAAGAGTTAATCTCAGAATTGTATGAAATTTCAAGGTTTTAGCCGAACGTAAAGTTGTGATAATTCAGAGCATGGTTTAATATGTAAGAATTACAAAAGCATGTATACCGAGGACTCTTGGAAAATATAATGTCTATCATTATCCCTCCATTGTATTCATCACGAAGGTCATCGTTTATAGGCATTTTCTCTCGCAACCTAGGTAACAGAACCAAGACCATTGACGTTGCGAAACGAATGACCACCGAGTTGAACTATCAGGATTACATGTGTTTGAGAAATAATCATTATTTTTCCTCCTATTTGCCTCAACATCCTTGAAATTCAAACTCTTGCTTCTCTTTCCTGATATGCTTTTGAAGTATCATTTTTTTTTTAAAGCAGAATATGAATTACTTACTTCTATGAGCCATACTACTAGTTGAACGAATGGTGGCAAAACCGATGAATCACGAACTTTTTTGATAACGAGGACCGTTAAGGGAGGTTTGTACCACGTTAACCTTTGAGAAGCTGGATCCTGTATGGTCCTGCAATGATAAAAAATTGTAAATCAATAATCAAATTCCTCCACTAAATTCTCCTTCAGTTTTCAGTATTAATATCAAATATCGTGGAGATTATATACTCCTCGTGTGTAACTCAATAACCATAACTTGAATCCCAGTAAGACTTACTCAATCTCTTTTCTCAGTTTCCTTATCACCTGAGAACGCATAGGTATATAAAAAAGGTATAATACAAAAACATTTACATAATACAGAAATTATACACAGATTATAATTCACAGAAATTCATATTATCTCATCACCCATTTGAAATTTAGAACAGAAAATTCAAGGAATGAATTAGAACACTTGGAACACTCATCATGATAATTATGTGAAGCATTATGATATGAATGACGTATGTTAAGAATGTTAATATACATTTTATCGTTTAGCGATAATTTTGACGATAACACAAGCATAGTCATGTAATTTCCAGTTTTTTACATGATAGAATTGTAGAAAAGTCCGGAATAAACAAACATATATGAATTACGTACACACCCTGTTGAGAAAAACAGAACAATTCTTCGGCCACGTGAGAATTTCTGTGGTACTGGAATTCCCTGTATTTTATATGAAATTTCAGGTTTTTCCAAACAGGAAATTTCTTGGTAACCAGATTTTCTTTGCAATAAATTTAATTTCAAATCAGGAATATTTATAATTTTCGTTTGAGCAATAAACTGTATGCATACCCTGTGGAACTCCTTGTAAAATATCTACATTTATTTTCATCTCACATCCTACGCATGACTATAGAAACGAATGTGAATAGCATATATAAGTTACAACGTTTTAGATCATTCCTTTTACAAAGGAAGCCACTTTACACTACCTCTTTTGTTTATGATGCTTCATTGTAACGAAAAATTTGAGAGTCATGCCTGGTTCTCGCTTTGAATGCATTCTCGGAGAATCGATACTTTGTTATCGAGGCTTTTTGCAATTCTCGGTACAATTCAAATGTGAAAAGATAATCAATATCAACACGGCAAATCAAATTATATCTATAATCTCGATCGATGAATCTGGCACAAAATAGGGGACGATATGAGTGTTCTGGATTGCATCCCATTTTCATTTGATTCTACCAAAAAGAAAGTTTCGAGCATCAATTTTATTCGATTATTCACTTGGTAACATTGCGAATGATCCGCATAATTGTGACCCGTGACCGTGTAATTTTTATCATTCAATTAATTATGGATGAAAAATTCATGTGTTTCATGTAGGTAAATATTTCAATACAATAGTACAAAGTTCATGTTCAAATTGAGGAAACGATAATATAATACCATCCAAAAAGTATTTCAATCACTGCGAATTCAGGTCACAATTTCTGCTGTGATATTTCAATTGTTCGAAACTTCTTCCTAGATTTTATAGATTTATTCGAGAGGATCGAAGATGTGATGATAATTTGATTAGTCGGACGTCATGAAATCGTTTTTCGGACTTTGTCGATTATTCCTATGCATAAAATTGATAACCTGATCGGGAAAAAAGCTTTGTTATGCCGAAGAACCGAACCTAATGATTCTAATGAGAAGTAATCAAGCTCATGAATATAAATGTGAAATTCTATCGTCACCTCGACCTGTTTATATGGAAGCATCAATCGATTTGATATCGTCCTTTGGAACCGGTATGTTATTACCTTGACATATAGTGATGGAGCAGTTTTGATTCACCCTGTATGTGCTTTGAAAGACAAAGAGAGCAACTAGATTATATCATAAAGTGCTCCTTCGGGTGAATCAATATGTATTTATCTGTCGAATGCAAAGAATATGTATCGAACTAAAGCACAATTTCTGTTACAATATCGTGAGATGGTACAAATTCATAATTTTGTGATCATCGAGAGCATTCAAGGATAAAGTCAGCGGAATGAGAATCAAAGGAAGGAAAACATTTCCATAGCTTTTGAAGAAGGAATGAAACGTCTAACGGGTTCTTTATTCAATCGAATGTACGTCATCCGTGTGAGAATTGTCACAGGGTTGTCGATCGTGACGACAACTTTAGGATTTTTGTGCAGAATATCAGTGAATGAAAATCAATCCAACGATCTTCGAACCGGGAAACATTTTGATACGAATACGTCGATGCCTTTGATTGAGTGTGATCGAACGTCAAAATTTGCTTTATCGTGTCACGTTGGGGAATTCATGAATGATGGTTGGCAAATATTCGTGTCGTACTTCCGTCGTATTTACTCCAGTACGTTATGAGTTTATTACTTTATTAGAAATGGCAAGTTTACTCGTGTAAACATTTAACGATTCCACCAGTGCTGATAACGGGCAATGGTTCGGACCCAGCATAGATAACTTTCATCGAACCAACGTTAATTCACTTCGGTATTACGGAGGTAAATTGTGTTAGATCAGCATTGATTTTGTATCAACCAACGTTGCAGTCCATTGTATCAAATTCACGCTAGCGTTGTTGATCTTTCATCACCGTTGTTTTCCCAGGCGTCAAAATTGCTGGAACGATGTCATCATTTCAGACCCTAATCAAGTTGTCTCCCAAGACTCCGCCAATGTTTACCAGAGCTAGGTCAGCCCTTCGTCACTGGTAAATCTTCACATAGGTATTCTCATTTGATTTAAAATACTTTCATTCATTGCATGAAATATGAATTTTTCACTGTCGGGAGGAAACATTTTTAAAAATTCCAAAATCGATTTTGCGCAATACCGACGCAGAAGTTACCAATGCTAGGACATTGAACAACCATTTCAAAATTTATGTGAATTTTTATTGATACGACGGTAGCATCTTTTCAGATGAAAATTTGAAACCTAGTTCTGAGAATTATCTAATATCTAATAATTTGATTCATTTTGGATTCATACTTTGCCATTAGATTGAATTAGGTTCATCTGGTTACCGCCCAGATAGCACAAGGAAGTATTGAAAAACCGTGGAGTAGGTAATCTGAACGTTCCGAAAACGTCCCAGGGACATATTTTACTGTTGTATTGTCATGGAATTGCAAGGGTTGCTTCAATATCGTTATGAGTTCCAGTGTTGTTTGATATGACAAATGACACAAGTTGAGAAATAGTTTGAAAGCGGTCAAACTGTTGTCACCAGAATTTGGTGGATGAATTCTCATTCCTACTAGGCTGTTTGTTCATTTCCGGCAATTCCCACATGGAATTCAAATCAAAACGGTAACATTCCAGCTATTCAAATGTATAATTGTACACCGAGAAAAAAAGTTGTAAGTTTTGTCTCTTGTTAAGTAAATATATGGACGATTTGAAAATGTAGTGCGAGCTACTACAATTTTAGCTAATTCCACCGCAGGGAAAGTAAGATGCACTTCAGCTATGGTATATTTCACATCAGCTGTGGTATATTTCACATGCGTTATTGTAAACTCAACTAAAATTATGGTAGCTTGCACTAAATTCTAAATCATCCATATATTTACTCAATAATAGAAGATTTCTATTCCTTCCATAAATTATAAGGAACAGTTCTTTGTGTTGCAAGGAAAATTTGGCTCTGTGAACTTGTCTTCAAATTCCATTTGTACATTGAATTTACTGTACATGTAACGTTCTTTTTTTTCGCATCGAAAGAAATCTCAAACATTTCCAAGTCTATGCGATTCTTCAAAGAAATCGTTTATATAAAAGTTTCCACTCTATATAAAAAGTTGATACTCCATTGTTTGCGAGAAAAAATGCTTCAAAAGGATAAAAGAAGAATTTTCTAGTACGAAATTCTATAAAATTGTAAAAACTTGAATGAGATTTCGATCATTCTATTCATAACTTTGATAATAACTTCTAAACTCATCTTTTGAATGACATTCACTGATCTTGCAATTCGAATGTTGTTGTTTATTATTCTTCTATCTATGTCTTTTTTTTATTAAGGCGTACGAGATGTCTCCTTTCGAAAATCATTGAATGAGATGATCTTTGCATGAATGCTTTCGTGAATGCCTTAGTTCTAAGAAACAGCAAGTTGAATACACAAAAAGATATTTTAACTCAAATTACTGTCATTATTAACACTTCTCAATCACCAAACAATTCCTCGATAGGTGACGTTAAATGAACTTTGCCGAGATACAAATTTTCTCATTGTTCCGAACAATAAATTTTCCCTTACACTGAAAAAAAAGTATGGCTCTCATAGCTCTACTATTCATGTGTTCTTGCTGTCAGGAGGTATAAGGATGCCAGTATAGCTCCCACAGCCGAACGCGTCCCTATCATAGCAATCTGTCGGCTGTGGGAGCTATACTGGCATCCTTATACTTCCTGACAGCAAGAACACATGAATAGTAGAGCTGTGAGAGCCATACCTTTTTTTCAGTGTACTTTGTAATGAAACTTTTATATAAAATTTAGAATTGAAGATTCATGCGTTCTTCAAACTCAAAACTATCTGTCCTTCCTCGCGGTCAATGAATGAAAATAATAATCTATCGCTATAACACACACAATACTGATGTGATTTCATCTTCTACACGATATATTCGATTTCTGCGAGTCTTCTACTATCTAAACAGGCAGATAAATTTTTCTAGTATCTTTGTAACAGAAAGAGAGAAAACAAAAACACTTGTTTAATCTCAATGACCGAGATACGACGTGAGAAATTGAACGATCATTTTACTCCTCGATCCATCCTATCCGCAATTCAAACATTTTCCATCCTTAAAGAATGTGTACAAGTATGATTTTAGGAGTTTTTGATTTTAGATTCGATGTATCAAAAACATTGAAATATTAACGACAAGTGAAATTCGCTTCAGGTGCGATCCAGGTTCATTCCAATGAAGATCGAGGGTATTTTTATAACAAACGGAGGAGAGAAGAAGCAAAAGAAAAAGACGAAGACGTGAACGCTGATAGATCTCTTTCGTGGCTCTAATAGAATTGGGAACGACGTGAAATTTTGTTTTTCTGACCATCCTGTCGCACAACATCCAGTGTTTTAGTATTTTAATACTTTGAAATGAAATTGACATAAATTCATATTCTCATCGAATACACACGGAAAAAAATGCTCATGTAAAAATTACATGAAAAGTGAGGTAACAATTACTTACTACTTTCATTTACTTCGGTAACAATGTAAATATAACATTGTTTCTAATGTAAATTTTACTCCATTTGCGCTTATGTGAGCAGTTCAATTAACACCTAAAAATGTAGAATTTGCATGGGATTGTTTTCCGTGCAATACTGACTGATGACTGATATCGTGATACCTATCAGAAGAATACCACAAAGTATTTGTAACAGATTTGACAGTTGCAGTTTTCAAGAATTGCAACATCATGTTAATTTTATCGAGAAGATGTACAAATTTATCATCAAATTTCGAATATAGTGCAAGAACATCGGATAGTTATTTTTTCCACGCCGGGGGATGAATTCGTCCCGCGTATGACGCTTATTCAGGTGAAATTTATTGATTCAATACGCAACAGTGCACATATCGATGCAATTCATCAGTGTTTTGATAACACTCGTACTCATTTATTGCATTCATTTTTATGTAATGTTTCGTAATTATCTCAATCTCGCTTCACTTCATTTTAAATTGAAAGAATATATGAAAGCTCCCAATGGGTTATTCTCATTCCACCGAATCAACAAAATTGAGTCAAGTTTACAGAGTCTGACGTGAACTTCATAAGGAAGTCTCAATTTACACGTGGTATCATTAATTTCAAAGTGTAGCATAGTTTTACTGGTAGTGAAAGTCAGTGTCACTAATGACTTTTCTAACGAACTCCATTGTGAAATCAACATACGCGTAAAATAACTGTCATAAATGGATGTTTTATTACTCGAGAGAGTATTGGAAATGGGGTTTCAAATTGGATACAATTTGTATACAGGTTTCTTGAGCGTTAATTTCACCAAAAGTCGATTTGTTGATTCGAAACGAGAGTTTAAGTATTCTAGTAAGTACAATTCTCTGACATCGACTTCTGAAAGTAGTTTCCAGGGAATAAGTGTTTAGAAGGTCTTCGATCAATTTTTGTACTTCAAGTATACTTTCAAAACTGACGTTGCTGAAGTTTGAAACCTTTGTTGGAAGCAATTGGTAGTCGAATAACGGAATACTTAGGTGTTGAATACCTGAAACTTTGCAGTGCGTTCTTTGAACAATGTTTCCAGTTCCAAGGAGTCAATTCGAGAAAAATAAATAAAAATGATTTATCAGATCTTGTGAGTCCGAAGTTAAACTCCAACGACATCGATAACCAGAGAAAATTAAATAAGAAGTACAAAGCTTTTGGATTTGATTCTCATTCAAGATTGTATTTGACTGATGATTTATGAGTTCTCGAGACTTTGCAATAGGTTGGTACATTCTACGCCTAAAATTCTAATGAAACTTGAAAAAAGATAATCAAGATGAAGTGAGAAAAGCTCTTTCACTGCAGTTATTAACCGTCCCTCTCTAATGTCGAGATTGGAAATGATTTCTACAATTAACACAATCCAACCGAAATCCTTTCTATACTGTAACTTCCAATAATCAGAATGATTTTTCATGTTCATTCAATTTTTGGGAGCGAAGAAATGAAAGCATCGACAGTTAAAAATAAATACCTGCACTACGTTTTGTATGGAATGTTAAAAATCAATCAAGATCCAGAACAATAGCGATGAAATTAATGATTCAAATCCACAATTCCACAAATAGCTATATCATCGTTAACTTTTCCACGTGGTATTTCATATGAATTTTTCATGACAGAATATACACGCAGCTCGGCTCGTGAGTACAGCTGTTATCAACTAAACCCACAGCAATGTTTATATTGAAACATGTCTTTTCATGTAAAAACCTTATACGAAATTTGCCCATTAAAAAGTAATAGAAGAATCTTGGTACAAATCGTGGAATCAGGAGCTTCTGCGTCCGAGGGAAAACCCGCAGTGAGAGGAGAAAGATGAGAGGAGGGGTGCAAAGGAGGAGAGTAGAATTGAGAGCAAATCGAAACAAGTAGTCGATGACCCACCTTTCAACAGTTCCAACCATGGTAGACCGGGTATTATAGATACACTCTCACACACATATACAATATACACCCCGACGAGTTGAATACAACAAGATGTTTAAAGAGCGGCGATACTGCACGCGCACAAGCTGAACTCAACTGAACGCGAAAAGTACGACCCTCTACGTTTTTTAACCGTAAACGCGAATAGCTAAGGCGCATGCGTGAGCGCAAGCGAAGACAAGATTTCTATGGGCGCGCGAAGTATCATCAGCGTTTGAAATCTTCTCTTCCCTCCTTGATTTCCTCCCCTCGTATATATCGGTCTTTATCTATACTCATTTCCCTCCGCACTGGTAACGGACTATTTACACTTCAACGCATGTATAAAAGATCACCTCCGATCGAACCGCAACGTGCCATGTGCGTGAAGATGACTCACAACAAAAGCAACTTTATGAATTAATTCGCACCATGCGTTCTTTGATCTCACGTGCTCTCTACTTCTTTCGTCTCTTGTTTATTCTAATGTCAAATATTCTTTCCAGTTTATCTTGTGAATTGGAGTGTGCGAAAATGATAACTGTATCGAAATTTTGTGAAAATGATCGTGCGGTGATTAATGTCTTCTTACATTCAGTCTTATAATTGATTTGCATTCAATAAATGACATTGAATTCAACATTTAAGGACATGTATAGGACGTGCTGTTCATTAGAAATTACTAGTGGATTCCATCCTCCACTCGTAAGGGATTTTCTTGCATTCGTAGAAACTGTTGCATCTTCTGAATTCCTTGGATTTTGCAAGATGATGGGGAGAAAAGTCAAAAAAATCAAGGTAAATAGTACTCCACTCATAGAAAAACTTGGCTCCTCCCATTTTTGATGAAATATTGTATAATTATTCTTTACAGTGAACTTGTGAGCTGTATGATCAAGCACTTACTTCTGTTACAATGGAAATTTTTGTTGTTTTATTTCAAAATTTGGATGCGGTGTACCAAATCACGAATATGATAACGTGAAAGCATATTCTCTAGCTTCTTCATTGTATTTCCCATAATTGTACTGAAAAATTCGTGAGCTACTGCATAAAGTTTAGAGATGGGCGAATCTTTTGTATAAAATACTTATCGAATTTTGATAGAGATTTTATAGAATTAGATACAAATGAAACATTTTTTTTATACAAAAGATTCATTCGTCCACCTCTAATGAAGTTAATTATAACATCGGTACACTGAGAATCCAATGTCTTAGACTCAAAGAAACTTTTCTCTGTCCTCATTCCAATGAATCTTTTTTTCAATGGAAAACATTCAGTTAAATGGGAAAAATTGTCATCAGATTGAAACAGGAATATATTCTTTCTCGAATTCGAAGAATGTCATTTCAATCCAATGAAAAACTTTTCTATTGGAATGAATTATTTTTTCCATCGGAAACAAGATTTATCAGAATGAGGGCAAAGGAATTTTCTTCAAGTTTGAGAAATTTGGTTCTCAGTGTAGATTAAACTTGGAATATGTTGAAATAAGTTTAGAATTGACCGAAACTTCATTTGCTTTGCTTTACCATAGAGAATGTGTTGAAAGAATGTTTTATCAGTAGACGATGAAAGTTTGAATAAGAATAAATATTATGATTTCATCGGGTGGAGTGATAAAAATAATTCATTGAGACAACGAATAGAACGAGTTTTTATCAAAATTAATAGCCAGGTAAAAACTGTGACGAGTAATTGCAAATGATGGTTTTATAGGTTTTAAATTCGCGTAATCTACGGACTTTTGACTCTATACAAATGAATGTATTCTTCGAATTCCTGAAACATTAGTATTTTGAAAATCATGAAAGATAGGAAGAACTCATTTACATGTTTAAACACATTTTATTGTAAATGATAAAAGAAAGCCGAGGCTTTCAATGAAATTTCAATAAAAATTCGTATAGAAATCTCATCCGATATAATACAAATCAAGCGATGTTCGATACAAAAATGCACCCAGATTTCCAAACTTATAATGAAGTTACATATTCCATATGAAGCGAGACATTTGAATATTTACATACTATAGTGTTTGTATTTACAAATAATCGAGGATCATTCGTGTCAAACATCCGTTTATCTTGCACATTATTCAGAAGCATGATCGCTTCGCCGTTCTCTCCCTACATTAATCAGCTTGAATGAATTCAGCACAAATTCACACAAAATACACGTGCATTCTATCAACTGAAATAATCCACTGTCTATCACGTGTTACGATTACTGCCCAGTAGTCTCGACTACGACTTTATAATATTTGAAAAGAATATGTATACAGCTTTGAATATAAACTCATCGTGATTCTTTCATGTATTCATTTGTTGTTATCCTAATTATGGCGATCATCTTTTCATCTCACCAACAACAAATAATAATAGTTTCCTCGTTCTATTTTCATGAATCTTGTAATTTGCTGCGGAACGCGATAAGGCCGCGATGTAATACTCCAACCAGGAAGAATGATGATTTCATAAATTCATACAAAAGAGAATATCCAACGTAACATGTCATTTCAAAATGAATCGGTGTAATGTCTTGACGGTTGATTCCATAAGTTTAAGAAAATTCATTCGTCTCTGGTGAAGAAGGTAATAATTCATTGGTTGGCTTCGCGTCAAGAATATAAATCGAGAAAGTTCATCTTGGCCAAAAAAAACTTTGTGACTATGAAACAATGATGTCCAGCTATTGATTCTTCATGCGTTAAATGAGATATGAATAATGTAAAATTTTATATTGAATTGATCTTTGATGATTTGAATTTGACTTTAGGTTAGATTCAAATGATGTTTTTCATGTCGAAAGTTGATTGAGTAGACAGAGGTAAAAAATCATTGAGACGAAACAATATTACATCCAATGATGTCTATGGAGTATTTTTAGATCAATGAAATTTCATTCTAATGGATCGAATGACGTTTTCTTCAATCAAATCTCCATTGAAATGATATTTGACTATAGTCCAAAGATATATTCTGAGTGGAAAATTTTTCAAAATTATATATAACTTACGAACGAACTATGTTGAATTATATATAAATTATATATAAATTGTATATAGTATAGAAAAATTGTCCTCTTCGAAATTTCATAGATACAATTAGATGAAATATCATTCTTTTTCAAATTCAGTGTGAATTTAAGTACACGTTGTTATGAAAAAGCTACTAGAACACGCTATTCAAAAGTTATATTAATTATCAACTATAGATGAGCCATCTTCACAGAATCGATTCATTTCTATAGGAAAATTATGTATATCATTTATACAATCTTCATCGAAATTCGATACAAATTTTGTAAGAAAGAATCTATTCTCAAATCAAACAAATATCGGATTGAACTCAGTGAATCCAATATTTCCTTGGTTCAAGATTTTCTTTTTCTCAGTGTGGAGTTTGGAATTGCAGATTTCTGAGGGAAAACAATTTTTTAAACATTCAGAAAAATTGGAGATTTTGAAAAAAATTCAGCGAAAGTCAGATATCTACGAGAATTTAGAATCTAATGTTCCGCGTTGGTGTTGAAACTAGAAATCTTACAAAAACTCAGAGAAATCAAGGTCTCAGAGTTCAAATGAAGCTAAATTATGCACTGAGAGGAATTTGGAGTTCGATTCATTATGGGGCTATAGGAATCATTGAAAAGCATATTATGTATAGGCTCTTCAATGGATTATACTGTGGAACATGGTAAATTTGATCACACCTCTATTGTCACGTTACAGTAAATTTGGTTGCAAAATTTTACTCCAAATTTTTATCAGTGTACAGAAATTGTATACCCACACAGCAAAAAGTATTTCTTTGAATCTGAGAAATTGTTATTTGAATAGATCTGAATAAATATTTATTCAACAAGAATAAATATTTTTTTGATTCAAATAATAAATTCTTCCACATGAGCAGAATATTTATTCCTGTCAAAGAAATATCTATTTGAACCTATTCAAATAACAATTGCTTAGATTCGAATAAATACTTTTTGCTGTGTATGCAGGTATTGGGAAGGCTAAAAAAATCCAAGTTTGTTCCAGGGTTGGTACATATAAAAGAAACATACGTTGGCTGAAAACAGTGGAGCCAATAGTCTCCCACAGCTGTCCCATTGTTTCAACTGATCAGCCGATCATGGTACTTTTTTAATATTCCAAAAAATGCCAATGCATTGGCGCAATTTTGGCACAAACGCGATTTATTTGAATCAAATAAATGATTATAATCGTTTATTTGATTTGAATAAATTATTTTGATTTCAAAGAATATTCTGTTGATGCTAAGAAACATTTCTTTCGTATGGAAGAAATTTTTTCTCCAGTGCATAATATACAACAATTCCAATTGTCGTATATCAACTCACAATAAAATCGTAAGAATATCGGTTATCATTGTTAAATTGAGAATTTTATTGTTACACCCAGAAAAATGGTATACCTGGGTTTATTTGATTCAACGAAAATTTGTTTGAATCGACTAAAATTTATTTGACTTAACTACAATGTCTATTTATATATGAACCTACTAGAGTTTTAGTTGGATCAAATAAACAATTTATTTCATTCGAATAAATTTTTATTCATTTCAATTAAAATTTACTTGAATTGAATAAAGTTTTATTGGATACAAGTAAATCTATAGTAGGTTTATATTCAAGTAAACCATTTCTCTGGGTGTATTAACAAGCCAACTACTTGTTGCTATTATATAAAAATAGAAGTTATTGTATACCCAACAATAAAATGTCAACAATTCTCTTACTGCTGTTCCTACGAGACACATTTTCCTCAGTACATGTACTATATGGCAATCAAAAATTGAGGAGAAATTTTGAAAAATTCATACAGAATTGAAATTGCACCGTCATGAAACGCGGAAGTAAAAAGGACGAACACCTAAATGAACATATGACTTTCAGTTTTTCAAATTGTAATTTTATTCTTCTCACTTTTGCTTTTACATGAAAAGAGTGCAGTTAAGAATTCACTTTCATATTTTTGAACTTCTTGTGAACCTATGAACTCGTTGTCAACTTAACCTCAATCACACACTTGATGGTCTTTTTTTCTTCTTTAACACTTGTTATTCGTATTAATATTGTCAATTTACTATACAATTTTGCTCCTTTAATGTTTTTCAAATCATTTTTCGCCAGTTCAGACCCTGTTCTTGTGGAAATTAGGATATATATTGGTCACCTTGTTCTTTTCTTCTGATTCCATTTAATGCAAAACTACCCGTGTATGATGATGAAGAATTCTATTTTTCCCCACATAATTTACGTTTCTTAGGTGTTAAAAACACGTGACTGGAAGGATGTTTTCATATCTGAAATATTTTCACATTTATAGCCTGTTCACAACCGTTTGTGGGCTGGAAAACAGGTAGCTGAGGTGCTCGGAGTGTAAAAACCTGGTCTCGCTACCTGAGTTACACTCAAATTCAGCAGAATCAGAGACAATTGGGAGAAGATGGTCTGAAAAATCTGATGAAATGTAACTTGTCAAAAATGAACATGAAATACGATTTCCTACAACGTTGAACTTTGAATGCATTTTTTTGGCGACAACTTTTTCCAGCACGCGCAGCGTTCTACAGCTTCTATGGATAAACCGGTTCGCATAAATCTTCGTGCGATTTAGAAGAAAATCAATTCAAGGGGCTACCAGGAAGTGATTTTCGTCGACTACCGATGTAGAAATATTTTTTTTATCGTCTGTCAAGGGGAGATTCAAGCGAATTCCGAATTAAGGTGATTTTCTCGAATTTTTTTCCTCAAGAAGGAAGTAAATTAAGAACTCGAGTTATTTAAAACTCATTAAATGGGTCTCAAAATAAATGAAAAAAATTGTCTCAAGTTAAAGGATTCGTATCCCGAAACTTTAAAGGTGTTTTTCTCGAAACCATGTTTTTCAAGTTTGGCCCCACGATATTTCAAAAACTACTGGACGGACGGCTCTTTTTTTTTTATTTTGAAGTTGATTTGATTTATTGGAGGATAAACCTGAATGGAGATGACATTTGTCTTTTTTTTTATTTTTATAGCACTTTAAAGAGCGAAAAAAGGTGGAAAAACGCTACCAAAATATTTGCATGTCTGTCATTTTTTCAATTTTCGACTTTCCATTGATTTTATTGGTACAACCTCGAACAAATATAATATATTACATAAAAACTTTTGAATTTTTGATTTCTGATCATTTTTGTAAGTGCTATAGTGGTGCCTAATTGATCACTGTTTTTTAGGTGATGTGTTTCAACACGGATCAACAATTCCCATGGCATCATTTTTCACTAAAAAAAATTTTTTTATATACTTAAAGACTCAATTGACAAGTGTGAAAACCCCCGAGTTCTTTATTTACTCCCTTCCATGAAAAAAAAATTCGAGAAAACCACCTTATTTTAGGGTCGCTAGATGAGAACCTCCCCTTAAAAGAGAAAACAGGGCCAAATTTCGGTTAATTGTTTTTTCAAACGACTATAATTTTGTTATTCGGGGGTTTTTCAGGGAATTGAGAACAATCAAATCTCGCAAGTGTTGTCTGATATAATCATTTTGTACCCGTAGTTGTTCCAGATGAAATAGCAGGGCTTGGGAACGGCTGATACAGACCACATCAGACTTAAGTCATCTGTTAGGTTTTGATTTTACGAATAAAATTGGATTTCGCTCTTCATTCATAAGAGAAAAAAAAATACGTTGAAACCCGGTTCCAAAATTACACTGTGAGAAAATGATTGTGGAATTTTCACCCAAATTTGGTGGCAGCAAAAATCCTTCACGTGGAGGAAATTCATATTTTGGGAACATTTCTCTCCATTTGGAGAGGAATTCTCTGAAGGGAGGGGACATTTTCTCCCAAATGAAGAAGAACTCTTTCAAAATATGAGGGAGATGAATTTCTCCCACCCCGGGTAGAAATGCGAATCGGCCCATTCCTAGATCCGTTCAGGCCCTGGTTAAGAAGGTCTGTGCCCGGATAAGGACCGGACATGGCCACTCTTCAAACGGGGAAATGTCTACCTGCGACCCGAGGGAGATTTGCTGCCGGAGGAATATGTTACTCATATTTGAGTGTACCAATTTTCTAAAAATTGAAAAATTTTTCGATATTCATGTATCCTTTATAAACTGTACGAAAAAAAATTCAAAAAGAGTTGCTTACCAAACTTTTCTTGGCAAATTGACACAAAAATTCACATAAAATTTGTGGACTCCCAAATTCTCTGGACATTCACAAATCCATCAGTTTTTCACCCTACTCTTCTTTTTGAAAACTCACAAATACTTTGTGAAGTGTATCGCTCTGGAAGAACCTCTTCTTAAAGAAATTTCGAGGCAAGAATCAAAGGTAAGATATGTTCTGTCATTTATTTATTTAGTTTGTGCGTGATAAGTGTATTCAGTGATATGTTTTCTAGTCGCGTAATAAAAACATTTTCTTGAAATAATATTTAGATCTCAAAATGTCCAACTTCGCTAAATTTATCATTTTTTGGATTAGTCCATACTGTCACAAAAATTCTCAAATTTAGAACAAAATCCTTCATGAAATATCATATTTTCATATTGAAATTGATAATAATTCTAAAATTTAATGCTGATGATGAAATTTCAAAATTGCTATCTGAAATGTAACAATTGTTCACTGAACCTCACAAATTGTGTTATCAAAATTGAGAATTATATTATTGAATTCAATATTTTATTATGAAACTCAATAAACTGTTTATATAAACAAAACTTCATGATAGTCTTTTGAAGTTCCAGGCAGATTTTCCTAACAGTGCACGTCGTGACAATGAAATCCTAAATTGCCAATAAACAAACAGTAACGACCATTTCCGATTACTCATATAGAATGGTTCATTTTTATTCGTTTTATAATTTTAGTATGCTGCATGAACTGCATGACGTTGAGCAGAAAGGGTTGTTTTTACCTAAGCCTGGCACATAAACCTTGTCAGAACTGAGCCATTTATCTACTGTGACATGGATAGCTATCACGGAGAAAAAGGAATAGTTGCTGCAACTACTTAGTAGTCAGGACAAGTATCACGTTAGCTGCCTCAACTGACTTCGTAAGTTGCCAGGTATTTACGTTAGTTAGTGGAACTAGGGAGTTAGTTAAGGCAGCCAATGTGATAATTGTCCTGACTACTAAGTAATTGCAGCAACTATTTAAGTGGATAGTCGAAAATCGACTATTCAAGTAGTTGCTGCAACTATTCCTTTTTCTCCGTGTATCAAAACAATCTGTATCGTCATTGTAACCAAGCGGTATCGGCAAATGAGCAATCAGTAACCTTCCTGCAGCTATCTGCTTCGGTCATACTTCAGATCACGACAATATTCACACATTTTCCTCAGCGAATCGCTTCGGAATGACGCACGGTATGATCATTCCAGTTCTATTTTATTACAATTACAAGTGTCATTCGAACAAAATTTCACTTTTAAAGAGCATCGTTTCGATTTCAAACACATGTTCATATTCATTCCAAGGTATCGGTAACCGATTGAATAATCGATTCTTTGAATCAATACATCAAATTATCGATTCCTAATCATTTTCATGATCAACGTAACCACGCAAAAGTGAAAAAACTACAACTTCTCATTCCTATTCATTCATTATAATTGAATCGAAATATAATACGCCGTTGATATTTCATGACTGTAATTTTTCTTGCATTTCAGTCGCAGGTATGTTGGTCAAGTAAATTGATTATACTCGATTCTTTAAATAAGCGATTTGAAGAATCATTTGAGTTTATACTTTGTATATTCATTATACGTACAGACCGTCGGTTAGGATGGCGGGTTGAGTTCCTTTTTTTTCTCCTTTTTATTGGTGAACTTAGAGAGAGAGTGAGAAAAAAAAAGCTTAGTAATCATCTTCATTAGCAAACAATCATGGTCATGATGCAAATACAGAGACGACTCACGTGCACATCGGTCGCATGACCACTGTGTGTATGTTGCAACAATGTCATAACCAGAGGGTTACTCTTCTATTCTGTCATAGTAGTGGTGTATATCTGTTTCTTCTTTTCTGTTTTTTTATTTTCTTTCCATCAGCGGGAGAGGTTATTGTACGCATTCAGTGCCGTATTCCATTGTCATCGTACTATCTCTTGTAACTATGTTGCCGATACTTAACTCGATAACGAAAATGCTCGAATATTTGAACGATATATAAATTTTATCTGGTTAACGAGCATTTAGTTCTTCTTTATTACCTCCTTTTGTTTCTTTTTTAGAAGAATCTAAATTCGTGTTTTGTAACAATGATTCTGTAAATGACGAATGTACTTGACCAAGATGCATTTAAAAAACCGCGAACTACCGCAAGACCATGAAATATTGATCATATATAACTTTGAATACCGATATTCTTGCAAAACAAAACGTAGGCTGAGAGCTCTTTCTTCGAGGACAATATCAATTTTTTTCCTTTTTCGCCACGCAACACGTTGATCTAATACACGTTATGTCGGTGGGTAGTTAACTACTTGACAAGTGTAAAGAATCGATGAATTATTCATTGACGGATCGAAGCCTTCGATTCGATCAAGGATAAATCTTCTAAACTATTAAGTTGATGAGGAATACGTTTTCCATTACGACACTGATTTATAATGCATAATTATTTCAAATTAAAAAATCTTACACGGAAGAGATGATTCATGATAAACAGAAACTACATTTTTGGATTTTTTTCCTCGAAGGAAAATGACGATACTCAGATTTTCATACAGCTTTATAATTCAGATGCCAATTCCTCAGCCAGGTAGTTACAGTCCGGCCAAATTCGGAAGGGGATGTCTATACTTTGAAATGAGTGAAATATTTCTCCGAATCCGCATCATTCGCAACAGCCTTGATGTTTTTTATGATTTTATGCGAATAATGCGTCAATACTGCTACCCTTAATTTTTGATTGCATCAATATCTCATCTCTCAAAAGTTCAGTTTTGCAACTAGTCTTTTTTGTTCTACTTGACTTGATATTTCAGACTTGATTCATAGTCTTCGCAATCGGGGTTGTTTGTTTGTTATCTCAAAGAGTTAATCTATACCGCAATGAGTCTCAATTTCATAGAAACATAACTTACATAACCATCGCAGAATTTTTCATAATACGCCCGCATGGCCCGAACTGCTGGATGGGACTCGGCGCGTTCAAGCTTCTGGTTCTCCTGCAACACATCATAAACAAATTTTCAGAATTTGACGATACTTTACACACTATATATTCCTTCTAGATTGAGAAATGCACATACTTCAAACGTTACACATTCATTATTTACAAAATTCATCGAAAATATTTGTGGAAATTTATTCTAAATCAGAGATTCAATAGATTTACTTGGTTTAATAATCTTGAAGGAAATTTAATATTGAATCCTAGGGTATTGTTTGGTTTAAACTATTCATGGATCGAGGGATTCAAATTTGAACATTTTACATTTTACTTTCTTTTGTTTGCATTATGTGTAAACAAACTTCTCAAACTCTAAAATCAAAAAGTACAATCAACTTGTATCACATTGTATAAATCCCTCATCAACGTATTCATCGAACCAATCGAGATTTCCAAACCAAAACTTCATCAATTATATAATATTGAAAATCTGCAAAGCAAAAGCCTGATGATTTGCAAAATTCTTAAGAAAAAATCGGGAATTCGTAATTTCAAGTAACGCGAATTAATGTGATCTATTTCTATCTGATCTCAGAGTCCATGAGAATTATGCATATCGAACTCTGATAACCATTGTCATAATGAATCAGTACATGAATAGTAATTTGAAACCAGTCACATCAGTTTTCATCTGATCGGTTTGCAAATTCATTCCATGTGTGCGAATCTATTTTAGTTTCTCCTTCTTCCGGGTTATTCAAATTAATCGAGCACTGTTTGGTTTTTGTTGTTATGGTTGTAGTATTATTAATATTTTGATGATTCACACGATGCACGAATTTTTTCTTTCTCGTGACATCTCGAATGACTTTTATCTTATCTGAGTCTAACGATAACGAGATAAACTGGAATATTATCAGGGAATTGAAATATCAAATTTTCTAATGTGAAAATGAAGAATGTCCCAATTTATGGATTTTTATGAGAATTGATTACATTTTTCAATACTAGCAGCCATCGTGAATGTACTTGAATGGTCGTTAAGGTACTTCATTCATTCTGATTCGAACTCGAAACTGAAGACACTTGACAAAAAAAAAAACAATTTGTAGAATTCTCAAAATGTTTTGTAACTTTTCATTTCTCAAACGAGTTAAAGGAGCTACCGATTCATGGTAGCAGTTAATTTCGTAAGCTGATTGGAATAGCTGTCACAGCTATACTCTCTTTTTTTCAGATGTACCTTAACGGGTTTTCACCCGCATGGTTGGACCATAAGCGGTCCTTTAAAACCTAACTGTACCCGTGTGTGTATATAAGCATTGAACGAATTTCAGCCTCTCTTGGCCTAAACTCACGAATCAGGATTAGATGGAATTTAATCTAATCTTTGGACACATGGTGAAAAAGTCGTCTAAAACTCGGCTAATCTGTTTGTTATTTGTTTTCAATTCCAAACAAGAGTCATTGATTGATAAGTATTTTTGATTCTTCCAACAAACAAATATATTTTGCCGATCATTGACTTCTGACACTGACAAAACTGAGAAACGTTTTGTAATATATTCCACGATCCATACAATACCATCAACTCACTCATCGTTATACACGTGATAAAGTACGTCAATCGTGTCAAAGGAATAACAATTGACGTGATAGATGTTAATCGAATTTCATATCCTTCCTTTCAAATTTCATTACCGAAAGAAAAATTTTATTGTATTTTTTTTTTTGGCATCATCTTCGTATCGAGCTAATAGGAATCGTTATGTGTTGTATCGAATTCTGACGTAAGAATAATCGATGCACAAATCAAATGTTCGATGACGTAATTAACAAAAAATTAATTCTCTTTGCTCGCAAAGCATCAGTCGCTGTAATGACGTTCGGATAAATGGATCATCAAAGTGAGTAGATTTTAGCAATAAATTGAAAATTGATATGTATAAAATATATTCTTTTCCATTTTGTGATCGTATGAATGATGTAATCGAGGAATCGACGATTAAAAGAATTATGACATTGTTTAATTTGCATCATCTCGCGTAAAGCTTTGATCAATATTGATACTGCATCGAGATGATATTTATCCGCAACTTGATTGAAATGTGGAATACCCAGCTAGTATTCAATGAGATCAGCAACCGATTTCAAAGATTTATGTGCGGTTTTGGATACTTTCAATCGGTTTATAACGTTTCCTTTGAGCAGGGAATTATTTCGTGAAGATTTTGACGAGGATTAAAAACCAAGAGTTGGCGACTACCTGAGGACACGATTTCTCGGATCGTTTTCCGTGGAAGATTTGATCGATGCATTGTCCTGGAGATCGAGATCGAAATCAATGTTGAAATATCCGTTGTTATTGGAAGGTTCATGTGCGGATGATGTATGATCGGTCATTATATGTGCGTACACTAAGGCCACTTAAATTTTGCGAATTTAAGAAAGATTATCACAGACATCGAGTGAATTCGTTCTCCACGTTTGGTAGATTCTCTCAATTCTTCATATTTGCAATTTTACATAAAAACTTCCATATTTTTTTTAAATTTCTCATGGTTTGCGGAAGTAAAGGTTGATAGATTTCGAAGAAGATCTAAACCAGAATCTTTAATGCAAATCACATCTCATGAATCTACATTTCTTATACTTTACTATACATTAACTCTTCAATTCTTATTCTCTTAACTGCAGATCGGTGATATAATACATACATTTATCGAATTGAGTCAAATTTTATTCGAGTACACATCATACATTTGGAGAAACCACACACAGACTGATTTTCTGATAAATATTGTACATTAAAATGATATAATAATATTTTGATTTCACAGTGCATTTCTGGAGAAAAAAAAATTCGTTGACGCAGCAAATCGAGGTTTCATGTATAGAATAACGAATATTTTTGTTGATCTAGTTAAAAATACGTTACTAGACGCACAGTGCACAGCTAACTGGATTGCTGGAAGAGCAATACAATCAACTAAAACAGTAAATGTTTCAGTATTATATACAGAACAGCGAACATACTTTGCTGGAGGAATGCACTGAGAGACAGGGTCTATTCAAATACTCGACAGCTAGGAAATTTAGTCATGGTAAATAAAAATTTAGTTGTAACAAATAAACGTTAGCTGGTGTCCCATTGAATAAACCATTTTATTCATATTTCAGACAGCTGAGCTTTCATTTACCCCAACTAGAGTCTAGCTAACGTAAATAAGAATCTAACCGCGGCAACTAACATTTAGTTGTCCCAACTAGGTAACTTTCTCTCAGTGTGGAGGATTTTTGTTACCACAGTTAAAAAATGGCTGTCGTAGCTAACAAGATTGCTGTGATAGCAAGATTAGATTCTACTATCACAGTGAATTCATTTTCTCCATGCTTCATTGAAAAGCTCTCGAAATCCCACAATAAATCTTCACACGGAGCTGTGATTTTGCAGCTCTTTCGAATCATGTGATTTTGAGTATAAAGAACTTTTTCCTCTTCGAAAGGAATTTTTCGCAACTCGATCCCGTAAATTGTACGTAAATGTATTTGATTGGCATAAAGGTGTTCTTTACGGGAAGCTCAACATTAAATGGCTCGAGTCGACCGGTATTATGTCGATTACGTCCAACTTCGGAATGTCATTACGCAAGTAAACGACAACGACGACGCGAAATCGGAACGCCAGCCTGACGTTGTTCAAAAGTGTGTCACGATTCGTGTAGTGGACAAAGCCAAATGGTAGAATTTTCTATTTTATCGACCGTATAGCGCACGAATTCGAAGGATCATGGGGGAATTATCTAAAATCTAAAAACATTACAGAGATGTACGTGGATAAAAGAAGTACATGAATAAGAAGAACTTTTACATGACCCATAAATGTTCCGTATAAAAAAATATGTGGGTCATATACAATTCACTTCCACAACTTTCCTCAACAATTTCCAAGGCTATCGTAATGTGGTATTATTTCATTTCAAGATCAAATGATAAAAACTTCTTGTCTCATCTAATGTTGTCAAATTCTCAACATGTTTTGGATACAATTTCGAAATATCCCTTTTTTTACAGTGTTTTGAGTACCAGTCCTCCACCTTCGTTTGTTAGAGTGACAATTCGGTGGCATTGACAAAGTGAAATCTATGGAGACGGATGAACGTTAGAATCCCAGATACACGCTCTTTTCTTCATTTCGTTTACGCTGGCGTAGGTTTACGAAAGTTGTGAGTATAATATTTCATTGAAATTCCTATCGAGCATGTGTATACGTTTAGCGTCACATTGTATACTTTCGATAAAATCCATCCATTAGATCTATCATCTTTGGATGATGTCAAAGTAAACGAACTTCATTACAAAATTGAGAGAAGAAGAGAAACAAATCTTTCAAGGATTTTGTTTGATTTTTTGAATATTGTTCATGCAAGTATTGGTCTTACTTTCACATCAATGAGAAAGGAAAAGAATGAGAGAGGTCTTAATGAGTTATTATCTCAACTGTGATGTCACCGTTGGTATATTATGGGAAGGAAATCAAGATACATGTAATAACTTGAGATATTGGTCGGTCCAAGATGCTATCTTGCCTACTCAGCAGTTACAAAGAGCGTATTCCATCTGCATTTGCATCACTTATGCAACTTGATGCAGCAAAAAATCTCGAAATCTAGTCCTATCGACTTAAATCATTTAATCAAATACTTTCGAGAAAATTCAAATATATCTGACAGTATGATATAGAAGAATTCTTTTATATTTTGCTATCAGATATAGTAATTTCTCAAAAAGTATAGCATAATGTGTTATAACGGAGCGTCTCTCTCCGTGTAATTTTTATGTTCAATATGAATTTTTGGACTACAATATTTCTGATGCAATTATCGTATCAGTATCAAAGATATGTAAGATTGTTGCCAAGTTGGCGAGTCCAATCCTGGAATTCGTCTTGGTTAAAAAATCCCAATGAACCGATTGATTCCGATGCAGAAACGCAATTCAAACCCATTCATTTCATCTTTTCTATCGATTCCAATCGGGTTTCTGCACCGGAATCAATAGGAATCAATCGGTTCAATTGAAATTCAATCGGATTTATTAATCAGGGTGGTGATTGTGAAGTGTTGAACTTTCTTCATGTGATTATGTTAGTGCAAAAAATTTTTTAGTATCCAACGAGATTTTTCATACGATGACAGTAATAATGCTCCAGTTATTGACAAGTTTGTCAACGCTTAACTCGCCAAAAACAAGACGCTCCTAGTAAAAATGACTACATATAAATCATATATGGTCATATATGCATTGTGGTTTCATATATGAACACATGTAATTTGGATTCAATCCATATTTAATGCATATATGGCACTTATGCGGGCATTTACGGCCTGTATATGTCAACCTTTATGCATATACGGACCACATTCGCGCCATATATGCATTAAATATGGATTAGGTGTGGATTATATGTGATCATATATAGAACCTCTAGCTATATATGACCGTATATGATTCTATATGAATTATTTTTACTAGGGGCTTGCAAGTGCCTCGTTAGATTCTGCTCAGGTAACAATATTCTATTCAATCCTATTACGAATGGTGAAATTTCTGATTGAATATCATTGAATTTTATTGAAACCTATTTATTTTCCTATTCGTCAATGAGATTTTATAGATTATTTGTAACAGGGTGGTGGGGGACTTGCAAGTGTGTAGTTTCTGGTTAGATAAGCGTTAAAAACTCATGAATAACTAGAGTATTTCTGCTTGGAGATTCGGAACATACCAAAATATTTATCGTGCCATGACTAACGAATTTCCAAGAAATCGATTACTGATTTTCTTTGAGAATTGTAACATAACCTAACATCACTGATATTGTCAATAAATGTACTCATATGTGTTAATCGAATGTGTTATGCATGTATAAATATGCAATTATGGTATACTTAATCTCTCAATAACACTCAGATTTTTTTTCCAATAATATCAGTTTTTCATAACTTCTGGGTAATTCCCGGCACGATTCATGGATATGACGAAGGAATACGTATTATTCAATTTGTTTGATTACAAAATGTGCAAATCTGCAAAATCATGCGTAATAACCTCGACGTACAGTGAATTCGTACAATTTTATATTGATCTTCAACGAGAGTATTGAAATTTCATAAATGAAATTTTGGATATTTAAAATATGATTGAAATTTCACAAAAACCGTTAGAATTTTTAAAATTGATATTTGGCATACAATATTGCAAAATATTGTTCAAAATTTTCATATATTTGTCATTGAAATTTCACACTATACTGGAATAACATTCACGTGGAAGAAAATTTCAATTTCAACGAAGAATTTTAATAGAAAATATTGTAAATCATGATAATGCTCATCAAAATTAAAATACGTTTATGAATATTAAAATATTAATATGAAGTATGAGTGCTTTGACGTATTGAAATTCAAACTACTCCACACATCATGTATGTGAAGTAATTAACGCATCCATGGACAGGAAATTCCCCATAAATATTCGAAAGAACCCTTTGATTTCGCAGTGAAAATCCAATAAAAACAGGAATTTTCATGTATTTTCATGTGAGAATTCTTATATATCTATCACTTTTCCCATACAAGTATGTGAAATTACCTCTACGGACACAGAAAAAAGAATTTCTTTGGGTCTAAGAAATTGTTATTTGAATAGGTCCAAATAGATATTTCATTGACAGAAATAAATATTTTGTTCGTGTAAAAGAATTTATTACTTGGTCCATCATTCAAATAGCAAATCTGTTTGTGTAAAAAAAATATTCATTCTTGTTGAAAAAATATTTATTTGGACCTATTGAATAACAATTTCTTAGATTCAAAGGAAAACTTTTTTATGCTTAGGTGTGGAAGAATTCCGAATATTTTTGACAGTGGAGGTGGAACAAATGAAAGATTTATTTGAATATATAAATTCATATTCAAAGATATACGAAATTGTTCCATTGAGTTAATAAGAGTTTTGAAATGTTACATAGAAAATTAGAAGTGAAACATCTACAGTAATTGTACCTGACAGATACGACATGAAGTCCAACGATTATGAAAAAATGATATTCTCATTTGCGATTATTTGAACACATGAACGCAATCCCTTGACCACAAAACATATCTTACTGACTTTTTCCTGATTTCCCTGACCAGTTTTGGATTCTCTGACTTTCCCTGACTTCCCTGGTCGGCGGGTTTTAATAACATTTTTCCGCCCAGTATGTTTGATAGTTTAATTCTACACGCGCTTGAAAATAGCGGTGTCATTTTTGTGAGATCCACGAAAGACATATAACTTGTTCCTTTCACATTTTGTCCTTCCATTCCAAAGCTTACGTGATAAAACAATACACAAGATTTCGCTGACAAACTGCTTGTAAAGAGCAAATCTTGATAGTTGTTCATTATGATATCTATGGTGTTTGTAAGATAAATTGGAAATCATTTCAAACAATTCGTGAAAACTACAAGTCTTTTCCACAACAAATTAGGTACAGAAGAAATACATATTTCGAGTCGGTTATAATTACAGAAGATACAAAGAAAGACGATATTTCACACCTAAAGATGAGAACCAACAAGACCGTGAAATATTACAAGGATATCGGATACAAACAATCGACGACGAAAGCGGAGATATTGTAACTGTATCATAAATTATGATTCACATAGCAATAAGGTCTTGAAACAGAATCATTCCTCATAAGGTATATCATCATTACATATATTGTCTGGATATTGACACGTTTTTGTACGTGCGTTATCGTCTTTTTCGATCATCATATGTCATTATGACTCATTTAACAGTTTCTACTATCATCATCTTGAGAAAATGATTACAAAAAACGATAACAACTTATGCAATAACATTGAATTGTGGAAAACAATTTCCCCTGCATGCTAACCTGTCGTTTAATTTCGCACAATCATTGTACAGTCATTCTTATCTCCGAACGACAAATGAACTAGAAGTTTCTATCAGAATATATATCCTTTGTGCGAATATAAAATCTTCGGAATCAAAGTTCTTGGCGTGAACCAAAGTTCCCTTCAAGCGTAATAATGTAGAGACTAGATACTTCGCTTTCGGATCGTTATATCTTTATTCTTCCGGTCTAATACAATATTTGTCTTCCTCTTGAACTTAAAAGTTACCGTTGTTGATAAACATTGATTCAATCACAAAGAAGAATCACATTTTTCCATACAATGTAGTCGCACCTACGAGTGAACCAACCAGCGAATGTGAGGATATGAATCAGCACATTCGATAATTATTGCATACGTAATGAAAATGAATGACAAGTTTTAAGAATTGAAGAGTTAATTTTCGTTGTGAATTGAAATTAATTGTTCTCAAAAACTGGAACTTTGTCGATCAATCGATTCTATCGATTGTCTCTCAATAAATTTGTTTTCTAATTCGCACGTGGTATGGTACAAATGACGGAGGAACCAACGATAAGAACAAAAAAAACACTTCAAAAACACTAGAATTCACATCACTTTCGATAAAAATATCACAGACAGCGAGAGATGGATCCGTTGGTGGATCGACTGTATAGCACACTGATCATTGAAATCACGAAAAAGAGATTTAAAAAACTATCTCGAGGACGGACCACCTTGTAAGAACCGAATCACAAGGTAGCCATACGCGGAATGATGAAAGGACCGAAGGTCTCCAGCAATTATGGGTTTCTTTCCATGATTCTGTCGGTAAATCAAGAATTTGATGGTTTGTGTTCTCGATGGAATACGTTGGAAGATATGAACATTTCTACATTCCGACCTTCGATTTATTGTCATTTTACGTTTTATAATCGATCGTTCGATCGTGTTTCATTACTTTCAGGAAAAGTGATTGATTTATGGATATGATTTTTATGTAATTTATATAGAAACGTTCACAAGCGATGGTTGGTTATCTCTATTTTGAACATTATCTTTGTGAAACAATTCTGTCAGTGACAAATAATTAATATCATTATCACTGTGGGTCTAAGGCCTTTCGCAACAGGTTTCTATCGCGTACAGTGAGGGAACAATTTTATGGTATGAATCGATAAACACATAGGATTTAACTGATGTTCGATAAAAATCATTCGAGAACCCTGAGAAAAATCTTACTCTAGATTCGATCCACACACGGGGAAAAAGTTATCTTGAAAAATACCATAATTTATGGATTTTTGGCGTTGGTCTAACCCAAGTTAAAATATTCACGCGAAGATACCTCTAAAACTACCATAATGGCTGTGACTTTTAAAAAAAAGGTACCATACTTCTTTATAAAAGTCCAAGAAATTATGGGACTTCTAAAGGTTCGTTCATGTAAACATTTTGACTTGGGTCAGACCAAAAATCCCTGAATTATGGTATTTTCCAAGATATCTGTTTCCTCAGTGCAGTAATTGCACGATTAACAAATATCCTTGACAGGATTACAATGATCGATGTATGATCCTAAGGGATCCAACTTCGAGTTGGATTCGTGTCATCGATTACGTTATCCATATTTTGTGATACCTTGTACTTTCTCTGCGTACGACTCGCGGTGCTCTTCAGATTGAATAGAGAAAAGGAATCATAATAAAAATTGGTACCCGCTCGAATGAGCTGGGGTACAAGCAGGCTTTGTTTGTCGCGCCTTTCGTTTAGAGATAAAAGAAAAGAAAAAAAGTGGAGAGCAAATGAGATAGAAAGGAAGAGAAAGAATGTGTTCGCCTTTCGCTGTGCATTCCATTTGGTTGTTGCTTGGTCGGCTTTTGCTCAATGCCCAATGGGCGCCTATGGAGTTTCAAGGGCTTTGCGCATACAACCGTAATACTACCGTCAGCAACTCCAGCTCCAAAGAATTTCAAGAATTCGCACGATGGAGTTGATTATCGCATCGAATGGGAAACCTTTGGATGATTCAGGAAGATAAGATTGTTCAACGTTTATATTATATGGGGAGAATCAAATTTTTTTGATTTACCGATAGCAAATATTAATATCATAAGGGTATCTCGTATGATTAGAATGAATGAATGCAACTATGAAAATCAATGACCCTGAAGACATCGGCCGGCATCTATCGATCAACTTGTACTCAGTTGTGATTTTTTGTTAAACACAGTGGAAGTGATTTTCCTTCACAGAAATCGATTAAGTGGCTTTCGATTGTTCATTTCACCTGCTCAAATCTTCGATAAATCTTCTATATAAAGAGTTATTGTAGTTGGCTAATCTCTTCAGGTCATTGAATTTCAAAGGGATATTTTTCAGATACTCTCAGTGAGATAATGTGCTTAATTCTTCTATCATTCAGAGTATCTCTTGAGAATCTAACACGTTCGTAGTGCATCAATTTTCGTCATACTCTAGCTGATAAATTCAGATTTAATTTTATATCTGAATACTCGAGCAGGGTCGAAATTAATCTGACCACGTTCATGGGATGAATCTGTAATAGCTTTAACGGTTCATCCTGTTACACATTTCATTATTTAAATCCACTTATCAGAAACATTCTTAGTAGGTATTATTCACACTCTGAGCGAAAAGATCAATTCTAACTTTTCTATAAACAAACACGATTCAATTGAAGAACCAAAATCTACGAGATCAGGAACGAACATCGAAGAAATAAAACTCTCTGACCGTCGAATCAAAGAAAGAAAAATTCAAAGTACCTACTACTTCGTACCTCAATTCAGCTTCATCCATGAATAAGTATTGTCAATGAAAAGAATCGTTGATCCCCTTAATCCAACAACATTCGTTCCTTTTCCGAATACTCGGAATGATATATACCAATTGATTGAAACGATTCAAAGCACGCTCCGACACTCAGATGAACTGAAATCATTTATAGAGCTTGAGAACTTCGACGCCGGACGTCGCGACGCCCATTTTTCATCGCGCATGCTCCAAACGGTACATAAATGGATCAATTTCAAGGGTCTCGAAACTTCATCGATGTTATGTGATTTTTCTTCTTTCATCTTGACACTCTCGTATCATAAATTGATTGTAATTCAAATTCATAATTCTAATGGGCGTATCGTATAGAGAAAGTTTGGAACTTGTATATACATAGTATACTCTGAAAACTTGAAGGAAACCTTGGCATTTTCCAATTAAGATTTTGAAGATATATCGTAACCATGTCGAACAGGAATAGAGATACGAGATTTCAAAATATTATAAATAATTTATAAAACAAAGTAGAAGATGCGACTAATAACTGCAACTTTAATTTGCAAACATGGGAAATTAAGATAATAATAATGGGATTTGAAGTGTAATTGGCCGGTAATGATAATTCTCAGATGATTATATGCTAGAAATATAGTTATACAATTTATAAATCATTCATGTGTTGTAAACCTTCGTATGTTGCAGAATATCAATACACTATGACCCCGTTGCAATTATTTTCAACAACAATTTCACAATCACAACAAATGTTCTACGGTTCGATATGATATGGATATCATTGTTGGACAATGTAAGTTTTCTTCAGCGGTCAAGTCATTTGTAAGGATAATACGTGAATGATATACTGCCAGAAAATTGTACGTAAAATAAATACTAGATAATGCCAGTACGGTACATAATGTACGAAACATATGTTCGGCATATGAAAAATGCATAATCTCTTGGAAAATAAAATATACTTGGCATATATCATTCCACATCATGTGGCAATATTGTAACAATTATATTCATTCCACATGGCAGGGAGATTTTCACGAACTCAGTGAACTATACCCTCTTATTTGCAAATAACCGATAAATTCATTCTGTTGTGTACGCTAGTCCGGATGAAGATGGTGATGTTGATCGTTACGAATTTGTACACTGTTTTTAAACTTCTCATGAAATTTTGTCGAATTTATGGAATTATGTCAGCCTAGTTTAGATTTATTTATCTGATTTCAAATGTCCAAATCATGGAGATATAGTGTACATTGACGAAACATAATTGTATGATCATGCAATAGGAAATTTTGAGATTTCATCTACAGTGAGGTAACACTTATTCCTAGCGATAATTTTAAAAATCGATTGTTATATCAAACAAAACTACAACAATTAAGATTCATGAACCTTCAATTATAGTAACGTGGAGTGTTTTTGTCAGTTATTATGAGGCGACACAATTTTAGAAGTTTTGTAGTTCCAAAACATTTTTGGAAGGTGTTTTATGCAACCTAAGCAAAGTTGTTTAACCATCCCAGGTGGGAATATTCTATTGAATCCTATGACGAATGGTGAAATTTCTGTTTGAATATCATGGAATTTCATTGAAACCTATTAATTTTTCCATTCGGCAATGAGATTTTATAGATTCTTTGTAACAGGGATGATTCTTCTTTTAGAAAGAATTGTGATTAAATTATGCTTTTGATGCTGCATTAGATATCTTGAATGTGTTGACAGAAGTCTTGGAGAAGTCTATAATCTCTTTTGTAACACGAAAACTAAATGCGTATGAGATGACTAACAGAACATGCCGTCAATATTCTTGAACTTGGGTCAATTTAGGCGGACATTTCTATGTGCATGAATGTGCTTAGAATATGAATCATGGTCAATGGCATGAGCATAGGTGCTACCATCAGCTGTGCAATAATGTGACCCATAATTTGGCAATTATTGGACAATTATTTTGGTTTGAAAATGATCGAAAATTGACCAATAACTCGTTATTATTTTATATTTACTGTGAAACTTTGAATCACTCTAAAATACTGATACAATAACTTTAGTGTAAAAGAATTTTGTTCAAATTTGTTGAACATTTGTTTTGAATTTTTTCGTTTCAACACTGACATGACGGCACTGTGAAACCGAATGCGTTTATTTAACATTATAATATATAATTATCTGCGATTTGCGTATTGCTAATGCAAATAGAAATCATAACTCGAAACCACACTTTTTGATTGGAATGGAGTTCAATCGGTTCACTCAGTTATGATAATAATAGGAATTTGCATCTATGCTCCGGAATTGAAATTCAAACCAAATTGAGGCTATGAATAACCTCAATTCATCGCGACAATTTTACCGCGCTACGAATAATATAAAATTCGAATAAGTTGCGATCACTGATACGACGGAGATAAAATAATCGATAAACCACAACAATTTTTTGCAATAAACAATACATAATAAATAAATCTATCCTATTAACATGAGATGAACAATGCAAAAACTCCATATGACCGATAGAAAATCAGTGATGTTTTACATTTACAGATTTTCGATTATCGACGTATGTTGAATGATCAATTCATGAAAACATATGGATGATCAACAATTAATCCTTGAAAAATGATTAATTTTCGATCAATCATTATCCAATGAACGAGCATGCGCATAAAGTTCCTACATAATTCCCAAATAATTAATCAATCATCAGCAACTGTCATTGGAATTAATCATATTGATCAATGATTGGAACCAATCCATGGTTGGCTGGGTACATGGATTTTCAAAGTCCATTAGCTGGCTTTCTTATGACGTCCAGCAGACGTTGTTGGTGACTCACGGACATCATGAAGAAGTGATCTCCGAGAGATTTCTAAAATCCACGCATCAGAAAACTCTTCCCTGCTTAAAGAATCCGATTAAATCCGATAAAGAAAAATCCTATTGGAGTGAATTGAGTTTCTGCATCGGAAATTTCCGATTGACAGCAATAAAATTCCTTTCAATTGGATTGAATCGGTTCTTCATCACTATTGAGAATGCTAATTCAATCCGATCAAGAAAAAATTCATGTTATGTACAAATGATTACATAAAATTGAAATAATCTAATTTTTCGATGATATATATTATTTTCCGAATCCAATTGTGGACTACAATGGTAAATTGATATAACTCCATTATTATTCAGCAGTCAAATAATTAATTTTATCTTCATCTATCAGATTTCTCAAATAAGTATTTTTCGTTGAAAATGTTATTCTACGTGAAGTATTCCATTATTTGGAATCAACAAATAATCCGAATTTCCATTCATACGAAAAAATGAAGAGTAATTGATATTGAAAAATTGATAAAAAAAAAATTCCGGTACCGGGAATCGAACCCGAGCCTCCTGGGTGAAAGCCAGGTATCCTAGCCACTAGACCATACCGGATCACATGACAGGAGCACTCTAAATCGAGGACAAATGCTTCCAAGCTGTTGATCCTACCACTACACCAGCAAAACATATAAAAACGTACATCGAGCGTCGATACAAACTGTGCATATGTATTGATTCACTTCTATACATGAATGAACATGTTCATATTACATAAAGTAATGTGCTGTTTGAATGTGAATGCGTATAAACGAGAAGCGATATACATACATACGGTACGCGCATGCTCTCTGAAGTGAATCCAACCATCGGGTTGTTTACCTCGTTCTAACCCCACGCGCTCCGATGGCAGACGCCAATACGTAACATTCGTTCATACTTTTTTTTTCGCCTAACGCGATCGCTAAAAGATAACGTAACGTTCAGCAGAGCTTTAAAAATAATAGAAACACTTCTTTCGAGTTCTCAACTATCGTGATTCATTCCTCCATAGTTTACACGTAAAAAATACGTTGATATAGGAAAAGAAAAGAGAACGTTAGGAAACGTAAGTATACGTTTGGAATCGCAGAAGCAAAAGAAAATTCCGGTACCGGGAATCGAACCCGAGCCTCCTGGGTGAGAGCCAGGTATCCTAGCCACTAGACCATACCGGATTGTGGGGACCGAGTCATTTTAGATCATATCTGAATGTGACTCGACTCGAGCACGCGCTTCTTACGGCACTTGTTCTCATGTTGATGAGATTCCGAAAGGAATACTACGTATATCTCTCACGAGAGTTCTTCTGAATTCTATATTCGTTATTCCTTTCTCCCAATTATTTTCAATATTGATCTCAAACATATCCTGGATGCAAATATGTTTTGGCGGCAACTTTGAATTGTTTAATAATATCTAGTTTACACTACTCGACTGTTGAGTTTTTGTGATTCCTTATCGTTGTAAAATTTGAGATTCATAGCATTTCCGTAAACTCAAATAACTGATGAACGTTTATAAAAGAAATAAAATATAATATAGATAAAAATTCTTGAGTATTTCAGATATTCGTTTAGAATTTTTATTACATTTTTCCTCTAATTATTTCCGGAAAGAGAGATTTGACAAACTGAATTTGAAAGTTTCAATTATAATTTACAACCGCAAATAAACTTTTTCTCCAACAATAGCAATTTTGCTTTGAGTTTAAACAGCATATGAATCATAAACATGATCTTCTCTAATCTCAGACTAAATACGGAAGTACTAAAGAGGAGATATTATTCACCGGACGCAGCGATTAAACATAAATCACTTCGTTGAATCAATCAAATTATAAGATTAATGCAACGAAATAATCTATATGGATGCATCAAATTTTATCGTCTAGCTAAATACATCGTCCAATTAAGTGCGTTTATCGATTTTCCGTGCACAAGGAGAGAACTGTTCTGTTATGTCGTGTGAATTTTCCATTATCATCGTAAATTTTTGCATTAGCGTTGAACTACTACATTTTCCCAATAGAGAACGATACAGAACGATACATTTTTTCTATAGTGGTTTTCAATGAGATTTCTGAATACGGAATTTACAATATTATATCGTTATTCAATGATAGAATTTCATCGTTCCTTATCGTATTCTATAAAATTCATCATAAAATGTATATGATGTTATCGTTAAATTCTTATAGAAAAAGTACCACTCATTCTGGAACACATGACTATTGTTTTTCAAATAACTGGTACTTTTTCTGTACGAATTCCACGACAAAACCTCATATATCCTGTTTAATTTCATAGAATACGATAAAGAACGTTAGAGTTCTATCGTTGAATAACGATATAATATTGTAAATTCCGTATTCAGAAATCTCATTGAAAACCACTATAGAAAAAATGTATCGTTCTGTATCGTTCTTTATTGGGAAAATTTAGCAGGAGATTTGAAGGTTCCTCACAATTCATTTACAATTTAAACATTCTTTTCTCAATCGAACGATGTCAGATACAGCAATAAACGTGACGTTGATCAGATCATTTTTGGAAAACATTATCTGCCAATGTGATGAATATATTACTATTTACAATTTTATTTGACAGCGATATTTAGGTCAATAATTCAATCAAAGAATAAGCTTGAAAACACCAATCAAAGATCATTAAACCAAGTGATAAGAATTTTCGACAGTTCGTCCTTGTGAAATTATAATCCGCACCTTGAATCATAAATAAAATCTACAACGGGGATCAAACAATTCAATTCAATTCGATTCGTAATTCTATCTGTTCGAAGCCATATTTCAAAACGCGAACCGCAGCAGCACCTGTGATATTCACAATATACGAGCCAAGTAGGTCACACGTGAGGCAACAGCATCAAGTGTTACTTTTTTTTCGGACAATTCTTTCCTAGTGATCAAAATAATAAATCAACGATGACTCACGGCCAGGTTCCGGAACGTCTACGTCTCCTAGTTATCGGTTCGTTGTAATAATCATTTTGTAAGAAAATTTCTTCCCCTTCGGGGTGAAATCCATTGAGTTCGTGATTATCTCCGCACAACGAAAATTCAGTTTTATTTCCTTGGATCCCCGTGGAAACGCTCCTCCAATTCAACAATTCACTGACACTTCGTCTCCGTGGTTTTTCTTTCAATATTTCCATCATCCATTGATTCTTTGATGATTGAAATTCAAAATCCCCCGAGTTCCCGCTTTTATATCGATCAGCTGTTTGCGGTAGGGGATTGTGTCACGTGGTTTCACACCCGCCACTTTCGAACGAAGCGCTTGGATCGAGTCTACACGCACACCGCCCACGCAACAAACCACCTGGCTTTCTTTTTTTTTTCGTGAACGAGTTTTTATTAATCGTTGACGGTTAGAGACCTCGTTGTATCATACGTTTTTCTCAAATGAAAACTGTTATATATGGATATATCGATGTTAAAAATAACAATTCAAACAACAATTGAATCATAAGAATGTAATAAATGTTCAAGGACTGTATTCAAGAAAGTGTCAACAACACCATTCCTAAATCGTTTCAACGTGAATGTAAGCGACCTACTTCCGTAGCCAGAGGATTTCTCTTTGAAATCGTTGATGTATCTGTTAATAAATTACACCATGCGTGTGAAAATGAATTATTTCCGATCGATTTTATTTGCAAATGTATATATTACTTTCACTACTTTTATCAGCCGTTAGATTATTTCAAGCGAGGGTTCTCAGTGTACAAAGAAGATGAAAATTGATGGAATCTTTAATTACAACATATCGCACAGCTCCTGTTGTTTTTTTTCTCTTTTTTTTTCTTTACATATTCCACACGTTATTTACAATGAGAACCAGGAGAGCAATTTTTATCAGAGGTATGAGTAATACTGTGTTTGAAATATTTCAATCAATCGGTGACACCGTTGTTTTTGCTCTCATTGAATATAAGCGAACACTTTGCACACTTTTCATCTGTTTTTCCTTTATTGTTTGGTTTTTTATTCAAATAAAGTAATAAAACAACAACAAAAACAAAAGAGAAAAGGACAAGGGAGATGACGAAAACGAGGTCTCAGAGACGGAATGTTCAACGAACCACGATCGACGACCGCTACGACATCACTGTTGAGAACGATTTTACCGGCTGTGAGCCATGATTGTGATGGGAGTGTGTAATACTTGATTCTCTTCAACACGTATCTCTCCCCCACCGTAGGGAACCAGACCTTATCGCAACATTATCATAAAACCCTGTCACTGCAACTTACGTATAACTGTATTTTGTTGTTATCAACTTGATAGACATTTTTATCCGCAACCCTACACAAGCACTATTCAGAATTCTATTTCTTGAAACTGTTATCGGTCAAACAAGAATAATTAGAACTTCTTCATTTTCAAGCGAACAAAAAAAAGGCTTTTTTGTACGTCCGAATCATGTATCAGCAATCCTTCGCTCCAAGGTTCATCAAAACCCCATGAAAAACTAATGAAAATTTGCTAAGTACTTTTCAAACAACTATGCGATCGATGAAAATTTGAAAATTTTAAGCGCCAAATAACATAATAATCTAAAAATATCAATAATTCGTATAACTCGTTTCTTTACACTGTATAAAATATGGGGAGTCTTGCCTCATTTCAATGCATCATTCCACCCCCTGATCGTGAGGAAATAATTACTTTTTCATCAAAAATAGGGGATTTGTCCTCCATTCTAAGGATATACTCCGCTTTCCGGACGTTAAATCCTCCAGAAAGTGAAGAAAAGCTCTACCAGATCATGAAAAAGAGTGAATTTCAGGTAAATGTTTAGGTAAAACGCAATCCTAGCGGTGTATTCTGTTGCTATCAAAAAGGATTCATAAATAACTGAACTGAGGCTTGAAGAATTCAATTTTGAACTCCTGTGCTATGTGAATTAATGCATAGTTGAAATTTTGAATTATCGTTGAGTTCTTCCAAAAGTAAATAACAAAGATTCATCCACTCCTTTCGATGAAAATAATTTATCAAGATCGTTCGAACACTGAGAAGAAGGGTTTAGTTGAATATTAGACAGTTAGGAAATTGAGTCTCACTCCACATAAAAATTTAGTCACACCAAATAAATGTTATTTGTCACAGCTAAATTTTCTATTTCCATTGAATAAACTGCTTTATTCATATTTCAGACAACTAGACTTTTATTTACGCAAACTAAAATTTAGCTGGGATGAGTAAATATCAGTTACCGCAGCTAGGTGCCTTTCTCTCGGTGACTCAAAAACACAATTCAATTAAAGTAGATGTTTGCGTCACGAATATTTATAAATATAAAATTCTTTCCTACATAAACGCTTGAAGAAATTATCTTTCCCTTTACATATCGAATATCTGATTTCAATACCAAAACAACAAAAAATAATAATTCTGAAATTCGATGTGTGAAATTCATCTTACAAAATTTATAGGTCAACAGCTAATTGAATGAATGATTGCTCCATCATTGATATTTCATGAACCCTATTGATCGAGATGTGAAAAGAGAATGATTTCACAATGATGGATTGCACGTTCACGTGTAAATATTAATCCAATGTTATGACAATTTCATCACACGTTTGATTTGGTAATGATGAAATTTTGTTTAGGAAATAATCACAAATCGAGTGTGGGGAATGAATACATGAAATGCCTTTTACATCTCTTCAGATGAATCAAAAGTCAATACTCTTCCTCCAGAATTTAATACACAATAATTCTTCCTCTGGACAAAACTGGAATTCGATGCTTTGATATCCAAATCAATTAATTAACATAATATTGAATTTTATTCTACAAAAACGCTCCATCGGTTCATCCCCACGAGCCGGGAAGAACACACTTTGAAGCGTGATGTGCGTTTCTGTTCCGTGCAAAGTATTGTTGAGAATGAATTATTCGTGGATCATCGAAATTGAATAGAAACGTAATACAATGGTCAGGGAGAACACTCTCCTTTCCGTTAACGGATCGGTCGACCAGTAACGTCAAGAGAAACTAAACTGTCAACTCAGCTGGATCATCATAATGAGAGATTCTTGTTATTGAATACACGATTTGCAAGTGAAAGAATGTACAGTTTTGAAAAAGAACACTGTGCTCTTGGTTTCTCGAAACGAGAAACCTCCAACTTTTGGATATTAAACATCTAGAATTCTATAGAATATTTGTTCAGTTTTTCACTGAAAGAAGTATTTAATTTTAGAATTCCCGCAGTTATAGAATTTATTAATTCGAGCTCAAAATGATTAAAGTTCAAAACAGTTGGGAAGGAATGGAATTTGATTCGTTTCCTCATGATTTTTTGTCTTGCGGAACATGGGAATTCGAGCGGGATAAGTGTACCCTGTTGATCATTGCGTAATATTTTACACTCTGGTGCATTCCATAGCTCGTTATATGTGATACGTATAGATATGTTATTACAACGAACACATGTGTACAGCTCATAATGCATAATGGTATGAACCAGTTGCAGTGAACGCAATTGCTGTGTACATGAGAGTCATGAAATTTCCCGGAGGGCAATGCGGCGTCTCCCATTGCAAAACGATGAACAACGACACGACACGACACGTCTAACCAAAATATCTGCGAGGAAAAAACAGGCGTTTTGCCAGGACCGTGTAACCGAATGTACGTTTAGAGCGTGTTCACTTCAAAAGCTGTATCAACCTAAATAGATCGAAATGAGTTGCGTTCAAAGAGACAACAAGTTGTATATGATTACGTATACTAGTGGTTTTAGATTACTTTTTTTATGTGGTCTCCTTGGGGTTTCATCTTGCCTGCTCTAATCATGGCCAAGTAACAGGTATCTCTTGATTTCAACGTTTACTGGAAAAAGACCTTGCAAAATTGGGTTATATGTGTGAGGTAGTATATATTCGAACAGAATTATACTTTTTATTGTGTCTTGGTATATTGGGTGCGTTAGAATATCAGATGAATTTGTTAATTTCTGTATTCCCTCAAGGACCATGCAGTCCTTCAAGAAATGAACAAAATTTTGCTACACGGAAAAAAGAAAACATCACTGGTTACTGTCCATAACAGCAATCAGTTGAAAAACAAATGAAAACACGCTTGGATGATAGAGGTTAGCGCGATCACAGTGATGTGTACTGCAGTGAAATTCGTCAATGCTGCTTGGACATTAACGGTTCCTATGGGAGACGCAGTAATGAACGGCGTGAATTTGATTTTTCCTTTTTATTTTTTCAATGAACTACTGCGATTCACAGTAACCATTGCTGTTTTCTTTTTTCCGTGTACACTGAGAAAACAGATATCTTGGAAAATACCATAATTTCTTGAACTTTTACAAAGAAGTATGGTACCTTCTTCATAAAAGTCCCAGCCATTATGGTACTTTTGGAGGTATATTCACGTGAATATTTTGACTCGGGCTAGACCAACGCCAAAAATCTATAAATTACGGTATTTTTCTAGATGCCTTTTTCTCCGTGTACATACTTTTTGATCAACTAAACAATAAATACAAATTTCAAATCCACAATGATCGAATGAATTATTCAAATCGAGCTTTGAATATAAAATTGGGAGTGCAAATCATTGCTTAAAATTATGCAAACGATTATAATCATATCAACCTACAAATGTCCATAATTTTTCAACTTATTCCCTCATGTTCAGAAATGTGTTTCGAGCTTTGGATTTATATCCAGAGTCAAATCTCAATAGTGAACTTCATTGTTATACATTTAAAATTTGAAATTATGGATTAGTTATTTGAAAACTACGGAGCGAAAGTTTGTTCGTTTTTTAATGCTCCATGACCCTTAAAATTTCACAGTGTTTATAATAAAACTCTACAATGTACAATAAAACAAAATTTACCATAAGCTTTTTAAACCATCGGATAAAACATACGATATATAGTTTTGTCAACGTAATATAACGTGATGACGTGAAATACAATCAGAACCACGCGAAGTTCTATTTGTCGAACCGTCGGGAATGGTACGTGAAAGGAGAGCTATTCCAACTTCACTGTTCTCGTCTAATAAACTCGGTCGATATCAAGTGCGATGGTGGTGTAATGGTCAGCATAGTTGCCTTCCAAGCAGTTGATCCGGGTTCGATTCCCGGCCATCGCACATCTTTTTTTTTTTGTTACTTTTTACATTCTAATTCTATAAATTTTTTCTCCCTCCAAGAATCACTGTCACTTTACTTTATCAGCGGTAAAATATTCACGCAATGATTTCCAAGTTATCCGATTGGTTGAAATTCAGTGAGAAAAAAAATGTCATGCGTGCGGAGTTCAAGTTGGTATTGTGATGAGCAGCAGAAGCGATGGTGGTAGCCCTGATTGTTACAGAAATAGGTAGTCTCGTATCATTCACGTGCCCGCGTTCGTTCGCCACGCGATTAATCGAGTACTTTTTGGTTTAGCACTTTTCAAGGTAGAGAATTACAAGAACTTCATTGCATCCCACTCCTTTTCTTTCGAAAAAGAATCAGTGATCAGTGAATTTGAGAAGTGCAAGGAAATTCAGTGACTAAGATTAAAATCGTGCTGGTGAGAAGAATTGTGTACACGTTTACAAAAAAAATCAATATCATACGTATATTTCTTTTGTATGCACAAAACAAAGTATTATAGTCCATAAGGTTGGTTTCCCATACCCAACAATATCACAGAAAATAAAAGAATAAATGTTTTGTATCAAATATCTATAGATTTTACATACTTTTCCTTGAACGTTGCACTCGAAATTTGTTTTCGTGACAACACGAAAAGGAAGTACTGCATCATAACATACTGCATAAATTATCTCATAGTTCTTATTTTTCATAAGAAAAATATACTCTGTTTGAAGAATTTGTGACTATCATGTTTCGTTAATACGATATTCTTAATTAGAAACTAAATACAAAACTTACTGCATGCATAAATTAACATTGACGATTCTTTGTATCACTTACATAAACACACTTAACAAAAGGGTGTACTTACGAATCATGTGTATTAATCAATGCAGATCATGAGTTGAATAATTTCATTGTATTAAAAATCCTGAGAAGAAAAATTTTATAATTATATATAATTTATATATAATTTTGGAAAGTTTTATTCTCGGGATACAAGTGATTTCAGAAGTATTTCTTCAAAGTAATTTGAAATATTTATTTCAGAATGTAATATATTGCTGAGAAGGATAATATATAACTGTTTCTCCTTCTCCAATCTTGTATTTGAGATACGAGGAATAAAATTATATGAATCGTGCTTGGACTAATTTTTCATACCCGAGTGTTCCTCATTCACAAGCTTGCTGGTTTGCAGTAGAAACGGAAGATTCGAATATTCTTGTTGCACTCTGTTTTTTTTGTAATATAACAATACTTTTTAATCAGATTGTATGTGATTATTATATATCCTATACAGGGAAGTAGGAGATATTCTCCACATACAATTACAGGAATGCTGTGCATATTTTGCAGTGAATCAAAAAAGTGACTCCAAAATGAATGGGGTTTCCACCCGGTTTTAAATAATATATATATATTGTATAAATTTTATATATAAACATGTGCTTTCATTACATTTGAACCTTTGCTAACTTCAAAATCAATTGTATACTCAACGTAAAATGGTAGTTAGTTTTTGTCTGTTATCATGAAATATCATTTGATACAGTTTAGAATTGGAGTTCTGAATGAACGGTGATTTTTGTAGTTACTCTTCAACCTAAAAAATCTATGGGCAAACAATATGAAATTCATCTGGAATACATATAAAATTTTTCTACAGAATACATAAGAAAATCTACAGGAAGTATATATAAATTATATAAAAATCTTCCCTTTTTATACATTTGAATTCAATTTATATCAAAATTCACTCGAGCAAATGTTGTTCTAGCCCACTGTACACGATGCTGCAATGTTTAAGAGGCTAGAATATTCAAAATTGTACACTCAAACCTCGTAATGAGTCATCTTCGTTCCATTTTTAGTAGTTACTAACCGATAAAATGAATTTTGATACTTTTCCAACGTGTCCTTAAACAAACGTTTCTATCGAATACCTTGAGAAGATTTTGTTTCAAGTTTCTAACACGTGGAATCTAATAGAGAACGATGGTAATGATTTTCATATATATTCTATACAAATTATATATAAATTTTATAGAATTACCATCCATTAATAATCCTGATTGCATCAAATTTCCTAAAAATTGATGTAGATATGTCGATACTCCTCAAAATCCTAATCAAATGCATTTTCACCAACAAAACTCCCTACCGACCGAGGTGGTTAAGTTATTGATTTTATTCGCTCCCTCGGAGAATCTTCATACCCGAAACAATATGATGTCTGGCTCGAAAAGCACTGCTGGTGTAGTGGTATCATGCAAGATTCCCATCCTTGCGACCCGGGTTCGATTCCCGGGCAGTGCAAAATTCAATTTTTTTCCACCCCCTGATTAAAACTCACCCACAAATATTCATCATATTTTTTTCCCCGTCATATTTTCGTACATAAGAGGTAAAACTGTCGTCCTCCCTCACCGATTAGATACTCGAATCTCATGTCGATCGTTCGAAGGTCATAACGATACCATCAATTTTCAAAGATATTGTATGAATATTCACAAATCGAGCCAAATTTTGTTCTCTCCTCTTTTCCATTTATCCACAAAATAACAAAATTTCAATCACCAGTGAATTTTGAATTCAATTTATAAATGCCGCGCACAAACCGGGATTATTAAATGTATTATTGTACCTGACAGTTGAGTTGATAAGTGGTTTTCTCGTCCGTAGCGCCACTGTACGGAGAATAATTCCTCTAAAGAGCATCACTACATACTGTGTCTCACTATACTGAATCTTCCCCTTGTCAAACGATAAATAACGACGATTCCTCGTTGTAGAAAGAAGAGGAAAAATTCTAAACGATAAGAAGAACTTTAGCGATAACCCAGCCTTACTGATCGCGGTAACCGAGCGCGAATGATCTTTGAGGAACGATTGGCAGAGGATCCTTTTGAAAAATCGTTTCGTTTTGGGGTACAAGATTTCAAGGGAAATCTGATAAGTCAGGAAAATCTTTTCCTCCTCGTTATCTCGCAATGAACTGTGGGTTCACGAATACGGGTGTTATCTTGTGTTTCTTCTCTCAATGGAATGTTGAAGTTATTTATCTTTTTTCTGCACTCGAACATAACAATCAATACAGATTAGAATTGTTTATCATCGCACCGTTACGTAATTTATGAATGAATATTAATAAATTCTGCATTTGCATTATAACGAAATCTTGTCAATTGAATTTGGTTCGAATTTTTTTCAAGAACTGTTTCCAATTGAATGCAGTTTTAATGATTTTTAATGAATCGCATGAAGATCACTTCTATTGCGCAATGTCAATTGTTGTTTACTAAAATTTATCAGTGATATCTTTCACATTGACTTTTTCAACGACATCTGAGGATGAAAAATGTAATTCAAGTGATCAAAGGTGAGAAGAGGACTTCACGAATTGTTCAATTTTCCAACAAAAAGGCAAACAGTGGACAAAAAGCCGAAAGAAGAGATTATAAGTATGTGAGAACATATAACATACACGGAAAAAAATATGTTATTATTATAGCGCCTACAAAAAAAATTTGTATTCTGTTAGTTAACGGCTATAGAGCTAAAAAAAAACGGGCAAAACTTTGCTACATACTTTTCCAACAACTAAGCGATCAATAAAATTTTTCAATATTCAACAATGGAGCATATCGCGAAGGTTTGACTTTGAACATAAATTGAAACTCCAAAGTAATATCTAAACACGGGATAAAATAATTTGTGGAAATCATTGACATCTGTAGGTTAGTATTTTTATAATTCTTTTGGCTTTATTTTTTGTTGGAAAAGTACGTGGTAAAACTTTGCTCATTTTTCTGAAGCTTCATGAGTCTTAAGATGTTAGTTCTGTTGGCAAATTTTCCTTGCTCCTTTAGCAACTTTTTTTTGTTCGAGGCGCTGTTCTGAAAAACTTTAATCCGCCAGGCCAGCAGTACTTTTTTCATCTGTGTATACGCTTTGTTATTACTCTACAATAAACTCGATCTTCAAATACATAAATTCACAGACATGATTTTCAATGTATGCACGTACGAGATGCTTTCAATTGAACAGCTGCACATTCTTCTTCGTCGTTGATATAACGTGCAGCTGATCAGTTGAGATTTTATTGATTGCTGAGAGAACGATAACTTCAAAACTATCTATAACTTCATTGTATACATTCTATAAATTCTTTTTATCGAAAGTAGCAATTCATTAACTTTAATTTCGAGCGAAGATAAGATTAATCTTCATCTCTTGGACATTGTAAAGACGCGAGTCTTTATGTTATGGACATAAGAATCAATTAAGGAGATTTTATCATCTAGAAAGAAACGTTAATTACGTTTCATTATGACACTATATTTCTATTAGGTGACGGTGATGGGAATTATTATGTCATTATATTGAGTAGAAAGATTTCATCAAAATAAAGTTCTTATGAGAAGTTGATGACTACTTTTCTGAAGAAGTGGTTCTATCAAATTTGTTAAACCTGTTTTATTCAAGTTTATACTACACTGAAAGGTCAATAAGGTTGTCACAATCAACTCATAGCTAAATTTGGCATAGTCGAAGTTTATGGTTGTAATAACCAGATACTTGAATTGCATATTGAAAATTTTGGTTGTTCATGTTATCATAAGCAAAAAATTTACACGCGATGTTCAATTATTTGGTTGTGACAACTAAAAAGTGAAGCATTCTCAGTGTCAGAATTCATACCCTACCAAACCCATGTGTGCAAAAACATTGAGCCAAACTCACCCCTCTTTTGGTGCGAAATTCGCCATTTTTTTCCCAAGAATGGGCTGAAATCGGCTCAATGTTAATGCAGGAAAACTCGTTGTCAAGATTATCCATTGCCAACGTATATTCAGCGTTTCTTCTATCATGCAGTAGGAGTATAAGTTTGATACAAGTGTAGTCTATTATTACAAAGACAGATCAAAGCATACACCACACTGAAACAATGCATCTTACCCCATTGAAGGATGTTGCGAAGAACTGTTAGATTCACCACTGGATGATGAAGTTAACGACATTTTAATTCCACGAAAAGAATGTACTATTGAACACGATCAGCATATGATATCACTCGCATACTATTCTTTGAGTACTATCCCACTGTTTTTGAACTCGATCGAAAAATCCTTAGCTATCGGTAATTGGTTGAAAAATCGTTAATCATAGATCAAATAATTGCACTCCATAAATTTTTTATCATGATTCATATGATGAACGTGTGATGGTCGTACCGTGGATGCACGGATCGTGATTGAAAATTGCGCATAAACTGGTTCGATGGATCAAAACTCTTGTTACCACTAAGATAATGACATGTATGAATGAGAGACAACTTTGAAATGTGTACAATCAATTCCCCAAATAATATGCCAAAAAATATGTCATGTATCTACGATTTACTATCGATATCAGTATTTTTCAAAGAATTTCATGCGATTATGTGAAGTACGACATGCGTGAACACGTGATTTTTCATGCATTTTATCTCTGTTTCCTATTCTTTCCGTGAATTAAGAGGATCACACATTGCTGATAAGTAGGAGCACAAAACACTTTTTAAATTCTAATTACGTTTCAAATGCTGTTGCGCCAATGAAATGGAATTATCATCATTCGATTCAAACTATTACTCTTCGTGAAAACCTAACAGCGCATATTCTAGTTGATCAAAAGTACATGTATCGACAGACCACACGGAACAAAACAGCACAAGAGGCAACAAGTCTGATGCAGATTCATGCTGATGGCGCCTGCTACAACATTGACAAACAACGAGCATAGGAAACTGCTTTACCTTCGCGGTTCCACTGCCTCGACTGTTAACTCGGATCGCAAACTGCTTCAAGAAAAAACAATCGTTAAATATCTTATGGAATATACATATATAAATTATTATTCATAGCCCGAGTGGAAAAATTTTCAAAATTATATATAATTTTTATATAATTCAATAGAATTTATATATAATTCAGATATAATTCGATATAAATTATATATAATTTTGAAAATTTTTCCACTCGGGAGTGGAACGCATAATTTTGTATAGAAATTTTATAGAATTCTTGTATATTGAACCCATTAGTCACATAAGACATTATCAATGTACTTTATAAATTTAACTGTCCTTCTGTTACGTATTTTATCCGTAAATACACGCGGAGAGAAATGTATAATAAAATTTACTAGATTCCTAATAACCCTTATGAAAAAATATGGTGAAAATAGGGATAGCTACCCTGGTAAAAACGCGGATAGATTTGGATCAAAATTTGCCGATGGATACGAAAATAGGATTGAAACGAATAAAATTGGATTGTATTTCTATCCGTTTCAATCCTATTTTTGTATCCATCGGCAAATTTTTATCCAAATCTATCCGCGTTTTTACCAGGGTATCTTACTTAGATATAATACTGAGTACTATAAGCACATGAAGAAGATCAATATTTATTTCTCGTAAGTTTTATTAGAAAATTTATTTAACCCTTAGCTGCCACACTTCACCAGTGTAACATAGCTGCCACACTGGGGTCGATGATGACCCCAACTGTAAATGTATACCAAAGCCAAGCTATGCGTACATGAGCCTTGGAAAAATTTTAGAGAGTACTAAAACTATTCCCATTTCCAATCAAATAATTTACCTAAAGGAAAATTGATTTCGAAGTTGTGCAAAAATTATGTGTGCAGTACACATGGCATCGCTTCTTTTCATCGATCAATGGGTATATTCTCGGTTCTAGATGAAATTATCACTGTATCATGGAAAAAAATTATATGAAACATGGATAATCATGTCACGCTAGGGTGGAGTGAGGTGAAGAAACTCTAAAGTGGCACCAGATTGCGCGAAGAGTTCGAATTATTGAGTTTCTTGATGGTAATTCAAGATTGAATCATGTTGGGGTCAGTCTGACCCCGGTGTGGCAGCTAAGGGTTAAATAAATTATACAACATAATACACAGTATATACCATGCACTGATGTGTATTAGGACTATCTTGTACAGTTTATTATAAAACTGGTAATAAAAGATATTAGAAAACCGAAATGTACATACGGAAAGAATATTGTTTTCACCCATACAACAAAAGTTCCTGTGCAATCGTTGCTCTTAGGTTGTTTATCAAGTTTTCGTAAAGTTGCTGAGAATTTGCTGCGCATGTGATTGAGAGTTTCATAAAACCAAGCAACTTCCCAGCAACACGATAACAACTCAAGCTCAACTTCTAGATTTACAGCATATTGTTGCGCATTTGGCGACGCAACGTCCCTGCAAATTGCTTCAAACTGTTGTTGCACGTTTTCAACAATTTGCTGCATATTTGTTCAGCATTTTGCTGTTAGGGCAAAATGACTGTTGTAGTTTACTATTCGTGCACCATATTGAAAATTATAGCAGACATTATGGTGTTTTTATCCAATTTTACAGGAAATACCCCAATTTCTATTGTAATTCTCAATATGGTAATGCGCAAATAGTAAACTACAGTAGTCAGTTGGAATGTGATATTCTTTTCATTCACCATGAAAACGAATATGCCCACAATTCGATAGGAGTTAGATCAGCTGTATGAAGAATCATAGATTACTCTCATGTTTTCCTCATGTTTCCGTTTCCAAAAAAATTAATGAAGATGGAAGATCGAATATTTATCAAACCCCTTCTCCCATAGTTGCAAAATAGCTGATGTGATCTGGACAAAAATGAGACGTTCTCGTTTCCTCACGGAGCTCCATTTTGACAAAGGAATGATCCAAATTCATTCCAACAAAAGTTATCTTGGAACAAAAAAATTTGAAGATCTCAGACAGCCAGACAGACAAACACACGCAAACACTCTCGGGGATTGCGTTTTTTCGACGTTTTAAAGTGTTTTCCAAAGACCCAACACCCTTTTCTCGATAATAGATTTGTGACCTTATCACAATATTTCCATTTCCTTGTATAAAAATATGTAGAACATGGAAGTGAAAAATTTGCGATTTCTTTTAGTCTTTGTAAGATTCTGAAATGACAATATAATATGAGAATTGCATTTTAAGGGTCTCGCCAAATTGAATAAGTTCAAAAAACATTGCTGAGAGTTTCCAAAAATTGATAATATACATCATCATATACCTAATTGAATTCCACAAGTCCTCGGAAATTTCCTCGAAATATGTTATATTATGTCACAGTTGTCCAAAATTTAAGACAAATTGCACATTTTTCTATTCTTCTTCGTATTTTTATTGATTATACTTCTTATTAATAATAATACATTAATACAGTACTTATAATGATCTCAGTCTCATGCAGGGTTGGGTACGCATAATACGGTAGGTTTTATGCAAGGAATAATGTGCGCATAAAACTCATGCAGATAATGCAGATAACTAAAGGGGGTTTTCTGCATCATCTTTTTTTATGGTCAAGTTGGGTTTTAATTTTAAAACTATGAATTGTTTATCATTTCAACCCCCATAAATATCCATTTCTTATATTCTGAATTTTGAATTTCAAGTCGGAATTAATTTTACAATGTTTTATGCATTTTCTGCATTTTCTGCGTATTCTACATGTTTTATGCATAATCTGTGCATAGTGAACGCATATTACTTATCTCACGCGCACAGAACCCATCCCTGGTCTCATGTGAGTTCTCCAACGTTCTCTAACGTTCGGAGCATCATCAACGCCACCTCGCGCCCGTTCAGGAATTTTTTATTATTGTCTGTCTACATAGACGGAAAAAACGGAGAACGTAAACGTAAACGACTGCGCACAACTCATATACTGTTTCTGCGCATCCGTTCTTACATTTACGTTGGTTATGTAGACAGATCATTAGATGGTTTTATCGACAGTATTAGAAATTTTATTACGAATTTTCTTTTTATTATAAGTTATCTTAATGTCTATTATATATTTTATTACATGTTAATATACATGCTTTTATTATAATTTATTATAATTAGTGTGTGAAACTGATAATATTTCTTAGTAAATTTCAATATAATCGTTTTATTATAAAAATATATTAGGTCACATTAGATTGAATTTTGAAACTGATTATATTTTTGAATACGTCGTATTAGAAAATTTTCACTATACGATTTTTATTATACATTCCTCTCTGTGTACCAGCTGTCTCTCATTAATTTATTCCCAATGAAAATCATAAAGTTGAGGATACCGGGTAGTTAACGTACTTTCTAACATGCTGTTGGAAATTTCTTGAAACTTCGTTAATTTTTCAAATAATCTTATAAATGAAATTTCCAATCCTGGCTCTTGTGGAAATACTTCCCTGAAAAACTCTTTGAAAGTCTTCAAGGCTCTGAATAAGACTTTCTGAAAGTCTTAATATCCTTAACTATGTCAAGAAAAACGTTAATGAGTCTTGGTAACTCTGTAAAACTCTTGACAAGTCTTATTTTCCCTGAAATTTTGGACTTTCCGCAAAAGTTATTAAGAGTTATCAAGACTTATTCAGAGTTATACAGAAAAAAAAAATTGAATTTATCTTTACTTACATGTATAAGTTGATCATCTGTACAAATAATTTCGATGTTTTGTTGACCCTGGTTAAAAAAATCCATTGAATCTTGCCAAATCTGATTGATTTTCATTGAATCCCGGACAATGTTCTGATTGAATCTCATCCAGCAATTTTTCAATGAGATTTGGTCAGAAGAAGGATTTTTTCCGATATGAATCTGATTGAATCTCGCCAAATCTCATTAAATCTCGGAAAATATACTGTCCATATCTCACGAAATTTCATTCCTCAGATTCAATGGATTCTTCTAACCAAGGTAAACTTCAATTTATTTTCAAGTTATACTCTGTTCCAGTAAAATATTCTGAATAAAATATTCCGCTTTATAATAATAATCGAATTTGTTATTTAAGCATTCCTTACAAATTCAACTATTATTACTTTATCAGTCTTTTTATACCTTCAGAACTCTTATAAAGTCATCTCTCTTGCTTATATTTTTTTCTGTCAGACGCTGAATAAGTCTATTAACTCTCAATAACCCTTGCGGAAAGTCCGAAATTTCAGGGAGAATAAGACTTTTCAAGTGTTTTATAGAGTTACCAAGACTTCTCAACGTTTTTCTTGCCATGGTTGAGGATATTAAGACTTTCAGAAAGTCTTATTCAGAGTGCTGAAGACTTTTAGAGAGTTTTTCAGAGAATTATCCCCACAAGGGGGGTAATTGAAGAAAGAATTCAGTTTCAAATCTCTGCTGTATTCCACTCTCCATGATAATAGTATACTTTTGTAATTGACTTTCCATGTATATGTAATTGCAATTTCAAAAAATCTTGCAAATACGTGAATAGAAATGGTATTCATCGTATGTGATTGAAGCTTTATGCAGAAATTTCTGACAGTGTAGCTGAAAACATCGTCACTCATGCAATTTCCGAAATGAAAAATATTCGAATCAAGTTCAGTCAGAAGTTAAAATAACACTGCAAAAACTGATTTGAATTAAGTGTTTGAAGATTAGACATTGATGTATGAGTATGAATGATCAATGACTCATCTCGACACAATCAATGTCTCATAAAAAGACATTGACGAGACATTTTCAAACACTTGTCATAGATCAGTTTTTGTAGGGAATTGATCGATAGTGTTTGACTGATAATTTCAATAAAACATTGAGAATTGTTGAATGTTTATGACATTCCATCAGCTTAAAATTTTCGAAAGTTGCTGAAGTTTAAATCGATTATTGGAAACGAATTATTAATCGAATAACGAGATAATCAACTGTTTAGGACCCAAAGTTTTGTAGGATTTCTTTTAAAGGGTAATATCACCTTGTGTCTACGAAATTTTTTGCCATTTTCTAAGACTTACCACAAACAATGGAAACGTTTTTGAAATATGGGGTTTCGTGCATATGAAAGTACTAGTCTTTGAGTACTAAAAACACATTTTATCCTATTTCACATCACAAAATGGCCGCATATCAGTACATTCAAAATGAGTCTATTAATTTACATGGGCGTAACGCTACAGGTCACAATTATGAATCTAAAACAAAAAATCAAAAAGTTCCTCAAAATGTAGTTCAAAATCTAGCGAACATTGTAGGATTTTTCGCTAGATTTTGAACTACATTTTGAGGAACTTTTTGATTTTTTGTTCTAGATTCATAATTGTGACCTGTAGCGTTACGCCCATGTAAATTAATAGACTCATTTTGAATGTGCTGATATGCCGCCATTTTTTGATGTAAAAATATGATAAAATGTGTCTTTGCTACTCAAAGACTAGTACTTTCATATGCACAAGACCCCATATTTCAAAAATGTTTCTATCGTTTATCTAATTCTATTCTATCTAAGTCTTGGAGAATGGCAAAAAATTTTGTGTATACAAGGTGATATTACCCCTTAAGTGATGTTTTCAGTTCCTAAGAGTAGATTCCAAAAATTGAAGATTCATCAGATTTTGTCGGTGTGAATTTTCGTTTAGTTTCTTTAAACGATTCAAACTCCAGCAACATGATTTTCGGAACGTATATGTTATAAAAAAAATCAATGAATGATTCATTTACAAATCTTTTCCCACAAATGTTCACGAGAAGAATGGATATAATAAGTTTCATATGCTTCTTTCATTTTCCTTCAGCGTGAAAGTCGAACATTTGAAATAATAGAATTAAGAATCATTCTGAGCAAATATTCACGCATGACATCAGTATTGCGCATGAAATTTTACATTCTATTGGAAATGAGGACGAGAACATAAAAGTTCACATGTGAATCAAATTTCAGTTTCAAGGACTTCCAGTAAATCCAATTAACAACAAATGGATATATTAGTTATTTATTGAAAGATTTATTCCAAAAACTCACATTGAAAAGAGGTACTGTTGGAACATTGTGTTGAATATTTGAAGTGTATGTCAGTCTAATGCGTAGTCAGTCTATTTTAGGTACAGTTATAAGTGCGCAATTTCTATTCGACAAAGAGTTCGCGCGATTTATTCATTGTTACCCAAGTATTCGAAGGAACAGCATTTATAACTGAATAGGTAAGTTCATGATGTTTGAATAAATGGAGAAAAACAATTGATTGAATCGTAACAAGATGTTTTCACAGTGGATGGGGAAGGATGAATCATTGATGGTGTAAAGCAGTGCTATGAGTTAACACTGGGGTTTATGAATATAAAACTGTCATATGATTGAATCAGAATAATTTGAGATCGATATCGGTAACGATACTCGCTATCCTTGACTCAGTTGTCGATTCTCTCTAAAGGCCCTTCATTCGTTGTCAAATCTTTCTCTATCACTTGAGACAAGCCCTCCAGCGATCTGAATCATATTCAATCGAAAGGACGAAAAAGTAATTATTCATATATTGCCAACGTATGTATACGTAGCTACGGTAGACTTTCATATGCTAATCACTTGAATGAAACTGTCAGATTATTTTTGAAGTTTCGATTCTATGTTTAACTACATCGAATATAGCTCAATAAGAATAGAAGAGGAAAATATATGTGCATATGTTCAGAGATGCCACAATGATTCGCAGTGCAATGTACTGAGAATATTTGTACATGATTTGCAAGGATAATTTCCAAGCTGAACATATCGGTGTTGCCACTGCTTTATTTATTGATTTTTTTTTTTAAATGAACTCCAGTTACGTTAAGAAAAATATAATCAAATTTGTGAAATGAGTAACAGTTATGATAGAAAAAAAATTTCAATTTCGATATCTGATGGATTTAAATCGCACACAGTAGGGAAACAAATCGTTTACTTACTAAGCAAAATGGTGATAACATGGTGATGGCTTTCAAAGATATAAAAATGCAACTATGGACATTGAGTTATCTGTAGAGTTGCAAATTCTAAAATATTCTATTTTCTCATTTAAATCACTTAGTTCTTGCATGTACTACATGTTTGGAATGTAACATTCAGAAAAGCAACATTAGCAAAACAAAGGTACTGACCTAGACAGCATAAATGATCATTTTGAATTTACAAAGACTTCTCAAAGAATTCTCAAACCGTTCCCGTTTCACAGTGAACATTAATTCAATATGAATTCAATGAATTCAAAATAAATAGATGTTGGATGCCTGAATAGTTCTTGATGAATTCACGATATTAAGGCTTTCTAAACATCCGAGTTGTTCATCAAGAATTCAAATTGAGTTCAAAGTGTTCATAATGAATTCATGTTTACTGTCGTGACTGGAGCTTTATTAAATACCATGATGTAGACATCTGAAAAAATGAATTCTAGTACGCATATCAGGCCAATGTCAATGCCAATGTCAAATAATTAATTTTAATCAGAAACTTCAATCGAGTGTTTTCACACCACTTGGACTCAATTTTCCATCAAGAACGTGATCTTTCAATCTTGAATATATCAATTTGGTTTTTCACCAAAAGAAACAGTTATTACACCCAAAGAATCTCCTCTGCTTAGCAGTGAGGAAGACATTTTTGAAAAGGTACGTTTGGAGCACAGCATTATATGATTGCGAAACTTGGACAATCCAAAAAACTGACCAACGAAGACTTGAAGCTTTTGAAATGTGGTGTTATAGGAGGATGCTCAGAATAAAATAGATAAAGAGAGTCAAAAATGAAGAGGTACTTGAGGAAGTGAATGAAAAAAGAAGTCTTGTGAAACATGTCGTGAAAAGAAGAAGTAATCTGATAGGACACACATTAAAGCATGGTAGTTTATTGGAAACAAGATTAGAAAAAAAAAATGAATGGTAAAACTTGTAAAGGTAGACCTAGATTAAGTTATATGGAGCAAATTATACAAGATAAAGGCTGTCGTAGATATGTAGAAATTAAGCGTTTAGCGGATAATAGATAGGGTTGGAGGATTTCTTCAAACCAGTCATAAGACTGATTACTAGTACTTCATGAGGATAATGATGATATGGAACCAATAATATACACATCCATTTCTAAGTAAAAAAGGGTTTTCGAGATCCAAAATCAAAATATGTAAGGTCCGGAATGAAAAGTTCAACATTTCTTCCCAAAATGGCCTCCAAAATGAGAACATTTTTGGAAAAATTTTAGGAAGTTGTAATTTGAAAAAACAATCTCAAGATTCTTTCGAGATTTTTTCTTCGAAAACTATCAACCTTGGAAGGAGTTTCTAGGGCTAAAGATTCTCAGAATTCATAAGAGAATATACTTCAATTTTTCTAGAATTTCCCGAATTTTCCAAAAATTCAAATTTCAAAATGTCATCCAACAAATCTGAGAAAATTCCAGTGTATTTCTCGATGAATTCTGAAAATTCTTCACTCTCAGCATTTTTTGCAAACGCTCACAGTTTTCGAATTACTAAATTTTCCAGAGTTCTAAAATTAGTTGGAAAAATTTTGATTTCGATCGCCACTTTGAGGAGCGCCGTGTAGAATTTTATATTCAAGACCATACATATCTTGAAATTCAGAACTCGAATACACTTCTCTACCCAGAAAAGAATGCGTAAATTGAAAATGTCTCCAAGAAATTGACAGAATAGTGTTTTAATTCAATTGATCCTCTCCCTATTTCATCAACTCAAGAACATCCACAAATGAATTTCGATTGGGATCATCATATTTCATTCTGAAATGACTCTGACAACGTCAGCGGAAATCTATCGATTAACCATTGTATAACTCTTTGTGGAAAGTTTTTATGAAAGTTTTGAACGAGTGAAATGGACAATTGGAAGCCACTTAATCAATTCATATAATGAAAAAAAACCTCCTTCACGAAGTTTAATAAAAAGTTACGACAATTGATTTCTGCTGATGTCTTGAGGATCACAATTTTGAAATTTTTTCATCATATCATCGATAAACCGTATTTAAATGATTTGAATTCAATGTTTATCGAAAATTTGTGAGTTATGACACAGTTGTCCAGAATTCGCCGAGGGTGTAATGAAACGTATTGAATCCATCTTCTGCACCAGAAAGACTGAATGGTTTGCAAAATATTCAAATTTCAAATCTTATTCTCTTACCACAATCCGATATTTTGAGATGTGCACTGTCACCAGATATATATCGGGAGGTTTTTTTCAATCACGTAAATGCATTCAGGTTTATACAAATTTTACATCACTTTTCATGTACAAAAAAAACATGACACAACTATAGATAATAACTATAGTTCACATAAAATTTCATGTAAGATGTGCATAAAACTCGATTCATGCACGTACTTGAAAACAATTTCCCGCAAAAACATCAAAATGAAGGGATCTGTCTGGTTAAGATTTTTGAGAAACATTTTTTGCCATGGAAAAAAATTGAGATATCATTTTGAAAATTTTGAGGTATGCTTATTAGACCCTCAATTTTTTTCCGATTCAAGCAAATTTGTTTTTCGTTATACTAATTTGAACAACAAAAAACATTGAAAAATGACGATGAAAGTGATTTGGGACGACCAGATGATCTGAAAAAGAACAAAAAAAATGGCAAACCATTCCTTGTTGAAGTGGTTATCGCATAAACTAGGATCTTTTCGATTGGTCAAAAATTGTCCGATTTTCCACCCTCAAAAATCGATTTCGTCGAAAAATGGCCGCCATTTTGTTATTTTTCGATGAAAAAAGAATATTCTAGCTCATGCGATAGGCACTTCAACAAGGAATGATTTGCCATTTCTTTTTTCAGATCATCCGGTGGCCTCAAATCACTCCCACCGTCATTTTCTGTTGCTTTTTTGTTTAAACTAGTATAATGAACAAAAAATTTGTTGGTACTATTTAATGTTTAATAAATATACCTGCAAATTTTTAAAACGACATCTCCATTTTTTCTATGGGAAAAAAGTTTTTCTTGAGAATCTTAACCACACGGAGAGAATTTTGTAGTATAGATTACTACAATTATTTTGTAACGCTGGACTATACTGACACTCTGACTAAAATCACTGAACGTTTATTTACAAATGCTTTGCATGCATCCCTTTTTACGATTGAGATATTGTAACCTTTCTTCGTTTTGTTTCCAATTTTACTATAATCTATCGTAATTTAAATCATTATCATCGCAATATTCCTCGTAATGTCAGTATGGTCCAACTTTACAAAAACATAGTAATATTGAACACATTTTTTATGCAATGTATACTACAAAATTTTCTCCGTGCAGAAAGACCCTTTAACCCTCTGGGGATACACTTATAGTTTCCTCACACATGGGATACACTGGGTCAGTTTGACCCAACTGTTTTTCGATCGTTCATACCTCGGCTTCGAAATATCGTAGAGCAATGTTTTCTTCCTGAAATTCATCGCCGAAGTCTGCATAATACGAATCCAAAACCCTCTCTGCGCAACAGTTGATAATTTTTTCAATATTTGAATAAATGTAAACATACTTTTTCAGAAATATACAACTTTTCGAAATGAAGGATGGGTCATTTTGACACAGTGTATCCCCAGAGGGTTAATACAGAAATTTCTAACAATGTGATGAATTCGTTCCCTGTCTTCCCACACTCCACACATGTTCAAGAACGGACCGAAAAGAGCCCTTAAGAAGTATTTCAACCGAACCATTTTTTCTTCAATTCTCTCAGACTCCTCCCCGGATAGCTCAAGAGTTTAGAAAGAGCTCATAAGGGATACAATGTATTTATGAAGCCATTCAGAATTCTTGTGATACACGGGGAGAAAAATACAGTTGAAATCACTGTGGTAGATCATTATCCATGGATCGGATTGGAATTGACAAGAAAAATTATGGTGTTTCCATCTAATTCTAGAAAACTCCACAGTGATTTTTAATGATGTCCAGTGCAATATTCACTGAATAGGAAATTTCCTTGAAAAACCATGAATTTCTGAATCTCATTACAAGAATTTTTACTATGTGAATTGGAGAACGTACATATAATCCTCATGGGGAACTATTTTACTGTGCAGAAATATAAATTTTTATGAAAATCAAAATTTGGTCTGGCGTTGATATGGAGCACAGTAAAAAATATTGTATTTTACATGAAAAAGTAATGGACGATTCTCTCCATGTATCTGGATTTATAAACACATAGAATTCGTAGAGAATTTTTCAAAACTTCTGCATAGAATACATAAAACGTTACGAGAGAAATACGAATGAATATCATAACATCCCTGTTGAAAATGCCGAGCAGATCCTAGCAGCTGCCTGGACGAAATCCGACAGGATCATGAACCGCTACGATTCATGCCTGGCACTTCCAACAGGGATGTTCACACAGTACTCTCAAATGTCCGGATCGATTTTCAATTCTCACGATATTCGTTTTTGCATTATCTCAAGCTTTCTATGAATTCATGCTGAGATGAAAGTTAATACAGTTCTTCTTATCTCCCCTGTTGAGGAATTCCAATATATTCTGATAGATTCCCGTAGATCCTGTGACAAAACGACATGTTTTTCCAATAGGAAATTATTTTCCATTGATATTCATGAGGTTTTATCGATTGTACCTATAAAAACCAACAGAATATTAACTTCTACATGGAATTTAATAGAAACCTATAGCAACTGTGACAAAACGACACGGAGAATCGATAGGAATCCATTGATTCCAATAAATTACACCTACCGGTTTCTATTGGAATGTTTCAATGGGATTGTACAGCAGAATATCAATGGTAACAGTTCTCAAGCATCAGGAAGAACAGATGAAACTTTGCACTGAATTTTTTCATAAAATACGTGATGAATACAAATTTAATCCTCAGAGTACCACAGTCCCAGAAGAATTCTTAGAGAATTCATAAAGAACGCAATTAATTCAACAAGAATTTTTTTTGAATTCTTCTGGGACTGTAGTGCTGTGTGGGAAAATAGGTAATAAGATTGGACGCTAAATTCAAAGTTGGATTCTCATAAGGTTTGGGTTTATTGGGCAATGATCAATGAAGAAGTTTTTCACACTTAGAAGTGATTATTTTTGAAATCACTTACACTTACCAGGAATCGGTAAAAGACTGAAACTTATATTCAGAGTCTAATCCTAATGGGGGGATTTTGTTATTATGCGTTGAAAATTTTCGGTGAACGAATAAAAAAAAATAGAAAAGATTTGCCGTAACGTTTGGATTGCTTCTTCCGATGCTCGAATGCCTTTAATGCTATCACTTAAGGGCCATGGAGCATTAGAAAACGAACAAAATTTTGCTACGTAGTTTTCAAATGACTAAGCAACGATTATAACTTTCAAATATATAGCAATAAAGTGCACTACTAGGATTTGGCACTAAATATAAATCCAAAGCCCAAAACATATTCCTAAACATGAGAAAACAAGTTATAAAAATTATTCACATTTGTAGGTTGATATGTTTATAATTGTTTGCGTGATTCTTAGAAATTATTTGCAGTTTCAATTTCATATTCCAACCTCAATTTTAGTAATGTACTACATCATTGCGGATTTCAAATTTGTATTCATTGCTTGAGGGGTGAACACCACAGTAACCTCTCCAAAAATAACGCTTCTTCAGACTTTTTTTTTTAAATTAGAAAGTTCCTATTCAAATTGAACTACATGAAGGTGTTCCACTACTATTAAAGTACAAAATAATTTTTTTGTGGAATTTTATTGTGAAAAATGGCGGCTTGACAGGTGAATGACTGGAGCACTGTGAAAATTCATGGTCGTGCGGTGGGATAAATAACTCAGTTCAGAATTGTGACGTAGAACGCAGAACCAAAAATAATTATTTTCTGTAATCCAAAAGCTAGTGAAATACGTATCTGTTTTGAAAAATGTGCATTTTCCACAAAATGGCATGTGTTTGAAGAAAAAAGTAGAATTTCCACCCTAAATTTCGTTACTTAATGTTGAATAAAAAACGCAAATATCAATATTTCGAAAAACCCGTACGTATTTCACTAGATAATCATATCACGAATACAATAAAAAAACCCCGATTTTCGACATACTATTTTGAAATAAATGCGTTTAAAGTTTTTGTAACAGTTGGGTCGTGCGTGTTTATTCGGACCTATGTTTGTAGTATACGGTATATCATTTTCGGGTCCTCAAAGAGTACTTTGAGCCAAAAATAAATTTTTTGATTTTTTTAAAATTCCACTGTGGCGTTACCCCTTAATTGATCAGAAAGTACATAGAAAAGTTTTGCACATTCCTTGAAGGGGTCAATGGTCCTTAACACCGAAGATTGCTGTCCCCTATTGTTGTTTAATAAAAATTAAATGGAGGGGATCAAATAGAGAGTTTGAAATATTTTGAAAGTGCACTTTTTTCATGACAAACTCGAAACATGTACTGTATTACACACCCTGTTACAAACAACCAGAAATTTCACCATTCGTAATAGGATTCAATAGAATATTTCTATCTGGGCAACATGATGTTACGTTTCAATGTCTTTTTCTTTCATAAATTGAATGTAAATGAAATTATATTTTCATTATCGACTTTTTGAAATTCATTTTGAGTTATCTTGAGCTCTTCTAGAACTGTTCTGCTGCTTAGAAAAAAAAATTCCAATCATATTTTCGAATCCCTTTCTGTAGCAATAAAAAAACTTTCTGAGAATTCAGCACGGAGAAATATGCAGGTCGAAAATATAGTAATCTTTAATAAAAATTTGAGAATATTTCTTAAAATCTGAGAATTTTTCTCAAATGCATGATAAAGGCAAAACGGTCCACACTTTTTGTAGAATTGTATTCGAAAAACAATGAGAAATTATCAATACTTAATAAGGAATAAAGAGGCATATGAACTTTCCAAAAGTTGCACACGAAATTTCACGAAGTGAATATAGTAGGATATTGAAATTTTGTTACTATTTTTGTAAAATTTCACGCGTGACTTTTGGAGAGTTCATATGCTTCTCTATTCTTTGTTGTGTATTGTTAATTTTTCATTGTTTTTTTCAATAAAATCCCACAAAAAAGTGGACCGTTTTGTCTCTATTATGCATTTATAAAAAAAACTCTGAGATTTTGAGAAATATTCTCAAATTTTCATTAAAGATTACTATATTGTCGACCTTCATTTTTCTGCGTGTGCAATAACTTCCAAAACTATTATTATCGATTGAAAAAAATCATTCCAAAAGAGTTACATTCCCCGGGCGTTTGCGAGCTCTCTGAAAGTACTCTTCTAATTACTTTTGATATTCTTGGAGCATTCTTTTCGAATTATTATAGAACTTCTTTTGCCGTTGAGCTTCCCGTGACTTCTTTTCCAGCGTTACACGATTGTTCCTGTTGCACAGTGTGTATCTCAAATGTACTGTATTTCACTCTGACCGTTAGCTTACAGTAGTACTGACATCTGGAGAGATTATTCAGAACACATTGAGAAAGAAATAGTACAACGTTATGCATACGACCACATATCGGAGTACAATGATGTTTACATTAGTGTATGCATCAATATATATACGTACACGTGTGTGAGCGTGTACATGTGACTCAAGAGGGAGCTTATTGTTAAGAATGGAAAAAAGCAAGGACTGAAACGTGTCCACAACCTTGGCATACATTGCCAAAATCATTGTAGTACTTTTCTAGTTTAATAGAGTAAATTTCGAATAAATCGCCGTGGAGAATTTATACGCGATTTTTTTATTTATACATGATGAATTTGAAAAAAAAAATATTCCATCCTGTGAGTATTTTTATAAGTTCGGATTGATGAATGAAAATTGTGCGTACTTAGAAAAAAAAAAAGATGTGCGATGGCCGGGAATCGAACCCGGATCAACTGCTTGGAAGGCAACTATGCTGACCATTACACCACCATCGCACTTGCTACTTGGAGCGTTAAGAGTACAACTTGTGATACATCGATCGATCGATCACTTGTGTCTGGTTTTGAAATATGAAATTCATCGTTCAAATCATTATTCAGCCGATTATTGAGATTACAAACTTATATTATTTCGAATTCCGAATATATATCTCTATATTCTGAGTAAAAAATAATAATTATTGGAAATATTGATCCGTACCTTAAGTAGTATTCGTTACCATATATTCGGTATGAATATTTAGGTTTGACCAAATTCGATTTTTTTTCAATCAAAGCATACGGTTTTTTTTTCTTGTTCTTTTTTTGTCTTTTGTTGTTTCTTATATGAATTGTCTACGCATCAGAAAATTGATCACGAAGGTCAATGAGTAAATGAGAAACATTTAAATGGAAAACAAGCAGTTTCGAAATATGTCATCACAGAGCAAAAATATGTTGATAAAAATGTTTCAAGTACGTCTTGTTACAATTATTCATTATTCGATTATGTAAGATTATCAATATTTATGAATAAATCATGTACATGAATTATAAATGTTTCTACGTTTGAATTTGAATTCAAAATTGAGCACACAAAAAAGAATAATCGATGCAAGGGTGTATGAGGGGGTATATTTAAATGTATATTCTCAGATTTTCTGGAGATTTTACCTAAATTCTTTCTTCTGTTTATCCTGTAATCTCGAGACCGGGGTTTTCTTCGGAGTGTTTTCGTCTAGCTGGAGGTCCACCATCGCTCTGGCAAGCTGAAGGTCTCTTTCGTTCATGTTTCCCGACGATATCACCTTTGTCTCTTTCTCTCGACACTATCTTGGAACGGTGTTAGAAATGAGGATAGCAGCAAGTTCTGTCTTGTGCGTCAACTATCACGTATACACCAACGGTAGACGCTCACGCGCACGTGTGTAGTGGTGCACGTAACTAGGAAATAACCATTGAGTTCGAATTGCGAGAACCACACCGAGAGATGTCTCGCCGCTTACTACTGAAATAAAGTCATACAAAAGACAGTTCAGCTCAACTCTCAAACGATCAACTTAACCTCAACGCTCCATAACATGTCACGCGCGCTCTTCTCTTTGTACGTTACATATGTACGTGTATGTATTTATGAAATATATGTGAAGTCGAATGAGGTGTAGGTAGATTGTCATTTGATGTATGATTCTCTTCTGCATCATTTTACTTTTTTCAAGTGAAACTATAGAATATGGAAATTCTTGAGGAAATCTTTCTGACATTCATCCACCCTTCATGTCGCAAATAATGAAATTTCATCGCGGGGAAATTTGAATTGTTTATTGAAACGAATTTGTAATAGAATATGACAAAATCTAATGTAAAATTGATGATATTGTTACATTGAGGGAAATTCGTAGCAGAGATACCCACACGGAGAAAACTGGTATGGTAAAATATGGACGGACCAAACATTTGATCACTACGATCAGTCGCATTGTTATCCCTGTTGAAAAAGTCCCATAAATTCTCGTATACAAATCTTATTAGTTTATATGAATTTTAACAAGTTTTTATCAGTCCATATATGCGGTTTCTGTCCTAGAACTTATGGGTTTTATATGCTTTCATATGAGAATGCAAAAATTAAATGAGAACTTTACACTGAGGAAACAGATATCCTGAAAATTACCATAACTTATGGATTTTCAGCGCTGGTCTGACCCGAGTCGGAATATTTACTTGCACGAATATCTAAAAGTACTATAATTTCTTGGACTTTTCAGAATAAGTATGGTACCTTCCTTATAAAAGTCCCAGATATTATGGTACTTTTAGAGGTTTGTTCAGGTAAATATTGAGACTCGGGTCAGACCAGCGCTAAAAATCCATAAATTATGGTACTTTTTAAGATACCTTTTTCTCCGTGTATGAGATTCAATTAGAACCATCTGCGAAATCTCATAAAATCGTATAAAATCAAGTGCGCGTACTAGATTTCGTGCGGTTTCTGTCCTCGAAATAACTAGAACGCATTAGAATTATGAGATCTTTTCAACAGGGATTCTAACTGAACGTATCGTTAGATTAACTAAGCGTATGGCAATTTCGATTGAGCTGTTGAGTTGTTATGATTGCATAGTTTGATCTGTCCATACCCAAATAGAAAAGCATGCTCTGAATATTTTGTGACATAACGTGACGTAAACGTACTATCATGAACTCTGCTCAGCTTACGATGATGCATAGAATGTAAACATTATGTCTGCATTATCGTGTCATCACCTCGTTTTGCCACCAATAACAATGCTTTATACGGAAACACCTTGGCACCATGATGCGAACATTTCTTGGCGTCCATGTCACCATTCTGATGGCATTATTGAGACATTTTTCTATCTGGGTATATAACTATTCGCTTAGTTATTATCACTATTTCTTTTTCTCCGTGCATAATAATACCAATTTTGGGATCCCGTTCGGAAATATTTCGCCGAAAAATTTCTGAAAAACTTATTTTTCTTTGCGAAGGTCTGATAAAGTCTGGGGAACTCTGACATTTCGATGAAAACTCTCATACTTTTGCGACATCGTTCTCTAAGTTTCTTCCCTGCTCAAACTTTCCCATGGAAAACGATAGAATTCGACAGTATTTTAGCCTCTTTTCTATCGTTTTGTATGGGGTGTATCGTGACATCAGATTCAGCCGATAAAGAAATTTGTCCCAATGGGGTTCTATAGTGATAAACCGAGACAACTCGAATGAGTCTTTATCGGATTTTTATGGGTTTTATCGTTTCTTTTCGGTTATGCACTATAAATTATTCTCACCTTCTTCAGTTCTATATGGTTGAATCGGAAGTTTCCCATATACGTTTGACACCATTTTTTGCTTATACGGGTTTTATCGTAATGTATGGGGAAGGCACGAAAGGATACCTATAGTTGTCTATCGTGGAATTCCTTTAAATCATTACCTTGTTTTCACCAGAAAATTAAATTTAAGAAATGTATCGATATTTATCGTGTTTTCACCATACACATCATGTCAATAACTCCAAATATCATTTTTATCATTTTGTATGGGGGAACACACGAGATGGCACCTATAGTTGTCCCTATAGCTATGGATTCATAAATACCTTCAACAGTTTCTTACACAAACATTTCCTCTAGTGGATTTTCAAACAAAGTTTGGAGAAAATCAAACCTCCTTGGTTCCTTAACCGAAACTTTGATTTTCCTGTTCTTGTGTAAAAAGAAACTAGCAATTTTTCTGTGAATCCATAAAAAAATTTTCTACAGTGATTCGCAATTAGATCGTGAATGATTTACACAACTACGGAAATTCCAGATTCAAAAATCACGCAGCAAGTAATAGAAAAAAATCTCTACTAATTTTTTAGTGACAACTGTTATCGTGAAAATACGATAAAAACCCATAAACCGCCGTAAAGTTCTCTTATCGTGAATTACCTATGCAATATCGGGAATTCCAGTTTCAGAAACCACATACAAAACGATAGAAAAATTTTTCTATCGGCTTCTATGGGAAATTCTTAGCAGGGTTCAGAGCTTGTCAGACTATCTTCGGAGTTCATCAGAGATTTTTCTTCAAAACTCCAGATTGATGATTATGAATTTATTCTTGATGAAACTCTGGAAAAAGTATGATAAATGTCCGTGTTTCCTCCGAGAAGTATAAAAAAAAAAACCATGAAACATGAGTGAAATTTGACGTAATTTAATATAGAGTCAGAACAATCGCTTGCTAGACTTACGGCTGCTAGTTTCAACTCAGAAGTTACGAAAAAAGTTCGAAGCATTCCTTGCTATTCAACATTTTGACTTACCTGTACAGTAAAACAAAGATTTATCACATTTTTTCCAGAGTTTTGTTAGGAATACATTCATAATCATCGATCTGAACTTTCGATGCAAAATCTCTAATAAACTCGGTAAAAGATCCGAGAAAATTCTGACAATTACTCATATTTCATGATGTTTTCATCGCTTTCGGAGAAAACCCCGGTATTCATGATACTTTTTCCCAATTTTATCAGGAATAAATTCATATTCATTTATCTGGAGTTTGAATGGAAAATCTCTGATAAATTACGAGAAAAGTCTGATAAACTCTGAGAACGATATCCCAAAGATACCAGACTTTTCATCTGAATCTCAGAATTTTTCAGACTTTATCTGATTTTCTCAGACTTTTGCAGAGGAAAAGCAAAATTTTTCAAAAATTTTACAGAGATTTTCAGAAATTTTTAAGCGAAATACTTCCATACGGGATAAACGTTCATGAACATTTTTCCTCCAATTTGCACACGGAGAAAAAGGATATACTGAAAAGTACCGTACTTTATAGCGTTCGAGCATTGTTCTTGTCCACATCAAATTATCTACGTGAAAATATCTACAAAAGTACTATACTTCTCTAGTGAAGTCCAAGGAAATATGGTACTTTTAGAAGTATTTTTATGTAATTATTTTGACTTGGGCAAGAGTAATGCAAGATCACGGTGACTAATTCTCAAGCTGCTCCACTTCTCTCATTGGTCATTCTTTTTGATAAAACACTGTGATGGTTTGATCTAACGAAAAAAGTGGTTTGATCTAACGAAAAAAGCTCGACCGGTATAAAGTATAAAGTATGGTACTTTTCAGCAGATCGTTTTATCCGTATGGTAATGTTTTTGAAAGTTATAGTATCAGTCACCAAAATTCTTGTCACCAAAAAGAGGCATGAATTGCCATAAGTTGAAGGAGAAGTGCACAACAATACTCATGTGATCCAAAACTGCCACCGGTGAACCGTGCTATACGTTTCCCATGCGTTTTTCTCAGTGTAAATATTCCATATTTCTGTAAATCACAAATACTGGTTGAACATTATCCGGAAAAAGCAACAGCATGTATATCACCTCAAAACGTTCATTGAACGTTCGTGAACTCCCAGGAACATTCAATGCACACGTTCTTGAGGGTTTATATTCTCTTGGGAAATAGAATTTTTTGTAGAATATCACTCATCAAAACCAAACATCCCATACGAAGAATTTTTCCTCAAGAACGAAAATAGAATTCTTTAGGAACTCTTCTCGAACTAGTGAATTCACAAAGCTCTAAAAGAACTCGTTGATGAATCAAGAACTGAATTCTTTCGGAGCTCCGTATGAATTTATTAATTCGAAAAGTGTTCTCGAAGAACTATATTTTTTCGGGTAAAAGTATAAAATACAATGAACCTAGATAGCAGACGAGAATCCCGGATGAATTCTGAAAAAAGAACTTCTCAAGAATTCTTTTAAAATACAACGAGTTCTCAAAGAGTTTCAAAAAGGATTCAATTTGTCAGCTATCCGCGAGTTCCGTTAAAATTCTCGGAGAGGTTTCATAGAAATTCAAGAGAACACATAAATTTCTGACGAATCGAATTCTGTTTGGAACTCTATGAGAACTCTTCGTATCCTAAAAGAGTTCTGTAAGAGTTCTTTTTGCAGAATTCATTTGGAAATCTTGTGTGCTATCACTTCGACACTTCCCCCACAGCATCACGATCCCAGAAGAATTCATAAAGAATTTTTATTGAACTGAATGTGTTCTTTATGAATTCATCAAACATTCTTCTGGGACTGTGGTGCTGTGTGGTTTCTAATCCAAGTAGAATGGAATCTCAAAGAACAATGTTTCAGATTCACTTGAGGCTTCGTCAACAGCTTGTTAAAATAGAATATAGGAAAGATTTGAGAGTGAAAGAGATAAGTAGTTAACGCACGCCAATTGCAATTAATTAACGAGGAATTTTTGTGGATTCAGACCTAGAGTTTTCATTGTTTAGACCTAGCAAGATCTAATCAGATCTACGTAGATCTGAATCATTTTCTCCCGGGATGTTTCTTTGTTCTAAAACAATATTCATTTCCCTCATCGCAAGAAGATGCTTACTTCGGTTGAAAAAATTTTCTTCACATCACTTTGTATAACTCCAAATTGACAAAGTCTTTCCTCCCTCCGAAGAAAGTTGTCTCCGATCAAAAAAATATCGGATTGATCTTGGTCAGCCCAATATTTCCTTGATTTGAGATTTCTTTTCTTAGCATGTATTAACCCAGACAGCACAAAGCTCTGAGAGATAATATATATGTCATCTTTTAGAGCTAGCTGCTCTAAAAGATAACATATATATTATCTTTAAGAGCTTTGTGTCGTCTGGAAATTTACGATTTTTTTTTCCCGTGTACCTCGGTCGATTATTGGATGTGTTTACATTGCCGGGTTTCTTTTACGAACCCTCGCTTCCTTCAGTAATCTTATAATAAGTGATAGATTTTTCTGCTCTCAAACATTTCTGACAGCATTCCCTTGACAGAAAATCCCTTGAATTGGATTACAGATATTCAAGTCGATACAAAATTTCATCCAAATGAAAAAAAGAAGAAATAACAGCAATCAGAAAAAACATCCCTATTAACTCACGAAGAATTCTTTTTCAAAAACAAGAATAGAATTCTTCAAGAACTCTTTCCGATCTAATGAATTCATAAAGAGCTCCGGAGGAGTTCAATGTTTGGGACATCAAAGAATTTTTTGAGAATACTAAAATAATACTTCAGCATTCTCAAAGAACTCGTTGATGTTCAAAACATTGAGCTCCTCCAGAGCTCTTTATGAATTCTTAGTTCGAAAAGAGTTTCTGAAAAATTCTATCCTTGGTTTTAAAAAAGAATTCTACGTGTGTTATCTGGGATTTTTGTTGCGGCACTATAAATCTCTGACTCTCTGGGAATGGTTTGTATCCAGAAACTGCACATACAATCTCGACTCATCGGAATAAACTTCCACTGTCACCATTCCTTCTTTTTCACCTCCCATTCAGTTGTTCCAAGAACTACTCTGTATTGTAAATACTTTAGAGCATTTGATTCAATTACCATCGAACTGCTCGACTCTTCAGTGTACTTGTGGCTATTCAATATATCGAATGCCAACATACTTCGGAATGCAACGCAGCAAATCCCAGGGTGGAACGTTATTCGTGAACTATTGGCGAGGCATCTATGTAGATAAAGAAAAGCGATCTTCTGTCATTGATCTCTTCGCGTAGAGCTAGTTTTTTTAAAGTAATCTATAGACCTTTAGTTCAACGAATCACAATGAACATTCTCCCTTGAGACCATCCTGTTGGTTTTGGAAGGTAACATTTATTTTGGAAATCCAATCCTGCTGAAGGTAAATCAAACAACTCAAAAGATAAAATTGTTCTTAACGTATGTTTATGTATTACGATGGAAAAGTTCCAATTCTCTTACCAAATTGGGTTGATCATGGTCATCAACTCATCCTACTTCATTAACTTGAAAAATTGTTCTTATTCTATTGAGAAATCCTGAAAACATTTGGTAGAATGAACCGTTTTCTGCTGAAGGAACTTTTGAGGATGGACTGCAAAGTTTTTTTTTCTTGTTCAGAATTTCCATCTGATGAATTTTTCTTTTCAACAAACTTTTAAATTGTTGGCACTTATGAGATTGGAAAAAGAAAAGTTGATATTTGAAAATTCTCATCCAAAATTCTTCAACCGTATCCACACAAGATCAGGTTCAAATTTCCTTGATCGAGTGCATCGAACTGCTTTATCCGTGGTGTAGATTTTTGTGAAAGTTTGATCTTTTCTATAACAGATGGCGGTACACCCTCTCTTCTCCTAGGAATCATTTTTTATGATGTGGTCTTGAGCGTTTTGCAGGTACCACCTATACATTCATATTCGATACTGAAAATTCAAATAAATTTATGCAATTAGGTTGAAGATTGTACTCTCTAAATTTCTTGGAGTGAGGATTTCACTCTTGAAGGCAGATGAAATTTTACTGTTTAAACCGAGTTAAAACTTCACTCTGTTGCAGTGAGAACTCACACTTATGGAGTGAAAAGTCACTCTTTAAGAGTAGAATCTCACTCTTCCTGGACGTGCAGTATTTTCACTCTTCGAGAGAGATTTTTTCACTCCAAGGAATTTAGAGAGTAAATCGTCAGCTGATATCCAACCATGAAACAAAATTTTGAACTTAGACTTACTATTCCAACTATTCCATGCCTCAACAGAGCCCCGAAGATCCCCTTGCTGAAAAGGGAAATTAAAATGAATTTCCTAGCGGATCTGGCTGAACCGACAAGCGACCAAGAATTGTGGTTACATTTTGGTGAAAAATCTTGGTTTTGGTAACTTGTTGATCGTTTAGGACATTTCTTCCTACAAAAATTGCCCAAAATCCAACAAAAATTCAACAAATCTGAATTTGGTGATTTGTCGGTTATTTTGTGGTGATTTTCTGGGTTTTTACCTCAAAAATACCAAAAAGGTTCCAAAAACGGACCCCATTTTTAGTGACCTTTTGGTGGCAGATTTGTTCTAAGCAACCGTTGGTTTTCGGTCACAAATAGGTCATTGTATGGTATAAACCATCTGGATAACCATTTTTTGACCAAATTTTTACCAAATGAAAAAATAACCGAAAGGAAATCAAAAAAATTGGTTACTCTGGAATCGCTAGGGTTCTCATACAAGCATACCAGATCAAAAAGAGTTCATACTCATCAAACTCATTTGGAACTTGGAGAATTTAATATGAATCCTCAAGAATTCTTTTTGACTCTTCAAATTGAAATCAGTGAAATATCAGTGAATAGTCACTGGTGAATTGAAAAATATCTATGAATAAATAGCCATGCTGATCATCATTTCGCTCCTTGTTCAGGTTTTTATTCAGGTTTTTCCAGTTTGGTCGGACTTTTTCAAGAGAATATCTTCAATCGATGTTCAAGCAAAAAGGTTTTATGAACACATCCTAAACGGGTGGTTCATATTTAAGACATTATCTGATGGTTATTTTCGACTGTTAGTTCGATTAATATGTTCCCATCGCTTAATCAGTGCTGGCAAAACAACTGGTCCTTCTGAAACGCCAGAGATCCTCTATGACAGGCCCTCATAAAACACCAGTACTGACACAGTGGTGAATGTTATACTTTGACCTTGCCTCAAATCATGTTGTTATTTCGACTCCGGGCCAGTACCGTCAATTTAATTGACGCTGTAACGGTAAGTATGGATGTGCCAGTACTGGCAACTCTGGCAACTCTGGCAACAGTACTCAGCCAGTATCGGCCTGTATTTCCATCCCCATATTGGCCAATGGGCTTTTTGAAAATAATTGTGATATTCGTCGATCATTGATTTCAACACAGCGAGATCTTTGAAAGCCTTGATTACATCGGAATTTTCTGAAAGAACACGCACACACATGCAAGGAGACTGGAGGATTTCTGTTCTAACACTCATTTAATCGTCACAAAATGCTGCATTGTAATCAAATTATGCAATTGAAACATTCCATTCGTTGATGAAAAAATTTATTATTGAAAGCTTTTTGCCCTTTAATAAATACAGGATCGTTATATTTTCATCTAACAGTGCATAGAGGAGGTATGATTGTACAATATAAAGAGTTATGTCTTAATCTATTAAGAAATTTTTATGTCGAAAACTGAGTTGTTTTAGGGAACTTCCTTAGACATAATACCACAAAGCAATACATATCGGTTTTTCAAGAAATTCTTAATCAATTCTTCTAAACTAAACTACTTTTATGTAAGGCAAAAGGTGATCCTTAATCAAATCGGAATCAAAACATCGCTTTATAAGCATTTATTTACAAATTATTTATTGTTCAATACTTTAACAATTTGGTAAAAAATATATATGCCGTATTAACATATTCATGCGCTGATGAGGTCAAAAAAGAATGATACCCATTTTAACATTGATAATTATTTTCTGACAATCTAAACCGTATATTTTTTTGAATACAGGTATGTTTGTGGGATATATGAATGTTCTTGTGATTCAATGTATGAGGCATTCATTTAATTCGAACTTCAATTGTTTGAATACTTTCTGGTACTTTAATTTTTTCAGTCAGTTGAACCAGGCCATATCGTATTAAGATATTGAGACTCTCAAAATGCTGCAGGTTTCAATGAGTTCGAAATGACGTTGGGCAGGATTCAAATACTCTGGTAGAAATTACTCTATAGATTCTGTGAGCTGTTACGAAGCCTCGTAAGAAAGAACAAGGATCTAGAGAGAACAATTAAAGTGATTTCTATCAGGGTACTCGTTTAGTAAACTCGGTATACTGGAAAAAAGGTTGGTAACAGTTGTCACATATATTCTTAAATATGACCAATCAAACATTCGATAACATTTATCAAATATTCGATGATATTTATAAAATAATTGATAACAATTATTAAATATATTCTGCACAGTGACCCAAATCGGGTGGATTATATTTTAAGGGAATATTCTGCAGCCAAAGTGCAGGAATTTTCCGTATGAAAAAAATTTTGTTCAGGCTTTGTTCTTGAGAAATAAGCATTTTTAGATTTTTTTTCAAATCCAAATTGCTTAAAAACGTTGTGTGCTGTATACTTGAACTTGACACCATTCACTAAGTTGGAACACGGCTGATCTCTGGAAAAAAAATTGAGTTACCCTGTTATTCTCCAATTCAAAGTTATATCGCGATTTGGAATTTGTCGGCTTTTAGTCAATCAGAAATCGGCAACTTTAAATTGTTATAGCTCCGGAACAAAGGATGACAAGATAGTTCAATTTTTTTCCAGAGTTGTTCCAACTCAGCGAATGGTGTCAAGTTCAAGTATGTAGCATACAACGCTTTTGAGCAATTTGGATTTGAGAAAAAATCTGAAAATGCTTACCTAGTGAACAATATGTTATCATCCAGAGCTCTTAAGGATCTCCCAAGTATGCGGGAGAGGTCAGATAGACCTTTCAGAAGGTTAACATAAAGATATCAGAATGTTATCAGATGCGTCGATTTCTAAGGGAAATAAGAGATTGCCAGGATGTTATCCAAACGAACTCTTCGAGAGGATTTTTTTCTGAAATCTCAGAAAAATGATACCATTCAGATATCAATATGATAACATCAACAGAGCTCTTTCAAAAGACCTCTCAAAGAGCTCTTCCTCTCATGAGTATTCACTAGGTTATGACTCAAGAACAAAGCCCCAGAAAAATTTTGTTCATACGGGAAATTATTGCATTTTGGCTGCAGAATATGTCCTCAGAATATAATCTACCCGACTCGGGTCACCTTGAAAATGTTCATAATTATGGAATGTTTTATGAATATTATTGATATTTCATCAACGTTATCGAATATTTGATAAGAATATAATTGTTACTAATTTTTTTTTTCAGTGTATGTGATCAAATTTTGATCTTTCGAAGCGGAGCCGCGTTTTGTATCGGGTGGTTGCCGACGCTTTACTCTGCTGCACTTGGGAAATAAGTTGCAATGTGCAATGATGCTGAAACGTTGACAATCAATGGATACAAGACGCAACTCCACTCGAAAAACTCAAGATAGTGTGTTTTTGAAAGTCGCGAAAGACTACTGGACAAACCACTATCACTGAAACGATTCCCAGATAACACACGAAGAATTCTTTTTCAAAAACAAGAAGAGAATCCTCCAAGAACTCTTTTCGAACTAATGAATTCATCAAGAGTTCTGGAGGACTTCAATGTTTGGGACATCAACGAGTTCTTTGAGAATGCTGAAAGTATTGTTTTAGTAGTCACAAAGAACTCGTTAATGTCTCTAACATTGAACTCCTTCAGATCTGTTTATGAATTCATTAGTTCGAAAAGAGTTCTTGAAGGATTCTCTTCTTGTTTTTGAAATAGAATTCTTTGTGTGTTATCAGGGTTCATTGTATATGACCAGTTTATAAGAATATGACTCATAGCACAATTCTACACTTTTCTAAAATAATTCAAAATATTTCAGAACTGTTCCGCTAACAACTCCTGAATTTTCCTGAACTTTGAAGTCCATTCAAAGTTATGACATTATCTTGAGTTTTAGACTTCTTATTGTAGATCTTTTTTGAGTTTATCATTCTCACTGATGTATAAAGTTACTGAAGTGGAGATTTTTGTGATAATCTTGGTTATGAATTATGAAAAAAGAAATCCCAGTCATCATGTGATATTGATCCTCTATGAATCCAACATACTGGGAGAAACTCTTAGAGTCAAAAGCAATCTCCGAAGCTTGAAAAACCAGTGAAAAACTGACACATCTATATATTAGGAATCTTTACTTCACGCTGTAATAAAAAGAATACTTCCAAAACTGCCAAAGAAAGTTTTTCACACAAACTTTCTTTTGGAACATATCGTACAAAACTTTGTAAATATTCAAAAAGTTTTATGATTTTCCGAAGATTTTCGAAACTCCTCAAACTTCTGTTTGTCAATCCGCAAAGAAAGTTCGAAAATTATTTTTCCAAAACAAGGTTGTAAATTGCCAAGCATTTTTGTTTGGGTTTCAACAACTTTTTTTCATACTGTAATTCTAATTGATAACTCCCAATAAATATTACGTGGGTCTACTACCTGGATAAAATTTTGATATGCCGGGTAGAAATGCAAATTGCCTAATTCCAGGCCTCGTTCAGGCCTTGGTCAGCAAGATCTGAGCCCGGACAGAGCTTAAGATGGGCCACTTTTCCATCGGGAAGATTTCTACTCGGAATTCAATACAATCATGAGTCATAGTTGAATAAACTGATTACATATCGTTCGCTACAAATATCATTCTTCGTAAAAAGAGAAACAACCATAAACGGAAAAAAAGTCCCATGTAAATCCTACATTGGTTGTTGTTCACTCAATAACATAACTGCTCACATAAATGCAATTGGAATAAAATTTACATTGCAACCAATGTTACATTTGCATTGTCACCGAAGTAAATGGGATTAGTGTGGCTGTGAAGTGACTATGATAACAATGCAAATCCAACAAGACCGTGTAGTAAATTTTACATGAAATCCACAATGTAATCGTCCTCTCACTTTTCATGTAATTCCTTAAATGGGCATTTTTTCCGTGCAATGTCCATCAAAAAGTATAGAATGCGACATTCCTGGAATGTGATAGGGGAGAAAAATGATTCGAATTTCGATATCTCACAGTCGAAGAGCTGCGAAATCATCCTACGTATCACGAAGCCAAACTTTCAACGGTATTTTCGTGAAAGCGGTATTCAAAAATCCAAGAAAATGTCTGCCAATGCTGCTACTGGCGGCGGGACGCATTTCTTCTATTATCTCTTTGGCATTTTGATTGAGGAATTGATTCATAGCCTGGCCAATTACGTTGTTACCATTCAATTGATCGATTACTCGAAATCTCGCTCTACCCAAGCTGAAGTCTATCAGTAATCGGGCGATTCTCATATAACGAACACCGTCTCTGACTTCTTCTATTCCTTGTACCCTTGCTATAGCTTGCACCTCGGCTGCAAACAAAACATCAGTTATTGAAAATCGAGTATCACAGGAAGTGCTGAAATAAACAATCCTTCACGTATTAACACAGCAGAACTAAAGTGTTATACACAGAATGATTGAAAGTTCATATCTGATAAATTCCGAAGAATAATGTGGGTACTTACTGAAAAGAGCCCAAAATTCACCCTGGCTTTGAATGGGGAATAAAAGAACGTTCCCAGCAACTTCGTAACCTCCACGAATTTCTATTTTTGGGAAAGATAACTGGAGGTCCAGTCGTAGGGTACGTATATCCGCTCTTACTTTATTCACTGAATAATTTCCAGGTCCATTGGCAGAGATGTTGCTAAATAAAGCGCTGATTCGAACCGGACCTTGTCCATTTTCCATCCCTAAACGGGCGATGATCAGAGGTTCTATGGGTGGTAAATCAAGTTCCGGGATACCTGGAGGATAAAAATTGTTAATGAAGGTTCACTTTGACTCTGAAAATCATACACATCGAATGGTATGTCATTTTCCTTGCCTTTGACTAAGTATGGCTTTAAATGATTGAATGCTTTTTGGATGCATACTTCTAGCCCTGGGTCTGATTTGGAGCATGGTAGAATGTAATCAGCTGAAAAAGATAAAGTGATTTATTTCTATTCATCGTAAAATCTATTGATCTGCTCCAACAGAAAGCACACCTTCAGCAGATCTGTGTTCTGTTGGAATAGGTTCTTAAATATCGTAAACAGAAGCGGACTATGGCCTGTGCCAACGATGCCATGGCACAGGAACGGCGAACCGTGAAAGGGCGGCAATCGGGTCGAAAAAAATTTTTCTTGATTTTAATGATTTGAAAGTCATTTTTAGGAGAATAATAAACTCTAAGCAATAAAACAAACTTCTTTGTTAATGAATATTTTCGTAAAAAATTAATTTTTGCTGTCATAATAGGGGTGGAAAGCTAGATGGCGCAGTGGCGGTAAAAACCAAAGTCCGCCTCTGTCTGTAACTGGTATTTCCATTCGATGAAAATAGAATTATGGAAATACGGAATTTTATCGAAAATATATGGTCCTTCACAGTGATAATAGTTTTTGTATCAATTTTCTAAATACCCATTTTATCCTGTACAAAAGGATTTGTATTTGAAAACTTGATTTCATCATTATGCGCCATGAGAAGAACCGAACAAATAGCGAGGACGTAATACATCGAATACAAATTATCAACCAACAGGCGTTTCGATTCATCGATTGTATTGAAACGGACGTATTATTACCCCTTTCACTTATTGTCCGTTTCAATCCGATGGGTTGACCAGCTTCGACCGTGCAACGTGGTTTTCATGCCTAGATTTTTATACGATTCTCCGAATACTGAGAAACGAAATCAAGCCAAGTAATTCCTGTATTGCGCATTATTATATGATTTCATGATTTTATGAAAATAACTCATGTTGAATTGAACAAGAATATTTTCGTTTGCTTTTCTTCAATTGCTTTTAGTCCGAAAATTTACTATCACTATAAGTATTGCTATATGTATATTATTTAATTATTTAACCTTGTTGAATATCTATGAAAGGTTTGGCAATCGAGCAATGCAACAACCTGACATCGTAATATCTTATTTTTCTTATCTCATAATTAATATATTCTTCTGTGAGAAAAATAATGATCACTTACATATCAATTGTATTAAACCTATATACCTGTACACTAGCTACGGAAAACTGTGTGCTATGAAAATTTCACCCTCAGTTATTATTAAAGTAATAAGAGATACTTATAAATCACCCGACTAGCTGGTTAATTAATTTTTCCGGTCGTTGTATAAACTGGTTGCAATGGATACATTTTTTTACGTACGATACGTACGATGTGTGATAATATATAAAAATGAATATTAAGAAAAAATTATTGTAAACACGTATTGGAAAATTACATTTCACTCTAAAAGTGTACCGTACAATTTCGAGTTTCCAAGCGAAGGAAGTTGAAAACTCCATTACTTATGTAATCTAATATGAGAAAGAAAATGAAACGTTTGGACGATGGAAACAATGAGAATGTCAATTTCATTCTCTCTTGAATGAAATAATTCAACCTTATTTCGATTTCATGGAATTTAACATCGAGTCACGCGAATGTTTATATCTTCTAATGAATCTATAAAAAAAAGTCTTCCGGTTTCCGGTGATGTTGTGTAATTTGCTCTCACTTTCCACAATGTCTTGATTAATTTGAGAATCGCTAACATCGGTCCCGTCGCTATCGTAAAGATTTAATCAGAAATATCCAAACTCAACAAAATAACGTTTTGAATTCTTGACTCTGATCTAATAAGTTTATTCTCACCAAGTTCATCCACAGCTGATCCTACCCCAGGCCTTACGGAATGCGTCTGATTTTAAATAATGTACCTGGTAATGAGATTCACCATTGGCGCCAGAATGGCGCAATGTAGACAAAGTATGGCCGAGGCTTGGCAACCAAGCATGGTGAAACACTCAAATGGTAACATCATTCAATGATTTATCGATGTATTTTTTTAATGAAGCCCCATCATTGATGCAGAAATGGCAATAAAATAGACCATCATTGGCAAACAATAGAAAAATAGGTTTATCAATATTGCGCCAATGATAAAACCGTAAAAAATAATTAACCCAAAGATATATGAAAATTATGCGCGTTTCACAATTTCCAATATATGTTATTTAGGACTGTATTGTGTTTCCCTCATTTATCTATAAACAACTAGGTGTTTTTGTTCGGTAAAGTTTGCGTTGAGAAGTGTACACAATATGGATCAGCAGTCAGGGCCTTCTGATGTAACCTGTCACAAAGAACGATTGAGTCTCCTTCCAGAGAATTATTTGAGTCTTGTATATTCCTTGTATACATCTCTCCCTACTCGCGAGGAACACTCGATCGGTAACTTAGCTAGCAATTCAGCCATCAAAAATCCAAATTAAAGAGCATGTCAATATTGAGCCATGTCATTACCAATGATCGGCGCTACATTGAAAACTCATTTTTATCCAGACTAGACCAAAGTTTGTGGCAATATTCAACCACGTTCCAAATGATCCTCACTCTCAATAGAATCTATCGTTTGGTCAATGTCGGACCAAGGATGAGCCTAGCAAGCGCCAAGTCTGGCGGAATTGTGAATCAATGGTAGGCTGACAACCGAAATTCGTTGAACACCGATATCGGTGCAACATTATAATTGTTGTTAATGACATTAAATATTGATGGATTATCAAGCCTTGGCTGTTAACATTCCGCCGAGCTATATTCTATTGTCAGCATTAGCGGAACCTGAAAATTTTTATATAGATGATAATAATTTCTCATCGAAGGATTATTGTTAATCAATTTCCTCATTCTTGAGTAATAGGCCATTCAATACATTGTTGCTTCACAATTGTACTGTTTAAATACCAGTTCACCGCAGTGATTATTAAAATAATTATCATAAATTGGAATGTTCTATAACTCTATAACCTTATTCCCAACAACCGTACGTTATACTTCTTCCATACGAAAACAAAAAAGGTCAAACATGAATGTAATGAACTACTATCACATTGTAGTCAAGACACATAGTACACACGTCTTTCGATGAGGTCAAATCAACATTCAGACTACAAGTAAGGAATACGTTTCTTTAAAAATCCATGCATCGAGCTCTATCGTGATAGAGCAACTTGACATTAACGCTATTACACAATCTTTTCACTATGATCACAGAATATCTTTTTATCGACATTGTACAATGACTTTGAACAGATCGATTGAGTCAATACTTCCTCGATTCATTCAAAATATATTGAGATTAAGGTTACCGCTTGAAAGAAGTTCGAGAGCTAGATCGACTACTTTATTTTGATGTTACAGTGACATTCATCGCACTGATGGTTACCTCAGAAGAACTGATTTGAAATAATCATTCATCATTACTTTATGTTGATGCAATAAATTTGATGTCCAATTTTTCCCTCTATTCCGAAATCATATCACGTTCCCCTTCGTACACCTTCGTGTTGGTAGCCGAGGTCAGTCTCAATGACAGTGCCTGTGCCAATTGAAGGAGAAAGAGTAAAGGAAGGAGAAAAAGAAGAGGAGAACAACAAGAAAGAAAAGTATAAGACAGATGGAAGGATCTGGAGTTGAAATTGATTGCGGTTGAGTCTTTGACTGCAGTATTGATAGTAAAAACAAAGAAATTTGTATATTGAGCTTTGGGAAGAATTCAGTGATTTGTTTGTTTCTATTATTCCAGAACTGGAACTGAGTTTTCCAAATATGCTTGGATGATTTTATGCAACTGCTTTGAAATAAAATTATGTTTAACACGGAGAAAACTGGTATAGTAAAATATGAACGGACCAAACATTTGTTCCCTACAATTAATCGCATCGTTATTTCAACTGAACGCGTCGTTGGTTCAACTGAGCGTATCGTAATTTCTATTCAACCGTTTAATTTTTTCGATTGCACAGTTTGGTCTGTCCATATTTTACTATTCGCTTAGTGATTATCACTATTCCTTTTCCTCCGTGAAATAGCAATTGAATTGATCGACGTACTTCCATTCTTGTTCTTGTTTCTAAATGAATCATACTATCTTTCTGCCAGACAGAAGCTTGCATTGGATTATAATAATCTTGTACTGATTTATTACTAGATTTTGATATCAATTTATGTAATGAATAAAGGCTATTCAATTGTCTTTTGGCAAAAATAAATAAATTTAACTTTGACTCACAATTTTTGACAACACATACAAAAGCAGTAGCTTCTTCTTTTTTTCCCACATAGCACACAATATCTCAGTGATATTCTCAGAATATCACAAATATCTCACTCGAAACATTCTATGTTGAATATTACAACGAGATTCCATAGATATCGCGGGTAGAATATTTCATTACAAATATTCTGAGAATCTTGCGATTGGAATATTGCACATATGATATTCTGCAATGTTCTGGGAATCTATGACGAGGGATATCTCATGTTTGTCGCAAATGAAATATTCTGAGAATATTTCAGTAGCAATATTTTATGTGGCAGTAAGAATTTTTATTCATCAGACCCGGTACTTAGTAAAATTTACAAGTCGAGGGCAAAAAGAACCTCTCTCCCACGACCTATTCAATTTCAGTTCCAAAGGATTTTGAATTGATCGGTCTATACCTCACGGAAACGAATTTATCAGGAACACATCATTATGATGACGAAGAGTGGCACTTTGAGGGCATTGAAGTCATCTCAGTGATTAGCTTAGGTGATAGAAGCTTTGTCCACGACTCGGAGAATTGGGGTTCGATCCTCACTGAGGGAACTTCCCTAATAATCGATTTTCAATGTGTCTTCCTCTCACAAAGCCATCCAAATCATATTCTATACAACATTCGCACAGGAATTCACTCTGTAGAGAATTTTTTTTCATCAAAAACAGTATTTTGTCCCATTGTTAATACACGTGATTATGAGATTTTTTCCTGTATATAATATCCCTGAGATGATCTCATTTGTCACAAAGATGGTGACATAAAACATTCTGGAGACATTCCGACAATATTCTCAAGAAGTCTGCCAGAATATTTCATATTTCGAACATAATATTCTGGCAATGTCATTGAGACATTCTGTGCTATGTGGGTTATAATGGCCACTTCTGATGGTCACTTACTATCAAGCCTTAGAACAGCGTGCCACGGCTTAATCGTTGGAACCTAACCAGAATACATGTAGCATCCCAAATAGCAGAAGAGGTTAGAAATACTAAGAGGGAGTTTGGAAAATCCTACAAACATATGTAGAACCTCCAAATGAGACTGCTTCGAATAATTATGTGCTATGCACCTCCATAGAATATCCTAACGAATTTATCCAAAATAGTCTCATGCGCACATCCCTTTCACATTCATAGTCACCATAGCATATTTGAGAAGTTCTTGTGCTACTTGGGATTAAAGTCTTGAGAGAAAGCATTTAATACCGATATTCATTTATAAATAATTAGACTTCATCCAAAAAAGTGTTCATAGAACTACCAATGCAAGAATTGTTGACAATTTATTGTTGAATATACAATAATTTTTGTTCTCATAGCAAGAGAAAGTTACCTTGTTGATAATAAACAATCAATCCAGCAATCGCAATTGTCATATTTTTATGATGATTATATTATTCTGGGTTTATATACAAATAACAATTTTTATTGGAAATCCAAAAATATTATTGCGGGGTTTTTTTCCGTGTATTGAACTTGATGGTTGACCTTGATGAGTCTCAAACAGGTTTCTTTCTCTGTTTCAGAACATCCCACAGTCTCGAAAAATATTAAATTGTTGAAATACAGACTGAAGAAAGTCAAAGATTTAGTATAATTTTGATATAACATGCATAATAGTAGAATAACAAAGTTGGAATATCTAGAAAATATTTCTTTTCGCATCTCGATAGTAAATGTATGATGATGTGGAACTGACGCATACAAAATGATCATTATTACTCCTGGGGACGAAGTCCTCATACAAATGGTCGATAACGTTTTCTGCTACCTCGAAAGGATGCTTGATTTCGTACTTGTCGATGTGCAACAAGTGAAAAAAATATGATATGCCACGGCAAAAGGGAATGGATGTCTATAAACAAAGCTGATCACTGACATTCTAATAGAATATATATATATATATATAAATATCTTCCGCGATGTGAATACAATTACACCATTTTGAAAGAGTAATAATTCAAATCAATTAAATTGTCTTCATATTTATCTTCAGACTATTCTAGGCTATTAATTTTCCTTACGAATGTGCTATTCAAGTCACAGAGATTGAAGGTTTTAAATGTTGAATTTCTCGAAGTTTTGACTGCATTTTGTATTTTAGTGTCTAAGACTAAACATGACATTTGAAAATGATTCAAAGAGGCGATTCAATACTGAAGATTTTAAGAGATTGAAATGATGACATAGAACATATGATTCTCCTAAATTAAGCGAGTCCTAAGTTTCCACAAATTTGTTGTCCCAGATCATCAAGTGTGACTCAATGATGCAAACTAGAAATAAAATCAGGTCAGAGTGTCGTTTCGAGTCAAGGTGCGGATTTATTTATTTTGTTTTTGGTATTACGAGATACAATATTATTACACAGTCATTTTCCAATATCTGGACCGTTGGATGAGTTATTACGTATTGGAGAGGACTTTCACTAACGGCACTCAGCTGACAAAGATAACCATAGGATAGAAAATAGCGAAATGAAATGAGGGAAAGAATAATGCGAACGATAATACGGTACGAAGAAAAAACAGAAGACAGTAGGGAGCATGTTTGTGTATGAGTTTATTGTAGATCCGAACAACGAATGGCACCTTGCAAGAGGTCCTCCCCCTCTCCCTTTCCGTAATACCGGCTTTAAAGTCTCTCCTGAAGAGGTAAGTACTTTCTCCCGAGGCCCGATTGCTGACGTTGGTTCAGCTTGACTCAATTCTCATACATTACAACTACATGCTCTGTGTACCTGTTACGCAATTTCTGACATAACCTTCGCCACGCCATCGACAACTCTTACGCCATACTTATACCATTATATTGTCAGGATCTGATGCGCTTCTTGCTTCTGGTTTCACAGGTACAGGTCATAAGCGATGACCTGCCTTCCATCGAATAGATACAATTACTAACGAATCTTGAGTTTATATCACGACTTTTTGGATTTGGAAAATTCGGCCACCCATTCTCTTATCGGATCAAAATTTGGAGCTGATTAGAATTGAATGTCAAGTAGACTACAAATTCTTGAAATTGTATCCATCTTCGCTACAATTTCTTTCAATTATCTTTTATAACATAACTGTATAAATTGAAGAAAATTAAGAGAAAGGAGGAAATATGCAATTTCCCTTTCTATTCCTCAAACACCAAAGTGATGGACATAACAAAAATAAGATATCAAAATCATTCTCAAACATAATAAGGAATGAAGTGCAAATGCTATGCAGATGTTCAGAAAGCGAATTATGTAATTCGATAGATGAAATATCCTGGCATCATAAGCACGTATTTTTCATTATGTAAATCGTGGATCGGCTCTGGAATAATCCTGAGATTTGAAAATGAAGGAATTTTTTAAATGCGAATTGTTCAATACATTAGTGGAGAAAAATAACAGATGCAACGCGGGGTTTGAGTAAATTCCATATTACATCGCGACGTCCTCGTACGGAATGTGTTTGTAACTATGATTTCGTCATTACATTATCACAAAGTGTATGCAAAAGAGAGTTAACCTCTTGACTTGAAATATGTGTTTATGCTTCAACATTCAACGTTCACTCTTCGTGTTCATAAATCTGTAAGTTTCTTGGCTAACGATCTATTGTAAAACCTCCACCTCTTTTCATTTGCCGTAGAATTTATTAATCATTTCTGAGTTTAAATTATGTTCTTATCGGGAATGCACGATGCAATGAACTTTCTGAATTTATCTTTAACAACTCTTGAAGAATCCATTGATCTTGAAGTTCCTGGAGAAGGTTTTGATAACTCATTTGGGGTGAGTCTGTCAAAGAAATTCAATCAAAACCACGATAAATGATTGTAACTCCCTTCGCTCTGAAGGTCCGTTGCCTGGCTTTAATTACTCGATCCAACAAAGTAGGGTTCTTCACTCACAATGCACGCTGCTACAAAGAACAATCAGTTTCAAAAGATTCTGTTAGCTTTCGGGTGAGGATATATCTACTATTCGTTCTTTGAACAACTTGCGCGGTAGTTGGAGCTATCCATGTGCAAGTTGAGTGGACAATGGAAAGTCTTTGCACTCGTTTCTGATCGTTATCGTGATTAGAATCCTTCTTTCTGTTCCTACATGATTAGGTTATCGGGTGATGGATTAAGACTGAATTTGTGACAGAAATGTCTGTATGTAGTTGAAAGAATATGGAATGATAGAAGAGGAATTTAGATTTTCACGCAGAGAAAAAGAATTGGTTATGGCAGTAAAATTTCATTTTGCCGTATACCTTGCGCTGAAAACGTGGATTTTTTCTGCAAAATCAGCAAATGATTCGCTAACTTCTGGATACAAAATAGTTTTCAGGCTTTGAACGGGTTTTTCCCATCGAACAAAAAATCACTTTTGAATACATTCGAGCAGAATTATCAGAATTAAAGTGTATCAAGAAGTTTTGTTTGTTACATTGGGTTTGTCCGGATCTGCCTGGCATTTTCAGCAGGATTGTGACTCTTTCAGCCGCTTGAGCTGTTGAATTTTCAGTAGCTCCGAATTACTTGCGAAGACAGCTGAATTTTAAGTGTTTCATATGGGATAGCAAATAAATTGAGCTGATGTAGGTGAACAACTGAAAATTCTCTATTGTGACAAATTATATCAATCGTTTTGTGAAAACTCTGTTGTCTAAGTAAAAATTCGCAGTATATAAAATCAGATTTCGTTGTCATAGTGAATTTATGTTCTTCGCGTATACCATTGATCGGTTTTCGATGACATGTCTGTTTTGTCTTTCCCCTTCGATAATGACCTAAATAAAAATTGACTAATGGATTCAGGGTGGCACAACGTAATATCATTTCATCCATTATTCTACCATAACAGGAACGTTGGCGCAACAGTGGACTAAGCTTGGACTGGGACTGGAGGATTGGCGACAGATTGCTGCAGATTTAAACGAATCCTGTGATAATTGTAGATTGATTGAGCTAATTCATTAATTACCAATAATGATACAGCATTTTGTCATATTTTGATCAACGTTGACTTCACGTAGATTACCAACATTTGTCAAGTGTTGGCGAAAGCAATAAATGTTCATACGGCGATGAACATTCTTTCAGTTAGTTACGCTTTAATGCTTGCGACTATAGTCAAAGTGTTTCTGCTGATGATACACTTATATTCATCTTTTGGGGGAAAAATTACATTTCTAAAACTCTTAGAGAGTATATACACAACGTTGTGAAAACGTACCAAACGCTTTAATTAATTTACAGCCATTCTGGAACAACTTGAAGTTTCAAGTGCTATAACTCGCTAATGCAGCCTTGACTCCAAATTAACCGATGTCTAAGTTGCACCTTCGTAGCTTCCACGTTCATTAGAAGTATTCAAGTCAGGGAATGTATGATCACAGAATAAAATCAACGCATGAAAACATACCCCTAAAAATGTCCCTAGCAGAGATCATTCCAGCCCGTGCTTTGACGCCGAAGGAAGGCAACAGTTAGGTTCAATTCATTACAGTGTGAAATGAAAGGGTGAAGAATCGATACCCTATCACAATAATTCCGAATAAGGCTTCAATTTTTGAACGCGCATGTTTCAGAATGCGATGCATAATCAGATTTGTCTTCTTCATTTCAGGCATATACAATACACGCTACGTTTGAATTATCCTCTCTCTGTATTCAATTCACATTACCACACGTATACGTTTTCGAAATACAAAATACAATGTTTATTCCATTCATCCATATCTCTCATTTTGAAATCTATATAACGAATTGCATTACATTTGCCGAATGAATGAGATATTATGCAAATCACAAACGAATCAATCACATAGTAAATTATGTAAGTTTCTTTTGAAATGCTTTTATGCCGATTCGAAAACAAAGACCAAATCCGTTTCATTATATCTTGCAATTCGACGCCGAGTCAAGATAAAACTTCTTGTTTATTTGTACGGGGAAGATGAAAGAGAAAGGCAGCACGTTGCACGGTCGAAATACTTGCTGGAAAATAAAAATAAGTAGCATTCCAAGTTAAGCACTCGAGTTACTATTTTTGATGATCTTTCCACGATATTGTCATTTCACAATTCGAATCGAGGAAAGAATGCACATGAATTGAGCAATCAACGAGCGTGCGTCGGGTATCTCTCCTGATGCAGAAGATAAGTGCATGCATAAAATTCAAACATATTTTCATCAAATTATGACGTTCCGATGAGATTGAAATGATACAACATGTCGAAATTTTATATAACGGTAATGGTTATATTACAACATCCAAAAAGTGCGTTTTTTCAAGTAAGATTTTGACGCATATGTAAATTGTTTCGGAATAAAATAGAAGTACAAACAAGAGGGAGTTGTTGACAATTCGTGTTATGAATTATTCATCAAATGCTTTGCTCGGAAGCTTTGTAACATATTTTCACAACTTCGAGTTAGTTAGATTCATAAAAGCTATAAATATCTAATTGAATGATTATCCGTTTTCTGTTCCGGGTGTGCACTCTCACTCGAGCACGTGGATACCGTGAGAGAGAAGTGAAAAAAAGTGCAATCACTCGCGTGAACCTTACGCGTAGGGAAGTCTGGTTCCTCGATGATCACCACTTCCTTGGGTTCCCTTGAAGATTTCTTGCGATCTTGGCACCACGTCGATGAGATTGAGATCAAAGCAATGAACAGGACACCAACGATTCGAGACGTCATTATTTGAAATTGTTGAAATCGAGAAGGGAAATCTCAAGGAGGGATCCTTGAGATAGGTGTATGTATACAACACTACGCTTTATATCACTGTTTTACACTTTCTGATTTTGATATCGAACGTTATAATTGATCCTTGCACTTGTCACACGACTCTCCAATCTACCACACTTTCTTCTAATACGGGCTTGGTATTATTACTGTTCTCTTTTGCTCTTACTCATAATGTTCTGTCACGTAAACAACCAGCGTAAGGCAAATATAATCATCTCAGGATAAGAATATGCAATACCGAAGGTAACAAAGGACAGGTTGGTAACTAGCGAGCAGCTTTGTGATAAACTAAAGTCGAGGCCCTGTTCATATTCTGTCTTATATGCGATGGTGCCCCTACTCTCACTTTTAAGGCTCGTGGCTGTGCGGTTGTTGCATGCTTGACTTTAGAGTACATAGACGCTTCAATGCATTCTCTGGATTTTTATTCTCAATTTGTCTCCGTACGCTTCTTCCTATTCTTTTCATGTTATATGGCGATCGTGGGATATGGTGTAATTACCCTTTGCGACATCTTCCGAAATAGGGACAGATCGAAAAACGTATTTCCATTGAATGTTGCGTAAGTTTCGAATTAACGACTGAAGTATCATTGAAACCCCTTGTAACGTGTATATACCATGAAAAATGGTGTATTCGAATATGAGACAACTGAACATTTCATTACGTTGATCCGAGTAAATTTCATTTGGAGTGGAAAAAATTTTCCATTTGATTCAATTGAAACTCGATGAAGCTCATATTTAAACAGAAACTTGATTGATCCAAATATAGAATTATTCTTGATATATCTGTTACTACATATCGTAAATCGTAATCATCGATTTTGTAATTCTGATGTCTTGTAACAGCGTATTGAATTTGTAGTGCTGTCTGCATTGTAGCTGTTTTTCCCATTCAGTGTCCAAAAGACAGATCACACAACAAGGGTTGGGTGATGTATTTACTATATATACGGAAATGAAAACATTGGAGGGTGTATAAAAGGGAGCGTGGAGCTGCAACAGAACGATGGGGCCACTTGTTGCTCTTGATACCGTGTACAGTACTGTATCAATCGCACACAAGAGTCCGATTTTAGAATTGTTTTGACAGTTATACCCGCTGTGATATATATTCACGTTATGGAACTATCCCAAGAAGACATATGAAATTTATTTTGTGAGCCTAAGGAAATTGATTCGAAAATCGAACGAATTTCATTGAATCATGAAAAATGAGGTAGACGGCCTTGGGGATCCTTTCTCATTCGTATGACACTCCGCAGAGCGATGGTAATCACAGAAGGAAGCGAATCCTTTTCAGGTTTATACTACAAATTTAACATTAACCATGCATGAATATCCGGACAATGAACCACGATTCAACCTCATCCGGATGCAATGTCAGAATTGTAAAAATCTTGAGAAGAAAGAAATTTAACCTTGTCTGTGAATTATAGGGGATGTGGTCTTGAGTCTTATAAGTGAAGAAAATATATGAAGGAAACATAAAATTCTTAGCAAAGCAGTAGTAGATTCACAACAGGAGCAATTATCATGTCCACACTTGGTGAAAAACAATTCAACGACTTAGAAACGCTGATATGAAATTAATTCAAATTGTAAAATGATATCATTAGAATTTTCTGTAAATTATCAATTTTTTGACCAACCTCCGGCTCACCAGGAATATTTATATCTTATGATAAGAACATTTCCTTTACTTGAACTTTTTGTTTTGACAATAAAGAGTGGTGCATTGCAATCAACATAGATTAGAGCATATTTGAAATTCAAATTATGTATTTGGAATTGTGATGAATCATACGTGACCTACATGTTTTTATCCACAATTGCGAATCATCGAGTAATCACGTATTATAATTAGGATTCGAGAGAAATTCTCATATGGTCAATAACCTGAGTGAAAGTTTAACCTTGATGAGTAATGTTTAAGTATAGCGATAACAGTTACATAACACAAAAATAAGGACTAAACACGAAGATTTTAAAGCTCTTCAAGTACCAGTTTGCTTAATGAAATTCCCTGAAAGTTGTAATGATTGTGAGATTTCAATTACTTCCGTTTGAATATGGTGTGGATATTTCCAAATCGATTTTCCATTTCAACGGGATTCGGATATTGAACTTATCCGTTCGGAAGCGTCACGCTTCACTGTGTATTCATGAATTCAACGAATAGAATTGAAATGATTCGTTTGGTACCGCACAAACAAAGTCGGAATTACAACATATGGCACATGTAATATTATGAAAGCGTAAAATCATAAAATGTATCACTATATTCGGCGCTATTGCCATACACATAATATAGATATTGAAGTACCCTTTCTCTAACGTGAGGTTGAGAAGTATAAAAATCAACCTATAAAGTGTTCCCGGTTCAATGTGGTGGAATGAAAGTTACATAATTTTCAAATGTGTGATCAATCACTAGAACACATAAAGAAGAGATATCGATCGGTTTAATGGTACTTTATTTCTCGAAAATTAATGAAAAAGCTTTTAATATTGCAAATTTGATGTTGTTGGAGTTTGGTTGGATCAACCAATCTAGGTCTGAAAAAGGGCTGAGGTTGGTCCAATGCTTGTGCACGCATGGGAAGTAGAATGTTCTACACGGAGAAAAAGGAATTCGCTGTGGCAGCGAAATCTACTTTTGCTGGGTTCCTTCTGCCAGAGCAGCAAATTTTTTGCTGTGACAGCAAACTATTTGCTGTTCCAGCAATCTTGTTAGCTGCGACAGCGAATTTTTAGCTGTGGCAGCAAAAAATGTTTGCTATCCCAGCAAAATTTGTTTGCTATTCTATATGTAATACTGAAAATTTGCTGGCAGAGCAAACATTTCTTACTGCCACAGCTAAAAAATTGCTGTCGTAGCTAACACGATTGCGGTTATAGCAAATTTTTAGCTAGGTCAGCAAAAAATTTTGCTATTCTATGTATAATACCTCGATTTGCTGCGTCAGCAAATTTTTTCTCTCCGTGTATAATTCCTTGAATCGCTTCAAAAAATTCTATGGGCATAAATATATAGTACAATAAGTATATTGCTGAAGTTTAAATCGTTTCTTGAATCGAATTAATAATCGAATAATGGAATAATTAGACCCGACCTCAGTTAAGGGGAGGTTTTCATCAAGCGAATTCCGAAATAAGGTGATTTTCTCGAATTTTTTTTCTTAAGAAGGAAGTAAATCAAAAACTCGAGTTATTTGAAACTCATTAAATGGGTTTTTCAAAGTGCGTGAAGAACGCGCAATGCCGTCTTTGGGGGGGGGGGGGGCCAAAGGGGTCTATAGCCCCAGGCCCCGTCAGCAGGGGGGCCCCTTCGTCCCAGATTATTATCAAAAATGATTTTTGTGAGAACTAACGAAAGCTCACGTCCCACTCGACAAAATGGTCCAGTACTGTTTCGCAACATTGTGTTCAGTGAGGTGTCAGCATCCATTTCCAATCTAATAACAATTAACTAATCATATCCCTTGGAATATGTATGTAACAGAAAGTCTACTAGTCAGAAATCCCAACGGAATCAATCAATTAAACTGCATGATGGATTTTTGACCCTGTCACAATACTTCCATTTCCTTATATATTATGAATATTCCATTCCCTTATAAATTAATGAGAAAGTTGTTGCCGGCATCTTGATTAGTGATAATTGTAGAATATTTGAAAATTTTTTTCAAGAAACTATTTTTTATTCCTTTCACTTTGTTAAAACTGGGTTGAGAAAAATTCTATTACACTCCAAAGTTATCACTCCCCGAGAAAAAAAGATTAGATCTACTGAGATGAATGTAGATCTATTGAGATATATGTACATCCATTGAGATATATGTAGATCTCTTCAGATCTAAATTTTGGCAAAAAAAGATCTACGGAGACCCACAGAGATCTCCAGAAATCTTTTTGAATTTTCCCATATTTCTTTGGTTTTTTTGCAAAATTGGAATCTTTAGGAGTGAGTGGGTATCAGAAAACTCTAAAGAATGTTGCCTGAATCGAGATGTTTAGATGTCAGTAAATATGAACAGATTTACAGAGATTTTTGCCAAAATTTAGATCTCGGGTCATTACCTAGACAGACAAATTCTTCAAATATCGGAAAGATTTCGTTTAGATTTCTAAAGGACATCGGATGCAACAGTTTTTATGCTCTAAGAGATATCTTGAGTGAGAATTTAAAATGTTTCTCAATAATATATTATTTTCCTAATTCGTGATGTTTTCACTGAGAGAAATAATTACTAACACCAAGAAAATATATCCTTGAATATTTTTAAGAATACGCATTCTTTGTTACAGTTGATATTTTGTAGGTTCAAGAGAAATTTTCTTAGATTGAGAAAATATGTCGTGAATTCGAGAAGTGAATTTTTAGTTCCAGAAAAATTTTCTTGTATTAAGAGTAGATATGGATGAGAAATCCTTGGAGAAATGGATTTCTCGAGCCAAGGAAATATGTTTTTGGCAATAGCCAATATTTCTCTCTGTATAAGGTACCCTATTTGAGGTATCTTCTAGACGTACAAAACTGCTGCATCCGATTTCTTTTACACGGAGAAAAAGGTATCTTAAAAAGTACCATAATTTATGGATTTTCTGCGCTGGTCTGACCGAGTCTGAATATTTACCTGAAAAAACCTCTAAAAGTACCAGAATGTCTTGGACTTTTATAAGGAAGGTATCATACTTATTTCAAAAAGTCCAAGAAATTATGGTACTTTTAGAGATTCATGCAAGTGAATATTCCGACTCGGGTCAGACCACCGCTGAAAATCCATAAATTATGGTATTTTTCAAGATATGTTTTCTCAGTGTAGAAGTCTAGAAGAAATCTCTTGAATGTCTCAAGAATTTTGCTGTCTGGATAAGATTCTGCGAACAGATTTCCCATTCAATTTTTTGTGTATTCAAAAAAATCTCACGTGATTTGCATCTATGCTGCCTGTATATTCTTCCTACATTAGATAAAATGCATGTTAAAGTACATGTATACTTAGAGTCATACACTGAGAGAAAAGAAATCTTAGACCAAGAAAATATTGGATTGACCGACTCTAATCTGATATTTTCTTGATTCAAGAAAACTTCCCACACAGCACGCAGTTCTTGAAGATATCTAAAAGAATACTCAATTGAGAGATCTTCAAGAACGTTCTTGAAGAGTTCCTAAAGATATCTTTCAGAAGTGTTGGAAAGACATCTTGTGAAAGGTTTCTGAAAGATGTCTCGATTCAAGACATCTCCAAGACGACCATGCAAGATATCTTTGAAAAGCGTGCGAAAGATATTTTCCTGGAAGACTTCAACAAAATATGTTTAAGAAGATAGATTGTCAGCAGGTTTAGGTTATAAATACCTAATCATATGAGTTGACATGAATAACACTCGGAATGTGCCTTTAATTATAATCGAATTACACATGTGATGAATTCGGTCACAAATCGAAAGCTTGAAAAATCTATAAACATGCTAAGAGATTTTAAATTCTGCAAAAATTACGATTTTGTAACCTTTCAATACCCGCGCTGGAATTAACGAATCTTCAAGACACAAATACGAGGTGTGTTCAAAAAGTAAGGTGACTTTTCAAATTTCGCGGGCAACGTACTTCCGATTATCGATTTTTTTGTTTTGTTATGTTGGCACACTCTTCCCGAACATCTGTACCAAGTTTCAAGTGTATAGCATTTTTTGTTTGGTTGTGAGAGGCGTAAAGGTTGTAAGTGTTTTGCGTGCTCGGCGATTTCTTGCTATCGAAAAATATGGATCAAAAGATTTGCATCAAATTTTGTGTAAAAAATAAAATAAAGTGCTCCGAAACACTTAAAATGTTGACAGTAGCATACGGTGAAACTGTTCTGAGTAAAACAAATGTTTACAAGTGGTACAAACTCTTCCAAGATGGCCGGGGAGATGCCAGTGACGAGCCTCGCTCTGGACGCCCAAGCACGTCAACAACTGATGAAAACGTTCAAGCAGTGAAGAAAATTGTTTTGGAAAATCGTCGAATCACTATCAGAGAAGTTTCTGAGGATGTTGGTTTATCGCTTGGCTCGTGCCATGGAATTTTTTCTAACGTTTTGGGCATGAGACGTGTGTCAGCGAAGTTTGTTCCGAAATTGCTAAATTTTGACCAAAAGAACCGTCGCATGAGCATCGTTCAAGAACTGTTGAATGACGTCAACGACAACCCAGATTTACTCAAAAGGGTCATAACTGGTGACGAATCATGGGTATATGGTTATGATGTCGAAACCAAAGTCCAATCGTCTCAATGGAAGACCCCAGATGAGCCAAGACCGAAAAAAGCACGCCAAGTTCGATCAAATGTCAAAGTTTTGCTCACTGTTTTCTTCGATTACCATGGCGTGGTGCATCAGGAGTTCTTACCATATGGTCGTACGGTCAATATTAAACAATATTATCTTGAAGTTATGCGCCGTTCGCGAGAAGCAATACGAAGAAAACGTCCAGAATTGTGGAAAAATAATTCATGGCTTTTGCATCACGATAATGCCCCTGCTCACTCATCTTCGCTTGTGAAAGATTTTTTGGCCAAAAACAACACCACAATCATGCCTCAGCCACCATATTCACCGGATTTGGCCCCATGTGACTTTTTCTTGTTCCCAAAACTAAAGAGACCTATGAAAGGACGGAGATTTGCAACGATTGAAGAAAGAAAGACTGCATCGCTGGAAGAGCTCAAGGCTATACCGAAAAGTGCTTATGAGAAGTGCTTTGAGGATTGGAAAAACCGTTGGCATAAGTGTATTGTATCTGAGGGGGATTACTTTGGAGGGGACAACATAAATATTGATAAATAAATAAATATTTTTTCTTAAAAATACAAAGTCACCTTATTTTTTGAACACACCTCGTATTTTACAAATCATTGAACTTTTTACGCTCAATTTTATGTACAGCCTTCAAGTAAATTCAAAAAAATTCTCATTCATACTCATTAATAAGTTATTCTTCAATAACGTTGAGATAGAAATAATTTAGGAAGAATCTGTGGTATCCACGACCAACTTATCTGACATTTATTTATATAATAACAGTTTTTTCAAAAGATCACTTCTACTCTGAAAATGTACACCACTGACACGATTCCACTGTGTTATATTGACAATCATAAGCATTAAAACCGAACTGTCTCTATAGCTCAGGTCACTGAAGCGTAAGTACAACGTAAGACGCGCGGGTTCGATTCCCGCAACCTCAAGGATTGAGATAAAGTCGACGTTATAGGAGTGCGAGAGCGACAAAGACAAATATGGGGGGAGGGAGGAGAAGGAAAAAGAAGAGGTGTGTTAGACTTTTTTTTCGTGAATAAATTCAAGCTTCTTCCAAGACATTTTTATGAATTTTGCAAGACATCTTTAAGAAATCTTGAAGAACTCTTTTAGATTTCTTAATTTCTTCTTAAAAATATCTTGGAGAAGTCTCCGAGACATCTTTTAGAAATCTATTCATGTTGCATAAGACATCTTTTCGAATACGAAAAGATATCTTTTAGAAAATTCTTCAAGACTTCTTGTACTTTCGGAAGATATCTTTTAGAATTCTAAAAGATATCTTCGTGTCTGTTTGGGATTTCTTCGAAAGAAGAAATTATTCACTCAGTTTGAAACTATACAGCCCGATATGGGGAAAATTTTCTTACTCCAAGTACACATTTTCTTGAGATTAGAAAAAAATATATATTTATAGAACAAGAAAATATGTTCTTATGATCAGGGCATAATATAAGGGTCACCCCCTTAAGTTCTCACCAAAAAGTTAGTTCTAAAAGAAAACGATCAGTTCTAAAACGTACAAACGGTTAGTTCTTAAAAAATTACCCAATTTTCAGTTAAATGTTTTTCTTTTTATTTTTATTTCTTCAAATCGAGTATCCAATACTGCCCTGTTATAAAATAAGCCTTTCACCTCATATCGAGGGGTATCACTCATTCAGTAGTGATATTCATTCTAAAAAAATAAATCTTGATGCCAAGAATAGAATCAACGAAGCATCAAATAATTCAAGAAATACTTGTCACACAAATTTCTCACTACATATTGGAAGGGTTTTCTCTCGAAATAGAAAGACTATTTCTTTTTTTTTCAGCTAACGTTCTCACAGCATAGTTTATAAAAAAGGAATCTTAATTAAATAAAACGTAATGAGATAGATATATCATTTATTGAATGCATAAATAGATATTAAGTTTATTAATGGTCATATACCGTTTTATTAATTCATAAATACAGTATTTTTTTTTTTTAGAAATTGAGTTTCCACCGTTTCGGTTAGTTCTTACATTTCCTTACATTATGCCCTGCTTATGATTGGGCTAATTTTTTTCTCAGTGTAGCTTAGAATTTTTATGAAGCTGAAACTCACGGCGGCGAAGCTAGCGGCGGGTTGATGTAACTTTTGATTGCACCGGATTCGAATATTTTTCATATCAAAAATTGATTGGGTGGCTTTCAATAACGTGATTTGACTATTTACGTATCCCCAAAAAAATAGTTCTATCAAAAGTGAAATCAATCCGCCGTTAGCTCGTCGCCGCTAATTTCAGCTTCGTGGAATTTTTGCATCCGGGGTGAGCACTGGGTTTTGCGCCCTATAATACATCAAAGTACCCATATAGCGATCGATTCATCAAGAAGTCCTCCAAAAACTATTTGGAAAGACTTCAAAGACTTGAGCCTTTAGCGTAAGCGCCAATGGACCCACCCTAGCTACGGTGCTGACTGTATACTGTTGTTGCGATATCAATTGTGCGTTCCTCTTTTGTTCATTACATCTTATTTAAAATTTGTTTAGCTACTCCAGCTCATGTCAGCTCGAGCGCAATCCCCAAGTAAATCTATACATGCGTTAAATTTTCAATTGTTTACATCGCGAAAAAACAATTGAAGGCATGCAGAAGCGTCTAAGAGTTTTGAATTCGATTGTTGATAGTCAAATAATAGATATTTTCCCAAATATTTACATAGCGTACAGAATATTTATCACTATACCTATAGCGAATTGTGAATCTGAGAGGTCTTTTTCTGTTTTAAAAAGAATAAAAAATATGTTCAGGTCTACAATGTTAAATGAAAGATTATCCAATTTATCAAGACTATGTATAGAAAAATAAGTATTCAGATCGTTGGATTTTAATGATTCAATTAATGATTTTGCAGCTGCGAAATGTAGAAGAAGAATGTTTGAGTAAAATTAGTTGAAAAAATGTAATTTTTCATCAATAAGAGTGTGTGATTGTATGTATAATTTTTGCAATATTTTTATGTACATTTTATTACATTAGTTGGAGAAATATTGATTCACTTTCAAATCTTGATCCTAAAACATAGGGTCGCATACAAAGAAGTTCTCAGATAATTTGAATTTTTGAATTCTTTAAAGGGGCCTCCGGTAAAGTTAAGCCCCGAGCCCGTTTTGCTAAAAGACGGCAATGACTGAACGTCTGGCTCTTTTTCTTGTATTCTGAAGCTGATTGAATTTATTGGATGATGAACCTAAATGGAGATGACATTTGCCTCTTGTTTTTTATATATATCACTTAAAGAGCGGAAAAAAGGTGAAAAAACGCTACCAAAAGTTTGCATGTCTGTCATTTTTTTAATTTCGGACTTTCCATTGGTTTTATTGGTACAACCTCCAACAAATATAATATATTCCATAAAAATTTTTGGATTTTTAAGTTCTGATAATTTTGGTAAGTGCTATAGTGGCGCCCGATTGATCACTGTTTTTTTAGGTGGTTATGTTTCAACGCGTATCAACAACTCCCATGGCATTATTTCTCACTGATAAGAATTTTTTTATCTACTTGAAGACTCAATTAACAAGTGTGGAAACCTCCGAGTTCTTTATTTACTCCCTTCCATGAGAACAAAAATTCGAGAAAATCACCTTGTTTTGGGGTCGCTAGATGAGAACCTCCCCTCAAAGACCAAACATTTTGCAGCACATCCTTTAAACCATGTTGTCAATTTCAAGAAATCAATTTGAGGAGATAAATAACGATGATTTATCATATTTTGTGGATTGAAATTTTCGTTTGATTTCATGAATAATTCAAACTTCTACAACATACATTCTTCCGTAAAAGATAATGGTGCAATATTCTACCAGAAATGATGGCAGCGAAGTTCCACTATGAATATGGAACTTTTCATATCGATTTAGGGAACTTTTTCCTCACTTTTTGGAAAATCTAACATCTCAGAAACAAAATAATTCCTCGAAGTGACAGGAGAATTCCCTATTGTTGAAGGAAAAATCATCCTTCCACTGTTGAGAGATGGGAATGATTTTGATTTATTGGGGAAGAAATTCAGACTAAAATCTTGGAAAAGTTCTGTTTTTGTCCGCATTATCCAACAATCGTGACAAAATCAATCTAAAAATCAAATGTGAAGACAAAAATCGTTCGAATTCTTCGACCTGGGTTGTCTTTGATACACCCGTGTCTCAATCTCTCTGAAACTCCCTAAATGCCTTCGAAATTTTCAACCAAAAATTTCACTCATTTTATTTCTCTCTGATTCTGCATGGATTCACACAAAATCGGTCCAGTAATCAAATCAAAGGACAAAAACTGTCAAAATTTTCCGACTTGGGGATTGTGCGTTGAAGTTGTTGAAAGGATTCATAGAGAAATAAATTGAGTAAAATATTTGGGTCAAGATTTCAAATTTATTCAGGGAGTTCCAGAGAGATTCAAAAAAAGCCCGCACAGAAATTGACACTAGCATGGCGCAATGTAGATAATGTTTGGCCGAGGCTTGGCAACCAAACATGGCGCAACACTGAAATAATAACATCATTTCATGATTTATCAATGTGTTTTTCCAATGGAGCCTCATCATTGGTGCAGAATTGAAAATGAAATACACAATCATTGGCAAACAATAGAAAAAATTGTTTATTAATGTGACGCCAATGATAAAACTGTAAAAACTAATTAACCGAAAAATATATGAAAATTATGCGCATTCCACAATTTCCAATATATTTTATTTGGGACAGTATTGTGTTTTCAGCATTTATCTGTAAACAACTCGGTGTTTTTTGTCGCTAAAGTTTGCCATGAGAAGTGTACACAATATGGACCAGCGGTAGGGGCCCTCTGGTCTGGTATAAACTGTAACAAAGGACGATTGATTGTTCTCCCAGAGAATTATTTGAGTCACATATATTTCTTGTATACATCTCTCACTACTAGCGAGGAACACTCGATCGGTAACTTAGCTAGCAATTCAGCCATCAAAAGTTGAAATTGAGGAGCATGCCAATATTGAGCCACGCTATTACCAATGATCGGCGCTACATTGAAAACTCATTTTTATCCAGACTGGACCAACGTCTGTCGCAATATTCAACCACGTTTCAAATGATCCTCACTTCCAAAAGAATCTATCGTTCGGTCAATGTCGGACCAAGGATGAGCCTAGCAAGCCCCAAGCCTTGTGGAATTGTGAATCAATGGTAGGCTGAGAACCGAAATTCGTTGAACACCGATATCGGTGCAACATTATGTTCGTTGATAATCAATGTTGAATATTTATAGATTGCCAAGGCTTGCCTGTCAACATTGCACCAATTTATATTCTTTTTGCAAAATTAGGGACAATTTTGCATTGAGCTTGAGAAATGTGGGGAGATTCAGAAGAATTCAGAGAAAGCTTAGAATCCTAAATCAATTGAATCCTGAAGAATTCATAGAATTTTAGAAAGATTCTGGGAAATTGTTGGATTTTAATCAAAAAAGTTCAGAGAAATCGAAAGAAAGTTGAAGAGATTCAGAATGAATTACTATCTGACAAGTGTCTAACTTCTGATGAATTACTTCGAAAATACTCTGCAACTCTCAGAAAAATGGCCCAAAACGTGGAGAGATTCAGAGAGATTTTTTCGACTAGGGACACTTTTCTCTTGTTTGATCAACGAAAACCAATGAAACAATTTGGAACAATTCATAATCCCAGGTATTTTGCAATTCATGTATTTATGTTGGCTAATCAGCGCACGAAAACCACGCATACAGAGAAATTAACGAATATTAAAAATTGCGAACTCGTTCGCGTCTGATAATTCACGATCGACAACATCGACGAGATTAGTTTTACATATTGATTCTCTAGACATGGAAAGCTTAGAGTTTTGCAATAGGATCATTAGATATTACCAAGACGATGATTTTTTCATATTATGTAAACTGACAATATGTATTATTCCTTAATTCGAACGGTTGTGAATGAAAGAAAACGCTGATCACTTGTTGTTTCCAAATACCGTTATCTAACCACTTCTAACGCTCATTCCCACATGTTGTATCTCACAGTACATCCGTACAGTGTAAAAAAAAGAAAACATTGCTTTCCTTCATATAAAAATTTATATTATTTTTTTATACTTGCTTTTTTCTTGTTCATCTTCACGCAATTTTGTGGTGAAAGAAAATATTCTGCGAAACGGCGAGATTTCGATTGATATTCGATTGAAAAATTATTTCTGCGATGTGGTTTGCTTGCATCAAATTGATGGTGATATAATCTCAATCATAGATACATAATTTCTCGTAATAATTCTGTCGTGAAATTGTGGGAAAAACACAAAGAGAAAGACTAAACTGTTGGAATATTTCATGCACGACTCGAGAAACGTCGAGCAACGCAATGAAAATAATGCTTCGAAGGACAAATTTAGAAACACAATGTTATATTATGCATCCATGCTTGACGACGGAATGCGTACCGAGTGTTGTGGAGTTCATTCATCGTTTTCTAATGTTTATCTAGGAATATGTTATCGTGACAATAGTGTCCGCATGAATTCAATGAAATAGAGCAACAAGTAGAAGATAATCATTGCAACAAGCGTTGTGGTGCTCAGAATTCTATACGTTTTACAGTATCCGGAGAGATTGTCAGATAACCTGCACTGAAGGAAAAAATCAGCAGAATTTGGTTTTATGATCAATTAATTATTAGCGATGGGTGAAAATCCTTATCTTCACTTCGTAAAAACCCACGCGCGAGGTAATGTTTCTAAATAAACTCCCTTTACAAAGGAATGTAAATAACCTCCTATCACTTTATCAACAGACTCAAGGGGAGGATCTCATCAAGCAAACCCCAAAATAAGCAGTAAGAGAAAGAAACAAATGAAGAGCTTGAGTTTTTTCAAATTTATTCAAAAAGTCTTCACTCACATAGCACCGGATGTCCCAGCAATATTGTCAGAATATTAGATTTGGAATGTGTAATATTCTGGAAAATGTCTGCAGGAAGTCTTATATCACCATCTTTGTAACATTCTGGAGATATTCTGAAACATTGCTGAAATCATTGAGGTCACATTCTGGAGAAATTCTGAAATATCGCTGTGATCATTTCAGCGATATTCTGCACGGAAACAAATGTAACAATCACATATATTAAAAAGCTTACAAAATATTACTTTGAATTGAGAAAGAATTTCTTTAGAGTTTACTTCCACAAATGTTGAACGAGCTTGGCCAGAATCACTCTGAGTGAAGGAAAACTTGCTGCAAAGTCGATTATCAAAGAGTTCCCCCAGTGGGGATTGAACCCAGATTCCGCGAGTGAGAGTCAAGGCTTCTATCACATTAGCGAATCTCCGAGATGACAAGAATTCGTTTCCGTGAAATATCGCCCAATCGATTCAGAATCTTCTGATATAAAAAATGAGTAGATCGTGGGAGAGAGGTTTTCTTTGACCTCGACTTTGAAATTTTACAAAGTGCTGAGTAAGATCGATGGGAAAAACTTTGAGAATTTGTTGCCATGGGATAAAGTCTGACCGATTCAGAATCTTCTGGAATGGAAAATGAATGGCACTTAACAGGAACGTTATTTGATAACTGCACTTCCAAAATTTACCAAGTGCTGGAGCAAATTGCTGATAAACTTTCAAAAATTTGTTTTGGTGGCATATAGACCAATCGATTCAAAATCTTCTGAAATGTTGCATGAATACCACTTGAGAGACACTTTTTTTGAAAAGCCCACTTGCAAATTTTATTAAGTACCAGAATGAATTGATAAAAGGATTTCAAAAATTTGTCTCCATAGGATGAACAATTCTAAGAATTCATTAAGAAGGCCTTTTTGAATAGTTGGGCTGCGTAGGTATTTTCTTCATCAATCATGTGTTTTCAGCGTAAGAAGATCAAATGTTTCAGTGGAATAAAATAATTTGATTACCGGTGAACAATGGGATTTGTTCCCAGGCAAACAATTTTTCTTTCACTGTAAGATAAACATTCGTATTGACAGAGAAAATTTGTTGATCAAAATTCTTCATTCACAATAATAAATGTTTTTTCTCAGTGAGCGTTGGAAATCGAAAGAATCCTCTCTCACAAACCCTTCTCATTCTTCTTTGTAAGAAGATTTCCTCTTGAGAAAAACATCTTTGTAATGGATAAATAATCAAAGTCCTGATCAAGTTTGAATCAATTACAATGAATAACAAAATAATGTTTCTTCAACTTTCTAATTATCCCGAACCCAGACTTTGAAACATTTCAGAATTGTTTTATTCACAGAATATTTGAATCATAACATTGTCAGAACATTTCCAAATATAATATATACGATGTTTCAAAGTGCAGATTGTTAGAATATTTACCATGAAACATTGTATACGTAATATTTATGCAATCTTCTGGGATCATTTAAACTGGAATGTTTCAAATGAGACAATCGTAATATTCTGGAAATATTTTGGAGACATTTAGCGCCATGTGGGATGTGGGCAAGTTCATGATAAATTTGTTTAGTTTATAACAAAATTCATACACCGCAACCATAGAGACGTTTTTTTTTCAAACTATGGTTTTCAAGCTTGTCTGCACGATATTTCAGAAACTACTGAATAAATCGTTTTCTTCTTTTTTTCATCCACGGAGATACCCAACAATCCCTGACGATGCAACCCGAGCCAAATCTTTTCTGGCAAATTATTCTAAAATCAAGCGATAAAACGAAAATATCGCTCTATACAAGCCATCTTTTTTGATTGAAGAAGGTCTACTTTATTTATTGTTTATTGCTCCAATACCGAATCATTTGTCAGAATAATTTGAATCGTGTCATTTCCTAACCAATGGTTCTGCATGGTTGGATCTTCAGGGGTCACTGGTATTACCTTGAAGTAGATTAAATCTCAAAAATTGACTCCACCAGTTTTCTCCCTCTCAAGAGTTTGAAAAAATAAACAAATGCACTTACAATATAGAAATTTGTATAATTAAGAATAGCAGCATTGTTTACGTTCCCTTGGGACAAGAATCACGCTGAGAACTGCTTATATAATATTCTACCCTTAAAGCAGACCCTAAAATGATTTTTATCCGGCGTTGGTGAAAATCGACGCTCGCAAAAAAAGTATTGAAACAAGCCAAGCGTAAAAACGTTTTGACTTCCTCTTTCTTCCATACTCGAAGCAGTTATTGCTTTGGTAACGCTTCCAAGTCTCTACACACGCTCGATTTTCACCAAAGAAGACAGGTTTGAAGTGAATTGCAATTTTTATAATGTCACTCACCATGCGACATCTACAAATCGATGTTATATTCGAATCATTTCCTCGTATAACGCTTTCCCAGATTCAAAAAAATTGAGAACCGTGATCCGTATTCATTTAAATTTCTTTGATAATTACCTCACAGTCGAATATATTTCCGATAAATGGTTGTACAAAGCCTTCGAGTGCAGAACAATTCGTTTAATGGATGATTATTGTGTTCAAGTCACCGGATGTCGGTCTATCACTATCGGCATTTTAAGCGCACGTGTGGCCTTTCTCTTACAATGCACGGAAATTCTCCTTGCTTCGATCAATCCCTCCATCACGTTTGTTTCTGAACATTTCGTGTCGTATTAATCTGAAATATCTTGATGAACTTTGAAACAATATGTTAAACCTAAACCGAACACGTTCCATGTTCTGTATTTCTCTTCCAAGACATTACAGCATAAAGTTTTGAAATCTGTTTGAAAAGCACCTTCTGTTTGAAGGAACTACGTCATCGACCAACAACGATCAACGGATTATTATTATTCACTAAGAGTACGAAGAATAAATATGTCAAAAGCTATAAAAACAAAGTTCAAATTGCAATAGGCACTGTATACATTTCGTTCTTTGAAACTTCATCAAAGAAACGTCGGATATGTACGTTTCGTGCATTCGACGAATATAAATGATGATCGTTCATGTAGAGGTTTAATTAGATACAAATTATACGTGACATAATAATATTCTCGCGGAATACATCAATTGCAATTTGGATATGACAATTTATTCAAGTTATTAGATTGTCCAAATACACAGGGAAATAAACGTATGTAATTGTAAGTGGACAGAATATAATTTAATGTGTATTACAAGCAAATGATATATCATTATTCGTTTACATAACTAAGAATATGATTGATTTTTGTTTCGACTTTCTTGTACGGTTCATGATATTTTCATGTCGACTATTGAAAGTATTCACAGAATTTATACAACTCTGATGATAGATTAGAAATTCTAGTGAAAAGCTGTATGAATTCGAGGAAAAACATTGTTGCAGGGTTCCATGTTGATCCACTTTGCAATTGCGCCTGATGCTATACAACTCGCTTGACTTGTTGATTGCATCGTTGGACGTGTTTCGGCGCATGTGATGTGAAAAATATGAACAATAACTGATTTATACAAAATCATCAATTTTCTGAAATAGGATGATTTATGATTATAAATACTTCATGTCTTTTGTCAAGAGTCTGGAAAAAATAACCGACGTTCTTTTTAATTCATAATAATCACGTATCATTGTGACAATTTCGTTGATTGTAATAAATATGCAGTACATTTAACTCCATTTGTGTGTCTATACATAATTTTCTCCCTGTAAGAAGACATTACACAGAAAATGAACGTCGTTAATGAGCTCCGTGGAAGATCAATGTTCGAACGCGAGGCGCCTAATGAACGTCTTTCATCCATTCCTATATGCTGACAAGCACAGAGTCAACAGGGATTAAAACGTGGATACTATGCATTTATTTGATCAGCTCCAGTGGGAAGAATTCTAATAAATAATAATACATGTAAAACTGAAAACATTCTTTTCCAAATTTGCGATATGAATTTTTAAAACAATAAATTTTGAATACACTGTCGTTTGAATTGTAGGAACAATGACAAATTTGATGACCAAGCTCCTGATATACGACTATCATTTGACGCGAGTGTAGATCACTGAAGTCGTCTGTTAAGGTGAAAAAGTGAGTGAATACAAAAACGTGGAAAATTAAGGTGGTAGCAAAGTATCCATAGGATATTTCGAATAAATCTTATCCGAAAACTTTTTAAATAAATTGGCTATTGTGTCCTCTAACGCAGGTTTCACCTCGGCTGCCACGGTTTTCCAATTATCGTTCAAGAAGAGATTCATCGCATCCGCTAACGTTTCATCCCCGCTGAATAGATCATCGAGATGCATATTGGCTTGACCAGCGTCAAAATCCACATAAAAGTCTGTGGTTCTCAGATGAACCATCCTTGTGGTGGGATTTTGATACCGTTGATTTTGTATTTTAACAACGGCGTCAATGTCCGTGAAATTTCCATGCGCTTTTCCCTTTCCTTTGATCGGCAGCATCAATATTCTACCCTGCATTGTATAGTCTGCGCTCATTTCTAGACGTGGTATAAATAGTTTCAATCTGATACGATCTCTCGTGGTATCAATTCTGGAATATTATGATTTCAAATTGATTAATATAATACAAAAAATATGTGTTCAAAAGAATAACATACCTCACACTTTTAAGGATGAAATCTGTTCCTCCTAGAAGTTCGATATTTCTATAGGACGAATTCAACGAAACCGGCCCAGCGGCTTGATTGATATCGATTTGCGGTATACGAAGGGGTTCGCAAGGAGGAACGTGAAGCTCTGGAATTCCAACTCTCAAGTATGGCCTCAAACGATCTACGCTGTGCTTTACACATTCGTTCAATTTTGGATCACTGCGATGACATATGTGAAGGAAAGATGCTGTAACGAAGTTAATGAAATCTTCAACCTCTCATATTATATACATTATTATTATCTTCTTGATTCAAATTCTCTTTGAGAATATAAAAGTGGACTTGATTATGTAGCTTCGGGATAGCAATAAATTTCATCTACATACGTATAAGGCGTATAAAATCTAACATGTAGGTAAAATTTATCAGATGTGACTCAGGTTTGCAATGCTATTTAGAACAATCTAACGCAAATGTCATTTTCATTGAGAATGGACAAGGTTAAGAAAATCTTTGAGCGTGTTCATTCTTTTATGTACGTGTAATTATTTCAACTACGCTCTTTACATTTTATTGAGTCGATTAACGTCAATAAATATCACATTTTTATTTGTTCGTTACACGAAAGAGTGTCTTTAGTTCTATCAAGGACATTATTTCCCATTTTATGCGAACCTTAAGAATTAGAAATATCAAAAATAGGTTGAATTTCAAAACAACACTGAAAAAAATCACTTTGCAGCAGCAACACAAATTTTTTTCATTACCACAAATGCAAGTTACTCAAGGTGATCATTTCTATGCGTCAACATTTTTGTTTTTTCAGAATGATATTTTGCAAAAGAAGCAGAAATCACTCATAAGTACCTAAAAGATCCTTCAAAATATACTTCAAAGACTTTTTTTGGAAGAAAATTTGTGTTACGTGGGACAAGAAACATTTTTCGAAGAGTAAATTTGGTTTGAGTTAGGGGAAATTCTCCCTTACATCTTCGAGAACAGATCAATGTATTTCAAAATTACTCACGTATCTCGGAAGAAGATCGAATAGAAGTCAAGTGTGCCAAAATTACTATAATTTGAACGACAAACGAGTTGGAACGCATCGTGGATGCCATCGTACTCACGAATGAAATCGTAATTCACGGTGGAATGAAAAATGTATTGCAATATGCTGAGTTGAGAGAGCGTGCCGACCATAACAATCTGCTGACGATACTTTTTTTCCTGTATCGCGCCACGTACGATTCAATTTTGAGATTAAACATTTTATTAGGTCAAATTTTAATCATGACACAACAAACCAAGAGGGAATTCATCAATATTTCACCGTTTCATTCCTATTTTCTAACCATTTCCATTTGAACGCAAAATAAAAACGAATTATCCTCACGATTTTCATATAGATGACGATGGAATTAAATTGTTCGTAACGAGCGAAAACCTCAATCTAAAACAGCATTAGGCATGTACCGCTTATGTCACCTGGATAAATATAGAGAATCGCTGGAGGATCGATTCACAACCATTTTCCTGCTCAAGATCGTTCGAGGGCCTTGCCCTCCATCTACTCTCTGTACTACGAGAGATGCTATTGAAGAAAAGTATATCAGAAAACATTAGTCCGAGTGCAGACGGGTCCATGGCCCAGATTGTACGCCCTTCCACAATCTCCTATAAAAACCAACTGCTAACGCATCATTCAGTTGCATTCTGTTTACTTACCCTTGGACTAATGCACATACGTTTGAACATCGAAAAACCTGAGTGAAAAAGCTTTTGCAATGATCTCTTAGACTCCATAAATGTGTTTTGTGCTTACCGCGTCTCTGTTGATCGTCGTTATCGTGCTTTTCATTTTGACTTTAATTTATGAACCATTTTACGTTTGGCAAATCAGAACAACGGATCAAATAATTCACAATAGAGATTGAAGATGAGGGGGTTCAAAATGATGTTCTTGTGCTTGTCTTTGACGTTTGCCGTAGCGCAATGTTCGCTTCTAGAAATGTCTCAGACTTTATGGAACAAATTATTAGAAGGGGGTTTAACGAAAGTAGGATATTTGGATCCATTGAGAGTTCCAGTGGTCAAGGTGGATCAATCGGAAGGTGATACCAGTTACAGAATGGTTCTCAGAAACGTCGAGATTACCGGTTTGAATGATTCTACTGTGGAAAGTATTCACGTTGCTCGTGGGAGACTCGTATCGAATCTCAGTGAATTGGAATCCGGTTACGTGAGCTACAGTGATCTCAGAGATCTCGATTCGATTAGGTATAGATTTCATACTGTTTTGAATGATCCAAAGACTGAGAACGTCGCTTCCGCTGCGTCTAATCAGGAGGTTAGATACGAAAGGATATCCGAACCTCATCCAAACCAACAACGTTTCCAACAGAATTATCAGCAGGATCGATATCAAAATTCTCATCCAGTTCAGGATCGATATCAAGATTCTCGTCGAGCGCAGTATCGATATGATTCGAATTACCAAGACTCTCAACAGAGACGTCAGGAGCAACGAGGACGGTACGATGAAAGGGAACAAGTACATCGTGAACATTACGATCCTAGAGACGATTCTCATCCTCACCGAGATTACGATCATCGTGATCATCGTGATCATCGTGATCGTGGCCAGGAATCGCACAGAGATTCCGCATCGTCTAGATCTCAGCAGAACAGGCAGAGAGAGTATTATAGGGAGGAAGCGCATTCTCAACACACTTCAAGACCAGAATTCGTTGCTTCCGTTAATCCTAGCGGTGGATCTTTCCAAATGAGAGGATCCAAGGTATTTTGAAAATTTTATAGAATGATCAATTTTCCTGAAAGAAATACAAAAATTATCTAAATCAATGTATTAAGTTTCAAGCGGATGTAGGAAGAACGCAGGAAGGTTCCAGATATCCTCCAGGAGTTCAAGTAATTTACGCTCAAACCGCGGTAGCTGGGACGAAAAATATTCCAGACGAGGGTGACACAGTTGACTGTCCTGGCAATTGTCGAAGAGTACAGAGCGGATCGATTAGGACTCCGACAAGACCCAATCAACGGAGATTCAAAGAGGATCAAGTCGAAAGTTTTGACAATCGTGGTTCTGCTTCGGAACGATTTGAGACGAGAGCTGAAGATCCGAGGATGTTTACACGCGCGAGGGGTGGTGAAAGGAGAACCGGTGAGGCACGATCACGTGATTCGGTATCTTCCTCCTCCAAGAGCAAAGCGGATAGCGAAGCAGGTTTCATGGATATTGTTTATACGGATAAATCTAATAAAACTGTCAAACATTTTGGTAATCTTAGAATGTACGATATGCAAGATGCTAGAGTGTACAATCTGGACGATATCATGAAGGTTAGTACACATTGTGATATTCCGAAATTTCATGTAACATTATTACATTTGACTGATTAGAAATATCATGAATTTCAAAACTGCATCGGGATTGCATGAAGATAATTTATTGACAAATGATTACAGTTTAACTAAGTGTTAATGTCGAAAAATTATACTTCAGAACGAGATATAAATTACAGTAGCATAAAGTATTACGTAAAAAAGAATGTTAACTCGCATCAGGGTAAGCTTCGATGAATTATCCAGCGGATACAGTTTCATAATTATAAAATATACATTTTATACAATCTGAGATGTTATATCATTGATGGAATATTAGAAACTCGTGATACTTCTTTCAAATAAAAATTGTACACGAACCGTCGCGTCGGAGAATTCCAAATGTCGAATTTTCTCGTGGGAGTTGAAGTTTGTACTAGAATAACACATTCTTCGTCTTGAATTAATTACGCTCCGAGTCGCCATAGTAGAATTATTACAGATTCATAATAAGCTTTTTATTGATGCAGGATATACGAGAGAACAGACGATTCATCATCCACAATTTCACCGAAGGTGAATCCTTGAAGAAACGAAACGATGCTCTCAGAACTGCTACGGAAACAAAGAGAATAAAAGACATGATAAGATATGCAAAGGATCATCAGGAGAAGGAAGGATATTTCGAAGAAGGAATGGAATTAATTTATCATTATGGAGGAATGGGTGATAAGAATTCGCAGGATCCAAGGACTGAAATGAGACGACCAAAACGCGCTCATACGGCTGATAAAATTGATGTGAGTACTTCTGCATGATTTATTGATTCATCCTTCTCGATCGATGTTACAAAAATTATTCTCCGCAGGATGATGTAATGCACGTGATCTTGAAAATCCGAGTACCACTTTTGCGAATAAAATCCGAGTATCAGCTCTCGGGTAAAGTGGGTAAAGAAATTGTACGAGGCAATGGAATGTTGATGGGAAATTTCAGTAAGGAAGAGTCACAATTATTTGTTCCTTACACTCAACGTCGGTATTAGCCACGTTCCACGTTATTGAATTAACATTTTGCGTCTTATCGTTTCAGCCGATCTGATGGGCGACTTTACCATCGAGTTGAAGAAAGTTGGAGAGAATTCAATGATTGTGAGAGCCGCGAGAGCGAAACTCGAAGCCAAGGACAAGAAGATTACACTCCAAGGAATGAATGAAAAGGGACCGGTTCAATCGATTTTAAATTACGGTAAGAGATTCCAACGACGCACAGGGGAAAAAGTAGGGGATCTGTTTGTATCATCATTCCGTTACACAATGCCCGAAATACTCTTCCGTAATAATTCTGTAAAGAAAGGACAAATTCCTTCGAGGAAAGTGAATATCGATACCTTCTCGCATCGCGATATCGATACGTGTTGCTTGTGGAGCAGAAATTTTGCCATGAGTGATTCGTTATATCGTGAAATTATATAAACCTAAGAGCATTGTATATTCTTCTAAAAGCAGTCATTTTACTCCATTAAGAGGAAGTGAGTCATTCTTTTTTAAATGATTATTATCTTGAATCTTATATGGTTGAGAAAAGTGCAATGAACTTCCTTTTCATTGGGATACGACACATCCTTTTAAATCTATACACATCTGTATAGACTTATGTAAATCTTATTTAGTCTGTAAATCAATTCAAATCTAGGTGCAGGAGTATTCAATTACTCCGCATAGAATGATTAGCTGGAAAAGAAGTGCCGCATTTGAGTCTATGAAATTATTATTTAATAGAATCGATATGAATTTATATCATTTATATGGCCTTTCTTTCACAGGTTTAATGGCTGCTGAAGCGGTAGCGGCGATGCTCGCCGATGACTTAGCTAGCAAAGCCCTTAGCGAGAAAACGGCTGATGCAATGATATACAGGATGTATAAAAACCTTCCTTCTAATTAATTTCATTGGAGCTCAATTACGATATCCTTTCACGCGAACAATAACTCATAAAATCTCATTGTTTCCAACGAAACCGTATATGCTTGCTTCGTTCTGGATGCTCGTCAATACTGTTGCAGTTTAATGTGATGATTTATTTATTTATTTATTTATTTATTTATTTATTCAATTTAAGTTATTGTTAATATTCATGTGGGAGAGTATTTTATGAAGAAATGTAGCTTTCAATTGATCTTTCACTATTTATTGAAATATGAACAAATGAAATCTTTTTATTAATTAAAAAGATCCCTTACTTGGGTATCTAAATTTGCACCACATCTGAGTCAAGATTGAATTGTACCATATACTGTGAATTTTCAAGACCATAGACTTTTCGCAAATAAATTTCAATCTTCACGCAATTATTGTAAATTTTCATTCTGGAAGCGAGTGAATGTTTCGGAGTTGGATTTATTCTACACATCCGAGATAAATTCATTACTCAACCTCTGTTAATTGGGCTATTAAATTACGTAATCTAGCTTATGCATCGTATTGTGCCAGGGCAACACCTATAGCAACGCTAACAATGTGCATAATAATATATTATCCCCGATTCTAATTCGTAGTTTCATTTATCATCTTTACATTGAGCATAATTGAAACGAATGGCTGAAGTTTTCATTGAAGCAAGAAGAATTCCTTCTTGTGAGTTTTTAAATTTGTTTCTCAAACGCTGCTTGAATAAACAGGAGAATTGGAAAAAACATTCGAACTTAAATAAAACGTATTTGCGATTTATCGTGAAGTGAAGAATCATTTCATTAGAAGAACCGAAGAAGAGAAACGATATTATAAAATCATTCTCTTGAAACATCAAGAACAAACCGGTTCAACAATGACGAAAGAAGCTTTGTAACTTTTGAACCGATAACTTCAACTCGTGTTCAGCAATCATCGAGCACTCCCGGTGACCGAAAGTTCCTGTAAGAATGAATAAAGGTAAAACATGAGTTTTCCATGTAGGGTGCACCTCGATAGAGTGACTTTCCTTTCGCCATTTCCTATTTTGGAGATGAATAACATTGTGATTACAGAATTTCCCAAATGCTATTGCGCAAGATCCGACAATTCTTCTAATGTTCATTTACTTCCGTGATTGAACGATCCGAGGGATACGCAACAGGAAACTCTCCCAGAGCTTTTAAGTGATATGAAACAAATTGTTTACAAGAAGTTGTAGTACTCAACGATAATTTCATTCCGAAAGCATTCAGAGATAGTGATTGAAATTCCCATTCATACACAAAGATTTAGAAATATGACATGTCTTCGCGAGTTGGAAGGCTTCCAACATTCAACGTGAAATTTGGTAACTCTTGTACGGACGTGATGGAGGTGAGAAAAAGTAGTGAAAGTGCGGATAATTGTTCCAACGATATCTAAAATATTTCCTCGAGTAGAAACCGCTTACATTGATTTGAACTTGAAGCGTCATCAAGGGTGAAATAAATTTATCACCTCACACTCTGTTAACAGAGTGATAAACAAACCAAACTGGCTACTGTTATGATTTATTTCAGAAGTTAAGTGATTAAATTGATCTTAATTTCCCTTCCTGCTTTTTGAGGAATTCAAACGAATAAAAACAACTGACCTCAACGAAACTGAAGTTTTCGTATCCTTTGTGTTGGATAAAAAATCACTTTCCCTTCGATTCGTCTCCGTTCATTCTTTTGTTATAATCACCGAGGTGTGTCCAGTTTTTGAGCGGCGCGGTGTTGGGCAAGCAACGTGACGACGAAAAAAAGACCATAAAGCGTTCATGCATAGAGGGTGATCGTTAATTTTATCAACAGCTTAATTGTTAAGTTTGTATCGATGTTAAATACGCACGTGCAGGTTGTCTTGTCATAATTTTATTATAATACACCGCAACCGTAACCACAGTTTCATAACCGTGCAATTATGGACAGGCTTCGCTGATGGCTGTGGAAAACTCTTAACATGTGCGATGAGAAAACTTAACTCTTCGTCCTCGTTTCGACGATTTGAATGAACGGTGACCGGTCGTATGCGCGCACACTCGAGATGTCCAATCGACTCTCATTTGCAGACAAAGACTACAGAAACTTGAATACGTCAAGTATTTTCACCTGCGTTTCATACGGAATGAAAATAGTAAATTCAACGATTTGAAGCTCAATCCATCACTGAGAAAACTGTTTCTCTCAGTCGCAACTGTTTTCTTTAATTCGGAGAAAGGACAAAAAGAATTGTTTCATGAGAATTAAATGCAACATCTCCTTCGCAAGGTGACTTTCTTTTTCACCTCTGGAGTTGAATTTAGTTGAATTTCCAGCGGTAAGAAAATGAAAGAAGTTGTTGGAATTCTTCAATTTTGATTTATTTCTTCTATAAACCATGAGATTCAAAATAGTGTGAAAGATACTAGACAATGGACCAGCGTTAGAAAAACTCTCGGTACACTTGAAAGTTTGTTACTTTCACTACTCAACGTTTAGATAACTATTGACCTTAGTCTGAATTCTTATTTTAAAATCTTCATCGTGTTGCCTTTTATGTAATCTCGTATCGAGTTCCATCACAGAAAGATCACATCTCTCTAGAATATTGTGATCCACTATTATCATAGTAAAATGATCTTTGTTACGCAGGGTAGACAATACGTCGTTACAACGTGATATGACTTGATTATGCATCGAAAAATATTATAGCGCTATGATGTTAAAAAATTATTGTTTGTGGGTATACTCTAATAAACATTGCCATGAAATATTGATTACCTACTTTGAGTACTGCTCTTTTCAAAGTTGAAGAAACTTCGTATCGTTGTAACAAAATGCATTTGTAAAAACAAAACATCGGATGTGAAAAAATGACAATACTGGCGTACATTAGCGTCAAGGACGAGAATCCCACCGTTTTGCGTGAGATGTCTCTTTCATTCATTACACTATAACTATAATCATCTAATTTCCCTCGCGTTTCCTTCGCCTCAAACGAAAAGTGGCAATAACATGCAAACTTCTTCCTCGGAGGTTCGATAATTATATTGTACATTGTATATACTCTCTCGGTTCTTGGAAAAACACATTTTCAACCTGATGATTCTCATCCAAGGCATAAGTTCAATATATTATAATTAACGCGATAGTTAAAAAATCGAATAACGAAAGAACAAAGTGTTATAATAGGTAAACCTGTCCCAAGTTTCAAAGCCGTGGATGCGCTCGATGAAATTTAACGTGCAGTAAACTTTGGAGCGTGAAATTTCAAAACAGAGATGCGGCGTTCGGGCTACTCATGCGTAATATTGGCTAATTGAGATTTGATATGATAAAGTGATTAGAGGAATGTTGTTATACTTAGGAAGTATAATCTTCTCTAGTTCGTAATTCTATAATGGTGGAACTGTGTAACATAACAGATGCATCTGCAACATCGCTGTATATTCGCAAGTAAAATGAAATTATGTTGAAAATAATCATGTTATATGTATAGGAAAACATACTTTTTATCAAAATTTTGGTAAATAATTGTAAGAAGAAGAATAACAATTCTCTAGTAGAAAGTATGATTGGGAATTATCAGGTTGGCAACTAAGTAATTGCGGATTTCACTCATAGATGGTGTCAGTTGAATTTTTAGGTTTGCAGACGTAGTACAAATGTAAAACACATCTTGTTATTTGATAGCTGGCAATTCAGCTGTCAATCAGTAACAAAAGTTTTTTGATCGTTTGCGTAGTTTTCGTTTGGCGTTCGTTGAAAAATGGAAAATCAAAAGGAACATTTTCGTCATATTTTGCTTTTTTATTTCCGCAAAGGGAAAAACGCATCGCAAGCTCATAAAAAGTTATGTGCTGTTTATGGCGACGAAGCCTTAAAAGAACGGCAGTGTCAAAATTGGTTTGCCAAATTTTGTTCTGGTGATTTTCCACTCAAAGATGAAAAACGCTCTGGTCGTCCAGTTGACGTTGATGACGCCCTAATCAAAGCAATAATCGATTCGGATCGTCACAGAACAACACGCGAGATTGCAGAGAAACTTCATGTATCACATACATGCATTGAAAATCACTTAAAACAACTTGGCTATGTTCAAAAACTCGTTACACGGGTTCCTCACGAACTGAAAGAAACGCATTTAACGCAACGCATTAACATCTGCGATTTGCTAAAGAAACGTAATGAAAATGATCCATTTTTGAAACGACTGATAACTGGCGATGAAAAATGGGTTGTGTACAACAATATCAAGCGGACAAGATCGTGGAGCAGGCCAGGTGAACTAACTCGAACAACAGCAAAAGCTGATATTCATCAAAAGAAGGTTTTGTTATCAGTTTGGTGGGATTACAAAGGAATTGTCTACTTTGAACTCTTAACACCCAACCGAACGATCAATTCTGATGTCTACATTGAACAACTAACGAAATTAAACAATGCAGTTGAAGAAAAGCGGCCCGAATTGACAAATCGAAAAGGTGTTGTATTCCATCATGACGATGCAAGGCCACACACATCTTTGGTCACTCGGCAAAAATTATTGGAGCTTGGTTGGGATGTTTTGCCACATCCACCATATAGTTCTGACCTTGCACCATCTGATTACTTTTTGGTTCGATCTCTCCAAAACTCCTTGAATGGTAGAAATTTCAGGATTGATGATGATGTCAAATCGTACCTGATTCAGTTTTTTGCTAATAAAAACCAGAAGTTTTATGAACGTGGGATTATGATGCTGCCTGAAAGATGGCAAAAGGTCATTGATCAAAATGGGCAATACATTACAGAATAAAGTTATTTAGTTCCATGAAAAAAGTGTCTTTGATTTTCTAACAAAAATCCGCAATTACTTAGTTGCCAACCCAATACATGTGCCCCAGTTAGTTTTCCCAGATGTTAGATTGGTTCCTAGCTAGTTTTGCACTGAGAGAAATAATTACCAATACCAAGAAAATGTATTCTTGAATTTTTTCAAGAATACACATTCTTGATAAACAGTTGACATGTTGTAGGCACAAGAAAAATTTTCTTGAATCAAGAAAATATTTTTCCAATTCAAGAATTATATTCTTAGCTCCAGAAAAATGTTCTTGTATCAAGAATACATATTTCTTAAGCAACGGATTTCTTCGAACATGAAAATATGTTGTTGGTGATAGTAATTATTTCTCTCAGTGTGTAACGCACTCTGTAGTCTGTGCCCATCCAGATGTCCCAAGGAATTGCTACAATCTTGTTCAAATTGGTAATGAAGAATATGAAATCATGTGTTTTCTGTAAAATCACACCTATCAATAAGGTGACAATGTATTTTGACATGTAATCTCCAGTCAAGAATGTTGCTTTTGAATTTATTTTCATAAAATAATCCTGAGTGACAAATTGAAACGTTGGGGCTTCCTTCTATTCCTCTGACCGCGTTGATGGACTATCGATGTCACTGTGCGATCAGTCGACGCATGAAAAATCTACATAAACCAACTAAAGGTTGGGGTACAAAAGTCAAATTGGCTGAAATGTGTTATCCATTAGTCCCCATGTGGGTCCCATCTAGTATGGTAAATGGAACGCCCAGACAAATTTCTACCAGAGAAGAGGGTTTAAATCTAATCCACGACACAATCAAATAACCGCGAGATTTAGGATTCTGATTCTCGACACCTTGAACAAGTTTGAAAAATCAAAGAATCAATTATCAAGGTTCTGCCCCTGATCCTCGTCCCAATGTGTCCAAGTGAAACACAAACTCAAACGAGTTTCTAAAATGAATACCTACACCCAACGAGTGAAACGGGCAATTTATACTTTCATGCTCAGCACCCAATTCTAATTGATCGGAATCATGAAAATCGTATATATCACGATTACCAATAATACGTAACATCCACATAAATTACGTGCTCATTACCAATAACATTTACGTAACAGTTATGCAACTTGATAGGTTAACATAAGATATCCACGTATGTGCGCATTTATAGATTAGATTGAAGTATTTTCAATCGTGTCGGCGAGTCTGGGAGGTTTTTGAAATTTCCCCGTTATGTTTCTATGGAAGCAGTCCAGTTATACAGGATACCAAGATCGTGTACGGCCCTGACTGAATTAAAAGGAGTCATTCTACCGTAAGATAAATTTGCTATTGCGACGAGTGGGGCGCGTCGCACACACGCGGAGAAAGTGCACTTAGTTTATATATACGCGCGTACCGGGGCCATCGTACGCATTTTCAATATCGCTCTCTCACTTGATTTCAATCGACAATAGGAGAGAGCCGGCGAGTGGAGTCACCAGGAGTAAACAAATAAGAATCGGAAAGAAAGAAAAAGTGATCGAGATGACGCTTTTTATCGGCCTAGTAATTATTGCCGTTTGGACAGGAACAGCGGTCAGTGAATTGCGTGAGTACAAAATTTGCTACAAACACCCTGCGAGCGTTTCAAGGTTATATCGATTGATTCCTACCAATTGGATGGCAAATAGGATGGATGAATCTTCTTTTCTCGATTTATTGAAAAGATTGTGAATTAAGTTTCATGATTATTTTCCTTCCTCTGCTTGTTTTTATTCTTCCATTATCACTTCTGTAAACGTCGAGCGAGCTCAGAGAAGTGAATATTTCATTCAAACACGTTCACTTTCAAACTAAGAATGCGTACATACGTACAAGCTATAAACACACGCATAGTTCGTACAACTTTGAAGGTTGAAATCAGCGTTTTTTTTCATTTCGTTGTTTTGATTGATTGAAAATGTTACTATGAACCGTGGATTTACATTAAGAACAAAAAACCTTGAGTGATTCTTCAAAGATTCACAAACACTATGAATCTCTATCGCGAACATAGATCTCTGGATACAATTCATTGAAATGATCAATGAAACGACTTTCAGTTTCATCTTGATCCCTCTATCTCATGAGAATTGATAATCAAATTTCGAAAAATTTGTATTACATATTAAACATTGAAATTAGGTACATTGAGAATATTGCGATACTCTTCTGAAGTTTTCATGGAACCTTTTTTGGGTCCAACTTGTTCTCCATGGAGGATCTTGATGAACCGAAAAGCGACCAAGAATTCCGGATCCCCTTTGGTTACATTGTGGTGAAGAATTATTGTTTCAATTCAGTGATTTTTTTAGTTATTTCGTAATAATTTTCCGGGTTTAAATTTGGAAGAATATCAATAAGCATTTCAAGAACAGACTACAGTTTTTAGTTACCTTTTGATGAAAAAATTACACAAACGCAGCGTTGTCTTTCGGTCACAAATCGGTCATTATGTGATAAAAATCATGAAGTTTCTAAAACCAAGGCTGACAGTTTTTAGAAAGTTCAAAATCTCTTTTCATACAGTATTGAAATCGTGATATAACAATTAAATCTTCAACTAGACTTCTTCAGTATCACTTGTTGTGGAAATGCGGGTTAGTATCTTGACGCCAAGTACATAAAAAACAAACTGTAATAATTTGCGTCTGTCTCTGCTGCAATATCCAGTTCATAAATACTTGAAGTAGCTCCTACTACTTACAAAGTTTCTTTTGAATGAATTGGAAACGGGACTCTGATAGAAGTATTCCATAAAATCCCATTAAACACGTGTGAAGAATCAATACTATTAAATCCCATTGAAACCCTTTCGATTCCCCATTTGTCAATGAGATTCCGTATAATATTTTCAACAGGGGAGATACATACAATAAAAGATTAGAAAAAGAGGATTCACATTTGAATGTTCTTTGAATCTATCGATTCCCTCATATAATTATGCTCAACACGAATTTCTTTGTATCAACCGTTCTTCACGATACTTTTTAGCTGCCATGAAAGCTTTCAATCTAACATTAATCGGTTGACATTTAAAGTTAGACGCTATTACCGTTTATCTCTCCTTCTTAAGAGGAAAACGTGGCGTTCGGAAATGGTTAGAAGTGATTACGCTCGCTACCACTCAGTCACGTTAACGTATCTCCGAATTTCGTAGCTATACTCATAGTCAGTCGTATCTCAACTCCCTATTTTAATGTGTGTCGTAAAAGGATTGCGTACGGCTGATAGAGACTTGGTATGATTTTGAAGTATTACAAAACTTGTTGTGGAACAACATTCAAACTCGAGTTTGAACAAAAGTTTTATAGGGTTCCACACGAAGACATGATTATAAATCTTCTATGATTATCCGATATGTGTGATTCATTTTTTCTGGTCCTTTTTTATCCACTCCAGGTAAAATATTTACACCTAAGATACATATTCGATTCACACGAATATTAGAGGATATTAAACAAATCTTCAGAAGGACTCTATTCAGATGACGAAGTTCGGCGCGAAATATTTATTGAAACAACAATGTGAGTTTATTGTAAACACGAAAAATAATTCACCATGGTAGCTGAGAATTAACTATCTAGCTATTTCGTCCATTTGATATTTGGATAGCCAAAAACATCACTGCAACAGCTAAATTTTAGCTACTATATAGCAATAACTTTTGTTGCTGCAACCAGAAAATAGCTACCGTAGCTAATTCTTAGCTATCCGAACATCAGCAACAATCTTTTTTTCCGTGTACGACTCCTATTTGATCGCGTATCAACGATGTAAACATCGAATTTGACTGTGCAGTGCAACAATCACATACAGTAAAACCCCACAATAAGAACACTCACCTTTTTTATTTAACGCAAGTCAAGAACCGTTCGAATGAAGAAGAGGGTGCGTGTTCTTGTTGATGTTTGACCGTATTTCGGGCCATTGATAAAAAATTGCACAATATAATGGAAGATTGTTCATAAGACGATACAACTACTGGAATTCAAGTTCACACGGGGAAAAAACAAATTGCTGTGTCAGTGAAATCTGATTCTGCTGGAGCAGCAAATTGTTTGCCGTGACAACAAAGTAATTGTGATCACAGTAATCTTGTTATCCATGACAGCGACTTTTCAGCTGTGGCAGCAAAAACTGTTGACTTTTCTAGTCATACTTGTTCGCTATTCTATATACAATACCAAAATTTGCTGGAGGAGCAAACATTTTTTGCTGTCGCAGCTAAAGAATCGCTACCGTAGCTAACAAGATTTCTTTCTTCTTAGTGCATATACAACCTGCCCGGAAATTCAGCATCCCGCCCACGATCTCGCATAGTTCCGCAAACAGTCTTGTGAATAGTCTCACAAAGAATCTCGGATAGTCTTGGAAATGATCTTGCAAATGGTCTCGGTTATAAAACAATCCAAGATATGAATGAGATCTCGCCAATAGTCTCACTGACAGTTCACCACAGTTTATTTTCAGCTCTCCGAATATTCCCAGACAACATTGAGAGTTCTAAAAGAATCCGCAAAGAATTCTCAGATGTTTGAAAGAATTCTCAGATGTTCGAAAGAATTCTTCAGGAGCACCAAAAGTAATCGGAAGAATTCTGGTAGAATATATTCAGAACTCTGAAATGTCCAACTAATAGAGCATTTCTTTTTCCATCACATTAGAATTAATTATGAATTCATTAGAGAATTCTTTGAGAACATTGGAAGTGGAAATAAAGAGCAAATTAAGACTTTTCCAGAAACTCGTTTCTTTAATAAAAGAAGGTATTCTGAATTTCAAATGTATCTGTTGATTGGAAAGTTTCATAAATTGGATAATATAAAATTAGTTTACATTGAGTACATTGAAATCAATAAACAGTTCCATCCAAGTATTTAGATGATTTTCTATTCGTTTGTTATCAAATATTTTTTCCTGCCTGCACATAAGAAGGATTTATATTTGACATTGGAATTTGGGAGAATTCAACGTACATTCTGATGTATAAGAGTTTAGTTTTGATTTTGGACAAATTTTTGTTTCAAAATTATTCTCCAAAGAAGTGTAACTGCGATCCCTATGAAACTATTGTCAATTTCAGATGTCAGTTATTTTCGAAATATTAATATTTTGAATAACACAAATCTCTATAGAGAACATTTCAATATCTCTCAGTATACTAATGAAATCACCCCCCGGAACGTTTTATTTGAGGTTTTTGATTATTCATTTAATTTTTCGTATTGATAACGATTATTTATTACAATTCTCCATAAAAGCATGAATATTACCGTGATAAAAGAACATAAATTACTTGAATCTTAGGGGGAAAAGAAGAAATTTCAAAAAGATATTTAAAACTTCCGCCAATAAGGTGGTTTAGCTTGTACGAACTGAAAAACATATGATCTTATTAGCGCCATCTACATTCTCAACGAATCCGCAAAGAATTCTTTCGGATTAGATAGAAAACACCGCACGAGTCAATATCATTGGACATTTGAGAGCTCTTAAACCGCATTTGAAGAGTTGTTTTCGAACATTTTACAAACTCCCTAAATCATTCAGAAGAATTCTTTGAGAAATCCATACGTTCTAAATGAATTCTGAAAGAATTCAATGCTGAGAGTTCTGGAGAAGTTCATGGTAAGAACTCATATGGCATTCTTTCGAAACTGTCTCGCTGTCTGAGTTAACAACATCATTTTTTCCCGTGAAGTTGTCAGGCAAACTCATGATAGAGTTGGGAAAAAGAATACTAAGTTGACATATAGTATATTCAATTTTTTTAATTTACTGATACTTTGCGTGGAATTCGTGGAAACCTCACGCTGCGCGGAGCCATATTAGCTGAATTTCATCTATTATAACTAAATATCTTAAAATCTACGGGCCAACTTATTTTCTTTGCAATATTAGCCAAAATTTCGCTATAGCAACTAAAATTTAACTATGGGAGCCAAAAAGTGGCTGCTCATCTCGCAGCTATTTAATTACTTTTCTCGTGTGAAAAGATTGTCAACATGAGTCAAAAGAATCAAATGGCTAGCTCGACTAGCTCACGTGCCATTGGAAGGATTCTACTGCACCCGACAGTTTCCTGCTAGAATTGACAACCTGTTCCTACAAACAATGATTATTGGTGTTTTAATTAACTGCTAATGTTCCTACAACGCTGATGAGGAGTCCTTTAGGACGCCCACAATCGTATTCACTAGTTTAGATCTGAGGCCCTGTTTGGAGTGATTTTGTCCAAAATAGAGCTTGAGAGGATCCATAGCTCACTGTAAAAAAATTTCACCGGAAAATTCCAGTACATGTACTGGAAGTCATTAACCTGTACATGTACCGGAAAGTTTCAGCACATTTGTACTGCAAAAATTCAGTGCAAACGTTATGGAATTCCCGCATCAAAACTGGAAATTTTCTGAGCCTCGGTACTGGAATTTTTCAGTACACGAGCTGGACTTTTCCAGGACATGTACTGGAAAATTAATGCTGAAAATATCCATGAAAATTGAAAAAAAATTGCTCACGCAAAGTGATTTTGCAGGGTCCTTGTGTTCCAAGATGATTGAGAAACTTTTGATCGTTCATTTGGATGGACAGAAACTCATGTCTACCTAACAGGATTTGAACCCACACTTTTCTACCTGCCTACCAACTGAAACCTAAGACCTAACCGATGAGCTATAGCGCGACATGTTGGAAGGCCAGCTTGGGTTACTACATATGCTTCATATCTAGAACACAAGAGGATAAGTCTTGGAAAAACCTCATATATCAATTTCATTGGCTACAATTACAATTATTATTCAAAATCTCAATCAGGAAATTTTTAATATAAAGACTTGAAATTTTTCCTGCCAGAAATGACGAAGTCCAATAGGAGTGGAAAATTTCAGTGCAACAGTGATTAAATTCCGTTGCATAGCAACTGGAAAATTCCATCACACGACCTGAAAATTGCAGTTCAAAACCTGCATAATTCAATTGCATAGTAACTGGAAAATTCCATCACAAAACCTGAGAATTGCAGTTAAAAACCTGTATAATTCCAGTATACCAACGATTAGGTTTTTTTTTCTAAATTCCAAATTTTTTCTCAAGTCCTTTTTGAGGGAATATTTTTTTTTGGTGCACAAGAACTATAAAATTGTAGTACGAGCCGGTAAAATTTTCGCGAAATCATGGCAAAATTTCAGTACATCATCTCAAACTTGAAAATTCCAGTACAATGACTGAATTTTCAGTTATGCTTGGTAAATTTTCAGTAACGTAACAACAAAATCTCTGTACATGTACTGGAATATCCATATTCCAGTACTAGCACTGGAAATTTCCAGTCCAGTTGCACAGTAAATTTCCAGTTTTTTTTTACAGTGCTGATATCAATTTTGTATGAATGCATCAAGGATCATTGCGCTGTTTCAATAATTGAGAGTACATGGATCCAATTTGAACTGGCTGATACTATAAACAAGGTTCCTAACTTTGCATTATTGAAAGCTCATCTGATGCAACCCCAACCAGCTGCACTCAGCTGAGACTAGTTGATGTCATATGTGCTGTTGCACGAGCCATTATAGTCTCCATACTGCCGTGCTGAGCCGAAAGGCCGTATTTCAAAAAAATCTTTCTCGGTTTTTTACATATTCATATTCGAATAGGTATTTTATGTGTGTTTCAATTCAAGAAATCTTTACACCATTGAGAACTATTTGAAAAATCGATTTAGAAGTTTAAATGAAACGCTTGATATGTCAAAACATCAAAGTGTTGACATACGGGCTTTTGGCTCAAGACAACCCTAGTTGGAACAAAATGGTCTAATTTGATCATTCCAATCACTCAATCTACAAGTCACCCCCTGATGGATAATATTTAGAAGAAACGGCAATCAGATTCATTTATTATAACATATATTCTCCATCTAAGACAGTATCGGGAGTCCTCTTGACGTTTTAGAAATATAACCTTATTGCTTCTGAACGTCTTGGTCCCGGACATATACAGCTTAAAAATCATAGTTTCCATTAACAGAGTAGGGACATTGCCAAGAATAGAAGATAATCGCTCCGCATTTATTCAATAAATTACTATATCAATATAAATCTCCAAAGACTTCAGAAAACTTCCGATGCTATACGGTATCAATGACACAATTAATTTCTTTCATATCAATGGAAAAGATCTCGCTAGACTTTGGAAAATAATCTTGAATCTGCTATATCATATGGATATGGCAATTATAAAACTTGACATCCGAAATTTATTTCATTACCGAGTCTATGAAATCTACAGGAAAATACATTGAATTTCAAATCAACACCTCCTACGAAGATTGTTGCAGCTCATGGATTTTTCCGAAGATTCCTTCGAGGTTCGATATCAACTCGACATCCTCATCCAAGAAATAAAAAGATATCTATTAGTGTCTAGAAGATGTCTCAAAATCATGGGAGATATCTTGGAAGACTTTTGTGAAGATATCTTCCCGACATCTAACAGATGTCTTATGCAACAAATTTCAACAAGTTTTAGATATCTCAAAAATATCTTGCACAAGATATTTTTTAGACACACTGACCAACACATCTTTTAGATGGTTCCAAGATATGTTTTCGATTATTTTGAGATATGTTTTAGGAATGTGGAAAACATCTTTTACATGCGTCAAGATTTTTTTTGATTCTTTCAAAATACGTTTTAGATATCTTTGAGATGTTTTCTTGAAATCATGGGACATCCCGGACAGTACAAAAGAAGTACTAATGAGTAAAAAAAACATGGCGTGACTTTTGCCCTTCTTACTTAGACAATTCTTAAGATGCGTAACAGATATTTTCAGAAACTCTTTCGAGATGTCTTTTAGATTATGCTGATTCGACATCTAAAAGATGTCTTTCAGAAATACCTCAAAGACGTGTTCCTGACGTTTCTTTAAGATATCTCAAAAATATCATTTCGACATATCTTGAAGATATCTCTTTTGTGATGTCATTTAGATATCTAAAAGACATCTCTTCGATGTATCTAAAAGATGTCTTCAAGACCTTGGGTGTTTGTTGGGCAGTTCCTTGTTGGATCGAAATGAGTAGTTTTGGAATGAATCACTAGCTGATAGACTCTCTGAGAAGAACCAACGTGATGATTCCGTGGCTCAGACAGACTGAAGATATCACCGAAGTTTCAATTGTTTATTGAAATGAATTGTTAATTAAATGTCAACAAATTTGAAAATATGAAATTCTCAATTGGAATTGATATGAATACCAATCAGATTTTAATCGGAATTATGCACATTGAAGAAGAATGCATCTGACTGAAATGAGTTTGATTTTTTAACCAGGTATTTCTCGATATGGTTTCTGGATAACACGTTTCATTTGAAGAGATCAATTTTGTGACGTGGGTGTCCATAAAACAACATATTTTCACACCGCACGTGACGATTTCTTTCCGATGAACAATTGAAACTTCAATGATATGACTAGAAGAAGTCACGTACAAGTATGAAACATGTACACGGAGAAAAATTCGACTGAAAAATATAGTTATTTTCAACAGAATCTAAGAATATTCCGTAATTTTCTTGAAGAAAAATGAAAAACAAAGAATAATTAACAAAAGGTGAACAAAAGTATGAACTTTCTAAAAATTGAGCAAGCAATTTCACTATTTATTTTCTTGAAATTAATCAATTTCTTTTAAAATGTCAATTTTGTTGAGGAAAATTCTACAAAAATACAAACTTTTTGATCATCTCAGGAATTTGAAACCGAGTTGTTTTCACTCAGGTGATGCTGAGAATACAAATCGAACAGTATTCTCCAAAAATTAGCGATCCCACATGAAAACTTTTCGGATTCACATTTCAAATCACATATTTATTGTACTCCAGCACTTTTTTTTCTTATACCAAACACTTGTCATAAATGTGTTTCATACGGATCCAGATAACAAGTTTAAGTGTCAAAAACAGATTCATCAAATCTGAGAGCACTTATTCGGATGGAAAAACTCATTCAACATTGAACGTGAACTGACTAGAATAGATCCATCAAACCAAACTCACTGAAACTTTGATTGGCCCGATAATCAGATTAATTTTAATCTAATTTCGAATATTTCCACTGTTCTTCGTACAACACATTCCTCATACCCATGTGAAAACAATTAATTATTGAACGTGTTTCATTTTTAGCCTGTAAGTTTCCACGTCTTAGTAAACATCGAAATGCATCTATATACTGAACACTTGCCTCATACATTGACGGTAAAAAGGAGAAAAAAAATTAGTCATCGATCGCTGGTACCGTAATTTCACTTTCTATAAGAATCCATGCGCGTGCGTACTTTCGATTTCAAGCCGCTGGCGCCAAATGCCTTACGAAAGCCTATGTTGTTGATTTTAACTTGTGATGCATATAATTTCATCATTAACATGATATTATGTGACGGCATATGCAATTAGATGACTGTGGTACGTGAGAGGAGTTATTCTGGATTATATTAAGTTCGATTTTAACGTTGAATTACTTTTCTGCCTAGCTCCTGGTGTTGTGGCCTGTCCAAGAACGAATAACTTCGAGCAGTATAACAAATGTGTATTGAAACAGCTCGAAGCCATCACACCGTATCTCGCGAAGGGTATACCATCGTTGAAACTACCGGCCCTAGACCCGCTTTATCTTCCATCACTGACAGTTGATAGAAATCTGGAATCATTGAAGATCAAGGCCAATATGAGTCAGATTCGCGTTCTTGGTGGTACGAATTTCCTCGTCGACGAACTCAAGGCCAATCCTAACGATCTCACGGTAACGATCAGAGTTCAATTACCCTACGTTCATGTGACTGGAGATTATGACGTTCAAGGTAGACTTCTACTGCTCCCGCTGAACGGTGTTGGCACTTTCAGAGGCAATTTCAGTAAGTATCGATGTTCCTTCGTTTTAAAACAATTCTGGATTTTAATGTGATTTTGCTATTCCCAGCTAATACGCAAGCTTTGGTGAACGCCCATGCTCGAGAAGTCACGGACAAAAATGGCATTGCGAGGATCGAGATCGACAGATTGGTCACAAAAATCAGAGTGGGAGATGGAAACATTAAATTGAAGGCTCCCCCGAATCATGCTATCGCTGGTGAGAAATTTGAAAATTATAATACAAAGTTGATTTTGTAGTTTCAACTCTGATTGGAACCCAGCAGGAGGAGACAAGGTCACATCTCATAAAAGATCGAATTAGTTTTAGTTGGAGTAAACTAGTTCCAACCAGACCAAGTTTGATTTTAGAACAAATTCTAGTTGCCGCTTCAAATAAAAGCAAGATTTCGGTAATAAATATTCTTTCTATTCCAGCGGACGCGGCAGCACAGTTCTTCAACTCGAATCCCAGATTAGTTCTGGATATAGCTAGTCCAATAATCGAAGACACGGCCGCTACGGTCAGCAGAGCGTTAGCAGCGAGAGCACTTGGAGTCCTCACCAAACAAGAACTCGTTCCTTAGTGATTAGATCGATTTAATAGTAAGATTCGTTATTATACTTCACAAGATTATCATCACCGCACAACGTATCGAGAAATGAAAATCTCTCTTGGATACTCTCGCGGGAGTGAAAGGACTCGAAAGTATTTTGTCTCGAATGAAATTATTCGATCGATATTCTAATCGATGGAGAAAAGTATTGTAAAACGTACTGTTAGAATATAGAATAAGAGAAAAATGTGATATGCGTGCAAGAAGATTTGATTCAAGAATGAACAACAATTAAAAATGTATCATAAGAACTCTCGAATTTTGTGAAAAAAAAACCAATAATCATTCGACTCGTCAATCGAGATACTAGATAATCGAAATGCGAATGAGTGATACTCTCGAGATCGAAAGTGTGCGTGGAGATTTCCTCTCGCTCTGTCAGCTGTACAAGGTGAGGTTGATTGCAAAAAGTTCAGCAAGAATACAGAGAGTTGTTATGATGAAACGAGTATGTCATTGTTGTATATGCAATACGGTTTGATTATCGTGATAATATCTACGTTTAGAAAGATGATTTATTGATATTCTCGTATCTCTGATATTTAATATATTGAATATTTATTCCAGAAGAAATGCTCGAAGGTTGAAATTCTTTTCTTAGATTTTTCAAAACTGTAATTGATAGTCGTGACTTGCGTTACTTCGATCAAGATGTGGGGAGAATTCATCAAGTCCAAAGCATTCGAAGATTTTCTCTTTGTCATTCAAAGATGGAAATGATGTCCATCGCCTCCCATGAAACAATGTCTGCGAAGGAAATTCGATCGATTCGATATTTTTTAAAATATGTGTATTTGACCAAGAAGGAATTCAAATTGAAAATATAAGGACAATTTTGATGAGATTAATAGGAGTGTGATTGAATCTCCCTGACAACTCCTTTAAAAGAGGATTTTGATAAATCAGTGATTTGATAGTCAGGGAATTGACATGCAAGTCACTTCTCTTTGAATTCAACCAACTATTCTTCATTCATTTGTATCATTCATTATTGATAATTTTCAAATCTGATCGAAGTTGTTGCAATTAGATGTCATAGGGTTTCAATTTTGTCAAGACTTTCAAATCAAATCAATTGAAAAAATCGCTTTTTACGATCCATATTTCTAAAAAATGTAATGTAAATAAATTTTATTATTTTTGGTACTGTTTGTCAGTTTCTTCTTCCGTATCTTCTACTACTCTTCCCATTCTCTGGCTCACTGTTGAAAAATCCTTTGATGATTTTCTCTCAATTTGAATCTCTTTGAATTAGATCTGTGATTGGAAACACAATCTATTCGGAGAATTTATTTGATTTCTACACGGTTGGATATTGCGGTACGAATTTTAATGTTTTTTGCAGGAAGTTTTTTCTCAAATGCGAATTGAATTACATCCCCGCTGAAAGAATCTCATAGATGGCCAAATACCGCTATAGAATCTCAAATATTCTCATAAAATTTCATCAAGTTTTATAGTGGTATTTGGTAGGGCTTCGCACGAGACGCGCGTGAAAGAAAGATGAAATAGTTACCAATAATTATTCCGATCTCTTTTAATAAAAGGACGATCGGAATAATTTGAGAGTATGAATGGAATCAATGGATTGAGGTGGAACCTTGATCATTCGAACAAAATCAGCAGAGATATATGTTATATCCAAATATGCAACGAGATCTGAACCGAGACCGATATCGAGACTAGTCCCGAGACTGAGAGAATATCTTAGTTCTCTTCTTCGAGGGAATGGGAATTTCATGTGATTTTGTGACACCTCAGGTAGAACCTTGATTTCGTTCAAAATTTTTGCATCTTAAATTTTTAGAACAGTAAACATAGATCATTTTTCAATTTAAGACGAGAGTCTCGTACGAAGCCCTAGTATTTGGATACCCGTGTATCACATTTTATGAAACGTATGAGTTTCTATGATATTTTTTCCAGTGGAATGTACATTGAATAAACAAAATTGATGTACGTAATTGAAAAAGAGCTTCCTGACTTTTTGAATCAAATGTAACAATTTCGAATTGGTTTTTCATTTTTTCTCTGTCATGGAATGGAATACATTAAATTAATCGAAATACCAGTTGAAACATTCTGGGACTCCTTTCTCTCTATCTTCAAAATGAATTTCAACAACCAAAATTTGGAAAAAAATACTGGGATGATTTTATTTAGGGGTGCACACGATATTCTCGTCGAGACTGAAAAAGAATACATCATCTTAATTTAAACGTGTTCCAATGAGGTATCCACCGCACAGAATTCCGACTTCGTATCTAATGAAACGGAATAATCGATCATTCCGATTTCATAAACAAGATCAACCAAGATATGCTTCCGGTATCGTTTGTCAGTCTCGTCTCGTCTCGGTGCAACGCTCAATGCAGATGTCGATATAGATCTTGATCATTTTCATTTGCAAGATCAAAACCTGTCACGAATTTGTTCCGTCTGATACGAAGCTTCAATTGAGTTTAGTAAACCATGTCTTACAAACAGTAGAATGATGAATATACATCATTTTCCAAGTTCTTGACGCGAGTCTCGTGTGCACCCCTAATTTTATTCATTTGAGTATTCAAATTCGCATCGAATTAATTCAATTTTGCGCATTTGGCTCCTTTCATATTTATTGGAATTTGTCAATACTCGTGTAATAAATAATATACATATTGTACATGGTCGTAACTTATCGTATGATTATCGATGTTACGAGACTCAAACCATTTCAATAGCACTTCAACAGTACTTTGGATCTTAAAACGGTTCGTGTGTGTTTTTTGGGTGGTTCAACACGCTAAGTGCGCTTGTTATTCCACTCCTTTGTGTTTTGTTTCCGTTATTCTTCAGGGAATAGTTCATTATATGTGAATGATTTGGTGATTTTGTTGGCAACTTCTGTGAAAAGATCGGCTAACGATGATTCCAGAACTGGAGTCAATTCGTCCAAAAATAAAGCGCTGTTAGCGTTCAATATTTCGTTGCTGGCTGCACCTATTTGACATGAGAAGAAAGAAGGCACAATTAGATTTTGAAGTTTGCAATTCATCACTCATTATGAGTTGTAGTATTCATACTGCTAATGATTCAACTTGTGGAGTTGAATGTGCCTGTAAAGTGTTTGCAACATTGACAGATTCTCTCGCGCTAGTTTTCGGGAGATAAGAATCCTGGCGGAAACAATTTCTCATAATTTCTCTTGACTGTTTTTCATAACTTCTCATAATTTATCCTGAAATCTCATAATTTCTTGAGGAATTGGGACTGTTTTATGAGAAATATTTTATCATGAAAAGTCATAAGTTAGAATAATGTTTCTCATAAATTCTTATGAGATCTCATAATTTTTCTGGAAATTTTCTCATAAAAAATCATAAATATCCATACTTTCTTCCATAATTCCTTCAGAAATTCAGACAGTGCGATGAGGAATTTTTCCTCATATTTCCTCATAATTGGTTCATAAAATTCCGAAATTGTTTTAAATTGCGATTTTCTTATTTTATTATTCTTGCCTCAAACTTCAATATTTCAAGAAAAGCGCTCGGTATGGTGACGCTGTTGATGCAGAGCAAACATATATGTTGTAAGTTATGTTTTATTGGAAGGTGAAATTAGTTTGTTTCAGGATTTTCTTACAACTCCATCCAGGAATTTTGTTTACTGTTCAAATAAATATAACCAGTTGGAAGTCTTCCAACTCTTCATCAGCACTCTTGAGCTATGAGAAGTTATGACTTCTTATGGAAAAGATTGTTTTTATGAAAAATTAAAAACATTCAAGTATCGTGTAAAAATATGAAATTTTATGACAAATTATGATTTTCAATGAGGAAATATTTTTCATAACGATGGTCCCAATTCCTAGAGAAATTATGAAGTTTTGAGAGTTTTTATGGAATTTAATGCAAAATTATGAGATTTATGAGACAAGATGAGAAACTTTTTCGCCAAGGAAACCTCTTCAAGAGAACTGGGAAGAAAAATTCGGAATCTAGCTTCGAAAAGAGCAGAATTTTGAAAAATCTTTTGAACAGAAATCTAAACTTATACAAAAAAAAGAACTAGGGGTAATATTAATATTTTCGGAGTGTGTGAAATACATTCACTTACCAAGAACTGGATCTCCACCGAAAAGATTACTCATATGAATGCTCGATTTTCCAACTTTGATCGCCAATTTCATTCTATCAAAGCTCAAATAAACATCATTGTCCCTGAACACCTTTTTCCCTTTCATCAAGACGTCAGAAGAATAATTAGCTGGAAATTACAATCACGATCAATAAGGAGTTTTGATAAAAGTCAAACCTATTGGCATACTCACTAAAATTTCCAGTCAAATCACCATCTCCGGATAATCTGATTAGCAGCAGTCTTGCGTCGATCTCATATTTCCCTTTAAAACTCAATCTTTCAAAGCTCACTTTGAACGTGAAAGTCAAGTCCTCGATATTGGTTTTGAGGTCGTGAACTTTGAAAGTAGAGGGTCCGGTGACCTACAATTGTTCCAAATATACAAAATACGCGTGATGAATGTCATGAATGAAGTCATAAAAGTGTCAAGGTAATCAACCTCCTAACACTGAAGCCCTTGTCTCGTTTCAAAATTTCATACAAAAATAAGAAAAAAGTCAAAACCAAAAAAAGAAGATCGCATAATTTACCTGTATGTCCGTGAGATTGACATCCAACCTGGCACCTTCGGGACCTCTCAACAGGCGTACTTGTTTCAACACCAAGGGTTCGATGGGTGGCGCTCCGAGTTCAGGAATTCCTGTTGCTAATTTTTCTCTTAGTTGTTCGATGGAGTTTGTGATACATTTATTGATTTTGGGATCTTTCCTTTTACACACTTTGATGTATGGTGCTGAAATGATGATTGAAATTCTATAAATTTCAGAATTCCATAAAATATCTCGATTCAGAAAATTCATTTTGAATTTGTGATTCAGTTCGGAAAGATAATTTGAGGTTGATAAACCCCTAATTCACGATCACATGTAATGAAATTCAATAGAAAAGTACTGACCCAAGCAGCAACAGAATTTCAAAGTATATACGGAATAGAAACGTTCGCAGAATGTACGGATGAGACTGTTTTAAATATGCTCAGAACGTACATACTACATTTGAAATGTACGATATACATTCAATCGACGTTCAATCAACGTACCGTTGTATGTTCGATTACATACGTTCGATGAATATACATAGCACCTATAAAACGGTCTCATTCGAATGTGCATAGAACATATTTCGAATATTCGAAGAACGTTCATAGTATACTCTAGTGCTACTTGGGGAGTCTGATCAGAATCAACTCCCACTGAAAAATGAAATTTTTCCAAGCAATCGACTGATAAACATTCACAAGAGACTAATGTTACATGCATTCTTTTGCTAGCGGCATAAATGAAGCAATTAGACGTAATTGAAATCGATTGAATTGATTGATTGATAACCTACACCGCTTCATCCTTTGATTTTGTGTTTTTTTCAAACCTTGATGAGTTCAGTAGATAGAATGTCATATTGAAAGAAGAGATATGAAAGATAATTGAGAGAAACCAATGACTGGTTTTTGCAATGTTGCAACGGATGCTTTCAAACAAAAAATAAATCATACGTCGTGAGTAATAGTCTAAAGACTAAGAGACGGAGCAGATGACTGATTATTCAGAATTGCAGTATTTAATACCAAACAAAAAATATGGTGGAAGAAAATATGCATTTACAAAAGTTTATCCTTTCTATGAATCGATGAATCGATGAACGAAGCCTCTGATTCATGCACTTTGAAATTCAGTTCATTCTATTCGCAAAGCGTTTTCCTTAACATGCAAACATTGTTGTCAAACAAAATAGCGAATTACGTCTTGCGTTTATCCTGCCATTGAGTTCAAGGTTACGCGGTGAACGCTACTGAAATCTAAATTGCAGAAATTCCGAATACTCTACATTAAGTGGAACTTAATAAACATTTCGTGTCTTGCAATATCTTTTAGACAAGTTTAAGAAACCTTACGCAACACTTTCAGATATCTTTCAGATGTCTTTCAAAACATCTCCGAAAATATCTTCGAAGGAACCCATACAACCAAAATTTTGTTTTATCTAAAAGATCTCTTGGGCGACAGTTTTCACTGTCTTCAAGATGTCTTAGTTTAAGAAATCTAAGAGACATCTAAAAGAGATCTCAAGACATCTTTTAGATTTCTTAAGCGAGGACATTTTAAAAACAGTGAAAACTGTTGCATAAGAAATATTTTAGATATCCAGTAGGAATTTTTTAGAAAAAGCAAAATTTTTGCTGCATGGGAAGTTTTTTTGAAGACTTTTTATACGAGAAAAAATTGAAGAGATCATTCAAAATTGGTTGAATCAATGAGAACATTTGTGATTCTAACTGAAACAAATGAGTTTATATGTGTTCACAAGTTAAATAGTTGTTTCAACTGATCTTTTACACATATGAAGAGTGTGATACATCTAAAAGTGTAACGTAAGTTCGATACAATTTTTTTCCAATGAACGAAATGTTGTTGAAGTTTGAATCGTTTATTGAAACGAATTAATGATCGAATGACAAAATACTCAGTTCTTGGAGGCCCAAAATCTTGCAGTACATTTTTTAAAAGATGTTTTCATTCCCAAGGAATAAATCACGGAGAAAAAAGAATTCGCTATGACAGCGAAACCTGATTTTGCTAGGTACCTTTTGCTGGATCAGCAAAGTTCTTGCTGTGACAACAATATATTTGCTATCACAGCAACCTTGTTAGCTACGCCAGCAATTTTTCAGTTGTGGCAGCAACAAATTTTTTATCTCCCAGCAAAATTTTGTTTGCTATTCTATATATAATACTAGAAATTTTGCTAGTCCAGCGAAAAATTTGCTGTTTCAGCCAATTATATTGCTCTCTCAGCAATTCAGTTAACTGCGGTAGCCAATTTTTAGCTAGGTTAGTAAAAAAATTTTCTATTTTATATATAATACCTTGATTCGTTGCGTCAGCAAATTTTTTCTCTCCGTGATCCAGAAACATAAATAACCGTGATTCATCAGATTTTGCACTGAGAATCCAATTTTTTGGATTGAAAGGAAATTTTCTTTGCCCTCGTTCTAATAAATGTTTTTTTCAATGGAAAAATTTTCCATCACATCGAAACAAAGAGTTTTCAAATTGAGACAGAAATATATTCCTTCTCGAATTCGGAGCATATAATTTCAATTCATCAAAAAATTTTCTCATTGCAATGAACTATCTTCTCCATTGAAAACAAGATTTATCATAATGAGGGCGAAGAAATTTTCTTTAAATTTAAGAAATCGGATTCTCAGTGTGCGAATTAGAATTTTTATCTCGTTTCTATAAACGATTCAAACTTCAACAACATATTAATGAAACGGTTTTTCTTCTCATTCATCGAAATAATATTTGATTGATTCAAATAATCATTTTATAGATACCATTGAGTGGAATATAATTTTGTCTCAATAGCTTTTTTCTCTCAGTGTGTTGAAGCGCTCAATTGTAGGCGAATTATTCGGAATTTTTTTTGGAATTCATTGTTATAAATTGTAGATCAAAATCCATTAATGAGCCTTCAGAGTCCCACAAATCGGGTTTACCTTCTGTATATTCAATAGAAAGGTTTGGATAAAGTGAAATTCGTTCTTGCCGTTGGAGGAATGAATGTACAGCGTAAGGTGAGTCCAAGTTTTGTTGAACTAACAGTATTTGAAAACATTTTGAATTTGTTGTTCTTGATTCGAATACTCACGTAATGCACCAAAGGCCTCCCGAAGTAGTATCACAAGCAAGCTGGAAAATACAAGATCAGAATCAATGTTTACCCATTGTTTAGGTAATTTGACTTGAGCGGAGTGATTAAAAACTTTAATGAGTTTTACTGTTCCATAATTATCAAAGAATTCTTGAATCGACATTGATATCAACGACCCACACAGCACTCGTTGTTCACAAGATATCTTAATTCAGAAATAATTAAGAACAATGCAAGAAAATTTCTTAAAAGTCTTGAACTGTTCTTACTTCCAAAAGACATCTTTCAGGAATTTCTGAAAGTTTTCTGAAAACGTTTTTGGAGATATCTTTTAGAAGTACGAACAGTTTGAGATTTCTAAAATATGTCTATTCATGTTGCATAAGACTTCTTGCATTGTTCTCAATTATTTCTGGAGATATCTTTTAAACAACGAGTACATTCATATGTAAATCATATATAAGTCGAGAGTTTCCATCGAACGATTGTAACTTGTCCTTCCTACGGTGCATTGATGCTCGAAGGGCATATCTAGTCATCTGATGCCGAAATGAATATTCAATGTGATACACAAAGTTAGAATTTGTTAAGGTTCCATTTTATCGTTATTGGATTTTCCTTCTCTTCCAAATTATTTCGTCGATTAATTCAATACGTATGTATATATTTGAAGTGAAAGGTTGTTCATCCGTTTCCAATTTCATCCTTGAAGTGAACGAGGAAGTACATTTTGATTAACTAATCTTGGTATCGAATTGATAATTGAAACACAAGAATAATCATCAACTGTGTACAAAAAATCCGTTTTGAAGAATTCATTTGTAAATTTCATTGTAATAAAATTTCGGTGAATTCTCACTTGTTAGGTAAGACATAGGTATTTGTGAGAATGTATAAAATCATTTGTCGATAAACAAAACTTAAGGTTGTTACAAACACACACTTTGACGTCACCCACAAACGTAGCAAAACCAACCAACCAAAATTCCCATTGTGAAATCTAAGTGTTTGGTTTTGACATCCACGTAAATTTCTTCATGCAGTGGATGAGTTACCAGAATTTCATCTGCAACTTGTATCGCTATTTTATCAAATTCTATATAAACTCGACAAAGTTTCTATGAAAAAATATCGTGCATTACTACCAGAATGACGAGATTAGAATAATTTGGTTTCTCAGTAAATTTATCAGTTTTCAATATTATGAATAATCGTAATTAATAACGATGAATCAAATGGTCTTTGAGGTGGAGATATCAAGAACAATCACCTTGAGCAACCTCTCTCAAGTATACAACCTTGCACTTTATGAAGGGGACTCTATGATCATCGGCCTTAAGCCCATGGTAATAGAAGAAAATGTACACAAATTCTAACATCATTCTCATTCATTTTTTTCCCCATCTTTTGCCACGTTTGGGAATATTCCATTCCCAGAAAGAAATTACTCGTTATACTCACCAAAATTAGAAATAAAATTTGGAGTCACTTTTTTTGCTACTACATTTCTGCCGTCCAAAGTAAGAAGACCGTAGTAAATACATTTGACTTAAATTCGAGAAAATCAAGAAAAACTGTTTCCTTTCAAAATCAATAGAACAACTCATCATTTTTCAATGTCAAACCATTTCTAGGATATATGGAAGGTGCTCTGTTTGATTTCGTAGAAAAAAATTAGGATTTTTCATAACAACCATTAGTTTATGCACTCACGATTGTTTCTTGACCAAAAATACTTGCCACACGGAAAACATAATTTAGCTGCAGCAGCTAAGTAGCTAGCACGGACATGGACAGCCATTAAATTAGCTCCTGCAACTAAATTTTAGCTGTTACAGCAAAAAAATTTGCATTTGTAGTTAAGTTATTTGCGGTAACAGCTAAAATTTAGCTGCAGGAGCTGATTTAATGGCTGTCCGTGTCCGTGCTAGCTACTTGGCTACTGCAGCTAAATTATTTTTTCCGTGCAAGGAGGCCGTAACTAATCTTAAGGTCTTTCACCAAGGAACTGCGACCAAGCCCAGGCCACTTTCCAAAGCATGAAAATGGTTAACTACATCCAAATGTCGGAACTGATGCACGAAGGTAGTTACGGTTTTTTTATCAAGGGAATGGGCAATCGACTCACGGGATTTACAAGAGAAGAGAACCATAATTACATAGAGGTGATTTGATTTTGTATTTGGGAGTCTGCTTCGAAACTTTTGCCAGAGAGGAAGACCGTAAGTGCACTTACGGTGTTGTTATCTGGCAAGATGTTGACGTATTCGAATAACTTCCCATTTTTGTGTTAGTTACGGCTTTTTTTCTATAAACGTTTCAAATTTGATCAATTTTTTTGTACTTTGAACTGCTATTATTAAAAAAGTAATACGTTTTTTTTTCAAGATAAAAAACACAGTAAAATGTGGAATTTCTTCACGATTAAAATGATATGAAAAACTCATTGACGTCAAAAATGCGACTTATGGTTTTCTTGGTTTGGACGGCAGAATTGAAATGAATGCAGTCATAGCTATTCGTTAGCTACCACAGCCAGGATTGTGTAATTGCCGTGACAGCACACATTTTGTGATTGATACACGGAGAAAAGTATACGGTGACGGTTACTTACTATGAAGAATAGTAATTTGGTGACAGATATTTAAAAATTGTAACAATTACCATTCAGAATCGGAGTGAATGCGGTAAACTGTTTACATTGACATGGAAACAATAGGTCAACATCGTAATGATCACCAAATCGCGCGTCTTCACTCAATTCTTATCTTGAAGTTGCGACGAGAATTAGAATGAATGGTAATCAATCCTATATACTTTTCTCCGTGTATTCTTGGTGTGGCAGCTAAATGAGTAGTTGCAACAGCTGAAGAATAGCTCAAAACATCATTGCTCAAATTCTTATAGAAACTTTCAATTGTTCTCTGAGAAACGTAAAAAACACGTATAAAAGTGAGCACTAGGATCAGATTTTATATCTCTCGTATTATTGTCATGACATTCAAGAAGCAACTTTCTATTCAAACAGCTACAAGATCCAGTAAATGCATTTAGCATATTAACTAATTATTCAACTTTCAATTCTCAATAATCAATCATTCGATTGGAAAATGCTGCGAAATTCTTTTCCAGTTGAGAACAAAGTACAGTATTTGAAACTTTGATATGATTTTCACAATAATCCGTTACCAATTATGCCCAGCCTGGTCGAATTCATTTCATACCGAGAGTCCTTGTTTTTGTAAACACGTATACGTGTATATACGAAGTTTGCATTGATCGAACGCACGTATTTTATTTCCATGCAAAGCGAATTGGATTCGTTCCAGCGTACATCGTCTAGCTCACAATATGGATCTTCTAGGCTTTTTTGCTTTCTGTAAATCCTTGTGCGAACTATAATTATTCAAAGCAAAACGCTGTCCAATTGCTGGTGGCGATCAGAGAGATAAAAAATGAAATTATATCGAACATTAATCACGTGGGAAGAGAATTTATTTGGAATTTGGAAATTCTGAATAACGAGATCTCTTTCTGTCATTTGAATCGGAATAATCTATAATTGAGAGGATCTCGGCACAAATACGAATCGATTGGGGTGGATTGTTGGAGAACGTTCAATGATTTTTTCATCGAATGGAACTGAATGGTACTGTACTTGAAATTAAGAGTTACGAAGCGTATATCGATAAATCATTTATTCACTCTTTGAAACTTGAATAAAAGAGAAAAAGATCATCACGATTCGTGAATAAAGAATAATTATTCGTTTATAACGTTTGAACACTGAAAAACTTTGAAAAAGGTATTTCAAATTTCCACATTTAGAAAATTTCAAACATCATTTTCTCTTTTCCCTTGTCGAAGCAGAATATAAATTCATTGATATCACTCGTCGATTACTTTACACGAAAGCATCGTATATCTCTAAGTCAATTATCTTTCCAATATAATGTCAAAATGCAAATATCTGGGGTGAATGATTCGCCAATAAAATTATTTAAATTGTTTTTTGCGAGATGTAATTTGCATTACAAAATGTTCGCGTTGAGACTTGTGCGTATAGGAAATCAACGATACGAACACGTGTACGTCCTTACAGCTACAATGAACGAAGATATCAAAAAGTTTCAAAAGAACGTTCTAAAACTCATTTGCACCGCCGCGAAATCTCACTCGACGATCATCGTTATCCTTCACACTTGTAGATTATTCATGAGGATTTTGAGTGAATGAGAGATAGAAACAGAAATAAAAACAAAGAATCATTACCAGATTCGTGAGATTGAGATAGCGTGAAACATCGCGAACCAAAACGACGTTTGGAACGAAGAGGAACAAATACACAAACCACGGACGTACGATGTTGGATGTCGACTAAGTCGACGATCGGCTATCAGTTGGGGATGATGTGTGTGGAGAGTTTGACGAAAAAAAGAGGAGAGAAAAAAAGAAAGGTTGCCAAGTGGTAACAACATGGTATCGTATCGTATGGTATCGTATCGAATCCAAGTCTCCGGCCCGGATTGTGCATGCTCGTTGTACTATTGCATTTGGCCAGTCAGTCGATTACCTCGTGCCACTTGTCGGCCATTGGTCCTCACTTAGTTGTGTATTGCGGCAAATGAGCTGTGTTGAGCCCCGAGAGCAAACCTAAGGAGCTAAGAAGCCTATCAACGTATACAAAACGAGGATACGAGTGGAGAACGTGTAGCTAGCGCGAAGTATGGCCAAGTCTACCTAATCCTCTACGCTTCGGACATCGCCTTCTATCGCGTTCAAAACACCGACGAAGAGAAAGAATAATAATGATAACGATAATTGTCATTCGCGATCGAAATGGAGAAAATAACATTTGCTCTCGTTAGAAAAGTAAAAGCGGTTGGGAAAAGAAAGAAATGAAGACAAATTATAGATCATACCGAATCCACGAGGGTAACGAGATGAAAGTGATCGGTCATTCTGATGACGTGAGGTATGATTATAAACTACATTCATCAACGTTTTTCAATCCAAGATCGAGAAGATGAATTCTTGATCATTTTCCATGAGAATATCAAGAAATTTGTCTCCGCAAGACAATTTTGTCCATGTTTTCTCCTAACAATTTTTACAATACAAGAGAGAGAAATGTGAGAATTTGGCAAGGATAGGGGGAAGTTTCGAATAGATCAAATGAAGTTCGTAAAAGTTGGAAAACTTCGAATAATCTATCATTTTTGAAATGTGGATTTTGAATTTGGAACGCTTTAGTTTCCCCAACGAGATCTCCACCGATTTGACCTTACCGCGCCACGATAGCGTGAAATTCAATCGGCCTTGATCTATCCGGTCTTTTCTTAAATCATAATAAAATCTTTATGCAATGTATTGAATATTCAACAAAGTGTTGAAACTCATTGTGACTCTCATATAGAAAATTCCCCGAATGAAATGATATTCAATAATATTGAAAATTAATTTCCTTCGTGAGTCGAGGAATAGATGTAATCGATACCGTTCGAATATTCATAGAGAAGTGAATACGTGAGGTATTTGTTGATGAAAGAATCTTATTTTACTGGAAGGGAGATGGAATCTTATCCACGCTCATGGGCACATTCCTAACTCCATGATTATGTAACAGATTTCCCACTTCTTAGTTTTGTCATTAGTGGGGACGGAAACATTCGTTTGCATAAATACATGCAGTGAACCATGCCTCGTTTCAGTTGATCACACAGTGAAGCGAATCTATGGATGGTTCCGATGGGACATTCCCTAACAGAAATCACTTCAGTCGTTCTCTAGGCTTTGCAGAGCTTCCTCAGGCACTCGAGGGGGACTTGTAATGATATCCTAGAGGATTTCTGCTAGGGTCAGGGTGAAAAATTCTTCTCTCAAAGAGATTACGCAAAGAAATATCAGTCGAGCAATATCGTTATTCATTCTTTATAAAATATCTTGCAACAACATCACCAACGTTCTCATGCTTTCTCGTTGTTTTATAAAAATAAGAAATCCAAGATTCTTATCAACAAAAAGATGAATAAAAACCTAGCGTGAAGCTCACGAGGTTACTTTCAACAAAGCCCCACATCACAATTTTTTGCAGTTTTGTTGGAAGTATGAAAGCAAAGATCGATGCCCGATCGCAGGAAGATCTTACAATTTCGTAACGTGACATTGAAGTACACACGGCATTTTATGCTCAACTGTGCTTTCACTATCATGCGCATTGTAGTCAGTCTATTGACATCCATCCGATTTTTCCAAATTTGTCGTTCCTTTTTAGTAAGAATAAATAAACAAAATCAGAACACAAAATATAGCTTATTATCCTCTGTAATATTTTTATCATCTATTAAAAATTGTATTTAAAAATTCTAGCATTTCCAGAGGCTAAATAAATGCTAATTAGTTTTTTTCCTCACTCAATTCACGCGCGATAAAAAATTTGATGGTTAAAATGAGGACACAATGTGTTGAAATGCATACACGAAGGAAAAAAAAATACTCACAATTAATGAATAGCGATGAGAGAACGAATAAATTTCAGAACTACTGTTCTTATATACAGAGAATTGAGTGATGCCTTGATTATATCTTATCCAATCTCTGGTATTGTTTAAAACGAACTTGAAATTTTGCACAAAAGAGAATCTTTATGAGTCATAAATATTTTATTTCATAATGATCCATCAATCGATGTTCAAGTGGTATGAAAATTATTGTTCTCGTCGCGTTTGTAGATCATTATTGTCTCTCCAAGTGTCGAATGCCAACTAATACCGCACTGACAGTATCAGAGAGACACCCAATGTACCGAAGATTTACCTTGCATACTGAAAATCTTTTTATTGTTTTCTTGTATTCATACCTGACAAAAAACAGCACGAAAAAAGATGGAGTCATTAATGTTCACAGTCAAGTGAAGACATAAATGATCTTGTCAAAATTTGAAATATTGTACTGCTCTTCAGGGGCACGCTTTTTGTTAACACAATCAATTTTATTTGACATGAAAAATGGTGTTTTTTTTTCTTTCGATTCATTCCGAAGGTGGGAACGAAGAATTTTTCAATGAAAATTGTCGTTAACATCATTATAATATGTACAAACGCCTAATAATCAATTGCGCAAACAACTGATGGTATTGGTTTTATAATGAATGGAAATAGAATTACAAGGATATGATTGTACATGAAATTTACACAAAGAATTGTTATAGGCGCAACATGTAGAATCATAATTTCAGTATTTTCTTGATTTCTAAGAACCGCCAATCTTCAAGCACAAAGTATTAGAAGATTCGTTATATGATTGATGGCTCAATCGAAGAAAATTATCATTCATTGCGAAGAGATTAGCAACATGGATTCAAATATTGATAAATAATATCCTGATACTTGATAAATTTCATTTGAAACGTTCCCTTGAAAAGTACATCGGAATGATTAGGATACTTCGTATTATACACTGTATCCGGTGTTACATGAAAGACATTTTTACAACGACATCCATTAGTCGATTTGTGAACAAAACTCGAAGTGAAAGAGATTTCAGGTAATTCGATGTATTGAAAATGAAGGTACAAATCGGGCTGCTCTCTGTTAGGATTTGTTTCTAAACTATCAGAGATAGTTTCAAATTATCAAGTTTAAATCATCACCGCTAGATTGCAGCATATGTTGATAATGAAGATGCTGCAATCCAGTTGACTGTGAGTTCTTAATAGTTCTGGAAACTCCAATCAAACGAATAGATACATTTGATGACGTTTGTTTCGATGATTATTCAAATATAATGTACATCGGACATGTTTGATTCATGACGTCTCAAACTTATTCTCCTATTTCCTTCGAATAGAAATATCGAATCCCACCAGAACCCCGTACAGCAAAAATTTTGCTCTGTCGAAAAGATTTCTTATGCAACAGTTTTCACTGTCTTTGAGATGTCTTAGTTTAAGAAATCTAAGAGGACATCTAAGAGGGATCTGAAGACATCTTAAAGACAGTGAAAAATGTTGCATGAGGAACCCTCTAGATATTCAGTAAAAATCTTTTAGATGCAGCAAATCTTTTGATGTATGGGATATCCATCAAAATATAACCATCATTGGCGAAAAATGATCGTTCTTACAACGAAGTTGTGCCTGGTTGAGAAATTTTTCTTAAATTTCATTCTCAATTTGGACACTGCTTCATTAAACTCGACAAAAATCTAAGAATCTTCACAAAAATTACAGAAAATTATTAGGAACTAGAATTAATTCGTAGCGTTTTTTTAATGAAAAAAATTATTTATTTCGAATGAAAATCAAAGAATACTTTAATCAAAGTATTGTCCATCGCTTTCGACTACTTTCGACCATCTTTCGGGCGAGGAATGAATACCGTGTCGGAAGAACGCATCATCTTTGGATGCAATCCACGGATCGACCCATTTTTGGCAATCTTCGTAAGAAGTGAATTTTTGCTCAGGCAAGCTATGAGCCATCGAACGGAACAGTTGGTAATCAGATGGAGCAATATCTCGAGAACACGGCAGGTGGGGTAGAACTTCCCATCTAAGTGTTTCGAGGTATGTTTTCACCGGTTTTGCGACGTGCGGACGAGCATTGCCGTGCAACAAAATGACTTTGTCGTGTCTTTTGGAGTATTCCGGTCGTTTTTCTTTCAATGCACGGCTTAAGCGCATCAATTGTCGTCGTTAACGATCCCCAGTTATGGTTTCATTCGGTTCCAACAGTTCATAATAAATCACACCCATCTGATCCTACCACATACAGAGTAGGAGCTTAGACCTACGGATATTTGGCTTTGCCACTGATTGTGATGGTTGGCCGGGTTTAACCCATGACTTCCTGCGCTTCTCATCACCAGTGACAATTCTATGCAAGAAACCTTCTCTTTTCTGCCGTTGAAGCAGCAGTTCACACGTCAAAAAACGCCTCTCAATTTCCCTTGGTTTCAATTCATATGGGATCCAACGTCTTTCCTTCTGGATCATGCCCATACTTTTCAGACGTTTTCCTACCGTTGATAAGTCAACTCCCAATGATGTCGACGATTCTTGGAGGGTTTGACATGAGTCTTCATTGAGCAACGTCTCAAAAATCAGTATTTTAAAATTTTTTTGGCTGGCCAGGTCGCTCCTTATCATCCAAATCGAAATCACCAGCTTTGAAACGTGCGAACCATTTTCGACACGTTTGCTCAGCTAGATCATGTTCACCATACACTTCCACTAAAATACGATGAGCTTCAGCAGCACTTTTGTTCATATTGAAGTAATTGAGTAAGACTGCCCGGAACAACACTTTATTCGGTATAAATTTTGACATGTTCAATAAGTTATGAAGTGTTGTTATTTACGATTCAAAAAGAGGTTATGTAAAGCGTATGACGTCCAATGATAGCTGTTTCGCCGTGAATAGATTATTGTAGGTAACAACGGAATACTGTACTACCTACGTCAGCTTTTGTATAACTATACGAATTAATTCCAACACCGAATAGTATAGTTGAATTAATTTGATTGAATTTAATCGAAATTTGTTGAAATTCATCTTCTGTCGTTGATTTTTTATGAAAAGAGAGTCCAATTTGAGAGTGAAATTCAACATAAAATTCAGCAACATTCAACAAAATTCAATGAAATTCAACCAAATTCAAAAACTTCTTCCACCAGGGATACGCTATTCGCAATGCATTGATGTGGCAACGAAAGCACCCATACAGCACCTAATATCGCATGAATATTGCCGTAATATTACAAAACTTTACACGCAATGTTGCTGGAATATTTCAATGTAATATTGTGCTGTGGGAACACATTTGATACAACGATCCATGCGGATGGGGAAAAGGATAAATATCTCACATGTGATATGCATAGCACTAAATGTCTCAGAAATATTACGAATGTCTCATTTGAAACATTCCAGTTGGAATGTTCCCAGGAGATTGCATAAATATTAGATATGCAATGTTTCATGGTAAATATTCTGACAATCTTCTCTTCGAAATATCACATATATTACATTTTGAAATGTTCTGACAATGTTACGATTAAAATATTCTGTAAATAAAACAATTCTAAAATTTTTTAAAGTCTGGGTTCGGGACAGTTAGAAAGTGGGAGAAACATTACTTTGTTATCCATGCTAATCGATTCAAACCTAATCAGAAGTGTGAATATTTGTCCATTACAAATATGTTCCCTTCAGATGGAGTTCTTCTTTCAAAGAAAAATGAATATGGTTTGTGAGAGAGGATTTTGTCGATTTCAAACGCTCATTGAGGAGAAACATTTGTGATTGTGAATGAAAAATTTTGATCAACAAATTTTCTTTGTCAATACAAATGCTTATCTTACAGTGTAAGAGAAATGGTTTGCCTAGGAACAAATTCCATCTTTTACCGGTAATCAAATTATTTCATTCCACTGGAAAATTTGATTGATTACACTGAAAAACACATGATTGATGAAGGAAATACCTGCACAGCCCAACTATTCAAAAAGGCCTTCTCAATGAATCCTTTGAATCGTTCATCCTATGGAGACAAATTTTTGAATTTCTTATATCAATTCATTTTGGCACTTGGTAAAATTTGCAAGTGAGCTTTCCAAAAAAAGTGTCTCTCAAGTGATATTCATTCAACATTCCAGAAGATTCTGAATCGTTTGGTCTACATCCCACAGAAACAAATTTTTGAAAGTTTTCCATCAATTTACACCAGCACTTGGTAAATTTTGGAGGTGCACTTTTTGAAGAATGTTCCTCTCAAGAGCCATTCATTTTTCATATCAGAAGCTCCTTAATCGATCAGTCTTCATCCCACGGCAACAATTTTCGAAGTTTTTCCATCGATCTTACTCAGCACTTTGTAAAATTTCAAAGTCGAGGTCAAAAGAAACTCCTCTCCCACGATATACTCATTTTTTATGCCAGAAGATTCTGAATCGATTGGTCGATATTTCACGGAAACGAATTCTGGAAAATCCCATCACGATGATTACAACGAATGGCACTTTGAGGGATTCGCTGATGTGATAGACGCCTCGACTCTCACTCGCAGAACCCGGGTTCAATCCCCACTGAGGGAACTTCCTAATAATTTACTTCAAAACAGGTTTTCTTCCACTCAAAGCGATTCTGGCCAAGCTAGTTCAACATTTGTAGAAGTAAACTCTGAAGAAATTTTTTTTCAATCCAAACGAATGTGTTCCAAGCCTTTCAATATATGTGATTGTTACAGAATGTCGAAAGAATGTTACTTCAATGATTTCAGCAACATTCTAGAATGTTACAAAGATGGTGACATAAGACATCCTGCAGAGATTCTGACAATCTTCTTGACACATTTTCCAGAATATTACACGTTCCAAATGTAATATCCTGGCAATATCGCTTGGACATCCGGTGCGATGTGGGGATATCGTCGTAAAACGGATACCAGACCGTTCTACCAACTATATATTACCATTGTCCCAGCGCTACACGAAGAAAATATATTGACGAAAGATTATAAAAAGTTGAGTAAAACGGGGACACGGTGGCATTCCCGAGAAATTTGAAATCCGGCTGATTTCAATTCCCTCGACTACAGATGAAAATCCATTCAGATGTTTTTCAACAGTACTCAACTTGCGGAGATAATGAAAACATTGGAATTTATTTTCATTTGTAGTCAAGTAAAATGAGATTAACCGGATTTTAAACTTCGCGGGAATGTCACTATGTCTCCGTTTTACTCAACTTTGGGTGACTTTTCGCCAATACATTTTCTCCTTGTACCGTCCATCGTTTCTTTCGAATACTTGTCTCAACCAGGGGTATGACACTTCCTATGCTTCCCCTGTGTGAAGTACGTTTCCTATGTTCACCGATTCCCCCCCGTTCCTGTCAACCCCCTGCTGCTAGGTGGCGATAGTTGTTCTCGTCCATCCCTGGTGAAAATGGAGCGTTCTGGGAAGAGTTACAAAGACGTTATTAGAGAGTCCTATAACAGTAATTGGAGGGTCAATTCAAAGTATCAGAAGCGTTTCGGAGGAGTCATTTGGCGGATGTAAAGCGTGCATGAAAGTGAGCCCAAAGACAGTAAAAAAAAAAGAATTTGCAAAGGGGAATCGAACCAAGAACTTCTGAACTCGGGAGAAAGTCCTTTACCGCTAGGCTAACATCGATGATTGGAATATTGGAACTTTATTTCCCTGATGAACTGTGTCATAAGGGAATGTGCTATAAATTCAATCTTTCTCATTGAATTAAAATGATCTTTCATCCTGGAAGTTTACAAATCAATTTCAATATCCCATGTGTAATCATTAAATGTACAAAAGAATTTAATTAACTTGCACATATCAAACATCATCAAATTACAGTTCGATAATTCAAAACAATTGTTGTTTAGTAATTATATTGGTAAATGTATCTTGAATACGAATGAAATTTTTTAGCTCAACAACTGGTATAAAAGGTAAAAAATACCCTCTAAACATTCTAACCTCAAAATCATATAATTCTCAATCAATCAAAACATATATACAAGGGAAGTCCTATAAGCGTGTTGAAAACCTTCACTACCGAGACATCGTAAACATCAGGAAAGAGTTATTGAAGAGTGTTCAGTAAGAAGGGTGCGTTGAACGTTCAATGAACTGTGATAGCACGCTCAACCAAATTTGCCTTAGAGTCATTTGGCGGTCGAAACTTTCCACAAACGCTTCTATCACTTTATTGCACGCTTTGACGGTGTTTCAAGCACGTTCGATTTTTACCAGGGATAGGTGGAGTTTGTCTTAGAGCTGAAAAAGCGATTGATTATAAAAAAAACAAATTAGTATCGTAACCCAGCCCACGAACGATGATAAGTGGCGTTACCTGGCAGTTCGGGGAAGTGGGGCACGGGAAACCAACAAACATTTGGACCACATTTGTTGACGAAGTGTCACATATCGGGGCAAAGGCGGCAAAAACTCGGTTTTCTAGAAGTAAGGGTTTTCATAAATGAACACCTGTTTTCTACAGGAAACTAGCGATAGAATCGATATATGAAGAGTATTTATCGATCACAATTCGTTACATGTAGCAGTTTTGCTTCTAAGTTGAGAATTGCGATGACTGATCAAACTGGAGATAACTTTGAAAAGTTCACATAAGGTACTATATCAAATCAAAAGAAATTCATCAGTCATTTTTACGACTGAATAACATCCAATAATGACGAAATTTCATCTTCTAGGCGGGAAAAATAGGATGAAAAGTGTTTTGAACAGGAAATACGCTATTTCAGTGAAGATTCCTCTGTCATCAGTGTTTTAAAAAAAGTGTCATCATCCTTCAATGTAACTTGACAATTTTTTTCATTTAAATATGTTCAAGAAACCACTCTATTAATTCCCGCTGCAATTTTTTGTAATTGTGGTTGCCGTACTCTGTTTTCCGTCTCCGAAGAGAACATGAAGCTCCGACAAACGTTCAGAATAGATCAGCATCAGACGAAAACTCCGTTGGAGCTCAAGTTTAGGTTTATGCACATTCGCCGGAGGTCTGATGAGCGTTACAATGCCTGTTTGAGAATCATTTCAAAGAAGGTTCACAGAACGTTCATTTTGATTATCATTCTTGATAAAGATTCAGTTACGTTTTTTTCACGGAAACATGAACGATAGAAGAGATTATAATTATAATTATAATTCTCTTTGAAATGTACACGAAGAAAAAAATATCGCTGCCATAACGATACTGGATAGTTGTGATGACTATCCAAAGTTTAGTGGTATCAGTATCGTTGCTGCGAATCACACAAATCATCCAAGGAACGATATAGATCGCCAGCGTAGCCATCTGTATCGTCACCATAGCGATACAGTATTGTCACTATAGCTTCTCTTCTTAACCATACTTCAGATCGTTATAATAGCCATACTTTTTTTCCGTGTATCCAACTGAAACTCGAATGAATGTTTGGGAAATCTATGAACCTTTCTTGGAACCATTCTCAACAGGGATGTTCTTCAGTACAATTTCGAAATTCTTGATTGGTATTTCCATTTAACTCATGATTATCATAGCTTGATCTAACGGAAATTGTACTGAAAAGAACATCTCTGATTCTCAAGCGGAAATTTCAATGTTCATCTAAACTTTTTAGAACGTTTAAAACCTAACAATCGACTCAAACAAAACTTCAAGCTGATCTACGTTGATCTATACTGAATGTCTGTCGGAGCTTCATGTTCTCTTCAGGATCTATTGGAAGCAGTAAGAGAACATGGAGTTTACTCTTTCATTTTGAATTCATTGAGACTATTCAATGGGTCTTTGGGAAGTCTTTATGAATTCAAATTGATCATTCGTGCTCCTGGGAAGCAATAAGGTGTTATCAAAAAACTTTTGATTCAGATGATTAAACATACATTTGGTGAGAACAATTGAACTTTCAATCATACCAACGAAAATATTTAGTTGGGCATGTAGTAACACAATTTTTTAGTAGACACAACTTAATAATTATCTCGATACAGTTTTTACGGGACAACATCCGCTACAAAGTGGGAAAAAAATGTCCATCTCTTCCGTAAAAATTCTTTAGTTCCGCCAATGCTGGCAATAGAATATAGCTTGGCGCAATGTATATAGGCAAGGCTTGGCAATCTATAAATATTCAATGTTGATTAACAACGAATATACAGGGCCGTCTTTCATTGTTTGAAGGCCCTGGGCCTACTTAGAGTGGAGGCCCATGTAAGGAGACGTAAAATCTTGAAATTTAAAAAAAATCACCCTAACATTGATCATTATGATTTTTCTCTCAAATAAGTATTAGCTGAATTTTCACTTTTTTATATATCTAGAATCAGTTTCATTTTTAAAATAACTTGATTCCATTTTTTTTAAGTAACCTTTTTAAAAAAATATATAAAAATCTTAACGATTCTCTACGGAGAGGCCTCCCTTTCGCAGGAGGCCCTGGGCTCTGGCCCGGTGTGCCCCGCTTTAAAGACGGCTCTGCGAATATAATGTTCTACCGATATCGGTGTTCAACGAATTTCGATTGTCAGCCTACCATTGATTCACAATACCGCCAGACTTGGCGCTTGCTAGGCTAATTCTTGGTCTAAAATTGACCGAACGATAGATTCTATTTAAAGTGTGGATCATTTGAAACGTGGTTGAATATTGCCACAAACTGTGGTCTAATCTGGATAAAAATTAGTTTTCAATATAGCGCTGATCATTGGTAATAGCGTAGCTCAGTATTGGCATGCTCCTTGATTCTAACTTTTGATGGCTGAATTGCTAGCTGAGCTACCGATCGAGTGTTCCTCGCGAGTAGTGAGAGATGTATACAAGAAATATATGTGACTCAAATAATTCTCTGGGTAAACAGTCAATCGTTCTTTATTGCAGGTTACACCAGAGGGCTCCTACCGCTGATCCATATTCTGTATGCTTCTCATGGCAAACCTGAGCGACAAAAAACACAGAGTTGTTCACACATAAATGAGGAAAACACAATAAGATCTCGAATCACATACATTGGAAATTGTGAAATGCGCATACTCAATTATTTTGTACAGTTTTATCATTGGCGCAACATTGATAAACAAATTTTTCTATCGTTTGCCAATGATGGTCTATTTCATTCCCAGTTCTGCACCAATGATGGAGCTCCATTGGAAAAACACACTGATAAATCATGAAATGATATCATGATTTCCGCGCTGTGCCATGCTTGGTTGCCAAGCTTCGGTCATACTTTATTTACGTTGTGCCAATAGTACATTTCTGTACAGGTATTTGCGTCACTGACGTTATAATATCCCTTTGCCGCTGGAACCGCAGGAAACAGCACCTCCCTAGTTTTCCCTAGTTTAAGAGACCCATTGATTTTCGCCAAATTTCATTCAAATTGGACAAAGATCTGATTGATCAATCAAACCTTTGTTCAATTTCAATGATATTCAGCTTTCTTTGATTCCAGATAAGTGGATAATATCAACTCGCACTGTCTGTATCACCTAAAATCATCTTTTTTCGAACAAATCAACTAATGCAAAGGAAACAAACATTGCAGAGAATACTGTAACAAGGATAGACGTTATTTCGCGCTGCATATCCATCTTACCTCCTCATCTGATTATGAAAACATGATTCATGCTTGAAAATCTGTCCGCGTTCATACGTAGACCCCAGCGTGAATGTGTATGCACGCGGAGATACATATTTCAATAAAAGAAAAATACAAATTACAGTTGACTTATGGTATCTTGCAGCGATATTAATCAAGCACATATATACGAAAACAGATACAAGCAATCATATCACGCAATCTGCGAGAGAATCTGGATGCACAGCAATGGGGAAAGAGGAGTTTGTAATTATTTGTGAGAAACGAAAGAAAAATCACAGGATAAATCACTGTTTTTTATCCCAAAACCGAACAAACCAAGAAAATTGACTGCTTACCGGTATTTTTGAGGATCACAGTTGTTGCAATTCCATTAGCAATTTCTTCTTTCATAATAATACATGAAATACGATAGACGCGATATCCCAACAGCTCTCAACCAGTTTTTCTGGTGATTAGTCAAGGCTAACCGGAAAATTATACTTATACGCTTGAGCGAATAAATTCTGTTTCCAAACTCGTTACAGATTCGAAGGTATTGCGGTACCGAGTGCTTTTTTTCGTTCATAACAACGCGTTCCGAGAATTCACCTTTTTCCAAGTCAACATAGAAATGCGGATACAACCGATCCAAAATCTGATACAACTTCCAACCCCATCAGGGTTATTGCCTCTGTTCCATTTCAAATAACTTCCAAGAAGCAGCCTCGTAACCTTGTTGTTTTTTTTTCCTCCATTATTCCATTCGATCTCCCTGGAAACACATATCGAACGCCTACGCTCGTCGTGAACCTGTTTCTGGTTTTTGTGAGATAAGTTTATTTCGATTTAATGGAGCTAACTTTCTTCCTCCACTGTTTACTGAAATTTATTAGGTATATTTCCTGAAGGTATCTCAAGTTCACGTTTATCGTCATTTCCAGGTAGGTACAAACTCGTATATTACAATAACAAGTCCCTAATAACGAAAAATATATACGTACTGCGATGATTCAACAACCGAGTTATATTGAAGATTTGTTTTCTCCATACAAAGTCCGGCGAAACAGTTCACTTGTAACATATTTATGTGATCAATGTTATTCACTTTTCTTTCTCATCACTGGAAACTCAGATTTATATTATTGCAAGGATATGAGAGCTAATCGCGCTGCTTGATATGGATGCAATTTTTAGATTCATTTTTCTCCACATGCAACTGCATCAAAGGAATTTATGCATCTCTGGTAATGAGATTCAATGCAAACTTTGCAATCGTGAATCAACATTTCGGTCTATTGAATTCTCATCAAATCCCATTAATTTAATTGGTTCCTATAGGTTTCAACGGGTTTGAACAAGTATGAATGGTTTTATAACGTTGCAAAGTTTGTATTGAATCTTATCAATCAATGGGATTCAATAGACTTTTTGGACCAAGGACAACAAAGAATCCTCAGAATCCTTGAAATACACGACTGGTGGATGAGACTCTTCAGAGCATTACACCTAAATTGTCAACAGAATCGTACGAAATTTCCTTCGGATAACATTTTCAAGAAGAAACTGATATTCTCATGTAACACAACACTGAAAACCCAATTTCTTAACCGTCATTCTGATAAATCTTGTTTCCGATGGAAAAAACAATCAATTTCAATGGAAAAATTTTTCATTGAGAAAATTTGAGAATCGTTCGTTCCAATCTGATGTGAACTTCATCTATATAACTGAATTTTGTTCCTTCCAAAAAATAATTCATTAGAATGAGGGGAAAGAAAAGTTTATCTCAGTTTAAGAAATTGGGTTCTCAGTGAAAAAGCTTCTGAAATGCATTTCTCAGCATGAAAAGTATTTAGAATCCTCTTTTAAACGACATAAATGTGTTATGAATGAATTTTGTATATTCGAAATGTATTCGTAATGCATCGAATATAAATTTTAATTTCATTTGAAATAATCTTGTTCGAACGTATTTGAAAAATTGCTTTTGTTTTATGAGTTTAGATTGGGGAAGGTACTTCAATGAAAATCATTTATGTATCATATGAATCATATATTTGAATCGGAAACTTCCCAACATCGGGTGAACGAACTCATAGAATCCGTTTATCAAATAATTCTAAACCTCTAGGACTAAACTCGATTTCATAATTAGTATTATGAAACTTGATTAATCTATTCTACATATGACGCAAATGTGAATTCAATCGAGATCTGATATCATATTCAACACATTTACAAGAGATTCGATCTGATGGAAACGATGTCTTCAAAAAATTTGAACCCGTATAAAAATACCCATCGATCCTCATGAATTAAACATTCACTGTCCCTTAGATTTATTATTAAAATTCTCATCCAATAGCACTTTATCTCTCCGTATAATCGACAAGTTGGCATTTTATTTCATTCAAAAATTGTATTCAAATACAACCATGTTGTCGTCCCATATGTCATTGATCTCGGATCACCGAAAATAGATCAAATATTTCGAGAGACTCGTGAATCAAAATTCATTATTCCTTCAACACGCTAAACTCTGTCGCACTTTCATGATGCGATGAGATTTGACACAGAGAAGCATTGCGTTACAATTGCTCAAGGTTAATTATAAGGAAAAAATATGATTATCCTTTTTTGTCCTTCCACAATTGAGACTGATGCATCAAGATTGATATGCGATCGAGTGGAAGTGAGTTCATTGGAGAGGTGAAGTACTGTGCAGAGAATATTTTTCCGCGCATGAACTTTTATATCAAGATGGGTGAATTTTTTTCACATTTAACGCGACGACGGAAGAAACGTGAAAAAAAAACACTAATTTAAAAAAAGTGGGGAGACTTGTACACAGATAAACAGATACAGGTATTCGTTGAGGGAACCAACCAGTTAGATCGTACACCAATGACCATGGCCCTGGACTTCGATGAATTAGTATAATCTTATGGTTATCCACATATACGTATACAAACACATGTATACATGTATAGTATTCACCAAAGTATATATATATAGGCTTGACAAAATTAAACGAGCATCAGTATCGAACAGTCGACGTTCGCGAGGACCTGTAGAGTTGATTTTTTTCAACAATACAGGCGTAATAGTTTTTAACGATATTTCTATTGGAACAAATAAGTTACATAATTTTTGTAAATCTGTACATCCAATTCGAGAAGAAAATGTTGAAATACGTGCTGTTGAATGTTGTATTGTTATTCGTTGTTTCAACGTTCGCCGCTGTTCGTGAGTAATCATATGAAATAAGTCAATCGTTTAATATTTCTCAATATAGTGCAGTCTCGAAGACTTGATTCTGATTGAAATCGAAAAAGTATCTCTTCGTATGAAAGCTTGTGTATTAATTTCATTCACGATGTATTAAAAAATCATATAGAATCCTGTGTTGGAGAACAAGGATACAAGAAATTTACAGGAGGAACATATTTTCTATCGATCATACTTTTCAATCTTGATATTTTCTAACCTTTCAATGATTATTTCTTGATCAAAGTCATTCAAATTCCTCCCTTAGGGTCAATAAATGAATAGAATCTTTTAAAACTTTCAAAATTACCAAAATTCACTTCCTCCCTGTGTATTTTTCTGTGGAGCAATGGAATCTCACTTGCACCCTTTCTCCCTCTCATTCTTATCCTCCAAGACACTCGTTTTAAATACACTCGAATGTTAGAAGAACACAAGAGTTCTACTCACACATTGAGAAAAAGGATCCAGTTGAGTATCAGACAGCTACGAAATTTAGCCACTCTGAATGAAAATTTGGCGCAAACCAAATAAATTTTAATTATCATGGTTGAATTTTTTATACGCTTTGGATAAACTGTTCTACTCACATTTCACATGACTAGACTTTGATTTATGCCAACTAAATTTTAGTTGCCGCAGCCAAGTGCCTTTCTCTCAGTGCACTAGGGAATTCTTGACTACCTAGGATAATGCAAGATATGATTTATTCACTCTTCAATCTTTAAACACAGATACATTGTTCACTCGCTTCTTTTGTATTCATCTATAATGAGCATTAGATCATGATCTTCCGATGCTCAGCAGAACAATCTTCTCATTGTCCTTGAAAAATTCCTCACAAATCTTAGCGAACATTTCCAACTAACAAAAATAAACGCGGGAGAAAACTCACAATTTCCCACCCAGCACATGATATTACAGTAATATTCATGCTGAGTGGATTTGTAAAAATGAATTCTCAAAAACGGTATTGAATAATTACATGGAATCATTATGGAAAATTACATTTAGCTCAAGTAAAGTTCATGATTACTTCAATGGAGAAGATGGCTACTGTAAAAACTACAAAAATATGCTTGAGCGCAATTTCAGCTATAGTTCTTTCTCAGTGCAATATTCGATATCCTTCGATATGTTTCTTTATTCGAGATAATCACTCAAAGGACATTTCGATTACATCGTGGTAGATTTTCATCTCTTCGTAGATCTGAATTTCAAAACGAATTAATTATACACCGTCAGTTTCACTTTGCATGTAAAAGTATGAATATTCATACATTTGCGTTACAATTGTGAAGCAACTTGAATTCTTTGGGATTTGAATCATCACTTTCGCGCTATTAACCGAAGAAAGTATGACAAAATTAATTCCTCCATGATTTTTATGCGAAGAACAAAAGTGATATTTTGAATATTTTCCCCTCAACAAAGATGCCACCTTTTCCATATTATTCATAAATTCTTATTTCAATTTAATACTTCAGCATTTGAGGGAAATTGGGGGGAAAGATTTAAATTATTTCTGATGTTGTATATTTTTGAAGAGCCTTACTTGAATGGTTTGAATGAAACTTTGGAAAGAAATATTTTATATCCTTTGATTCTCCCTGTAGAATCATTGCTTTGGGAGGATTTTGTACGAATGGGGTGTAAACCATGATCGAGTCCCAAAAATCGAATTGAGGAAACAAACAACCTACATTAGAACCAGAAAAACAGCCAATGTTCCAGCACTTTTTTCAAGTAGCTAGTGGATAATTTGCAGAGCGTAGTAAAATCCTATCTCCCAACTCAAATAATGAATAAAGATTTCATTTGACGTTATGTATGGATTTTTCGAAATAAAATATCCCATTCGTTTGAAAAATTACACTTTTGAGGATAAAATATTCAATTTACTGTAGAAATAATTTCAAATAGTATTTCAAACAGTGTTTCATTCAAAATGAACATGTCAGTGCTGAAGGTGGGAATGTTTAGCGAAGTATTGTTTCTTCTCATTACAAATATACAGTTCATATAGTTCTTCATAAAATTGTTTATCAAAAAATATAATTTTCGATCATCAGAAATCATATGATATAATATTTGTGAACAATACTTTCTCAATTCATTGATGTTCATCAACACAGTAAAATAGATATAGACGAGGAATAAAGTATTCATCTTATGCTTTAGCTTTAGATTATAAGGATAAAATATTAAATAAAATAATTTATTTGCTGAAATTTCTTTTCTTCTTTGAAATACTATTTTATTTCAATTCTGAAGAACGGTTCATTCAAAATAGTATTTGGAATAAAATTTCTACAAATATTATCCAGCTCTGATAACTTTTAGGGCAGATTTTGTTGATGATTCCTTTGATATTTAGAGAGTCAAAAAACATTGTTCATATTATTCATCTATTGGATAAAACCATTCACATTCTTCAGCGGGCAGGAATGATATAAAATCGGAGATTCAAAATATCTCCTCTCGAAAGTGTTTGGAATGAAGTTAAATTCCTCACTTTTGTGTTAATTATTCTCGTGGAAATAATAATTAAACAATGTGTTCCCCCCGTGTCTCAATTATAATCAAGACAAAGCAAAATCATATATATATGATCATCAGAACCAACCTGATACTTTTTGCACTGAGAAAAAGAATTTCCGGGAACAATCAAATATTTGATTGATATGAAATATTTGGGTGATGTAAAATACTTTCTTGATTTCAATAAAGTTTTATTGAATCAACTAAAAATGTATTCGATCAAAAAAATGTTCAATACTCTGAAAAATGTTTTTTGCCAATGACATTGAACCCGAATAGAAAAATTAGGGAAATTATATTAGGTGATTCGAAATTGCCGTACACTTTTTTGAGAGTAGATTTTTGATGGAGTTCTGAAACGATTTTGATCCGGAATATTCTGAGCTGATCTTTAAGATCTGGAGATATGAGCATTTTTTGAGTTTTTGAAAAATCCAAATATTTCGGAAGGATCATATCCTTGGCATTTGAATCCAATATCATTCTCTAAGGCAGATCACGGGGTGTTGCTGAAAAAAAATGAAACTAATTCAGCTTCCTTCGTTGTGGAGTTATAGCGATTCAAAGTTGTTGAATTCTGATTCGCTGGAATGTTCCAAAAAATTCACAATCGCTATAACTCTACAACGAAAAACGCTGAATTGGTTTTATTCTTTTTCCAGGAATACCCCGTGATCTGCCTCAGAGAATGATATTGGATTCAAATGTCAAAAGATATGGTCCTTCCAAGATATTAGGTTTTTTCAAATAATCAAAAAATGCTCATATCTCTGAATCTAAGGGTCAGATCAAAGTATTTCGCACCAAAATTGTTTCAGAATTTCATCAAGAATCTGCTCTTAAAAGAGTGTACGGCAATTCCGAATCACCCAGTATATAATTTGAATGGAATTATGTATCAATTATATATAATTTGAAGAGTGTTTCCATTCGGAATATCTAATTGATTCAATGAAGCTCTATTCAAATCCACTACTACTCTCATTACGAATATTCAAATCAATATTGCACTGTTTCCGGGAATTTTGCTTTTCAGTGTGCTTCATCGTGTACACAAGTTTTCATAAATTGTTTCAAAAACTTGTATTTTTGATTCTGCACTAAAGATGCGCGAATTTCCACGAATCGACTCTTTTACATAAAAAATATATTTTTGGTCTACCAAAGTTTAGAAGATTTTTATCGTCACTCGATAAATATTTTATACAAAAGATCCGATTCGTCAAGATTCGCACATTATCAATTCGCATTAAGAAACATGTATCGATATCTTGAGGGAAATGAATGAAAAAAGTAATTTCTTACTTCGTCTTAATGAAGGTTGAAGAAGATCCCTTTGGGAAGGAGTCATGACTATGGAGTGTTAAGTAGCAAAAGACTCAAATGGTCAGACAAATATTTATCAATGATAATTATTGTAACCAACGAAAGTATCAATCGATCCAACTTCCGAAGTGAAAGAATCAGTGGTTGCAGTTGTTAGTTCAACTTTTGGTGTGAATTTAAGGGGTAATATCACCTTGTGGCAAAAAAATTTGTTATCATTTTCCAAGACCCACCACGAACTGTAGAAACGTTTTGCAAATATGGGCTTTTGTACACATAAAAGTACTAATCTTCCAGTACCAGAAACGCATTCTATTATATTTCCACCATAAAAAATTGCGGCATATCAGTATAGTCAGAAAAAGTCTATTGATTCACATGGACGTACCACTACAGGTCACAATTATGATTCTAGAACAAAAAACCTCAAAATTTCTGAAAATATATTTCAAAATGAAGTAAACGTCGTAGAAGTTTTGCAAAAAATGGATTAGAACAAAAATGGCGTCCATTTGAATATTTGTTTTCGATTTTTTTCCCTTACATCCATCGAAAATCGCTCATAAAATCTGTAAAATTCAGTTGATCAGAAAAATCCTACGTCGTTCACTTCATTTTGAACCATATTTTAAAAAAACTTGTTCTTTCTTGTTTCTTGTTCTACAATCAAAATTGTGACCTCCCGCGGTACGCCCATACGGATCAACAGACTTTTCTCGAATGTGATGATACGCCGCCATTTTGTACTGTGAAAATATAAGAGTATGGGTTTCTGGTACTCAAAGACTAGTAATTTCATGTGCTCAAAACCTCAAATTTCAAAAATGTTTCTATCGTTCGTGGTAGGTCTTAGAAAATTTGTTTACCACAACGTGATATTACCCCTTGACACATCTTTGCCCTAGTAAAAAACGAACATATATGACCCATACATAATCCACACATAATACATATAAAATTCATATATGATTCATATATGAAAATGCATAGAATCATATACAATCCATATTTAATCCATATGTGATCCATATATGATCATATATGACTCATATATAATCCATATAAAATCCATATACGAAAAATATTTCATATGTGACAGAATTTTTTCACATGTATGGGAAAGTCTTGCATCGAAAGGTCATATATGGATTCTGTATGGACCATATATGATCATATACGGATTCAATATGGATTGCGTATGAATTATATATGACCATATATGGTTTCTATATGCTTTATGTATGTTCTTATATGATTCATTTGTACTAGGGTGAATACTTGTGGAATATTATTCTACTCTAATTCCAACAGGCGAACTCATTCAGAGGAGTGATTCTGTTTTCATGAATTATTTGCAGCCCCCTACTTGAAAGTATGCGGTCGAAAGAATCCGAAATTGGATGAATGTATTTTGGAGAGCGTGAAGTTCATTGAACCAAAATTACGAGATGGGATACTGGAATTGGACGTTCCATCGATAGAACCATTCTTTGTCAAAGAATTGATATTGCTGAAGCAACCAGACTTCGAAGCCGTTGCCAAAGATGTCGCGATTTACGGTCTGACTAAGTACGAGGTTAAAAAGTTGCACGTTGATTTGGAACACAAGAAAATCGATCTCGACCTCTTCTTCAAAGACATTAAAATGGTCTCCAAGTATCACGTGGACGCTAAAATTCTTGTCCCGGTTTCCGGAACTGGACCGTTGGAAATTAAAACAAGTAAGTGAACAAATGTTGTTGGAACTTTTTCTGAATCCTTTATAATCGATTCAACTTCCACTGTTCATGGAAATTTTCCATGAGGCAAACCTTACAGCAAATTTCAGAGGATCAGGTTGAAATGATGTTGATTTCGGATTAATTTAAGTCAGATCTCATATCTTTTCAACACGATCTTCGATTCACAATCATTCCAAATGCCACCCGAATGTCATGTGGAAAAATTCAATCTTTAAAAAATTAGAATCTCTGACAACATTTCGAATCTGCATATACCGACTTAAAGAATCTGGGCCGGTACCGGCCCGGTTTAAATTTCCATTACATCGGTAGTATCTTGTAGTCTAATAAGCGAAATTACTTATCATCTCATACTTGGAAACAGGAATCATAAGATTTGATACCTGTGATCTTTGATTCAGTGATATTACACAACCTATGAATAAAAAAAAATACATATTCTCCTATCGAAGGATGAATAATCCAATTATACAATTTAGGATAACGATTTGAAATGATGTGAGTGATTATACTTCTCCAACAACGATCATTGTCTATGCTTCACAGAACGTAATTGAGGAACAAAATATACTAACTCATCACTCAACGTGAACACTGAAGCTGATAAGGTTCCATTTACACGGAGAAAAAAGATCATGGAATGATCACTAGAAAAGATAATAAACTGGCGACAACTACGAATTTCTGTACACAATCGCTAACAGAGACGAGTAATGGTTCCTATTTTAGTATACTAAAATACAATATAGTATACCAAAATAGGAACCATTAATCGTCTCTGTTAGCGACTGTGTACAGAAATTCGTAGTTGTCACCAGTTTACTATCTTTTCTAGTGATCATTCCATGATATTTCTTCTCCGTGTAGTTTAAGTTGGAGTTATGAGAATTGAAACGTTCTTTCTGCTCTCCACAAGCGAGAATAGAATAGTGTGTATCAGAAAACTTGAGATATTTTATTCGAATGAAGATTGAATATTCATGATTTGAATTATCTGCTAAACGATAGGGAGATACGAGACTCTTTGGTGACGATCAAAAGCTTTCGGCTCAAAAAAGGGCTCCAACTCCAGGCATGAAAATTCGAATACTGTCGATTTTTATTCTTTTCCTTGTTTTTTTTTCTTCAATTTATTCAGAACCGGTCACAAAATTGAATTCTCGGTATATTCTTTTGCGTCGGAATGTAAATTTTGAATGTTTCAATTAAGAATCATTGATAAATTTTTCAAACTTCGCATAGAATTCTTAATCTTTTCCCTGGATGATAATTCTTTGAACATTCTTCGCCATTTTCATCAATGCCACACCTCATTGTTCAAATAGAATTACTTCTCATTGTCTGTGTTTTCAAATGAGAATAATTTTATATTTTCCATCCATGACTTCCTTCTTGTAATGTTATGATTTTACATGCGCACATGGGTTAGAAATCATTATTCTTCTTGAATGACGTGGATACATTTCTCTCTTTCTCTTCAAAAATACTTTTGAATCGTAAACAACAGAATTTATAGAGTTCTGCTGTCCAAAGCAAGAAGACCGTAAGTGCATTTGACTTGAATTCGAGAAAATCAAGAAACACTTTTTTCTTTCAAAATCAATTAAACAAACCATTTCTAGGGTATATTATACCCTAGAAATGGTTTGCCATTGAAGTTTATACACTATTGAAGTGACTTCCCATGTTTGTGTTGGTTACAGTTTTTTTTCAGCAAACGTTTCAAATTTGATCAATTTCTTCTCACTTCGAACCGCTATTATTAAGGAAGTAATAATTTTTGTTTTCAAAATGAAAAACACAGTAGAGCATAGAATATTTTGTAAAAAATGCGACTTACGGTCTTCTTTCTTTGGAAGGCAGAATCTATACAATACTTCGAATAAACAAATGATTCTTCGTTGATGAGTCATAGAATTCTTCTGGAGTACAGGTTTCTTGCTTTGTTCCGCAGTGTTCCTTTCCGTTGCAAATGAAATCTAATATGACCATTCGAAAGCTATTTTACTCGGAAGATGAATAATAGGAAACTTTGGAAGATTAATTTTCCCCCTGTATTATGGAAATTTGAATAATGGTTAGGGGAGAGTCGGCACACTGAGAAAAAGGATTCGTTGAATCAAATGAGATTTGTTTATAGTAAATAAATCGTATAGTTGGATACGGTGAAAGAAATATTTATTGATATTCATTTTATCATGTAGTTGATGAACACAGCACATATTTCTTTCAGTCAACTTCATACTGATGGTGATACAAGAAATCTGAATTTGATCACAAGTTATATTCATTCAAATCAACTCCGATCAGCTTGACTCAAATAAATGATTTGGTTATAGTTAATAAATATGAATTTCTTGATTCAATGCAATATTTGGTTATAATGAATAAGTTTCATTTGTATCAAACGTAACCTCTACAAAATCTTCAACCAAATGCGTTGATTTGTCAGAAGGAAACTTTTTTCAGTGCAGCCTTGGGCCATTTTTCATTTCCTATTTGCTTTCTAGCTAGTAAACAATGGAGAATCGAAGAATACACACAGTAGTATCAAAGTATAACTCTTCGGCTTCATTTTGAAATTCCTTCTGTTTGATTTTTTGAAAAAGTGTTGTGTATAAATTTGATTTGAGAATGATTTGTCGTTTGGTGCAAGGTGGTCTCTTTGGCGAATGCCTTGGGGGCCTTTTTTCTACTCATATCAGCATCATCACGAAGAATTAATCGACTATTATTACACGGAAAAAAGAAAATGAAGAAATTTACCATGTATGATGACTACGCGTCGCTTCGAGTCTTTAAATGCAAATTTTTACAAAATATATTGTCAAATAATTCACATTTGCATATGTGCATGATTATGGGGCCAATTTTGGTTCATTTTTGGCTCAATCCAGCCAATCTTGGCCTTTCATTAGAAGCATTGCCAGGTGTAGGAGTATGAAACCAGAATTTTTTCGTAAAAACCACACGTTTGTTGTTTGAAAATGATAACAAATATTTTATTCGGAATAATCTCCATTGCTGTTCATACATTTTTCCTACCTTTCTGGCAGTCTATGAATGCCATACCAAAAAAACCGTTCCTCTGTTGAAGCGAACCAGTTATCGAACCATTCTCCTACATTTTCATACACAGTTGGAAATTTTGTGTTAAATTCAACACATTTCACATGTCCCAAACGGTCCACCCATATTTTCGTGTCGATATCACATAATGTATTTGTGTTAGCTAATAACTCAAGCTCGATGTAAATAATATAACACAAAAAGATGTTGATAAAATTTTGATTGGAATTTCCGATCGTGTAAATTCAACACATAAGTACTGTCAAATGAAATCCAAAATAAGGAATGAATCAACAGTTTACAAGTGTAATTTATGGATTTTTTACATCAATCAAATGTGAGAATCACACTTTTTCCGTGTTGAAACAATGCATAAGAATAAATTGAAAAAAACAGTACTTCAGTAAGCATTGAACATGGATCCGCGGGACCGAATGTTGAAGCTGTATCACCCAAGCCACTGCCGGTCCTTTGATTGAGTGTACTTTCTTTGCGTATATCAACTCGCACTCTATCTTCAAATTCACATATATAGAAAACGAATTTCCATTAGAATGAAAGCTAAAACCAAAATGAATGAATAGTTCTTCCGACGACTACTAAAGTTACACGTACATAGAAGTTTCATAGAAAAATAGCTCCCACCACTAGCGATCTCCCCTTGGTAGTTGAGAATGACACAATTTTTATGTTCAATCTTGAGTTGAATAAGATTTGTGTCATTTTGACACTTTTTTTTACTTGTTTGAATGATTTCACATTATAAATCAGTTGAGACCTGATTACACAAGGACTGTCTGTAGAAGTTGCACGTGGTTGTGTTGAATATTTAACAGAAAATTCATGACACACGGATTTTTTAACACATTTACACAAAATTTTCAACTGTGTACGAATTGAAGCGTTGTTCAGCGAGAGCGTGTCCCATTGACGCGAATAGATGATAATCGGACGGAGCCAAGTCTGGATAATAAGCCGCATGCGGTAGCATCTCCCAACTGAACGCCTCGATCGTTTCCCTGACCCGTTTTGCTGTGTGTGATGGGGCATTATCGTGGAGCAAGACGACTTTGTGTTGCCGTTGTTCACGCAATGCACGATCCAAGTCGATCATTTGCTGTTGGTAGTGATCAGTGATGACGGTTTGCCCAGGTTTTAGCAGCTCACAGTAGATTACACCCTCCTGATCCCACCAAACACAGAGCATTGTCTTCTTCACAAAACGATTTGGTCTTGCAGTGGATGTCGACGATTCGCCTGGATTCACCCATGGTTTCTTAGGATTCTCAAAATATATCCATTTTACATCACCTGTCACGATTCGATGGAGAAATTACTTCCTTTTGTATCCGTTGAACAGCATTTCAAAAGTGGTTTTTCCATTTTCTTGCTGTTTTTCATTCAGTTCATGCGGAACCCATTTTCCTACTCTCCGAATCTTTCTGATGGCTTTCAAACGATTGAAGACGGCTTCCCGCGTCACATTTAGTTGATCCGGGAGTTCTTGTTGAGTTTGAGTATCATCTTCATCCAATAAGGCTTGTAATTCGTCGTCTGCGAACTTTTTTGGTGGTTTATCACGCTCTTCGTTTCTCACGTCAAAATCACCACTTTTGAAATTTTTGAATCACTCGAACCACTGCGTTTCACCAAGGACATGTTCACCGTAAGCTTCGACAAGCATTCGATATAATCCAGCAGCAGTTTTAATCAAATGGTAACAAAAAACAAATGTTGTCCGCAGATCGTAGTTTGTAGGCACAAAACTCGACATGTTTAAGGTCATGAAACAATTATGGGTGTACAGAATTTTTATTGTTTTGTGTTGAAAATCTTCATCAGCTGTTAGGGGGAGATGATGGGGCTGAAAAAGTGATCTTAGGGTCCCTAAACTGATGACTAGTGCCATTTATAGGGAAATTTCGGTTTCATACTCCTAACAACTGGTATTTGTGTTATTCAATTCATTCTATCAGTACGAAAAGTTGCCGTAGTTCGTTTAGAATGTTTGTAAAGATTTAGCAAGAAAAGCTCAATCCAAAAAATATTCAAATTCATCGGAATAACGCATGAAAGCCCTGATTCAGATTAATCAAGTTGATTCTCACTCAGATCATTCTGTGGAAAATATGACGCAAATCCAAATGCAAACCAGTAGATCCTGCGACGGAAAAGCGAGCAGAGCTAGACAAGTACCTGTCTTGTTCTTCACTGCGTTCGTTACAGGATCTGCTACTTTTCCTTCGAATTCGCCTGGAGTTCATCTCACGGCGTTTAATTTGATTATAGCGAGGCCTTGGGAATACATCGGGAGAAAAACTGACTTCTTCAAGACCGTATTTGGTTGTTTTGAGAAGATTCTTCTTTTTTCCATCTCAAGACGACATGTTCATTAATTCATGTTCACAATCTTCATCGAGCATATACAATTCCACGGCCACTGATTCCATTTCATACCTGTGTTATTTCAAATGGGAACCGAATAGATAGTTTTCGCATTTCCAGATGAAATCGAGAACATGAGAATATGCGCCAGATAGAATTTCCCTTGGTATATGTCTGATGAGAATCGAATAGCCCAAAACAACAGAGTTTTTTTTTTCATTCTTCGCCTTGCCTTCGTCCGGTTCTTCAAGAAGAGAGGTGTTATCACGTTAATTCCCAAATTCTAAATTTCTTTTCCTTTCCAAGTAAGATTAATCCTAATAACATATTCAACTTTCGGGTGATATCGATCTGCACAATTCAATAAATCATTCTGTTTTTACAAAATTTTTTCAGACAATGAAATCCCGTCCATGATTTCGAATATCCACTTAGCGATATCAGAACAGGCACCTAACACGTGTTCGTCTTTGAGAATACATAATCCGTGTAGATTCAATAATCATAAATTGTTCTCACATCACAAAACCTATGATCAGAATGGCAAAGGTCGTTAATTAAAAGATTCATGCTTTTTTTCACTCCCACCAAAGTCTTATTGATCTTTCAGCAATCGTATATCTCGTCCACATTGTCATAGGTAATTTATCGCTAAAAATTTATTTCTCAAGATATAGTGAAGCAATTCATTTTTCACACGCGACGATGACTGTTCTGTTTTTTTTCCTCACACCAACAAAATGATTTGGAAGGATGTTGAAACCGAGCAGCAATGAAAATCAAACAAATCGATGATTATATAAAACCAGTGTGAAAAATAAACGAATATCTTTTAAATGAATTTGTTCCCACAGGAGATATCGCGGCCAAAGCTATCTTGAGGTACAAGCTGGTGAATCACAAAGGAAAGGAATACATGTACTTCCACTCGATGACCACGAAGCTCTACATCACAAACTTCGACCCGCAATTTGAAGTCACCGACGGTCCTGACAGTCCTCTGGGCAAGGCTATCAATACGGTCGCCAACAGCAATCAAGACGAACTTCTCAAAGCTGCGACTCCAAACATCGAAAAAGCCATTACCGAAACGGTCCTCGAATTGGCTAGTAAAATAACCAAACATTTCCCTTACGAGGAACTTTTCCCCGACCATGAATAAATCATGAGAAATAATTGTTTCAAATTCTGAAACTCATTGCTTGTCCCTACTCTCATTTTGTATACAGTTTCAAAATTCCCCAATCATATCATTCTGATGCTCATGTATTTTTGTATTTATGATTAACTATCATCAATTTAATTATTAATATTTCACAATGTTTCAAATTTCGACGCTGTGATCGGCACACGCCACGGTGTACGTGTGTGTGTTTTTTTTTCTCAAACTCATCACCAACGTGAATTTTTCGGCATCGATAGTACGGATGCAATATGTGATTGTGCAAGTGAATGATTTCGTAAATGTTTGTTCATTTGTAATGCGCATAATTGTCCTCGATAAATTTATGTCAACGAGTTGGATTCGATGTGAGAATAAAATTGTTATGAGTTTTTTATATGTGTATATGTTTTTGAATTCCAAACGTTCTATTCGTGACAAGGGGTCTTCAAAATATTATTTGGAATATCTTCGAAGCCGTCGGTTACGTTCATAAATTTGATACCACTTGTAATTCGAATCGCGTGTTCTTGGTGTATGAGGGGTGAAAATTGTATCACCCCATCTAATTTGATACAGATTCGATACAAAACTCACGAAAATTGTATCCAATATTGATACAATTATATACGAAAATTCAATTAGAAGCGTTGATCGTGTGATAAAAGTATTCTTCAAAAATCATAATCATGAATTCATAAACGTGTAGTATACACAAGCGTATGGTTGATAATATTTTTTGAATAATTATATTCGAATACATCGATATAAGAAACGCAACGGTGGGCTATCCGCTTTACTTCGATGCGCATTCAAATTCGTGTAACATATAATGCAGGCGCTGTACATAAACTGAAAACTGAGACACATCATTGAAAAAGGCAATGTGATAGTGAAAATAATCTGCATATGTAAATAAGATTAATAGTGAATGACGTTAGTCAACAAAATTATACACTGCGCAAACTTGTTACATAAAGTGTGCACATATAAGAGGTGAAGATTCACTTAAGTTGAATTCCCTGACGAATTAGACACAAAATTCATCGTTATTATTGAAATAATTCCAACCTTGTTTGTAATCATGAATTGTATATATCAAATACATAAATTATATGTCATTTCTGCTCAATTATGTCGCGTGTTTGATATTTAATTAAATCGTCAGAGGAAAATCAAAGGAAAAAAGTCTCTTCGAGTTGTTTTCGATGATCTCAACCAAGATTTCCGCTCGGATAAAAAATTATTGCTTTCGATAATTTTCCATCCAAAGCACCCGGTAATTCCACAAAAAGTACAGATTTATATTCTAAAATTCAATATTTGTATTTCAATCTCTTCATACAATTGAATACCAAAGGTATGAAATCGCATTAGTAATTCTCAGAAAGCAAGATAAATAGATTCACTGTGGAAAAATTCTTTCCGAAAATTCAGAAAATGTGACTGTAATTTTTTACAGCTACTCTTCTTCTGAATACTCAAAAAAAGTTTTGCTGAAACTTAAAAAAATTAACTGAATTCTTAGAACAATTTCCGAAATTTAGCTGAAATTTCTTTGAAATCAGAAAAATTTTATCCGAAAATTCAGATAAAAGTAGCTGTGAAAAATTACAGTCACATTTTCTGACTTTTCAGGAGGAATTCTTTTACAGTGATCAACGCATTCATTTTGGGCCAAGCACCCTTCAAGAATCAGGACCATGTTTTTATTATCCCTTATAATCAGCCCTGTTACAAATGATCTATAGAAATCTCATTGACGAATAGAAAAATGAATGAGTTTCAATGAAATTGAATGATATTCAACCAAAAAATTTCACCATTCCTAATAGGATTCAATAGAATATTTTCACCCGAGGGATGTTATTTTTGGCAATGAATTCAGAGTATGGTGGGAAATTGAACAAAAATTAAATTAAACGTATAATTGAAAATGAATATCTTTATTCACTCAAATAACTAATGATATCTATGCCACCCTAATGAATGTCATTGTTCCTACAGGTTACTAAGAACCTGTTTCGTTAACCGAAATGCTTCTCTGAACTAGGTGAACAATTATGGTTGCGCTTAACAGATCGTGCTCGCAGATATCTTTCTTCGGGTGACAAATGGTGATAGGCTGGAGTGTTAGTGATCCCACGCAGGTGCCGAGTTGATGGATTTGAAGGGAAGAGCAAATGAAATGTCATCAAAAAAATCTTTCTGCGAAAGTGCAAATTTTTTGTTTCAATAATTCAATTCCATAAAATTTATACCATGAAAATTCATTGGATTTGAAGAAACTTCAACTGAGTTTCGGAGTGTATTCTAAAAAATTCAGTCAAGCCTCTTAAAATTTAGTAAAAGTTTTCTGAGGAGTCAGAAGAAAGTGGCTGTAAAAAATTACAATTACATTCTCTGAATTTTGAGAAGGAATTTGTTCACAATGTTGCTTAGGGCTTATATGATCAATCAAAACAGGACCTCAAATGAACTACCCTAGCGTGAATGAATTCTGCCCCACGCTAACCCCACTCTGGCCTAGTCTGGAGCCCATATTAGTAGGATGCGTACTAGGGGAGAGACGCCTAATTTGGCTCCCATTTGGCCCTACTCCCCACAGTGTATATTCCTCATATACACTGAGAAAAAAATGGGCTTAATCATAAGAACATATTTCCTCGTTCCGAGGATATATATTTTTTCCTTATGTCAAGAAAATATGTACCTGGGATGAGAAAATTTTCTCCATATCACGCTGTATAGATTCAAACTGAGTCAGTAATTTCTCCTTCCAAAGAAAGTTCTCTTGAATCAAGAAAATATCGGATTGGACTCGATCAATCCAATACTTTCTTGCTTCAAGATTTTTTTCCTCTCAGTGTAACAATGTAATGGAATACTATTTGATTAGCTACACGTTCTTCCAACCCGAAGCACTTTTGCACAGCATCTCGAGGAGAAAAAGATGGCTGCAAAACGTTCAATGAACATTGAACAAACATGCGATAAACGGACGGATATTCCAACGTTCGAGAAACATTCAACAAATATCACGTGCACGTTCCACGAGCATTTGGAAATCTTGGTTCTCTTGGAGATTTTATCAGATTTTTTTATCCTCCAAAGATCAAAATCAGTGGAACAAAGTGTAAATTATCTCACTTATCGATATGGACATGATAATTCGTTGGATATTATTCATACAATAACTGGTGAATCGTTGCTATAATTTGGTAAGAAATCAACCACCTATTGTGCACCGTTGCTGCATTTTTAATGGTCGCTAGTCGTTTAGTATTCAAGTACTCAAACGGACTAGCGCTTCATGCATTATTATACTTCTTATAACGCTTGGAACATCGTTTATATAATTCATCTTCACTCATAAAGGTTCTTATATTATTATTTATTCACATCCTAGGTTAGATGCACTTCATCTTACAGTGACGTGACCGTCGTCCTTGAAATTCGCTCGACGAACGAGTAAATATATGAGTAACAGTATATTTCTCCCCACGATTTCCAGCTTCACCGCAAAAACACTTATTTTGTTACTTATTTGAATTTTTTTCTGTTTTATAATACTGGGTTTAGCCAGACATAATGATAATATCAAATATTTATCTTGAACTTCAAGATGAATTAAGAATTCAATTGCAATAATTACGCAAATTAGATATGAATTTTGCATAGAGAATCAACGTGACAACATAGTTGAATATATGACCTACAAAGAGCACCAAAACCATTCGAATCATTGGAGCATGTCTTTTCCAATATCTCCGACAAAATTCTAACCCAATTTGAATTTCGAAATTATTTTCGTAACCCGCCAAATACTTAATTGGCATGTTACATGCATGTGAAGTATAACCACATGATCTGTAACAAAAAATATCCCTGGATAGGTGCTCACCAATCTTGTTTGACCGAACGATGTGGCAATCTCAACATTTCATTGAGGTAATAGTTAACTTCCTTATATCTAATTCCATAGTACTTCATACTTCATACATAACATTATATCAGACTTCTACAAATTGAAAGTTGCATGGATTACGTTCGATGTAATGATCATTATCTTCCCGGAAAATCTTGGGTTCGCGAGTAATCGATATGCTCATCACGTCAAAAAAATGTAATATATATTGCTCATATTATATCCTTGTATTCATTACCATTCAATTTTAATTACTCTAATGTGAAATTTATACTTGAAAGTAGAATTTCTGGTCTGAATTATGGAACGTGAAGTCCTGTTATCTAATTCATTTTGTTATAGTTTACATATTCACAGACAGCTTCATGCCAGTGAGATAATTCCTGAACTGAACAATTAAAGATGATTCAACGTGGTGCAATAATCGTCACCGGGTCTTCGCCGAACTGTAGGTAATGAATGGATAAAAACAATATTCTTCTTATTTCAACTATATCGAATGACGTAAATACTGTGGTTATAAAACTATTCTCTTCTTTACTTCCTAACGATGCATTGAGAAATTCAAAGTTGTAAATCATTTTTCTTTCAATATAAGAACTTTCCATCTCTTGTTGGCTAGTCACTCTTTCAAAGCAGGATAACAACATCACTAACTAATAGAATTCTCAATGTGAATTCTAAGAAGTGCGAAATAAAGTTCAAGTTCGTGTGAAGTTATGAAACAAACATAATTCAAGATTTATCTCACACGGATCATATAAATAATTTTGTGTTTTGAGAATAATAGTTCCGAATTTGTTAAGGAGGCAGCACGGTCTAGATGACTCAAGGAGACAATTGTTTTGTAATACTCAGGGAAGAGTTGAGAAATTGATCCAGTCCTGCCTGATCTTGATCCATAATACTAATAGAAATGTAGCAAATGTAACAAATAGTGGTAAATCTAGATTTTCGCAAATGTTTGACCAAAAACTTGCAAGCTGGTCAAGAATGTTTAGTTGTTGTCCTAAGCAACGTTAGAGATCTGATGATTGTCTCAGGCATTCCCAGTAAACACCACAACAGGCATTTCGAAAGGGCCCTTCAACTGCTCTGAAATAACATTACAAGATCATCAGTGGTCCATTAAAATACCAGTGATCACTATTATTTGTAGGCTCTTCACTGGGATGAATATGGCTTAGATCAGATGGAGGTGCATGATGAAAGCGATTTGAGTTTGATAAAACTTTTGGACAATAACCTCGTCCCAGCCTTAGTTACCAACATGGAATCACACTAGAATATTTAATTTGGGTCAATTATGAAATGTAGCTTCTTCTGAAACTTGGTCCACATGATCAAACAAAACCTAGGCTAAATGGTGTATGTTGAATTTTTCTTAAGCATGGCCATGCATAAATATTTTGATGAGTCCTATTACTTGACATGAACAAACTAATATAACCAGCGACAAGACCGAACGTAGTCGCGTGAATTTTAGGGCATGAGTGCTCAACTTTTGCACACAATAATAAAAATACCACCAGCCGGGTATGTAAGGAGTTATTTCAGAGCTCCTCGATTTATGTCTTCATCATTGCAAGTCATGTGTTTCATGGGGGAAAGTGGTGGTTTTTTCCCAAGACGTCAGGGTTGCCACAATCTTCGAGCCGATCACAATAATTTCAAACGATCCGATCTTCGAACAGAGCTGAAAAAATTTCAGTCGATCCGAGTTTCTAGCTAAGCCAGAACTATGAGATCGACGAGCTAGATCGTTACTGACAAGGAGACTTACGGAAGTGTCACTCACCAATTCTAATGAAACTTTGCATACTTGTGAAACACCGAAAAATAATCGAAACGAATTTTGGATATCGGCAATGGTGGGGGTTGAAGGGCAGAAACCACCCTTCGAACGTCACAGTGGGACTAATCGAGAATTTTTGTGTCAAAATTGTAGAACTCTGGATGGAAGAATGATAGGGACTTGATTTTTTTTTTTCAAATGAAGGGAAGACATCCCAGATTTGAGGAAAAATATCCAAAAAGTCCGATGAGCCCGTTTAGACCTTGAGAAAATTCATGGAAAATGAGATTTTTGAGCAAAAATACGAATTTTTCATGATTCAAGAGGGTAAACAATTCTCAGTCAATGTGTTATGCATCATTTCTCATTTATTTTGATGTGTTGAATCCGAATCTGGAAACAAAATGTGTGTATCTCTTCAAGTTTTCCCGGAAAACACAATTGAAGTGAGAAGATGCGGATTTCACGATTATTTACATGAATAAGAGGGGAGAAAATGATTTCATCGATGTATTATACAACATTCTACAAGGGGTTTGGTACGCTAAATCTAAATCTGAGAACAGAATATGCTTATCTTTCCAGGTCCTTCCGGAAAATGCAGCTGAAGTGGAAATAATTCGAAGTCTATAAAGAATGATGTATATACATCGAGTAAAACATTGTCTCCCCTACAAATTTTATAAATAATAGGAAAATGGAGATTCCATCCGATTCCTTTACTTTAACCGATTTTTTCGGAAGAACTTGGGAAGATAGACGAATTCTGTTTCCAGATTTGGATTCAGCGTATCGAAACCCGTCTGGAATGATGTGAAATCCACCGATCAAATTATTTTCTCCCCTTTGAATCATATAAATAACTGTTGAAACCACATTTTTATACTTTTACTGCGTTTTGCGGAAAAACTTGAGGAGATAAACACATTTTGTTTCCAAATTTGGACTCAGCATATCAAAATACATAAGAAATGATGCATAGTACATTGTCCAATAATCGTCTCCCCTAGAGATCGTATAAATAACAGAAAAATGGATATTTCAGCATATTTTTCTCCACTTTAATCGCGTTTTCCGGAAGAACCTGGAAATATAGACGAATTTTGTTCTCAGAATCGGATCCAGCGTATCGAAAACCATGCGAAATCATGTATAATCCATCGATCAAATCATTTTCTCTGCTTTGAATCATCGTAAATAAGCGTGAAATCCGTATTTTCATATATTAATTGTGTTTTCCGGAAAAACTTGAAGAGATACACACATTTTGTTTCCGGATTTGGATTCAGCAGATCAAGACTGAGAATTGTTTACCCTCTTGAATCATGGAAAATTCGTATTTTTGCTCAAAAATCTCATTTTCCATGAATTTTTTCCAGGTCTAAACGGGTTCATCGGACTTTTTGGATATTTTTCCTCAAATCTGGAATGTCTCCCCTTCATTTAAAAAAAAAATCAAGTCCCTATCATTCTTTCATCAACACTGAAAAAAAAATTTATTTCAGTCAAATAAATATTTATTTGTTCTGTACCAAAGAAATATTTATTAGAATTAACGGAATATTCTTTGGACCCAACATAATTTATTTGAATTAAATGGATGGTTTTAATCGTTTATTTGATTCCAATAAATTATTTTGGTTCCAAAGAATACTTTGTTAATTCTAATAAATATTTTTTTGGTACAGGACAAATAAATATTTATTTGACTGGAATAAATTTTTTTTTCAGTGAAGAGTTCTACAATTTTGACACATTCAAATCCCCACCATTGCTGATATAAAAAAATACGTGTCGATTATTTTTCGATGTTTTACAAGTATGCAAAGTTTCATCAGAATCGGTGAGTGACACTTCCGTAACTCTCCTTGTGAGAAAATTTCCTATCAGACGAAGGACCCTGGTTAAGGAAAAACCATTGATTCTCGCCAAATCTCACTGAATCTCGCAAAATCCCATTGAATCTTGGTCAATATTCTGATCAAATCTCATGAAATTTCATTTGTCAGAATCGGTTTATGAAACAATATTGCGTTTGATGTTTAATTAGTAGCAGAGTCGATATTGAGAAAATATGTTTATAAAGTGGATTTTTCTTCATCGCCAATCCTCTGAAGATGGACTCAATGATATATTTATCCATTTATTCATTGGAAGATGCATTCATGGAGTTTCTATAACTAACATTTATAAAATTTGATTTTTCGAGTCATAAAAATTTTGAGAAAACGTTGTTTTAGACTTAAACTTCAAGAGTTTCAGAAATACAGTACAGGCCAAAAGTTTGAATACACTCGAAGGAAAAACAATTTTTTCAGTTGATTTGTCTGTTTTAGGAAATCAACTTACTTCATTTACATGAGTTTATTGTGTTTTATATGGTTCAGACATTTTTTGATTATCATTTATGCAGTTTATATGGATTAAATCGATTTCGAACAGCGAAGATGTAAAAATGTTAAATGTCTTCAGGTTAATTCAAACTTATGGCCTGTGCTGTATGCTCTATTTCAAGGAGCCCCTGGATGCAAGAATTTCTTATTCGCGTTTGTTTTGAACGAAGTAGGATCTTGAGATTTTTGATCTAGCTCGACGATCTTCGAGCCAATCCCAGCTTCGATCCGAACAGTGGATCTATCTACCCGATTTGCGAGCCGAGCCTATTTGTCAAAAACAAGAGCCAAGCCGAGTTCATGCTCAAAACTCGGATTAGCTCGAATCGCGGCAACACTAGAAAACCCAGAATCAATCAAAGAACAGCGAGTGGTCCAGAATGAGTTCATTGTTCTTGGACCGACCAGTCTCAAGATAAACTTCTGTTATACGATTCAATTTTGCCAATACTAGGTACGTTATGGACCGAGCATCTATTCCTGGACAAAAACCGATGAGAAGCATTGAAAAATGTATAGAAATTGATGGAAATACTCACACTGTGAAAAATAATCGGATTTTTCCTACTCGCGTTTGAGGGAAAATTCCGGTCATGGGATAGGAAATCAATTTCCGATACATGTTTTTGAAATTTCCCATAAATTTGGCTGTAAATTCCGAACTTTATGGGATTTGTACTATCATTTTGCAGTCAATTTCTGGTAAAATAGAGAAACTCCTTAATGCATGGATGTGTTAATTACTTCCGAACATTTAAGTGAAGTTTCCCATAGAAATTTTTCACAGTTTACATTCTGAATTGTTGTTGAACATGTGGTTTCACGATAACCATGAGTGTTTTCTTTGGATAAATAAATTCTGCCAGAATAACAGAATAAGATCAAACTATCTTCAACCGTAAAAAAATCCTACTTTTCCGTTATTCCGATCGGAACCCCGAAGAAAAAGGCGAAAAATTATCAGCCAAGAATGACCCATTTTTTGTAACATTTGCTCAGGAATTGAGTGATGATGATAGTTGTTCTTGAACGGTGCTGCAATGATCAATTAGCCATTCTCTGACCAGGCTTTATGAGCAAAAACCACACCATAATTCGATTAGTAATTGACCAGTTCACAGGGGTGGATGATCACGATGTTTTGTCTCGTTTCAATAGGAAAATTACCAACCACCTCAACAGCACGCATCTCAGGTGAATTTTAGATTTATTTCCAGCTGATATTCATTTGAATGTCCATATTCTTAATCTTTAAGTTCATAGAACGTTTTTCCCTACATAGCACTTCATTAATATATCACTATATCAATTCATTCTGGTACTTGGTAAAATTTGCAAGTGAGCTTTTCAAAAAAAGTGTCTCTCAAGTGGTATTCATTCAACATTCCAGAAGATTCTGAATCGACTGGTCTATATCCCACGGAAACAAAGTTTTGAAATTTTCGATCAATTCACTCCAGCACTTGGTGAATTTTGGAGGTTCAAAATTTTCAAAAAACTTTTCAAAAAACGTTCCTCTCAAGTGCCATGCATCTTTCATTTCAGAAGATTCTAAACCAATTTGTCTTTATTCCACGGCAACAAGTTCTCGAAGTTTTCCCATCGAACTTACTTAGCACTTCGTAGAATTTCAAAGTCCAGATCAAAATAAACCTCTGTCCTCCGATTTACTCATTCCTCATGTTAGAGGATTCTGAATCGATTGGTCGATATTTCACAGAAACGAATTCTCCACATTCCCATCACGATGATTACAATAAATGGCACTTTGAGAGATCAGCTGATGTGATAGAAGCCTTGACTCCCACTTGCAGAACCCAGGTTCAATCCTCACTGGAGGAACTCCCTAATAATTGACTGCGAAGCAGGTTTTTTTCAATCCAAAGTAATATTCTTTAAGCTTTTCAATATATGTGATTGTTACAATTTTTTCCCTACAGAATGTTACAAAGATGGTGACATAAGACACCCTGCAGACATTCTTCTTGAGACATTTTCCAGAATATTACACATTCCAAATGTAATATTTTGACAATATTGCTGGGACATCCGTTGCTATGTGAGGATCAGAGCGTCGTATTCTCTTAGGGTGATTTTGGATCCTCATAATGTCTGTTTTTGGTTCAGATTTGTTGGGTAATACTTCGCTGGTTTGAAATATGCATACTTCTGGTATGCAAATTAACCTGCGCTTGGATGACATGTATGTCCTTCTCTAGTTGAGGGATGAAGATCCGCAGAGGAAAGAATATTTTACAGTTCTTTTGTACAATTATTGTTCAAAGAATTTATGAAAATATCAATTCACATGGACGAAACCCCCGGAATCGGATTCTACAGAGAATTTCATTGAAGGAAATTTTCTAGCCATCTTTATACCCATACTCAATTCTCCATACCCGTTCATGCCCACTGTGAAATTGCTTGGCCCACAAAAAAATAACTATCGGGTATAGGATATCTAGTTGGAGGATGAACATTCGTAGAAAAAAAATTTTTTACAATTTGTTGGAACAATAATTATTCAAGTTTTGATCCTTGAATTATAATTTTTATTCACAATAATTGCAATGGCTGAAAATTCTCTCATTCATGACTGATTTTTTCAATTTTCAATTGGCAAAAAAACATCGTGAAACCACCCTTTGAGAGTTGCTTTTCACATAAAAAGAATTCTCATTTTGAATTATCTCATCTGGTCTTGGAAAAAAAAGTCCTCAAATGTCGGCGCAGATCGAACAACCCCTTGGAAATCCTTCTCAGATGCACAATGTCCCGATCCATAAGATTTCACATTTTCCATTTCACGATTGGAAGATTGGTAGAAAGTTATAGGCATGCCCAATAGAATTATATAGATTCTTACCAGAATTATTTCTTCCTTCAAATACATTTCAAACTTCCAGTTCCAGATCGTGTTCGAATTTCATGTCCTACATCACTTACATCAATAAATTGCTCATGGTCTTCAAAAAATCTACGTATATTATTTGACAGAATGCACGTTTATATGCACGAAGATAGATACGACCTTTTTTTGAGGTTCTTCGATACGCTCTGAAGAAGAAATTCCCAATCGAAATTCCCACATTCAGTGTAACTTCTTCACAGGGATTATTCATCAAGACAATATATAATAACTACACAAAAAATTCATCGGAAATTCCAATGAATTCAAACTACAATTCAATGGAAAATTTTTGTAGACTTTTTGCTCGAGAGGGAAAATATGCCGCTATTCTTGACACGCGATAATTATATCCAACGATCATCAGCGAAATCAGCATACAAAGTCACCCGAAATGAGCATCAATTTGACTATAAACAGGTTCATCAAGGATTTGCATTATCTTGTTATTGTCCACACAAATACATATAGTTATCGCCAGTTCAAAATGCGTCATCTGAATCATCGATTCCCTTCTTCTATAAGATATACATAGTATGTTTTGCGGCCATGGATATCGAGTATGGAATATCATTCTCATTCCCTAGGAAGAATATAAATGGGACTGGAAGATCATCGGAAGTTAGTAGAGTGTAGTCATCGTATCGTGCACGCTCATTCTTAGGGGTTTATCTTTTGTCCTCGATATGGAGAGCTCTAATAGAATTCAACGCCTCGCAACAATCATCTCGTGTTTCATTGTATTGTTTTCTCTGACAAGTGCCGATATTTGTGAGTAATTATTATATAAAATAGGTGCGATATTGTGTACACGTGCTCGATGTGTGAGATTTATTAATCATTATTATCAGTGAAGTATAAACTATCGATTGATATATTCTTCTTTATGAAATTGTGTTATCAGAGAGATATAAATTTTACTGTGAACATGATACGTTAAGTTCTATGTATATTTTGTTTTTTATATCATCCACTCGGACTGCTTATGCAAGATGCATGTCCAAAGAATAAGATATTTGAACAAATCCTTTAGAAAACTTCTTACCGCATATCTATTTTTATTCTGTTTTTTTTTTACTCTGATTTATGAATTTATAACAATCTTCAAAGACGTCCTTGAAAACCTCTAATGCGAATTATGAAAAATTTGTTCATTCGAGAAGCATTTGATCGATATATAGAAGATTGTGTAACTTATGCGTAAACTTCCTCATGATATTCAATTTTCTTATGATTATATCAATAGATTCGTATGAAAAGATGTTTTTGACCTGTTGTATGGAGATACGTTACATTACATACATTACAAATAAAATCTTGTTGGAGTCGGTCCACTAAAAATTAAGACCACTGTGTCATTATAATTTTTCTCATCTTATGCGACTAGTGATTTATTTTTTCAATATCTAAATATATCCTTATATCATCGGTAAATGGCATATATTTGCATCGATTATAGTACAATTTTGCATAATGATTTCATCAAGATTCACCTTGCAAAATTATATTTACTGTGACTTTGAAACACACCGTGCACTCATTCAACTCCATTTCACTGCTCAAATTTAGGGTACTTTGATTGAACAAGAGAGATAAAATCTAATCGATTCCTGATTGATTTGATCTGATCATGTGCCATGGGGAATCGATTGAATTGATTTTTCCAATCCTGAAAATTCAAATGAAGGCATAAGAGCTTACTGATCAGTACTGTTAACAGATCTTCTCATTCATCTTAGAAGGAAATAATAACTCGTCCATGCGTAAGAACTCGATAAAATTGGGCTCTTGACTGTGTAAAAAAATTAAATTCAAAAAAACGACAAATAATGGAGGTTTACTTTGCTTGGTATCGTTGTGAATTTGCCCCTGTTCATTCCTTCTGATCTACAAAATTTTCATATTTCCTTCAATGTTTTGAGGATACAGTGAGTGAAAAATGGGAGAGAAATATGCGAAAAATAAGCAAATTTTGAGAGGACAAGGAAAACTGTGTTAAAAGGTCTTTTCGGGTTCTGAAAAATACAATGGGGAACCGGGACCAGTCGAATATTAGACAACTAGTAAATTCAGTCACTTCATATGAAAATTTCAATCCCCCAGATAAATGCTACTTGTCACAGCTCACTTTTTTCATTTCCATTGAACAAAATGATTCATTCATATTTCAGACGACTAGATTCCTATAAATTCCAGCTGAAATCCAGCTGGGACAACTAACTTTCACCCAAGTAGGAATGATCTAGTCTTGTAGGATTCTGGTGAGGTATTCGTAAGGGTCCAGTTTTTGGCTAGTTAGACGTTACAAAAATCGTTAACGACTAGAGTATTTCTCCTAGGGTAGTTGCCGCAACCCCGTAGAAAAGTTTTCCTTGTCCATTCCCCACAAACTCCCAAAATCGCCATATTTATTTCTTGTTTATAGAAAAAAATGGGGATGAAAATAAAGAAATTTCGTAAGGATTAGGAACACTTTCTTACAACAGTGAAATATATGTAACCCACATAACCATTTATCGCTCGAAGGCATTTGAGAAATGTTTAAAACAACCCGAGTCGAAAAATTTCGACGGTTTTTGTCCTCATATTTCGTTTTCAGACTGATTTCGTCCCGATTGTTGAGTAATGTGGAGAAGAACAATATTTTTGTGAAATTTTAGTTGGAGTTTCTCCTGAATCACTCTCATTCGTTGGAGGAGACATTTAGACTATAATCATGAAAAAATACTGTTCTTATCCGGATTATTCAACTATCAGGACAAAATCAACCTAAAAATGAAATAAGAGGACAAAACCCGTTCAAATTTTTCGACCCGGGAAGTTTGAAAATTGTTATGCAATGAAATGCTGAAAGATATTCTCTGGGCATTGGCACAATTTTTCATTTGTGAAACACATCTCTTGAATATCTCAGGGAACAAATTGCCACCTAATTTCGAAAAGTTTTGGTTATGAGAAAAGCAGCAGAAAAAAATAGTAGATATTTTATCCACTTCTACTATTCAGTATTCAAAATTCAAAGATTCTATGGATACTAATTATATTCAGAAAACGTGAAAAATTTTATATCCAATTCTGCTTGATGACTATGGTTTGGAAAGTTCAATTCAATACTGATAAAAAAATCCAAGGATGATTCAGAAAATAATAACAGTTTAGTGATTGTAAGGACTGATTCCCTAGGTTCTGATCAAAGCACAAGCAGATTTTCATTCTCATTGTATAAAACGTATTTATGTTTTTCTGCAGATTTCATTCTGAAATTCAAATTAATTTCTGTATTATTTGTACAGCTGAATACATTCCTGTGTGCGGGCGGAGGAATCCAGACCTCAATGGCTGTATCAAGGAGAGCATTAAATCTTTGGACCCTCATCTTCGTAAAGGGATTCCAGAATTATTCGTTCCCTCGGCTGAACCGGTGTTCGTGAAAGAAGTTCAACTGATAGACACTTTGGAATTGAAAGCATCAGCACATGATCTTAAGCTGTGGGGAATGAGTAATTATGAGCTGAAACATCTAAATGTGGATTTGAATAAACAAGAGATCGAAGTGGAATTACATCTACCGCAAATGAAAATTGAAACTAATTATGATATTTTCATAAAATTGGTGGTGCCAGTGGTTAACAAGGGTCCCATTGAAATTATCGCAAGTATGTATAAATTCTACAGCTACTTTAATTGTTCGAACATATCCTCGTCGAGTAACTCAAACAGCACAACGTGCCATTGGAACGTTTATAAAACGAACGGGAGGTTTTCTGAACGTTCAGAAAACGGCTCAGAGACACATTACGCTGTTATATAGAGAAATGCGAGCGATCGACAATTTGAAGATTCTTAGGTTAAATTTTCCCCAGCGTACCAGATCAGAAAGGAGGATGCTGAAAACCCCCAGCATGAGACCTTTCCTGACTATTGAAGTCTTTCCGCGCGTTCGAGTGAGAAAAATAAGAATACACAGTAGTAACACAGTAGTTATAGTGTAGTTATTGACTGCAATTTGTACCAAGAGAAAAGGTTTACACCCATAGAAACGTTTTCTTATTGCAACAAAAATTTCATTATTATGAGAACATTTTCTTCTTAACATAGCGGCAATCCTAATTTTTCTTCTGCGAGAAAAAAACTCCATACCAAAAAACACCAGAAGCATTTTTCAAATAAAACTCAGGGATTTTCTTGATGCAGTAAAGTCTTTATTAAAGGTATTGAAATCTTTATTTGTACCCACTAAATATTGTGTACCTTCCGATATATTTTAGACAGGCTTTAGATGTTCTATGTAACACTTTGAAATAAGTTTCAGATCAATTCTTGTTTCAAACTCGTCTGAAAGATATCTAAAAGTGTTGTGCAAGACATCTCAAACCAAGATATCGCAAGACACAAGATGTTCAATGGTTACAATAATTGATTTGTTTCAAATAAAATATTGATGTATCGTTTGGGACGGTATCTGGCACACGATACACTGCTTTATTTGATTATCACCGTTTCAAAGTTTATAATTACTATTCCATTTCACAACACGATTACATTGGGATCAATTTTGAAAACTCTATATTACTCTGCTGCCAGTCAAAGGGAGGAAAGCGGATCGTTGACCGTCACCTTTAAGAATATTCATCTAGTTTCAGCATAAGAAGATTCTTGTTACCAAAAGAAACGACCCAGCTTAAAAGACCCGATTCAAACCTATTAACTGGTCAAATCGGTATGAACCAGATTTTTGTCCAGGAATTTTCCTATTCAATCTTATTCAAATCTAATCGGTTTGAGTAGGAAATTTGTACTCAATGAGATATAATCAGGGAATTCGGATCATGTACAAACCGATCATATTTAAATGAGATCAGATAGGGAAATTCCCGGACAAAAATCTGATTCAAACTGAGTGACGAGCTAAAAAGTTTGAATCGGATTTTTGAAGCAGGGGACGGTTCTCACAAAAAATAAAGATGCCTACGTTGAACAAAAGTTATGAATCATAATTTTTTCTACTAACAATCCACACGGAGAAAATCTAACCCCAGTGACCAATGTTCCGCACATTGGTCATCGGTGTGCAAGAAAAATTAAAATAAAACACTGCTGGCTAATGTGTGTCCATCGATTATCAATGACCGCGCATAGGTGAACATTGTACGTATCATTAGTAACTAATGTACACTAGAGATCGACCGAAATTTTTTGCCGAAACTGACTAAAATTGAAGCTCTGATTATTGGTTCCGAAAACAACTTGGTATTGGACGTTGGAAGTGTTGATAAGCTCCTTAATAATGCAATTATCATACTTAAGATCACATATCAATGTGATTAATGAAATAATTTCGATTTTCGGTTTAAATTTTCGGCTAATGCTTGTCGGCCGAAATTGTAAACCGAAAATCGCAAGTATTTTGTTAATTACAATGAAATGTGATCGTGAGTATGATAATTGGATTATTAAGGAGCTCGTCTACACTTCAAACGTCCAGTCCGAAGTTTTTTTCGAAACCAATAATCACGACTTCAATTTTAATCAGTTTCGGCAAAAATTTTCGGTTGATCTCTAATGTACACACATTAGCCAGCAATGTTTTGTTTCATTTTTTCTCAGACAATGATGATTAATGTGCGGAACATTGGTCCCTCGGGCCAGATTTTCTCCGTGCATGATATGATTATTTTGAAACAAAACCGCTTTTTGGTCAAACACTATTTGTTTCCGGAGAAGAAAATCGGTATCAAGAATGAAATGATGGTAACAATAAGAAATCATTTTTGTGAGTGTAGTTGAATATTGGACAGCTAGGAAATTTAGTCACTATCTAAATAAAATTTTATCGGAATCGAATGAATTTTATCTGTCACAATCTTCTCACTTTCCATTGAATAGACTTTTTCATTCATATTTCAGACAACTAGACTTTTATTCATGCTAGCTAAAATTCAGCTGGGACAACTGAATATAGTTGCCTGTCTGTCAGTGCAGTTTTTCTTGTTTCACATAAATGCACGTTGAGATTGCCATAGCCTTCAGAGAACGCGTACCGAGGGCCGCCACACGGAAAAAAATACTCCGGTTAATATATGGACAGCAAGAATTACTGGTATTTTAACCGGAATTCTAGTTAAATGAATCAAGTCTCCGGCAAATTTAACAAGGGCTCCGGTAAATTTAACAAGAATTCCAGTAAAAGTCACAGATATTCCTTGCTGTCCATATAGTAACCGGAATTCTGGTAAAATTAACAGTTCATTTTTTTCCGTGCAGGTCCTGCGTTATTGAGGTCATTGCACTGACAAAAGTGTTTTGTTGAAATGATAAAAAATTTTTTTAGTTGATACATGAAGCCTTTGCTGCTCTAAAAAACTTATTTTGGTGTTAAGTTTTTGACAACAACATTTAGTGCTCAATATCAAATGTTTTCGATGCTCCAACAAAATATTTTCGTTCAAAATTTGGTACCGAATTAATTTTGTTGGAACAAAAAAGACTTTTTTGGTGTAACAAAAGGTTTAAAACGTTCACATATCAACCAAAATATTTTGTCATTCTAACCAAACAGTTTTTTTCAGTGTGATGACTTTTACACGGAGAAAAAGTAATAGTGACAATTACTAAGCGAATAGTAAAATATGAACAGACCAAACTGCGCATTCAAAATAACTAAACGGCTCAATCGAAATTACGATACGTTTAGTTAAACCAACGATGCGTTCAGTCAGAATAACGATGCGATTGATTGTAGGGACCAAATGTTTGATCCGTCCATATTTTACTATACCAGTTTTCTCCGTGTATAATTGTCATACTTTATGTTACATGGAACACATTAATATACACATGGCTAGTGCAAAATGATGTCTTTATTGATACATTTAACAATGCATAACGAACTGGTTCAGTGATTAATTGAAACGTATTTTTATACTTCCTCAAGTTTTTTTATATACCATGTAACCAAAATTATGGAATAAACTCTTCTGGTTGTATAATCTCGTAAAATACACTTACTCAATTGAGAATAATTCTTTTCAATATTTGTTCACTCAATTTGACGAATTCTCCGATTACTGTTATAACTCAAATTCAATTAAATGAAGAATTGAAACGTTTACAACGATCGATAATATTTGTCCAACAAAGCTATTCGTTTTGATTTCATATTGTGCATTTGCATCGACTCGATGATGAATTGTTTTTGAGCAGTGTATATGCACTGGTTCGCAGTGATATACTTATCACTGTAATCCAGTGGAATTCCACTGATTCAGTTTTAGAGAGTAGAGTTATTTAAGATTGAATTACGTATAGAATCAAAGGAATTTTGAGATACGAATTTTCAACTTCTTCGTGTTTCCAAATCAATTATGCTATCCGGCAAATTATTATTCTGATAGAAATTTCCAAACTTCAGAATAATTAGTTTGTTGAAATGATAAAACGTACCCTGCTGAAAATTTCTCGTAGAAAATGATGAGATTTTTCCTAGTAGATTTAACGCGGTTGCTGAAACTAAAATTCACGATACGGCATCGTGCATCCACGGCAGAAATCTATCGATTCTTATCGTATTCTATAAGATTTGAGGAAATTATATCCGGTTTCATCGTAAAATTCCTATACAACCATGTTCTTTCAAATAACTGATATTCCTGCTATATAGGAATTTTACGATAAGATATGTTTCTCTCAAATTCTATAGAATACCTTGAACAACGATATAATTCTATCGCAAATTCCTAATAACGCATCATGGATTCCAGTTTCAGAAATTGCATTGAAACCGGAAGGAAAATCTTATCTTTGACTATGGAAAATTTTCAGCAGGGTACTTTGTCACATAACAATTTTGTGAAATTCTTTCGGAACATTCTAAAAGATACCTTGAAGAATTCTAGAATATGTCTTATGAAACGTGCACTTAAAAATACTTCTAAGGATTCTGAAAGATGCCTTCAGAAAATTTCAAGGAATCTTTCATCTTCTGGAAAATCTTGTGGTGTTTAATGAAACATTTTTTTGAGTTCTTTAAAATATTTTCCACACGGGAAAACAGAAATTATTAATATTCATAAAAATGACTGCGATTTAGGGAAAAAGAGTACCGCTGAAGAATATTTGTAGTGCATTTACCAAAACTTGAGTTTCACAATAAAAAATCTCATGTAAAAATTCACCAGTGGCGCAAGGCTGATCCAGCCCTGACGAGCATTCGCGAAGCCTTGGGAGAAAGCCTGACTGAGGACTGGAATGATAACATCGTTTCAGCAATTAACGAACCTCAGTTTTGACGCCTGAGGCAACGGTGGTGACAGGTCACCAATGTTGGCGTAGGCTTCATTCAAGGGTTTCGCGTTGATTGGCCGACACAAAATTTTGCTGGTACAAACTTGTGTTTTCACTGTTTCATCACTTTTCATCTTTGTATTGCCAACGCAGGCAAGATAATATCTTTATTGTCAACCAACGTTGGCCCAATATAAATTCCCTACACTTAGCTGTCATGCCTGGCCCAAGCCAGGTCGTGCCCGTGGTCAACATTGATTGAATTCTTACATGGGATAATAAATGAATCGATCAACATTCAGTATTTTCACTACGAATTTTGTATTAACTCACTGCAAACATTCTTCAGCGATCTTTTTTTCCCCTGGATTGACAGTCATTTTTCTAAATGTTAATAAATGTGTTTCAAATATTGATCACCTTTTCTTTCTATGCAGAATGATCCAAAAGAATGATCTATGATTGCTTCGTAGAGTTAAGAGTCATCAAAGAAACCATCATGAACTTCATTAACATATTTTTCATGACTGACATGAAACAAATTCCGTTGAGGAGTTGTCATTAAATCATAACTAAAATCTGAGCAAAGAGGACTACTTTATTGGTTGTGAGGAGATGTCAGATCCCATACGGCACAAGAGTCCCTTCAAAGACCTCCCATTATGACAGTAAACATGAATTCATTATGAATACTTTGAATTCAATTCGAATTTTTGACGAACAAATCAGTTGTTTGGAAATAGTTCATCTCGTGAATTCATCAAGAACTATTCAGGCATCCAATATGTATACTCATTTTGAGTAGATTGAATTCATATTGGATTCATGTTTACCGGCATAACGGGAACTGTCCAAGATTTCTTTGGGAAGTTTATATGAATTGAAAATGATCATTTGTGCTGTCTGTGAGAATGTTTTAATTCTCAATAATTAATGCAACACTGATTATGAAATTTTGTGGATTGATGCATAATCTGCATCCTATTAATTTTCCTTATTCCTCCTTCGTAGGGATCATTCTGGAGAATCTCTACGCTGTTATTTCACTAAAATACCTGATACATGCTTGTAAACGTGCTATCACTCAACAATATTTTTTCTACCTCTCCATATTCTAATGGGAAACTCTTTATCGAACTAAGATATCCTTGAGAAGGTTCTGACGGTATCCGAACTAGTCAATCCTTGTTGAAATTAACACAGTATCGGAGTATTGTGTCCAGGAGATAATATTCTAGTAGAAAAATTATTCACACCGAGCATTTTGTGTTTCAGAGGACGTCAACGCTAAATCATCTTTGAAATACAAACTCATCACCAAGAATGGTCACAGATACATGTTTTTCACTTCGATGTCGCTGAAATTAGACATCCAGGATTACGAGGTCAAGTTTACGTCGCAAAATCCCGAAACCGAGACAGTACGACAGGCCGTCAGATCGGTATTGGGTAGTAACAGACAAGAAATCATCGCCAGTATAACTCCGAATTTGGAAGAGGTAGTGTCCAAAACTATTTTGGACGCGGCTAATAAACTATCGAAGAACTTCGATTATGACCAGTTGTTCCCAGATCGGGAATAAATACCAAAGATTGTTCCTAAATTGATGACAATGTATATAGTGAATGAATATGTTACTCGTTGATGTGTTTGTTGATACTGCTGTTGGAAAATTTATAATTTTTGTTATTAAATGATCGATATTCGGATCAAAAAATAATTCTTTGCCTATAAAATAGACGTAGAAGTATATTAGAATGAACTTTGACTGTATGTTTTCCGTACAGGATTCAATGATCTTATGGAATTTTATTTGAATCCTATCGAGTATTCATACTTAACTGACTATGAAGAAATTCAACTACAGCTGTTAATGAAATCAAATGTTATATTCGGGATGCGATATCTTTACCCTTAGAATGTTTGATTGAATCTGAATGAAGGCAATCTGATTGATTAAAATATCAGATTTGATCAAATTTGTGATATGAAGATAACTATAACTTCTGAAATTTCATCCCAATTTTTCGAATTAATTGTGATAACTTTGACAATTTTTTTTGAAGAATTTATGTGAAAGCAAAGTGTGATGTTGAAACTTTGCCAGATGTGAGAATAAAGAATTCTAGCTAATGCGAATGCAAACTGAATTGTAATCCTCTCTTATCCATTCTAGGTAAAACTCACTCCAGACCTTGCTTTTGCGCGATAGAAGGTCTGTTGAGATATTCTAGATAAGCTAATACTTCCGTTGATTGGAATCCTTGTTATTTTCACAACGATTTCGTGTTTTGAATTGAAAGTTAGCAGATTTTTAGGAAAGCAATACCTATAATCATATATTCTTAAAATTTGAATGGTTTACACAAAATTTGATGAGTCATTAATGTTTATCTCCTCGAATTAATTCTTTCGATCTGGAAATTTTGTTCAAAGAATGTACTGGGAGATTTTGGGTCTCGAACAGTTGAATATTTCGTTATTCGGTTACCAATTCGTTTTGATAAACGATTCAAACTTCAGAAACATATGATGATACTATCCCAAATCAGAAGTTGGGTCTCCAATTACAACAGAACAATTTGAATGAGTAAATTTTTGTTGCAGTCACAAAAAATGTCCAAGGACATCGTCGATACAAAGAACAAAATTTAAATCATTTCGAATAGAATTGAGGTATCACAATTCATGTATTTATTTTGTATCTCAAGTAAATTTCAGGTTCACAAATTTGCATTCAGTTAATAGTTATATCTACCTATGGATAATCTTCCAAGTAGCAGAGGGAGTGACGAAAAAGGTACAGCATTCCATACAACTTGAATAGAAAATTTCGAATGCTTTTATGTTACATCTCAGGGGAGTTCCAATAAATGACTGAAACCTAGTTTGGCCGAGTCTCAACTGTGGATGTAATTGAGTCAGAAGCTATCATGAGAAACGGTTCAACCTCAATGCAGTCTTGAGAGGATAACCTCGTCCCAGCCATGGTTCTCGACATTGGGTCATAATTCAAAACTCAGAAATTCCCCTGATCATGATAAAAACGAGCAGTTTGCTACCAATACACTGGAATCCATTGCTACGAGCACTTGATTCGCAATTTGCCTGCAAAATGTTATTCGCGCAAAACCTGGCCTAATTGTGATTTGAATTGTTGCCAAGCTTGACTGATTCTGATTCCAAACTAAATACGTCAGGGTTTAGCTACATGGAAATAAGACAACAGTAGGGGAGAGTACTCTTGATTGAAACAATGGGGATGACTATTGTGAATGAATCATCAAAAATCCACAAAAATTATGGAGACTCTCTGTGATGAAAGACCCCATAATAGTGTCCATAATTTTCATAGATTTTTGATGATTCATTCACAGTGAGTATCCGCATTTTTTCAACCAAAACCTGTTCGAACCAAGAGTATTCTCCCTCAACAGTTACTAGGGATCACAGCAGGCTATTCAAAAGTGAATAATATTACAGTTGGATAGTGAATATTAACACGATTACAACGATGAGTAATAAAATAAAATTCATTAATACTGCTGAGAAAGCAACGAGTACTGGGAAACGCAGTTTTGCATGGTATGAATCGAAATTTCAATTATGATTCAAAGTAATCTTCACTGTTCTTTTTTGTTTCAAAAATACTCATCAGTTGAATTAAAAAAAATTTCAGTTCGAATAACTGAAAAATTAATTATTGCAATTGAAAAAACGGTTAATCAGTTGAAATGACTGGGAATTTTTTTAAATGTGGCATTCCCTAAGATCAATTTTCTGAACCAATATCTTCTATCAATATTTATGACAAACGTCTGTCCCCCAAGTAAAAATTTTGGCAATTTCGATACGCGATAACCCTGGTGAAAATGGGAACTGAAATGAAGTGCAAACGAAAAGTATGATGGAGCGTAACAGAGACGTTAATGAAAAGTGAACAAAGAGTGAACGGAACGGATTCGAAGAGTATTTGAAGCAAAGTTTGGAACGAAGGAAGAGTATAAAAATCAACGCTTCATGAAGAGTATGAACAATATAAGAGGATAAAATTTTAACCACTTGGCGAGATTCGAACCAATGATTTCAATCATTGCAATCCAGCTTCTTACCTATTCAGCCATGGAATGCTATGATTCCTGACAGTTTAAAACCGATACTCAAAGTCTGTATGTGATGATTCGCATTACCTTTCACGGAATGTGATAGTACTCTTCCCAAAACAGCATTGAACGTTTATAAAGCGTATTTATAACGTATAATTTCAATATTTCACAATAAGCAATTATTATACACTCCGGCAAGAGAAGATTGGAACCTTTTTACGTTTCTTGTCCGCTTTGAATACGCTTACTACGAGCGTATATTTTTACCAGGGAAAGTTCACTGGGTTTGTGAGAATAATTTTCATATATTTTTGGATGGAATGTTGGATCTGAGACCTAGGAAGATCATGGAAAATCATATTCGTGAATCTCTGAGCTATACATACCAGGTGTAGGAATAAGGAACCGGAATTCTATCATAAATGACACTAGCAATCAGTTCAGGGACCCTGAGACCACTTCTTCAGCATCATCATCTTCCTCTGACAGCTGATGAAGGGTTTCAACACAAAACAATAGAAGTTCTGTGCACCCGTAATTGTTTTATAACCTTAAACACATGTACACGGAGAGAACTTTTTTTGTAGTTGAATTTACTATGTGATTATTGTGCCCGGGGAACAGACTGACTTCCCAATGGTATTTACTGTGAAACATAGTGAATTTGATCGTGTTTCTATTTCCTCGTCATAGTAAATTTCATCGCAAGTTCAGTCTGTTCCTCGGTTACAAAGTATCACAGTAAATTTAACTATATGCCTACAAACTACGATTTGCGGACAGCATTGGTTTTTTGTTATCATTTGAAGAAAACTGATGCAGAATCACATCGAATGCTTCTCGAAGCTTACGGTGAACATGCCCTTGGTGAAAAACAGTGTTTCGAAAGGTTCAAAAAATTTTGAAGTGGTGATTTTGACGTGAGAGACGGAGAGCCTGGAAAACCATCGAAAGAGTTACGAATGTAGAGACGACGAAATCCAAGCCTTATTGGATAAAGACGATATTCAAACTCAACAAGAACTCGCGGATCAACTAAATGTGACGCAGAGAGCCGTCTCCATTCATTTGAAAGCCATGGGAAAGATTCGAAAAAGTAGGAAAATGGATTCCGCATCAACTGAATGAAAGGCGGCAAGAAAATCGAAAAACCACTTGTGAAATGCTGTTCGACGGAGACAAAAGAGTCATTTCTTCATCGAATTGTAACAGGTGATGAAAAATGGATATATTTTGAGAATCCTAAGCGTCAGAAATTATGGGTGAATCCAGGTGAATCATCGACATCCACTGCAAGACCAAATCGTTTTGGAAAGAAGACAATGCTCTGTGCTTAGTGGTATCAGAAGGATGTAATCTATCATGAGCTGCTGAAACCTGGGCAAACCCTCAACACTGATTGCTGCCAACAGCGAATGATCGACTTGAATCGCGCATTGCGTGGAAAACAACCGAAGTGTGGAAAAAAGCAACACAAAGTCATCTTGCTCCACGATAATGCCCCATCACACACAGCAAAACGGGTCAGGGAAACGATCGAGGCGTTCAGTTAGGAGATACCACCGCATGCGGTTCATTCTCCAGACTTGGCTCCGTCTGATTATCATATATTCGCGTCAATGGGACACGCTCTCGTTGAACAACGTTTCAATTCGTATGAAAATGTAAAAGAAGGTTCGATAACTGGTTCGCTTCAAAAGAGGAACTATTTTTCTTGACGTCCCGGGAAAAAATCATCAGATCTCATCAGGTCTGAGCAGATCTCAATCGGCAGATCTGACCAGATTTAAATTTTGGTCAGATCTAAACAGATTAGAGTAGATCTGAATAGATCTAAGTAGATCTGGATAGATCTAACTAGATCTAAACAGATCTTACTAGATCTAGATGATTTATGGTAAATATTGTTAGATCTTATCAGATCTAAACAGATCTGCATAAACACGGAGAAAAAAGATATAAGAATTTTTGCTATTTTTCATGCTAAACCTGAAACAAAAAGGTTTGTAAAATCATTTTTTACATGAAAATATGGAAGATTATGAATTAATAGCCAAATTTTACAAAGCGTATAGTAAAATTTGACCATTCATTCATGATCTTGACATCTGATAACGGTATGACAAAAGGTCTTAATTGTAAATCTGTATATATCGATAATTACATCTAACTGAATGTTGATTTCGCCACATCCAACTTATGAAATTTGATAATTGTTACCAAACGCTAATATAGATGTGTATATATTAGGGTGTGTCAAAAAAAAATTTTTTTTCATTAAAGGGGCTTGAACCCTTCATCCCGACCCCAAACTGAACCTCCCGAAACCTCAGGTCTCTAGTTTCAAATTTAGAGGTCGCTCAAACGAGTTTTATATTCCGATTTTACTGCCAGTTTGAAAAGTCACTTAATATATGGCATTTCGGCATTTTCTGGAGAAAATTCGTTGCCAGGCACAATTTTCAAGATATGACGATGAACTTGGGCTCAAATTACTCGTAAGGGATCCATCTTCGTTGGTGATCTACCCCTTTTTCCGTCAGAAGGGTGTTTGACGTTTTTCACAAAGGGTGAAGTTCACAAAACACGTGTGAAATGGAAATAATAATGATAAAACGAAGTGAAACGGTACAAACTATCGGCAAAATGTTATTGACCAGTATTTTCACGTGGAAAAGGGAACATTAGATGAGTCAAGAATTTTCAGTATGATTCAGTAACAGCCAGCAACCTCCATCCAGGGGTAAGAAATGGATTTTCCTAAAAATAGGAGTTGTTTTCTCAAACCAGACGGGATATGGAAAAGTTTGCATATAGATTCATGGAATGCTGAGGGGTGTACAAATTTGCAATAAGGAAGCCTTGCGAGAAAATTGTTTGTAAACAAATTATTCAAACAAATTGAAGGAAAAATTATTCCAAGTGAGACCTGATATCGCCTTCCGATATTTCAGGGCGATTTTTTTTCCGTAGAATCGAATAGCGGTATCAGCTTTTACGTGGAATGATTTTTTCTGTAATTTGTTTAAATAATTTTTTTATAAAAACTTCTTTTCAAGGTTCTCTTATTGCAAATTTGTACACTCCTCAGCATCCTATGGATCCATATGCAATCTTTTGCATATCCGTCTGGTTTGAAAAAACAACTCCCATTTTTGGGAAAATTCATTTCTCACCCCTAGATGGGGGTTGCTAGATGTTGCTGAAGTTTGAATCGTTTATAAAACCGAAACGAAAATCCAAACTCATGGGATCTAACGAGTCATCTGTATTTTTTCCCTCGAATTGACTCTTTGTAACGAGAAACATCAATTTAAGAATGTACTGCAAAATTTGGGGTCTCCAACAGCTGAATATTCTGTTTATTCGACTACGAATTCGTTTCAAAAAACGATTCGAACTTCAGCAACATGGTTGCTAGCTGGTACTGAATCATACTGAGAACTCTTGACTCATCTAATGTTTCCTCCTCTACGGGAAAATACAGGTCAATAACATTCCGTCGATAGTTTGTACGGTTTCACTTTGTTCCATCATTATTATTCCCATTTTACACGTGTTTCGTGAACTTCACCCTTCGTAAAAAACGTCAAAAACCCTCCTCACGAAAAAAGGTAGATCATCATCGAAGGTGGATCCCTTACGAGTATTTTGAGCCTAAGTTCATCGTGATATCTCCAAAATTGTGCCTGGCAGCGAATTTTCTCCAGAAAATGCCGAAAATCCATGTATTAGCTGACTTTTCAAACTGGCAAATATAAAACTCGATTGAGCGACCTCTAAATTTGAAGCTAGGGGCCTGAGGTTTCATGAGGTTCAGTTTGGGGTCGGAATGAAGGGTTTAAGCCCCTTCAATAAAAAAAAAATTTTTTTTGACACACCCTAATATATATATATACATATATATAATTGAATACTTTTCTTAGTGTGAGTTTTCACCAAATCGCATCTGATCTGCTCAGATCTAATGAGATCTCATCAGATCTGAGCAGATTCAATCAGATCTGGGTAGATCTAATGAGATCTAGGATCAGATTTGATCAGATCTGAGCAGATCAAGTGAGATCTGGGAAGATCTACTGAGAATCCACCAGGTCTAATGCCGATGAGAATTGAATTTCATATTATGCAAAAGCAGATCTGAACAGATCTGGACAGATCCAGTCAGATCTGAACAGATCTCATCAGATCTGAGCAGATCTAGTCAGATATAAGGGAAAATCCAATCAAATATGATTGATCCAATGAAGAGATCTGTTCAGATCTAGTCAGATCTAGTCATGTATAGGGTTAGATCTAATCAGATCTGATTAACCCAAAAAAAAAGATCTGTTCAGATCTGATCAGATCCGATTAGATCTAATGATTTTTTCCCGGGGAGGCATTCATAAACTGCTGGAAAGGTGGGAAAAATGTATAAACAGTAGGTGTGTGCGAGTACTCGAAATTTTCAAGTATCCTCAAGTCGAGTCGAGTACTGGTCGAGTCGAGTATTTTTTACTACTCGAAATTTTCGAGCTACTCGATAATCTTCGAGTAATTTGTCGATTTTCTTAGAATTATCATGAATTATCATTTGCCAAGGGTAGAATATTCTTAGAGAACATAAGGGATCGTTATCCACTATCACATATAGATTATATTCATATTCATATATAATATATACTTTTCGAGTACTCGAAAATCTACCAGATACTCGAAAAATTCTCGAGTACTCGGTGAATTTCGAGTACTCGGCTCGACTCGACTCGGAACTTCGATTACTCGACTCGACTCGACTCGACTCGAAAAAATCACTACTCGCACACTCCTAATAAACAGCAATGGAGATTATTTCGAATAAAATATTTTTCATCATTTTCAAACCATAAACGTGTGATTCTTACAGAAAAATTCCGGTTTCATACTCTTACACTTGGTAATAATTGACCAACCTTGGACCAATTGTTAGCATTGGCATATCCCAACTGGGATACCAATTTCATCTTCCACGTTACATCAGTTCCTTATTCATATACATATTTTTCAAGAATATTTCTTTGAAAAATCGATTTTTCTACATGACATGAAAATGATGACAGCATAAAACTTTCTTAATTGATAAAACATGTGTATCAATATTCCATGTTCCTCCTTCATCCCCTATTTTGATTATATACTGTCAAACATCATTATACTTCGCAATATTTGAATTCTTCTTCCATCTGACTGGGTAGCCTATTTGTAATCCTCTTTGTGGCATTACGTCTCGAAAGTTTCGTTTAACTTCTATTCATTATTCCACCACTGTAAGAGCAAACAAAATAACGCTTATATTATCTATTCCTACATCACATGAATTTTGTATGAAATCTTTGAGGGATATCAGAGTACATAATGGAGATACAAAAATTATTCAATACTTTTGTCACATCAGCGTTACTTGCAATACATCGCAATGAAAACAAAGGACACGGCCGAATGAAAGATTCATCAATTTGAGTAGCAAAAAATCAATTGAAATTATATAAATGCGTAAATTTCAACGTGCATTGAAAACTTTGATGAAAAATAGAATGCAATTTGGCATAAAATTATCATTGAATTGGATAAACTTTGATCACTGATTTACATTCGATATTGGTTCTTATGGACGAAAATAGTTCCAGTTGACACGGATGTGAATATACATCCTCTGAGTCATAAAACAAGCCATCGAGGTCTCTTTTGTGAAGAACATGTGTTTCGCGGATACAGAAATTCTATATTTCATGTACTAGGACGAGTATAAATGAATCAGAAAGATCATTGAGAGTTAGTGTGATACATGCCTCGAACTGTGATCAATTTATATATTTTTTTTTGCATTGTGATTTGAGTTACAGTGTTATTATACTTCATTGACAATGGAGCATGCTGATTGGATTATATGGTTAATGAGAATTTTGTCTAGTGTTTTGATTTGAAGGTTACTTCTCGGTGATGAGAAGTTCATCTTCAATATACCATCATTTCTTTACAAATACAATTCCTTCTTTGATGAATTATGACGATCGAATTCAACTTCGCGGATTACGATGTCACGTTTCCGTCAACAGATGAGGAAAATGAAGCCTTGAGGTGAGTTCGTGCCGTAGTTATAAGCACAAGTAAACAAGAGATAGTCAAGAGCGTTATACCACGTTTGGAATCAACGAGGTTGAAATTTGTTCTATATTCATCACACGCTCGAACAATTTTCAAACACTATAGATTCTTCAATAGTTATTCACTTTGTCCATCATTTCCCGTGATTTTCAGTAGTCACACGAACTTTTTTGTCATCAATTGATATCATGGTTTCAACTCGATCAAAGAAAACCTCAAGGGATCCCTCATAGGAACCCTCGAGGGTTCCCAGATAGGATCCCATAAGGGTTCCCCTGGGAATTTGGCACGAGCATTTTTTGCCTGGGACCCATCTGAGAACCATTGTGGGTCTTTATATAAGACATTGTATTCAACATAGAATCTTATAATTGGTCAAAATTTCTTGAAATTTCATGTTTTCCCCATATACTTGTGAAATAAATTTCGAATTTACCCAACTGTGAATGAAATTAATTTATATATAATTGAACTTAGGTTTTCTAAAATATTAAAATGAACAAATTATGAGAAGGTACGTGCAATTATTCATCTTTGAAATTATGATTCCATTCGAACATGAGGTGTGTCTCTAGTTTCTCTATTTTCACAGGGAAAGGTATTAAATATTTTCATCATCAAAATTCAAGGCAGCGTTATGATATTAGAGTTTACACCAGGTGAAATCAATATCGATAATGTCAGGTCACTGCAATTTTCATTAAATTCTCATAATCAAACTGTATTTTTTCGAATTAAAATTGCAAATATATATTTTATATTTATCAACATATTTAATTTCAAGTATTTGTTTTCACAATACAAAAGTACGTTAGACGAAAATGTATGGTAAGTTGTTTCATTGAATTTTACACATTTTAAACTTTATTCACATCAACTTCAGAAAAATTAGACAGATTGAAACAAGAACATGAATTATTCTGCACCACTGAAAATTGCTGTCAGATGCACTCAAAAAATAGTTGCCGGAGCTATCAAAAAGATATCAATTATTGGTAAACTAATGTGACACATTTTTGGAGAATATTTCAGTATCAAGAGAGATCACTAGGCCACTGTTGCAAACAGTATTCGTCCACCATTGTTCATACCGATCAAAATCATTTTTTCAGTCATCTAAGTTCTTATTGGGGGAGATTTGATATAAGTATTTAGAATGAAACGGTTCAAAAACACTTCATGTAGGATCTTACATGAGCTCCCACGTGGGATCCCATAAGGGTCTCCCAGATGGGTTTTGGTCATAATTTCTGTGCAGAATTCCCAGGGGAACCTTTATGGGATCCTATCTGGGAACCCTTATGGGACCCATCGAAGGCTCCTATGAGGGATCCCTTGAGGTTTTTTTGATCGGGAACCGCCTGTTTGAATCGAATCAGGAATCTTTGCCTGTTTTTTGTGTCAGTTTTAGTCCCAGGGAATGCCATTAAAAATTGATAAACTCCTTGTTTATTCCTGAAACTGATTCCGTTGGATATTCCATCACTCCATTGGATGATGACCATAGTCACTGAATTTATATTATTTCTGAAAGATCTCTCGGAGACTTCTCAAAGGTATCTTTCAGAAGGAATTAGGGAATCTAAAAGAGTTCTTCAAGATTTCTCAAAGATGTCTTGAAAAATTCATGAAAATGTCTTTGAAGAAGTTGAGTTTATTGACACACAAAATTCTCACGTCTTTTTTTTCCTTCTCCCTCCTGTTTGTTTTGATCGTTCTCGCATTCCTATAGAGTTCATTGTATCTCGACCCTTGAGGTTGCGGGAATCGAACCCGTGCATCCTCTAATGTACTAGACAGTTTGGTTTCGATGCTTCCCATACAGCAAACATTTTGCTTCGTCCAAAAGATTTCCACTGGATGTCTAAAGATTTCTTATGCAACAGTTTTCACTGTCTTGAAGACGTCTCCGTTTAAGAAGTCTAAAAGACATCTAAAAGAGATCTAAAGACATCTTTTAGATTTCTTAAACAAAGACATCTTGAAGACAGAAGAGACTTGCATAAGAAATCTTTCAGATGAGGTGAGATTTTTTCTGTATGGCTTATAATTGTCAATATGACATAGTGAAATAGTGTCAGTGGTGTATATTCTCAGAGTAAAAGTGATCTTTTGAAAAACTGTTATCACATAAACTAATGTCAGATAAGTTGGCCGTGGATACCATAGATTCTTCTTAAATTATTTATATCTCATCGTTATGGAAGAATAACTTATTGATGAGCATGAATGAAAATTCATTCCCAATTTACTTGAAGGCTCACTGTTGGAAAAATCTGTTTTAAACTTAACAATACTATTATGAAGTTTCTTACATAAACATTTCATTGAATTTCATACGAAATTTTGTATGAAATTTCATATTTTCATATCAAATTCCATGTTTTCATATTAAATTTAATAATCGTTCTTAAATTCAATATGGAAATATGAAATTCCATAAAAAATTTTGTATGACATTTAATAAAATGTTTATGTGAAAAACTTCATAATATTATTGTTAAGTTTAGGACAGATTTTTCCAGCAGTGCCGTACATAAAATTGAGCGTAAAAAGTTCAGTAGTTTGTAAAATATTTGTGTTTTGGAACTTCGTTATTTCCAGCGCGGATATTAAAAGGTTACAAAATCGTACTTTTTGCAGAATTTGAAATCTCTTGGCATGTATATACGATTTGTGAACGGATTTATCACATCTGTAATTCGATTATAATAAAAGTTACATTCCAAGCATTATTCATGTCAATTCATATGATCAGGTATTCATAACCTAAACCTGCTGATAATCTATCTTCTCAAACATATCTTGTTAAAGTCATCCAAGAAGATATCTTTCGAACGCTTCTTGAAGATATCTTTAGGATATCTTGCATGGTCGACTTGGAGATGTCTTGAATCGAGATATCTTTCAGAAATCTCTCACAAGATGTCTTTCCAACACTTCTGAAAGATATCTTCAAGAACTGCGTGCTGTGTGGGATATGTTTTGTTGATTAGTTCAATAATTATTTCCTTGAGTGAATATAACAGGAGAGGTTCTGAAACACCCAATTCTCACTGCTTTCATAACAGTATACATTGAACAAATTCAAGGACTAAGTAGTTCATAAAATCCAATTATAATATTAAATGTACATTGTAAAAAATGTGCTCACAAATTTGCAGACTTTCTATCAGAATAGTGCTAGACAATGAATCATAATAATTATCAACAAAGAAAATTCAATTCTCTCCTTCCTTTTCTTGTGAAATATAGAAGAAAATTAAAGGAAAACTTACAACATTGAGAACCTGAAAGTTTATCAATTATCCATGAGATCAGTTGATCGGATGAATGTTCAATTCAGTCCATAAATCTGTAAGAATTATACCTGACAGAATTTTGAATAAAATTTTGAAGATGAGCTAATAATCTTCACAATTATCCAATATATTCGACAATATATTTACTCTGTAAACTATGTCAAACATTTCAAGATTTCATGAAAATTTATCTTTATCAATGATATTCCCCAATTCCTACAAATTTAAAATGCAAGAAAAGTTGAACACATTCCACGTGATTGTTTTTCCTTCCAGCGTAGAAAAAAATTAACGTCATGTCATGTTGATAGATTGCAATTGACCTGATATCGATTCGATTGTAAGTTGACAATATTCTTGTCCTCTTCACCCATTCACGTTGAGAAAATATCAAACCTGTTTGTAAACGTAGGGAACAAAAAATATATTCCATCTAATGATCGAATGGTCGAACGAACGTCGCGGATACTGAAGGACTACGTTTCAACTGATTTGATGAAACCAATTTATTGTGAACTGCATCCCAATTTGTGCATCCGCTATCGTGAATTCGAATTTCAATACTCTGAAACTTGTAAAAAATTCAATTGAATGTTGTTATTCAATAAGGCAAATTTGTGGGATAAAGAAATATGAGCTACATGAACTTTTCTGATCATGCGACGTTTTTTCTTTGAGAATGAATACGTTATTGAAAGAATAAGAGAATTTGTTTTGTTCTTTTTTTTTGCAAAATTCCAAATTTTGGATCTTCAAAAACGTATAAAAAAAATGTACTTCCACCGAATGAATAGTTCATTTGTCCTCTATTCATAGCATATACAGAAATTTACCATTGGCGCTATCATGGCGCAACGTAGATAAAGTATGGCCGAGGCTTGGCAACCAAGCACGGTGTAACACTGAAATGATAACATCATTTTATGATTTGTCAATGTGTTTCTCCAATGAAGTCCCATCATTGGTGCAGATATGGCAAGAAATAGACCATCATCGGCAAACGATAGAAGAATTTGTTTATCAATGTTGCGCCAATGATGGATTGTAAAAAATAATTGACCCAAAAATATATAAAAAGTATGCGCATTTTACAATTTCCAATATATGTTATTCAGGATCTTATTGTGTTTTCCTGACTTATCTGTAAACAACTCGGTGTTTTATGTCGCTGAAGTTTGCCATGAGAAGTATACACAATACGGATCAGCGGTAGGAGCCCTCTGGTGTAACCTGTCACAAAGAACGATTGATTGTTCTTCCAGAGAATTATTTCAGTCTTATATATTCCTTGTATACACCTCTCCCTACTCGCGAGAAACACTCGATCGGTAACTTACACGGAGAAAAAAAAAATAGTTCTCCCAACTAATAATTAGCTGTTCCAACTACTTTGCGTAGACGATTTTTGACCAGCTACGAAAGTAGTTGTGGCAGGTACGTTTGTTAGATGTACCCCAGATTGTCGGGATATCAACTCGAGTAGTTGTTACAACTACTTTTCTAAGATGCAGGATCTACATAAAATATCAAGTATGACGATATATGTAGGCCGATGAACTATTTTATTAATTGAGAAGAGAAATTTTCAGTGCTGGTTTTGATGTTTAAGGTTAAGATCTTCTATTATTTCTGCACGTGCTCGTCGACTCTTTGCAACATTTAATTGTAAATTTCGAAAAAAAAATTTATTTTCGATTGTGATATTTGTTCAATGCATATAAATTTGGGAGGAGATGGTTGAAACATTCAAGTTCCAATGTTAAGTTACCTCGGGTTTCGAACCCCTGTCATAACCTACCTATACGCTATACCTAAATCTACCTAACCTATGCCTTAATGATCGCAGCTAAACCGACAACGCTGATTATATCGTAAAAAAAGCCTTGGATATGTTTTGATCGTTTTGATTGTGTATTTTCATATACTCAGAGTATACATAAAGAGGATTTATCATTCTACAAATGATCAGTCATTCAATTCCGAAAATAAAATTGGACATACGAGGTTTTTGAAAATTAGTAATTTGACACGAATATGTATTGAAAATATTATAAAATGGAATATATACACGGTAACCACGACAGGTAACCTCAATGAATAACGCGAGAGTTCACCGCGTTTCGATTGTTTTCAACAAAATTCACATTGCTGCAGGAACTATGTGCGTAACGATGGGAGCAATGGGAAGTAGCTCCACGAACTATCTCAAAGTAAAGTAGATCAGATAGCTATTTCTCTTATTCGATCAGCTACTTTTTCACAACTATATAATTCACTCGTGACAAATATTAGAAACAGTTGTGAGAACTCACGAACTATTTCAGACAGATATTTGATTTATTATCACAACTATCTCTTATACAACTACGCAAAAATAGCTCATATGCCTAAGTCCTTTTTTTCTGTGTATGAAGTGTTTGTCCATAGTTTGTTACAAACGATTTGACTGCTGCCACGCCGCTCGTATCCCCTTAAGGAGCATGCCAATATTGAGCCACGCTATTACCAATGATCGGCGCTACATTGAAAACTAATTTTCATCCAGACTAGACCACAGTTTGTGGCAATATTCAACCACGTTTCAAATGATCCTCAGTTCCAATACAATCTATCGGTCGATCAATGTTGGACCAAGGATTAGCCTAGTAAGCGCCAAACCTGGTGGAATTGTGAATCACTGGTAGGCTGACAATCGGAATTCGTTGAACACCGATATCGGTGGAACATTATATTCGTTGTTAATCAACATTGAATATTTATGGATTGCCAAGCCTTGCCTGTCAACATTGCGCCAAGCTATATTCTATTGTCAGCATTGGCGGAACCTAAGAATTTGTTATGGGTCCCGTTCCGAACAGCACAACCACTTATCACCAGACATTTCTCCGTCACCTACACGTGGCTTCTCCGTTCCTCCACCTCGTATCCACGGAGATGCAATGAAATGCTTGCCCCAAATGAATCGACCCTCCAAATAAATAGTTCATTCGAACGATTTCAGCATCCAATTTGATATCTGATTTCTACAAATAAATATTTTTTCCGATGTAGATAAAATCTCGAAGAATGATCCCTGAAAACTTCAGATTTTTTTGGTAATCAAGTTTCGAAGATTTTAGTGGAAAAACGTGTTTGAACGGTCACTATGGAGTCCTCTCATTTGAATGAGTAAATTTATATATAACTGTTCACTATGGAAATTACTTTTTTGTATTGACATGACAAGTTGCGTTTCGAACAACGTGTCTGATCATTTGGATCTTTTTCTACTTAGGATTCAAATATGTTACTTTCACTCTCACCCTTTCTTCTAGATTTAAATCTTCTTGGATTTGGAATATTTCAGACACACATGAAGAGAAATCGAGTAATTCCCAAAGCAAACTGAGAATATTCATTGATTCTTCAATAATGTTGAAACGATCTGAATTATTATGAAATTGTTCTCAACAAGATTGAAATATCAACAAAAAAAATTGATGAATTTTAAAGAGTGAATAATAAAATTTCATGGTTCATATTTGGAGAGTTTATATTATTTTCTAGATATTTCGTTATAAATAGATAAATTCCTCATCTTTTATGAGGGAAATTCAAATCTGAACTATTTTAACTTCACTACAAACGCATTATTCAACCAAATTCGATCGTAAAATAGTTATTGGCATTTTGAGAATCCTCAAGATACGCTTGCAAAAAACTCTTGTGAGCTATGTGAGATTTGAAACAATTCATATGATTTCTCAAATTTTTTTCTCCATGTCGCTGTATGAAAATTCTTGTTTTCACTTCAAATTAAAAAAGTCTGTTGAATCCCTTCGATTGATGGGACTTGATATGAACATTACAATGACGAATAACCATTCATACTTGCTCAAATCCATCGAAATCGGTTAAATCAATGTGATTCGATGGTTCTGAATATTCATTTGTCGTTACAAATTTTATATTGAATTGGATGATCGAATGAGTTTCACTAGACATATTTTTTCACTAGGAACCTTACGCGGAATACGGAACCTCAATTACAATTACAATTCCTTTCCTCGTTTTTTCTCCCCTCCGCATATTTCTTTTGAAATCTTCTTGATAAGTATAAAGTATACATTCAGACCTTGGCATTTCCATATTGACCGCTCATTGTCATGAGATAAAAGTAGTTCGAACTGCAAATGGATGTTCTCATGGATGAGTATCAAGGATTCTTCCCGTCAAACCTTGAACTTCGATCAGAGCAACCTCCTTTATGGAAAGATCCCTTCTTGGTAGATCTCGGAACTTTTATGGAACATGATATCAAAGCACAATCTTCCACGAAACCATTAGTCCTCTGAGAGAATTATTATATAGGTACATTTATTACCTATTGACGATTGGAATACGAATTCATGTGGTAATATGCTCTTCGATGAACTATCAGATCTTTGAAAATGACATCCAACCCTTTTTTTCGTTATCAAGTCATTGAAATGATTTGCATTCTAAAAATTGAGCCATTCGGAGGAAATGAAAGGAAGGCTGAATATAACATAATAAAATTATAAAAACAAAACTACACAAAAAAGGTGATCGTAAATTGAATTATACTCAGATTGTTCTCATTCTCTTATATTCACATGTTATATTAATCAATACACATATTCATCAGGATTACATTGGTTCTCGAATCGTTCTTCCCCCAATATGAATTTCAACTTCTCTTCCAAAAAACAGTTCCGATTTTGGAGGCCTGTTGGGAAAAAAATGTAACATAAAAAAACCGCTGATATCATCTTGATACTTCATTTCCCGTACCCCAGGAGGTATATAGGTGGCCAAATCCGAGTTTGGGAATCAGTATCGTACTGCCTTTCAACGTATCTTTTGATTTCTTCCTGAGTCGATTCAGTAAAATGTTGACCAAAATCATTTTGGGTTTGTTGGTCTTCGTCGCCTTGTCCAGTGCCGATAACAGTAGTAAGTTCAAGTATTCCTCAATCTAAAATTGATCTTCCATCACATTTTGTTTATCGAAAATCTTGTACAGAGGATGACATCCCGACCTGCAAAGCGAAAGATTTCGGAGAATGTTTGATTCAGATCATGAAAGCTTGGGAACCACAACTTCGTACAGGAATTAAAAAGTACGATATCCCACAATTGGAACCCCTACACCTGAACGAACCAGTAGTGTTCGCGAATGACCCAGAATTGAAGATCTCTGCTCAAGATGTGAAATTTTATGGTTTCTGGGGATACGATATTAAAAAGATCAATTGGGATACCGAAAAACAAATGTTGGAAGCAGAAATTGTGGTACCGGAAGCGAAATTGGATGCCATCTATGACATTGAAGCTAAAGTGGGAGTAACTTTAGCCGCGAGTGGACCTATTCATATCATCGCAAGTGAGTATCAAAATTTGGAACAAAATTGTTGGAACAAGAATATTGATTTGTTTGATTCAATTTTCCAGAGGATTTGCTCGTTAAAGCGGTATTGAAATACAAAGTGCTGGGTAAACCAGGTAAAGAAAGATTGTTTTTCTCTTCAATGACAACTCACTTGACCGTTAAGGATTTCGTGCATGAAGTTCAACTCACATCGAATAACGAGGCAAATCAGGTCTTAACTCAAACCGTGGACACGATAATCAATGGCGAAAAGAAAGATATCATTCAAAGGATAACGCCAAATATCGAATCCTCCATATCCAAGACTGTTCTTTCGATAGCTAATAAGATCGTCAAACACTTCACCTATCAGGAGCTCCTGGACTACAATAAGCGAGCATAAAACGAATTTTTCTATCCGGCTGTGAATGATGTTTTTGTATGTATGGTTCCTGATCCTTATCGTTTCTGTTATATTTAATTTGAATCCTAATGAACAATGCGATTGTATTTCAATTTCATACTAGTCTCAAATTGTGTTCGTTGGGTTGTGAAAATGGAGAGAAATTATTTTTCTATAAAATATATTATTTAAAATCTTATAGCAAACTGACTGTTTTATTGAATTTGTGACCTAAATATCCACTCGATATGCAAATTTACAACTGCGATACATACGATATTTTCATAGTTGTTCACCCTGATTATAACTCTCATTGCGCTAACAAGAAAATCAGCATCACGATTACCAACATCAATATTTGATTTGAAAATTGTCTCGCGATAACCAGTGATTCTCTCTCAATGAAGCCGCGTAAGAGGAGATACAACAATCCAGCTTTGGTAATTGGATTAAAGAAAAAATCGTGATTGATCGTAAGCGATGTGGATATCCGTGACCTTGGACTTGGATTCCGACGATTCAAATTAATCATGAGATGTATATATATATATATATACATAATGTATTTTGATCTGTATATAGATGGTCTCGTTTGACCGGTAACACTTCTATCGTAATTGTGGTGTAGCATTGAATTAACGCGTAATTGCATTTTTCCTCAAGTGCAATTGCAGTCTCACCAACGGACTGGCAGTGGTGTATTTGAAAGAAACGAGACGATGCTGAGGATAATTCTTCTACTTCTAACTGCTCTTTTAGCAGAGACAAATGCCAAAATTCGTAAGTAAAAATATGGAACATTTTTTGGAGGATCGTTCTATCGCGAGGAGATATCATTCATACTCGATAATTCAGTGGATATACAGTGTCAATGTGAGATAAAAAAATTTGAGATGCTTCACGCTGTACTGAAATTTCAAAACGACAGTTGTTTTTATCAATCATGGAAGAGGGTTTCAGTGAACGAAACACATCATGAAAATGAAAAATTTCATCATGCAAGTATCATCGCTCATTTATATCCCAATATCCTGGTGAAAATGGAAGTGGCCAGAAACAGTGAAGGAAACGCGAGTGAAAGAATCGTTGAGGAGTGAGAAGAACATATGTGGAGAAAGAAACTCACTGTGAAAGCCAAATCTGTTTGCTATTGGTCATAACAGTGAATTTTTACTACTACTACAGCTAGATTAGTTGTACATTGTATGTATCATTCTCAAAATTCACATGTAGAGAAAAATCTAGTCTTTGTAACCAGAACACATAGTTCACTTTGACTATCAACAATTTATGTAGCCGCCACCTGTTTTAAGCGATTTGCCGTGTTTTCTTTAGCATCGTGACTAAATCTCGAGTCAATGTAACCATGAATCCTCAGCCATCCAAACAAACACAACGTCTAAAGCTTGAAGAAATATGTTGCCTAAGACATCTATTAGATATCCAAAAGACAACATTCTTCGTCAAGGTTTAGTCATTATGTTTGTTGGGATGCAATAATATTTTCCGTGATCACGTTCCTTCTTTTTCAGTACAGCTGCTTCAGTGATCGAAACGCAAAAACAGAGCATGCGAAACGTGATGTTGATTGTTTTTTTAGGATGTTTATGTTTTCTTTCCCGAAGATTTGAATATTTTATTCCTCGACTCCTAATTTTTCATCCATCGTTTCGGTTGGATCAACCCAGTCACACGGAGAAAAACAACATTCCAAAAATTACTGAATTTTTATCAAATTAGCACGGAAAAGAATAATGAATTATTATTTGGATAGCTAGAAATTAGCTACCTGAACTATTTTCAGCTATCAAAGCTACTCACTCAGCGGTAGAAGCAAGGAATTTATCTGTCGCAGTGAAAATTCAACAGTCAAATTGTTTGGCTATCAAAATATGCACCACAAAACTTACACTGAGAGAGATAAAAGAGAGAAATTACAGTTTACATTATAATTTTTGGCTCTATACCAACGTTTTCGCAAATACAGCAGAGAAATTCATAATTCTTCATATCATAGAATGTAATAATGAAACTGCAGTATATAGTATGAAAAATTACATTTGTTTTCGGAAGGTATCACCGAAAAAATTCTTCACTTCTAATAATCAGTTCCATATTGGAAGATTTAGAGTAACAACGATAATATGAGCAATTAAGAAATGTAAATATTGCGTTATAAACACGATAATATGAATCACCTACACAGTAAAAAGTAAAACTTAAAGTGATCCCGAATATCAGCTTAAAAATGCAGCCAAAACTAGCGCCTATTCCAACTGAAAGTAAGCAATGAAAAAGACTGAATTTGAGTCAATTCCATCTTACTTTGGAAATGAGGATGAAATTCTATCTTAATTCCAAAGTAAGATGGAATTAACTGAAATTCAGTCTTTTTCATTGCTTACTTTCAGTTGGAATAGGTGCTACTTTTGGCTGCATTTTTAAGCTGATATTCGGGACCACTTTAAGTTTTACTTTTTACTGTGATGTTCGTACTGCAACTTTGAAATTTTTCCTGTCGATGCTAAGAACTCGTTAGAAATTACATTTTCGTTGTGTAATGTGTTCAACTTTGTAGGTAAGTTTTACAGTGTTTGTTTGTTACCGACCGGTTCCAGTGCAGTGCACAGTGGGCCAGATGACGCTCAAAGTTGGCCAAAAACCAACAATCACTCCCACGCTGAATCATGAGGGTATCATAAAATAGACAACTTGGAGTATCCATTACCAAATTTGTATACTGTGTGGCTTATATTTGGGCTCAAAATAGCATAATGACGTAATAAAATGTTATGTTTTCTCTGATGAATTTATGATTCTTTTGCTCTACGTAAAAAATCGAGCTCGTCATTTTTGCAGTTTTTCTCCATGTAATTTTCATCATTCCGGTACCCTGAGTCTGGAAAAACTCGTGACAATCTGTGGAGGTCGTTCGAAATTTCGTTTTGTGACCTTTTGTGAGACTATTCCCACGATTTACATCTTTGTACGGCATTCCGTTGTACCGCACCGCGCGGCACCACCTTCTAATAACGAAATGGACCTGTCAGAGTTTTCTTTACGATGTCTACGTTGAACTCAATCGGCGATATTTTGCGAATATTTGTATATTCCTCTACGTGAACATAGTTAAGATATACCAAGATGTCAGGATACCCTACATTCAAAGCTTCGTTTGAATGGTTTGAGAATTAGTATCCATAGGTTTTCGGAGTCGTTGATCACGAATCTATGGTCAGAATTCGAGATTTCAGAATGGGCGATCTAATATGGCGAACTTGGATTTCAAAAGTCGTCAAATTCCCTTTGAATTCTTCATTCGAGGGTATTCAGGGTTCCTGTTTTCGAATTCAATGACAAAAATTCGGAATTCCAAATTTTTGATTCGTTTGATCTTAATTTCATCTTGCAAAAGATTCTTAAAAGATATCTCAAAAGACATCTTTAAGTTATCCGATTATGTTGCATGAGACATTTTTTGTGTATCTTAAAGATATCTCTACGAGAACATCTTAAGATATCTTTCTGTTTATTGGGATGGTTTTGACAAATGAACATTAGAAATCATCGGAGAGTTAAGGTCCTGAGTTGAGCATCAATTGTCGTGTTCACTCCTATTGTCATCTCTCCCCAATGACACCGCCTACTTTTTGAAAGTGAAACTGTCCTACAATGAAGGCTTGATGTTGATGAAATCAAATTGATTTTTGCGCAGAAATATTATCTAGATTTGAGCGCTTAATTTTAACGGATGTTTGAAGGCAATTTTGTGAATTTCTCAAATTTGAGTCCTTAATATTGGATTGGCAATTTTGGATTTTCGAAATCTGACACCAGATTCGTGATCAGCGACCCCAAAAACCCCTGAGTGGAGAGTTTTGAAAAAATTCGGTGTATTTCGAATTTTTCATCCGCCATATTGAATCCGCCCACGCCATCTTGAATTCCCAAAATTTAATTCCAAATTCGTAATTGGCAACCCCAAAAACCCCCGAGGGAAGAGTTTCGAGGAAATTCGGTGTATTTTGAAATTTCAATCCGCCATATTGCATCGGCCATCTTGAATTTTCAAAATCTGATTCCAGATTCGTTATCAGCGACCCCAAAAATCCCTCAGTGAAGAGTTTCGAGGAAATTCGGTGTATTTTGAAATTCCAATCCATCATATTGCATCGGCCATCTTGAGTTTTCGAAATCTGATTCCAGATTCGTTATCAGCGACCCCAAAAACCCCTGAGTGGAGAGTTTCGAGGAAATTTGGTATATTTTCAAATTTCAATCCGCCATATTGGATCGGCGATTTTGAATTTTCAAAATTTGATTCCAGATTCGTGTTCAGCGACCCCAAAAACTCTTGTACACTAGGTTTCAAACGATTCTGCCGACATTTTGAATTTTGGCCAGTTTTTAGTGTACACGGAGAAAAATAAATTTTTGAAAATTACTACATTTCTACCAAATTGGCAGGATATGAGAAAATATCACTGTTATTGATAGACAGCACGGGAAAAAGTGAATTAGATCTAATGAGATCTATGTAGATCTCTTGAGATATAAGTAGATCTCTTTAGAACTGAATTTTGGAAAAACAAGATCTACGAAGATCCAAAGAGATCTACTTATGCCTTAAGGAATCTGGTTCAAGAAGATTCCTTGAGATATAAGTAGATCTCTTTGGGTCTTTGTAAATCTTGTTTTTCCAAAATTTAGATCTAAAGAGATCTACATATATCTACAGAGATCTACTTATATCTCAAGAGATCTACATAGATCTCATTAGATCTAATTCACTTTTTCTCGGAAATGTAGTAAAAATGAATGATCAACAAAATATTCTTTAGTACGAGCGTGTAAACTTCTGCATGATAAATTACACATTTTTACTACACTTCTATATCAATAACAGTGATATTTTCTCTTACCCTGCCAATTCGGTAGGAATGTAGTAGTTTGTGAAACTTCATTCTTCTCCGTGTAACCTGGCCCACTGTGCAGCGTTGTCAGAGTGACATTTTCTAGTCGTTAACGGGTATCTGAAAATATCAAAGCTTGCCCATGAAAAAAAACGAACAGCTCTCAGCATTCCAAGCATTCATTATGTTCTCTCAAAGACATCTGCGAGATGTCTAAAACCCAAAAATTAGAGAATGCTTTTCATATATTTTACAGAACATAATGGACGTTTGGAATATTGAGGGGAGAAATATCTACTGGGCACTACACAAGGTGACTGAGAATTTTGGACTGTACTCCACGGGCATACTCTTCAGAAAGAGAATGAAAAGATTTTTCTTTTAGCACAATGTAGTGATGAGCTGAATTTTCGAGTTATGAACGGAATAAGTTGATCATTCAAGTGGCGAATACGTCGGCTTCTTCGATGATCAAAAATTATACTTGTGTAGTTGCCACTTGATTTACCATATACCAGAAATTTTGCTTCTTTTAAAGATTTCTACCGAATGTGTAAAAGATGTCTCATGTAACAGTTTTCATTGCCGCTAAGATTTCTTCGTTCAAGGAATCTGGAAGAGAGATCTAAAGACCTCTTTCAGATTTCTTAAATGAAGACATCTTGAAAACAGTGAAAACTGTTGTATAAAACATTCTCTAGACATCCGGTAGAAATCTTTTAGACAAAGCAAAATTTTTGCTGTAAGGGTAACTGAGGTCAGCTCCAAGACTCAGTGTTTTACAATATTTTTACAAAAGGGAAAATCTTTTCATTTTTTTCTTAGAGTATGGGTTCCCGGATTTTCAATCATCCTGGATTGAAGAAGTAAGTTCAATCTATATCATTTATGAAAGCATTGATTACCAAACCCTTAGTGCTTTGTTCCTTACAGGAAAGTGTAAACTTTACAATGTTACGAAACAAATAGTATATTTTCCCCGCCATCCACATTGAGCAAAGCAATGTCTGCGGTGAATGTAGACTTTATAGGGTTGGCGTTGAATTCCCTGTGTTGCCTACTGAGAATGTAATATTTATTGTGCCTACATTCAATTTTCTGCGTTGTCTCTCGAAGCTGTAATGTTTACGGTGTCAGCTTTAAAATATCTTCTGAATGTAAAATTTACAATTTTTTTCGTACCACGCAGGAAATTACCTTAAAACACGTGAAATTTGTGCTCTTTTATATAATTTCTCTCTTTCTTTTCCCTCAGTGTGTGCAGTTGCAACTATGATTTCCCACTGCGGTAGCTGAAAAATAGTTGCAGCTACAATTATTCTAGCGACAGCAATGAAAAAGGGTGCTAAAAGAGTGAGTAGCTGCCACAGCTATTTCATTCGTTTGCATGAGCAGGATGAGTTGGAATATTACAATTATTGTTAAATAGTTGAGTGAAAATATATGATTTATCAGATATCGTCAAGTATGAGCTTGCAACCTCTCATGTGATCAATTACACATTTTTACTGAACTCTCTAACAATATAAGAGTAGTATTCCCACTCAACCTGTCATTTGCTAAAAATTTGGTAATTTTTAAAACGTTATTTTCCTCCGTGTATATGTCAGACGCAATTAAATTGAAAAGCTTTCCAACGTTACCTTGGTAATATACTTCGATGTGATGCACAAAGTTCTCTGAAAATCTTTCAAAGTCCCAGTGATTATCAGTGAAGAGTTTTCCAAGAGAATTCAAAGTGTTCATAATGTCGCAGTAAGTTTCATTAATTCCCAGAAGGAGCTAGAGATTGTTAAAGCCATTTAGATAAATTTTCCAAGATAAAAACGTGTCCCGCGAGTAACTAGAGGCGTATTCAAGATTGTGGAGCTCGGAATGTTGGCAGAAACAGTAGAGTATCGTAAGCCCTAAGATTCATAAGCCCTAAAACCACTGATATATATATAAACTGGATGGAACATAGCAATTTGAAAGTGGACCCAATTGCAGAGCAGACATGTTTAGACAGTTTCATTAGCGCCGTCTGGTGGTAAGCCAAGTTGTCACAATAAAATGATTCAGAATATCAACTAATCCATTCTGAAATGCAATACTCACTCTTGGGAATGCAATGAAATCTTTCGATAACTCATTCTCATATTATTTTAATCATAATCTTGATTCATTTTTTCCCGAGAACTTCGCTTACGGTTAGGTGGCGCTGAAGATACATTCCAAACATGTCCGTCGTTCAATTGGATCCACTTATTTTGGCTCGCAACATAGGGTATGTTGTATCCAGTTTATATATATATATATCAGTGCCTAAAACCATACGTCCGAATTTCAGATGCCCGAAAAGCTCATAGGCCCGAGTGTCCGTGAACCCGAAGTTGCATAACCCCGAATAAAAAATTATGAATTTTAATATAAATCAATTATTAGATACTTTTATACAATTCAAAAGTGAAATGTGCTTCTGTTCATGGTTTATCGATGCTTTAAATCATGTTAAAAACCAAGATATTAAAAACGTTCAAGAGTCGAGAGTGGAGAATTTTCCACTAAACTCAGCACTCCATGAGCTTATACGTGTAATTTATTACACACAAGATTATTTTACTTGAATATAATTGATTCAGGATTTGTCTTGAATGAAAATGTCCGCAGAGTGTTATCAATTTGATCATTTGATGATTTATAAAGACGAATTCAATATGCCAATCACGTTTTGTGAGAATGTAAATAAAAGAGAGCAGGAAATTTTCATGTTTGAAGCGTGGATACGTCATAAAATGTCCGGGTTCGAATCTCGCAACCCCAAGAATCCGGAATGAAGTGAAATATGTAGGACTGAGAGGGGGACCAAAAGAAAAGAAAGGAGGAAGAAGAAGAAAAAGAGGGGAGGATTTTTTTTATGCACGATTCAAGATTTTTCCAAGATATTTTTATGCATTCTTCAAGACATTTTTAAGACTTGATCGAATACATCTAAAACATATCTTCCGTAAGGCCTTTTTGAGATATCTCAAACTTGTCGAAATCAGTCGCGTAAGACATCTTTTAGATTTCTAAAAGACATTTTCGAGACCTTTCTGCAAGACATCTTTTAGATATCTGAAAGATGTCTTTTTGTTTGATTGGGATGACATGTCCAATGCAAAATTCCATATTACCGATAGAAAATGAGTGATGTTATACATTTTCAGATTTTCGATTATCGACATATGTTGAATGATCAATTTTTGGTCAATTCTATGGACCACGAGATCGATCAATAATTGTCCTGTTCTATGTTCGCATTAGCGACCAACAATTGGTCCTTCAAAAATGATCAATTTTTGATCAATCATTATCCAATAAATGAATATGCGCATAAAGATCCTACATGATTCCCAAATAAATGATCAATTATTAACCAATGTCATCGGAATCAATCAAATTGACCAATGATTGGAACCAATCCATGGTTGGCTGGAAGGGTCCTTTGTGGAATTGAACCTAATTTAATGAATATGAATCAAATTACGAAATGGTAAAAAAAGTCGAACGAAACAGTAGAATCTACACACTCTGCATTGAAAATGTACAACCACGTGCACAGCACAACCGTTTCAACCGGAAATTTCTCCGTTCCCCCTCCTAATATCCAAGTCTCCCTTTTATGCACCTCGCCCCATCCGATATCGATGCGACATTGAAATCGGTGGGTGTGCTGTTAGGGCTACGAAGAATGAATTTCACGAATGCTACAATATTTTAGAGGGAGTAACATGTCCGTTTAGAAAACGGGATATTCAAACATTTTCCCTCATTTTGCATTGTGTTCAAGTTCAGTTTGTTATGCATCATTTTTACCAGAATATTGCGGTATTCTGATTGTTGTTTTTGTTGTTTCTCCGTATGGGGAGAACTCATAATCCAATTTTTTGATAAAACCAAAAAAATCATACGGTGAAAAATGTGTGTTTCAGCTTCTTACATCAAAATTTGTGGCAGAAGGGATCCGAATTTAGACAAATGCATTTTGAATAGCGTAAAGATAGTGGAAGCTCAACTTCGTAATGGAATTCCGGAACTCGAGGTTCCCGCATCGGAACCATTGATCCTGGATAAAATCATCATCTCGGATACTCCAAGTTTCAAAGCTTCTGCGAGAAATTTGACATTGTGGGGTTTCTGGAAGTACGAAACGAAATACCTCCACGCTGACCTGCAGAATAAAAAATTCGATATGGAAATATTTTATCCTTTTTTCAAAATGGATGCTGATTACAATGTGATGGCTAGAATTATAGTACCTGTAAGCGGGAGAGGACCCATCCACATTACTGCAAGTATGTACATATTCAATCATTCCTCAATTCTGTAATTAATAAGTCTTTTATATAATACAAATCATTTGTGCAATTTAAAAAAAATGTGAGTAATTCGCTTGTGATGTATTGATGTGTATGTAATTAAAAATAACACTGATATAATATTAACGTCGCAATAATTTTGCTGAATCATGGTATAAGTTGAAAAAGTGTAATACTGATTGACATTCAACCTAGAAAATAAGTATGATCTTAAACTTTGCGGACGATGTATCACATGTATTCACATTCTTACTACCTGTTAGAATTATTGGTAATGATAGATATCTTTCGCATGATCAAAGATGTTATTACACAAATGGTTCATTACGGTTTTTAATCATTGAACTATAAAAATTAATGAATAGGGAACTGTTCTTGAACTCTGTTGAATGACGATGTGAAATCATTGAGATAAATGTAATATTTGATTTTATGAATAATGAAAAAATGTTATATATAACTGTCTTTTTTAGATGACGTAACAACAAAAGTGACGATGAAGTACGATATAGTGGAGCGTCGAGGGAAAAAATACATGTTCTTCTCTTCGGTAACGGTAAAAATCCAGATATCAGACTTCACGTCCGAATTCATTCCGGAAGGGGGTCCAAACGACACATTGACGCAAGCTATCAATTCGGTACTTGGAAGTAATAAGCAGGAAATATTAGAAACTCTCACTCCAAATTTACAAGACATCATTGCAAAGAAATTGATCGAGATATCGAATAAAGTATGTAGGAATTTCGAATATGATGAAATATTTCCTGATCGTGAATAATCATTCTCTTATTTTGTTTGTCAAAAAATGCCAATGTGTAATATTTAATGCAAGTGATATTTTAAGATTATTCATGTATTACAAATGTTCTCCTCTTTTTTTCATTTTAATGTAATACAATGTGATTGAAACGCCGAATATGATCAATTTTTTTCACCACTTATTCTTAATGTATATTTCACTTACTTCTCATTTTAACCCTCAGCCTCCACACGAGTGCGATTTTGCACCACATTACCTTCTCTTTTACCCATTATCCTCAATGGATTTCTCGGAAAGTTCACCATGAATTCATGTCATTTCCACTTTCATCCTGATTTATTTCCACGAAATTACACAGAATAAAAATCGGGAAGCCAAAGTCGCATTCGTGTGGAGGTAGTTTTTGCGTGAATGAGGTGTGGAGGCTGAGGGTTAATTTTCTTCACTCTCAATTCCGATTTCTCATGACAAAATTGAAACATGGTTTGCTGTGATTTCGTTCATTTTGATGATGCTGAAATGAAACTTGTTTGAAAAAAAATTGTCCACGCCTGATTAGGGCTGATGACTAAAACCTGATCAGGCGTGATCAGGTCTCAATTTTGTACCCACGTGATGGGGACTAATCATGCCTAATCACGCCCAATCACGCTTGATTATGCTCCATTATACATGAGAAATTCAAAATCAATAAGTTTTTTGTGAGGAATGAAACTATAATAATGTTATCGAACACTAATTCATGTCTAATCATTTCTACTCATTGTGCTTATTATGCAGCTCCCATTTTCTAGTTTCCAGTTTCCAGGCATGATCATGCGTAAGCGCCTGCGTTTGACGCCGATTTAGCATGATCGAGCATATATATTTGTAATAGAAAAATCAAAACAGAATCATTTCGTATGAGTATTCTTCAGTTGGTGAGATTTTGCATGATCACCAGCGAGAATGGTTTGTCAGGCATGATCACTGGTGGTTAAGCTTGATCACGGGTTTCCACGTGGGTACAAAATTGAAGCCTTCGATGTGATGACAAAGCTAAAAAATGAACGACCAGGTGTAATCAGGCTCACTCACGTGCAGTCAGTATTGATCACGAATAATTTTGCCGAGAAATGCCCATGATTAGGCCTGAACACGCACAATCAGACCTGAACGATTTTGTCACGGGGACTAAAAATATGGGTGCATATTCGCTCACGAGTTGAATAGTTATTAGAACCGACTGGTTAATTGTTTCAACTGATACTAACCGGTTAGTTAAAACAACTAACTAGTTGGAATAACTATTCAACTTGTGAGCGCATATGCACCATTTCTATAGTTGTTTTAACTACCCTTATTTGCTGTTAAAATATGGGATGACCTACATGAAATTGTTCAAAGAAAACTACTGAAAAAAGCCATGGTTTTGAATGAGCGTTTTGAATCTGTACTTCAATATAGATTTATAATTTTCAATCATGTGTACAGTTTCGAATAGGGAGCAAACTATATTCTGATAATAGTCATAGCGATAATATAAGAACCCACTTTAGAAAACTATCGAAAGGAATCATATTGTTGAAAACTATTGACAACCTTCGCTAAAAGTTATACTTCTATCCACAACCACACAAACCGATTTGAAACACTTATTCAAACCTATTCATATTCTTTAGTGAATTACGATTAACTATATTCTTCTGTGTGAAACTTCAAGCAGGGAAAGCACACTTTTCAATTCACTATCCAATTTTTCCACAACGAATGACATGAAAAATCATATTTGCTTAAAGTGAACAAATATTTCAAACTTATACCTGACTTTCCGGTTCCCCAAGATGAACGTGAATGATGTCAATGTGAAATCAAATACTATGTTTATGCTTCGAAGTAGAAGATCTGTGAAACCAGTTTGATGATTTTATCACCATGTTTTTACCAGCGAATTCTCTAAATTCAAAGAACAACGACTTCGCAAATCATGATATACGTTGAATGATCATAAATTATCTGCATGATCATTGTAAAAGAAGTTTAATTAGGTATTAAAAATCGATTCATTCGAAATAATGTGCAAATGTACATCCATTCATCACTACCATGACCCTAACGTGGAAATTTTCAACGTTTGATGATTCGTTCCTATATCGGATGGTTATATGACAAGGATATTATAAATACACGAGAGGGTCCATCCATCCGCACTGATGTTGACTCAACCGAATCGGCACGTTATATTCGTCTGGACAACCTACAATTCTGAAGAAAATGTGGACGAAATTTCTTACGTATTCCTTCATATTGATTATCCATGCCGTGCTCTCCACGAGGGCAGAACTTCGTGAGTGATTAGTACTACAAACAAATTACTAATTTTTATTTTACACCCAAGCAGATTTTACTGTACAAATTATGAAATGTATTCAATCAAAGTCACTCATTCTCAGCCTCTTACATCCACGTATGCGGTCGAAGAAATCCGAAGCTCGCGGAATGCGTACTAGAGAGTGTCAGAGCCTTGGACGATGTGTTTAAAGTAGGAATGCCTGAATTGGGTGTCGATTCCATCGAACCACTGCGAATAGAGGATCACATATACCTCTCAAACTCATCCACCTTCACTGCATCTGCTAGTAACATAAGAGTCTACGGACTCGCCGATTATAGGCCACATAAATTGGACATCGATATAGAAAAACGGCGGATTGAATTCATCAATGAGTATCCCAATGTCGTAGTGGAATCAGACTACGAGGTGGACGCTAAAATTGGAGTACCAATCAAGGCTCGTGGACCGATCATCTTCAAAGCCAGTAAGTAGAAAAACCTAGAATTTTGATTTTAATAAACGATCTCCGAATATTCAAAGATAATATTTCATATGTTATTTGTTATTACTAATGTGCGTAGAAAATGTCACCGCGCATGTGGTAACGACCTTCAAGTACAGCGAGAACAATGGCAAAACTTACATGTACTTCGATTCCATGACAACGAAACTGTATTTGGAAGATTACGAAACTATTTTCAAAGGTCAAGATGAAACTGATAAAACTTTGACGGAGGCGGTCAATCATGTCCTCAATTCCGCCAAAACGGAAGTTCTCGCGGCTGTCATGCCAAATATAGAAACTGCAATATCTAAATACATTTTAAAATTTTCAAACAAAATCACGACACGTTTCAGCGCTGATGAACTGTTCCCTGATCGTGAATGAGTGAATGACACGGAGATAATAACTGACTACGAATGAAGGTGAAGGAAAAACGGAATTTTCTGATCAATTGATTTCTGGGGTAGAATCGAATCGATGAAATCCACGTCCTGCTGTTCAAACTTTGTTTTCATCTCTGAAGAATGTGTGAATATTTATCAAACATGAATCATACTCTACCAGAATACATCATGTCACACACTTTGTAATATTTCTGGTTTGTTTAATATATTATATCGAATTCTTCTTTGTATATAAAATGTGTGTTGCCTCTTTTTTATTTCTCCTCAATCCACTACTCAGATCGATGCATTGTAACGCTAAAACAACCAGAGCAAAAATTGATATAGATCCTAATTGATAGATTTTCTCGTCCAATCACTGACACAATACATAATAGCGTTTCAGAATATTCAATATTTAATTGAATTATCTTTAACCATCTCATCCCTATTGGAAACCTCTGATGAACGCTGATGTATTCACATGAACTCCTGGATAAAAGCCCATTAAATTCTCGTGGAGAATTTCAATTTCATAAATTTCCATGAAATTCACTTTGTTGGCTTATGAAGTTTGATCAAATACAATTTTTACTACATTGATTTCCATGATTCGCGACAAAAACGCGACGAAAATTCAAGCTGAGAGTCATCTGAGCGTAACAAACAGTCATCTGGGCGTAATTCAGGAGGGAATCAGAAAATTTTCACACCTCATTTATTTCAATACCCTCTCCCTTCACTTTTGAATTTTCATCGAGGTGATCACATTTTCCGGATTTTTTACCCTGATTTTCGAGATGTTCGTTACGTTTCAATGACTGAACACGAAAAAAAATGATGTGGTGATATTTAGTGAGCCAAAAAATAGCTGTGGTAGCTATTTTTTAACTGTGGCAGCAAAAGTTATTGATATAGAAGCCAAAATTTAGCTTTTGCAACAATCTTTTTCGCTATCAAAATATCAAATACACGGAACAGCTACTACAGTGAATTGTTTTTTCCCAATGGATTTAGTGATAATTTTATAGGAATTGTACACTGAAAAAAATTGTTTATTATGAATTATTAGACCCGCTAGTATATTGAGCATATACTCGAATTGCGAGGTGACATACCAAACGTTCTCTTCAAAAGTACCAGACTTTCTATTATCAAATGCTATTATTCTACCATCAAGTCACGAAAAGCCTGGTATTTTTGAGAAGAATGTTCAGTATATAACCTCAAAATGGCAGTACATGCTCAATATATGAGCGAGTTTGGTAGTTTATGATGAAAAATTTTTCTCAGTGTAAAACGATTGCATATACAGGGTGAGGCATTTATCTTGAGACAACTAAATATCTTGGTGGGATCACTTTTTTTTGGAAAATGTTTCATACAAAAGTTGTTATACAAAGAGGGGGCCACAAAACTACGATATCAGCTTCATCATAGATGGCGTTATGATCGATCAAAATGGGATCAACATCATTTTTTTAAACAAGAACCCCCACTTTTTATTGCACATCTTGATTCTACGCAAAAAACTGAGTAACGTTTACTTGAAACGTTTTTCTAAATTTTTGAAGATGGCGCCACAATCGATGAAAAATAAAGTCCATGGGAACATATGCGGATATCTTGTGGAATGCATCCAAGAGCCGAAATATCTCATTCGAATAATGTTGTTAAGAGAGGGGACGACACAATGGCGATATCAGTTCCATAGTAGATGGCGCTGTGGTCAGTAAAACCGAGGTGAACTTCAGTTTCCCAAATGGAAACTCCTACTTCTTATCGCATATTTCGCAGGAAGTTTTGTTTGAAACATTTTTCCTAAATTCTTGAAGATGGAAACGGTGGGAAATGAGTTTGATGAAATAGTTCTACTGCATTAGAAGAGTTACATTGAATTGAAGTCATTTACAATGTTTTGGACATGATATTTGTTGTGTTTTGTGTTCGATTTCTGCTCTGGAATTATTATTGTTTTGATTTGTTTGTTGAGCGGTGCTTCACACATCATGCAGTAGAACTTTTTCATCAACCTCATTTTCCACCATTTCCATCTTCAAGAATTTAGGGAAAATGTTCCAAACAAGAATTTCTTATTTCTTCGCGTAGAATCATGATATGCGATAAAAAGTGGGGGTTACCGTCCAAAAAAATGATTTTGATCCCATTTTAATCGATCATAACGCCATCTATGATCAAACTGATATCGTAGTTTTGTGGCCCCCTCTTTGTATAACAACTTTTGTATGAAAAATTTTCCAAAAAAAATTGATCCCACCAAGATATTTAGTTGTCTCAAGATAAATGCCTCACCCTGTATAAATCCAGTTCACAATTGTATGTGCTGACGTTGTAACAAGATTCACTTAAGGGAGTTCCCCGGGAGAATTCAGGATTGAATTAGAAAAATTATTGTCAAGCAGAGCACCAAGGTCGAAGGGATTCGATAATCATATTCGTTGGGACTTGTATAATTCTTATTTAATGCAAAAAAAGAACCAACTCGAAGTATAAATAAACAACCTTGTAACAACAACGCGTAATTTGACATGGTTTTTTCTTGAAGAATTTTTATTTTGGATCCGTTTATGACTTATGAGGGCTCGTTTTGTTCCTTGTGAGATTTAAAAAATCTTTACCATGGGAATTTTTTTATACGAGTCATCATGACACTGTCACACGCTTTTGTTTAGTAATAGTAAAATACATTCCCATAAACAAAAGCGTGTGACAGTGTCATGATGACTCGTATAAAAAAATTCCCATGGTAAAGATTTTTTAAATCTCACAAGGAACAAAACGAGCTCTCATAAGTCATAAACGGATCCAAAATAAAAATTCTTCAAGAAAAAAACCATGTCAAATTACGCGTTGTTGTTACAAGGTTGTTTATTTATACTTCGAGTTGGTTTTTTTTGTCATAAATAAGAATATAAGTCCCAACGAATATGATTAACAAATTCCTTCGACCTTGGTGCTCTGCTTGACAATAATTTTTCTAATTTGATCCTGAATTCTCCCGGAGAACTACTTTAATATACACGCCCCTAGCATGTATGTACCATGAGGCCTACCCCAGATAGCATTGAAAGTCCTCTGGACGGTTTAGAAACATAACTTTAGTTCTGGGCGTTTCGTCTCCGGGGAGTAGGTTGAAATACTTTCAGAGAACGTTCATTTTTGATGCACCTGAACGGAGAGAAGATGGGAGCGCTCACGGCCGGGGTTCCATTGCTAGTAAGTGGATCACGTGGAACAGACCCATCGACCCCTTCTCTCATTTTTAATTTTTTCTATTCATGATAATGAAGAATCATATCCATTCAGTATTGATACATAATTAAATTTTAATTAAATACGTATTGAAAAGTAATCAAAAGAAGTGCGTAATTTTTTGTTATTGAAAAATAAAATCGCTGTGGGTCTACTTCGATGATCCAACCACCAGGAGGCCAGGGGAACTTTTACTAGCGGCGCTTAAGGTGCTCGTAAGCGCTCTCAGCTTTTCTCATACCTGAATACGTTCCCAGTACGTATTTTTTTCATCTACTACGGGACGTTCTCGTTGAGTTTCCCAAACGTACTTCCATGGAAACCAACCTTTACAAACATATACGTAGTATCGCAGAACGTCATTGACATCTCTATTGAACACGTCCTCAGAACGTCGCATGGTGGGCATGAATTGAACATTACAGAACATTTGTATGTCCCTTGGGCGTACATGCAACGTTTTTAGAACGTCCTGGGATTTTATTTGGACGTTTTCTGTAAGAGCAAGTACGTTTTCTGAACGTTCAGAAAACCTCCCGATGCTATCCGGAACGCTGGTCTAGTATCGGCGCAAGACTGAGCCAAAGAGGGGCAAAAAATGTTTGACATTCGTGAAGGAGCTGGAAATTTTGTTGCATTTGTTGTTTTTTCAACAGCTAAAACTACGCTGTTACAGCGAATTCACCGAAAAAACACCATGTACCCATAAGAAATAACCAATGATGTGAACACAGTCAATAACCGACCAATGTGTGGCTCCTGTTGGATGTCTATCGTTTTTCTCACTTCTGCAATTCATGAAGACGAGTGTAATTAATGCTTTCCAGAACCAGATATCGCGTGCATACTTGAGAATCGATGAAACCAGTTCATTCAATCATTTTTAATGACATGTTTTTATTCGCAAATCCTTCACATTCTCAGAACCACGACTTCGAAAATCACCGTATACGTTAAACGATCATGAATTATCTGCATGAACATTGTAAAAGAAGTTTAATTACGTATTGAAAATCGATCCATTCGATGTATTGTGCAAATACATATTCAAACGTCATTGTCGTAACCCCGACGTGGAATTTTGACAAAAAACTTTTTTTTCGAAATTCAGAAATCGGGCTCTATATAGGCGTAGATAAAGGTCCCAAGAATCATTCCTGAAAAGTTCAGATCTCTTCGTGAATTCCGTTTCGAGTATTTTATTGCAAACAAGCTTGCTCCGATGGTCACTCTGGTATCCTCTTAGAGGGAGGTTCTTATCTAGCGACCCCAAAATAAGGTGATTTTCTCGAACTTTTTGCCCATGTAAAGGAATAAATAAAGACCTCGGGAGTTCTCACATTTGTTAACTGAGTTTTTGAGTACATGAAAAAATTTTTTTCAGTGAAAAATAATGCTATGGGAATCGTTGACACGTGTTGAAACATAACCACCTAAAAAAAACAGTGATCAATCGGGCGCCACTATAGCACTTACAAAAATTATCAGAAATAAAAAATCCAAACATTCTTATGGAATATATTATATTTTTTGGAGGTTGTACCAATAAAACCAATGAAAAGTCCAAAATTCCAAGAATGACGGAAATGCAAACTCTTGGTAGCGTTCTTTCACCTTTTTTTCGCCCTTATGAGGTGCTATAAAATGAAAAAAAAGCGAATGTCATCTCCATTAGGTTCATCCTCCAATAAATTCGATGAGCTTCAAAATAAAGAAGAAAAGAGCGATTCTTTCAATAGTTTTTGAGATATCGTGAAGCCAAACTTGAAAAACATGGTTTCGAGAAAAACGCCTTTCGTTTCGGGATACGAATCCTTTAACTTGAGAAAATTTTCTTCGTGTACTTGAAGACCCATTTAATGAGTTTCAAATAACTCGAGTTCTTAATTTACTTCCTCCTTAAGAGAAGAAATTCAAGAAAATCACCTTATTTCAGAATTCGCTTGATGAGAACCTCCCCTTAAATGGAATATCGTGAGTGATTGATGCTCATCGGTTACTAATTTTCATTACTGTCTATATCATCACATACATTGCTTGTCCATACATGGGCAGATTTTCATTTTGAAACGAATTTAATTGTCTATTATTCTCAGACCTTTACATCCAAGTATGTGGTCGGCGAAACCCCAATTTCTCGGAATGCGTATTGAACGCTGTCAGAGTTCTGGTGCTGTGAACAAGGATGCCTGAACTGGATATCGGTACCATCTAACCACAGCAGATAGAGGACCGCGTGTACAGCAGTTTTCGTGGCGGTTATGCCAAACATAGAAAGAGCAATATTTAAACTGAGACTGAAAGAAAATTTTTTTTGCCCTCATTCTGATAAATCTTTTTGTCAATGAAAAAAAATTCAGTCAAATGGAAAATGTTTTCATTGGATTGAAACGAAAAATTCTCAAATCGAAACAGGAATATATTTGTTCTGGAATTCGAGGAATGTGGTTTCGAGTCAATGAAAAATTTGTCCATTCAAATGAATTATTTTTCCCATCGGAAACAAGATTCATCAAAATGAGGACAAATGAATTCTCCTACAGTCTAAGAAATTGGGTTCTCAGTGCACTGAGAGAAATCGCTTAGTTGCGTGAGCAAAAATACTTTAGTTAATAATCTTTTAGTTGATTTGATATAAATAAAAATTTGTTTGCGGTAGCAAAAACAATGATTCGACGTCTATTAATTTCGAATGAAAAAATTCAGTTGATAGTAGCATAAGTAATTTATTTGTGACAACTAACAATTCAAGTTCCTCAGCAAATAGAATCTGATTACGCATGCGCTGACTACCATTTCATCATTTTCAATTGTTTCACCGGCATTTCCACCCATGCCCATTTTTCAACGACACGCCTGCAATCGCGTGCAACGGCGATAGGGAATTTTGGAATTAATTTTTGGAAGAATAGATTACTCCATAGTAAAACTTTTCAGTTTTATTGGTTCAAAGATTTTTTGAACGTTTTGTCTGAAAAATATTTGGACAAAATCTTTTTCCATGCAGTGAAATTGTGCTAAAATATGGAGCAAGTGGAAATGCAAAGAATTTTTCAGAATCTCCTGACTAAATATCCTCAGCAAAAATCATTCTAGTTATTCTCCAGGCCTTGCAAGACCTTACGATGCCCTTGCGAGGGACTCTCAAGGCCTAGCAAGGCCTTGTAATAACCTAGAAAATCACCGGAGTCATTTCCAGCAAGGTTGTTCAGTGATTCCTGGTAAATATTTGATTTTCAATAACCAACAATATTTTAGTACAATCATATTTTATCGACTAAATAATTTAGTTGAAATAACATTTTGATTTATTTGGAATATTCGGTTAGCACAACGTCAAACATTTATTTGTGAGAAGTGAAAGTTTTACTCAATACAACTAAATTCAATTAACTAAACAAAATGCGTTGATTCGAATAAAAGTCTAGCTGTATGATATATGAATAAATTATTTTTCTGCTGTGGCTAGCATTCAGTTACGGCAACTATATGATTCTTCTCAGTGTGTAAATACGTTTTGCAAGTGGCAAATAAAATCACAACGCGTTGCACTGCCGATGAACTGTTCCCTAATCATTAATGAATAAGCGATCGATGCACGATATTTCACGATATTATTGGGTATGGGTGTAAGTTTCCGCCCTCTTGGAGAAAGTGTTGCTGCTGATACTATTTTTGAGTTCACTCAAGTGCTATACTTGTGATTTGGAAGTGTATATGTGAGGTGTCGATTGCGGTAGTTGACATTTGTTACAAGCGTAAACATCATTCTTTATCTGGTGTCAAAAATGACAACGTTTGTTCCGACAAAACAGCATTTGCGGGAAGTTATGCTTCATTATTTTGTTCCGAAGAAAAGTGTCGCTGAAACGTATCGCGTACTGTGCAATATTTACGGTGATCACGCTCCGTCTAATACAATTTGTGAAGAGTGGTTTCGACGATTCCAAAGTGGCGATTTTGACGTGAGTGATAAAGAACGCGGAAGGGCACCAGAAAAATTCGAAGATGTAGAACTGGAACAATTATTGAATGAAGATGCATGTCGGACCCTAGATGAGTTGTCTGAAGAGTTGGGTGTTGCAACAGGTCGACCGTCCGTAAACGCTTGCACAAGATGGGAATGGTCCAAAAAGCAAGTAATTGGGTGCCGTATCGACTAAAGAAGAGAGATATCGAGAGACGTTTGGTAACTTGCGAGATGCTTCTTGAACGGCAGAAAAGAATGAGTTTTCTGCATCGTATTGTCACTGGCGATGAAAAATGGATCCAATACGATAATCCTAAGCGTCGAAAAAGTTGGCGGCTGCCAGGTGTACCAGGTCCATCGACACCGAAAACAAATATCCACGCTTCAAAGATTATGTTGTGCATCTGGTGGGATCAGAAAGGTGTACGTCATTTATTATGAACTTCTTAAACCGTCAGAAACAATCACTGGCGATCGTTACAGACTACAGCTAATACGTTTGAATCGAGCTCTAAAAGAAAAACGACCGGAATGGGACGGTAGACATGATAAACTTATCTGGCTGCATGATAATGCTAGGCCACATGTTGCTCAACCTGTTAAAAAATATTTTGAAGGAGTGAATTGGGAAATCTTGCCCCACCCGCCGTATTCCTCAGACATTGCGCCTTCGGATTATCATCTATTTCGATCTACGCAATCAGCCCTTACTGGAGAGCGGTTGGCTTCTTATGAAAGTGTCGGAAAATGGCTCAATGAATGGACCGAGTCAAAAGAACCTGCTTTTTTTCTCCGAGGAATCCGTATGCTGCCTGAAAGACGGGCAAAAGTGCTCGCTCCGAATGGCGCATACTTTGAATAACATTATGTAATAATCTATTGTTGAAATAAAAATCAACTTTGCTTGAAAAAGGGCGGAAACTTATTCCCATACCCAATAATATTTTATATACAATTTGTATATAATTCTTATCCAATATTTTATAAAATGCAATACAAACCTCCACAAAGTTTATGTGGAAAATATCGAGATCGTGAAATATCGTACATCACTATTCCATCCTCCTGAGGAACTAATGAATATTCATCAATCTTAAATTATGCTTCACCAGAATACGTCATGTTGAATAATTTACAATAAGATAATATAACATATACAGTCCTTGTTTGTATATAAAATGTATGTTCCCTTCTCTATGTCCCTCGTCCATATGTTCAGATCGATACATTATAATACTAACGAGGGCTAATTGATTCAGTTTTGTATCACATATGTACCAAAAAAACATATCACTCATGCTGACACTGACAGAACTGATAATCATTAGACTTTTATTGATGAATTCTCTGATACAAAGTAACCATTCGACCATACAATACATGATAAGATTATTTCAAAACGTTCAAAATCGAACGTAATTATTTTTTACCACCAAGGTAGATTTCGCATTATCATTCTATCATCTAGATAACATTCCGCAATCATCTATTCCTCCGCCTTCCACAATGAATTAGAGCTATATAAATATGAGACAGATCGAATCACTTCCACTTTTTATCGCATCGCGTTGAAAGTATCTCAATTGTAAGGATGCGGTACATTGTTTACCCGAGGCTTCTGATAGTCATCCTTCAGGTGTTTGTTTCGATAGCGGAAATTCGTAAGTGAAGAAATCTGATTAGAATTTTTAAGGGAATACGAATTTACAAGCATTGCCTAATTCTATGTGTTGATGTTTCAACAAGATGTTTTGACTTAATGTGTGAGCATATGTTTTTTCATGAGTGGAATTAGTAGGATCATATTGTGATCATTCTGTAAACTGTTTCTGCCGAAACTTGATGAATAACCGTTTCCAAGGAATTCAAGTTCTGATCTTTTATGAACAGAGACAAAGGGTGGAAATTACGATGAGCAGGGAGAGTGTGGATCTAACACTTCCAACTAAATTCACAGCGTACAAACATTTCGAAGGAACCACACAACTACTGACATTCAAAGTTACCAATAATATTTTTCTAAATTCTAAAAGAACCATGATGGAAGCTCTTCTTATTAAACAAATTTATGCTGTCACCATCCCAGATAGCAATTTAACCTTGCTGCGATGTTGTCACACAAGCTTGTGACAAGGTTGATATGAGCCTCCTAGTTGACACACGACAAGGGTACAAGCTTACAAAACCCTTGCAGCAGGGCTGTAGCAACCTTACACTGACAAGGTTGTCAATAACAAGCCAAAAACAATCGGATGACAAGTGTGACAGGGTTATGACAAGCCTATATGTTATCTGGGTTACGTCTGACCACATAAATCCCTTTCTACTTGAATTCCTTCAGGGTGGCCAGCGGTCAGGGAAGTCTAACGGAATGGGCTAATTGTTTATTTGCTTTAAAAAGAGTGACTAATGAGGAGATTACAAAATTCCAGATCTGGCGACCCTGTCCCTTGTAATACCCATAGATTCTATCTCTATCGCTTTTCCCGTTTGAATTTCAATTCTGTATCATATGGTCTATTCGTTGATTGATCGCTTCTTCCTTATAAAAAAAAAAAACGCTCGTTTTGAGGGAATATCAGCGACCCCTGACGATGCAACCCGAGCTGAATCTTCTGTGACAAATGATTCGGAAATAAAGCAATAATTTCTCAGAATAGTTTTGATCGTGTCCTTTCCTAACGAATGGTTATGGTTGCATCTTCAGGGGTCGCTGGTATCATGTCTAATCTTATTATGAAAGAGGAAGAAGTCATTTGAAAAAGTATGTGCATCTGTCAGTCTACGTATAACTTTCGATCCAGTCTACTGCCATACAAAGAGCAGAGCAACCAGAATGTACTTGAAACAAAAATATGTGGAAATATGTTGTGAGTTACTGGATAATCTAACGATCCAGATTCTTCTTGGATTGGAGTAATATGTAGATTTCAAGTGGACTGCTTTTAAATATCTACCAATGAAACTACCTCAGTAGAAATTCGATCAGGCATTCCCTATTTTTAATGAGGTCCTGATCAGGTTGGAATCCGGAAACCGTGAATAAGGGAAATCTTATTAGACCCTTACAAGGGACTCATCTGATTTCTCTAATAGGGTTTACATAGGGTTGTAACGCAGGAGTACAATAGGGTTCGAGTGAGATTTCCATAAAATCGAGCGAAATAGGGGACCCCGTAACGAAACCTGATGAGGATCTGATGGGAAATCAGGCATGCCTCGTCAGGCCCTAATATTTTCCCATCCAAAATTCTTACTAGGGTATAATTTCTGCTTGTGAATGTAATGAGATTGATTACAGACATAAATACATGAATTAGAGCAGGAAGATTGCCGGATACAATAGAATATTGAATTGAATAGTTTCAAAAGAAATTGTTGTACTTTTGTGAGAAAATTGCATTGAAATATTTGAAATCTGTTCGCGGAATTCGGATGATTCCAATATAAGTACATGGAAAAAATGTTTGATATAATTTACCAACGAAGGAGGTGAAATCACTGAACACCATCAACATTTCTGGTAATATTTACTAAAATTTGAATCAAATCTACTACTGCGTTAGTAATCTTGACTGCGACTATCGTACATTTTATTAGAACTCTTATACATGTTACCATAAATTTTAATAGTCCCGTGAGAATACTTTATACACCGATAGAAAAAACTGTAGTTGAAAATGAACCCAAGTACAGTTTTAGCTATATTTTCACTGTCACAGCGATTCTCATAGCTACTTCCATGGAAAAAATGGCGACTATAACCACAAGAATGTACTTGGACTCAGTTCAGTCACAGTTTTAACTCAGTGTATATGGGGCATTCCATACCAAATCGGCCACTTTTTTAGGTCACCCTCTCCGATCTTTTGGGAAATTTTTGATGTTTTTGAGACTGATGAGAAACGCTCTCATGAATTTTCTCAAATTTTTTTGACCACCCGTTTCCGAGATATCGATTATTGTCGAAATTCGAGGTGTTTTTTTCAAATGCTCATAACTTTGCGAAAAATACACCAATCAGGCTGGTTTTTTTTGGAAATTTTTGTTTTTGAATGTACTTTTGATAAAAAAATACGTTTTTATTATTCATCAATTCCTTCATTGTTTATTTTGAGATTTAAGCAGAAAAACCGTTTTTACGGAATGTATGCCCACTTCGATTTTTTTGAAAAAATTCTCAAAAAAACTTGGAAGAATTTGGAAAATTTTGAGACCTATCCCATCGTGGGCAAACGTTTCGTTCTATTTTTTTTCTTAATTCGAAAAAATGTTTTTTCTCAAATTCAATGGTTTAACTCTATTTTTATTTAGAGTATATCTGGTTATGTGTTTTTTCTCCTATAAAAGGAAAATTGTAATCGATATTCTTAATAATCTACCATTTTCTCATCGATTTATTATTCTTCAATTTTATAAGTTGAAGTTTTTCCGTGACATTAAAATAATTTCACTGTTTCAGATTTATCATAAGTTTTGTCTGCACGGTGGATTGAATTTCCCCCACATCTAGTGACATATTCTTATGTGGGCATTCAAGTGACTTTCAACGATTTAAACCGTTGAAGACGCGTTCACGATGTTTGACCGTTCCTTATCGAAACCGTAATTAGTTTCCGTTGCATCTAGCTCGCGGGATCCAAGGTTCAAGAGGAGGAAACGCGGGTTACAGATTATCAAGAATAAAGATATCGTGTATTTGGAGGGAACATTGATATTTATTCACAATTTTTTTTCGAGGTATATTTTTCGGTTCAATTTGATCAATAAAAATTTTCATATTTGTCTATTCAGCTGCTACAAATCTTTTTCAAACACTTTGCCTCTTAGGATTTACTACTTTTCAAGGTTTTTCTCCCTATTCAATAAATTCATTCAAAAAATTGACTCGTAAAACAATACTCAAACGCAAATGAATTTAAAATTCACAAATTATTCAAACGTCAAAAAGAATTGCTTATTACTTTGGGGTTTGAATACGGATGAATTTATTATTATCAATATCATTTATTATTCTTTCTTAGGCTATAAAGATATCTTATAAGTAGTTCTTAGTCAATTTTTTGAATGAATTTATTAAATGGGGAGAAAAACTTTGAAAAATGGTGAATTCCAAGAGGCAAAGTGTTTGGAAAAGATTTGTAGCAGCTGAATAGACCAATATGGAAATTTTTATTGGTCAAATTGAACCAAACAATATGCCTCGAAAAAAAATTGTGAATGAATATCAATGTTCCCTCCAAATACACGATATCTTTATTTTTGATAATCTGTAACCCGCGTTTCCTCCTCTTGAACCTTGGATCCCGCGAGCTAGATGCAACGGAAACTAATTACGGTTTCAATAAGGAACGGTCAAACATCGTGAACGCGTCTTCAACGGTTTGAATCGTTACAAGTCACTTGAATGCCCACATAAGAATATGTCACGAGATGTGGGTGAAATTCAATCCACCGTGCAGACAAAACTTATGATACATCTGAAACAGTGAAATTATTTTAATGTCACGGAAAAACTTCAACTTATAAAATTAAAGAATAATAAATCGATGAAAAAATGGTAAATTATTAAGAATATCGATTACAATTTTCCTTTTATAGGAGAAAAAACACATAACCAGGTATACTCTAAATAAAAATAGAGTTAAACCATTGAATTTGAGAAAAAACATTTTTTCGAATTGAGAAAAAAAATAGAACGACACGTTTGCCCACGATGGGATAGGTCTCAAAATTTTCCAAATTCATCCAAGTTTTTTTGAGAATTTTTTCAAAAAAATTGAAGTGGGCATACATTTCGAAAAAACGGTTTTTTTCCTTAAATCTCAAAATGAACAATTAAGGAATTGATGAATAATGAAAACGTATTTTTTTATCGAAAGTACATTCAAAAACAAAAATTTCCAAAAAAAACCAGCCCGATTGGTGTATTTTTCGCGAAGTTATGAGCATTTGAAAAAAAAAAACCTCGAATTTCGAAAATAATCGATATCTCGGAAACGGGTGGTAAAAAAAATTTGAGAAAATTCATGAGAGCGTTTCTCATCAGTCTCAAAAACATCAAAAATTTTCAAAGAGATCGGAGGGGCTGACCTAAAGAAGTGGCCGATTTGGTATGGAATGCCCCATATGTAAATTTCTCACTGAACATTCCGAAGTTTTCTGAAAAGCGTGCGTTGTAAAAAGTCTGTGTGTGATTTCAAATGCACTTCTTTTCTCTCCAGCTCCTTACATTCACTTGTGCGGCCGAAGGGATCCCAATATATCAAAATGCGTGAAAGACAGTATTGAAACTTTCATCCAAGTATTGAAACCTGGAATTCCTGAACTGGGTATGGAGGCATTCGATCCAATGTACGTGGAGAAAAAGATGGTTCTCTCAAATGCAAGCAGCTTTTCAGCAACCATCCACAACACCACTTTTTTTGGCCTTTCAACATTCGTCACGGATGATTTGATTATGGATACAAAGAATATGGAATTGCGTATGACCTTGAGAATTTCAAACATCACGTTCACGGCCATTGCAACGATCAATAGTCAGATAATGATACCAATATTGGCCGAGGGACCGATCGAATTACAAATTCGTAAGTATATAATTCTCAAGATAATGTATAATATGATAATGCGTGATTTGAATTTGGTGCGCAGGAAACGCAAAGTTTGATGTGATTGGAAGTTACAAGTTTGTCAAAAAACACGCGAAGGAGTATATGTTCTTCCACTCCTTCAAAACAAAACTCACCATTGAGGATTATAAGAGCATGTTTGGAGGCAATTCCACCGAGAACGTCATGGACCAAGCTGTCGATATCGTTCTGAATACCGCCAAAACGGAAGTCAAGTCGGCAGTTATACCAAATGTAGAAAATATTGCATCTGAAATATTTTTGAAGTTGTGTCAAGTGACTACAAAATTCGAAGCTAGAGACCTGTTTCCAGATCGAGAATAAATACATTATTATTTTTTTTCTCATAGATCAGCGGTACCGTGTATTTTTCATAATTTCATGGATCGTTGAGAAATCGTCTGACAAATGAATATACACCACTCACATCGGTAATTTGTAGGCACTCAGCGGTATAAGTAGTATACCAAGTACGGAGTGCCTCACGGAGAAAAAAATTCGCTTGTTATTAAGTATATGCTGAGATCAACGCCAATTCATTGTTCAGCCAATCAAACTGACCTTTATGACGAATCAGTGCGTAAACACAGCAAATGAGTTCTTTAACATCGCGAATTCTCATCGTTAGGTCATTCCAAGGAGGTATTTGGAGAAGGTGAATAACGATGATGAATAAGATTTTGAATTTTTGTTTCGTTTCTATGAACGTTTCGAACTTCAACAACATATGAAAATTGACAAATGGTCAAGCACTGGCTTGATACAGACTGCCAGCGAGCAACCGTTGGCAGCTGACATCGATCGGAATGGAAAATGATGATGCCGCATAATTTTGAACCGGTACACGCAAAATGGCACGACGCGTGAGGCCGTTCTGCCAAGCACCGTAAAACTCTGTGCTCGTGTGCAGTGCGTAGCAACGTGCCTACCTCGTGTTTCATCGTGCGTGCGCATGGTAGTTTGCCGTGCACATATGCACGACACCACGTTGTGCCCGCACGCCGTTTCAACGTGCTGTTCAACGCTGTTTTCGGGTGCACGAAAGAAAGGGTGAGAAAATCGTCCTGATAGCTCTCAGATACAATTTTTATAATGAGATATAATTTTTTATGAGCATTTTTCTTGTATCTATTGGACAAAATATTTATTACACAACATAAAGGTAGGGGAGCATGGGTCACAGTGGATCTGCGCACGTCACCATCATGAAGTCTTATGACTGGCTTGATGAAATCCTCCAACCCTGCTTATTATCCGCTAACCGTTTAATTTCTGCATATCTACGACAACCCTTATCTTGTATTGCTTCATATAACTTAATCTAGGTCTACCTTTTCGAGTTTTACCATTCATTTTTCCTTCCAATATTGTTTTCAGTAACCTATCATGCCTTAATGTGTGTCCTATCAGATTACTTCTTCTTTTCACGACCTGTCTGTAGAGACTTCTTTTTTCATTTACCTTCTCAAGTACTTCTTCATTTTTCACTCTCTGTATCCACTTTAGTCTAAGCATCCTTCTATAACATCACATTTCCAAAACTTCACGGAGAAGAAGGAATAGTGATAATCACTAAGCGAATAGTAAAATATGGACAGACCAAACTGTGCAATCATAAGAACTAAACGGCTCAATCAAAATTACTATACGCTTGGTTACACCAACAATACGTTCAGTTAAAATGACAATGCGGTTGATTGTAGTGACCAAATGTTTGGTCCGTCCATATTTTACTATACCAGTTTTCTCCATGTTCGAGTCTTCGTTGGTCCGTCTTTCCAATTGTCCAAGTTTCGCAAACCATATATTGCTGTGCTCCAAACGTAACTCTTCAAGGATTTCTTTCTTACTGCTAAGCTAATATTCTTCGAACGTAGTAACTGTTTCTTTTGGCGGGAAGCCTGTTTTCCTTGTGCTATTCTTGCTCTTATATCTCTTCCGCTTTTATCGTTTTCTGTGATTATGCTTCCTAGATATTTAAATTCTTTCACTTGCCGAATTGTCTCTGCATCTATTTTGATTTTCGTTCTTCTTGATGTTTTCGCTGTTGTACAAATGATGAATTTTTTTTTGTCCTTATTTATATTCATAAAATAGTTTCCTGGTGATATTGTTTTCATCGTGTTGAGAGTATTTTCTAACTCAGCACCACCCGTAGCTAATATAGCTATGTCATCCGCAAATCTCAACATACTTATACTTTCACCTTGAATCTGTAATTTCAATTGCACTTGCTCCTTCCCTTCGTTCATCGCTTCTTCTATATAACAATTAAAAATCAACGGCGATAGTGAGCGTCCTTGTCTCACCCCTCTTTTAATTTGTGCTTTTCCTTTTTGACCCTCTATTTATATTATTGCGGTTTGATTCTTATATAATTCATATATCATTCTCCTATCCTTGAAATTAATCCCTACCTTTTCCAAAATCGTGAACATTTTCTCCCAATCAACATTATCGGATATTCGAATGCTTCTTGTATATCTACAAAACCTATATACACAGACTTTTTCAACTCTAGACTTTTCTCTACTACTGTTTTGAGTGCTCATATTGCTTCCCGCGTTCGCCTATTTTTCCTAAAACCGAAATGATCTTCTGTTAATCTACTCTCTATTTTATTCTCTATTCTCCTATATATAATTTTTGTCAGTATTTTCGAGGCATGTGAAGTTGAACTAATCGTTCTGTAGTTCTCGCATTTGTCTGCTCCTTGTTTTTTTGGAATGGCGACAACTTTATTCTTCTGGAAATCTTTCGGTACTTCTCCTCTTCCGTACATATCTCTGAACAATTCAAACAGTGCGTCAGGAGTTTTCTGACTGGAGGCTTTGATAAGGTCCGCACTTATTCCATCTATTCCTGGCGCTTTATAATTTTTCCATTCTTTCAAAGCCCTGTCGAATTCTCATCTCAAAATTGAATCTCCCAATTCTTCTTCATCGACATCTTCCTCCCTCTCTAAAAATCCTACATATATTATCGCTTCCTTTATACAGATCTTCTAAATGATTAGCCATTGTTCTATTTTTTCCTCCGTTCTTATCAATTGTTTCCCCAGAGAATTTTTAATCTTACTGCTTCTAGATTTCATTTGTCCAAAAAATCTCATAACAATCCTATATGCCTCATCTATTTTCCGTAAATTTAATCTTACTTCTATATCCTGACACCTTCCTCTAACCATTGTTCTTCTGCTTTCCTTGATTCTCTTATCATTTTATTCCTCAGTGCCTTGTATGTCTCCCAGTCTTGTTCGCTACTCTTATTCTTGTATTTCCTCCTTTAATTAATCAAATCGAGAATTTCTTCCGTTATCCATGGTTTCTTAGGTTCTAATCCATCGTTCTTCAAAATTTCATCTGCACATTGTTCTATATTCCCCTTCATATTTGTCCATCTACTCTCTATTTCCAAGTCTTTTTCTTGTCGATCCTGCAATTTCTCGTCCAACATCACTTTGAATGCCTCCTGTGTTTGTTCTTGTTTGAGATTCTTCAAATTCCATCTTTTCTGCATTTTCCTCTTCTTCTTCAGAGCTTTGAATTTCAGAGAACATTTCATAAGCAACATATTGTGATCGCTATCTATATCCGCGCCTGAATAAGTTTTACAGCTTTTCAATTGATTTCTAAATCTTTGTTTCACTAATATGTAATCAATTTGGTATCTTGCTGTATCTCCTGGCATTTTCCAAGTATATATCCTTCTTGAATGATTTTTGAATAATGTGTTGGTAATAACCATTTTGTGGCTCCCACAGGATTCGATTGAACGTTGTCCTCTTTCATTTCTTTTTCCCAACGCAAAATCTCCTATTATGTTGCCCTCTTTTCCTTGCCCTACTACCGCATTCCAGTCGCCTATGATCATTAAATGTTCTTCCCCCTTGAAATATTCTATCACTTCTTCTATTTCATCATACGTTTTTTTCGATATCTTCCTCTGAGTACGCAGATGTGGGCATGTATACTTGAACTATAACAGTGTCTACCGGTTTTGTTTTAACTCTGACCATTACGCGTTCGCTATGTTGCAAATAATTTTCTATCCTATTCCCTATCCTTTTATGCATTATAATTGCCACACCTGCTTGACCATTCTTTGATCCTGTATGAATGATTCTATGATCCCCACTCAAGAAATCCCCTTCTTGCGGCCATCTCATTTCGCTAATTCCCATTACATCGATACCCAACCTATTCATTTCTAATTTCAAATTTTCTAGTTTTCCTGTTTGTCTCAGTGATCTAACATTCCATGTTCCGACTCGGAGAATATTCTCTTTCTTTCTTATCTTCTTTGGTTTTCTATCTTGCTTGATGAAGCTCTCTCGAGCAGCCTCCACCCGGAGATCCGAACGGGAAGCCGATTTACCTCCGGAATATTTTACTCGAGAGAACGCTATCATGTTGTTATGGTCGCGTTTTTTTTTACAAAAAATTAAAATTTCAAAATTCTAGGTTTGGAAAAAGATTTCATTTCCTCGGGAATATTAAAAGATGTCAGGGAAGGTAATTTCCCCTTGCTTTCCCTCCGTTTTTGCCGATGTTCCTGGCGTTGGGATGATTTAGTTTCTCTCAGTTTGTATTCTCCCGCTCGAGTAGTTTATTCAACCCGAAAAAGAGACCCAAATCTGAGATACTTATTCTCCCCACCCCGTAAAGAAAGCAGATACTACCAAGGATGGATGAAGAAGATATCAAGGACAGGTATCAAGAATGTCCCCCTGGAAGACCCGCAATCATTCCACGGGGAAGCAGCGCACGTATTCAGTTCATAAAACGACTGTACACGCAAATAGTATCACGTTTTAGGCCCCCTTTTTTAAGCTCATCTTGGATTACTGCTGAACTGCAAGTTGCCATAACGTGTGTTTAGTGTACAGTTGGTACTGATAACATCTGAGTCTGGATTTTATATTCACGAAAAATTTCATATATCTTTTTTTTAAGAACATGTATGTGAACTGATTCAGGTCTACATTTTTACTTGCTGATGAACATCTAAAGTGAAGGGTTTGCGAGTCATTTTTATTTAAGGATTGATTATTTGTTCACAAATAAATTTTTTTAATACATACCCGTGTAATACAGAATATTCTGAGAATATTCTCACAACATCCGTAAAATGTATTTGATCGAATATTCTCACAAAGAGCGTAGAAGATTCGTAGATATTCTTAGAGGATTCTCGGAACATTCGAATGAGAGTGTTTCGAATATTCTAGGAACGTTCGTACAATATGCATACAAAGTTTGTAGGGAGATTGATGAACAGCGCATGCGCAGATATCGTGATGACATGAATCCATTAATGGCGGATAATGTTGTTGACAGGCTACAGACCCTCGGACAATATCCCTTGTAAAAATGAATCATATATGCGGCATATATGACCACACATGGTACATATATGATTCCACAGATTCATATATGACCCCTATATAATTCATATATGGGCCATATACATTTCATATATGGCGTTATGTATCCTATATATGGGTCATGTTTGGTCATTATATGGATTGAACAATCGTATACGAATTTTATATGGTCATATATGCCACATATATGAATTACATATGATTTATATATGACCGTATATGATTCGTACCAAATCCATATATGAATCAAATACAGTTCATATATGGGCCATATATGAATCATTTTTACAAGGGATATTATTTTAATTTGTGTTTTGGGAATAATCAATCTATGAAAGGTGCATTTTGATAACGCAAATGTTCTCTGAGAGCGCCATGTGTAAAAAATAATCTTCAAAAGTGTAATGGAATATTGAGAAATACCGTATGTATCATGATTGCCTGTTATGATCATAAGTATCTCATCCATCTATGTGAATTCATAATATTGCTAACCATTCATGATTACAGATGTCTAATGATAAAAAAAATTGCCTGTGAAGTAGTTTTCGGTCACATGCAGAAGTTTGTATTGACGGGAATTCTTATTTCAACAGCATTTTCTTCTAATATTCCCACAATATCCGTGGTACCATATTCTGAGAATATTTGAAACAGTCCCATTCAAACATTCTGAGAATGCGCGTAGAATATATTCGCACGTAATAAGAATCTCCATAGAATATTCGGATATCCTCAGCGTATATCCTCAGAACATTCTCAGAACGTGCGTGTGCTACCTGGGTAAATGTATGAGTGGGGGACAGTGGATCAGTGACTTTTTTATACCATTGGATCGTGTTCTAGTTTATCCCATCAACAAACGCTTACTAAATAATATAACCCTTTTTGGTGGATCCATTTGAAATAATATTTTATCTCTCCGTTACAATTCAAGATGCCTTGAAATTGTGTCCGGAAACCTGAATGAAAAATTGATGTAGGTTGTTGTGAATCTTGTAAACAAAGATGGATCGAAAATCAGAACTGCTGCGAAATTGAGAGGCTTTCCTCTCACCACCTCACAGCGTTACTGTGAGAAATTTCAAGGTTCTGAGAGTCTGCTCCATGAAATTATCCACTGTAACGCGGATCTGGGATAAGGTGGATCAAATTATAAAATCTCAAAAGATGATGAAAACTTGGTATTTTATTCACGCAAATAACCAATATTGCTCGTCCATTTTGTGGCCGAGGGAATATTGTATATGTATACGAGGTGTGTTCAAAAAGTAAGGTGACTTTGTATTTTTGAGAAAAAATATTTATTTATTTATCAATATTTATGTTGTCCCCTTCAAAGTAATCCCCCTCAGATACAATACACTTATGCCAACGGTTTTTCCAATCCTCAAAGCACTTCTCATAAGCACTTTTCGGTATAGCCTTGAGCTCTTCCAGCGATGCAGTCTTTATCTCTTCAATCGTTGCAAATCTCCGTCCTTTCATAGGTCTCTTTAGTTTTGGGAACAAGAAAAAGTCACATGGGGCCAAATCTGGTGAATATGGTGGCTGAGGCATGATTGTGGTGTTGTTTTTGGCCAAAAAATCTCTCACAAGCAAAGATGAGTGAGCAGGGGCATTATCGTGATGCAAAAGCCAGCAATTATTTTTCCACAATTCTGGACGTTTTCTTCGTATTGCTTCTCGCAAACGGCGCATAACTTCAAGATAATACTGTTTATTGACCGTACGACTATATGGTAAGAACTCCTGATGCACCACGCCATGGTAGTCGAAGAAAACAGTGAGCAAAACTTTGACATTTGATCGAACTTGGCGTGCTTTTTTCGGTCTTGGCTCATCTGGGGTCTTCCATTGGGACGATTGGACTTTGGTTTCGACATCATAACCATATATCCATGATTCGTCACCAGTTATGACCCTTTTGAGTAAATCTGGGTCGTCGTTGACGTCATTCAACAGTTCTTGAGCGATGCTCATGCGACGGTTCTTTTGGTCAAAATTTAGCAATTTCGGAACAAACTTCGCTGACACACGTCTCATGCCCAAATCGTTAGAAAAAATTTCATGGCACGAGCCAAGCGATAAACCAACATCCTCAGCAACTTCTCTGATAGTGATTCGACGATTTTCCAAAACAATTTTCTTCACTGCTTGAACGTTTTCATCAGTTGTTGACGTGCTTGGGCGTCCAGAGCGAGGCTCGTCATTGGCATCTTCCCGGCCATCTTGGAAGAGTTTGTACCACTTGTAAACATTTTTCTTACTCAGAACAGTTTCACCGTATGCTACTGTCAACATTTTAAGTGTTTCGGTGCACTTTATTTTATTTTTTACACAAAATTTGATGCAAACCCTTTGATCCATATTTTTCGATAGCAAGAAATCGCCGAGCACGCAAAACACTTATAACCTTTACGCCTCTCACAACCAAACAAAAAATGCTATACACTTGAAACTTGGTACAGATGTTCGGGAAGAGTGTGCCAACATAACAAAACAAAAAAATCGATAATTGAAAGTACGTTGCCCGCGAAATTTGAAAAGTCACCTTACTTTTTGAACACACCTCGTATGAACTTCCATGCTGAAAGGTTCACTACTTTTGAAGGTATACAGCATGAAAAAAAAGTGATCCACTGGGACCCATACTCCACTAATAACAATCGTTGGAATAAATTACAATACACGCCGATTCACCCCGTATAAGCCATGTTTTTGTATGAATATCAGGGATGGTATACACGGAAAGAAGAAAACAGCACTGGTTACTGTCCATAACAGCAATCAGTTGAAAAACAAATGAAAACACGCTTGGATGATAGAGGTTAGCGCGATCACTGTGATGTGTACTGTAGTTAAATTCGTCAATGCTGCTTGGACATTAACGGTTACTGGGAGACGCAGTAATGAACGGCGTGAATTTGATTCTTCATTATTTTCCAATGAACTACTGCGATTCACAGTAACCACTGCTGTTTTCTTTTTTCCGTATAACTGATATTAGAGAATGATATTCTATACATTGGCTCTCATTTCTCATGGACAGTATCAGCAGGAAAGTGTGAGTCAAGCCCAATCTGCTCTACTGTAATGTATTTGATTACCATTTTTTCATCTACAATGAGAATATTAGTTATTTTACCGTACTGTATACAATTTTCAAAAATTTTTTAAACTATGCATGTTTTTTCAGCGTACACAAAACCATTAATCGTTCAACTTTCCGATTTAATTTTGTTTGTAGCTGAAAGAAATCATGTATCGATTGCAGAATTTTTCATCACGGCACCCTTAAGTATATACACTTCATCGTATTTTTCAAAAGGTTGTAACCAGGGGGCGAAGCCCTTTGGTTTGGTATTTTTTTGGACGGAAATAAATTATTTAAATTATATATTTATTAATCATGAAACGAAGGATACGATTGTTTCCACATCTATCCAACTACAAATATTTATCTTGTGATATAACAAATTTTTCGAAGCGTTGGTAAAAATAGATGTTTCCAGAAAATGCTTTCAAGGCTTGCAAGAAATCTCAAAGACTTTCAATCTTGCAACAAAGAGAAAAATTTTTGCTTCAAGCCAGATGGAATTGTCTAGGACATGTCGAACGGAATTCGGAAAATATAGATTTTCGAAAAAATGACAAGCTAGAAAGTCAATTTTTTCATCAAAGAATGTCAATTTCTTTGTTAATAATTTCCATAATTTTTTATGTTTGGCGAAACTCGTACGATATTCTTTGCGAAATCCAATTGAGAAACTACAGTTATAATTTCAATTCAATTGAATAAAAATGGAGCGAGTTATCTTGTAAGCCAATTTCAAAAATATAGTTTTGGGATGATCGCGTTTGCAGTTGCAAGTTCTAAGCTCTAAGTTCTGGAATTGGGAATTCATTATATCAATGAAATCTTCTATCATCCGTCCGCGATGCCAGCACTATCGCAAATACCGATCTCACCTTGTTGCAATGTTGTCAGGCAAGCTTGTGACAAAGTTGACATAAGTGTCCTAGTTGACACACGACAATGGTACAAGCTTACAAAACCCTTGCAGCAGAGTTGCAGCAGCCTTACACTGACAAGGTTGTTGATAACAAGTCAGAACCAATCGAATGACAAGTCTGGCAAGCTTATGACGAGCTTACATGTTATCTGGGATGTGAATCACCTCCCAAAATTATTTTCATCTCATCGTTTTTCTTTTCATCGATCTAGAGGCGATCAACGACGACTCAGCCTTCTCTTCCACGATAACAGTTACAATAATTAGCCATAATGTAGACTATCAACTGCAGCGTACACGTCCAACGTCCTGAGAGATACTCTGCCGATTAGCAAACGGCTCCCTCGTTCCTAATCAACCAATTATGATGAAATTTCTGAAAATATCGTCACATAATGCAGATTGCTAAAGACTCTTTTTCCGCATCCCTCAACAGATTATGATGAAACTTATATGGGACTACTATGGGGTCATAACTGAACCGTGATATAAATTTCATTGCAATCGGATTATAGGAAGCGAAAACAGGCGCATGTCCCAAAATCACAATTTTTGATAGCATGTCTCTTTTCTATCTCTCGTTTTTTTGTAAGGATTGGGATGAAACTAATATGGGACCATTATCGGACCATAACTAGAACTTTGTACAAGCTTCACTGCAATCGGATAATGGGAAGAGAGGATATGCGCGGTCGCAAAATCATGATTTTTGATAACATTTTTTCTCACCCTTCCCGTTCTTCTGTGAGAATCAGACTGAAACTCATATAGGACCACGACCAACACTACACCTAACCGTGATGAAAGTTTCATGGCGAACTAATAACAGGAACGGAAAATCTCCTCGGTCGCAAAATGTGCACGCACACCTACACACTCACACACATACAGACGTACATGTTTTTGGAGTTCGGAAGAACATTTTGGCCTAGGGATTTGCGGGTTGGAGACAAAAAGTCCCCGAAAACGAACACAAAGCTCCCCTCTAACGAGGACGCAGTACACACACGTACGACAGTTGGATACTATCTATTGGATAGTTGGTCCCTATTTTTTGTTCTCGGCGTACACTATAGTAACATTTGTGTGAACAAAAGAATTCTGAGCGCTCTGCAGTATCACACTGAGAAAGAAAATTTCCAAGATCAGTAATATATGTAGTTCAATATTCGCTATGGAATACCTAATTGATTTGAATAAACTTGATTTTGAATGAAATTTTCGTCCGAATTTATCTCTACAAGCATTCTACTACGAGTTGTTTTGATTCATCAGTGAAGGAAAGGCAATTTCAAGTTCCAATGTTGGAAAGTTGCCTTAACGAGATTCGAACCCGGGTCCTCCAATAGGGGAAACAAAGTCTTTATCACATCAGCAGATCTTCAAAGTGACAACTGAATACTTCAATTGCCATTTATTGTGATCCTCGATTTTTTTTAGAGTCCACGATGAAAATATATTCAAGACAGATATAAAATTGTGCATATCAAGTGAATTAATCAGAACTTGGATCGCAGGAAATTTTTCAGAAATGAATAAAACTTGTGAAATTTGTTTAATCAACTCATATAAAATGTTGACTAGGAGAAAATGTTCGTGGTTTTGAAAAAGGTGAGAATTAATTTCAAAGATAGGAAAATGATATATGAATTATATAAGAATCAAACCGCAATAATAGAAATAGAGGGTCATTAAGGAGAAGCACAAATTGTAAGAGGGGTGAGACAAGGATGCTCACTATTACCATTGATTTTCAATTTATATATAGAAGAAGCGATGAACGAAGTGAAGGAGCAAGTGCAATTGAAATTATAGAATCTACTGTTGCATGAATATAAATTACCATTGTATGAATATAAATGAGGACAAAAAAAAATTCATGATTTGTACAACAGCGAAAACATCAAGAAGAACGGAAATCAAAATAAATGCAGAAACAATTCAGCAAGTGAAAGAATTTCAATATCTAGGAAGCATAATTACAGAAAACGGTAAAAGCGGAAGAGATATAAGAGCAAGAATGGCACAAGGAAAACAGGCTTTCCGCCAAACGAAACAGTTACTATGCTCAAAGAATATTGGCTCAGCGGTTAGGAAGAAATTCTTGAAGGGTGACGTTTGGAGCACAGCATTATATGGTTGCGAAACTTGGACAATTGGAAAAATGGACCAACGGAGACTCGAAGCTTTGGAAATGTGGTGTTATCGAAGGATGCTCAGAATGGAGTGGATAAAGGAAGTAAAAAATGAAGAGATACTTGAGAAGGTAAATGAAAAAAGAAGTCTTTTGGAACATGTCCAAAAGGAGAAGTAATCTGATAGGACAAAAATTTAAGGCATGATAGTTTATTGAGAACAATATTGCCCTAGTAGGGATTTTTATATGGAAAACATCAGGTCCTGATCAGGCATGCCTGATTTTTGTTCAGAGCCTGACTTGAGTATGTGATGAGGCCCTGACAAAGATGTCACACAGGTAAAAGACGAGGTCCTGATCAGGGAAACCAAACGTTTCCCAATTAGGATCTGACCAGGGTAGTAATTCAATTCCCAATAAGGACCTGATCCAGGTGGTAGCGGTATTCCCATCCACGACCCCATCTAAGCTATATTCTAACATTCAATTCAATTTTCATAGAATCTTTTGAAACTCCCCCAACAGAAGAAATTCTACTGATGATCCAAATAGACCTCAGTTGAACATTTAAAAAAGGCAGGTAAATTTCTAATGAGTCCTGTGAAAATTTTGAATCGTTGGATACATTTATCGTTCTGAATTGATCAGGTCCTGATTCGGCTGCCTTGTCGGTTATCACATGATTGAAATACGGATGAGCCAAGACAATCCTGATCAGGTCCTGATCAAGATATCTTGACAGTTACCTCACAATTCAAATACACGGAAAAAATAATTTAGCTGCAGCAGCTAAGTAGCTAGCACGGACACGGAGAGCCATTGAATTAGCTCCTGCAGCTAAATCTTAGCTGTTACCGCAAATAAATTGACTACAAATGCAAATTTTTTTGCTGTTACAGCTACAATTCAGCTGCAGGAGCCAATTTAATGGCTATCCGTGTCCGCGCTAGCTACTTAGCTGCTGCAGCTAAATTATTTTTTCCGTGTACGGATGAGTCAAAGCAATCTTGATCAGGTTCTGATAGGAATACCATGTCTGAGTTACTGAGAGGGAAAAACTGACCGGGACCTGTCAACAACCCTGTGTTACATTGTTGTAAGGTCCTAAACAGGATGCCATGTCAGGACCTGGTAAGGTAATTAAAAGTTTTCCTTAATTAGGAGTTCCCTATTGCAGCCTTACGAGGGCCATGCTTCTGATAGAGAATTCCTTGTCAAATTTCTACTAGGGTGGAAGGGAAACTCAATGGTGAAACTCGCAAAGATAGACCTAGATTGAGTTATATGAAGCAAATTATACAAGATAAGGGTTGTCGTAGATATGTAGAAATTAAGCGTTTAGCGGATAATAGACAGGGTTGGAGGATTTCATCAAACCAGTCATAAGACTGATCACTTCATGATGATACTTACGTACATTTCAGTTCCGCTTTCAACTCCTGTTGGATGATCACCAGACAGTTTTCAAAACCCACAACATTACGGATCAAACTTTTCAACCCAAGCGATTCCTCCTGTCCTTAATTCTACCCAAGTACAAGTTCTCGCGACTGTTATGCCAAAAGTAGAAGCACCAATATCTGAATACGTTTTAAAAGTTGCAAACAGATTTACAACGCATTTCATCATCGATGAACTGTTACCTCATCAACAATGAGTGAGAATGGCTGGAAAAATGGTCGACAACGAATGAAGTTGAAGAAAAACTAGATCTTCTGTTCAATTGATTCTTGACGCGAAATCTAATCAAGTAAACCATTTCCTGCTGTTAGGATATTTCTATACCCCTAGGGAACTGATCAATATTCATCAGTCATAAATTATGCTTCACCGGAACAGGTCATGTTACACAATTTGTAATATGATATATATCACATATCGAATCCCTGTTTGCTTATGAAATGTGTGTCCCCTTTTCCTCGTCCCCCGTACATGCGTTCAGATCGATTATATTATAATACTGAAGCAAACGAGGCTTGATCGTTCTGGTTTTTTTGTACCATACACAACATATATAACACAAAAACTTACATCATTTATGTTGAAACTGAAAGAACTAATGATCATTAGATTCTCATCCATTACTTTTCTGATACAAAGCAACCATTCGACGATACAATGGATAATATAATCATCTCAAAACGTTGAATGTTGGAATTAATCATCTTCCACCAGCATGGAAAATTCCAAAATTATCATTCTATCATCTGGATATTAAAATTCATATTGATTAGCAATTATCTACTTTGTCGTTTTTCATAATGAATGAGAGCTATATAAATATGAGACAGGTTGGATCACTTTGATTTAGCATCGCATCGCGTTGAAAGTATCTCGATTATGGAAATGTGGAGTAGAGTTTGCACGGGGTTTTTGATAGTGATCCTCCAGGTGTTTGTTTCAACAGCGGAAATTCGTAAGTGACGATATGTGGTAAGAATTGTCGAAGAATTAGGAATTTACATTTAGTGTTGAATTCTATATACCTGTTGATGTTTCACCAAAATTCTTTGAATTATTACGTGGGTGTATGTTTATTCATCGAGGAGTGATGAGTTGATGTAATCGTGTGAGATCATTCGGAATTAGACAACTACTATCATCCAAAATTATCGAGAAGTTCGATTACTTTTCCATTCTGAGGAAACCGTGATCGGAGTAAGAATGCAGGATATTCCACGATATTGATATTTTTTATGGAAATTTTATTCAGTTCATATTGAATTGATATTGAGACTATATCGATATCGTGAAATATTGTGCGTCACTAGAACCGAATAATCTCATTGAACAAATTTATGCTGTTACCATATGTCTGACCATTTAATCTCCCATAAAAATTCCCTATGAACAGGAATTTGTCCATGCTCAGGGCCCTGAAGAATTCAGATTTGTATTAGATGTACCATTTTGCTTCCGCCGTTTTTTCCCAAAATTTGAGGCTTTATTCTCAAGATGTAAATACATACTTATGATTCAAAGTACTGGCCGTCGGTAACCACTACTTTTCCACATCTTTTTGGCAACTGTCGGATCCCATCTCGGAAAAACGATACATCTTTTGAGGTGATCCACGAATCAATCCATTCTCCAGCTTCTTCATAAGAATGAGGATGCTGATCACTTAGGCCGTGTGCCATCGATTGAAATAAAGGGTAGTCGGAAGGAGCAATGTCCGGAGAATACGGCGGATGGGGATGGGGACTTCCCATTTCAGTGTTTCCAAATATATCTTCAGCGGTTTTGAGACATGTGGCCGAGCATTATCATGTTGGAGGATAACTTCATCGTGTTTTTCTTGGTACTGTGGCCGTTTCTCCTTCAATGCTCGGCTCAAACGCATCAACTGCATTCGTTATCGATCGCATGTAATGGTTTCACTCGGTTTCAATAACTCATAATACACGACACCGAGCTGATCCCATGAATATTTGGTTTAGCCGTCGCCGGTCACTGTGCTTGGGATTATCGTAGTGGACCCATTCTTCGTCGCCGGTCACAATACGGTGTAAAAACCCTTTCCGATTCTGTCTTTGAAGCAGCTGTTCGCAAGTAAAGAAACGTCGTTCAACATCTCTTGGCTTCAATTCGTACGGAACCCAATCCCCCTGTTTCTGAATCATTCCCATGGTTTTGAGGCGTTTCGAGATGATTTGTTGAGTCAATCCCAATGATTTTGCTAATTCTTCTTGCGTTTGGCATGATTCTTCATCAAGGAATGCCTCCAATTCGGAATCTTCAAAAATTTTCTCTCTTCCACTACCATGTCGGTCCTCGACATTAAAATCACCCTTCTTGCAACGTCAAAACCATTCACGACACGTTCTTATACTCAAAGCAGCCTCACCGTAAGTACTTGAGAGCATTCGATGAGCCCCAGCCGCAGTTTTCTTCAAATGAAAGCAGAAAATCAGAACTTCCCGCAAATGACGAGAATCCGGCTGAAGAACTGACTGAATCTTCGATCGAGTAAAACTTCACGATGAAATAAAAAATTCACTACTATGACGATGTTGTTATGTTGACACATGTCTAATCTCACCGTGTGACATCCATTACCTAACCTATTTCAACCGCAACCTATATACCGATGCAACTATGTATTGTAAACGGCGGAAGCAAAGTTGTACACCTAATATTTACAGTTAACTTTGTAAATACTTCACCAACGTATATATCAGTCTCACTCTTCAGTATGATTTTGAGTGACTTCTTTTTTCTCCAGCTCCTTACATTCACCTATGCGGCCGAAGGGATCCCAATTTATCAAAATGCGTGAGGGACAGTATTGAAACTCTGGTCCCAATATTGACACCTGGAATTCCCGAATTGACCATCAGCCCGTTCGATCCAATGTACATTGAAGGAACGACAATGCTTGCAAATACAAGCAGTTTCTCAGCATCCGTCGTCAATACCACTCTGTTTGGTTTGTCAAAATTCGTCATGAATGATTTGATTATGGATACAGAGAATATGGAATTGCGTATGGACATGGGACTTTCAAGCCTCATTTTACAAGCCATTGCAACGGTCAATGCTGAGCTAATGATACCAATACGCGCCACGGGACCGGTGAAATTGCAAATTGGTAAGTATATCATATTCACTGCGAGAATAAAGTGTCAAAATTACAATCTTTATTAACAGATTGAAGATGTGGCGGATCATAGAAGATAATCGCTCAACATCAGTTCAATTAATTACTATTTGAATTGTAATTTTGTTTCTTCAAATCTGTTTTTGAATCTTGTTTCTGTTAATGAAGATTGTAATTTTTATGCTTTCTCTTTTGTCCGTCTGTATGAAATATATTATTTCCCAAATAATGTACAATAAGATGAAAATGTGACTTTGGCACACAGGAAACTCGAAGTTGAGTTTGGTTAGCAGTTACAAGTTTGTCAAGGAACACTCCAAAGAGTACATATTCTTCCACTCCATCAAAACGAAACTTCACGTTCAGGATTACGAGTGCTCGTTTGGAGGAAATTCTACCAATCAAGTCCTGGAGCAAGCTGTAAATACCGTCATCAATACCGCCAAAACGGGAATCAAGTCGGCAGTTATACCAAATGTAGAAAATATTATATCTCGAATAGTTTTGGGATTGTGCCGTCAAGTAACGACACGATTTGAAGCTAAAGACCTGTTTCCTGATCGAGAATAAATAAATTATTATCCTTATTGTTATCACTGAGCATTATTTTGTATTTTTCATAATTTTAGGTACGTGAGAATATTGAAATGAATGAAACATCTTCCGCAACGTTTAATGAATCCTATTGAGAGGTGGATGATTTTTCGGTTACAAATTTTGAAAGCCCTTTGATTCCATTCAAAGATTCCTTCGAGATCCTGAGTTATCATCAGTGTAGAATCATTCGATTGACGAGTAGGTGCCTAGCAATTCAGACACTACCCGCGCAAAAAAACATCCCTTCGATATAGTGCCGTCTTTACAAATTCTTCTCCCTGCTTTAATCGCCGTGTAAGAAAAGACAACCGATGGGAACTGCTTCAATCTTATTATGTACTCAAAAAAGTGATCAACATCATGAGAAATGATAGGGAATGATACGGCAATCACGAAAGCACACCCCGTTTCCAATTGTTCCCTGTTGCTTTTTTGTTTTATATAGGAAAAGATAATAGAATTTCAAAGGTGTTCTTCGCCAGGGTACTCATAGACTGTTCTAAAACATGACCATTGTTCGCAAATCATTTGAAGATTCTATCGAGAGTTGAAAATTGCATGTCCAACTTTTCTAGTCATGTGAGAAACCGATGGATGCTTTTCTTTATATACCTCTGGATATTTAAATCATGTAATAGTTCCTTAAGGACGGTTAATAACTCTCTCTCTTGAATACCAGCGCATGTCATACACGGTGTTTTCAGAATAAGTGGAACAAATGAGCCGAGCGAAACGGAGCAGTCATGGGCGGAGCTTTCTAGTTACGATTTATTCCAATTTAGAAAGATTCGGTGTCTTTTGATATCTTCTTAACAAGTTCAAGATATCTTACACAACACTTTGACATATCTTTTAGATGTTTCCAACTCGTCTTTCGTTTTGAAGATATCTGAAAGATGTCTGGGAAAATGCCTGAATTTATTTGGAAAAATACCGCAACACACGCAATGTTCATTGAAAATAAAATAAATTCAGCAAGAATATATTCATCTTCTCATTCTAACAAAAAGGTCCAATGAAATACTCATCTCATTTCAGTATTTCAAAGCAGAATCAGCAAATACTGCATGAATCTCATCGCTATTTTGTATCAACTGTGCAATGTCTATTGGGATAAGATACTTTATGATAATTTATCATCAAGGTTGTCAAAACTTCATATGATCCAATAACAGGAATGTATTTCTTAAATTTTTCTTTGTTGATATAATCAAGAAAAATCGGAGATGAAGCAGTATTTTTGTTGAAATAATCTATAAATGATACCTATAAATTTATTTTATAGTTCCAGAATTCGAATGGTAATCAGGAGGTGTGAAATGATATAACTTCATTGTATTTAACCTAATCAATTTTTTACCGTCATAAAATAGAGACAAAGGATTAGAAACAGAACATACCCTGATGAGAAGAAAGGTTAATTTACGTCATGAATGTAATGCAAGGTAATTCATATACTGGATAAACCACTTCAAAAGGAGGGGAAACAATCAACTGAAACGTGTGTCAACCAATAAAAATAAGGTTGTACAGAGCCACCATGACCCTGGACTTAGTATCTTAGATGATTCAAACAATCAATAATGTTTATCTGGAAGAATCACATGAGAAGTCTACGTAGATCAGTACGTTCCTGTACTTTTCTCGAGTACTAACTATTTTCTCCGACTCAAAGATTGATAAGATTTATCGCTGAGAGGGAGGAACGATGAATCCACGCGCAAAATCAAATGCAATCCTGCTGAATTTTTTTCTTGTGTTCGTTTCATTGGTTAATGCTGAAGTTCGTGAGTAGCAGGTTTACACGTATTATATAAGAATTTTATATGAAATTCATAAGTTCGTGATGTCATGTGAATATCACGGGGATGCTAAAATAATGACGACGGTTTGTGATTTTTACGTGATATAATTTTCCTATTTATTTCATCTAACATCTCATGATGTGTAACATTTCTATTTTCTGTGACTTTCGTTAGCTTCTTCGATCTTTCCTTCAACTTAATGATGGAATCGAATTTGGAATACTCGAATAGGATGTTGAATCGGGTATAAAAGTTGTAATCTATGAATTTTCAAATCTTTTTATATCGAACTCCCTGTAAAATCTTTGTTGGATTGATTGAGGTGTGCAAACATTTTTTATCCTGAAAGATTCAATGGAGAGGATATTTTAAAATCATGCAAACCAAATTTGACTTCGTGACACTCATTGTGTCCTTCAGGATGACAAAAATCAACTTGTCGGAGAATCTAATTTGTTGTCAAAATACTCAACAAATCATTTGTTTTTCAATGAAATTACTCCATTTTAGCCAAAACATAGTTTTATTACTCCTGAAAAGTGTAGAAAACATGACTCGTTATGGTCAGACCCGGAGAAAAAAACCACGTTGAAAACAACGTTGTTTACCCTGATAAAATGGTTGCTCATCGAAAAAGGAAAAAACAACATTTTAGTTTTCACGTTGTGGTTTTCAGCGTTATTGCGACGTATCATGAAATGCGTTTTCTAATCGAATCCTCTCAATAGACCCTACTTCCATAACCGTGCTTGAGAAATTTTGGGAAAACTACGTGGTAAACAACGTTAAAAACAACGTTGTTTTCAACGTAGTTTCCCATGTTGTTTTTGACGTCGTTTCCAATGTGGTTTTTTTTCCCCCGCAGAATGGAGTTAATTTTCCTAAGAGGCGAATGGAAACTTGGAATGTAACAAGAAAGTTTAGATTTCCCCCAATTGCTTATATCCCATGCTTTCACTTACAATATTTATGTCAAATCAAAGACCAAGCTTCAGCACACCATTTAAATTATGTTCATACCCAATTTCATACATAAACTTCAAGTTGAAACTCACGTTACACCAATAGCAATGCTAATTAGGAAGGGCAATGATATAGTGAATAATCAAGGTGAAAGAAGATTGAATTTTCTTATAATATAAAAAGGTAATGTACGTACAAGATACATCATACCAATTGTGCCATCATTCATGACGAACAAGTGAAGATGAAATTGGACATAATGAGTGATTAATTAATTAATTCATTACAGATTAAATAGAAATTTGGGATTAATTTCATAAAAGTATAATGCATACAAAAAATTGAATAATGTAAGAGTGATATATGAATATTTTCATACAGTGAACTACTGTTGAATTAAACAAAACCTTTCCACACGAATATAAAACTTGTAGCGTCAAGGAGAACCAAAGAATGATAATTGGTTATATCACGTGAAGAAAAAACCACTTTAGAATTCGATTGATTGGGATCAAGATATATTTCTTGTCCACTTAACATAATTGAATTACAATTGCAATGCGCAAGGAAAATAAGATATCATTAGAATCTTAGATTGAAGTTGAAAATGATAAATTATATCGAATGATTTAAAATTCTCGAACTTGTAATAATTCCTACCGCATTTTAAACTCTCGGAATCGCACAACCCGACAATGGGGCTAAATGTCAAAAAGATGGCAGAAATTATAAGCAGTCGTTACATTCGCATGAAATCAGATTCTCAGTGGTTTTTGAGGTCCCCATAACCTATGGGTGCTGAGTTTGAAGGAAATCCGATGAATTTTGAGGATTTGACAGCGGATTCCCCTATTGCAAAAATCCAGGTGGGAAAACCAGGTACCCATCCGAAATCCCCATAGGAAGCTTGAAAATCCAGTTGGAACTCCTGAGGATCCATGATAAAAATTTCCCATGTGAGAAACCAGGTGGGAATTCACGTAGGAAACCATGGGATTCAAGCAAATCCATAGGAAACCATCCGAACTTCCTACAGGAAAACATGGGAATCCATCTGGATTCCTGTATGGATTCCCATCTGGATTTTTTCAATAGGGTCGTAATCAGCAACCCCAAAAACACTTCTTCACGGTTCACTTTTCGAGACATAGCGTCTCTTTGAATAGAGTCATTATTTTACTGTCTCTCAGTCACGCGGATGATACCTCAAGGCGGGGTGCTTGGGGACTGGTACATATGAGCAGGAAGAGGGGATCAGATGTTCTTATATTTGAATTCTAAAACTTGTGACATTACTCATTATTCATCCCAATGTTTGAATATCCCCAATTACAAACTCCATTTTTGGAATCTGGCTCCACTGTGTTTTTGCTCCACTGTGGCATCCCTGATTTAAAAATCCTATTGATCCCGATCAATTCCTGTAAAACTTGCAGCATGTCGATTGAAATCTATTGGTTACTAATGAAATTTCTTAACGAAGGAAGTATCGACTCATCAAGATGCATTATTTTTCAGCTTCTTACATCAAAATATGCGGTCGCAGAAACCCCCAATTGGATCAATGTATCATTGACAGCATCGGTGGAATGTTAGATAAACTGAAAGACGGGATCCCGGAACTGGATGTTCCTTCGCTTGAACCATTGTACATAGAGGATGTACCTCTGGCTGATCTGCCCGATTTCAAAGCTTTCGCAGAAAATATCACAATGCGTGGACTCTCCAATTTTGTTGTGAAATTCTTACATGTAGATTTACAGAAAAAACAAATAAACACAGAAATTACAATAAAAAAAATTTTCTTCGATGCTCATTACAACGTCGCAGCTAAAATCCTTGTTTCGATTAAAGGTCAAGGCCCCATTCATATGATCACAGGTATGTTGGGTTATTAGAACTTCGAATGCATGAATTTGAACAAACACGATATCTAAAACGTTCCGGAAGATGTTGCGTTTGTGGGAATTTGATTGATATTATTCTTGATTTTTTGTTACAGACGACGTGTACAGCAAAGTGATTATGAAATATAATTTAGTTGAACGTAATGGAAAAACATACATGTTTTTCCCCGAGATGACGACTAAATTGAATATCAAGGACTACAGGGCACAATTTGACCCTACCGAAGGAGCAAATAGTACTCTATCGACAGCTATTAATTCGGTTCTTGAAAATAGTCGACAAGAACTCATAGACGGTACAATACCTAACTTGGAAAAGGCGATTTCTAAGAGGGTTCTCACTTTAGCAAACAGAATCTGCAAGCACTTCACCTACGCTGAACTCTTCCCAGATCGAGAATAATTATGTACGAAAATGGTTATACGCAAGTGCTACCGTGAAACGGAGTTACTTTGACTCCTAAGAGTAACTTTGACACCTCCAATTATTTGTAGGAAAAATGAAACGTCTTTGTCAGAATGGAGTGAACCAAACCAAACCCAACCATCTGGATTTTATTTTTGAATAATAATTCAAGCAGATGATATACTATTACAATTCATTCAACATCAAATTCTTTTTGATCACATGATTATTTGAAAATATAAACTGTTGGAGAAATTCTTGAATATAATACGAAATTCTTCATGAAATATTATATTTCCACATTGAATTCAATAATAGTGATAAGAGTTCGAAAGTTCTCACTGAAATGTAACAATTATTAATTGATCTTCATGAATATGCTACTCAAATTGTGGGAAAAAAATTTGAACATTAAGAACAACATACTCAATATTGAGAATTATATTGTTTAACTGATGATTTTATTATGAAATTCAATAAACTGTTTACGCAAAAAAACTTCCTAATATTCTGTTGAACTTCAAGGCAAATTTCTTTTACGATATATCATTGTGTTATTCCTCACACTTCGATCATATATGATCACACCTTTCTATGAAAAAGAGATCCCAAGAGAAAGAGTCAAAAACGAAGTGTTCTACAAAGATGAGATGCGAAAAGGTGATACAAAACAGATGACGCCTCGATGACCTTTTACGCTACATCGCGGCTTGTTATCCTTGCGTGATTAAATGTGATTCGTTAAGATTGGCGATTGCGTTTAGTATCAACTGTCGACATCGTACGAGATCCGGTTTTGCGTAGCCGCGTGAAGAAAAATCTCTCTATATAAAGTTTTCGATAACCCATACCAAGTTGTAAAATAATAAAATAAATAATTTCTATCAACATTCATTACAGTTGATCTGAATTATAGAATTGTACGACCTAGTACGTGAGACTGTCCTAAATTTCAATCTCTGCTTCATTTCCGGGAAAAAGTTTGTATGTGTATCGTGTGAATAAATCGCAAAAACATGTTATATCTGTATATGGAGCGTTTCATGCCGAATCGAACACCATTTGGCTTTTGCATCTCCGATTTTCTCCATAGCTTTCTGTTCTTTAGTACCCAGCCAGCCATGGATTGGTTCTAATCATTGGTCAATTTGATTGATTCCATTTTGAAATGACATTTACTAATAATTGATCAATCATTTGGGAATTATATAGGATTTTTATGCGCATGTCAATTCATTGGATAATGATTGATCGAAAATTGATCATTTTTGGAGGACCAATTGTTGGTCGCTAATACGGACATGAAACAGGACAATTATTGATCATTCAACATACGTCGATAATCGAAAATGTGGAAATGTCAAACATCACTTATTTTCTATCGGTAATATGGAATTTCGCATTGGTCACCCTGGTGAAAGGGAAGCGTGTCATAAAGAGTAACGAAAACGTAAGAATGTTTCAGATGACTTTTCTAATACTTTTTACATGCTTCCTATCCACTCTCCAATTACGCTTCTGTGTGTAAAGCCCAGTTTCTATGGAATCGGTGTTTCTTCCCATACGTTTCGCACACTTCAAATATACGTTCGATCTACTCTTAATGTCTCACTTGACGCTCGGTATACGTTTAAATCCACGTTCCAAATACTTTCTAACAACGTTTCTGACACTCCCTAATACACGCTTCCCTTTCACCAGGGATTAATTATTTATTGATTATTATTTATTAGGTATTGTTAATTACAAAAAATTGTTGTGGTTTATCGATTCATTCATCTCCGGCGTATTAGTGATCGCAACTTATTCGGATATCATATTATTCGTGGCGCGGTGAAATTGTTGCGATGAATTGAGGTTATTCGTTACCTCAATTTCGGTTTGAATTTCAATTTCGGAGCATGGATGCAAATTCCTATTATTAATATAACCGAGTGAACCGATTGAACTCTATTCCAATCGAAAAGGGTGGTTTTGAGTTATAATTTCTATTTGAATTAATAATAAGCAAATTGCACATAATTATACAAGGTGGCGCAAAAGTCTGGAAACACCCCCATAACTTTTGAACGGGGCATGATAATTGGATCAAATTCTTTTTGAATGAAAGGAGAGATCAAGGGCTATCTTAACGGGCGACTTCGAGTTCCCCAGCCCTGTAGGGGACGCTGAAGCGGGGGGAAGGGAGGCAAAATCTCGAATGAGACGGGGGCGCTTGTGATACGTCATTCGATAGGGTTTTCCAACCCAAATCCAGCGGTTTCTTGAAATCGGATCATTTTTCGCTGAGTTATCGTAATTTTAATACTCTGATGTGGCAAAGTCTGGGAACACCCCCATAACTTTTGAACGGGACATGATAATTGCATCAAATTTTTTTTGCATCGGAGGCTTTTTTATCCCAATCTTGGGCTTGCCCAGAATCAACGGCGTGGACGTGTCGGGAACCTAATTCCTTGTGTGTGTGTGTGCGTCTGTGTGTGTGGGCGTCGATGTGTGTGTGGTTGTGTGCGGGTGTCAGTGTGTGTGGTTGAGTGTGGGTGTCGGTGTGCGTATGGGTGTGTGTGTGCGTGTGTGTGAGTGTGGGTGGATGGGTGGTTCGGTCGTAAGGGCCTGTGTGACCCCACACAACCACCCATACCCACACACACCGACGCCCACACACACGCACGCACGCGCACCCACACCCACATACACCTATTCACACACACACACGCACACACACGCACGCACACCTACATACACCTACTCACACACACACACAAGGAATCAGGTTCCCGACACGTCCACGCCGTTGATCCTGAGTAATGCCAAGATTGGGATGAAAAAACCTCCGATTCCAAAAAAATTTGATGCAAATATCATGCCCCGTTCAAAAGTTATGGGGGTGTTCCCAGACTTTGCCACATCAGAGTATTAAAATTACGATAACTCAGCGAAAAATGATCCGATTTCAAGAAACCGCTGGATTTGGGTTGGAAAACCCTATCGAATGACGTATCACAAGCGCCCCCGTCTCATTCGAGATTTTGCCTCCCTTCCCCCCGCTTTAGCGTCCCCTACAGGGCTGGGGAACTCGAAGTCGCCCGTTAAGATAGCCCTTGATCTCTCCTTTCATTCAAAAAAAATTTGATCCAATTATCATGCCCCGTTCAGAAGCTATGGGGGTGTTTCCGGACTTTTGGGCCACTCTGTATATTATGATGTTGAGTGAACGGATCCAGTTTCACCGTGCAGTCATCACAGTTTTGAAATGATGAAATTAAGAACAAATGTTCAACAAATTCGAAGAAAATTCTTTTACATTGCAGTTATTATATTCATATCTTAAAGTGATTCAAAGTTTCAAAGTGACGAGTTATTGGTCGATTTTCGATTATTCTCAAACCAAAATAATTCTCCAATAATTGCCAAACTATGGGTCACATTATTCCACAGCTGATGGCAGCACCTATGCCCATGCCATTGGCCTAAGATTGCCCTGCAATTGGAAAATCCAATGGTCCACTGAAATTTATCAATTATTGGTCGCCAATGTGGACACAAAAATAGACAAGTATTGATCAATCCCACCCAATCTTATTGGGTGATAATTAACCAGTTATTTATCAGCTATGGTTAGCTGGGTATCTATCGACAGGACTTCATGGGAATTTTCAGCTCCTCTTTGTCCAGTCACTTCCGAGACATGAATTCTTGAACAAAAAACGGTCCTTTCTTCATTAATGCCCATAATTTTGCGGAAAATGATCCGATTGGGATGTTTCTTGTTTCGGAATTTTCGATTCTAGACGAACTTTCAGACCAAAAATGATTCCAAATCACAAAAATCGCATTTTGAAATGATTTTTGAATTTCAGATATTGAATGTCAAGTTTTGAATAACACGCAGCAATTTTTGAAAGAATCACATTCTTTTCAAAGTTTGCTTGAAACAAAAACTGTTCTTCATTACCCAACTTTTGAACCCAGCACGGTAATGGGATAACGTTAGGGTCCATGGTTTTTTTAAAAAAACGAAGTTGAATAGAATATAACTTTTTGTTTCATTAATTCTTATCCAATTGTATACTGAATCAATATCTCCTTTGTATGAAGAGTAGATTACCAAAAGATCATTATTATCTAAAGCAAAGTTATTTCAAAACAATTTGGTTATCATTTGCGTACAAAACTTGGCGCTTTTTGAAATAATTTTTAACTTTCAACTACCGTCGGTAATAAAAACTCTGTTGATATAGCCAGTGTTGTTTCCAATCACGTGTTGACGGCATGTCCTGTGAATTACCTCTACTAATTTCCTTTGGAGGATATTTTATGGCGCTGAAGTTTGAATCGTTTATTGAAACCAATTAGTAGGGTTGCAGACGATACGATACGATACGATACAATTTTTGTACCAATATCGTATCGATGTCAGGATATATCGTGGGGCCCGAATATCGTATCGATATCGATTATCCCCATCGTATCGTAAATATCGCACATTGATTCCAAATTTTTCAATTCTAATTTATAATTAAAAGATTGGTTCTCTCTGAGAGAATTCAATTCCTATAATCTCGTTCTTCAAAACTAATTCATTTTGAATATATGTACTGATAGTACACCGAAAGAATCTTATTTTGAAAATTATCATGAAATTCCAGCAATAGGTGGACAAGTAGAAATTTTCCAAAAAATTACTGTACCTACATTCTGTAAATTTCAATGACTTTCTAAACAATTGATAGGGATTTTTCCTATGAATTTCACCGACTGTACAGTATTTTTTTGGAGATTATTCGCTTGTCCTCTCATTACTGGAATTCCACGGTAATTTTTGAAGTGAAATTCCAATATATTGAATTATATGAACCCTTCCTGAACTTGGGGGCTATATAAATATAAATTCGGATAAGACTACAACTCCTATTCCGATCCTAACCAAGTCTGTAGGAACTTTTAGAAACGGAATAAGACCTTGATAGAATCTGGATGAAACCCAGACGCAAACCCCGGATGAAACTCCAACTTCTATTCGAGTTTTTGTCATCAAGGTAAGTGCATAGATTTGTATTAGGTGTATAACTTTGTTCCCGCCGTTTTGCAATACATGGCTGTACACGGAGAGAAGTATACGGTAACGGTTACTACGAAGAATAGTAATTTGGTGACAGATATTTCAAGATTGTAATAAGTGCCATGTGAAATCGAATTGAGTACGATAAACTGTTTACGTTGCCATGGAAACAATAGATTAACATCGTAATGATCACCAAATCGCGAGCCCCCACTCACTTCCTATTCTAAAGTCGCAATGAGAACTAAGGCAAATGGTAATTAATCCCATATACTTTTCTCCGTGTAGCGGTAAGTGGTAGTTGAAATAAATAGATCATAGATTTCATACAATAAGCTCAGGTATTTGTAAACATAACGCCATCGAAAAATTAGTCGATTTTTGTCTGCATCATAAAGTTATCCTCGATTAAACATGTCAGCTTACGAGCCAAATTCTCGTCATCTGCGGGAGGTTTTAATTTTCTGCTTTAATATGAAGAAATCTGCGGTTGAGGCTCATCGAATGCTCTCAAATACCTATGGTGAGGCCACTATTAGCAAAAGAACGCGCCGAGAGTGGTTTCAGCGCTTCAAGAACGGTGATTTCAACGTCGAAGACCAGCATGGCGGTGGAAGAGAGAAGGTTTTCGAAGATGCAGAATTGGAGGCATTACTTGATCAAGACTCGTGTCAAACGCAACAAGAATTGGCAGGATCATTGGGAGTGACGCAACCAGCTATTTCAAAACGCCTAAAAGCCATGGAAATGATTCAGAAACAAGGAAATTGGGTGCCGTACGAGTTGAAGCCGAGAGATGTTGAACGGCATTTGTGTGTCTGTGAACAGCTGCTTGCAGGGCAAAGACGGAAGGGATTTCTGCATCGCATTGTGATTGGAGACGAAAAATGGGTTCATCACGATAATCCCAAGCGCAGAAAATCATGGGGATATCTCGGCCATGCTTCCACGTCGATGGCCAAACCGAATATTCACGGTTCCAAGGTTATGCTCGGTATTTGGTGGGACCAGCTCGGCGTAGTGTGTTATGAGTTATTGAAACCGACTGAAACAATCACAGGCGATCGTTATCGAACGCAATTAATGCGTTTGAGCCGAGCATTGGAAGACAAACGGCCGCAATACAACATGAGACATGATAAAGTGATTTTACATCATGACAATGCTCGACCCCATGTTGCGACAGTGGTCAAGACATACTTGGAAACTTTGGAATGGGAAGTCCTACCCCACCCGCCGTATTCTCCAGACGTTGCTCCCTCGGACTATCACTTGTTTCGATCAATGGCACACGGCCTAGCTGACCAGCACTCCCGGTCTCATGAAGAAGTAAAAAATTGGATCGAGTCGTGGATCGCTTCAAAAGATGACCAGTTTTTTCAACGCGGGATTCGTATGCTGCCCGAAAGATGGGAGAAAGTAGTGGCCAGCGATGGACAATAGTTTAAATTATAAATGTATAACCAGTTTTTTACAATAAAGCCTCGAATTTCGGAAAAAAACGGCGGAAGCAAAGTTATACACCTAATTGTTAAAAGATGGATTCATAGAAATGATCAGCGTTTCATCTCGATTCGTATCGTTCCCTAAGTAAACTTTCTCCGCAAGCTTCAACCTTAACGTGAATACCCTGCTTGAAGAATCTCATTGAACCGATTGATTCTGCATTGGAATCAATGAGAATCAATCGGTTCAATGAGATTCTTTCAGCTAGGTAATGAAATTCTCTACAAAACTCTTTCTTGGTATTCACAATATAAAAAATATCTACTACACATGGTTAATTGTACTGGTTGTTCAGAACAACAAAGAGAAAAACAAAATAATAAATAACTGTAACGTGTACGTATATTATATTTCAATCCACTTGTTTTATAATAAGTATTACAATTATCCACCGTATCACATACATGTATTTCCTCTCACGCACTCCATTACAATAATGTTTATTCTCACTGACATTCGGGAATTAAAATCCCATTAAGCACTGCGTAGGAACCTCGTCATGAATACATCGTATAAGAGCGATATAATATCATGTACTCATATTCCGTACGACCGTACATTACATTCTTGATGTAAATTTTTTCTCCATTTATCTTCATGTTGTGAACACAAAAACTTCTAAAAGATCCTGTAAAGAGCAAATAAATATGGTAACAAAAGAATACATCAGTTATCATTATCAACATTTTCTAGAAAAGACATCATAACGTATGAGTAATAATTAATTCCTGTGTGAAAAACATGGCTTTAAAATTAATTTCATGCTCAAACGTTACCCTCTAGCTACAAACGTTGCAAATTTGCTACGTTTACTAAATCCACTTTTTTTATAAATTCCAAGAGCATTTGGTTTTGAACATGATGATCAGGAATTTTTCTGGATTCCATTCGATGCGAAAAAAATTTTTTCATGCTCAATTGACGGTTTGGGGCCTCAAAACAGTTGAAAAGGGGAAAAGTTTGAAATTTTGTTTTTCACGGATTTTGGATTTCTTACATCATTTTCGATGCGAGGAGAAGGAGAAAAACATTTTACCTCATCTGCTTCATGACTTGGTACTTAGAGGGTTAAAAAAAAAATGCACCAAACGATCGAATTCTGAAAATTAGCTTTTTGAGGGATCGGAAACATCTCAAGAAGCTATCTTTGAGAATCCTGTTGTTCAGACTTTCTGTAGAACTCTTCCATAGGATACAAAACATTTAAGGAGAAATTCGTTGAGCAAAAGAAGAATCATCCTTCAGTAAGTAACTTAATTTCCCTTGGAATTACCATCTCTAGCGAAAATAAATAAAACATACCATAATTAGAATACGTCTCGTATACGATACTCACGTTTCAAAAGTGTGGAAAATGACAGAGATGTAGTCGGAATTCATTGTTAAGATTATAAAAAATATAAAAACACAGACGTATAAGTAGAATTCAATAATTTCAGAAAAAACATCTCTGTACACTGAGAAAACAGATATCTTGAAAAATACCATAATTTATGCATCTTTGGCGTTGGTCTGACCAGAGTCAAAATATTTACGTGAACGAACCTCTAGAAGTCCCATAATTTCTTGGACTATTATAAAGAAGTATGGTACCTTCCTCATAAAAGTCCCAGCCATTATGGTACTTTTAGAGATATCTTCACGTAGATATTTTGACTCGGATTAGACCAACGCGAAAAATCTATAAATTATGGTATTTTTCAAGATACCTTTTTCTCCGTGTATTGTGTTGAAACTATTATGTACACAAAGTGGATCAAAACAATTCTCCTCCATACTCTTTGCAGCATCTAACATACATACACACATAAATTCCTGAATCCATTTTAAGACAAATTTTTCTTTGGTAAAACTTCTTCTCAGGTTTTGAACTCAAGTTCGCTGAATGGATTGGAGATAAAAACAAATTCCAGAAGTATAATTTTCATTCTGGTCAGCTCCTTTGCAACATCGATACTACATGTTCTTATTGATAAAACCTATAGTAAATATCACAAGAAATGCTAGTGTATTCTATCGAATACATGTAAAAATTCCAGCGTTATTAAAATACATAAGCCAATGAATCCATTTTCTTCGCGAAGAATTGAAATTGAAGGCACGTAGAAAACTATTTTCTTAAATAAAAGCAGATGTTGGACCTTGGAATCCATTCTGACACATTCTCACCGTACAATCTATTCTCTTTAATGAAATTTGCGATACATATCAAGATCACAATGTATGGTACAAAATATAACTCGAATAATGCAGCATTCATAGAATTTGAATGGAGAATTCTGGACCTCATAGTGATTGTATATGCAATTCATGAAATAATCCCAAGTTCTACACTTAATTGTGCAAATCCTTGGATGTTTCATACAGCTTCTTCATATCATTCATACATAAACATAAATCATATGTGTGCTGAAACTAATTTATGAATTATGATTAATCTCAATACTTTTCTAAACGATTCTACTCGTCATTTTATTGAGTGGTCTTTTGATGCTGAATTTAAAAACATTGAATCGTGCAATTGTCTATAAAGTGAAAAAGAATTGAGATCATATCTGATATAGATCAAAGCTATGATCGACTTATGCATCGGGGAAGAGTTGTTGGAAGGTGAATTGACTGAGAATATTGTTGGCAATATCGAGAAACGTTCGCGATAATGCTTGTTCTATAATCGGTTTTAATTCAACGATAAACAAATCAAAATTCTTATTGATCGCTTGATTGATGACATCTCCGAGAACGGGGTCCCCCCCAAACAAGTTTTCCAGCCGTAGGGTACCTCGTCCAACAGAAATTTTCAGTTTGAAATCAGATATTTGGAGATGTTCTTCGTTTTTTTCGTTCGAGCGCAATTCTCCTTGAATCTTGACGATCCCCGTGCATTGAGTAAAATTACCGCTCATCGGACCGGAACCTCGTATAGGTAGAAGTAATACTCGACCGTCTACTTCGTAAAGACCTTGCATAGAGAGATTCGGAAGATCCAAATCGATGTTGAAACGTAATTGATTCAAGTTGATTCTGGAATAAAAATAAACATTTTGAATCATTCAAATCTATTCACAACGCGAAGCGTTTATGCGAATCCAAGTAAATCTACGATGATATATTTCCTTTCTTATTGAATTATCGAACAAAGTTCTCCAAGTACTAAATTATATGGAGAAATAAATTGACTCCACAAAAAAAAAACAAATATAAAAACAGTATTTGTATTTCTCATGTCTTCATTCATTCGTTATTCTCATTAAAAATTACAGAAATTGATGTGTTCGATAATATTTTTCTTTTTTTTTTTCATTCATATAGTTGTCATTAAGAAGGAAAAAAATTACGGAAACAAGAGCCGCTCGAGTGGTTGAATACTCGACCAACGATGAAGAAAATGTATTCAATTGCCACTTCAATAGAAATCCAGTCTTTCTTTTCTCAACTTGAGTCATAACCTGAATTTGAGATCATATTCAAATCTCATGTCTCTCCCTTTTCCTCCATTATCATTGCGATAATGAATTACTTTGCATTCTGTTTTGTTGATTTTCTTCTCTCTGTATTTTTATGTCGCAATTGCAATAATTTTCAACTCATATTTCAAGAGCTCGTGCCATGGTCATTTACCGTCAGTACTTGAAAGAATACAAATGATCACCTGGATAATACGTATGTGAATTATTCATTACTTCATGTGTGCCTGACTACTAAAGATCACGAGTACTTTTTTTCTTCTAAATCATTCTCTGGACGCAGCAACAAACATTTTTTCTTTCTAAGAAACAAAAGAGAGAATTTGGAAACATTTACAGATCGTGACAACTACTGAAATGCTGAATCATCGTAGATGAGTTGTGATCATCAATTATACTTTTTACTGGATATTATGAGTTTGCGCATCACGTTTTTGACGTTCGACCAGCGTTCTTTGCAATTCAAAGTAATAGTATCCTGGTGGAAATTCAAATTTTGAGAGTTTTTCAGAAATGCTCGGAATATTTTCAGTTTCCCAGAATTATTCTGAATTTCATAGAAACTTGCAGAGATTCACAGAGAATGTTCGAATTTTAAAAGTTTTTCAGAAATTCTCAGAGAAATATTTTCACCAGGTTATTCATTGATTTTTCTTCATATGAAAATTTTTAGGTTCCGCCAATGCTGACGATAGAATATAGCTTGGCGCAATGTTGACAGACAACAACAAGGCACATTAGCGACAAATATAATGTTGCACCGATATCGGTGTTCAACCAATTTAGGTTGTCAGCCTACCATTGATCCACAATTCCGCCAGGCTTGGCGCTTGCTAAGCTCATCCTCGGTCCAACATTGACCGAACGATAGATTTCATTGAAAGTGAGGATCATTTGAAACTTGGTCGAATATTGCCACAAACTGTGGTCTAGTCTGGATAAAAATTAGTTTTCAATGTAGCGCCGATCATTGGTAATAGCATGGCTCAATATTGGCTTGCTCCTTAATTTTAACTTTTGATGGCTGAATTGCTAGCTAAGTTACAGATCAAATGTTTCTCGCGAGTAGGGAGAGATGTATACAAGGAATATATAAGGCTCAAATAATCCTATGGAAGCACAGTCAATCGTTCTTTGTTACACCTTTTACCGCTGATCTATATTATGTACACTTCTCATGGCAAACTTCAGCGACAAAAAACACCCAGTTGTTTACAGATGAATGAGAGAAACACAACACTCAAACACTGCCTCTAATAAAATATATTGGAAATTGTGAAATGTGCATAATTTCCATATATTGTTGGATTAATTATTTTTTACAGTTTCATCATTGGCGCAACATTGATGAACCAATTTTTCTATTGTTTGCCAATGACGGTCTATCTCATTGCCATTTCTGCACCAATAATGGGGCTTCATTGGAAAAACACATAGATAAATCATAAAATGATGTTATCATTCCATTGTTGCGCCATGCTAGCACCAATGGTAAATTTCTATATGAATTGATGTCTGAGAATAATCAAGTCTATCGATACCATTAACTCACTTTATTTTTTTGATAGTAAAATCACTGGCGCCGTGAGTACGAATGTCTCTTGTAGTGATTTTTATTCCAGCTCCTTGAGTGGCCACCACTTCTTTCAACAGCAACGGTTCCAATGATGGAATGTTGTATTCAGGCACTCCTGTTTTTAGGTACGGTTTCAAATGTTCCACCGTTTCAAGTACACATGCCTCCATATTCGGATCATTTCGGCTACAAACATGAATGAATTCAGCTGCAACAAAAAGTATACGCTCTGACTATTCATCGAGCTTCCTCGATTCTTCAATAAAAACTATTTCCCAGGAGGGCTAACCACCCTGCTGTTCAAATGATTGTAAAAACATCATTTGTGAAGTTTTTCAAATAAACAGTCAACCGAATTTCATAATATGACATTAAATTCAAGAATGTTTCCGACAGTGTCTAATTTCAACGGAAATTGTACGAAGATCTCAGAACCAGTTCTCACGAAACATTTGAGAAAATGACAATCGAATCCTCCTAATCAAGTTGTCAGGATAATTAAGGTCGTTAGCACAAACGTTAGATATGAATACCTTAAGTATACCCATGTCATGTAAATCCATCAAGTGTCATTTAAAAGTACAAATACAAGTTTACGAAGGAAGGTCAATGTCAAAATAATTATTCAAGTTATTCTAAGAACAATAATGAGCTAATATGGCACGGTAGTTGTGTAATGAGAAATTCTCTCCCACACTTTGCATTTACAGAAGTGTTATCATTGTAAATGTCAAACTTTCAATTAATATAACGGGGAATTGATTACAAAACCAAAAAAAAAACAACACATTGGAGTAGCATTTTACGCAACATCGAGAATATTGATCCCATTTTCATCACGTGTGAGATATTGTAAAACATAGTCCACTTTTGTTATAATTATTCGCACAGGATGGAAATAGGAATATAATGCATGGTATTTCGGTTCATTTCTCTTGAATTCGATTCAAGCTTTTACTTCATCCATTTCTAGAATATGTTCACGTGATTGAAACTCGGAGACGAGTTATATAATCAACGATTGTAATGCTTTCTCTTAAAACAGATAGAATTTAATGTCTAAAATGATTATGTAGAATTCAAAATACCAACGTGATGGAGAAATTCGAACCGCTGATTGAAGGATGTAGATATTTTATTATATAATTATGATAAATGTTTGTATTCATTGTTTGAAATATCGTTTTCAGAAGATTGTAATGATTGAGCGTTACTTAGGAAAACGTTATCGGTAAGCGATCTCCACGAAACACTACAGCAAGGCAGCAAAACAAAAGACATCTTCGTGTAATTCTAATTGTGGCAATAAAAAGAGTGAATATACGTTTGAATAATTGTTATGAACTTGGAGAATAATTTATATATAATGTTCGATTCGAATTTTTCATGAAAGAGATTTTTATTTTGTACCAATCTTGGATAGTTACCAAATAATATTCATATCAATTTCATGGATTATATCGTGAAAAATAATTACAATTACAATTATAATAATTGCGCAATTTCCCTCCTAAAAATGAATCATACATGACTTCTATACAACTCATGTGTGGGTCTAATATGGTCGTATACATCCCATGTATATGACCATGGCGTTGTATATTTTATAAAGGGGAGGTTGGGTACGGTTGAAACACGGGAGTCGGTTGGAAGGTCGCAACTACCCTAGTCAAAATGAATCATATAAGAACATATAAAAATCATATGTGATCCATATATAATCTGTTCATAATCCATATTGATCCATGTATGGCTCATATATGATTCGTATGTAATCCATATATGACCCATGAATGCAAGATTTGTTCACATATCCCTAGTAGAAAGGGATTATATATGGTCTGTATATAAATATTGAAGTTTATATAAGTATTATTAAGATTTATATAAGGATATATATACTTATATATGGAGCTATATATAAAAACTTGAATTGTTATATATAGTAAAAAATCTGAATAATTCTTTTCATATATAATTATTTCAAATTCCATATATACCACTATATATAACTATATATGTGCATATATAAATTTCAATAATACTTATATAAACTTCAATAATTATACATAGACCATATATAATCCTTTTTTACTAGGGATGCAAAAAAATTGTGCCATATATGAAATATTCTCCATACATGGATTATATATGCATCATATATGGATTGCGTATGGATTATATATGGATTATATATGACTTTACACGTTTTTATGTATGGACCATATATTGATTATATATGTATTACGGATAAATTATGTATGGGTCATATATGTGTACTTTTTACTAGGGGAACGATTGAATCACAACAGCTCAGATCAATTAAAGAGAGCGAAGGGCTCCTCGTATGTACAAACTTGTTTGCCGATTATTTATGTCACATTATTAGCCAATCTTCACTTATCCGCGATGTTTCAACCGATCCACCTGTTTTGACCGTACCCACTCTCCCCTATAGGTCATATTCGCTTCTTATATGAATCGAATAATCATGTATAAATTTTATGTGGTCATATATACCCTATATACAGATTATCTAAAATCTATATATGGCCATATATAATTTTTACAAAGTCCAATTGAATATGGTTCATGTATGGATGGATGAATAGATCATTTTACTAGAATTGTTCCTAAAAAATAGTGTGAGCAAAGTTCTCCCACGAATGAGGCACTTCTCACCAACCAACTACACTGAGAAAAATAATTATTATTGCCAAGAACATATTTTCATATTCCGAGAAATCCATTCCTCCGAAAATAAGTATCCTGGACTCAAGAAAATTTTTCTGGAACTAAGAATGCATTCCTTGAATTCAGAAGGATATTTTCTTGATTCGAAAACAATTTCTCTTCGGCTTACAAAATACCAGCTGTAATTAGGAATATACATTTGTTAAAATTTCCAAGAATATATTTTCTTACTGTTAGTGATTATTCCTCTCAGTGTACATTTGGTGGTCACTTTTTGGAAGAAAAACTTCACGAACGAACCGTTATTTGCGAACTCGAATCGATTATTACATGGTTGAAACCATCCCATACAGCACAAGAGTCCCGTTATGCTAATCAATATGTATTCATTATGAATACTTTGAATTCAAGATGAACTCTTTATGAACAACTTCACGCTCAGAAAGAATTCATATCGGAATTCCGCAATGAATTCTTCGGGCATTCAATACGTTTCCATTTTGAATTCATTGAATTCGTATTGAATTCATTATTAGTCGCATAACGGGGACTATTCAAGAGATCTTGCAGAAGTCTTCGAGAATTCAAATTGATCTTTTGTGCTGGCTGGGATGCTTCGCAATCAATTCACTAACCGAATTTTCAAATCATTAAAAAATGACTGAAAGTAGAGCATAAAAATTGGTCACTTCAGAATCTTCAGGCACACTGAAAAAAAATTTCTTCCCGTCAAATAAATATTTATTTGTTCTGTATCAAAGCAATATTTATTAGAACTAACAAAATACTTCTTTGGTAAAGGACAAATGAATATTTATTCGGCTGGAAGAAATTTTTTTTTCAGTGCAATTGCTAGACAGCTATCAGGATAGCTAGGAATTTTTTCGGAGCTATAAACAATAAAATGGCAGGTCCTCAGTGTTTTTCCCTGGAGATCTTTTTTTTCGTGGTCGAACAAATAACTCCGGCAAATTTGGAGATACGATCATGAACCAGGAAAATTTCGATTCAATATGATATTAAACTGTTGGAAAAATTCTTAAAATTAATGAGAAAATCTTTATGAAATATCATATTTCCATATTAAATTCAATAGTAGGTCTTAAATTTGATGTTGATGATGAAATCTTGTAATTTCTATCTGAAATGTAACAATTGTTCATTGAATCTCACACATATGTTATTCAAATTCAGAAAAAAAATTTCCAACATTGAAAGTTATATTATTGAGTTCAATATTTCATTATGATATTTAATGAACTGTTTATGTAAAAAAACTCCATAATATTCTTATGAAGTGTCAGGCAAGTTTTTCCCACAGTGTAGGTACAGCAATACGTAGGATTTTTTTTTGATTGATCAAAATCAATTAAGGCGAGGTTTTCATCAAACGGATTCCGAAATAAGAAGATTTCCTCGAATTTTTTCCTTGAAAAGGAAGTGAATTAAGTACTCGAGTTATTTGAAACTCATTGAATGGGTCTTAAAATACATGAAAAAAATTTTCTCAAGTTAAAGGATTCGTATCCCGAGAACTTCAAAGGCGTTTTTCTCGAAACCATGTTTTTCAAGTTCGGCTCCACGATATCTCAAAAACTACTGAACGGATCGCTCTTTTTTTTATTTTGCAGCTGATTGAATTCATTGGAGGATGAACCTAAATGTAGATGACATTTGCCTTTTTTCTCTTTTTATAGCACTTTGAAGAGTGAAAAAAAGTTGAAAGAACGCTACCAAAAGTTTGCATATCTGTCATTTTTTTAATTTTGGACTTTTCATTGGTTTTATTGGTACAACCTCCAACAAATATAACATATTTCATAAAAATTGGTGGATTTTTGAGTTCTGATAACTTTTTAAGAGCCATAGGTGGCGCCCGATTGATCACACGCATCAACAATTCCCATGAGATTATTTTTTGCTGAAAAGAATTTTTTCATTTACTCAAAGACTCAATTAACAAGTGTGAAACCCCCTGAGTTCTTTATTTACTTCCTTCCATGAAAAAAAAACTCCAGAAAATCACCTTATTTTGGGGTCGCTAGATGAGAACCTCCCCTTAATGAAAATTCTTATTTCTGTCAAAACAATTTTTCTTCCAAATTGATTTTTTTTTTATTCCATCATGAATGTATAAAGGTTTCAATTTCGCAGTATGATTGTAATGATACAATATCATCACTAATATAATATTATTCACGAATCTTTTATTATTACATCATCGGGAAATCCTTGTCCTTCGCATGCAAACATATTCACTCTTCTCAGCATAAAATTCATGAACAGTGTAACAAGAAAAAAGTAACAACCTATTTCGTATCATTTATCCACAATTTCTATACAAATCATATGAAAGTTGATAAACAAATACTCACGAACTTCGACGGATGCAATAATATCGATCATCGAAATTATCACTAATATCGAAACACATAACGAACCAGCCATTATTCTTGCTTTTGGTTCGAATTTCATATTCTTCGAAAGAATTAGAAAATTCGTTACAATGAAATAATAGAGGATAGAAAATCACCACCGGGTTAGCACATTAATAAATAATATGATAGATCACGAATGGTCCACAGCGTTTTATAATCTGAATACTTTTGTGACCCGTATAGAGACCTTATAGTCATTCTTTTATGCTTCCCCATCCCTCCTTTTTTTTCAAGCAACGAATCGGTCAGTGGGACCATTATGTTCTTCTCTTACACGACAATGACGGCTCATCCGAGTATTTGCGTGTCTAATATCGGTGTAGGAGTATGTGCTGTCATATCATCACCTGTTAATTCATAGCATGGGTCTGGATTGAGCAGATGATCTTACAAAGCACTTTGATTTCAATTATCAATTATCAATGAATTTTCATGATCTCCTTGATCCGACATTATACAATATTCACATATTAATATCATTCGTTTATCGATTCACAATTTTTTCTTCTCTTCACGAAGTTGAGGGGTCTTTCTGGTTCAGATTTTCAAACACAATTTTTTTTCAAACATTTTTCTCTCATAGAAAAAGAAATTGAGATGTCGCTTTGAAAATTTGTAGGTATGTTTATTTTTTCAGATTCAAACAAATTTTTTTTCGTTACACTAATTGAAACAACAAAACACACTGAAAAATGACGGTGGGAATGATTTGGGACGACCGGATGATCTGGCAAAAAATTATGGCAAATTATTCCTTGTTGGAATGGCTATCGCATGAACTAGGATTTTTTTGATTGGTCAAAAATTGTGCGATTTCCCAATTTCAAAAATCGATTTTGTCGAAAATCGGCCGCGATTTTGTTGTTTTTTGATGGAAAAAAAATATCCCAGTCCATGCGATAAGCACTTCGACAAGGAATAATTTGCCATTTTGTTTTCATTTTTTATTCTGCAGATCATCCGGTCGTCCCAAATCACTCCCACCGTCATTTTTCAGTGTGTTTTGTTGTTTGAATTAGTATAACGAAAGGAAATTTGTTTGAATCTGAAAAAAAAACATACCTACAAATCTTCAAACCGAAATCTCAATTTTTTCTATGAGAAAAAATGTTTCTGGAAACTCGTAACCAGAAATACCCCTTAAAAATCGTACTCTTCGCACCTGTAATTAGATGGCTAATTACTAATGTCGAAATCAAAAAAGGGACGTGTCTTATTTCGTCTCCTACGAATTATATGTTCAATTAAAGTCTCAAAATAGTTAATGATAAAATTGTGCATCGCGTAACGTTTTGGGAACTCGGATTGAGAAAAAAATCTAACAATAATGAAGAAAAAATCTCATCATGAATGAAAATAATCAAAATTCTTCATTAGATTCCTGTTTTTGACTCGATTTGAATAATCCTTTATGTTATTACGCTAATTTCTAACAAAAAAAATCAAAATGTCTTGTTAGAAGGTCTCGCTGACGATAACAGAACGTTGACAGAATTACTAATCGGCCAAAATTTCTTAGTTTCGTATTGTGTCTGCCCTTGTAATGATATGAACGAATGAGAATCGTAGCATAAAGAAATCCTTCACTTTCTTGGAATGAATTCATCAGTAAGGAGATTTAAATCATCTATTCCTCAATCAGGACACACAGAATCACATAATAAATATGAAAAATATAATTTGCATGTACTTTAACCTTCTCTCGACCTTCTTTCCGCATTGTTCATTAAGATTATGCAAAATATCTCGATAATTGTGTAGGAAACTATTTAGTTCCTATGAATTTCGATGAAATATTGATGAAAATTCGATGTATTCGCTATAAAAAGAAGATCTATGTCATTGAATAATTCCTATCCATCGCTAGGTGGGAGAATTTGATTTAATTTCTTATATTTTAGAACATCGTTAAATACAGTTTCCCCTTCACGGTGAAATTGTCCTCATTTTCAGAGTAAGTGTCCGTAATTCCTTGCTTTTTGAATCATCAAATATGATTAATCTAAATGAATATATTACATAATTTCCAAACATTATGACTTCCACGTAGATACCACGAAAACAAAATAATTAACTGTATGTTGTTACAGGTTACATCGTTTCCCATTAAAACTTGTCACAAACGACTTTTGGACGACCAAAGTCAGACTAATTTATATAAAATGGCAATGAATGTTATTTTCGAGAATGGAAAATTACTTCTTTTTTTGTAAAAAAATTGAGTGAGGAAGGGAAAAAGATTTGACAAGTTTCTTTTTGCCTTTTAGAGATGGAATATAAAAGTGCGGAAATATATCGACTCAATTGCAGAACCTAAGAAAAAGGAATTTAAGAAGAAATTGATTCAAAGCTCCACGTAACGATCCGTGAAAATCGAATTTGAACTCCATTTTTCATAACACCTGCGCATTCTTCAAAAGAAAGTTCAATGTTTACTTTCCACAACGTGAAATAGTAGCTCGAATATCCAAATGGATTAACGTAAAGGTTATGCTGTTCTAAAATGCAGCTTACGATATTGCGTAAGATATCTTATACATTTCTAAAAAGATATATCTGGGAATTGTATAATCTCTGCATTTCAGCGGTTTCACCTTTTTATCCCCAACCTATTGAGAATACGGTTTGTCTCTTCTCGCTAAAGTTTACGCGAGTCAATTTTATAAATCAACACTAAATCTGTTTTGCAAATCATACGAGTGATCATCTCCGATTCTTTTTCCAGGAACTTTCCTCTGATATCGGAAAAATGCGCGGCAGTTCATTATAATCACTCAATTCAAGGTTCAATTATGTTTTGATTCCCCACATTTCCAATCGATCCTTGCATTGAGATGCATCATTCTTGCATGTGATTTTTTCCATTCCTTGACACCAATTTCTGTATATTCCTCTGTGTCGCATAGACGAGCGACAACGAAGATCAACACGGCTGACCACTTTCAAATATTTCTCATAAACATCAACTTCCGCCAAACGTTTCATCTATTGCGGATGTCCAAAAAAAAGTGCATGAAAATTCATTCGTGAAATCTGTTCTTGAAATAGCTAACAATTTTAATCAAAGGCTAAGAAATGATATACCGATATCTTGAGTGAGAGCTTCGTTTCCGGCAATCCACTAATAATTATTCAACTGTTACGTGATATCATATACATAACAGAAATTGAAGAGTTTGATCGAACTGCAGTAACAGTAATCATAGTTGTACTGTAAGATCAAAGATAAATTATTCACAATTTTATAAGATAATTCCTATATTATAATGGAAAATCCATCAAATTGAAATGAGACGGAGAAATGGAGTTGAGCGAAGATCGTTGATTATTGCACTCGAGATGATCGTATTGTCAACAATCTGTACCTATGTAATTTCGATTACCTCAGCGGAAATCACATCACTATGCTGACATAATTCTGTCACGTTTTTTTTCTTCTTCTTTTTCATTTTTACGTAACAAGATTTGATTATGAAATGAATGTTGAAAGGAAAATTCAATCTACTTAGTGGATGAATCATAAGGTTTCATGCAAGGAATGTAAACAAAGATTTTTTTCTCTTCGTGCATCCTGAGTCGATTTTCTTCGTTTCTTCTTAATTTTTTGTACTGACAAAATTCCTGTTCAATAGGCACATGTTGAATAGTTCAATATCCGTCAACTTTATCGCGAGTTGAAATAAAACTTGACCATTCTATGACGGTATAGAATTTTCAACAAATTGAAGTACCTTGAATTGAGTGGCAAATCGAAACATTTTTATCCTATCTATCTAAAATCTATTGAAGAAATCCATGAGGTGCGTTAGTTCTAGAAGAAAGAAACAACACGCAAGAATAAATTCGCGTCTAAGAGTAATTTTTCCTCTACTACGCATGGTGTGGTAGATATAATCAACCGCGAAAGAATCAGAACAAATCTTGGACCGCTGCAGATATTATCCTTGCTTGAATGAATATATTAATTGCATATTAAGACTTGTCATGTTGAAATGCATTCTTCATCACATCTCTGCAACCCTCCCAGAGACCTGACAGGAAATCGAAATGTTGAAATTCATATTCGAGTATTCAAAACAGTTTTAATTTATAATAACACACTATCTAAATGAATTGAAATCACTCTTGACAGCACTCGATGCGACAATTGTTCTCAAAACTACTCTTACAAATCACAGAACAATAATTCTTGATGGTATAATAATGAAATATCAGTTATGCAATTCTAAGTGCACGAAATGAAATTCGTAGATACATCAAAAAAGCACGTAGGTAGAGAAGTATAATTTCATTCTCAAGATTCCAAAGTGGATACTCTGAGATTGAAAATTTCAATTACGTGTTATTCGTCTGCACAAGTTGATATACAATCTAATTCGTTTGAATTGCTACTTTGTTATATAACTTTGAACCATTCGTTTTCCCTGGTAAATTGCAACAATATAAGAATCTTGTTTTTCAAAAAATGATCACGATGAATTTCTCTTCGCATTAATGAAAAGCGATTTGCATTCCCTTGGAATGCTGATTTGCAAAGTATCAACAAAGATACGAAGGATTTGAAAGATATCTTATACTTACTTATGCGCTTGTACAATGGTAGGGACAAAGGCAGGGATAGGGGAGCATGAGTCACAGTGGATCACTTTTTTTCATGCTCTATAACTTCCAAAGTAGCGAACGTTTCAACATGGAAGTTGTTATACATATACAATATTCCCTCGCCCACCAAATGAACAAGCAATATTGTTAATTTGCGTAAATGAAATACCAAGTTTTCACCACCTTTCGGAATGTTATAATCAGGGTTGGTCCAAAAAAGCCCGACCCGAAAAAACCCACTGGGTTTTTTCGGATAAAACCCACTTGAAAAACCCGGAAAGAACCCGAAAAAACCCATGAGCAAACCCTCAAAAAAATTTGGAAAATTGTGAAGTATATTTTCAATTATGAAATGCTCAATTGTAGATTCTAGAATGATCAAACTCTCAATATTCATAGAAAAATGTATATAAATTCGCACAAAGTACTAGCTGTCGAAAACGTAATTTTGAGTTCTGAGAGTAATTGATTTCCATACAGCACACTAGTTCAGAAAGAGTTCATGAAGACCTCAATTGGGGCTTGAAGATTTCAATATGAATTCTCAAAAATTCTTCCTGAACTCTTGTTGCTATTTGGGGTGTTTTCAGTATTTTTGTAGAACATTACCAACCAGCTTTTTCTTCTGATTTATTTGAAAATCTGTGTGATTTAAAGAACACAACTTAGCGTGATAGCCCAAGAAAAAATGATTTTCGAGAATTTACTGAAGAAAAGTATGAGAGAGCGGCGCAAGTTTTCTATAGGAACACGTTTTCTAACGCTCCGTAATTTTTCAGTGTCTTAGTACAACACGTCACATAAGTACACATGTACTTCCTATTGTAATTGATTCCCTAACTCCCAATTTCAGTGAAAGAATGGATTACACCAAGAGAAATTAATAGTTGATTTTACTATGGGGTTATTGTGGCCAAGGAATGAACTGACTTGCCAATGGAATTCACTGTGAAACATTGTATATTTGATCAGGCTCCTATTGCCTCGTCATATTAAATTTCATTGGAAGTTCATTCTGTTCCTCAGTCACAAAGTACCATAGTAAATTTAACTGCAAATTTCTTTCCGTGTAAGGTAGCGGGACCAATGAATGACCAATTCAGCAGTACCAGTAAATGACTGAAGTATATTCACAAGTCGATCAATGCAAATATTTGTTATTCCTCGATGTAAGTACATTGTACAAGGCTTATTGGATTTTTGTATCGATTTTATATTCGATTGACGTCTCAATATTTTAATTTATTGAATTTTCAAGGGAATTCATCACTCCCTGCAAAAGTTACTAGATTCCAAATTTCTCCCCCCAGTTTTTTCAGAAACGAACCCATAAAATGCAAAATAATGAGTAGCTGCATTTTTTCCAATAGCCTAAGGAGATGCACCTGCTCATTAAAATTGATTCTATTCATTGATTACTGAGAAAACTGGGGGGAGAGATCTAGTAACTTGGCTTGCGGTGAATCGCCTTAATGTACCCGGTCGTTCTAATAGTACACGGTCATTCACTGGTTCCACTAGCCTACTCAATTTGGATTGAAACTTCAATTTCTTTTCTACTTTGGACGATTTTGAAAGTGAGGAATTTGCCCTCGTATCGTTCGGAGGTGTTGAAATCCTTGCCATATACGTCAAGCAAATTTTCGCAAGTAACATGAATTCGAATAATACTATCTTCTGACAACACCCTTATGGAATAATTACATTCATTTATACTAGAAGATCGTGCGGGAAACTCTTGCAGGTGGGATGGCATCTCATAATTTTCAAAGTCCCAATTCCTCATGAAATTATGACAAAATCCTATGATTTCTCTAGGGATTGGAGCTTTCATGATGAATTATAAAGAATTGTAAGATCATTATCGCTAGGGCATACAGGAATTTAGAAAAATCTTAATAGAATCCAATGAAATTATAAAAAAAAATCCAATAGCACTTCGTAAAATCCGATAAAACCCGAAAAAACCCAATAAAACCTGAAAAACCCGATAAAACCCTAGTGGGTTGGGCTTTCTAAAAAAAACCCGGGTTTTTTCTAACCCTGGTTATAATTTGATCCCCTGTACCCGATATCAGGGTTACAGTGGATAATTTCATGGATCAGACTCTCAGAACCTTGAAATTTCTCACAGTAACGCTAAGAGGAGAGCCTTTCAATTTTGCAGCAGTTCTGATTTTCAATCCATCTTTGTTTACAAGATTCACAACAACCTACATAGTTTTTTCATGCAGAAGGGGGTATTTCGTTTTTGCCAAACGCATCAGCACGTCGAAAACATGCGATTCCCAAAAATGTCAGTGTGTGCACACCTACTTCTTTGGCGCATGATAATTTCCTTCAGAATGCACCGATTGGAATAATTTTGCTTCCTCGTTTAGAGGGAAGCTGTTTTCCCATATGTTCGTCTTAATAGAACAATGGGTTAATCATTTAGAAGATCTGTATAAAGGAAGCGATAATATAGGATTTTTAGAGAGGGAGGAAGATGTCGATGAAGAAGAATTGGGAGATTCAATTTTGAGATCAGAATTCGACAGGGCTTTAAAAGAATTGTAAAATTATAAAGCACCAGGAATAGATGGAATAAGTGCGGACCTTATCGAAGCCTCCAGTCAGAAAACTCGTGACGCGCTGTTTGAATTTTTCAGAGATATGTACGGAAAAGGAGAAGTACCGAAAGATTTCCAGAAGAATGAAATTGTCGCCATTGCAAAAAAACAAAGAGCAGACAAATGCGAGAACTACAGAACGATTAGTTCAACTTCACATGCCTCGAAAGTACTGACAAAAATTATAGACAGGAGAATAGAGAATGAAATAGATAGTAGATTAGCAGAAGATCAGTTCGGTTTTGGGAAAAATAGGCGAACGCGGGAAGCAATATTAGCACTCAGAACAGTAGTAGAGAAAAGTCTAGAGTTGAAAAAGTCTGTGTATATAGGTTTTGTAGATATACAAGAAGCATTCGAATATCCGATAATGTTGATTGGGAGAAAATGTTCACGATTTTGAAAAAGGTAGGAATCAATTTCAAGGATAGGAGAATAATATATGAATTATATAAGAATCAAACCGCGATAATATAAATACAGGGTCAAAAAGGAGAAGCACAATTTAAAAGAGGGGTGAGACAAGGATGCTCACTATCGCCATTGATTCTCAATTTGTATATAGAAGAAGCGATGAACGAAGTGAAGGAGCGAGTGCAATTGAAATTACAGATTCAAGGTGAAAATGTAAGCATGTTGAGATTTGCGGATGACATAGCTATATTAGCGAGTTGTGCTGAGTTAGAGAATACTCTCAACACGATGAAAACAATATTACTTAGAGAACTATTGATGAACATGATTTGTACAACAGCGAAAACATCAAGAAGAACGAAAATCAAAATAGATGCAGAGACAATTCGGCAAGTGAAAGAATTCAAATATCTAGGAAGCATAATTACAGAAAACGGTATAAGCGAAAGAGATATAAGAGCAAGAATAGCACAAGGAAAACAGACTTTCCACCAAAAGAAACAGTTACTATGCTCGAAGAATATTAGCTTAGCAGTAAGGAAGAAATCCTTGAAGAGTTACCTTTGGGGCACAGCATTATATGGTTGTGAAACTTGGACAATTGGAAAAACGGACCAACGAAGTCTGGAAGCTTTTGAAATGTGGTGTTATAGAAGGATGCTTAGAGTAAAGTGGATAGAGAGAGTGAAAAATGAAGAAGTACTTGAGAAGGAAAATGAAAAAGAAGTCTTTTGAGACAGGTCGTGAAAATAAGAAGTCATCTGATAGGATACACATTGAGGCATGATAGTTCAACGAAAACAATATTGGAGGAGAAAATGAATGGTAAAACTCGGAAAGGTAGACCTAGATTGAGTTATATGAAGCAAATTATACAAGATAAGGGTTGTTGTAGATATGCAGAAATTAAAAGGTTAGCGGATAATAGACAGGGTTGGAGGATTTCATCAAACCAGTCATAAGACTGATTACTTCATGATGATGATGATGATGTTCGTCTTAGAGAGGACTCGAGGCCTATTGATTTTGATATCAATCGGTTAACGCGTTTTGAAAAATCGTGGAATATTGTTTGAAAAATTGTGATTTTGTTATGTCGTATATCTTCGTTCCTTGTTATCCGATTGCGATGAAATTCATAACAGGTTCTTGTTGTGATCCAAAAGTGTTCCCATGTGAGTTCATCCCAATCGGTTGAAAAATGTGGAAAATTTGTTTTGCGATCCACATAATTTGACGATATTTTGAAAGCATGCCTTCCCTATGTTTGTGTCATCCGAATGCCATAGAACTCTGAGCATAATCGATCCACAGGATTTTAATCATGAGATATAAGTTTCAGGCAAGTCGTAATTGAGGGGAAAAGAGGTCAAGCACTGAACTTCAAAAGGGAATTTCGAAATTTCGTTAAAGTCGCTATTGTGCGAATATCTTCAATTTCCAGTATCCGATCGTTGTTCAATTTTTACAACAGGTACACTGTTAAAAATTTCTGCATTAATTTCAATGTTTTTACTGGAAGTTTTTCTCAAGTACGTACATGAATTTAGTTTCATGCACATTTTACATGAAATTTAATGTAAACTATAGCGTAATCTATAGTCTTTTTATGTCTTTGTACATTAAATTTAATGCACAATGTATATGAACCTGATTTCATGTATGTGATTGACAAAAACTTCCAGATATTTCTGACAGTGTATATACAGTTTCGATAGTGGTCCCGTACAAGTTTGAAACTGATTCTTCCAAAAAACCGGGAGGGGGAACGGGAACATGTTATCGAAAATTGTACACTGTGAAAAAAAACTTCGGAAAAATTCCAGTACCGTACCGGAAGCAATGAACCTTATACATTTGTACAGAAAAATTACATTCAAAGCATGAAAATTCCAGTACACGTGTCAGAAAATTCTTGTATTAATACTGGGAAATTGAAGTGAAAAACACAAATTTTCATGTAAAATATGGAAGAATTCCGGTGTAACAGGAATGTTCTTGTACGCAAGCTGGAAAATTCGTCATGAACCGAAATTTTCCAGTTCCTTGGTACCAGAAAGTCCCAGTTTTTTTCAACACTGTAATTTTGCGGCCGCTTGTATTTGCATGTCCGGTTACCCGATCGCAATGAAACTTATACCACGTTTTATTCACAATCCCATAGTAGTTCCATACGAGGTTGGTCCCAATTAGTGGACCACCGTGAAAAAAAATGTTTTCCTAGGTTGCAGGAAAAAGTTTTCGTTCGTTCTACATTGAGAGAATTTTATTTGAAAAATTACCGTGAAATTCCAGTAACCGAGGGACAAGTAGGAATTTGACAAACCATAACTGTGCATTTTGTAAAATTTATCGAAAACATCACTCTCAACTGTTTAAAAAGCTACTCATTCTTACAGGCTGCACAGTAATATTTTGGAGAATTTTTACTTGTCCTTCGAGTACTGGAATTTCAGGGTAATTTTTACAAGGTAATTCTTTCAGTATATGTAACCGTTTCATTGCAACTGAGCAAATATAAATTGAACGTAACAAGTTTTCTATTTCAAGTTAAAGTAACTGGGACCGTACTCGTGGACACAGTCGATCAGTGAAATAAATGACGGGTGATCCATTCACGAGTAGTTGAGCCAGGTTTTTTTATTGAAAATTTGTCTCCTGACGTTTCGAGTGGTTTCCACCCAGTATCAAAGGTACATTCCAGAAGGGGGATGGTGTGGTATGAGGTGTGCAAGTTGAAACTCGGCTCTAAGTTGGTTGTATGAAACAAAATCCAATTCGTCCGCCATTTTGGATATATGTAGCGTGGACATTGCAGTTGTCATATCAGTCATTTTCAAGTAGTAATTTCCTGTGTATCAATTTTATGAGATGGATTTCGATAAGCAACATTTACGCCATTGTATTCTATTCTGTTTTCAAATGAATGAAAATGCTGGTCAAGCTATGGAATTGATTAATACGACATTGGGTCAACATTCTTTGAGGCATTCAACAGTGAAAAAGTGGTTTACAAGATCTCGTGATGGAAATTTCAGTATTGAGGACGATCCACGTCCAGGTGCAATCAAAAAATTTGAGGATGAAGAACTTGAAGTTTTACCGAATGAAAATCCATGTCAAACTCAAGAAGAGCTTCCAGAACAGTTGGGAGTTACTCGTCAAGCAAGTTCACTTCGATTGCATGCATTGGGAAAAATACAGAAGGAAAGAAAATGGGTTCCTCATAAACTGACGGAAGAGAATGAAAGACAAAGAGTTGCCATTCGCATGAATTCGCTTTCTCGGTTCGAGAAGAAGAATTTTCTGCATAAAATCATTACGAGTGATGTAAAATGGATTTTGTACGACAATCCTAAACGTAGAGAAGCATGGGTTGATCCGGGCCAGCCATCTACATCAGTTGAAAAACCGAATATTCATGCAAAGAAAGTTTTACTCTGTGTCCGGTGGGATTGGAAAAGAATCGTTTACTACGAGCTTCTCGAACCTGGCCAAACTATTACAGCTGAGCGTTACCGGGCCCAGCTGATCAAAGTAAGTGATGCTCTGGAGGAAAAAAGACTATCTACGGGGCAAGGAAGGCGAAAAGTGATGCTGCTGCATGATAATGCACGTCCACATACAGCAAAACCAACCCAGGGACTCACCTTCAATTTAGGCTGGGAAGTTGTACCTCATGCGGCATATTCACCAGACTTAGCTCCTTCCGATTATCACTTATGTAGATCACTGTCGTCATATTTGAAGCAGCAGCAGTTCATGAATATCGAAGATGTCCGGGAATGGCTGGATAAATATTTTGTTTCAAAACCACAAAGTTTCTATCGTGAAGACATTTATCTACTACCCGATAAATGGCGAAAGACTGTGGATAATGACGGCGAATATTTTAATTGATAATTCTCGAAAGAAGTATTTTTTTAATAAAATCGAATTTGACAAAAAAAAACCGAGTTTCAACTTGCACACCTAATAACATCGCTCGGACCTACTTCCATCGGGAGGGGTTGAAAAACAAAATTTTACCCAAAGCAGCTGGGTCAGGAGACAAATTTTCAATAAAAAACCTGGCTCAACTACTCGTAAATGGATCACCCGTCATTCATATCAAACAGCAGTGATTTCTTCCCTGATATCCTGTTACACCCTGTTCCTCAATCGATTGTGATGAAACTTATATGGGGCCACTATGGGATAATAACTGAACCGTGGTATAAATTTCATTGCAATCGGATAACAGGAAGCGAAAACATGCCCTTAACCCAAAATCACAATTTTTGATAACGTGTTTCATTTCCGCCTTCCGTTTTCTTGTAAAGATCAGGTTAAAACTTATACGAGACCACTATCGGCACTGCATAAAACTGTGGTAAAAATTCCATAACGATCGGATGATAGGAACGAAAGATATCCACATGATAGTGGCATTTTTGAGATTTTCAAATTTTGTTTCGAAGCTCAGTGCTTACCATCTTCTTCCCTCACTTCCGATTCGCTTGAAATTCACACCGTACAAATAACACCTTATGAATTGAACGTGCTTCAAATTCCATAACATTTGGATGATACGGGGATAGGGAAGGCATTCTTTCAAAACATTGCACAAAAATGCGTATCGCCAAGAATTGCTAAAGACTGCTATTAAACTCATATAAAACGTGGTATAAATTTCATTGTAATCGCATGATACACTGAAAAAAAGGTATGGTTCTCGCAGCTCCACTATTTATGTGTTCTCGCTGTCAGGAAGTATAAGGATGCCAGTATGGCTCCCACAGCACAACGCGTCGCTATCATAGCAATCTGTCGGCTGTGAGAGCTATACTGGCATCCTTTTACCTTCTGACAGCAAGAACACATGAATAGTAGAGCTGTGAAAGCCATACCTTTCTTTCAGTGTAGGGAGTGGAGATATAGGCGGTCGCGAAATCACAATTTTTCTCCACATTTTTCTTCACCTCTACCGTTCTTCTGTGAGAATAAGGTTGAAATTTATATGGAACCACTATCCACGCTGCATTGATTCGTGGTTGAAATTTCATGACGATCCCATAATAGGAATTCTGTTCACATACACACACACACACAGACAGACAGACACGAAACCAAAAATGTTCCCCGAGTTTGGAGCAACATCTTGGCCTAAATTTCTGGCCCCCGAAAACGATCACAAAACTTCCCTCTAACGAGGAAGTAAAATAAAAATTGATCGAATCCAAGAGATCTTTTATTGTTTTCGTATTTAGCACAACAAAGCTACTCCCAATTAGTTCCCGAACGTGGGAAACCAAAGCGAAAAACAATTCTTGTTATTGCCCTATGTTATTGTGAATCACAATTCGGAAAATTTATCTTGGGGTGTCCAAAAATCAACGAGTTTCCGAGTATAAATTTGGTTGAAGCTTCTCATGAGGCAGATTTGACATGTCCGATATGTGATGAAGCCTTCAACAGGTCCTGTATTGAATGTGTAACACGAATGCCCGATCAGCCTTGCTCAGATCTACTCAACGAAAGTTTATTGACGTTGAACATCTGTAATACACCTGTATTTCCAAATATTCTTGAATTTGTGAATAAATTATTTCCACCTGGCATTTCCTTCTTCTGGATCCTCGTAAGTTGTGCCTTTTTCCTTCATCCTTCACATCTACTTTATAAAAACTCGATAAAACATCAGGTTGTTCCGATTAGATTTTTCTACGGGTTCAACCTGATTTGATGTGAAAAGATATCAATTTTTGAGGCGAAGTGTGTATTTATTCTTTCTCTCCACGAATTTTCAATCATGAAGAAAAATTGCAAATGAACTTGCAACTCGGCTACTTGAGAAATTTGGATCACATTTTGTTTATGATTCTAAAGGATGCCTTATCCCAACAAACAGAAAGATACCTATTAGTATCTAAAATATGTCTTAGAATCATGAAAGATGTCTTGGAAGATTTTCGTCGAGATATCTTTTCAACATCTAAACGATGTCTTATGCAACAAATTCTAACAAATTTTAGGTATCTCAAAAAGGTCTCGCAAAAGATATGTTTTAGATATGTGAAATACATCTTTTAGATGCCTCAAGATATGTTTTTGATTCTTTCAAGGTACGTTTCAGACGATTTTCCCAAGATACGTTTTGAATATCTTCGCGATATGTTTTAAATGTCTGTAAGATGTGTTTTTGGAATCATTAAGAATCCCAGTCGGCATGAAAGGATCACTAATGAGTTCTGAAAAAGGAACATGGCGTGACTTTTGTCCTTCTTACTCAGACAATTTTCAAGATGTGTAACTACACTGTAAGAAATATTCGTGAATTTCCAAGCAGAAAAGTATAGTAAAAAACTTACAGATTGGTAAATTTCCAAATTGTTTGGAAACTTACAAATTTTCTGTAAATTTCCAAACAATTTTTGTGATTCCCCAGAAAAGATTTATCAATTGACAAAAATTGTTTGTAATTGCACTCACTATGTTTGTGAACTTACCAAAAAATATTTGGTAAAAAACTTCCAAACCTTTTTTCGGAAGTTTTTTTACAGTGTAGTGTTAGCTCTTGTGTTTTACAGTGAGGATCGGCTTGGAGATCGGATCGATAGCTCCACTGCTCGGATCAAAGCTCGGATTGACTTGGAGATCGTCGAGCTAGATCGACGATCTTCCGATCTCCATCCAAAATACATGCTAATAAAAAATTTTTGCATTCAAAATCTCTTTGGAATGGATCATATTCCTGAAATGTGTTAATTATAATAACTCAATGAATGCATCTTCTGATGAATAGGTGGGTAGATGCATCATTAAATGTATCTCCAGAAGATTGGTGATGAAGAAAAATCAACTTCATAATAGAAAAATGTAAATCCATTTTTATAAAATTCCTGACTTTGCTACTAATTGAACACAATATTGTTCCTTAAATCGTGGTAAACATGGAAAAAAGTACACTCTGACTTACTTTATGACAATCTCAATATTTAATCTTAATATTATAATAATTATGATCTCAATATTGTTTCATGAGTAAAATTATAAGTATTTTAAATGTTATGTCCAAGATTGTTGAGCGCGTGGTTGTTGACAAGATTACTCCTTTGTTGTCTCCTCTTATTATCCCGGAACAACATGGTTTCATGTCAATGAAGTCTACTACTACGAATTTGGCTGCTTTCTGTAATTACACCGCCATTGCGCTGGAGAATAACTCACAAGTTGATGTTATTTACACTGATTTCAGTAAAGCGTTTGATACTGTATCTCACAGCGTTCTTCTATCTAAGTTGAGTAACTTTGGAATATCTGGTAATCTGAAACTTTGGTTCCAGAGTTACTTAACTGATCGGGTGCAGATGGTAAAAGTTTGGAACTGTTTTTCTGAACCGATTATACCTTCTTCGGGAGTGCCCCAGGGATCCCACCTTGATCCACTTTTATTTTTGCTATTCATAAATGACATTGGGCAGGTTCTCAATGATTGTGATTTCCTGGTATTTGCTGATGATCTAAAAATCTTCAAGAACATAAAATGTCTTGCGGATGTTCATCACTCACAGTCAGTATTATCGAGATTAGATTCTTGATGCACCCGTAATTTTCTGCATCTGAACTTAGAAAAATGCTGCGTAATGAGAATCTCGCGGTCAAGGAATCCTCTCATATTCTCCTACAAGATTGCAAATGTTACATTGAATACTGTTAAATCTTATGTTGATCTTGGTGTAACTATAAATGATGAATTGGATTTTTCTGAGCATTCTGTGAAAGCTTGTGGTACTGCGCTGAGAAATCTCGGCTTCGTCAAAAGATTTTCTAGTGATTTCAAAGATGTTAGGTCATTCAAAAGTACTATATTCCTCTTTAATTAGACCCCATCTTGAATATGCGTCCCCTATCTGGTCTCCGTACTTGAAAAAGGATATTAGAATGATTGAGAGTGTGCAACACAAGTTTTTACGCTTTGCTGCTTTTAGAATAAGCTGCCCTATGAGATATTCTGACCATGATTACTCCAGAATTCTTCACAGAATGAATTTAACTACCCTCGAAGAGCGGAGACAAATGAATGATCTCCTATTTTTTTTTAAATTGATTAATGGTTTTCTTGATTGCGAGTCATTGCTGAGTAAAGTTAATTTTAACATCTCCGGTAGACCAGTTAGGAGAGCGCTTTTATTTAGACCTGTACAATTTAAATCTAGATTTGGAAATTATGATCCGATTTCTCGCATTTGTGAATTAGCAAATAATTTCGATCGGTCGATGGAATTGTTTGGTGTTTCCTTGAATCGGTTTAAACTGTCGGTTAATGCATGACCATATTGTAATTGTATTTTATGCGTCTTTGGACGCTGTCTTGTATTGACTCTGTATTTACTTTTTATATCAAAGGGTGCTAACCCGTGTATTGCAATAAAAAAAAATAAATAAAAAAAAATCAAGTAGTTTGTCATCACATGTTTTTTCTGTTTCCTCGCCTGAAGGGAAATTTCCTCAATCACGATCTAGCTCGTCGATCTCATAGTTCTGGCTCAGCTCGAAACTCGGATCGACTGAAATTCTTCCAGCTCTGCTCGAAGATCGGATCGTACAGAATTATTAAGGTTGGCTCGAGGATTGGCTGGAAATTTCGAGCGACAACACTATGTGTAATAGCCCAAGTAACACCAATGTGCGTAAAATATTCTCCGAACGTTCCTAGAATATTTAAACGTCCTGCAAACATTCTCAGAACGTTTGACGAAGATTGTGTGTTACTAGGAAGATGTCATTGACAAAACTTTTTCAAGATGTTTTAGATGTCTTTCTAGAAATACCTTGAAGACATGTTTATGATTTTTCTTAAAGATGTCTGAAAGGTATCATTTCGATATATCTTGAAGATATCTCTTTTGTGACGTCGTTTAGATATCTAAAAAACATCTTTTTGATGCATCTAAAAGATGCCCTCTTGAAGATATCTTGTAGATGTCTTCAAGACCTTTGGTGTTTGTTGGGATGCAACACCAAAAAATACTTTTTTTGGATTCTCATATGAAATTATTGAAAATCTTTCGTGAGATTTCTTTGAAATATCCTTTCCACATGAAAACTCACATGAATTTGAATCTGATTCTGAATCAATTAACCAGTACATTTCCAATTAGATCGGTCATCAGTTCGATGTCTTACCAAAATTCTCAGATTTCGCGATAAACAATTACAACCCTGATCAGATAAAAGGAAGGAAAATTATCCCACAAATTGAATACAATCCCACAGGAAGAGGATTTTGAAACGAGTGATTCCCATGAAGGTGGCAGTAATAAAAGATGCTAACTTTAATAATTACATCGCACTTGTGGGAACCGAGGGTTCTTTCTTCGTATTGTCCATCGTATCCGGTCTGAGAATAAGTATCCGTAACAGAAGCACATACTGCGTGTACATTCAATTCTTAATCACCATTCAACGTCATACAATAACACAAAGGAATGAAAATAGGAAACTGATTAGAAATAAGAAACTGTTACTTTATTATTTATTTTCGTTTTGTTTTATATTGCAACATAAAATTTGTACAAATAATAATTCATAATAATGTCGTAACTATAATAGACAATAATTAATATATAAATTTGATGTGTTTTTTTTTGTCTGGTGTATGTGTAGGCATAGGGCTCGCGTGTATGTATATTATGTACAAATTATGAGATTCGAAATTTCCATTTTCTTTTTATTTTCTCATATATAATATGTATAACTTCCCCTCTCCGGGAATTCGATATCTATACGGAAGTGATGCGAATGTATAAAGAATTTTCTTGTGGGCTATCAAGATGTTTAAGTTGGAATAGTTTTGAGTAGTTTCAATTCGTTCCTGATATGCATGATCAGGTTATTACTGTTCTTTCTTCTTTCTTCCTCTTTCCTTCATGTATGAAACAGAACCATGTGTGTGTTTTTTTTTATGTGTTATTGTTGTTGCTGTTGTTGTTACTGTTTTTTTCTCTTATTCAAGAAAACGCGCATATGAATTCGTTCTCATTATTACTTCGTTATTAAATACATACATATAAGATTCTTAGTTGTGTAATAACGTTGGCTTTCATTCTATACACGCTTTTCAAGCCCATTTCTTTCTTTCATTCTTTCTTTTATTCACTCGTCCATAGTACAGATATATTTGTATTTATGTATATATGTACACAAAACTTTTCGCACATTTGTTTTTTTCTTTTATTTTATATATTTTTATACAAGACTCTCTCGCAGCAGGGGCGAAGGTTGATTGGACACGATCGTGCTCGGCGCTTGTTAAATTTAATAACCCAATGCTTGAGTATATTATACATATTCTCGTTTCCTTTTCACCTCTCTTTCATCTAGGATAATCCATTATGCAAAAATATTTCAACTATCTCCTTCTTTTCTTTTTGTATTTACTTTTTGTTTTCTTTACAAGTCTCTTTCTTTTCACTCTTATCTTTTCATTCCTCTCTCACATTACATATAGAATTAATTGTTCACTATTGGTCGTGGAATATTACGACAAATAAGAAAATTGAAGATAACGCGTGGCGTATGGCATCTATCATCATTTTTACCGAATTATATTTTCCGGTGTTTAGCATTTTCTTCAATTATCGTTTGTCTATGGATATAGTTTCTCCGATATCACTTCGGTATTCTTAACACAGTCGAATCGCTAAGATCGATTATTATCAAAGAGTGAACAATTCGCATCCCCGTCTCCAGATAAACGTGATACCAAAAAAAAAGAACAAGAAACTAGTTCTGTAAGGTTGAACTACAGAATCAGTCTTCGAAATTGGAATCGTACAAATTATTTTAGAAAATTATCAAATCAGTCTTGAAGAAATTTAATTTCCAACGGGAGTGAGAATGAACAAAGAAAAAATGATAGAGACGCGAATTGTTTACCAAGTTGAACAGATGTTGGACACTTTTTCTCGAAAAAATAAATATCAAATTCATTTTCGTGAATAAAAAAAATACTTTTACAGAATAACAAGGATCCTCAAATGCTATACATTTTAGGAAGAGATATTCTAAATTCATTGCAGCGAATGAAATGCTTTTTAATGAAAATTCCTCCCAATAATAACCTATCGATTCTTCAACCTCGAACCAACAAAAAAAAGTTTAGAAGAATGCAATTGAAATCGAGTTATATAGATCGTATGACAATAGAGAATTTCAAGAAGAATATTTTCATTAAAATTTAACAACCTGAAAATGTATTTATACAGATTAACGAGCGCCGACAGCGAACGTTTGGATTCACCAATAATCCTTGCATAGCGTGCTTCGAATGAAAATTACATTGAGCGTAGAAACATATTCAAATTTTCCACTTTTGATTCCCTACGTACATATATATTCATATTAATCTCTACACGTATCATGTGCATATCCATATATATATATTTGTATACCTATACATAAATATATTTATATTTCGAATAAATATATATTAATAAGTATACATTTATATATACACATTTTTTGTTCCTTATTCTCGATAATAGGATGCATGTGCGTGAGAATCAGATGATTGGGAAATTTTTTTTCACGATTCCGTATAACGATAAGCGTACATTCATTGAGTTGAATTGATGAAAATTGATAATCCAAGTCCCCCATTTTCCACGATTTATATTACAAAAATAATATCTGGAGAAAATAATTCATTCAGGATTACACAAAAACAGGAACTTGATTTCTTGGTAGAAAATTGGATTTTCTTTGTTGATACAACAGTTGATTTCTATGAAAAATAATATATTTGCATAACATTTCGAATGTTTTTACGTTTCCAAGATAGAAATCGATGAATAGGAACTGTTTGATGATAATTTTGCATCTTCACACGATATATCCTTTTGATTCCAAGGGGAATAAAAAAAATTGTACAATCAAATCAATGATGATTCTCCTCCCTGCAATTCAATCATTACCAAACAAACTCTCTTTCTCTCAATGACCACTCTACAACGCTTAATGAATCGTAGCGTATATATGGAATCATGAAAAACAACAACGGGGAAAACAGAAACGTTCAAATGATTCGCTAGAAATTCGATAAATCGATGATTATTACGTTACGAGCAAAATGAGATCACAAAAGTATATAAAAAAAAAACGAGCGAACTCCGCTTTGAGGCCTCGCCCACGAATCTCTCGTTAAATTCAGTTCAACGACAGATTAAAAAAAAAAAAACAACGTGTTTCGGCTATATTTCTCGCACAAATGTAAAAAAGATAAAAAAAAAAAAGATAAAAAATTCAACAACCAGCGTCCATTTCGTACGCACTTTGCGTACAACTATGAAACAATATAACATGCTGGGAAAAAAACGCGCAACAAAAAAAAAGATTATTTTATACATTAATTTTTATAATTAAAATCCTCGTGCTGAAATTGTAAGGACTTTCGAAGTGCGCCGTGGTCGCTCGAGATTCCGTGCTGTCGTTAGAAGGAGCACAGAATTTCATGCGAATTCGAATAGCCCGAGTATCTGGATTAGATATTTAAGAGAACACATTGAGTCTTATTAACATTAAGTACCTTAATTACCAAGCTCACATTCTAATATTTACAGCTTCTTATCTCATACACATTTCATACACATTTCTCATCCACTCCCTTAATATAAATTTATATAATTTAATGATAAGAACGGATGAGTTCAAAGCTTATTTCAATTTCAGCTCGAGGCGTATTCTTTTTTGTGTTCTCCTCTTTTGATAGAGCGTGAATAAAATTTGTTATCTAACAAGGTAGATCACGTCACATCGTCACATCGATAAATATATACCTCTTTTTCAATCACGCCTGGACAATATATGTATACATATATATTTAATCACAATCATTCAAGTTGATGACCACTATCACGCTCATGATATAAAAGTATAAAATACATAAAAACTCGACACAATTGACAAATTTTTGTTGTTGTTGTTGTTGTTCACAAACCAACTTTGTTTGAAAACCAAAATGGATTCTGAATATTCCATTTTTTCCGAATGAATTTGGCACAAGTCTCAAGTTATATACAGAATTCACAGAATCCAACGAAAGAATTACAATGGATTTGCCCGGGAGATATAAAGATATATATTTAGAAAAATTAATAAGAAACGACGTGAGTTTCCCCATCGACTTACAGAATCGCGACGTAAAAGGCCTTGGAAACTTTGTGAAATGTTTGAAGAACAGGAGGTTTCTCATGCGATGCGCTCACTTCGTTTGCAGAGACAAACTTAATTAATTAGAAAGTGCGCACGTGTGTGTTCACTTGTATGAGTGGTACTGCTTCCTAACGAAGGTAAGTACGGAAACCGCGTTCGTTCTCGGGGAAAATATCAATCCTCTAATCTCAAAATTGGAATTTCTTTGCTATAAAGCGTTAATTTTATGAACAACGACAATAAATATCAATTGATCGAGTTACACGATTCGTTATTAGACATATATCCATCGCATCGTCATTGACTAAAAAATATGTTAAAAATACTTTAAGTATCGACAGTCTGCCGTAACGGTGATGGCAGTCTTTTGTGTTGCACATTCTTTGTTAAACGTCCGCCTTTTCACAACTCTAAAAACAAAAAAGAACAAGGAAAAACAAAAACACTGTTCGACGTTGTGATATTTTCTCTCTTCTCGCACTCGCTCATTCATTCCCTCAGTCAAACTTTGACGCACCCACTCCCTCCCACTCGTTCAACGATAGGTATATGGCCTCTTGTGGCGTCATCGTGTCGTCTTCGTCAAGCCAATATTCGCGATATACTGTCTTTTGTACACACGTGTTGTCATTCTCCATGCTTGTATTGCTTGTAGAAACTTATTATTTTCCATCTTATGGAAAATTCTCACAACTGTTCCGACAGAATAATAACACGAAGCGTTTGGATATTATCGTTGTGCAAGATTTTATTGTTTGGTGATTTGAAGGATACCCGGGCTTCTTCCACACTTTCGACGGCACTGTGTTCGCAACCCTCCGCCTCGGCTCTCTCTCCTTCGGGTACTTTGGGGTCGGTTTGTTCCTGGCTCCCCGCAGTCCCCGGAGTACTTTCTCCCGAATTCGGGAGTTCGGTTCCTATAGAATGATTAGAGATATCTTTCGTTGTTGTGCTTGCCGTTGTAGTAGTTGTTGTTATCGTTGGGGACGATATCGAGGTCGCCGTAGGATTAGTGGATATATTCAAGGATCCGAAAAAGTGTCTTTTCTTACTACTTTCCGACAACGAAGAGCTTTCGATAGGTATGAATTTAGAGCCTTTGGACGCGAAGTGTACACGATTCCGTATGTTTCGACCCAAGGTTTGCGTTGACAATTCATTGAAGTTGCCCGACGGTCCTTGAAGTCTAGAGTGAAAGATGGGCGATGTGGACGAAGGTCTGTTGATTTGAGTCAAGGTTAACCCAGATGTGTTTTGCTGACTATCGGTGGTCACACTTTGGATTTTACTCGTAGCGATACGTTGCAGTTCAGCCTCGTTCAACGAACATCGCGATTCGGCCAAAGATCGACGACGAGTCAGCTGACTTTCCAAATCACTCGGTGATCTATTTGGTCTGGGACTGAGACTCATCGGTTGCCTCTCCTCCGTGAGTTCCGCGCCAGTCAATTGCCTTTCCGCTATGGAATTCGTTCTGGATTCATCGTCGTTGGATACGGCCGCGGGATCGTCGTCGGGATTCCTCTGGGTCTGCTGTTGTTGATCAGGCACTTCGGGTACAGCCTCTAGGAGTCCAGATCGATCGATTCGCCGCGATAGAGTTCCCACCACGCTCTCCGCTCCCGTCAAATGACGGGGACGACATCTACCAGCGGGTTCCATTTCTGGAATTTCTAATAAACCCGATCGGTCGACACGACGTACGGACGTTTTGCAGGATGCCCCATCTACATCGCCCAGATCGGTTGGAACCAAGGGCACGTTGGGGTGGCCGCTCATCTTCCAAGCGTAATAATCTGGATTAACTGGGGGATTCGTTGGCAATAGGATCGGCCCCACCGGCTCTCCAGGATATACTTCGCGAACTGGACGATTCAAAGTTCCAACGCGACTCGGCGTTGATGCTCCCAAAGAAGCGGGAGCAGGTGTATCGTTCGACGATGGATTTTCGATAACTATTTCCATGTGATGGTGATGGAGATGATGATGATGTTGACGATGATGCGGCATCGCTGGCGGTGAAGGCTGATGGAGGAGAGGGGCCTTCTGCTATAGCCAAGTGGTTCGCGATTTTCCGGCTCGCGAGCCGGTAGGCAGGTCTCAGACGATTATTTCTCTTATGATTCTACGACCCCGGCTGTTGGGGGTGGAGTAACCGGATTCCAAACTCTCGTCGTACGATAAACTCACTTGCTGTGGTGGTTTCGTGTCTTCGTCGTAGTTCTCTTGATAGGGAAGCCCTGACACGTCGTACGGTGAATCTAAAAACAGAAAAAAAACACATGACGTTACAACATATTTTTCCTGTGCGTACATGAACAGAATTTCTCACTTTCCGATGTTTCTCAAGTTTGACTCGCTCATTGAGCCGAATTATTAATATTCAAGTGTTAAAGATTCGATATCTTGTGATAAATTCTTCGAACGCTCTTTCCAGTTCTAAAGAGTTAATTGGAGAAGGTAAATAACGATGATTCATCAGATTTTGTGAATTTGAATTTTCGTTTTGTTTCACGAGAGACATCATTTCCCGTTGGTAATTATAATATTCGCTTTGCGATGCAAGATAAATGAAACGAGAATATACTACTAACCAGCATGTTTTTGAGATTTGACGACAGTAGGGAAAGGCTCGGAGCAAAATTGTTGGCGACTGAGGTTATGGCTCTCTCTGTAATCTTCTCGTTGAGGTAGATAATGAGGATGCGCTGGATAATCAGATTCTGTGGTTGCATAGCCTCCCAAATCGTAGGGTTGATTGACGCCATTCGCCGCTGCTGACTTCATTTGCCATATGGAGTCTTGAGAATTCACCGATCCGCCGTTGTTCGAATTGGAATAGCTATTGTCCATGTAACCCATATTAACACCTATCGATCGAACAAAGAAACATGCGTCAAACGAATGTCATTTACAATCCTCCCAACTTTGTTAGTTAAATTTGATTCTTATAATTAATGTTAGTAATAGTAAACGTAATTACCATTCTCACCATTGATGTTATGATTGGGTTGATGATACCCGTAACCCGATTGAGCGTACGCAGGAGTTTTAGAATCTTCCAAGGCTAAAGCGTGATCCAAGCTATGTTCGAGAGCCTTGTTCTCGGCGTAATAAGGTGGCGGTGCTTGAGTTTGTTGACCGTTTCCAGTGACTAGGCTCGGTCGGACCCTGCACATTAAAAAGAATGCACTTGACGTTAACTCACGAGAGTACTTCTTACCAAGAAAGAAGCCTTGACTCGACAAATGCCCTCGATGCTCTGGATTTTTCTCAGAATCGTTCGGAAGAGAGATAAAAGAGCAAATGATCTTCAAGTTTTAATCAATAATATTTCGAAGCGCATGTGTAATTTAAAAGAAAGAACGAAATATTCTCTCGATATTGAAAGAGATTTTATTTGCAACTTCTCTTTTTTACGATCAAACAGAGTACTTTCTTCTTTTACGATTATCTTCCGATCTCTCTCTCTCTCTCTCTCTCTCTCTCTCTCTCTCTCTCTCTCTCTCTCTTCCTCGTCAAGGTAATGTTAAATCGTAAATATAACTATGGTTCTGGAAACCTTTCGCGAAAGGGCTGACGGTTATGATTGCGAAAGAGATTTGGAATACCTGACTCAACAAATGACGTAAGACCCGCGTACACGATTTGAAATCTTGAAAAAGCCAATCAATTTTAAGTATGAAATATCGTTATAAAATCGATCATCGCGAGGGTGAGAAAAAGCGAAACGAAAGCAGTATCTCATCCTTCTATCATCGTTCGCTGGTTACGTAAATTGCTCTCGCGAACGAAGGTGAAATGTGTAGAGAGCAGCATAGGTTTTTTTTTGAGAAAAATGAGCAGACAACTTTCTGCCTTACATTTTTCTTTAAAATCTCATCCACACAAGAGACTCTACGGAAAGTTATCTTCTAGACAAGATTTCCATTTCACGCTTTGGAAGTCTCAACGGCTCACGAGAGCGCACAAGGCTATGTGTACGTCACATGAGTATAATAAATGTATGAGAGGACGGGACAAATAAATGGGTGTTGATCGATATGTTTGTTCGATAACTACGATTACTCACGTATTCGAATCCATCTCATAATCTTTGGCCTTGGCTGCGTGTTTCCTTCGACAACGGCAGAAAAGTAGAAGGAGCGCGGCAAATAACAGGAATACTGCTCCGCTGACTATTAATGCTATGAGAGTGGGTGTCGCCAATGCTCCAGCTTGAGCGATATAGGAAGGTCCAACTGCGTTAGAAGAAGCAAAATTCATTTTCATGAGATTCATTTTTTCTCGTGGATTATTTATTTCATGTACAAATTGCAATTGATAATAACTTACTTTCAGCTTCGACGTAATCTCCACATTTCTGTCGATCGGATTTGAGGCACAATCTGACTTTGATTCTCGGTTCGGTGTCCAAAGCTTCGAGATCCTCCAATATACCTTCCCTCTGAGTGGGTGCGCTGCCAAGTACTTCGAGCGGCCATTCGTCGACTATTCTCCATTGATCGTCGGAACCAGTGTCGGATCTCTCGATGGAAGCGACCAACGCCAAGCAAGTAGCTCCCACGTTGATGGCTAAAGTACCACTTTCGGGATCGTAGCTGACTCGTAAGGGAGTAGGAATTTTAGCAACCGCGGTGACCGCTGTCACTTCATCGGAATAATCTGAATGATTTTTTGTATTATAAACTTTGACTTTGAAAGTATAAGTTGTGTGTTGTTCCAGACCGGTTATGTTGCAAGGATTGGAACGTCGACAATCCAATTCGAGCCATTGTCCGTTCTGCTGTCCTCTCGGGGAAACGCAATCCGAAGCCATCGAATCTTCACCACCCGCGACTCTTCTGTAAGACACGAAATATTTCGTGATCGGCAATCCACCGTTGAATCCCAATTCCCATAGCAAAGCGACGTGAGTAGGACCTATGTCCATCGCAGTTATGTTCGTGGGTCTCTCAGGAGCTCCTTTGGGTTGCAATTTTATCGTGGTTGTGATGCTACCTTGAGCGTTAGCTGCCCGACAAGTGTAATCGCCGTAATCGGATTCTTTGATATTGGTCATTCTCAAAACAGAGGTATATACATCGTAATTATCACTGGTCGTGGTTATCTCGTAATGACCGTCGCTGGAGGAGCCTTGCAGAGTCGCCGCGTTGGTACCAAAACTCCATTGGAATTCTGGTTTTGGCCAAGCTTGAACCTTGCAAGCCACTTCAGCGGTTTCTCGCACATTGTAAGCTACTTTGCCGTGTTGATGAAGAGCTATGGGTTCGTGTTCGACTTTCAACATCATCGTGGATTCCACCTTCTTCACTTCATTCATAAAAACGCAAGTATATTTGCCCCGATCGCTGGCCATAATCTCATCCGTCTGCGGCCGCGCGTGTCCCAGAAAGCTTAACGTCGAATTAACTGTAATGACATTTCCGTGTCCTTCGCTCGCGGTACTGGTCACTTTATATAATCTTTCATCGGCTGTCAATTCTTGATCGTCTTTCAACCAACGGACGGTAGGTCTGGGCTTACCTTGAGCTACGCAGGAAACTTGGAAAGAAGATTCGCCAACCCTACGGGAATAATTATCAATGATATACAACGATATTCAATATTGTAGAATAGTGCGGATAATGTTCGGATAATGAGTATTTGAACAATGGAAATTACATTGTGCCCTATTAATCAAACCACGATGCACAAAACACTATCATACAAATCTCTCGTATTGCTTTTCTCCTCCATCCTATACCTGATATTCTCTAATGATTCTGTGGGTTTGTGGCTTACTTTAATCGATGAACACTTTAGAAATTAATCATATAATATCCAATTATTTCCTCTTGTGAGTTTGTTTCATTCATAACGCTGATATTTTCTCTCTCAAGACCTTCGAGGTTCATGAATTCTACATTGAAACTATGTATCCATCGATACTAATTGAATACGTCAAGCTACTCGGGGAATTATCATGATACATCTAATTGATTTGATTGCAAAGAAATGATTCCACGTCACGATGCGTGAATACATAATAAAACTTCCAATCAATGATTCAAAAACTCGGTCATTACAAATGCAAAATCATCGTGTGTGGTTTTTTTTTCTTTTTCATTCAAAAAATATTCACATTTTCTTAAAAGACGTATTCAGATTCTCGTACTCGACAATGACAATTTTTTACATATACTACTTTACTGATTTTCATGATTTTTCAAAATGATCGTGATTTGTTGCTTTTTCGCTGTACCAGATTGTGAGAAAAATATTGTCGGGTATTTATTAAAATGAAGGTACGAGAGAAAATAAAAAAAAAATGGGACAACGTCGAAATCTGGGACAAGTAGACGTTGAAAGAACATTGGGTCGCTGAAAAATCATTTTAGAAATTCAAACCAATGACTTCAATGAACAGGATTTTCATTATATATCGAAGAACTGTACAATCATTGAATTGTTATCGTACTTCACAAACTCACAAGAGAATATCTCATCCCGATATTCAATTCCCGAGGAGGGAGATAATAATGTGATCATTCGTCTTTTGTTTTTCATATACTTGTCTACTTCGACATCGCAAATTCAATTGGCTCGCGTTTATGGAATGCTGATTCTATTATGATTGAATTGAAAAGACTCAAGAACAATACGTATATCTTCCTTGAAGTATCTATAATACGCACTTCTAAGCCAATTTTACGAGAGAAAATTCATTCTGCTTCATTCTGATTAGAAATGGTTTTATAAAATAGAGATTTCAATGTTTCAATTGAATCGACCTTTTCTTTTATCCGATTCTATAGATTTTGATAGAAAATTGTAAACAGTTTTTAAACTCACTTTCTCGTGACATGAGGTTGCAGTTTGGTCAATATCTTAGGAGGTTGATGGACGGTTAGATTAACGGAAGCTGCTTCTCCATTTCCAATCTCGTTCATGGCGTGACACTTGTAAGTGCCCTCACTGCCAAGATGAACCGAGTCGATTTCGTATCTGGGTCCGGAATTCTCGGCGGGCATCAAGATGGTGCCACCTTCGCCCTCTTTCCACCATTTGTATTGAGGTTCGGGGTATCCGGCTGGACTGGCCATGCAGGTGAGAATCACTCTGGAACCCTCAACGGCAACCGGAGAATCCGGGGTGACTCTCGCTGGTCCTGGTTTGTGTCTAACGCGAATGGTGACTCGACCCAAAGCCGAATGATTTTTACGTTCACCGTTGGTAGGGTAAATTGTGTTGACAGCGCGACAGGTATAATTACCCGCGTGATCGGCTGTAACCCGAGTCAATCTCAGGATAGAACCGTTTTGTCGGAATTCGGGTCGTCCTTCGCGGAGCCATTCTATTATGGATGGTTTTGGATTGGCTGTGACGTTACAATGAACTGTGATGGTATCTTCAACTTCGGCAATTCTCACGCTATCTCCTTCGATCGTTACGGTAGGTGGATAAAGAACGTCCAGCACCAATGAACTCTCACCCCGTTTGCCAAGACCATTATCCGCTTGGCAAGTATATGTACCGGCATCTTGTAGGGTGACCTTTGATATTCTATGCTCGAAGGTTGTCGCTATGAAACTGCCATCCCGCCACCATCGAACCATACCGACTACCGGTTTCGAATCCACGTGACATTCCAACGTGGCTGTCCCATTTGCTTCGACTTTAAGAGGATTCTCCGGGCCCACGGTTACTCGCGGAAAATAATTGACATCCAACGTGACGCTCGCGTTTAACGTGTCCCCCTCGCGCATAGCACGATTCCTCACGACGCAACGAAAGATCGCACGATCGTCTTCTTTGGTCGGTTGAACGGTCAACGTTCGACCCGAGTGCAAGAGCGTCGTATTGTTGCCGCGATACCATCTCACCTCCGGTTCAGGGCTTCCTCCGTTAGTGTTACATTGAAGTTCTAATTTTTGACCTTCCGTGGCGGGGGCCGAGGCAGGGGATATCGTTGGGGGTCCAGGTGCTCTCAACACGGTCAGGGTAATATACTTTCGATGTAAATCCAATCCACTGCTAACCGCTTTAACGCGGCACTCATATTTTCCATTATCTTGCTCGTAGGATACGTTGAGGATTTGCAAATCGTAACGTCCCTCCTCGAGATTCATAAAAACTTTATAATTCGGAGACAACGCTCTATTCTCGATAGCCGCGTTGTCGTGATTGTTGTTCGTATGTGTCAACCAAAAGCACGTGACGTTCTCTCGAGGCGGGGCAAATCGACATTGCAGCAGCACCGACGAACCCTCGTGCGTATCCATTTGTGTTTCTTCCAATCGGGCATGGGTCGACGCTGTAAAGAAAGGAAAACATTTTTTAAAATATTTGTAGACACTTTCATGGGAGTTCTGTATTTTAACAATCAATTTGAAACTCGAATGTAAATATGGAACGGTTGGCATTGTTTGAAAAGTATGACCCTGTTATATTGCTTCGACTTTTGCGTTGTACTGTGACCTGTGGGTACGTACCGGTGCAAGTCACGAGGAAGTTCTCTTGACGCGTTCGAGTTATGTACTCTATGCCATTACATAGCTATTTTCTAACCAAGTTAAACTTTTTCTCTCTTTTTCCACGTATCGAGTTGGCGCAGGTAAGTCAAACTGAAAACTCCTGTCTGTAGAAAAATATTACATTTTCTCCCATTCGAAACATGCTTCAATAGCACAACGAACATATATATATTTATATATATACATATTACAAATATCAATTCACTTTACAACTACGGTTCTGAGAATCAATGTGAGAAAAGAAGAGGATATCAACCGCACGTGTTTATGTGATATCTTGCAGATCACCGCATAGCGATCTATTTTTTCGCATACAGGAAAGTTGAATCGAACTCTTGATATCCGTTTCATGTTTATACTCCAACGGATATAGTGGTGATTAGTCTATAAAAGAGAGAAAGAAAATATACACGTACGGATTTACATTTGGTATGTATCTATCATCACATCTTTGCTTGTATCGAGTATCGTGAAATCGAGACTGCGCTTCAGATGTGAAGAAGGAGATTAACTTTCACGAGATCCGCTGGAGTAGATCACTACATTCGTTTCAACGTCGGATCATCTTCAAATACTTTTGAGGAATCGATAGTCTTCGGATTTATAAATTTTTATATGATTTTACTTTGCTAGATTCGATGAAATCGAGTTCTCAAATTTAGCAGTTTCTAATCCTTCTTACCAAGATATATATTTCGAATTTCACGGAATTCGTATTTTTCATTTTCCTGAGTGCTACGCTGTTGTACGTTAACTAAGAATGTATGATAAATGTATTGAATCACATTGATTATATGGTACAGTGATTCGATTAGATCGAATCCTCCGCTTCACGTGTACATAGAGGAAAAACGTATAGGTTGTAGAAATATGGAGAGCTTTTACCAAAATCAAAAGTGTTCCTCGCGTAATGTGAGAAGCTTTTGAAACGCGGAACCAGAGGAAAATATGTTTCCAATCCGTTTTTTCACGAGAGCGTTTCATGAAAATTGCAACACATCTCTTCTACTCACAATATATTAATTGAAATATGGATGGATGTATCTTCCATAGTCTTTCTCGCGGATCCAACCATTTTTTATGGCATAAAATTCTGAAAATTTCATACCTATTTCTTTTCTGGATATTCAAACTTTCAATACATAGAGATTTGATAGAGTGCAGTTAAGAGATAACATGATATTCATAATGTTCAGGCGATAAATCTGAACGTAGGAAACCTATTAAGGAAATTGAAATATAAAAAATCCGGAATGGATACAACGCACACGAAACGAAATTTATGTTCGTTGAAATATTGAAGTTATAAACAAGAGTTCCGATCCTCACACGGTTATAGACGAGGCACCGTTTGAAACGTATTGGGATCTCGGTGATCATGGAATATGTGGATTCTTTCGTAACGGAAAAGAAGAAAAAGACAAAGGAGAGAGAGCCAACTGAAGAACTACGAGTTTCTACTCACTTCACACGTGAGCGCATAAACTGGCTGACTGGAGTCGAGTGAAAAAGCGATATTGGGAAATGGTTGGTCGTTGGAGGAGCAGGAGCAGGAGCGGCACGAGCAGCAGCAGCAGCAGCAGCAGCAACAGCAGCCATCGCTGGAGAAAAAAGAAGACAAGGAATGTTTTCTTGGAAGGGAGAAGTGAGAGGATAAAGACAGCCAACCGTGGAGAGGGAAAAGATCTCTCCCTTGATGTCGACGTTGACGTTTAGCTAGTCAAACTGGGGGTTTTACCGTTACGTGACCCCCCGATGACGACCCACATTCGAGAAAGAGACACCCGAGTCTCTCGAGACACGCGCACATGTACGTACATGTGCATCCGTGTATACCGCCGTGGCCGTTCGATCTACGAAATATACGGTACTACTGAATAACAACGTTCATTTGAAAGATACAACGGTACGTACGAGGTTTTGCGTACGCACTTTTTATGTATCCCCATAATTCGAGGAACAAACAACAACATCTTTTCTTTCGTTCGTATTATCTTATCTTCCTTCCCAGAGTGACTTTCTTTGAAAAATATGTAGAAGTCATGAAAATTCTTCTTCGAATCCCGATAACGATACTTCGGTGACAATTTAATTACGGTAGCCAATTCCATGATAGTTTGAAAGATGATGAATTCGTTCGTACGTAACTATAACATCATAGCGTGCAGCAGCTGCTACAACGACCATTCCAACGACATTAATTCCAATGAAAAATGAAGAAAAATTGGATGCACAGAACGATAACGTGACCACCTGAGTGAACACAGTTTATCCAACGTAGAACAACGCTTTTATGTTCAACCAATAGAAAAAAATTCACGTTTAATTATATAATTTCATAAAAAACAGCAATTCATCTTTCTTCCTCTGCTTACAATTTCTATCGAGTAGTTTTCGAATTTCAACCCAATATTACATCGGAGCGGATAATCTCGTTTATTCAACGCGCGCTAGGAAATTTCCTTAATATGCCTTTAGGCTGACTTTGAAATAACTTTAGACAATAATGAAACAAGAGGATTATAAGGTAGAAACGTGTTACAGTGGGTAGATGAATATTTTAATCCTCTGTATTGCGTATGAAGAAAATATCTGTATTAAGATAATATATCTTAAAATTTTTGGAAAACGAGGGATTAACATGACGAGTCGTGTTAGTGAATTCATTAGTTTGATCCCACTCGTTGTACAGATTTTTCATCATACTCCAGGGATCGGGGAGATAATTTATGCTCATCGAGTTCAACAAAGGCCAACCGTTTGCTCTCCACAATTAATCATTCACGCATCGAGAATCGTATCCTCGAGACTACTTGTAAAGATACGTACAATAATGTACAAACGTTTCGAGTCCGCACAATTGTATGAAATTCTCTCAAACGTATACAAGGTGTTTCAAAGTAGAGATACGCATTGGTGGGCATTCGTAAACAACACAAGGATCAAAAATGGCAGAATTTTAAAACGAATCGTATGATCGGGAATTCAATCGAGAAGCGATGTTTACAATCATGAAATACTGGGTCAAACAGTTTACTTTTTCAGCATGAAAATGCCGTTACCAAACACACGAAAGATATGAAACGTTCATTCCGAGTGCTCGTTATCGGGTTGGCATTATTCTTGTGGAAGACAGATGATACCAGCAGTCGTCTGACGTTTCTAGCATTTTATCGAAAGATAGTTAACATTTTTACATTCGGAGGGTAAGGAAAATGCATTATTCGACTACATTGTTGCTTCGAGTCAAGACTAATTCTATTCGACTGTCTCGATAGTGACCCATGTGGAAATAGCCAGAGTTGACAAATGGCGCGGTACTGGCAAAGTTGTATTTGCCAGACTCCAGCAGAAACAACTGTGCCCATTCAGAATCATTACCGTTTTCCAACTGGCGCCAAATGTTCGGAGTTTGGAATTGAAACTGTTTGGAGAATACCCAAACCGTACAGAAACGGAACCGTGTCAATACCGAATCATAGTTGGTTGGATGGTGAAGTGTGGAAAAAAAGACGATATGACACCAATATCGATGCAACGTTGTTCTAATACGGAATAGATAGTAGATAGGGATTCCACTGATCTTTGCAATAACATGGTTACTTTGATGAACAATACTGCGCCAGTATTGAGCCAGTAGTATTGTTAGTATTGGCATTCAATATGTTCGATAGATGATAATGTGCCAGTATCGATAGGACTCTGGCTGACTATGGAATCGGTAGTCAACTGACGTTAGAATCACGATCTTGGCAATTCACCTGTTGTAGTGAGCCGGAGTCTTGCCAGCATTTGGCCAGAGTTGGTATGATCATTCAATATGTTTGAAAGATAGCAATGTGCCAGTATTGATAAGCCTCTGACGTGATCACGAAATTGGTAGTCGACTGACGTTAAAATCACGATATCTTGGCAATTCGGCTGTTCTAGTGAGCCGAAATCACGCCAGCATTGAACCAGAGTTGTTATGTTTCATTCGAAATGTTTGAAAGATGGCAACGTGTCAGTATTCATAGGACTCTGACTGACTACGGAATCGGTAGTCGAATGACATTAAAATCACGATCTTAGCAACTTGGCTGTTGTAGTGAGCCGAAGTCGCGCCAGCATTCGGCCAGAGTTGATATCATCATTCAATATGTTCGAGAGACAACAATGTGCCAGCTTCGGTAGGACTTTATTCTACTACAGAATCTATGGTGAATTGTATGACTTCAATGGTCCCATTACAATAAATGGCAGTTTCAGTGATTTGTCGTCAACTCGGAGATCGGCTGATGTGATAGAGACTCAGTTTCTCACTCTCAGGACCCGGATTCAATCCTTCCTCAGTGAACTTTCTCCGATGACGATAATGAGAACAATGAATCATTTAGATTTTCAACGTTCAAATTTAATGTGCTTTTTTTTTTACTTGAAATATGATCACTTCTAGTAACTCCGGTTACCGGTACTGTGCCAGTACTGAGTCGGGTTTGAATTTCTACATAGAATGTTATCATTTCAACTCCTTTGCCAGTACTGGCAATCCAACTGGCCCCATAATGGTCGCTCCAGATTTGCCAGTACTGGCACCTCCGGCAACAGTATTGAGCCAATGTAGCGGTCCGTGTTTCCATTTCCATATGGGAATCTTCATACGCAAGGACAATTATAACAATCATATTTTCACCTGGAAAAGAAAAACAAAGATTTCCAAGAGGAGATGTTTTTCATATTCCGCATTCAATGGTTCTCAACGAGATGAATAAAACCCTCACCTAGAAGGAGGCTTCAGTGAGATTTTCACGCGGATAGTGCATACAAAGCGAGTGAAGTTTCTACTCGAGAAATCTTTATGAGCAACTTCATTACGGTCACACGAAAAATATGAGGGAGCCTCCCTTTCGTTCCTGCATCAACCCTGAAATATCTATGTCGGAATCTGACGGATTATGAAATGTATGATATGTGGATTTGTGATACATCGGTCCAGAGTTATACATCTTCGATGAGAGACGTCTTAAAGATTCTTTCTGTTAAAATTCAAAATAATTATAATTCGTTCCACATAAGATACGTGGAGGATGCTTACCACGAATTGCTACTATAATACAACTACTAACCGCTCCTGCATCGAACGATGCCGGTACGTGAATAAGTAAAGAGTATATGCATTACACTTTCTATTCGTGTCATGTGAAGTTGCAGTAAGTGGATTCTACTTCGTATACTTTGTGGAGACAAGTGTAGTATTGTATTTGAATCATCTCCGTTCTATTCCGCGCTTTCCATAGACACGCGTTCACCTACTTTACGAAATTCCCTCCTCCTCTGAGCACATTTCTTTCAAAATCAAATGATATGCATCCAAATGATTGTATTTGATATTCATGAAATTCAATTGATCATGAACGAGTATTGGTAATCGTTTTGCAAGCACGATGAAATATGGTAATGAGAGGAAAACGTTATTGCGACAGGTTCCATGGTATTTTAATGATATCCACGGGCGGAAGCGGAATACGTGTTTTCAGCATTAGGGAGAATGCTCACGAACGGATGAACGACGGTAGTTATTTACCCGCTAATAACTGATTTGATTTTTTTCTTTTAATAGTTGCGTACCATCGTTGCGCTTGTCCCGAGTGTAACACGCGATTTACACGAATGCGTGAATCATCTCTCGATGCGTGAGAAAGACTGAGATATTCATCATCAAGGAATTCAATTCTCTTGTATCTGATCCGAAGGGACGGAAACTTTCCATTTTATTCATGTTCTTTTCTTCTTCCTAGCTACAAAAATCGAATTAGGTTTTGAGTTCGAATTGTCTTTTTTCCTCATCTTCTGAATTTTCCTTGTTTTAATCCGATTCTTACCCACGATGACTCACTGGAAATTTAGAAAATTCTTTAGGATGACCTAGAATTTCATCAAGACCTGACAAGGTTATTCGAAACCTTATAGCGTACCGCGGAAGGACTCGTCTGGGATTGAATACGGATGACTTTAGTGAAAATGAATTCGTTATTCCAATTGAATATGCGTGAGTTGGGAGTTTTCTTCTCAAATTTTTATGAAAACTCTGTAAATTCAGCGCCAATAAAAATAAGAAGATTAAAGTGTCGCATGAATATGTGCGAGAATAAATTACACCTTGGAACAAAATGTAGAACATTAGACGGTGAACGGAGTGAGTACCATATTTCAATTATAGAAATGGGAACGAAGCGAGTCACACGATCACACGAATTACATGGCTGGAAATATAGTAATTTTTTAAAGAAACTAAAAATGTTTTTTAGTAGATATCGAACATTCAAGATTTTTTTTCAATTTTACTAATAACACGTGAAAAAGTATTGACTCGTAACAATAAATTTGTTGAGGAAGAATCCGCGAATAGTTTTAACTTCAGCTCCCCATATATCCAAATTGCACGATCCATATTCGATCAATTCTTCGATACCATAGCTGATAAATTCTGCGCAACCTGCCCATCCCCCAGTGGATCTCATTTTATTTCTTTAGATCTCGATTCTCCGATCTGAAGTTTTTCATTGATTTCTGATTGAGAGAAGGTTTTGATGGTAGTCGAGCGTGAAAATCTTTGCCAGGAAGCGAGCCAGAACGAGGTTAACTTAATCAGGGTTCATGATAAACATTCTTAGTCGGGCAATTTATGGTTGAATTTGTCTTGGCCAAACCACGTCCAACACTCGGATGACACAATTGAGATTTCAGTTCTTACACTCACGAAATACGATGCAACATCGTATTGTTTGAGCATGACAATCAACTTGAACCACCTCTAGTGTGTTCTCAATAATCATTAATAACTAAGAAAAATCGAAAGTCTGATGGAAAAAAATTGATGATTCATAAAACATCGTGGATCAATGAGTTTTGATGAAAAAAACAAAAATGAATAAAAATTTTTGTTGAAATTGAAAAGAATATTCGTGACTTTTAACAGAGGAAATATATTCACGTGGCTGCGGTATAAACTATGCTTCGTAAGTTACTTTCACTTGCAGTACATATTTTATAATCAGAAATATATTGAGAACAGGAAAAAGCATACACGTTCAGTTTATTGATTACCTTCTTTTTTCCTCAAACATTATAATACGTCAATCCATACCCGCGCACCCAACAAATATTCCAATGGATTCATTACGGCAACGATTGTTTACATGAACTGTATAAAATCATGCCACATGTTTTGAAATTTCTAAACGCACATGGTGTTTTATTACGAAATTTTGTCAATTGTTATAGAACTATCTAGATACTTTTTTTTATCGAACACTCGTTGTGAAACCGGTTTCGAATAGATAGAACATTTCAATATGATGAGAATCACTGGAACCGTTATGAGATTGCTTCAGTAATGTATTCCTGCAGCATTTAGAATGACCTAGTTCGTAGAGTAGGGTATAGTCATGCGTTTCCCTTTTCTCTTCTGAATCTCGAATCGAATAGGAATTTCTTACTTCATCGTGCTATTCGAATAATCCTTTATATCCGATGTACTAATTTTACGAGCGTATATTCAATAATTGTTGCAAGAAGTATGAAAATGTATCGCGAAGTTCTGAATAAAAGTTTAATAAGTCGAGACATATGCCCTAAAAGAAACCGGATAAAACAAAAGATTGGCATTGGTTGAAGAAAAGTGTATAGTTCCGATCAGATAAGGGAGAAACAAATTGGTTTCAAATGGAATTATATCCACCGGAGCGTATCATTGAAGTTTGGCACGAGTTCGATGCAAATCGATGAAAATTGGATTCCATTGAAATTATTTGTAGCCAAGAGTTTTTGTGAAAACTCTTCTACGTTAATTAACTCGATGACATCGATATATAATGCTAATATTTGAGAACATAAAATAGAGTTTTCTTTTGTTCGTAAAGGGATATTAAATCTCCTGCTTTTGAATTTCATTCGGATTCAATGTAAATCCTTTGTAAAGGCATCATTTTGAATAATTCATAACTCGAAGGAAGGAGCGACTGAACGACATTTCTTTTACATCGAAATTACCTTTGACGATCGAGTCATGAAGCTAATGATGAATACGAGAAGATGAGAAAGACACTCACTTCATTCTAGGATATTTTGCAAATATTGCAGATAATGATATTGGAATGAAGTGATTGAGTTTTGTCCAGTCAACGAAGTAAATTACCAGAGGAATTGATAAAACAACGAGAGCGATCGACGAATGATAGATGAAATGGATAACAAGATATACATATACGTTCATATAATAAGCATGAAATTAAAATCCCTACAGCGACGTGGATCAATAACATGAACGTGACATTGTGACATTGTGACGTGATATTAAAACACTTTTGCAACGTAACACTGCTGATAATAAACAATTAAATTTCTCAGTCAGAAACTGGAGCGAATGAAAAAGTAGTTAGAACGTGCTGTATACGCATCTTTTTCCTCTGATTCCCTCATTCCCATTTGGAACCCTTTTTAATTGACTTTCCATGTTCGTCACACTCATTCTCCTCAATTTCTCCCTTCTCATAGCATTCCTCATCGTCATCTCAATGTTCTCCAGTCTGAATTCAACACTCATTCTTCGTTCCCTCGTTGCAGCATCCTCTTCAAGAACCCTCTTTCTCTCTACCCCAAAATTTTTGTCCTCCGACTCATCTTAAGAACAACAGACAGCGAGATAACCTCGCATACATTCGTATCACTCCCTCCTCTTTCAAATTCTAATCCTTTTTACAGTCTCGCGTTCATGAAATAAAACAAATAAAAAAAAAAGATTTAATCACGCCACAAAGCACATCATCCCATCATTCTTCGATAATTTCATGTCAAACTTCCGCTAAGGTTCTTGAAAATTTACACACTTCGGAATTACGAGAAATACCAACAAACTCGTTTTTTTTTATTTTGTGAGATCACGACAACCACCGACCCTTGTCTCGGCATGAAAGGTTTTCCTTAGTTTGAAAGGAAATGAAGATAAATCAATGTATTCTCAAATATTCGAGAAGAAGATGAGATTTGACTCATTGGCTAGTATCATAAATGAGAGTACCATTCCACGGTTTAATCGATACGACCCTATTCAATGTCCATTAAGCGAAGAACGTCGATAAGAGCTGGGAAAGCGAAATGGAAAGAACGACATAAGTGGTCGTTGACGGTAACTTGGGTGCTTGGCACGCCGCATTGTATGTATATGTATACATATACATGCACGTTGCTATTTTTGAAGAGGTGAGGTGAACTCGACGAGACTTATTCGTTTCATATTACTCGTATCCAAGTGTACGATGATGTTACATATTAGCTACTATTCATACAAAACTCTTCTTTTCATTTATGATATCTTTTTTTTTTTAAGTATTTGAATGTCGACATACATTCCTTCTTCCACATTTTTGTCAATGCATCAGAATTAATACTCTCGGTTATCCTCAATCTTCTTAACAATTTTAAAACCTCAATTCCACTGATTGAAGAAGTTGTTTCACGTTTAAAGAATTCATAACATTATTTGAGATTTCACTTGAGAATCCCATCACTTCGTATTACGTTCAAATTAAACCATTCATTCTGAACTCTTCATTTGACGTGTGAAGAATAAGCGTTCAGAGTTTTTTGATCGCTCGATCCATGTATTCGAGACGAACTTCCCCCCTAGCGTGTATGAACTCAGGCCTACTCTGGCCCCACTCTGGCCCAGTCTTGGACCCATATTGGCAGTGTCAGGGTAGGCCCCATGGTACATACATGCTAGGGCCATATAAAAATTTTTAGGTTCCGCCAATGCTGGCAATAGAATATAGCTTGGCGCAATTTTGACAAGCAACAACAAGGCAGATTAACAACAAATATAATGTTGCACCTACCATTGATTCACAATTCCGCCAGGCTTGGCGCTTGCTAGGCTCATCCTTGGTCCAACATTGACCGAACGATAGATTCTATCGTTTGAATATAGCAACAAACTTTGGTCTTGTCTGGATAAAATCTAGTTTTCAATGTAACGCCGATCATTGGTGATAGCATGGCTCAATATTGGCATGCTTCTCAATTTTAACTTTTGTTGACTGAAATGCTGGCTAAGTTACCGACCGAGTGTTTCTCGCGATTAGGGAGAGATGTATACAAGGAATATATAAGACTCAAATAATTCTCTGGGAAAACAGTCAATCCTTCTTCGTTACAGGTTACATCAGAGGGCTCCTACCGCTGATCCATATTGTGTTTACTTCTCATGGTAAAGTTTAGCGACATAAAACACCGAGTTGTTTACAGATAAATGAGGAAAGCACTACAAGATTCCAAATAACATATATTGAAAATTGTGAAATGTCGCATACTTTTTATATATTTTTAGGTTAATTATTTTTTACAGTTCTATCATGGGCGCGACATTTATTGACAAATTTTTCTATTGTTTGCCAATGATGGTCTATTTCATTGCCATTTCTGCACCAATGATGCGGCTCCATTAGAAAAACAAATTAATGAATCATAAAATGATTTTATCATTTCAGTGTTGCGCCATGCTAGCGCCAATGGTAAATTTCTATTGGGACATCGCAAAATTATCAATTCAAAAGCAACAAGAAGAAGTAATTTAACTCAGATAAATGTTAGAATAATTCGAATGAAAACAATTCAAGGAACGAAGAAGTTATATCGATTGTTCCACACTCCAGGAAGAATTTGAATTAATCCCGTGAATTAGATTCTTCCTTTTTCTGATTTTTATTCGAAATCTTCAGGATTTCTACTCAAGTTACTGCACCAATTTAATCCGGACAACGTGGAGATAAAATTCATGGAAGACGTGTGCGATAGGTATATCATGGCAGAGATATAATTTTCTTCTTTTTTTTCTTTCATCAATTCGTATGAATTCAAAAGATTACATATAATAGTCTACGTGCCGCTAACGATGAGGAGAATCAGGAATATGATAAACAGAGTTGGTTCGACTATTTAGACACGTGCAATTCGATTAACAGCTGTTTCTACTCACATTTATTCATCATTATCATTCGACGATGATATTTTTTCATTTCCAAATCAATATTGACTTCAAGTTTTGTTCACATTTGATCTTTTTGATACGAATAATTCTTGAGTTTCGTAAGTATACTTACATATATATGTTTCGAAAAGAACAACATAAAAACATTATCCGATGAATAATAATATTATAAAATGATGAAAGAAATACATTTGTTTTTTATGTAGAAAACGTTCCATTTCGGTATTGTTGAAATGGAAACCAAAGTGATATTTTGAGACGTTTCATTGTAATTTTATCTTGAATGGAGCGGTAATTATGTGCTGTTCGAACAGAATTCAAAGTTCATTGACCGGTACGACAATGTAAATTTACGTCATCGAGCTGAATAAGACAGCTGTTCATTTTTGTTCCTCTATTTCATTATAATAGGTAATATTCGTGTACGTATGCGTGTGATACAACATGCCATGAATGTAGAATGTAGTACACCATTGAAATTGATATAATATACTTTCTAAGAAAACTACAAAATCAGTATAACTGTTTGAAAATGTGATCGGGTGAAAAAATGTGTCCTCTTTTTCTATTTTTAGGCTGATTTTGTCCTGATTGGTGAATGATGCGGATAAAAACAGTAATTTTTCATGATTTTAATCTGAATTTCTCCTCGATCACTTCCATTCGTTGGAGGAGAAATTCAGACTAAAATCATGAAAAAGTACTGTTTCTATCCGCATTATTCAATCGACTCGGGTAGTGGAATGTTTTTTCCAAATTCATGGTTTCTCATTCCACGAAGCGTTCTTTTAATTTTCTAGCAATTACGAGTAATTGTTCACTAACAGTTGTTCGTTTTCCATTGCCAACAAAACTACGTGTGAACTAGAATTTGAATAGATCGATGGTTTACCTAGAATAAAGCACCCTGTTCAAATATAAAAAATCAAAAACAAACAGATGAATATTTCAACTTTGTTTGAAAAATCTCCTTGGAATTTCTATTTAATACACAAATCGATGAATGTTTCTCACAAGTGCCAACACTTCTCTTTCAGAAACCGTTTGAAATTTTGAAATCAGTTGAAAAATAGCTGAGTTTAGGGTTCTAAATTTTTTGGAAAGATGAATTTTTAAAAAAACACGTTTCAAATCAATTATGTTGCCAAGTGTTTTGTTACAGCAGATTGTGGAAATCTGATTCTTGATTCTCCATTCATACTGGTGGTGGGGTTGCAAACACTTTACGTGCAATATACCGCTGAATTTTGAATCGTTTATGGAAACGAAATTTAAATTGAGGATGGGAAAACATGATGCATCAATGAAAACTGTTTCGCAGAATTCATGTTTCCAGATAAAAAACATTTTATGTAGGAATGATATTGAAAAATCAAAATTGTTTATATTTTCAGGTTTTTCAACATTCGATTATTAATTTCTTTCAATGAATGATTCAAATCTCAATGACATACGTGAATTTCTATTTAGTGGGATACCTTGGCAGATATCAGGGGTTATAAACTCAATAGAACACCCTATAGAACTATTCACATTAATATTCAGAAAATACTCAAAAAACAAGTAGTAGGTTGAATTTTATTTTGATTCATAAGGATGTAATTGATATATTTTACTTGATTCTTGTGAAATAAAAAGAATATATTCTTCCATGTCCTGAGAATTCATGAACACTTTTCATTTTTCGATATTTTTCTTGAAGAAAAATACGTCGGAACAATTCCTGAAAAAAAAATCGTTTGTTTCATGTTTTCTTTCCGGTTATTTTGAACAACCCTAGCTGAGTTACAAATTTTTTAACGCGCGAAATCACCCAAAAATGATTTTTTTTCCACAATACATCGAAAATTTGAGAATCTAAAAAATCTTTGAAACATGATTTCGAGTTTTGCTATACCACATCAACAGTCTACAATGATCAATTTGGAAAGTATATTGAATTGCGAGTATTGCGAGTAAATTGCAGAAAGATACAGAAATACAGAATTCGGAATAATCTTCTAATACATTTGCGAATGAATGAATCCTCGAAAATCTATTTTCATTTAATCTCACGCACAGGTGAATCTATTGATTATAATTTACGTTATTTTCATTTTGATAATAACATAGAATACTGAAATGAATTGAATTGAAATCCATCCGAGAGCAATTCATGATGAATAATTGAGGAAAGAAGCATTAACGTGATCTGTTACTGTTGAAATGATTGCAGAAAATAATTATTAATACAATGATGTCGCTAAACAACGCGAATCGCATTAATTCTATTTTAATTAGATGTGAATATAATTCCGATCATTACTCACGTACTGCATTGGCGAGAATTGAATACCCAATTTCATTAGACACTTACCTGAAATCAAAGAAAAAAGAACATTAATTTTGTATATAGAGTATGGTGCAGTGATTGCATTTTTGCCCTCATTTTACATAATAATTGATTATTTCGAATATCAACATTACCGTGAAGAAGAAATCTACTTTTTTACAAGCAACCACACTTCCTGTATTCTCTTTTTTCTCAGTCGAACAAATCGATCCCGTATCATCTCTAATCATTTAATCTACACAACTTGAATCCACTGATTTATATCGTCTGCTTTTCCAGTTCGTAACATCCAAGCGTAACAATCTAACCGAATCAATTTCAAATAGATTACCGATTGTTAAGCGGTATTACTCGTACACTTTATTCCTTCACTCCGAATTCTTAATTACATAAAAGGATAACGATACTCAAATCTCGGTAATAATTCCAACATACGTTTGTTACATAACCCGCGAGATAGCGGTAATATAGGGAATTTTCGATGACTGAAATATACATCATGAATCGGTTCATTATTATTTTGATATTGATCGTTAAATCGGGCCGATACATTAAATTTGAAGGTCCATTAGTGGCAATGCTGTTGGTTGAATCGTGGGTTTTGCGGCATTCTGGTGTGTTTCATTGTGCGCTCATAATGGCCTATTATCTCGGACGATGACAACGTTTGATAGACCTGAATATTATTGAGGGTGCAATATTGACTGTTGTATCTCGCAGAGGAGGTTTAAATTAAGAATGTACGTTCGATGTATTTCAAAACCCAAGCCATCAAAGGTCTATCACAGAGACCAGCGAGTGAAAAATGTATCGCGTAAGAGAATCAAAAAATCCCTCAATATGTATATGAAGGACGAAAGGGAAGATTGTTTTTACTACACATGAAATGTAAGGATAGATATGTGCACAAAAAAATACTTCATATTGCAATGCGGAAATCTATACGTCTACTGTATGTCACCCTATTTATTTTTTTATGCTCGAAAAAGTAACTGAATATTACAGAAACATACTTTTATAATTCATCGAAGCATCCACCTACGCGAGATATTCTCGGAATAATTCTGATGGAAATTTGTAGATAATGCTGATGTTCAACCGTGAATTCAATTTCCTATGAAAATGAATAATGCTTTTGTCCGTGGCATATATACACACGCTCTCCCAGTTATGATCTTCATTTTAAACAGCTTATAAAAGAATAATACCTTGCGCATATAATATTTTCGAGAAAATTAAGCATTGATTTTTGCTATAAATAAAAAACACCATCGATTTCATTCGTCTTGTATTGTCTTGTTTTTCCTCCGATAACGATATCCTCAAATCATTTTACGTTTCACTGCTCCAATCCCACTGCGTTTATCGATATTTGTTTAGCAACGAAATAGTTCTAAGGGAATTATAACTTTTATATGATACAATAGCATGTTTCCTTTATCAAGATAATGAATTACCAGGTGTAGAACTATGAAACCGAAATTACCCTATAAATGTCACTAGTCATCAGTTTAGGAACCCTAAAACCACTTTTTCAGCGCCATCATCTTCCCCTAACAGCTTTTGTGCCTACAAACTACGATCTGCGGACAGCATTGGTTTTTTGTTCTTATTATTTGGAGAAAACTGCTGCAGAATCACATCGAATGCTTGTCGAAGCTTACGGTGAACATGTCCTTGGTGAAACACAGTGTTTCGAGTGGTTCAAAAAATTCAAAAGTCGTGATTTTGACGTGAGGAACAAAGAGCGTGGGAAACCACCGAAAAAGTTCGGAGACGACGAATTGCAAGCCTTATTGGATGGAGATGATACTCAAACTCAACAAGAACTCGCGGATCAACTGAATGTGACGCGGCAAGCCATCTCCATTTGTTCGAAAGCCATGGGAAAAATTCGGAAAGTGGGAAAATGGGTTCATCACACACAGCAAAACGGGTCAGTGAAACGATCGAGGCGTTCAGTTGGGAGATGCTACCACATGCGGCTTATGCTCCAGACTTGGCTCCGTCCGATTATCATCTATTCACGTCAATGGGACACGCTCTCGCCGAACAACGCTTCAATTCGTATGAAAATGTAGGAGAATGGTTCGATAACTGGTTCGCTTCAAAAGAGGAACTGTTTTTTTGGCATGGCGTTCATAAATTGCCGGAAAGATGGAAAAAATGTATAAACAGCAATGGAGATTATTTCTGATGAAATATTTTTCATCATTTTCAAACAACAAGCATGTGATTTTTACAAAAGAATTCCGGTTTCATACTTCTACACCTGGCATAATGTTGAAACTACTACCTTTTGGAGAAAAAGATTTATGGTTTTTGTTTTTCAAGGTTGCTTAATGGTTCATTTACCCATCCATAGTCGAGTATTGAGAATCAATTTGGTCGTGGCACATTTATTTGCATATATCCCAACGTTGGAGAAAAAAATAAACCACTCGACCTACCTGCGAATTTGAAAATATTCGCCAACGATAGAATGAAAGAGAATAACAGCAGGTGTAATATACCTGCAACGATGACGCGCACAGGCCCCGAGAACGAATCTGATATCTGATATTGTAGGGAAGCGCGTGGTATCCACCTATAGCGCGTTATCACGATCGTTAAACCATGTCCCCATGTTCGCGTTGTAATTTTGTGGTCGTATTTCACGAACCGTCGCATACCTGCATCGTGACCTTTTTCCCTCCGATTCTTGTTATTTTCCGTACGTGTGTGTATCTGCATGTATCTATCTATATACACAATATGTGATTGAATGAAAATTACGAGAGGAGAGAAAATAAAGAGAAAGAAAGAGAGAAAAGAAAAACCTCGATCTCAGATTTCTAGTTTTATCTCGACGTGATGTCGCAGCACGGCAAGAGTTCGTGTACCGCCATCCCTTTACGATCTTCGAGAAAATAGATTATCCATATCATCCGTATATCTGTTCAAGACGAAACTGAATATACAACCTTCTTGGCGGAACGATAAAACCTTGAATCGATCTTTGAAAGACGTCCACAAGTGAGTTCGAGTGAAAAGAATTTCATATGACGTTGGATATGCTGCTATATGCATTCGATCGAAAATGAAGAGCACATTGTATGGCTCTTCATCGTTTCATCAGTCTTGAATTACCTCGCTTCGTTTTGACAAATGTTACTTTTTTCACGATTCCTCGACGACGAACGTTGAGAATTTTTATAGTTACAATGAAATTCCTTCCACAATCGAATCAAATTCCAAGAAAGGATGGAAAGAAAAATTCAAATATATTTTATCAAGTAAAATTTTTGCAAACTAATGCACGAAATGTAATAGACGGTTCAAAAGGTACCTATACTTCGCAACGACCTCGATTTCGCGTGTCACACGCGAAGAATTAATGCACACGGGACATATAACGTGTACACACTTGTTTCGATTAAGGATTAATATTTCAGCGTTTAACGCCATCGTTTACGTTACGTACGCGTGTCTGTATATATCATTGCGATATGTATTCGAGAGTTCTCTAGTACAATGCCCACCACCCTACACGACCGACTTGACTCAGTCGTGTCGCGTATAATGCGAACCGGTGTTTCAGATCATGGATTATACAACATACATACGTATATGTACTTTCCTCGTTTTAGAATAACGAGGAAGGAAAAAAATTCAATTATTTCTTTTTCATGAAGATAGAAATACATGGTAGAGGAAAAAAAAACATCAACCGTATTATCGTACACGCGGCGCATGTGTGGAGAGAATAAAGATAATGCTGTGCTATTTCTCTTTAAGAGATATTCCAAAAATTCAATTCGAAATCTATGAAAATAGAATAGCACATTTTCGCTGCCATAGTTGTTCAGATTGCTGAGAGAGCAATATGATTGAGCAAAATTTTCGAAATAGCAAACCAATTTCGCTGGTGAAATTGACAATTTTTGTTGCCCGTGTTGAAAAATTGCTGTCGTAGCTAATAAGATTGCTGTGATAGCAAATTGATTTCTGCCACAGTGAAAAATTTGCTGAAGAGCACATTTTTCAGTCGGAACAGCAAAATATGTGTACTTCTCCAGCAAAATTAATTTCATACGTAATACTGAAGGACTGCCTGATCCAGTGAAAAATTTGCTATTCCAGTTAATAATCCCGTGTGGAGATGAATCCTGGGCATCCTAAGGTAGGCTCTGGCCCCGTAAGGGTATATCCAATACGAGGTTGCCGACCCATGGCCCATGTGGGCCCCAGTTGGGGTTGCCAGTATATTCCTGGAATATCTCAATCCAGGTGTGCCCATTTACAGCCCATCTAGGCCCCGAGTTGGCTACCATTGTTTTGCTTGGATATTTGATACCATTACGGGGCCTAGATTGAAAAGCATGACATTCCAAGTTGGGGCCAATTTTCAAGTAGGGATTATAAATCAGGCCCAGGTCTGAGCCCGGGAGAAATTTCCACACGGGATGTTGCTTTCTCAGTAATCGAATGAGCTGTGGTCACGAATTATTGGCTAGATTGGCAAAAAGATTCGCTATTCCGTGTATAAATACCTCGATTTGCTGCATCAGTAAATTTTTTTTCCCTGAGTATATCGATAAGAGCGCTAAAAATTGTATTCCCAATCGGAATGAATTCACAAGAATTTCCCGTCGAATGAATCTCTTTAAACCAATCTGATCACTCTCGAGTTTCAAATAGTAATATTTTCAACCAAAAGAGTGAGATTCCATAAATCATTACGAGGTAAAACTTGGTTCTCGCAAGATGTTGCCAGTTGAAATCTGATCTCAATAGTGGTACGTTCTCAAGTGAACTCGAATTTTACCAAAATATATTTTACCAAAACATGAATGTGATACATCGTTACGGGAAAGAAGATTCATTGCGTATTTCGTCGGAGAATAATATTTTCTGCGGAAGGTATATTCAATTCCCTGTAATTGAATGAAAATCAAGATGAGGATCGTAAAGTCTTCTCATAATACAAAACCTAAACGCGAGGTCAAAGTGGGAAAATGAGTCATGGAGTTTGATATCTATTGTTATTCAAATACATATTAACAGCAAGTCATTGTTTTTGAAAGGTAATTGTTATGAATCAAGCCATGAAGTCACGTATAAGTGTAAGATATTCTTCAGCATAGATTAGAATGTTATAATAGCTCGTCAGTGAACTTTTTGAGATGTTTCATGACAATGACTTTATCATCATTAACTCCAATTGAGACTGGCACTTACAAAAAGGCGCAAGTCTACTCGAGTGCTTCTTCAACTATGCCACAAGGTTGGAAAATGTGATATTTAAAGTGAAGCTAGTTCCACATGTATGTAATGTAGATACATGAAGTGTGATATCTGACTGTTCTTTGTAACTTCTCCTCAAACTGCTAGTTAACCGGTTAACGTTCAGAACTTCCTAAAATTCTCTTTTTTCTCTCTATTAGCCTTAGAACCATTGGAAAAATTTGTTGAAGTCTGATCACGGGTTCAGAAACTGTTGCTTGCGTGCAGGGTGATAAATTAAGTTGAACAAAAACACAATTGACAATTGAGACTGAATTCTCAATTGTAGTTTTGTTCAATTCATAATTGAATTTAAGGGGAGGGACTCCAAAATAAGGTAATTTTCTCGACTTTTTCTCATGGATGGTAGTAAATAATGAATAAGAGGGTTTTCACAATTGTTAATTGAATCTTTGAGTACCTAAAAAATTTTTTTTCAGTAAAAAATGATGCGATGGGAATTGTTCATACGTGTTGAAACATAACCACCTAAAAAAACAGTGATCAATCGGGCGCCACTATAGCACTTACAAAAATCATCAGAAATCAAAAATCCAAACATTTTCGTGGAATATATTATATTTGTTGGAAGTTGTACCAATAAAACCAATGAAAAGTAAAAAATTTTTGAAATGACGGAAATGCAAAATTTTGGTAGCGTTCTTTCACCTTTTTTCCGCTCTTTAAAGTGCTATAAAAATAAAAAAGAAGGCAAATGTAATCTCCAATCGGGTTCATCCTCCAATAAATACAATCAGCTTCAAAATGAAAAAAAAGAGCGATCCGTTCAGTAGTTCTTGAGATATCGTGGAGCCAAACTTGAGAAATATGGTTCTAAGAAAAACGCCTTTAAAGTTGCGGGATACGAATCCTTCAACTTGAGAAAATTCTTTTCATGTACTTTAATAACTATTTGATGAGTTTCAAATAACTCGAGTTCCTAATTTACTCCCTTCTCAAGGAAAAAATTCGAGAAAATCACCTTATTTCGGAATTCGCTTGATGAGAACCTCCCCTTAATTTTCAATCGTAATTTTGTTCAATTGACAATGAAATTTAATTTTTCATTTAAATATTTTTCAATCAACAATTAAATTCAAATCTTAATCCAAAGTTATCAAATTAATCATTAAATTTAATTCGTAATTTAATTCTTCTTTCAATTAACAACTAAATTTAAGTCTGTTTTTATAAGATTATGAAGCGAATTTTCCGTCGTCGCGTCTACGAGTCATTCATGAATCTGTCAAAATACAATAGATCTATAGTCCATATGATAGAATTGATATTCCAATTGACAAATAAACATCTTTTCAAAATTGAAAGTTGTTATTTAATTGAAAATTGCGATGAAGAATCAAAGAAATTCAATCGTTCAATGACAAAACTATGAATTGAAAATTGAATTCAATTGTTGATTGGAAAAAATTCAATTACCAATTATATTCAATTTCCAATTGAGAAAATTTCATGAAGAATCAAATTTGATTGTTGAGTGTAAATAATTTCAATCACAAATTACATTCAACTGGCAATTGAAAAAAATTCGAATCCAGAATGAACTTTGATTGTTAATTTTGGAAACTCTGAATTGTAAGATCAATTTAACTGCGAACTGAAAAAACTTTGAATGAAGAATTACATTTGGGTTTGAATCAAAAGAAATTCAATTGAAAATTGAATTCAATTATCAATTGGAACAAAATTCTATTGAAGATCAAAATCAATTGTTAATTGGAGAAACTTTGAATTAAGAATTGAATTTGATTCCTAATTAAACCCCAATTCAATAGAGTCTCAAGTGAATTATTTACAACCCTGCTTGCAGGTCCGCTCTTTTTACTCCAATGCAGACAAAAATATGTGGGAAATAACAATTATGAATCATCAATCATAATTTAATCAATACAATATATGTATTGTGTGGGGCTACAAAACAGATTTACCACCATATCAGATTCACAATTTCAATATTTGAGAGTTTTGGGGTCAACGTCCACAATGAGGGTCCTAAATTAACTAAAATCAAGTTTCTGTACAATTTTTTAAGCAAAACTCGAAAGAATCACGACTTTTTGAATATTTTGAGGTTGAATTATGCGAAACGATTCACCCTAAATTGAACAAAAAGTTGTTCATGATGATAAAATATTTCAGAAATAGTAAAAAAACAATTGTACGATTATTCACACTTTTTCGAAAAATTAGTTTATATTATTTCACGCGTATAGAATATTTTGAAGGAATAAGATACAAACTTCTCACCGTTTATTCAATAAAAATGAAAGAATAAAGGTTTTTCACGCCATGTTAAATTCACTGTTTGGAATTTTCATTGCGCGCGAATTCTTAGACGGCAGAGAATTCGTCAAAGGATTCTCCAAGAATCGTTTTGATACATTCAAGCTTTTTAAGAATTTTCGATGGATTCTTTAGCACATTCTTTGGTGTCTGAGTTGATTCTTCGAGTAAAAATAATTTCACATCCTCCACATGATTAATGATCGTGAATAGAAATCAAGCCCATTATTGAGAAGAAAAATGCGATTCAAAGGAGAAAATCTGTAACATTTTGGGGTGTTCTTAATTCTAGCCACCATACCGGAGGAATTGGGAAGTCTATTGGAGAACACGTATGTGGAGAAATTTCCAGGATTATATACAATTATGCATAAATTATATACAATTGTAAAAATTCTGTTCCGTGGACAACTTTTTCAATGATTCCTTGATAAGAAAACTGAATTCCAGGAAATTTTTTATGTTAATGTATTGAGAATTGTATAGAATACTGTGAAAAAAATATGGATCGTTTTTCCTCAATTCAGTGGTTGATTTCATCCCCTGATAAGTGATGTTGATTCTTTTTCATACAGAATCTATCAAGCTTTTATATAAAAAAGAATTGATTTGGTTCAAGAATCGACATCACTACCCCTGCTCGTAGGGGAATGGTTTTTTCATGAAAAGTAGGGGATTCTTCTTCCATTCCGAGGAACTATACTACTCTTTGGGTGTTGAATCTAGAGAAAATTCTACTAAATCATGGAGAAAAGTTTCTTTTCGTCAAAGAATTTTGCTGCCACAATTTTTGAGGGTAAATATCATCGAAAATACTCTGTTCATTTATGCTGCTTTCTCGTGGCATAGGCAGGCGGGAATATAAAAATCAGTGCATCCCTTATACAAGAGAATATGATTTCATTGAATACCTCATTCACGAAAGTAACTTTGGAATTTATTCTTGAACCAGGATAAAATATAATTTTCATTGCAAGCAATATCATATGTATATTCCATCGAATGCTTTCATTTCAGATACAAAGGGATAACTTTTCAAAAACGCTCATATTCTTCGTCATATCGCTGTTCACCGTTTGACGAATACTTTGAAAAAAATATCATTTGAGGAAAAAACTTCAACGCTGTATTTGCCTTTTGGGAATAGAATTCAATGACATCAATCTACCCACAAGTGTATAAATATTGGCTCACCGGTTAGAATGATAATCTTTTGGCTTCCATGAATTCCATTTGAATATGATTAAAAATGATTTGCATGGTTTCAAGAGCACTTACGTTAATTGAGTTTATTGGTTAGGAAATGTATCGTTCAGGGTACTTCGAATGAAGCGTAATGAACTCAACGTGACTTACGGAACGCTGAATTAATTTTGTTTTCAACTCGCGATAATGATGCGAGGACGATAAAAATCATTGATTTTCCAATCCCAATACTGTGATGTTGAGAATTGAGTAACGTGACGCGTAAGCCATAAGCGTGCAAGCGCTTAACACGGTCAGGGGACAGTAACTGTCGCAACGTATCGTGGCATGACATCTCAGAAGAGTAGTCTAGGAGTTTCATCCGCGCAACGGTTCGTAACCAAACAGCTGACAAATAATACTTCACGGACGGGAGAGTGTGCAACGGACATATATGCGTACGCACGCGAGTCCGAATTATAATTTCATAATTTGCCATTTGCCGTGCTTTTCGAGCACGAGAACGTATATATCCACATACCCATACCTGTATCATTTCATACGTGTACGCGTATAAACGCATTAAGACAATGACGGAAAGTGTAAGCGCAACATTGCACGCCACGTCATGCTTGAAATGTGTTTATATTTCACCAGTCCTTTGATGGTGATGATAAAGGTATCGTCCTGCATACATCAACAGCTCTCATGTGATTATATTTTATAAACTTTTATAATCCAACTACAATTATTTACTTCAACAGACGTTCACTTCCTCATTTCGATAATCCCAACAATCATTTTATATCCCATTTTTATGGAATACGAATAGAAAAATGTTTACGTTGAAAAAGAAATTCAATAGATCGAAAGCATGGGAAGATCAAAATAAAAAGATTCTTCTGACACATGAAATGTTTGAGAGACGACGAAAGTATCTAAAAGACGTTCCAGTGTATGTTTGATTCTGCCACGTGTTACTTCAATCCTTGAGTTATTGGCATCTGAGTGGTTCGAATCTAACCTTGATATGTTTGTAGAGAATAGTCTTTCCATTTTCCAATTTTTCCTCCCAAACTACTGGTACGTGGAGAATGATTTTCTACAATTTCAGAATTGAAAACAAGCTTTTCCAATGGATTCGACGTTTCAATTAAAATCAGGTTTGCAATTAATCCTTTTATTACCCGATTCTTCGATAACCATATGATTATTTAATGTACGATTATCGACATATCGTGTCAATAAATTTTCATTATAGGGAAACATAAATTGAAGCTGATTTGATTCAACGAGGAATGTTTGTTCCATTGAATCGAGAAAAAAACAGATCGTTTTCAACTGTTATCTACTTGAATTTATTGAAATTCGAGGAAACGTTGTGCGATCTACAAGAGCTTATCAAGACGGGACTCTTGCTTCGTGAAATACTTGATATTTCACGCAAAACAATGCTCTGATCTTGAAACAAGGAGAACAACATTTCATCTCGTCTTGTTCGTAGAAACTGTAGGTGACAATCGTATTCATGGTGTATCACAGATAACAAAGAATAAGAGAGCATTGTGTTGTGGTATAATTTGTAAGTTACAGCGTATTTAGTTTTATGATTAGTAGTTGCAAAAGAATTTTCGCAATGTTGTAACAACAATGATGTTCAATCATTCCGATGAATGTATTTTCTTCGAAGTACGAGATATAAAAGAACTGAAGATCATTGGATTCGAATGTACCTAAGAAGTTGATGTCACGTCACGGCAATGCATGAAGAAATCGTAGGAAATTGTAAAAAACAACCATTCACCGATTACAAAACCTCTAATGAATGTGATTTGCTTCTCATGCTGAAATCATTAAAATATCATTAACGTACCTATATGTTATAGAATTTTATCCTTCATCGATATTATCATTCACATTATTCGTATATTCACAATTCAATGACTAATCTCAAACGAAATAGTGGTACTCTATTCTTCAACCACCTATTCTCAAGATTCTTGAATTACGATGTAAAAAAAAAAGAACTGGGAACTTTTTCTTGTGAATACATGTCCTTTTTTTTCTACAGCGACAATGCAATTGTTCTCCATGTCCCAGTTTAGTCAACCTTTTCTTGTGGAGTATGATATACAATCATGAACAACCCTTTCCCGATACGCAAAGTGCCATAATATGTGAACAATCTGGCCGTAATTTTTCATGCCAAGTGATAAAAGTCAACAAACTATGAAATATGAGGGACGATGTGTAAGAATGGTTATTACTTGCTACCGCAATTCTTTTTTCCCTTTCTTTTGCTTTTTTTCCTTGACTGGTGATGTGGAGCTGCCCTAGCGTGGAACGTTACATTTCTCCATAAACTCATGAACAAATTATTCAATAATTCATTTTTTCAAACCTGTATTCGATCCATTTGCTGCATTCGTCATACTCTTTATGAAATCCCTCTGATATTTCATGCTGTTGGAATAAGCTAAAAGTGTTGAAAATCAATCGAATTATTTTATTACAGCGACGTTGATGTATCTCTGTATACGATATTCTCTTTCGCATCAATCTGTGAACTTGACAGTGATCTCATAATTGATCTTAATCTTATTAGGCTGCATCGGTGATATTGATTCTAACGACCAAAGCATGCGACCGACACAAAAAGAATATATATGAGTTAAGAGAGATGAGACATAACGGACAAAATATAATTCATATAGGGAGATGTCTCGTTATTTTAACACATCGACAGCTCTGTCAATTTGACAAGTCGCTACCTTTATAGATCATGCATAATACATATTCCGTTCTATTCCTTGTACATAAAACGTACATCAACGTCGATTCCTTTCAATCATCCTTAGCGACACGTGTTTCTTTAATCGCCGGAGAATGCAAATGTCGATACATTTCAAACTAATTCATCAATCAGTTTCAAAAATGCTTGACGATCGAAAAGAAGATATATTTGTTACACTGTTAAACAAAAGTTAATGCATCACGCGTGAAATTTACAATACATCGGAGTAATGTTTGCAAAAACTTTACAAGGGAATGTGACATACTGGAGATACTCTTGGAAAGGAGATGATACAGAGAAAAGACGTTTTTCCAACGACCTCGGTTCAATCATGATCGTTCCTCGACCTCCTTCGAATGCGAGATCGTTTTCAATCTTATAACTGAATTCTCATGAAGGATATCAGCTTTCCAGGGTCTCGAGTGACATTAACGGATGAGTTGCAAATATTCAATGGAATTATGATGCATCAACTCGATGGTATTTCGTCAAACTTATAATTTATACATGACGAAAGAGAATTTGAAATACAATCTTTTGCAATATTGTTGAGCAACGGCTCATACGGAAATGGAAACACGGGCCGCTATTGGCTCACTACTGTTGCCAGAAGTGCCAGTACTGGCAAATGTAGTGCGACCATTATGGGGCCAGTTGGATTGACAGTACTGACAAAGAACTTGGAATGATAACATCATCCCATGTGTGTATGGACCAATGGCCCAATGATGGACCACGCCTGGCACAAGACCTGCCGAGACTTGTCTTGAACAATTTACCAAGCTTGGCCCAGGCTTGGGAATGATAAGATCAGGTCAAGCCCGGTTCAATTCATTTACCAAGCATCAACCAATGCTTCTTTGATCGCAGATATGAATGAGAAAAGTAATTGATTCATATTTCAGTTCATGACTTTCTCCCCCAAAATACCGTACATGGATTATCGAAGAACTTACTTCAAAACCAGTTGATCTCCGTGTATGATTACATTCAAAAATATCCTATTACCATTAAGTGAAGTTCTATCCTTACTTAGATTAATAAAATCTAGCTTGGTGTGTAAAACTAGTGTGTAGGACTGATTATGGCAGGAAGATCGAGCCAGCCCTGGCCTAATGGTTATCCCCAAGTCTTCAGCCATTGTAAATCCAAAATTCAGTCAACATTTATAAACATTGTGCCACCCATGTGGGCAATAATGGCACGATTGTTGGCATGGACAGCCAGAGTCCTATCCATTATCCGTACAACATATTGAATGTTAATTTCAACTTTGGCTCAATGCTGGCGCAGTATTGTTTCATCAAAGTAACTATGTTATTGGAAAGATCAGTGGAATCCCCATCCACTATCTATTCCGTATTAGAACAACGTTGCATCGATATTGGTGTCGTATCGTCTTTTTTTCGCATTTCGCTATCCACCCAACTCTGATTCGGTACTGACGCGGTGCCGTTTCTGTACGATCTGGGGTATTCTCCGAACAGTATTAATTCGATACTGGCTCAAGACCGTCTGACCACGTGAGCCAGTCCCGTCTGAAATCCGGCGAACATTTGGCACCAATTAGAAACCTGGTAATGATTTTGAATGAGCGCAGTTGTTACTTCCGAAGTCTGGCAAATACAGCTTTGCCAATACCGCGCCATTTGTCAACTCTGGCTATTTCCACATGGGCTCTTATTACAATCTTATCAATTTCAATCGAATTTTCCAAATTAAAACTGCCGAACGGGAGAAGACAATATCTTTCGAATTCGTTTTTAGTCATAAAAAGCGTTCGACGAAATGAATTCTCAACTGTCGTGAAAAATGAAACCGGACATGTTACGTATCCGGTGTAAATCAGAGGATTATACATTAATGAGATACAGCGAATATAAGGGAGCAGCATGGAAAGTTCTACACCACCACTTTTCGCATTTACATTCCAATATCATTTACATACGTCATAACAACATCCTTTTGTTTCCTTCTTCAACCAATTAAAGTTCGCTAGGATGATTATATTCCTTTCGTATACGAATATGAAGCCACTTGTTGTTTCGTATATCGAAATACTTGGCAAACCATAAAAAAGCTTGGGATTATTTCGATGATTTCAAACACGCTAATGAGATTATATTTCAGTTTCCATCGGAGTTCATTATGTTTTTGTCGATTTCTGATACACGTTTTACACGTTCCGGTAAGCGAGAACGTATTAGCGAAAGAATAATGAATAGAATGTCATGGATTTGAGCAAGAGAATATGGGCGGTGGTTGCATTAATACGAAATACGATGTTATTCCAACTGACAATGAATAATGAGACGCGCGTGAAATTTCAGATAACGATTGTATGTGTGTATATATAAATTTAGTGGACTCATTGTGCGGGTTCGGAATATCCTGTACGGAATCGGTTAATTAGGGAAAGATGAAATCTTATTGCGTAACGCGACAGGTCACCGATACCGCGTCTATCGTGCTTCCAGCAACTAATTCACTTTACATAATTATGCGAATGTCGGATTCGACTAGCCATATTCGATAACGGCGTAGTACATTATGTGTCGTATGGATTCACCCTGTTTCCTTTTTCATTCCATAAGGGGCGGTCATAAAATTCATCTGGGAATGTCAGATTGAATTTTGACGACATTCCGTATACTCGACAACATTTCGATCAATATCTTCATGTCAATAATTGATTTTTCGTATTCATTGAAATCAATGGATCTTTATTTACGGTATTGGTAATCTCATCAATCCAATTCTACGGGTCTTGACCTGAATTGATAATCTTGTAACTCGATTCTCTCCAATATTGACCGTATTATCACACTTCCCCACGTTGGAACTTTAATAATGGCGAGAGTTGTTTGATTCTAAGTCATGGTCTGAAAATCGTGTTATTGATTTTCAATTATATGTATATCGAAGCGTGACAGCCAGCATTCTACGTCAAGGGGTAAGTCTTCGATAAGTACATTATGTTTCCTCTGGTCGAGTTTCCAAGATTTATGCATAAAATTCTGATGAATGTGCTTGTCTGCGAACTTGTTAGCCATCCCAGAGAATTCCGATCGAAAATCAAATCCATACGCGTTATCGCGTTTATCCATTCCGTAATAAGTTTCCTTCAAAAACAGGAAGGTTAGGGGCATCGGAGTTGGGTTTTGAAAAATATGTTTTCAATGTTCTCTTCCCTTGTTTCCACGAATGATCAAATATAGATAAAATATCAAGGCAAAGGGCGGATGAAAAATGAAAGGAAAATAAAGTCACAGAATGAAGATCGATGGTAAAGAATTAAGAAATGAATTCAAATATTTAATCTTTAATATTTAATAAAGAACAAAATCATTCGATTCGTTCTATATATAGTACCTGCGCTTGCAATAATGTTCTCTCGATTTTTCTGTCTCCCTCCTCTGTATCTGTTAATAATTTCATTTGATTTGTCTCGTTCAGAGTTCCTTAATTCAATATCGAACGATGGATAAAATGCATATTGCAGATAAACAAAACCATTTGAAAAAGGAAACTTTCGCATAAATAATAATTCTATGAATAATTCGACCCTATCCATTCATTCTTCTCGCAGTGGATAAGAAAATGAGAACTCAAAGGTGCAAATTTTGTATGAATTTTGGAGTTCCTCGAATAAAAGGGAGAGATATCTCAAGTTTTCGAATGGAACTAGCTTGAAATTCAACTTATTGAAATGCAACATGATTTCATTATATTCAATACAGGAAAAGAACATTTGAAAGCTAGTACTGTTGACCTGATATATGCAGAGTAAAAAATTCATTGTGAAATTTCACACTCCAGTTCACATTTATAGAAGAGAATCGTGGTTGTACACGAGTCTACCACCGCAAATCACTCTCCGATACATCGAAATGATTTATTTTTATGAAGCTTATGCAGCATCTCATTTTCTAAAGTTCAAAAGTTCACAATCCATTTCTTCAGCATTCGAACCATCCCACATCATCGCATCACCACCGTCGATATTTCCACCGTGTGGGATGTTAGGAATATAACCTTTTCCCACTCATATTTTAACTCGTGTATGAAGATTCTTCACGGACTTTGAGCGGAGAATCGTTTTTATAAATGTGTATCGATGCAAGTTCTTGAGGCACTTTACACTTTTTCGAGTGAAGAATATAAAAATATGAAGCTTCGAGAATAGAAAAACGTGGATCTCTCTAGTTCTGAATTGACAATCCACGCTCGAATGCTATCAAGATTCTGCTAGGAAGGATGCGACTGAATGAAAAATCAATAACAAGTTCTAGATCGGGGAATCGATAACTTGAGAAACACAATTAGATATGTTAGGTGGAGAATCTGAGAACCGAACACACACAGTAAAAAAAATTCCGTCATTGTGTAAAAAGAAAGTACGTGTCAAAATTCAAGTGTTGAATATTTAACACTTTTGTGTGTTCATTTAACACACTGATCAAATGCTGTTCGATCCATTCATTTTCAACACATCAAAATGTTATTCGAGTTCAAATTAACACTTTATAAGTGTCACTCTGGAATCAACACACATTGAATGTGAAGAAAAATGGTTAACATTCGCTTGTGTGTTGAATTTGACGAAAAATTTTTTACTGTGCAGTTTGAACTTCAGCAGTTGGCAGCTATTAAAAATTTTCTTTACGTTCATCCGAACCAAAATTTTGTTACGCTGGAAAAATATTTAAAAAAAGTTGATGACATTAATTACACAGGCCTGCGAGGTTTTCCCCCCTTGGAACTGGTGACCATTTCCCGGAGTAATTTGCTGCGTAGAATCCGAATCTGGAGTCAGAATTGGGCTATCGCGTCAGGATTTTGAGATATCTAAGGGCATATACTGGGGAAATGCATTTTTTTGCTACTTTTGAGGTTATGTATAGGACGCATAAAATTTTCTTGATCTTTTTCCTCAACTGTATCAATTTATACTACTCTTTCCGTTCAAAATGAGCTATTGAACGGTCATGTATGATTTTTTCTCGCTGAGTTACGACCATTCTGAGTTGTGTAATATGTCCCAACAACATAATCAGCATTCACATTTATTACACTCATCGGCAATGAAATTCTCATTTCTGAAGTAATTTGCTGCACTGAATCCGAATATGGCTCCAGAATTGCTATATTACGTCAGATTTTTGGGATGTTTCGACCTAAAAATGTGGAAAACACTGTTTTTTGACATATTTGAGGTTACGTAAAGTCGAAGGGTAATTTTTGTCACAAAACTAATAGATGCACCTCAAAGTATAAGTCCTGTTCTCCCAAATGCCGTTGAGTTTGCTTAAATATCTTTTTTTTTCATTGAGATACGGCAATTTGAAATTTGTGCGCTCATGTTTTCAATAAATAGGTGGATACACAATTTTCAAACTGTCGTATCTCAATGAAAAAAAAAAGATATTTGAGCAAACACAACGGCATTTGTAAGAGGATGACTTATACTTTGAGGTGTGTCTATTAGTTTTGTGAAAAAAAATCACCCTTCGACTTTACGTAACCCCAAATATGTCGAAAAACACTGTCTTTCACATTTTTAGGTCAAAATATCTCAAAAACCTGACGTGATAGAGCAATTCTGCAGCCAGATTCGAATCCAGCGCATCAAAATGCTTCGGAAACAGACATTATTGTTCGAGGAAGGAATAAAAAGTCATATTCCGCAGGCCTGTGTTATCGTAGATCTTTTTGGCGTAAAACCATGCGGCTCGTGTTTATTCTGAAATAATCAACGATTTACCATTGTTTTGCCTTTTATTTTCATCTTGAATAATGTGTCCTAAATGAGAGTGGAATCCCTGCTCTTTTGCGTCATAAATTTACTCTTTTTATTCCAAAAAATGCCAAATATTGAACGTAAATAAAAATAAATCACACATTACGGAGCTGTGCAAAGAAAAAATTCGATTCCAAATAACCCAGTCAGTTTTTCGTGAAATATCGAATCAACTTGACGATGATTCCATTCGAGAATACCTATGACAATTCTAAATCTTGTTTTAATCATTCCTCCTCTTTTACCCATTCTCGTGGGTACGAAATTTGATACTGAACTTACAGTTAGAAAACTTTTAATACGCGTACAAAACTTCAAATTTAATACAAAAATTTTCACTCAACCCTCTCTTTGTCTGAGTATGTACTCTCACACGCGAGGAGAGAGACACCGAGGAAGAGGAAAAAAGTGATCCCAGATGTAGCAGCAGATTTCCATTAGCGTCTTCTCAAAGCATGCTTTTTCCATGGAACTTTACTTATCTTTCCTTTGTTTTTTTTGTTTTTTGAAAGAGTCATAGACTTGTATAAAAATCAATGAAACATTCTTCTCAAATGAATCTTATTTTCCCCTGTATTTTTGTGAGGAATGACTGAGATCTCCAGTCTCTCGTTTCAATTTATTTCATGTAAAAATGAAATATAACAGCAGGGTAAGAATTTATCATACGCGACAATAATATAACTCTTTCTCTCGGTCTCTCCCTCTCTTTGACGTACTGCGGACTCTGCGAATTTTGCAAAAATTCATTGCAGAGTCGTGCGAAAGTGGTCGGAGTAGAGGCGATGATGGTGCTCGTTGCGGTTTGTTGCAAGGGAAATAAAGCGGTGCTTTGTCGTGTCCTTGTCGTCAATTATATCACGGCGCACAGGTTTCTTATTGGAAGCGTGTTTAAATTATTTGAAAAATTATCGATATTCGATCAATGAAATTCATTTCATCGTACATTATTCCCATGTTTGGGAAGATATTTTCTGTCACGGGTACGATTTGATTGATATTATATATGACGCTCAAACATTTTAACTCTGTACTCTTAATGAAAATTGACTGTCCGTCGATTGCTCGTTCTTTCATGTACGATATCACCCGTCACTCGCAATTATCCGAAGAATAATTGAAAAATCCTGCAGTCTCGTCATCAATTTCAGAGTTCGATACTATCGGAGAGTTAGAAATCTGGATGACGAAATTCTCATCGCGATTCAAACTCCAAGAAATGTGCAGGGAGTGTTCATTCTAGGATTCTTAAAGTTCATCGTCGCCTACGACAGAACTCTTCGTCTCACGTTGAATAGAAATCACCTGGAAAGTAGGTTGAAAAACCCAATCGCGTCGTGAGAAAGAAATTTTCTCATGGTTTTTTTAGTCACATTTCTAATTCTGAAAAAGTTGCAGTGAGGAATTTTTCGTTGAATGATTTTTGCAACGGGTATTCAAAATCATAGATATGAATGGGAAAGAATCATCACATCCGGTTATCGAGTCAACGCTGACGCGATAATTAATTTAATCAAACCGACTCAATGATTGTCGTACGTATAACGTACTTTCACAGACCATATATGCGATGAAAATAGAAAAAATCAAGAGGAAAAATCGAGTGTATCAAATTTGTATTTCAATGATGGTTATTTTTTATGAAAAACTTTGCGATAAAGTCTAATCATGATTGACATTCGGTTAAATTATTCAAAGATTTCCATAGAATAATAATTGCACGATTGATAGAAAGGCAAACGAATAAATTCCAAAACCTACGATGTCAAGATTCAAAGATCTTATCAGCGTTCAAGGGGAATAAAGTGGGATCTAGCGTTTGAACTCGTTTGTCATTCGCAGGAGACTCGAAACATAGGACATTAATATCTGGACAAATTACACTTAATTAACTAATTTACTGCTAAAGTTATTTCAGTGATCAACCATTATACACCAAGGTACGTCCATTGGTAAATTCATCCATTCACGCTCTTATGACTCAACGGATTTGGTTGAAATTTTATTCATGGATACCAGGATAGGTCAAAGGCTATAGAACCCTTATCATTTCTAACTAAATTGGTTGACTTCCCTTGGGTTGGAAGCAGGGGAAGAGTTTTGCTTCTATGATAACATGTAGCGAATTACACCCGTGTTACCTAATTACAACACCGATTCATTTCAAGTTTGAAAACCAATGTTCTTCCGTATTTATTTTCATGGTACCACATCGAACATCAATTTCTCATTATTTTTCACTTTCGGAAGGAAGACTCTGGAAAGAGTCCTGACGATTTTTTGTAGCACTTGAAATGTTTATCCTCCCATATCCGATCCAGGAATATCAAATTAATTTGATGGCAATAGAAACTCAAGTCAAGATGTATAAATGTTTAGTGCATGCTCGCAAAGATCAAGCTTGCATAAAAAGAAATATCGTGAAACAGATAAAAAGTATAGAAAATCCAACAACATAGCGTAATTCCAGGAAGGTTACAGTAAAAACATATTGAAACTTTCTAAGTGCAATGTCAAGTGGAAACTTTTTCATTTCCAGATTTATTGCGAAATTTCTGATACGCTGTAACGCAGTTTTTTCTTCCATAGTAAAAGGACCAAATGTATGTATTTGAATACTTCGTCAAACGAGTAGGACGATCATTCACAACCAAATGAACCCCGAACTCTTGAATATTTTTTTTCAAAATAAATTTGTCGCGTAAGAGAAGAAATCGAAGCTCCGTTACTCCGAAGGTCACGCCAATTTCATTCGACTATACAAAATCATTACATTCGATTCCATTAACAACAATTACATCTAATCGAAATCCAATTTACTTCCGACGGAAATCGTTATTCAATTATATACTGAATCTCAATTTTGCAATAATTATTTGTTGATCAGCCAACAATAAGTTTGTCCCAATCCACTTGAAGTGATCAATTGTGCATTTCCATGTATTTCATTCAAGGTTTTTTCTCTTATCGTTAACCACGAGCAAAAGTTGAATGAAACGTCTGAGAGGACCACGATGACAAGTTTAATTTCATTGCAAATTGTAAAACCCTTTGATTGATAATTCTACAGCAAAAAAGGAAGGAATGAGAATTCATACTCATTCTTTTTCGTATTTTTCATTCGCATTCAACGCAGTTATATCCCTTTCAGTCGATAAATAGATTAGTCCCGATGTGAGAATGAAGACATTTTCATTGAAAAACTTGAAGAATGTATAAAAATTTAGAGCCTTTAAAATTTGTAGCTTAGCACATTACATACGTATGGCCGAGCGCCAACGACGGTTAACGTACTCCCTCGCGAGGGCATCGGCGTCGACGTCAAGGGCGTCGTCGTCGTCGTCGTCGTCTTCGTCGCCCTCGTTCACGGTTTCTCTCCATTTTAACGCGGATTAATTTAAGCTACTACCGTCTCCATGCCCCATGATACCGTATACACATACCTACACATGGCACAACTTTAGAGGGTAAAACAATCGGCTTGTACATTCGTTCGTGCTTTAGCACCCATTGTTCTTAATCGCGGCTGCTGCCGCTGCTGCTGCAGCAGTCGGCCAGGTCGTTGTATAAAGATATTCATCGTTCAACGGCTCTTGAAACTCAAATACCGTCAGGAGACCTTATAATTAAACGCTCAATGCATATAAAATTTCCTTTACTGGATTATGATTACGACGTCACACACATACGTGCTAAAGGCAGATCTACAGATCTGAAGATCCACAGATTTCCAGACCTTTATCATGGAAGAATAATGAAGGTTTTTCTAGATTGCATAATCAAAGCATCTGGAATCAACGTATGTATGTCCCTCGAGTATTATTAACTCTAATATTCTTTTGTGAATTCTCGGTAGTTATTCATACATTGAAGATTATAGCATCGTCGAATGAATATTCATGAACCTTTGTTGGGATCTCAGCGGGTACAGGAAAACAATAACTATAAAATGAGAGTAAGTACAGCGAGTTATACGTATATTATCAAACGAAATACTGCTATACAACGAGGTCGGTGTATTTTCAGTCAATGAATTTTGAAAAATTCAAGAAAATGTTTGTGATCGATATTTGCTTCTTTGTACAATTAAACGTTTCCAACGTTGCGTAACGCGCGAAGTGCTACTCGAATGAATTGTACTTTATTCTCGTTTGATGTTACACGGAGATTTCAACGTGAATTTATCCTTCGTGTGTTTATGTTCGATCTAACCAGTTTTTCTTTTCTTCCCTCTTCGAACACTCTTCACTTGGAGATAAATACTAGACTTCAAACATTACATCTTGAGATTTTCACACGTTAGATCAGATGAATAGTTTCATTCCAAAATCAGGCCCCCATCAGATGGGTTTTTAGGATAAATAAAAAAAACTTATTACGTATCGTAAAATGGGTGATGAAACTCGTTGATTCGATACATCCGAACCGAGTCGTCAAAAGATACTACCGATGGTTAAATTCGTAAGTTTTTTTCATTCATTCTTTTTTTAGACGCCAGAGTGGAAATGTGGAAACATTTCAAGTTGATTTTATTTTTATTCTCTTCTCTGAGTACTCTTCTTGCTGAATTAGGCTCAATCATAACTCGTTTTTCCTTGTATTACGATTCATTATAATCGAGTTTTCTCTAAATATATGATTTTGTATTATCGGTAGAGCCACCTGTGGGGGAGAAGAAACAGTCAATAAATTTTACGAGAAATTCTTCGATAATTCAGACAGCAATGAACTCGAAAAAAGACGCGAAAAGCTTGCTGGAATTTTGGTGATTATGCAAAAAAAAAATGTGGTGTATGTATCGATTTTTCGGTTATGTTTTTGAAAAATGTAACAAAAAATGTAGGATTTGATCCCTGTGTTCGTGTTAAATTAACCGAAAACTTTTTGCATTGAGTTTTTTTATTGCTTTCTATGTTTTTCGATCTCCATAGATCTGGTATATAAAGATTGTCAAAAATTTTGAATACCTTTTAGCATCTCTTTATACAGAGATAGTATAAAAGCTGCAGATGCATCGCTATTTTTCTAAACTTATTCTTGAATATTGTATGAAAGCGATCAAAGGCTTCTCAAGTTTTTTATTTGAAGCTTCTAAAAAAATCCACTGATAATTTTTCTATTATGTAATTCAATTAAAGAGCTATCAGCGCCGATTTGAGAATATAAAATCCACTGCAAGTACTCAAACAAACTTTTCCAAATCAAGAACAGATTCATTTCTGTGAAATTCAAAGTTTTTAAAAGGACCTCGAGACTTCAAATGTCTAGAATAAAGAGCAATCCCTAGCGATTCCAAAGTGACCAATTTTTATGATTTACTTTCGGTTATTTTTTGGTTCGGTGAAAATTTGGTCAGAAAATGGTTACCCAGATGGTTTTCAACATATAATGACTTATTTGTGACTGGAAACTGATGGTTGCTTAGAACAAATGTGTCACCAAAAGGTAACCAAAAAATGTGGCCCGTTTTTGGAATCGTTTCGGTATTTTTGAGGTAAAAACCCAGAAAATCACTACGACATAACCGGAAAATCATCAAAATTGAGATTGCTTGGATTTTGGTCAATTTTTGTGGAAAAAAAAATGTCCCGAACGACCACCATGTTACCAAAACCAAGATTTTTCAGCAAAATGTAACCGAAGTTTTCAGTCGCTCGTCGGTTCACCCAGATCCGCTAGGGATGAGTACCCGGTAAAGCCTCTAAAAATTCGAAAATCATTCAACCACCAAACAAAATTTCAGAATATTCTCAAGAAGTTCATGCCCTAACAGCAAAGTGCTAAGCGAAGATGCGGCAAATTGTTCAAAACACTCCGCAAAAGTTTAAAGCAATTTGCAGGGACGTTGCTGAGTTGTTGCTGGGAAGTTGCTCGGTTTCATGAAACTCTTCATCACATGCGTAGCAAATTCCCAGCACCTTTGCGTAAATCTAAGAAACAACATAAGAGCAATGGTTGCACAGCAACTCTTGTTGTATGGGTGATTCCATTCTTGAGAGTGCACAGCAGTATCCCTCATAACCTGAACATAAATCTCTCGTAACTACAATCCATGTAATTGTCACATCAGGTAGAGATCGGTGTTGAAAACGACTCTTTCCTTCATTCTAAATAATTATTCCTCGCCCAGAAAAATGAGAATACAGTAAATTACAATTCACATTCACGGTTTGATACACTAAATTACTGCTAAAGATCGATCTCGTATCTCATCGCATGCTATATTTCAATCAAAGAAATGATGAGAAACGCATACGGTAACGAAACAATACCGTGTTTGCGTTTAATCTAGATTCCAATGTATAAAAAACTATAGAACGCATTTCGACTATAAAAATTCACTTCTAATTCGATAATGTGATTGTTATCGTTTGTGAATGCATTTCGCAACGTAGAAACGTGAGTACGTCATTGATTTTTCCACATCGCCAACCATTACAACAATATTATTTGTTTTGGATTCAAGAGAATCTGAAAACCTATCACGTATCAGTAATTTTCTCCATCCTCTAACAGCAGCAGAGGCAGCAGCAGCAGCAACAACAACGGAACACAACTTCTCTCAACAATAGCATGAATTTCTGCTTTCAAGAATAACAACCAACCGTACCTTTCAAATCGACTAGAAATTACTCATTATTGAATGTTATTAGATAAGTGTTATTAGAATAGTGTTTCTAGAATTATACATCAAGATAACGAAATAACGATAAGCACAATTTTCGACGCTCCATAGAGTAACGGAAAGTCGTCAATCAATCCCCAACATCCGAAGAAATTCATGAATAAAAAAAACGTATCTCGAAAATTCATTTAATGAACTCTCAGACTTTCTACGATTCCGTCGTCACATCCGCGTGGAGCTTTACTTATAGTCAACGAATTTCACTTGAAAAACTTGTGTTTCCAAAACATTTGTTTTAATGGCCAAAGTTATTCCAACCTTTTCGCCTGTGGTTCCTCGCCATAAATCAGATATTCAATTCACAGCCAAGTTTTCTATAACTATTTATACTCAGTTTGAGCATAAAGCAGATTTATGGAATATGATTATCATCGTGAATGGGGAAAAAAACACGAGGATTGATTCCTCAGGACACAGGACATTCTATGAAATTATGGTATTTCGTTATTCCGATATAGTATACCATCTCAATGATGAGATCATATTCCATTGTGAAAAGTAACAAAAGATCATTGATTCCTCTCCCCCTTTCTCTCTTTGTTCATGTCTTCGTTATTGGAATTGTATTATATCTTTATGATGCTTTAATGAAATCTTTTTTTCTCCTTTTTTTGTCATAAGTCTCTCATTGTCATCGAGAGAAACGTGAATCTTTTCTAAGATCACTCGATTACCTCATTCAAAATTTGAACTTTGATTGCAATTTTAATGATCCGTTGCTGCAGCGTTTCTTTCTTTACAGGAAATCTAAAAACAATCGCAACAGATGTATCTGTGCATCGAAAGAAAAGAATTTCATTTGTTTCTTCTTGGTTGAAGATTCTTTTGGGCTACCTGAAGGATGAGCTTGGGACAGCTGTACGATATCTTGCGGATCATCTTGGACCCAAGTTATGGGGATGTCATTGTTATTCATCGTGATTCATGTTAAAATGGTGAAAGTAGAGAAATTTTTATGACAAAACTAAAGTCTGTGGATTCAACCCTTTGGTTTTGAAAAACCAACCAGCAGTGAAATGACAACGATATTGCGTTTTCGCGTTATCTCCAAGGATTCAAACTTACCGATGAATAAAAGCAGACAGGAATGCAGAAACGCTATCCTGAAGGACCGGATAACTCCGAAACGTTGCCCGTAGTTATCCATGTTGGTTGTAATGATTGAGGAAATCTCACGTGTGCACTAGCATAATCCAATCACGGAGAGAAACGATACGCACGGTAAACCACTCTCACAACAAACACACGCAATTTCCTCTCTTTTTGTAACGACTTTTTCCTGACCGCACACCTTTATTCATATACAACACACACACATGTTAGGATAATCTTCCTCACCTATGACTGATATCATCCATTGATTTTGATATCATTGTATTATTCGAGTTTAGTTTTATTGCATTCACCTTTTATCACTACTAGTCATTATATTTGACTTTACAACAACAACAACAACAACAACAACAACAACAATAAGAACAACAACAATGTGTCACAACACACAGATTCCTTTTGTCTTTTTTTCTAATCTCACTCAATAATAATCTGTTCTCGAATTCATATCACTTCCCATACTTTCACTCAACGCTTCGGTGACACTCGATAATATCACTCAGTTTCCATTCAATAATCCTCGCACTTGGAACTCACGGATGATGGAATTTTGTGTACTCCAATTCAAAAGTTGGCGCGAAAGTTTTGGGATGAGAAAAAACTTGGAGGGAAGTTTACGTTGGCTGTTTTTTTCTGCGCAATGGAAAAAACTCGTTATCCAAACTTCCCATCAAAGTTACGAGCGCACCTCTCAACGGTCGCACGACAACTGAACGTGGAGACGCGTAAGCGCCAGGGCAACCCCCCCACCGTTCTCATTTTCTCTTTCTTTCCCATGTTCCTCGTCATCTATCTCTTTTCCTCTCGAATGAAACGTGTATAAGTCTACACACAACCAGCACGAACCAACAGCCCGATGTAACGTACGGCACGAATACCTAAGGTAGTGGGGGTAAATGGAGGGTAAGGGATTCAAAAAGGAGGAAAAAAGGTTGAGGGAAGATTGGTGGAACAATTTTTACAAAAAAAAGTTCCATTTATTAACTGAAAAGGAATGTGGAATAAGGGTGGACTTTGTTGGTTTAGTTCGAGGTACTGTCAGAAATTTCGCAGTATCATCCGGTATGACACCCTTAGAATTCGAGTGTCCAATTACATGAAACTTGCATGAAGTAATGTTTGGAATGATCGAATTTGAATTTATAGAGGATTTTTGGATGTTAGATAAAAATTATATATAATTTTATAGATTTTATATAGGAATTATATACAATTTTTATATATTCAACATCAAAACTATATATAACTTTTATAGATTTGATATGAAAATTATATAAATTTCGAATTCGGGTTCCCAATTACATGGAACTTGCATGAAGTAATGTTTGGCACGATCGAATTCCAACTTGTACAAGATTTTTGAATGTTTGATGGAAATTGAATATAATTTTTATAGATTTTATATCAAATTTATATATAATTTGTATATATTCTCTATCAAAACTCTATATAATTTTCGTAGATTTGATACACAATTCTGTACAATGTTTATAAATTTGATATAGAATTTTATATAATTCTTACATCCCATAGAAAATACAAAATCCTGTCCTATTTTTGTAAATTCGATAGAAAATCCTGTAGGATTTTTATAGATTTGCTAAAAAGTATGCATGAAATCATCACAAATATTGATGAGACTGTAAGAAATTCCATATCTACATTCAAACCCTGGATAGTTTCAAATATACATAACTTCCCAGATGGATAGTGAGAAAAAATTGGAATATCCCAGTAAATTGCTTCTCTCGTCGCTACACCGCGTGATTAGGTCAACTCTTTCCGCAAGAAGTTTAGAAGATTACCATACTCTGTGAGAAGGAAACACAAGGACCTCAAAGAAATTGAAACATTGGTTATTTACATCAAAGGGGTCGTTAGATCTCCAGGAAATTCAATTTATCCATTTTTTCTCCTACGGATAGAAGAAATTTTCTACCCTTTGACTGTACAATATCATAATACGTTGTACAGCGATCCGAAAAAGCACAAATAAATTTTATATTTCCCAAAGTGAAATATTATTAACCTCAACCCTTTGGAAAACAACAGCATAATTGTATCTCTTTTGAAACCACTCATTTACAACCGAATATTATCTTAAACAAGTGCCGAGAGATATTCGAATAATGAAAGACTCATCTTAATGAGTTTTCTTCAATTATGGTAATGGAATTGTTTCCCTCGACAACAGAAGAAAATCATCTCTACAAACTGTATTAATTCGAAAGCTATTCCAAAGGAAGTATTTTCAAGGGCCAGTTGGTCCATCTTGTGGAGATAAAATCTATTCTCCGTGGAGAACTTTGGTATCGTTGTTGAGAGATCTGCCGTATAATTCGGCAGATGGTGTATCGTCATTGTCAAGTCCAATTTCTACTTCATTATCATTATCATTTTGTTTCATTCCGCACGAGAGATGTGTGAAATAAATTGTTCATGCCATAAAATCAATTTTATATACGAAGCTTCAAGAAAATATAGGAAATAAGGAATTTATTGAAGAAAGTTTTTCGATTCGATAGATTCGAAAATTCAATATTGATATTATATATTATAAAATGAAAATAATCTACTCGAAAGTTGGCAAAATTAAAAATCCTCGTATATAACGAAATCAATACTCATTTCCATGAAAAATACCTTGAAGCCATTTCAATCTCGCACAAAACAAATCAAATATATGAAAAATTAAATGAATATACGTGTATCATTGGAACAGCACAAACAATGATTTCCAGGATTTTTTCGAACAGTAATTAATAAAAATTGTGAGTTATTCAGATTGATATTTCATTTATTTCAATTTGTATACGCTCTTTGGAAAGAGAAAATCATTTGAATTTCATTGGGTGTAATTTTCCATTTTCGTGAACGTTCGATAGATGTTTGAATGGAGAATAGAAAAGAGAAAACAGTGGGAAACGGGATGGTAGGGGAGAAGCGTGCGTAGACGACAAGCATAGTCGACGTCGGTGATGTACAGCTGATGAGGGGATGAAGAGGCATGGATACAACGACGCCAGTTTGCCCCCACCGATCGTCGTCCCTTACGGCAGGTGGTTCCACTTCTTCGACTGCTTACCACCGTTGTTACGGACCAGTCAGGTCAGGCTGAGCTAAACCCAAAGGGACCAACGAGTACATGGCACGTTTCGGCCGTCTGTGGTACAAACAGCAGCAATTTTTTTCCTTTACGCTGTACCAAACCTGCTGCTCTTGCCTCTGCTCCTGCTGCTGCTGCTGCTACCACCACCGCACGCACGCGTTAATGTATTTTTTATGCGTCAGACAATTCGAAGGGTTTCTTTTTTCACAAGAATTCCACCGAGTCTCATTTTGACGAACACGTTCAACGAATTGTTGGAATCATTTTTTGTGAAACCTTGCCACATTCTTTTCTAGACTGAAATAAAAAGAAACGTCCTCCATGATTAATTCACTGTATTGGGAAATGCTTTTCCTATGTACTTACAGTGTCCAACTATCACCACGATATACGAATGCATCGGTACGTGTATCTCGAGTTTATTTATATTCCAGTCATCTGTAAGTTTGTAAATGAGATTTATGGATCCAGAGAACTTTGAGGACAGCTTGCACAGTTGTTGCGCGACTCGATCCCCAATAGAACCCCCTGCAACATTGATCGTTTCACGTAACAACGGCGCATACCGTGCATATCTCCATGATTCACGTCGAATTTTATCAACTAGCGACCTATCGAATTCGATTCTCCAATGCAATAAACTGAACTTAAACTTCGCTTCAATTATATTTTTCAACAATATTTTGAAGTAGAAATCAATTGATTCAATCCCGTTGTGTGTGCGTGTGTGTGTCAATTGAGATTTATTTTTAACCACACTCATTGGGGTCTCAGGTGGATCAAGTCTGGGATCAAACTTACCTCGTATTTAGAATGCAAGGAAATATCTCGTTTCACCTGCGACCTCCGTATGCACTAGGGAAATTTCATTGCTCCTCTGACATGGATACAATCTTCGTTTTTATTCAATTTTTGTTTCCATCACCTACGATATAAATAATTAAAATATGATCAAGTGGATTCAAATAGCCTGAACGAATAGCGAGGTATGAGACTCGTGATGATGATTTTCACAGCTCAATTTTATTATGGTACGAAGAGATGGGTAATGGCTTGATTCCCTCTAGTGTAATATAAATCACTGTGAAACAAAAATCGTTGATGCATGTCGTGTAAAGTGGGGTGTTCAATTTTTCAACGCAAATATCATATGAATTAATTCTGCATGAGATGTCAAAAGTATAATGAGTGATGTTGCTATTGATGGAGGTTCAAGTGAAAATTCGTAATTTTAGTTCCCTCTCGGAATAGAATTCTTTTTCCAATTGATTCCCTTCAATTTTTTCAGGAACAGGCAATTAGACATGTAGATTTGAATGACTTTCTTCTGTATATGAATGAATAGCTTAATTGCTGAAACAATGAGAGAAAATGTACACAATGGAGTAGAAAATTTGTTGAATCATTGAAGGGTTGAAAAGTTTAGGTTCTAACTTGGCCTTGGATTGGCATATTCAATAAAATAAAAATATTCCCTCGCAAACTTCAAGAACCAGGTCAAAGAGCCGTCCTCGTTACCTTGAAAAACACGTATATAATAGTTCGCGCCACATTATTGTACGTGTAGGCGTTTTTCTGTTCTCTTTTTTTTTTTTTTGAAAGAAATTAAAAATTGAAGTAAATGCTAACGACGCAAGCGAATAAAAATCGACTCTCTTTTATGAAGTAAAAAGGAAGTGCTTTAATAATGCATAAATACTGAAGAATGATACCATTATTTATCCTGCTATGAAATTGAAATGTTTATTGATTATTCTTTTGCCCCTCGTCAACTAATATTGTTGTTTACTTTGTTTTTCTCAACAGAAACTGCATATTGAGGGACAGGTTTCAAGATTTCAGCCTCAATAATAGAATTATGAATACATCATCACCTCGATTTAACTTTCTTTTCAAAGAAGAATCTTTAAATCATTCTCTTCCCTTCATATCCTTTTGATATCGACAATAGAATGAAAAAGCAAGAAGATCTTTTTCTTTATCTCTTTCGTGCCAGACTATATTCATGACGAAAAAAGATCTTTAAAAGCTGTGCAGGATGTTAATGCGTTATTTACATGCGACTCGACGTACCGGACGATCCACGAGGGATACAAGGCCCAAGCAGGTGCTGAATTCGTTTTGTGAGGCCGGTGGTTGTAGTAGGAAGGCAGGAACGAGAAAGGGGAGAATGAGCTTAGGGACAGAAGTGAAACACGGAAACGTATATATCCACTCAAACTGTACAGGAAATACGAAATCGTGATTTTTTCGAGAAGTTCCTATGTCACAAATTTCAGAATCTCATCCACGTTTGTGTATATCATACTTGAAAAACTCATTAAAAAAATCTCCATCAATCACTATACGGGGTATAGAAAAGAATTATAATTCACGTCACCTCGAGTTTCTCAGTACACTGAGAATATTAAACATCTTACTTTCTTTATTCTTGAAACTTCATTTCAGTTCGATCATCGTATTCCTTCGATTCTTTATCTTTCAACTCTCTCATCATTCCCTTCGACTCCATCAGATTTTCAATCAAATATAATTCTAACTCCTGCATCTCATTCCGCCGGAAGTCATATTTGAATAAAGAGTATTGTGATTCAATCGGGATAACTGACGTTTCCTTGGAAATTCAATAATGTAGTAATGTTGGGGTAGGAATTACGTTTATAGGAATTTATCACTGAAAATTGAGTTTCAAGCGTTTTCCACGATGACCGGGCGGTTATTTGAAAAGCGAATCGGAATAGAACTTGAACGAAATTGTGTCCGTCAAATACAGAAGAACGGCACATTGAATTTCAATAATTTATTGACACAGTTATTGGATTTTCGATGCATTTGAGCTTGGTTTAATTGTTCGTTCCCTTTTGAACACACAATTTCACGTGGAAGGAAAAAAAATTACGTAACAGCGTATATGAGCATGATGTTTCGAAACATCTCAATATAACGTTGAGTGCATTGCATGTGTACTCAACTCTGTAATCGTTCGTTAAAAACATTGCAATGATATTATCTTCGTATTTAGAATGCAATCAATTTTAAGAACCATTCGAGGACTTTTGTTCTCTACTCCCTGTCTTTCATGACACAAATCTCTCAACAGAAAACAACTTCGGATTACAATGAATTAATGGCAATGGAAGTTTCCTGTAGTTTCGATCAATTCGACTAATAAATCTCGACACGCCAAGTTTTCTTCAACTAAAGATTCCGGAGTATCTTCATCAAGATGTATGTGAAGTCCCACTTTTCCTAATGCAGAACTCCTGCTCGAATGTTGAAAACTTTTTCGATTGAAACTAAACTTTTCTTTATCGATACAATGAAGGATTCTCCGAAGTATTCAAATTGTAATTGAGAAATGAAATTTTGTATGCAATTGTGTCGAACGTTGTAAAATATTTTGTAAAAAGGGAAGTCTCGAGTCTCAGGATGTGAATGATGTTTCGATTCTTCGTGATCTACATTTCGAAATGCAGTTTATTATTCTCTACAAGAATAAATTAATTCGGAATTCAGTGGGTTACTATTCCACGATGATAAGTATCGATGATTGAAAATGATAGATCTATTAACGTGATTGTTGAATTCCTGCTACGGATTGCTTTTAATAATTACACATTGTTAAGAATTTATGTGTTTGGAAAATTCTTTGAAATTTCAATTATGTATGAATGTAGGAAATTCAATTACTAAACTATACTTTTATGGGTAATAAAACATAGTAAACATTGTACACTCAATTACATGTAATTGATTTCTCAATTCAATCACTAACAATTGGAAATTTCATTCACAAATCACTTGAAAAATGAATTGAAATTCGAGAAATTATGTCTTCTATCATTTTTCAATTCAAAGTTATAGCGATTTGGAATTTTTGGAATTCCAGCAAATTCAAATCTTTATAGGTACAAAACAGAGAATGCCAGGATGGCAGTTTTCTTATCAGAGATCCACCGTTTTCCCATTCAGCGAATGGTATCAAACTCAAGTATGTAATACACAGTGCTTTTGAGTGATTTGGATTCGACAAGAAAATCTAAAAATGCTCATATCTTGAGAACTAAACCGCAAAAATAATTTCCAATACGAAAAATTATTGCATTTTGACTGCAGAATAATGCCTGTTAATTTTTTTTCAGTGAATTTTGAATCACCCGAAGGTACACGTCCAACATCTAGAGATTTTGAAATCCATTGGTGAATTGTTGTTCAAACCTTAATTAACACCAAAACTGGACCAAAAGTCATCCCATCTGTTTCACATTGAAAGATCATCTTAAATATTTTCAATTGGAGTAGACTTGCATCAAATTCCTTACTGAGAAGCCACCAAAAGATACCTGGGAGAAGAATTCACGGTGCAAACTTGTTAAGATGTACCAAAGTACCACGGATTTAACATTTGATTTCCAGCAACACCTAATTTACACCAAAAAAAGAAGTTCGATGTTTTTGCCAGAGTCTTCACTCTTTGAAAATAAACGAACCTTATAAACATTAATATGCATCACGGATGTTTAATTTTTTTTTCATTAATTTGCATAAAATTAACGAACGAATCATGCGAACGAAGCGAGCACCATTTAGGACATTAGATGGCGTGTGGAGCGAGCATCATTTGAATATTTAAAATGTGATACTATGCGAATGGTAAAAATACGAGCGTAGGGAACACGCGATTGGAGTACGATTCATTGTACGAAGATATGAAATTTCTTGATTTCTTGATAGAAGTCTATAACGAAGTGCAATTCAATAGCCTAACCTCTCCATTGTCTAAGAAATTTAATTTCATTCTAATGAAATCTTCCTGAAAGGGTTCCAATGATAGCCCAAGGTGAGCATTCTTGTCAAGACTAGGGTTTTCAGGGCTGTCTCCCTTTTGTCTTCTTCTGAATTGTTGGTCAATCCAATCAATTGGCTGGAGAAAAAAAGAGGAAACGATCATCAAGATCCAAGCATGGTTGAGGTTAACCTAATGAAATAAATGATAGAATAAACTTCTTATCGGGTTGTTTTACACAACATCGAAAATATTTTCTAACCACTGATCGATATATGAAACCACGTATAATCTTCAGATGTTTTCGTAAACAAAATCCATAATTCGTGTATATGATATTCAAAAGACAGATGTTTGCATATAAATATATTGTCGAATTTAAACCAGCATGCATACATATACGCGTCCGGCAGATGTTGATTGTGTCGTTTCGATTGGAAAATAGTGAACGTGTTGTTGTTGGCGATGGAAAGATCGTTTCACATTTTTTGAACGGAGGACTTGAAATTCTATCTCTCGTCTCTGGTTTGAAGGAAAAATAGGAAAGAGAAGCCGGGTAAGAACGGCAGATGGTCAGAATAAGAGAGAATCAGACAGGCAAGCAAGCAAGCAAGCAAGCAGGCAGGCAGGCAGCAATCGGGTAAGGCAGGTATGAAGGAGGGAACAGATCGGAAGCAAACAAACGAGCGATCGTCTCTTCAAGAGAGAGGAGAAGAGCTACAGACACCTGCTCGGTCGGTCGGTCGGTCGGTTGGTTCCTTGCTTGCTTGAGAGGGAGATCGACCAAGCGTATATAACTTTTTTCTTACCTTGTTCCTTTTTTAAACGATCCTCCTCGCGTCCTCCTACTTCACTCCTCTCATATGCTTGCTATAACATCATATATCGTGGAAGAAGAAAATTGCCTCGTGTATACGAAAGGTTACAGATAGACGGCTTCTATTTTGTTCTACTAACCCTACCGTTTCTCCAACCCCTTTCAGTCATTCCTCACCCACACTGTTCACCATATGTCGAACCTTATGCACAAGACGACTCGAGGATCTCCTTCCCTCTCCTCGTCTCGTATTTCTGCTCTTGTACAATTTTGCGCATAATATGTATCCGTGAGAAGAGGTACCAAAATTTAAGAAGGAACAATGCTATATCCGTCAACCCCCGAGCAGGTAAAGGAAAACGAGGGCTTGAAATTTACGAATATTCATTCTCAGCGTGCGCTTCAGCTGTATTTCATCATTGCGATATTTCTTCAGAATTTCTTTCTTTTACATCTTCAAACGTCAAAGTTGTTCAAAATTATTTAAAATTGAACATAAAAATATGGGTTTAGCTGGGAGTAGGTGTCACATGATTCGACCCCCAAGACAAGACTTAGGGAAATTACCATTATTACGTCGCGTAACATAATAAAACTGTCGTTGTAGTAGGGCAAGTCAGAGCGAAGAGAAAGTGGCATAGTTGAATAAAATATCCCATCGTTTAGATATTCTCCTTTCTCTTCCTCCCACGGGGAATATTATATTCTACAGAAGATTTATAATTTCGAGAATTCAAAAACGATTTCTAATACTCAACATCTATATCTTGGCTTCTAGAATTTGAATGAAGACGAATTAATCAAATGCACGTATGAATCCTAAATGGCACGAACACACATATGCAAATACATGCGAAGGTCTGTGAATACACTGGCAAGACTGTACTGATCCATTATAGTTTTACTTGAATATTCCGTAGGCATATATCTGATGTGGAAATTTAGTTGAGAATTCCCATTGTCTACTCACAATTCCAAGACTGGAAAACCCAATTAGCGCATAATTGATTGGCTGCTAGATGGAAACTCACAACTGCAGCATAATTTATTGAATCTCTTCGTGGATGAAGAACTTCAACTACGGCACAATCGAGACAACCTCACGTGGATCATAATCACTTTGTGTATCAAAGATAAATTGCATCGTCAAGTCTTTTCCTATTATAAACGAATATTACATGGGATAATTTTCATTTGTGGATCAATTACATGTTTGATTTGATACTTATACGATGAAGCGTTGGGAAATTACATCTTGCTAACAGAATTAGTAGTGAATCTTCATTCCGTTCCGTCAGTGCCTCAATGAACCTCCCCACGTAGAAATTGACGAACGGCTCAGTGCCGGTTCGATACAGGCTGCCAGTGTACAACCGTAGGCAGCCAACGTTGGTCGAACTGCGGAATGATAACGCAAAATAACTCCGATTTGGTACCGACCACCAACCGTCAATAATCACCGGTTACCGATATTAATTCAATATTTGCGACCAATGTTTTTTCAAAATTTAGAACCTTCTTGTGTACATTCGTATGAACTCAGATATTGATGGCTGACACGAAAACTATTATATCGAGTTACATAGAATACATTTCTCCATTAAAAAAGACTTCTTTTGAACTTCAATGCATTTGTAAATCCTTAGTGCGTCGGGGATCGATCGATGCTCAAGGTAATATCTAACGAAAAACGTACGGAAGATTGTCAGCTACTTACGTAGTTCATAACTCCGTCAATAATAATGCTATTTTCTACGAAATTATTTTATTTCATAATATTTTTCGGAGCTCAACCGTGCATCGAACAATATAGGATTATCACATTGTGCAAGTCAACAGTGTTATATGATAAAACTTCTGAAAATCATCAAATCTTTTGTCTAAGTGGACTACATATTTGTTCACCTTGGTTTGGGATCCATTCAGGGTTGGGGACCAACGCTTGCTCTTTAAAATTGTGACGTTGTTGATTCAACATTGATGGGAAATTGGTCGACAACGGTCAGTTTCATCATCAAACCAGTACCGATGAGAACATGAAATTACGTCGTTCCAGTACCGACTTGGAATCAGCAGACAACCGTTGTTACCATTGTTATACCATCTCAATATTGATGCGTTCGTCACCGTCGCCTTGAAACTGGCATTTCTACATGGACCATTAGGGTGAAGCAAATCTCAAATTTTTTCGCAGTTACCGGAATACATAGTTAAAATAATGAGAAAAAGTACTACTGTGTCCAAAAAGTGAGGTGACATAGCATTTATTTTGAAAAACTTTTACTTATTCTCTCAAATCAGGTTCATCGCTTTCAAAGTAATCCCTCCGGGATACAATGCACTTATGCTCACGCATTTTCCAATCTTCGAAACAGTTGTGAAAGTCGGTTTCCAGGATGGCCTTCAGCTCTCAGCATTCGGCTTAGATCTGCTCTATCGACTCAAAACGGTGTCTCCGAAGCGGTCTTTTAAGTTTGTTGAATAGCCAAAAGTCGCACGGTGCCAAATCAGGTGAATACGGTGCAGGTTGTGGAACGATATGGGTCGAGTTTTTTGCGAAATAGTCACGAAGAATCAATGCAGGGTGAGCCGGTGCATTGTCGTGGTGCAAAAACCAAGAGTTGTCCCGCCACAATTCCGTTCTCTTTAGGCGAATAGCTTCACGTAAACGACACATAACACTCAAATAATATTCTTTGTTGACAGTTTGACCCGGCGAAAGGAACTCAAAATGCACAATACCACGATAACCGAAGAATAGTAATCGGTTTTTTTTTAGGTTTTGCCTCACCTTTAGCGCGATATTCACTTGATTGATCGGTTGTTTCCGGATCGTAAGCGTTGTATTACACCCTTCAACGCGACGATGTTTTTCCAGGAAATTCAGTGTTTTCGATACCAATCGAGATTTGACGCGTTTGAGGCCCAAAACATCCTTCAAAATGGTATGAACTGATCTTTTTGAAATGTCAACATCATCAGCAAGGTTTCTAATTGTTAATCGACGATTTACAAGCGCCAAACCTTTGATTTTTTGGACGTGAACTTCGTCAGTTGAAGTCGATGGTCGACCGGAACGCTTTTCGTCTTCGACACGTTCTCGACCTTCTTGGAACTCTTTATACCACTTGTAAACATTTTTTTCCGACATAGCCTCATCACCAAAGGTTTTCTGCACCAACCTCAACGAATCAGCAGCAGAAAATTCATGCAGCAAACAAAGTTTAATACAAATTCTTCGCTCGACATTATAAAAATCGAAAAATTCACTTACAACAGCTTACAAAACGAAGCGTACCCGAAGAGAACATGGAGCTTCAGCGAACGTTCAGATCAGATGTGTATAGATCGGGCCGAAGGTTCATTAGTGCTAACTTTCAGATTCACAAACGTTTGACGAAGGTTCTATGGACGTTGAAATGTCCGCTTCGAAATACGTTCAGGGAACACAGATGGAACGTTCGCTGAAGGTTCATCGAAGCTTTGACGAAGCTTCACAACAATATCTATACTCATATTAATTTTGATCGATTTATATGAAAAATAAATCAATTGATAAGCATGAATTATGATGAATTCATCTAAGTATAGATGTTTTTGTGAAGCTTCCTCAAACCTTCGATGAACCTTCAATGACCGTTCCATCTATGTTTCCTGAAAGTACTTCAAGGCGGTCATTTCAACGTTCGTAATACCTTTGACAAACGTTCGTGAATCTAAAAGCTAGCTTTCATGAACCTTCGATCCGATCTGTACAGATGCAATCTGAACGTTCGCTGAAGCTTCATGTTCTCTTCGGGGTATCTCAAACATTAATGAATATTTTGATATGACCCTTGGCACGGATATCAAAGACAGTCCTGTTAACCTAAAAATGAGAGCACTTCCCTAAATATAAGGTTTACAACTTTGCTTCCGCCGTTTCTTCTCAAAATTTCAGGCTTTATTCTCAAGGAGTAAATACATATTTGAAGGCTGAGAGTTCAAAAGGGCCTAACCCACACAAAATTCGAAATTGGTTTCAATTCATTTTCGGATTGTCATTCTAAGCCTTTATATCGAGGTGTTATCAAAACTTTCAATTTCGACGTAGTTTTCTTGTAATCGAGAGTCAAAATTTCTAAGGTCCTAACCCGAGTGGTCCTGAGAATTCAAAAGGGCCTAACCCCATATGTAGTGTTATGGAAAAACGATGTTTTTCATCGTTTCGGGTAGGTTTGCACGAAACCCTTTGTTTGAGAATGCCATCTATCAAAAGTGGTGCATACTTGAGTGTTCAGTCAACAACTTGGCGATCGGTTTGGTTGATATTGTGAAATTCACCTACCCTGTTGATCGGAATGTTCTGAGTGGTATAAGTGTTGACGACTTTCAATGTGTATATCTGTTCCGCTACAAATCGATTCTAAAAATTGCAAACGAGGTGTTATTGCCAAAGTTATTTTGAGCATTTCGGCGTTTTATTCATAAGCGAAACTTATAAAACAGTGGAATATGAGCGAAAAGAACAAAAAGCGTCGTGACTCACGTCGCAAAGGGGAAGAGTATACCACAATCAAAGGTAAAGTTGTACGTGCGAAAGCTTCTCCTGCCGATCAGGTACGATGAATATAGTTCAATATTATTTTAACTTGGTTCAGAATCCAAAATGGCGCATCCAACATGGCGGACACGAATTGAAAAATTACTCGGATTCGCTTGAAACTCGTTATCCGGAGGTTCTATGGGTCGCTGATTACGAATCCGTTAACAAAATTAACAAATTCAAGAAGGGATTTGTCATCAGCGACCTCAAAACCTCCTGGTACTGGGTGTGAAGGAAATCCGTTGAATTTCCAATTTCGGCCAACCACATTGGATCTACCATTTTGAGTTAGGAAAATTTGACAACAGATACGTAATCAGCGACCCCAAAACCCAATGGATACAGAGTTTGAAGAAACTCCGATGAATTTTCGAAATTTGGTCAATCACAATGGTTCCCACCATTCCCCGAAGAGAACATGAAGCTTCAGCAAACGTTCAAATTAGATCTGCATAGATCGGGTCAAAGGTTCATGAAAGCTCATTTTTAGATTCATGAACGTTTAACAAAGGTTCTACGAACGTTGAAATGTCCGCCTCGAAATGCCTTCAGGAAACGTACATGGAACGTTCGTTGCAGGTTCATCGAAGGTTTGATAAAGCTTCACAAAAATATCTATACTTGGATTAATTTCCAATAATTCACATGAATAATCAATTAAATGATGAACATAAATCAATGACAATTAATATAAGTATAGATATTTTCGTGAAGCTTTATTAAACCTTCGATGAACCATCAATCAACGTTCCATCTACGTTTCCTGAAAGTATTTCGAGGCGGACATTTCAACGTTTGTAGAACCTTTGTCAAACGTTTGTGAATCTAAAAATGAGCTCTCATGAACCTTTTGCCCGATCTATGAAGATCTAATTTGAACGTTCACTGAAGTTCCATGTTCTCTTCGGGTCTGAATCTCGGAATTCTGACAACGAATTTGTAATCAGCGATCTGAAAACCTTTCAGAAGCCAAGTTTGAAGGGAATACGATGAAATTTTCAATTTTGGCCCACCATATTGGATTCGCCAATTTGGCGAATTTGAATTTGGAAATTTTTATAGCAGATTCGTAATCAGCGATCCCAAAAACTCAAAAATATTCAGTTTAAAGAAAATCCGATGGATTGTTGATTTTGGTCCATCATGTTAGATGCAGAATTTTGAATTTGTAAATTTTCACCGCGGATTCGTAATAAGCGACCTCAAAACCTTCTGGGAACCGAGTTTGAAGGAAATCCGATGAAATTTCCCAAAATCGGCCCACCATATTGGATCCGCCATTTTGAATTTGGAAATTTCCATAGCGGATCCGTAATCAGCGACCCCAAAAACCCTTGAATAACCAGTTTGAAGGAAATCCGATGAATTGTCAATTTCGGTCCACCATATTAGATGCGCCATTTTGAATTTGGAAATTTTTACAACGAATTTGTAATCAGCGACCAAAAACACCCTCCTCAAAGTAATTTCGTTGGCAAATGTGAGTTTTCATTTCGAAATCCTCTAATTATAACTCTCTACGAATGTTTCGACTATATCTTAACATATTTATTTTCAAAAGAATTACGAATTATTAGGAAGTATTCATAAATGAGTATTATTTGAATATAAAAATCAATAATAACACGCTGTACTGATGGTGTATCAAGTTCAAAGTGAAACTAATACCACATGCGCGACAAGGCAAGATCAAGATCATGACTTTGTGGGTTAGGCCCTTCTGAACTCTCAAACCCCCTTGGGTTAGGCCCCTGAATACTTGGAGAGTACTTATAAAATAAAGAAGAATGCATAAATTCCGAAAAAATTCATACAGGGTAACAGAATGGGTCAAATTAATTGTAAAATCACTCATGAATCTGTTGATTCTGACGAATAGGAAAAATGAGAGCGTTTTTATCACCTCCTGAAAAATTATTTCGATGTGGGTTAGGCCCTTTTGAACTCTCAGCCTTCATTTATGATTCAAAGTACTGGCCGTCGCTAGCTACTACTTTCTCCCATCTTTTTGGCAATTGTCGGATCCTATCTCGGAAGAACGATGCATCTTTCGAGGCGATTCACGAATCGATCCATTCTCTAACTTCTTCATAAGAATAAAAATGCTGATCACTCAGTCCGTGTGCGATTGATCGAAATAAAGGGTAGCCGGAAGGAGCAATGTCTGGAGAGTACGGTGGATGGGGTAAGACTCCCCATTTTAGTGTTTCCAAATATTTCTTGACCGGTTTTGAGTCAAGCAGCCGAGCATTATCATGTTGGAGGATAACTTCATCGTGTCTTTCTTGGTACTGTGGCCGTTTCTCCTTCAACGCTCGGCTCGAACGCATCAACTGCATTCGATACCGATCCCCTGTCATGATTCCACTAGGTTTCAATAGCTCATAATACACGACATCGAGCTGATCCCACTAAATGCAGAGCATAACCTTGGCACCATGAATATTTGGTTTAGCCGTCGCCGGGCACTGCGCTGGGGATTATCGTAGTGGACCCATTTTTCGTCGCCGGTCACAATGCGGTGTAAAAACCCCTTTCGATTCTGTCTTTGAAGCAGCTGTTCACAAGTAAAGAAACGTCGTTCAACATCTCTTGGCTTCAATTTGTACGGAACCGAATCCCCCTGTTTCTGAATCATTCCCATGGTTTCGAGGCGTTTCGAAATGATTTGTGGAGTTACTCCCAATGATTTTGCCAATTCTTCTTGCGTTTGGCATGATTCTTCAACGAGTAATGCCTTCAATTCGGAATCTTCAAAAATTTTTTCTCTCCCACCGCCATGTCGGTCCTCGACATTAAAATCACCCTTCTTGCAACGTCGAAACCATTCACGACACGTTCTTATACTCAAAGCAGCCTCGCCGTAAGTACTTGAGAGCATTCAATGAGCCCCAGCCGCAGTTTTCTCCCAATGAAAGCAGAAAATCAGAACTTCCCGCAAATGACGAGAATTCGGCTCATAAACTGACATCTTCGATCGAGTAAAAATGTTTGATGGAATCAAAAATTCACTAATATGACGATGTTGTTACCTAGTGAACATTCTTCCCCTCATCATTTCACACATTCATTATGTTCTCTAAATGATATCAGAAAGTTCCCTAATGCGTCGATTTCGGAAAGCTTTCAGATGATTTTCATATGAGCTCTAGAAGTTATCAGAAAATCATCTGAGTTAACTTTCTGATAATTTCTAGAACTCATATGAAAGTCATCCAAAAGCTTTCCGAAATCGACGCATTATAGAGAACTTTCTGATATCATTTAGAGAACATAATGAATGTTTGAAATGTTGAGGGGGAAAATGTTCACTGGGTATGTCACCACATGTCCAACCTTACTGTGTGACATTCATTTCATAACGTATTTCGACCGCCACCTACCGACGCAACCATGTATTGTAAACGGCGGAAGCAAAGTTGTACACCTAATACATTTGCGCACAGAGCTTAAATCCAAATGTCACCTTACTTTTTAGACACAGTAGCATATCTTCTTCACAAAAGAATGTTTCATGATCCTTGGATTTGACTAGCATATCGTTGGAATCGATTACTTTCCATCGTTCCGAGGCCAGCCTTGGATAAATAGGCTATCCCCATAAATATGTATTCATAAAAAATGATTATGATTCATGAGTAGTTCGGTATATAATATATGCTGTGTACTGTGTAGTATGTTGGTAAGAACTCACGTTAAGTGGATGCAAGTTTCTCGTACACCCATCTCTATCTTTCCACATGCAATCAAATATCAAGGTCGAAACTTTGCTTCCTAATGTCGTACCGTCCACATTTTCTATTTCTCTTTCCAAAGTACGTCGCTGAAAGTTTCATCTCACACTCTTTCCCTTCTTTCCCTCCTCCATCTATCTTTTCAGTGCGGTGTATTCATTAGCCTCTCGACCTGTAGAAAGATTAAGTGCTATGGCATATTAATAATCCATTAAGAGATTTAACTCTCAATCCCTATATATATATACGTATATGCAAAATCTTTTTATTCCCCTCTCCCGCAAGTTTAGAAGGATTGTCACCTATTTTTTTGTCCTCCCTTAGAACATTGAATTTTCATGAGGCGTGTAGACTGGGCGAAAAAACCATTAGGATGTTAATCCAGGGACGATTCGTCGTCGTGTTTAACTTTGGACTCCGAAAAACTCATTCTCAACCAGTCAATGGCGCTTGTTGGATGAAAAGGAAAGAAGTATCATTATTATTATTGTTATTATTATCATTATTATTATCAAATACAACATCGCCGAGGGTTTCAAAATGCAAACGTTTTCCCTCTCTCGCTGATTATGATGATGAAAAAATGTTACCCGGTATCGAAATTTATATTATATTCTCAAGAAATGCGCAAACTTGGAGAACGGATGGAATATTTAATCAGACTTTCTTGGGGAGAAAAACACTCTGTAAGGATAAAAAATTCGAAAAGCGATGTCTCGAAATCCGGGATGTGGGAAATCAGGAGCTGATGATTAATTTTTCACAAGTATATGTATGAATGAAAAACGTTAAGTAATGTCAATTGAATGAACACGCCGGAGAAAATATCGTTTGACAGATGAAATTAAAATGTGTCACGAAGAGGGGAGGAAAGTATAAATAATTCTGTTGGTTCGTGCGAGTAACGAGAATGCTTTTGATGTGCATTGAATGTAGCTCGCGAAGTAAATATCATGGATTGGAATTTTGTCTCGATCGATGACGTTGCAATTAATTTACCAATAACGTGCGTATGTCACGTAAACATACATACACATCTCCGACTTATGATGTGGTCGTTCGTGTACGGACGAAAGGGATTTGTTGAAATACTTGCACACGTATTCGATTCCTCGTTAATGAAATCAGTCTGCATTTTCTACCGAAGATTGCGAGGGTAGTGTGTCGAATCCAATTAAAGCGATCAAAGGACTTAGTACAACTATTATGTATGCTGATATTTACAATCCACTTCCATTTTGGGCTCGAAATTTACTTCATTATGGTAATTTTGCACTATTGATACATGTCGCCAATTGTAGACCCGCAAACAAAAATTCTTGCTACTGTAGATGCGCAATTTCAATGATATATTCAACGTGAGAATTTTCAATCCCATTCTTCCTGAGTATCCGAAAATTCAATGGTCCACATCGAAATGAGGTAAATTTTGAATTTCTCTCGTCCTGAACACGATTTGGTTGATTCCTGATCCTCTTTGAGCGGTGATAAGGATTATCACGTCTGACTGACATCAGAACGTTGTCAAGAAGGACCTAGCAAGACTCCGCGAAGCCTATACAATGAATACAGTGACTTCTTTGAGGGTATGTATTGAGCTTTGTCAGTCCTTTCCTAATCGATAAATAATAAGTATCATGCTTCGTTGGCCATCTAATGTAATGAATGATGAATAGAAAGGTGCTTGCTTCGCTTGCATCCTCACAATCTAAACGATGCTCTATGCATTTTCATAACCTTGAGAACGCTTATTTCTCTCAAGTTTTTATGGAATACCTGGAGTTAATCTGATAGTCATTTCTAGTCCATTTCTCACCAAGGTAATCCACATTTAATCTCAATTAATGAAGTCCTCCACAGGTAAATTGGATTCTGGATAACCTACTTAGACCCTCACGAACCATCGACTTCACCTGAAGATGATTTCCAGTCAGATATTCGTCATCCTCGATATTCCCAAAAGGAGAAAATCCGATTAAGAAAGAGCGGAAGGTGTTTTTTTTTCAGTCAGAGAAAAATAATTCTGTATACATGTATATTTGCTTTGAGGAATACTTTTATATTTCCTGCGTTTCGCTTATTGTGCGCACAGAAGGTCGGTGCAAATAGTCCGGAGTTGCACCAGTAATACACAGTGAGAAAGTATCTTCAACGGTAGCGTCCGTCGTGAACAAAGCAATTAAAGAGAAACGCTGGAACTGTGCGTTTTTGTAGAGTTCCCAAATACTTGACATTCGTTGAGAACTCTCTGTATTCCTCCAGAGTCCAATTATTTTGTTTTTAATCGTTTTTGTCGAGTGAAATTCCAGGGTACAAAGAGGGACGCGTACGGTATATTTCTCGATTTGTAAAATGTAATATCAACATTACCGTTCCAACGTATGTAAATGCCTCCGACTATTGGATTTAATCAAATAAATATATTATATCTATATAGACCATCGGCCGATGTAATGAAAATATGATTTGGTTGAAATGAATAATGAATAATACGTTAATATTTGATTCGAAATAACTGCATAGCTTGCAGCATCGATGACCCGCACCTCGTTTAACTTGATATCGATGTTCATTTGGGAAATTCAATGTATGCCAGATTATTTTGTGGAATCATGAGGTTTTATTAGCGATAAATGTATTAAGGATCAAGTGTAGGGATTTTACAGGTATGTACTATGTATCGTAGATTTGAAAGTATCCAAAAATATGTGTACTCCAAACAGTCTAATTTCGTAGGATAATAAATGAGGAAGTAATATACGTAGACCGTAAGGAAGTCGTTTGAGAAATCCTTCCTCTGACCCTATTTGCATACCCGCGCGTACAGAGAGGCTGTGCCATAGTTCACTTTAAGTTAGAGACTCTGTTAATATAATAAAGCTTACGTTGCATCGTTAGAGGGTCTCATTGCAACGGAATACATATTTGCAGGCACGTATGTACGGTTATACATACAGAAAGGCGTCTAAATCAAAGACCAATTGGTAATGAGATACCGGCGAGTAACGTGGGAGCTGTTTACTAGTGTCAGATGTGGTTTGTTAATGCTAATTCCTGGCCAGGCCATTGCGACGCGTTGCATTTCGTAGCGCGATGCAATTTGACGCCTGTGTCTCATCTCGCACGGCTCTTATGCACGTATATGTATGCACACGTACATAAGCATCGTTCTCTTGTGTCTCATACTATTGAATCATAGATGCTCTTTGATTCAGGCCCCTTCGGATCGTGGATTTGCGTTAAGATACCCTACACGTTAATTACCTGCTAATCATTTCTAAATCGACTTGCCCATCGGGAAGTTCTCTCTTGAATCGATACAACTCAACTTCCACTCAATTTGTACAAATGAAATACTTTGAGATTTCCATATCGAAATACTACTACCATGTGAAGATTAGTTGAATACCGTGTACCGTCAGGGTCGAGTTGCGTGGTCCTTTTGTGTCCTCATCATATGTACAACACATTCACGTTACCGTGGCAATTCGCTCAAATTGAGCGGTCCAATTTGGTCGGATTGTCATGCTAAAGCGGATCCCAGAGGCGAAAGAACGAACAAGAAAAAGCGGTCTCCTGCTCCCGCCTTACACACCACTTATTGTCCTCCTCTCCTACCTCGCTCTTTAACCTTACAACAATCTCTGAACCTTTGTCCATTGAAACTTTTTCCCAATAAAACAATATACATCCGTTTCAAACAATTGTGCGTTATATTAATATGATCAATCTCTCAACGAATTCCGCACAAAAGAATGGAACATATACAAGCTTGATAAATTAGTTTAATCCATGAAAATATATCAATTCTTCCACTCAAATTATCGTGGAGAGAGAACGAGTGAGTGATTCCAGTATTATCCACATTTCTCATTCTTTATCCTCGTTTCTTCGTTTCTCAGGACATTCTAACTGCCGTATTGTCCATATAACTTTTATAACGTAAATAATGGCATGTAACTCATAGAGCAACGAAATGTCTTTGATTGTATAAAGTTGGAGGATGTATAAATTTACGATTCCTTTCCTTTCAATCGCGCCAGAAGTAAAACTCTTTGTACTTCCTAATTCAAAAACAAACAAAATAACAATTGCATTGCCGTGTATACATGTACATTGTACAACCATTCAATTCGAAAACCAAAATCGATAGCGTGGCAATGAAAAGTTTCTACAAGTCTCGTTTACAAGGTTTTTTTTATATCATTTCAACTTCCAACACCCCATTGTTTATCGATCGCGGAACGTCCTCAAAATTGATGACCTCCGATTTTAAGTACACAAGTTCACAAGTTGAACTCGCACATTGACTACACATTTCATTTCATATCCTTTCGAATAATAATCCACACTCCATTTTAACTGAAATTCAACACTCTCCTCTATGTAAACATTTGAAACATTCATGAGAATTATTAAGATAATGAAAAAATAAACGGAAAGGGAGTTCGATGAATTCGAACGAATGCAAGTGCGGAAGAGAATATTGATCCTTTTGGGCATTTTTCCAAGGATCAAATTGCAAATCAAAACAAACTTTTCAATCCCTGCATCGGACATATCCTGGAATTTCCTACGTCTTTTTTCCCTGCAAGTCCACACTGGAGACTTAGAAATTCTACCCCACGACAATTCATGCGAATATTCGCTTCGTCAGATTCTAGGTCACTCATGAAAATTCAGATGATGGAATTCTCACGTTTTCCAAGATTTGCACTTGGAAATTCAAAATAATATATCAAATGGTTTGAATTTTTGCATATTCATCGTGGTGTCTTACTTCCACGGGAACGCGTTACCGCACAATAATTTGATAAAAATCATAATAATGTGTGTCTTCTTTTTTTCTACGCGACAAACTTCGATCGGGCGTTTTTCTCAAAAATGAGAGGGAAGGAAGTTTCGAGGCGAGACGACGACACTGGCGCCTTGGAAAAAATAATAGAACCCTTCTCTCCACCTTCTGCTCGGCCTCTTCCGATGTGTATGGAAACACAAATTCCTTTTTCCGCCTCAACGCGGAGGAAAACCTGATTTACGAGAAACGTTAACGCAATCCAAGCAGAGGGTCGCCCCCCGGCTCTCTCTCTCTCTCTCTCTCTCTTTCCTTCTTTTCTCCCCTTTGAATCAATTCTTTCGGTTAAAACCGAGGGAGATCCGACTAAATATCGGTATAACGATCCTCGAATGTTTTCTTATTTAATTGTATACATTATTATCATTGAACTTGTTAGCAAAGATAACATCATTCCAAGCACCTGGACACTACAATCATTATCATGAAATTTATGTCAACAATGCAGTTAATTAACTCAATCGATATCTTCCTATCTTCCATTGCGGAGGAATACGACCACTCGAAACTTTGTTAGATTCAATTCGAGCAAGATTTTTCGTTCCAGCAAAGTTTGTGACCGACCCAACCGCATCGAATTTGGAGTGGATAACTCAACGCATTGAATATTCTATCTTCGGCGAGCCGCGAAATCGTGGAATATTGTATCTCGCGATCCGCGGTATTACGAACCAACGATATCCATACCAAAAGGGAGGCATTGGAAATTTCGTTGACGTAAAACCTGGAGTACAACTACTAGGAGGGAGGGAGAGAGGTAAACGAGCAGCAACAAACCAATGGGAAGGATGGAATTCACAAATCCGAGGGCGTAATAATTATTGCTACCGCAACTATTTCGTTTCGAGGGAACAACGAAGCTTGAGCTTATATTACCTGGTTTCTACGGGGTACTAGGTACGCTCCATTAATACGCGAATTGCTCTATTGATCGCGAATTGTTGTGATTTAATTAAATGCATTTCCCGCGTGCCACCATCTACGTAACTTGGGTCATCTTTCGAGGGGAAATCAAATGAAGAGAGATAATTTATTCGGATAAACCCGTGTCCATTCTTTCGAATGAATTCGAAACATGCGTGCATGTGGGAACAAAACAAAACACTTGATGAGAAATTTGTCGAAAATGAGTATCGGCGGTTCTATTTTGAAAGCAAACCTCTTGAACGGTGAAAGGGAAATGCGTTCAATTCGAGAACGGATCACAGTGAAGTCTGATTAGCGAGTAAACCGGAAACCAAACGGCGTATGACAACTACGCTGACATCAACTCCGCATAGGAATAGTTAACTAGAATCGGGTCGTACGATCGTTAACCTTCTCTGAACCTGAAAGTATATATCCAACTTTGTATTAATAAATTCTTGTACGTTCGTTGCTTGAAGAGCGACGTTCACGTTCCTCTAAGTGCCTAAATTACTAATTTAGTCGTGAGACTGTTGAAACGTACTTCAATACTACCTCAAATCTAATTTCTTTTAATTCGACCAAAAGTACTATTCAAACTGGATCGAGTTAATCTCTAATTGTACAAAATGGGTGATTATTCGTGTGATAACGTGACGACATGTTACATAGTTGCGATATGAGGAATGATGAATTATGTATATCCTCATTAAAATCATATAAAGTCACATGTTACATGCAATCCGCTGGTTAATGATCATTTCCTGCTGTTGAATTACTGCTGATCATTCATCTGTATAGAGGAAAAGTTGACTTCGATTGAAGCACTCTTCGAAAAAAGAAATAAATTTCATAATTAAATCGGGATAAATGAATTACGAGTGGCATTGGTTTCTTTTTATTTCCATGTATCTTGCGAGACGCTATACATCTCGGGTTCTCTTGATTCTGCACTAAAAATCGGACTTGACATTTAATCGCGCAAGAAAAAAGAAAAACCTCCTCCGTTCGACCGCAGTTCCACCCCCGACGTCTCCCTCGAAATCGAACAACTTTTGCTCGAAGAAGACAGGAATCCTTCGCAACGAGTCTTTTCAATTAGCAATGGGGGTTCGTAATCGAAGTAGATATAGCAGAGACAATATCGACGGAAGATGACCAAACAAAAAAAAGGGCTAAACAAGAAGTTTCTCCTTTCTTCCCCTCCTTAATAGAAAAATATATATATTCAACGACTAATCAAAGTGGGAAGTATAATAAAAAAAGAAAATATGTTCAAAGTTATCGTATAAATCAGACGTTATTCCAAATGGATACTTTCGATATGGAAGTCGTAACATATTTCTCAAGGTACATCGTACAGGAGAAGAAATTGACAACATCAACATTGTTAAATCAAATTTCGATTGCTCTTGATGTCACATGTGCTGATAATCCAAATTATGACAGCTCCCATCTTTAAAATACTTTGATGGAATTCCACAAAAGAATACACAAGTAACGAAAATTGTTTCAATAGAATCTCGATTGAGAATGTATATAAGGTTTCTGAAAGATCGAATCATGTTGGATAAATCGTTCTTTGAGACTGTACACCTTTTACAATCATGAAAAGAAGCGAATGAGATTTCCCAATGTCTGTATTGATTGATTTTCTATAACCCATATTCTTTGTCAGCGGTGATTTCATCGAAAATAAAAGAAAGGGAAAAGAGAGAGAATTTGAGATTGCATAGGTCCTTTGTGGATGAAACTATTGGATTATTTATTTTACAGTCAGCGATATTTTTTGAAGTATCCGAAACGGATATATAAGTGCAAGGGAATATGATTTGTGTGGAATATCGAAGATTTTAATTGAAATCTCGAATCGATTTATCTTCAATACGTCATTTTGGAATAATATTTTCCGCTTTACATCCTAAATAATTATTATCCCAGATGTATATCGTTCTTTGAAGCGATCGAATGATAGTATTGAGATTCACGTTCTTTCTGTAAAACAATTTGCACTCTCGGAAATTAATTATTCTGAATTTTGGGAAAATGTTTGTGAAATAAGTCGTGAAATAGTACATGAAAAGTAGAATAAAATATCGAAGCAAAACACATGATTAAAGACGTGCCACAGCTTCGTCAACTTATTCCATTCATATTGCTTTCTACGTATGTGCATGCATCCGGTTGGAAGGTTCATAAATACATAAGAATAAAACGACTACGGCACGACGTCGTCGTTGCAGACTCGAATGCGAAGATCTGCTTCTTGCACGAGTCTAGCTATGGATGGAAGATCCAAAGAGAAGAAAGATAAGAGTATAGATACGTATATAGACGGAAAAAGAGGAGTGATGTTTTTCTCGTTTCTAGCAATTACTCATGCCCTGGGGTAACCCGGCGTGTTTCGAACTTCGTGACCCTTCTCCGTCTTCTTCTTCTTCTTCTCTTTCTCCTTTACACCCCACTAATCCCCCGTTGGGAAGTAGCAGGATATACTCTGAGCTTAAACTGGTCCGAAACAACTATTATTCGGTTTGTTCACTTCCTTGAATGACGGGATAGAACGAAAGGGAGAAAGGTGAAGGAGCACCTTTTGGCGTCAACCGTCATTATTAGTTTCACGTTGAACCCGTCGTAAAACGTTCAACTACCGTACGTGTGCATATATAACTAAGTCTGAACCTAGAAACGAATCAAAGTGAAAAATTCCCTAATCCAATAACGATGCGAAAGAGGTGAGCACCGACTCGCACGTACAGCGCATTCTAAAGTTAAGTTCCAAGCAAACTTCCGCTGCAACTACTCTCTTTCGCGTACAACACATTCATGCATATACAATTCCTCCTACAGTCCCTTCTGTTAACTCTTCGCCTGCAACAAAAGAGAAGAAAAATACCCGAAAGAGATGAAGAGAGAAAGAAAGAGAAGCGTCGAGATCCTCGAGTTCGCGGGGTCAAAAGGACCCGGTAGGGTAATGAACTAACCACGACAAAGACCACAACGACGACGATAATGAGCTGGCGTCACGAATATTTATATACGGCTGTGGCGCTTTCGAGCGAGCATTGCTCATTGCGCCTATATCGACTTCGCGCTATCGCGTACAACCACTCACTCGTTTCACGTATATACATATATTATATAGTGTGGCGAAAGAAAATAAAGAGACGCTTTGTTACGTTGTTGTGTATCGCAACGGCGACTGGTCTCGTTTCTTTGATATACATGATTCCTCTCCTCGTGGCTGACCTTACCGTGTCACGAAGAATCGCAGATGTGAATGATTTATCAATACTTTACCGTTATCATCTCCAGTGAAATTCTATACGGAAAACCATTCATAACGTCAAGATATAAAGTATTCATACGATAAACTCGCGCTGAAAAAACCTACACCCTACACGTATGTACTGTATGTGTTATATTCGCATAAACTTCTGAAACAAAAAGAATGCAAAAGATAGCGTTATTATTAAGAAAGGTAAGAGGGAGAGTGACCTACATCAATAGTTAGATATATAGCTTGAATGACGTAACGCAAAACCACGCGCTTTGCGATACTCGAATGCATGTATTACATACATAACATGAACGCGTGAGCGTCGATCGTATTTGCGAATGCGGGTAATGGATATAGAGCTATGCATACAACAATGCATACCTTTGGTTGATACGTCTTGACCAACGCGATACCCGCAAACCGTCCTCCAGTCATTCGTTGAATACGTTTGCCAAGATAGAGGAATTTATCGCCCGGGCTAACTCGGCCAGGTGTATCCAAGGAGGGTGTCATCCATGTAATGGTCCTTGCGTAAAGTGACATTCAACACTGCCCAGATCGTCATCGTCGAAGTCTTATCGATGTCGACAAGCTGTCGTGACACTCGATGTTCGTGCTCACGAACACCGATGTGGGCCAGGATAAAATAAAAAGGTCACACAAGGGGAGCTTTGTTGTGCACTTATTCAATTAAGGTTCCACTCCATCCATTCTTATTTCACGAATTCGCTACTGAAGTAGAGGAACAGGGAAAAACTGAATTTCCATTTCATTTTTCCGTCCTGTAAAACGTTTTTGCATTATAGACCAGGGAGGAATAATAGATGGATATCGATCTTACGTAAAAATAAAATGTTCTCCTAACGGGAATCAGTGCGCGATCGATTATTCAATTATGGAGCTTGAGAAAATCTCATACTTTGTCACAGACTGCACCGGGGCAACAATTTGATTGCGTTTATTAAATGCATTGTTGGATATGCCGGATTCAACTTGATGAACCTGATATCGAATTTTTTATCAATTCAGAGAATTAGAATCATGAGAATTTGCATCTCTTGTAACGAAAAATGATGAATTATGTCCGGAATCGCTTATTCTGAAACTGTGTTATCCATTAGGGGAGAGAATGAAAAATTCATAGGATGGTTCATCGAAATAGAAGGTTAACCCATTAGCGCCTGAACGGACACTTTTGGATACCAAATTTCAGAGATTCACTGTACAATGAATTTGGTCGGAGACAAATTTTTGAGTCACTGTATCCTATGTTTTGAAGGTCGTTCTTCCGAATGGTGATGTTCAGAAGTCCCGAAAATGAGTTTTTTTGTGTGAAAATTGCGAATTAAAAAAAAAGGACTGTTTTTTTGAAAAAAAAATTTTTCAAGATCATGTTTTTGCTTGCTTTGGCATTTTTCTACATACTCAATACCGACCGCGTCCATGGACCGTCAACTAAAAGTTATCGGCTTAAGATTGATAAAAAAAAATGTTTATCCATACAAAAAGGCGTCCGAAACAATAAATTTTACTTTTAATCTTCAGCAATTTTTTTCTCGATTCCTAAGGACTTTAGGACAAATTTCCTAAGAACAAAAATGTTTTAAAATTGGTCAAAGAATACCCTCAAATTTTTTCAGACCCGTAAAAAAACATTTTTGATTTTCCGGAAAATGGAAAAATTGGCATTTTTTTCAAAAATTGTTTAAAAAATCTGAAAAAATTTCAGGGTATTGTTTGACTGATTTTAAGACTTTTTTGTTCCCACAAAATTTCCCCGCAAGTCCATAGTTATTGAGAAAAAAATTGCTGAATGGTTTCTGAGATCATCAATTACAAATTCAACATTTTCATTGTGTAATTATTAGTATGTAATAAATATCAAAGTATATTTTCTCAATAAATCTGTGATTTCTTTCATTTATTTCAAATTCTGTTCAAATTGAGATGCAATCGAATCAAGCATTTATCACATAGAAATATTTACCATATATCAATATTTCACATTGTTTACATCAATATACCACGTTACTTCGATATTGCACTGTATTATTTCAGGAGCTTCCTATCATAGTAATTCTTGGGTGGGTATTTCTATTCTATGCTTTCAAGTAATCAAAAGTAAATGAACTACTGTCATTTGCTTATTTACTCTTTTGAATGTCACATCCACGTCAACACGTAGTTTACTAAAGGAGAATACTCCTAAGAGCTTTATGATTGGAGACCTCAGAAACACTTGAGCGATTTTTTTTTCAATAACTTTGGACTTGCGGGGAAATTTTGTGAGAACAAAAAAGTCTTAAAATCAGTCAAACAATACCCTCAAATTTTTTCAGATTTTTTAAACAATTTTTGAAAAAAATGCCAATTTTTCCATTTTCTGAAAAATCAAAAATGTTTTTTTACGGGTCTGAAAAAATTTGAGGGTATTCTTTGATCAATTTTGAGACGTTTTTGTTCCTAGGAAATTTGTCCTAAAGTCCTTAGGAATCGAGAAAAAAATTGCTGAAGATTAAGAGTAAAATTTATTGTTCCGGACGCCTTTTTGTAAGAATAAACATTTTTTTTTATTAATCTTATGCCAATAACTTCTAGTTGAGGTTCAATGGACGCGATATTTATCGGTGTTAACAAAAATATGATCTTGAAAAAATTGTTTTTTTTCAAAAAACAGTGCTTTTGTTTAATTTGCCATTTTCACACGAAAAAGCTCATCTTAGGGACTTTCGAACATCATCATTCGAAAGGGCGACCCTCAAAACATAGGATACAGTGGCTCAAGAATGTTTTTTTCGACCAAGTTCATTGTACAATGAATCTCTGAACTTTGGTGTCCAAAAGTGTCTGTTCAGGCGCTAATGGGTTAAATTGTGCACTTGCAATCCCTTGCACGTGTCATTCATTTTATAAATTCATTCATATAGGTCAACGAAAACCGGAAGGAAGGTGGCAACGATGAAATGTTATAACACGTGTTATGTATTGCAGCCTCTATGCCGATCAGTCACCCGTAATTCCTCTCCAACGACATGGAAGACGTAGTACGTTGATTTCGCTATCTTTGATCCCAACGAACGAGCAAATTTGATATCTATTTGATAATACACCACCCCGAATTCCTCATTTATTCTCTCAATGATCTAGTTCTCGGTAAAGAATTTACATTCATTAAAGCTCAAATATATTATCGATGAAATGAAAGACAGTATATATACTATACGATGTTTTTCTTACATACGTATGTAGGTAAACTTACACTCTATACCAGAGAGGATATTTTAATCATCCTGGAAGGTTCTTTTTTTCAAATACAAGAGATAGAGTCACCCTTTCAACTTCACTTGGATGATTTCAATCTCACAGAGTAAGAGTTTTGAATCGCTGTATCGCTGTTGTGTACACCTATGAATCACAGCTATATGCTTTGCTATATAAACGCGTATGTTCTGATACACATGTATAATGGAATATAGAAAAATGTCTTGACACTGATTTCGAACAGAGGAGATGAGCAGACAAACCGATATATTTATTTCTTCTTCAAATAAGTTCAGTCATAAATTTCATTATGCAGAATCATTGATTGAATAATTGTTCGTTCATTTTGTATTCAATCTTGAAAAGAAATCTTGCGATAACGAGAGGGATAGGGTTGATTGATAATTCAAGCTAATAAAAAGTCGTTCTGATTACAATAAAAATGTAAGAATCTCGGATTGAATTGATCATATTGGATAACTATTTAGAATTTCATGAGATCAATTCTCCCCAGACGAATCAGAATATTTCGAATAATTTTCTACTGCTTTCGATTTTACGATAATCATAACAGCTCTAACGAAACAGATAGCTGTTGGATATTATTATTGAATTATCATTGCGTGTTTTTTTTTATCAAACTCTCTTCTCGTATAGAATTGTGCGGAATTTATGAACTTGACACGCAAGATTTGTCGATCCCGCTTTTTGAATACTGAAGCGTAAGTGATTATTCTTGGAATACAATACAGGGACGAGTTGGTATGAGCTTTGGAACTATACGTGATGTATGATCGTGACAGTGAGAAGTCATGCGCGAAGACAGTAACCATTGCAATTCGATGACTGATGGGTCGTATCTCTTTACGGTTCTAACGGAGATCAATTAGCAATTCTCATGAATGAGGAGTTCTTGATAAAGAGGGAATATTAAGAACTTCGATTTGCTTGAAATAATTTTGGAATTTGACTTTTAGAATGTGAAATATGATCAACGTATATGTGTATATATATATATATATATATATATATATATATATATATATATATATGTATATAACAGAAAAGTGAGTTAATAATTTTTGCGTTAGTCTCATATATCTGATCCTTTCGAATAATTGATGAAATTCGTGATAAAGAATTAATATTAATCACGACGAAATTGACGAATGTTCCAGTATTGGTTTTGTATGATCCGTGGCAATTGACATCGGTCGGGCTGTGGAAAGAGAATGGTAAATAACTTTGAGTCGATCATTAACAGTCTCCGACAACCGGCATCGATTAAATCCCAGCAAGCACAACAAAATCGATTGTTGTATGATCGAATGGTGGCGAATTGATTGTTGATGCATCAGTTTTGGCGGATAATGGTGTTTAGAAATTATTGAACAAGCTTATCAAACACTAAAATTACGAAAGTTAGTTGAGAATGAGTAAGTGCGGACCTCATCAAAGCCTCCATTCGAAGAATTCGTGACGCGCTGTTTGAATTGGTCAGAGATATGTATGAAAATGAAGAAGGACCGAAAGATTTTCAAGTGAATAAAATTGTCGTCATTCCGAAAAAATAAGGAGCAGACGAATGCGAGAACTACAGAACGATTAGTTTAACTCCACATGCCTCAAAAATACTGACAAAAATTATATACAGGAGGATGGAGAATAAAATAGAGAGTAGATTAGCGGAAGATCAGTTTGGTTTCAGGGAAAATAGGGGAACGCGAGAAGCAATTTTAGCACTTAGAACGGTAGTAGAGAAGAGACTAGACTTGAAAAAGTCTATGTATATAGGTTTTATACAATAAATATATAAAAAGCATTCGATAATATTGATTGGGAGAGAATGTTCGCGATTTTGAGAACGGTAGGAAGTAATTTTAAGGATAGGAGGATAATATATGAATTATATAAGAATCAAACCGTAATAATAGAAATAGAGGAGGATAGTCAAGAAGGAGAAGCACAAATCAAAAGAGGGGTGAGACAAGGATGCTCACTATCACCATTGATTTCCAATTTATATATAGAAGAAGCGATGAACAGAGTGAAGGAGCAAGTGCAATTGAAATTACAGATTCAGGGAGAAAATGTAAGCATGTTGAGATTCGCGGATGACATAGCTATATTAGCTAAGAGTGGTGCTGAGTTGGGAAATATTTTCAACACTATGAAAACAATATTACTAGAAAACTATTGTATGAATATAAATAAGGATGAAACAAAATTCATGATTTGTACAACAGCGAAAACATCGAGAAGAACGAGAATCAAAATAGATGCCGAGACAATTCGGCAAGTGAAAGAATTTAAATATCTAGGAAGCATAATTACGGAAAACGGTGAAAGCGAAAAAGATGTAAGAGCAAGAATAACACAAGGAAAACAGACTTTCCACCAAAAGAAACAGTTACTATGCTCAAAGAATATTAGCTTAGCGGTAAGGAAGAAATTCTGGATTAGTTACGTTTGGAGCACAGCATTATATGGTTGCGAAACTTGGACAATTGGAAAAACGGACCAACGAAGACTTGAAGCTTCTGAAATGTGGTGTTATAGAAGGATGCTTAGAATAAAGTGAATAGAGAAAGTGAAAAATAAAGAAGTACTTGAGAAGGTAAATGGAAAAAGAAGTCTTTTGAAACATGTCGTGAAAAGAAGAAGTAATCTGATAGGACACACATTGAGGCATGATAGTTTATTGAAAACAATATTAGAAGGAAAAATGAATGGTAGAACTCGCAAAGGTGGATCTAGATTAAATTATATGAAGCAAATTATACAAGATAAGGGTTGTCGTAGATATGTTGAGATTAAGCATTTAGCGGATAATAGACAGGGTTGGAGAATTTCATCAAACCAGTCATAAGACTGATTACTTCATGATGATGAGTTGAAAATACAGATCATAGACTATGGATGTTCTGGTATCACACATTAGACAGGACTAAACATTGTTTGAATTTTTCAGAAACGTACTTCTACACGGAAACACCGGGTCTATCAATATTCAGAAAAATGTCTGTCAATTTAGGGAAAAAGAGGATCGCTGGAAAATATTCGTAGTGAGTCTACCAAAAATTCGTTGTCAAAATATTAACAATTGATAGTTTCATTGGTATTTTTCACAGTGAAACTATCAATTATTGATACATCGACTACGGATTTTTAGTAGACTCACTACGAATATTTTTTAGTGATCCCCTTTTTCCCTAAATTGACAGTCATTTTTCTAAATATTGATAGACCTGGTCTTCTCATGTAGTCCTTGAATTCAGACAAGTCCAGAGGACTCCAAAGTGATTCAAACAAAGGCAGAAAAAACTTTGAAATCTAAATGAATGAACTTTGATGGATTCAGACAAATTAAGAAAGATTCCAAACAATTCCGAGAACTTTTTGAATCCTATTCAGAAAAATTTTGAGGGATTCACGGAGATTTAAAGGAAGTTGAAGAAATCCAAAATACAGAAGAAATTCACTATTTAATGAAATCTTGATGAGAAATCTCTGATGTTCTCTGAAGTACTTTAAATTATTCTGAATTTCGCAAAAGAATTGCCAGAAAAATAGAAAAGTTCAGGGAGAATTCAGAGATATTCAGAGATTTCTTAACCGGAAGTGTGTCCGATTATCTCACAATCGTTTTCATTGGGATTTCAAAGCTTTCTCCGAATTCGGCTTAATCCCTCTGAGATTCTTCTGAACTTCTCGGAATCTCTCTAGCTCTGTGTGAATCCTTCGGGATGTGATGTATTCAGGTTTCACAGATTCTTTCAAAATTCATCCAAATCTCTCCAAATTTTTGTAAATTTCTCTGGATCATTCAAACTGAATTTGTAAAATGTTCCTGACATTCATCTGAATTTCTTGGAATGTTTCCAAATTATTTTGAATCCCTCAGAGTTCGAAATCGGGATTCGGATCTCTTTGAATTACCGCTTGAAGCTGAGACCGAAAGTATTCGACTTTCCTCTAAATTTCCTCGCAATTCTTCGAATTCCTGTGAAAATTATGACCGACGATTTTTCCAGACTTAATTTTGACTGAATTTCCTGAACCCATCAAGTCCCAGACGAACGCTTTTTTCAACGCGAGTCTATTCCACGATATCACCTCAAAAAAATTTTTAGAATAGGTATGTCTAACGTAAAATTGTCTGAACTTTCCAAATCTGTCATTAGAATTTCTCAAAAATGCGATCCAGAAAAGTTATGTTGGTTTATAAACAAAATAAAACGAATTTTTCCATTCAAACAATTTGTTCTATTGACATTTTCGCATTTAAAATGGGAGAGAATATCTTCGAGGATTGAGAATCTTGCGTTCATGGACCCTAAACTTCAAGATGTGTGCGTAAGTATTTCAAAATATTGGCTCGAAGCCGAAAATGTTACCCAATTTTTCAATTTTCTGAGCATGAAATTTCTTTTGATCACTTTTCTTTGCGAACTTTTTATAAAGGGGTTTTTTTGTGTCGTTGATTATGAATCTCTCGTCAGATTTTCCGAATCCAAGATGGCGGATTCAATATGGCGGACGAAAATTCTTGAATTGCTCTGTTTTCGATGAAAATTTGTATGCAGGGGTTTTTTGGACTATGATCATGAATCTCTCGTCAGATTTCCCGAATTCAAGATGACGGATCAAATATAGCCGATACAAATTCTCGAAATTGACATAATACAGTTAAATTATAACCTGAGAGAAAAAAATCCCCAACGGAGTGTTTAGTTGAATAGTCGCGACAAAATATTCAATTGATTTGAATAAAGTTGTATTAAATCAATTAAATATTCTTCTAGTCAAATAAATATTCAGTATGCTATAAAATCTTTCCTTAATGAGAACGGATATTTAATTGATTCAATAAAAATGTATTCAAATCAATTGAGTATTTTGTTGCGACTATTGCTATAAATGCTGCTGGAATGTCTGTGAAATCCTTTCTAAACATCCATTCACAATTTTCCCCGATTACTGCATTCCCCTGAATCCCTCTGAAATCATGCACCAAAAATTTACGAAATTTTTCCTCGGTGTACTTTGTTCCGAATTCTGCTGGGTTCTCTTCAATCTTTCAAAATTTCCCTGAATCTCTCTGAAGAGTTCAAGGTATAATTTCCTCCACATCTGCACCTTTCCGTGAATTTTTTCCGAATATCACTAAAATCTTTTGAATTCTTCTAGAACTTTGAACGATTAATTTTTGTCAATTCAGCTTTCTTGAATTCTCCTGAATGATTCTGAATATTTCTGAGTGCCCTTCAGAATTTTTCCAAATTCCTCTAAAAGACTTGAATGCACAGTTTTCCCCAATCCACTTGTTTTTGAATTTTTTTGAATCTCTCAGAATCCTTCTGAAACTCCTTGAGATTCTTTAAACATGTGAACCAAAAATTTTACTGAATTTTCACCTCTCTGAATCTTTCTTATCATTCCTCTGAAAAGTTCAATGCACAATTTTTCGTCATTCACCTGTCTCTAAGTTGCTCTGAATCTCTCTGAATCTTTCTAAAACTCTCTGAATGCCTTTAAAATCTTAGACTAGAAATTTTCAATTTACTTCTCTCTGAATTCTTCTGAGTCCCTTTGCATATCTCTAACTCCTTCTGAAAAGTTCTCCACACATTTTTTCACAATTCACTTGTCTCTTCATTTCTCTGAATCTCTCCGAATCTCCCTGAAATGTCTGTATACTTTTGATTTTGATTTAAGATGGGATGAACGTGTTCCCCCATCCTATATGGAATTTATTTGGCTAAAATCGAAAGAACCAAGGAATTATCACATATTTTGGTGTCTTCGTGTTTAAATTCGTCAGGGGAATCGATTTCATTCAGTCACAAATGAATGTTGTTAATATAATACCTCAATTATTGATTAATTGTTCATCGATATCCAGGTGATTTTTACAAGCATCTTCGAATTGTTACGGGACATTGCGCGAATATTTCACAGAGTGAGTTGAGAAATTCTTGCAAAAACTATTTAATACAAATTCAACTCATCAATTCAATAAATATGAACATACATTTGCAGTTATTCTCAACCCCTACGGCTCATGATACTACTTTAGCCTCATTTGTGCACCAACGTGCATTCATGAACTTGCAACTTTTTTACTTGCTCCCTTAATTTCTACAATTTACAACATTATACTCCTTTTCCGTGGTTTCACACTCATACGTTTTTCTTTCATTTGTTGCTTCTCCCATTCCCCAGCTGCATAGAAGAATACGAACTTCCACATCTCGGTTTTTCAACTGAGTACTGTACAGCATTTGCAGTGTTGGAGGAAGTCCACTCAGCATGATGCCATTTCAACTCCCATCGGAGTGGTCTTGACGTTCAATTTATGGTACGCAGAAGATATATATATATACACATGTTTTTCCATATCTTGTGTAGAATAAGTGGATGAATAAGGGAAAAAATCATCTGTTTTCAGAAACATATTGACTGGGCTCAACGAAGAACGTCAGATTAGTTCGTAATGACAATGAACTAATGGTGTTTTGATACAGGGATCGTTCAAAAGCAGGTCTCATTAAAAAAGAATTCACAACTATAATAATTTATCCAGTTATTCACGCATTGATGATCAATGGTACAGCAAACGGGTGCAGCTACAGCAAAGAAAAAGAAATCATTGCTGCAGGCTCAATAGACTTGACCTTCTTTTCTTAAGTCCATACTAATGAGCAATCCGAATCTATGAAAGTTGCTATTTCTGCAAATGACAGGCCTCTGCATCGAATTCTAGTTAGCTTCCTCTCTAACCCAATTTGCCCTAATGTTGTATACATTTTTCTCACCCTTGAATTGTCAAAGTTATTAATAACGGAAAAAACTCTTCTGAAATTTGATACTTTGATCACTCATTCATAAAGCAGAAATGAGAAACAAAGTTCAAATGTTTCTATTTCTTCTGAATATCAATTAAAAGCTTCAAAGATTCTTTTACTCCTCTTCTCGTTCAATCGTTTTTTTCTTCTCTTTTTTAAAGAAACTTGTGCATAATTATAGAAAAAGGATGCGCACAATCAATACAGCAAGAAACTGATTTCAAATGTATTACGAATCGGTAGAGCGAGGGATGATGGAAATTCAGTGAAAAACCGGTAAGAGTACTCAAACACGATGATTGATAGCAACCACAGCCTTGGGGTAATGAAGTGCTTACCTGAATTCAAAAGATTGAGGGAAAGGGTGAGATTAAAGAGATGAAATGTTGAAAGATCAAAAGGCAAGGAGATGCGGGAGGAGTATTTAAATGATTCATGAACGAGTTTGAATAAGAGAAATGAAAGTAAAATTCAATATGCCAACTCGTTGGTTATGATTATACGAGTAACTTAGAAGTTCCGTTGCCTTATTGATAAAAGACCGTGAACTTGATGAAGAGACTATCAGCTGAAGATTGATTGAAATAATTGAATCTATTGTATCGAATGATCCTTCAAAGATGAATAACTCTACTCGTATAAATATCACATGACAATCAATGGTACACGAGAGGGGATTCTCAACTTCATCTCACCGATATTGCTTTCACGTGGAGAGAAACAGGCGTGTCGTGTAATGGTAATGTTGTGTACCTGTCAGCCATCAGCAGTGAAGTCCTTCACGTTGTGGTGGAACCGGATTATACGTTAGAGAGATAGAAGGGAGAAATGTACGATTATCGAGAAGAGGAACTCTACTAGAAACGCTGAATTATATCAACGAGAATCTAAAGAGGAAGAGTAAGTGCGTTTACAAGTATTTTCTACATTAACCAGTAATCGAACTCGAGTTCACGTTTTCGTATCATTTAAATCAGTTCAAGTTGAACCGATGACTTCGACAGATACTATTTTTATCGACCCAAGATTCTGTGGTTTCGTACGATCGTAGAACCCGTAGTTACACGCGAAACGAAATGCTCTGTGATAGGAGGGGTTTCATACTTCCCGTTCGATAGCTCTGGAATCATTTTTTCCCCTGTCTGATCGGTTTGTTTTTCCTTTCCTCCTTTTTTTTTTTTACATCAGTCGTACCGGCAAACAGAGGAGATGGCTTGCGTCCCAAACTTGATTTGCGTTTGGAGTGGCAGGTTATTTTTGCTAGTCCAGATCGCTGCTATTCGATTCCCCTTTTCTCTTTTAGCTCTCCCATATCGCGGCCCTTCTCTTTTCCTCCGCGGCGAATCTGGTTTTCATCTACCACACGAGTCTGGAAATTGACCCCGCAAAAGCTCTTGGCCAATGTATAAATGATACATGATATATTGTAAATTAAAATATCGATGTTAAAGAACGTAGAGAAAAATTCAAGACTCTCGAGTTTCCGAGACTCCGGCTGCGGGAACGAAATTCAATGAGTTTGAATAATAACACTTGACGAGGATATGACACGATGGTGGTAATTAATTGAGTGCGCATGCGAAATTTGCGAAAAAAATGAAGATCAGAGAGAGAGAGAATTTTAATTGAATTCGTTGGATTTTGCAATCGCATTATGCGATTGAAACTCCATATGCAGTAATTTTTTAACAAAAAAAAACCGTGTGGAATGTAACGGCTTTCGTTGGAAATTTTTATCTTTTGCATTTTGCTCGAATCGTGAAGTAAAACAGTTATTTTCATTCGATATTGATTCAACGTGAGTTGCTTTTTGATGAAAATTTATTACATGTGATGAAAGTACCATATACTGCATGTTTGATGATTTTTATCCATTGTCCAATAGGACTGGCATTTTTTCGTTCGTCCATATTCCTGTGAAACGAATTGTTCGTGTAAATATCTTTCCACGATCCATTCAAGACGTGCAATGCAATACCTTTGTTATCTATTTTACCATCGTTCTGGAACCACGGAAACGCAAAATCGTGCCTTATTATATAGCTTTGAAAAAGAATCCTCGTAGAGAAAATACAATCTGATTTTTGAACTATATATTCCTCGAGGGTGTTTCACCCTAAACATCTCTCGATCGTTCTCCCAAACTCATTCTTCCCTCCATTGTTCTCGGTATAAAGAAATAACCCGAAAAACCCCGTAGGCAGAATTTTTGACAAAATGTTGCTCTAATCGTCGTCTAATATGAATGCCATCGCCGCTACACACCTCGAGGCGTTTTACCATCGTATAACGTGTCCCACATGACAAGAGGTTCAGGACAATACGCGTATGTTATTTTGTGTTGTACAGAAACAGGGGGAACCGTGATTTTGCGTGTTAAAAATACGTTGGAATGTAATTTCAAATGATACTCGTCGATATATTGGTTGTCCAAGAATGAAAGAGAAGCGCATCGATTAGGGTACTTTTCCGCTCTTCGAATCAACGATCCGTACTTTCCAAGTAAAGTCGATCGAATCGGTAATTAACCATCCTCCTTCTCTATTTCAACATTTCTTTCCTCTTTCGTCATGACATCGGTATATAAATGGCACAAGAGACCTCTGAGCGAGTCCTGACCTACAACCGTCGTGGGAATTCAACCCTTAATAGCTTCCAGACGAATCTTCGCTGCTGTGTTCGCGCGGTGGTCACCCTCCTTGAAAACCCACCACCACCACCACCACCCTTTGATACCATCGTTGTACCTTCTCCCCTTCGTTTCTCTCTTTCATTTGTTTTTTTTCTTTCGCTCTCTTCTCAATATATATATATATATATACGGTGCCACAAAGATAAATTGGAAACCCAAAACTGAGCCGAAGCCGTTGCGATAAAAGCACTGAGAAAGATCGTTTCGCGTCCATCGCCGCACAGGTGAAGAAGAGAGAAGGAAAGAAAGTTCTAGTTCGATTGTAAGGCTTTTATCGGCCAAGTTTTGCTAAGAATTATAGGGAATCGGAATTCGAAAAGAAAAGGCAGAGACTTGTCGTGAATCGGGAAAATTCGAAACGTTAGGAATTATCTGACAATCACTTGGTGTGAAACATTATATTGCGATAAAACTTTCCTTCCGTGGTCTTAGACAGGGCATCTCGATTGTTCAGGTCAATACTACGAGCATGATATTTCAATTAATCGTTAAAGATTCCTGTGAGTATCATTTATAGAATTTTTTCTTTACCTACTTCGAGATTTATTATAATTCAATTTTTCAATCCACTTATCGCAAAAAGATCACAGGAGGAAAGAATATTGAAGTTTTATTGATAAAAATGATAGTTATAATGATATTTCCTAAGATTTCAATGAAAATAATCGATATAAATTGTCATGTGAGGATTAAAAAAATGTCTTTTAGTGTGCAACTTTGTAAATATCAAGTCACATTGATTGCATATTTGTTTGCTGATGATAGGTTATTGTTTATTCCATTAAACGTAGGATGGAGAATCTGGGTTACAAAATTATTGTTCCTCGTTGGATTTGGAATAACAGAAAAAGAGAAATCAATTTTTTTAATTGAAACTCAAAAACGTTTGTATCATTATCGTTTTTATGGAGTAAACAACAACAACAAGTAATGGAAACACAGTCTGAGTACTGTTTCCAGAGTTGCCAGTACTGGCAAATGCACTCTCACCTTCGCAGAGCCACTTGAATTGACGATACTGACCCGAAGTTGAAATGATAACATCGTTGAACGTAAGGGCCAAAATAAGATTTACCACTCTGTCAGGACTAGTTTTTCATGAGGGCCTGTTATGGGGGATCTCTGGCGTTTCAAAAGGACCAGTTGTTTTGCCAGAGCTAATTGAAAGATGGGAAGGGGTCGAAATGATAACATCCTATGTGCAAATTCAAACCCGCCCCAATACTGGCACAGTACCGGTAACCAAAGTTATCCGTGTTATCATATTTCAAATAATAAAAAAATATGTCAAATTTAAAATTCTTCCAAATACTTTTTTCTTGTTATCGTTATCGAAGAAAAGACATTTTGGAAGTGATTTTTGAAAGTTCACCTAATGAGGATTGAACCCGGGTCCTGCGAGTGAGAAACCGAATCTTTATCACATCGGCGAATCTCCGTGTTGACGATGGATCACTCGAATTGCCATTTATTGTAATAATTTAGTTGATATCCGACGATTCATCCCATTCCCACAGTGGAACAAAGTTCTACCAATACTGGCGCAGTGTCGGTCTCTACGGTATTCTACGTTGTTACGGAGTCTGGCTTGGTACTGGCGCATCTCTGTCTCACTGGAACAGCCGTATCTCTACACCGTGAAAAATAATCGGAATTTTCCTATACGCGGCAATAGGAAAATCTCAATCATGCGATAGGAAACCAATTTCTCATAAATGTATATGAAATTTTCCATGAATTCAACTAAAAATTCCAAACTTTATGGAATTTTTACTATCATCTTCCAGTAAATTTCAGTGAAATACGGAAAATTCCTAACACATGTATATGCTAATTACTTCTGAATATTTATGCGAAGTTTCTCATATAAATTTTTTACAATGCAGACCGTTGATTGGAACTTCACTTCCCCATCGAGCCCATAGTGAGACAAAGTTTTATCAATACTGGCATAGTGTAGTTTCTTTACGGTATCCTACGTCATTGAAGAGTCTGGTTTAGTGCTGGCACATCTCAATCTCATTGAAACAGCCTTATTCCTAGACCGTTGGTTGTAACTCCGTTCCTCTATCGATTCCGTAGTGAGACAGAGTTGTATCAATACTAGTACAGTTTCATATCCTCTCAGTGGTGTACACTGTCATCTTTGGTTTGGTACTGGCACTGTGTTGTTTCACAAAAAGCAATATTTGATTTGAATTTAAATTCACCACTGATTCCGTGGTGAGACAACGTTGCACCGGTACTGGTAGTATGTTGTCTTTTCGTGTATTCCGCAGCGTTATCAGTTCTGGTTCACTACTGGCCCAGTCTCGTCTCACGAAAGCAGCTGTACTACCACAGAATGAATTTGGTTTCTGATCCCCTACCAACTCAGTATTAGGACGACGTTACACCAATACTGTTAGAGTGTCGTGTTCTCATGTATTTCACAATGTAATTAGCGCTGGCTCGGTACTGGCATAGCCTGGGTCTATTGAAATAAAGTTGATTTGGATTCTGATTCACGATCGATTCCGTAGTGAGACAATGTTGTATGAATACTACCTCGTACAATATTGCCAACTCTGGTTTGATACTGGGACAATTCCGTTTTTCTAAAACTTGGGTCTTTGCTCAGCGTTGAAGATTGAGTACTGGCGCATAACTGTCTGTCTGCGGGAACCAATACTTTTTGAAATCCGTCCAACGATTGGTGCCAGTTGAGAAACAGTAATGACTTTGAATAGAAATCGTTGTTTCTGCCGGACTCTGGCAAATACAAACTTCTCAGTACTGCGCCTCTTGACAACTCTGGCAAGTTCTACATTGGAATATTTGTTGGGATAGAACAGAAATCCAAAATTAACACTCTTCCTCTACTTCTATTCGTCGTATGTCGTAATGGAATGATTCTTTCACTCTATGCGGGCATAATTTCCACGAATTTGGACGAAAATTCCTACTCCAGATGCGTGCTTCACATAGTACTGATGGAACCCTGATAAACGAAGGCTTGGGACTATAGCACTGACGGATTCTTAATATAAAATCTCTTTGAATTCGAAAAAGTGAAAGGTATTTATTCACAATCTTGAAAATTTCTCTTTTCCAACTATATACGAGTTCTTGTTTCACGATTGATTTTACTTTTGAAGGAGAATATACAAAGATAAAAAATTATTCTCCAGGGAACTAAAACATTTCTTTTTTTCATTTTTCAAATCCAAATTAATGGATTGAATATCCCTACAGCGTAAATTTGATATTTCGAAAGATAATTTGTAATAATCACAATTTCCCGTATAAAAAGGATGATTGATGATTCGATCTCCATGGGAAATCTCATATCGACTTCTCTCCCTTTCAAAAACATTTATTTTGAATTGTCGGCAATCCTATAGAATCGAAAATCCACTATTCGAATAAGATGATGTTACGGAAGATGTTTGTGTAAGAAGAAGAATCCAATTGTGCAAGAAAAATTTCCTTGACCACACAACCCACAATGATTACAGGTTTGTTGAATTATATTCGAAGGTGGGACCTGTGAACGTCGTAGGGTCGTCTCTCTATCGACGGATCCCTTTTCGTAGCACTTCTCTACCGTGGGCGTAACAAATGACCTGCTTCGAGAAATCACATACACAACTCCAATCCAACCGAAAGATTCGTTTCCATTTTGACTTCTTTTTTCTTCCTCCTCTTCCTTCTACCTCTAACTTTTCGAATCGTAAATTATGGCGTCTAATCCTTTGGTATATATGTTATATATAGGAAAGAGAGTTATACTTGGAGAAGCTATATTAGATCTACGTAGCCCGTGTGAAGATATATATACGTACTTACACACACAGAAATTTTATATATCGTTCTTTGGAGGTCGTTATCTCGAACAGGTTTGAGAATTTAGTGACGAGCTGCTTCAGGAAAGACGAGAGCAGATGGCGGTGGAGTAAATTTCAAGAGAAAAACGTTTAAAGTGACGCGATGTTGATGAGTTAGATGGAGGGAAACATCTGGAAGGGAAACACAAATTTCATCTGTGCAATGAATTAATAATGATCCACGAAAAGGATCCCTGTTGCTATATTCCAGAAAATTCACCACGCATTTGTGAATTATAGGATTTATTATTGGTTTTCTTGAGATCGATGACTACCATTCAAAGTTCATCATCCCCAAGGATGGATCATGGACAGACTTTTCATCGACCAGGTGCATCATCACATAGTTTTCGAGTTCAGTTTGTCCTCAACGTGGTTTTGTGGCTATTGTGGAGGATCGTAGCACCTCTCAACGTCCCCTTGTAACAAGCGATAGTGTTCGTAGCCAGTCTTAGCCACACCTGCGTGTTTTGACATCTTATTTCTTGTTGAAATTCTAACTTCCCCTCACAAAATTCGTTATAAGAGATTATATTCGGTTAATAGGAAGATTATCGAATTCCTATTACACCTGCTGTTTTTTAAAGGTTATCAAAAAACCTCATTGAAATCTGTCCAAGGAACTTTTTATATCTGCATATACACGAACGATGTCGTGGAATCAAAAGAAATGGAACAAAAATATTCATAATCTTTTAATTCCGCACGAATCTTCCATTCGAATAAGAATGTGGAGGATGAAACAAAATTGTAATATCCGTTCAAAAATTGGAGACAGATATAATTCCCATTTCACTACGAATTTCCCTTAACGTACTTGCTGAAATGGGACATTTTGAAAATACGAGTTACGCTTTGATGTCACATCCAAAGCACTTTTTCAAATAGAAAAATTTTCCATGAGACTTTTTGATGAAAAGAAAATTATACAACTCCGTTTGCACGAGACATTTCTGTGAATAAGTTAGCAGTCGTGTGTTTAATAGTACACCCTCGAACTCAAATTCATCTCTCGTGGCAGCAAATTTTATTGAAACATTTTACACGATCTGAGTTCTTTCTCGCAGCACATCTATAACCAATGAAATAAGATTCAATTCGATGGAAGGAAATTCAAATTACTCATACATCAACTAATGTGTATTACACATGACTGATGCTCGAATGAATAGAAGATTCACTTTTTTTTTACTTGAAAGGAATTTCTCTCTCAACGGCATAAAAGTACGGTATTCGATTCTTGAAGTAAGCGGAATGCACTCTCGAAGTAAATCGTTTTCTGTGGGCTTTTGTGTAATACTCCAACGTATAAAGTGTTCAATCTTCATCACGATAATCTCTGGCTTGGATGGTACGTTGTATCCAAGTCCTATCTTCGCTCGTATGTGGACCAAGAAATCAAGTAACATCGCATTTCTCATAAATTGAAATCACTTAAAAAAATTCGAAGAAATTTGAAATCTGCATGACTTGTCGACTTTTTACGACTCTCCAGACCTCACGGGAGTTCCTCGTTGAAGTATTTCATATGTACCTACCGCGACGAATTTTCCAAGAACGTTTGAGAAAAAAACGAGGTAAAGAAGAAACGTGATGACAAAACCAACTTTGGAAAACGGTCATTGCCATCGCCATTCATCACTTCCGCTAGATAAACCGGTCATTTCTTTTGCCCCGAGACACTCGGCGGTGGTCGCATAAAAAGTGCTTTGTCTCTTCTCCGTCGAGCTCACTCGGTCCTCTTCAATGTCTCTTATTCTTCTTACCTCTTTTAGACTTTTTTTTTTTTTCACATCGTCTTCTTCTCTCTTATTTCTGGTCCGCAGATATTCGCGTCTCCCGTCGACAAGACCCTTGGGCAATCGTTTTCCAACTTCTCTGACGTCACTTCTCCACAAGATTTTAACCAAAAAGATATCCGCCCTTCGTCGCCGCCAATGTCGTTTTTCGCCTTTTCGCGTTTCCTACTTTGCTCACAAAGCAACAGTAGCTAAGGGAAGAAATATAAAGAAGATAGAGGAATTCGATATATACCCGAACAGCGAATAACGTCGAGAAACGATAAGGAATTTTTGTTTGTTGTTGTTCCTTTGAAAATATAATTATCAGATCGAAATATCGAAACCTCTCCCTCCTCGAGAATCTCTCGCTTACATTTTGATATTCAAATTTCCACGAAAATCCAAACTCGTGTGGTCTGATAAAACGAATTGGAGAGAATTTATGGTCCAAATTATTTTATTCCTGGGTTAACTCAAGATAAAGAGTGTACGCTCGATATTCGACGAAACTTTCAGTTGGATGGTTTGAAATTTCAATAGAATTTTCATCTCTACTATTCTCCAGAGATTTTTTTGTTTGCATTGAAAAAAAAAATATATATTGAAGATTACTCATTCAATACGCTGCATTAACTTCGGATTTAATAATTCGAAACTTGATTATTATGGAGAAAATATTGATGTACCGATGATACAATTCGGGTTCTTGAGAGTCAAATGCTGCAGATAAGGATATCGAATTCATGCTTCTTTCATTGAGAAACTCATTCCGTATTAAAATCAAGTATACATCCATCGTATTGGAATGATGATTTCTTCGTAATTTCCAACTCTTGGATATCTAAGATCAAAGTTCATTCGTGGCATCTTTTCTCCCGTGGCTTATTCTTCGTGTTGCTATTTAATCTTGAAATCCCAAAATAATAGAAATGAAAAATAAATTCATTAAGGAATGATTTTGAATCGCCAAAAGAAAGTTTTCCTTGAACCAACAAAGTATTTTTTAATATAAAATGTTTTTTCCCAATGAAAATCCCCTTAAAACCATCTCAGATCATTCTCTCATTAAATTCTTCCCGATTGTTGTTCTCTTTCTCCCGCAGTTCATCTTTTGTTAGTTCTTTCCTTCGAAGTTGGAATTGTGCAAGTTCGTATAAGTCAAGTTTCGATTTCCATCCACCGTTGCTCCCGAAGTTGTGATCATCTAATTACATTTTCAAGAGCTTGCATTTTATATGGTATCCGAGTACTCGAGAATTTTTTTTACGCTTATGTGGTTCGAGAATGACTACGGTGATGGAACTTTTAATGTTTCGTGTTACTTTGAGCTTTTTATATGGAGAAAAGTTGACTCGCAAATGTCCCATTTGATCTCGTTAATAGATTTAAGAGTTTTTATTGTTGTTACAAGTGGAATAACGTGTCGTATAATGAAGTTTCTTCTCTCTCTCTTTCATTAGAATATGGGCGAATCGTACACCGTACCGAGAAAAATTCAGCCTATAAATTGATATATTTTGTAAATAAATGTATATAAATTCACGTGGGGATTAAAGAAAGAAGACAAAAACCTCATTAACAAGAATGTAAAGTGTAGAGATTAAAAACACAAAATTGTTCGTTTCGATATGGATTTCTTGTTATGAAACAGCACCTTTGTGAATGCTGAAATAAATTGAGAGAAAGAAATAAACGAAGCCACGTGGAATAATTGTTATTTTATGAACAGTAAAATAATGAGGTAATAAGTTACATTTGGAGACTACGAAGGGAAAAATAAGGGTAAAATGTGGTCTTTCCTTCTGAACAAATGAAAAATTTGTGACCTATTTCTAAATTTCATCTCCAGAGGTGTTTTAGAATTCAACCTGATGAATCTAAAATATTCCAAAAGGAATAATAGTTAAAGGATTCCATTCCGGCAGCTGAATATACACACAAAGTGCTCATTAAAACGTCTATTCATGCGTCAATATCGCATTCTTACACTACAGAATATCGAGGTCGGTTGAATGAAAATATTATCATTCATTAGGAACATCTATTGAGAGGGCATTCAGAACGTTAGAAGCCAAGAATCTGAACTGAAAATGACAAAGCGATTGAAGGGAAATATTGTTGCTTTCTCTCCCACAGCTCTACCCAAAGAATTACTCATCGTACGATCTGTGTTCCAGGAATACATCGAATCATGAATAAAACCCGCGACTCACCACCACCATCATCATCGTCATCGTTTCCGTTAGTTGTCCTTGTTATTCGTATCATCATATATAATCCCTATGATGCAATACCAGTGATGCATCCGGCAGAGGATTGAGAAATCGATGTCGCGTGCAGTTTTCAAATGCAATTCTTTCGCTTGCTTTTGTGGTTTTAGGAAATAATTATTATCTTTGTTCTCGATAGATGATTTATCGTGTATGATTATTTTTACTCACGTACAATACTTATTGGTTCTGAAATTGGATCGCCTCCTTCCGTGATCTCCACGTACCTGCAACAGAGTTTGAAGGTTTTATTGGAATATCCTTGACGATTTGAACGAAATCGGTTGAATGAGTGAACTTGAATCGGAATATCTTGTACAGAGATACTCGAACCCATTTGAGAGGTCTTTATTAATCTTATCGAAAAGACTTACTCGAAGTTACATCTCAAACTTCGCGAAAATCCACTTTATCTGTCCTTCCAGTTCTCAGATCCCATTAAATATTTCAGATACATAATGAATCGAATGCGTGAGGTTCAACAAAATCTCTTTTGTATGATAAATAATCCTTTCGGAGTGTTGTGCAACAAGTGAAGACCCATCATTATTCTTCTAACGTTCAAGGCTGTCAAGCCTAGAGTTTGAAAGCATCGGTGCATAATAATGACGGTTTACAGACATTGAGCGATGTTTGATATGATGCATTGATATCGTAACAATTCATACTCCACTCTTTCGATGTCCGTGATATTGAACATAATCAGCTTATACGCTGTACGAAGGGACTTCGTACTTTTCGAGTCTCCAAAGATCAACTCGACTCTTTCGTGATAGGTTTGCAGTATAATTCCAGATTAATGATAAAACAATCTCCCAGTCACGAACGGCATTAATTCCGATGGAAGAATTCAATCACATAACGAAAAAGATGGAAGTATCGATTGTTGGAGTCAAGCATACTTCATGACGTGATATTGAGATATATCATAAGAGGAGGTTTTGTGTCATTGGTACCAGCCGTGATACATCAATCTTTATGAAAATTTCATTCGTTAAATAAAGGATAGAGAAGAGATCCTCGATCTATGTAGTACGTATACATCGAAAAGGTGAACCTTGCGAGTTGTAGAAAATGTTCTTTTTTTTCTCAGTGTAAATTTGTTGACTATAAGAAGAACACACAAGGTATACATTATATCGTTTTTGTGGTATACAAGTGTACGTTTAGACAGCATAAATCTGGCCTCCTACCGCTGCAGCTGTGTTACCGAGCTATTGGGTAGGTACATAAGAACCTATAGTTTTCGCAGCAGCATGTTCCAAGCCTCGACAGGTGTTGATACCAATTTCGTTCCAATTTCGCCGAATTCTTCATGGATTTTTTCTTCCGAGAAAAGAGATAATTTATTTTGGAAAAGGGATTGAATTAATCATGAACGATTCGATCGTGGTTGGACAATCGCAGAAAGACAAGAGAAAAGATTCTCAGTCTCCTCACGGCATGAAAGCCGCCAATTTCATCTCACTCGACGTTTTCTTGGATACGGCTGCTGCCGAGTCACGCGAGCTAACCCATCAAGGATTCAAAGCCCCCGAGGGCCAGCAGATGCTCTCCCACCTCAACGTACTTTCAACCTTTCCTCTCGTACAACTCACGTACGCGCTCGTAGAAGCGGCAACGTTGTGTAGTAGAGACCAAGCACCGGTCCCAACTCTCTGCGAGTAAAAAGGTGTAAGAAGGTGCCCCTTTAGACCCCAAGAATATCACGATGCGACGTTGCCTAGCATTATAATTCTCTTTCTCGTACCGGTTCGACACGTGGCAACACTGTGGGGGCCTGTAGGTAGTTCTTTACCTTCTCGATACAAACTCGGCCCGAGGCCAGGGACGCAACGTTCATCCAGGCGCTAAAATCAGCCTGCGATTAAAGTCTTCAGGACCTTTAATTTTTCGATTATATAATTCGCAGTACCGAACGCGATTCCAGACAAATTTAAACAAAAAAAATTGATATACCGTTTACTTTATAATTTACTGAATAACGAAAATAGATAATATCAGTTGAGAAATAGAAATTAGATTCGTATATGGGTGAAAAGAAATGATGAATCGAAACGACGAACTACATAAGGCTTTTGTATGTTTAATTAGAGTTTGAATGAAGTTTATTACCTCAATGGTGAGAAACTTTACCCAAGTTTCTAGTCAGAAATGCAAGAAAGTGACATAGTTCCATATTTTACTAGAGTTACTGGGAGAGACTCTGTACAATGGGTTTCCCATGTTGAATAGATCAATGAACAATTGGGAGAGTTCATGGTTCGATAAACCAAATACATGACCCCTCTAACGATATATCGTTTTCACAGATAGATTATATGCTTTTTCGTTTATAAATTATTTCTGTTTTTGCTTCAAAGTTTAAAATAGATGAATAGTAAATTGGATCATCGATCTCTGAAGAAAGGATTTAATCCCTGAATATTTGTGGTGTTTAAATCCTCAACGTGTATGGGTGGAGAGAGGATTACAGGGATATTAATGACAAGGAATAACAGTCCCGTTACTTGTCACTTTTACGGTATTCATTGATTCCTCTTCCAACCTTCCTTTTGTTTGGGTACAAATCACAATCTTGCTTTCCAAACAACCTGATCATTCTATAGTAACAGTTATTTCTGATAGGCCCTTTGCTGCGGGTGCGTAGTTAACTTTTTATTTTCGACTTCGACCTGTTTAATGACCGTCTTTAATCATCTTTTCCTTGCCTAGGATAACTAATTCTGAAAAATCATCAAATTTACGATTCACAAGGCAAATTATATTTCAAAAAAACTTTTTAAGTATCATCTCGACAGTCTTCTTGTAGCTAAAACCCTTGTTGTTGCTAAAAAGATCTTTAACTACCCTTTTAAAACTTCCTTAATCAGCTTCCCTCGTACAGTCCATCTCATTCTCAAATTTCTTTCTCGATAATAATCTGATTCGACGTTCATAACAAAATTCTACTCTCCTTTTTAAACCGTTTTCTCAAATATATTTCATACATCATGTGAATATCAAAATTTTATATAAACTATCCTTAATTTATATACAATTCTTTTTATATACAGTATTTTTTGATTATTTTTATACAGTCCGACCACCCAGGTTTTGGTGTATTAGAACAAAGACTTTGTTTGAGAAAACGTGATGTAATATTGATTCTTGGTAAAAATTAAGGAACAAAGAATAACTTGCTTTCTTGTGTCTATAGGGATGGAGAACCACGTCTCAAGCACTGTAAATACCGGTACAACTACGGATAAGTGAAGGGAAACCACACTACTACTCTATACGCGCGTACTCTCTGGGGGCCGAGACAATGACGGCGTCAGGGGCCAGCCGGTTCTTGACACTCCAACATCTCAGGATCGGCTCGTGTCTAGCTCGTGCCCTTCAAAATAATAAAACAAATTATACGTGGGAGGCGTTGTGGTTTTGTTATTTTTCAAACAAGCATTAATCTTCAACAATCTCTTTCACTCAGACTTGAACATGACTCGTTGTGAGGAAATGAATCATTACTCCTTTGACATTCAATATTTTGAATGATTATTCATTTTTAAAGAATCAAATTTGTTGCAGACTCATCCGACTGTCATTTCATTGGAATACAGAAAATTCTGAGACTTGATCTTTTCCAGAATTAAACCATTGCAACTGCCCTGATGAAACATGTTGGGTTCAAATTTTCGTATACAGTAAATCAGAGGAGAAATCACGTACTTTCTCGCTTCGCTACAGCATGAAATGATAGATAAAACCTCGTTCACTCAAGGAAAATATAAAGATTTCCAGTGAAGCTTTATATCTCCCTTGAGTGGACGAGATTTTATGTATTATTTCAAGCGGTACTGGAGTGAGAAAGTGCGTCATCTCACCCTACTTCACTTCAAATTTATATAAAACGATCGACATATGAATTTCGTTTCAGATCTCCAAATTTATTTGGACTTTGCGTATGAAGTTTCGTGAACTTTGTAGATAAATATGATTTTCCCATGCAAATTCCATGAAATTTAACTGAAGTTTAACAATCTGTGATGAAACTATTTACCTAACAAACACCCAAGGGCTTGCAGACATCTACAAGATATTTTCAGAAAAACATCTTTCAGATACATTGAAAAGATATCTTTTAGATATCTAAATGACATCGCAAAAGAGATATCTTCAAGATATTTCAAAATGATATTATTTAGATATCTTGAAGAAATGTCAGGAACATGTGTTTGAAGTATTTCTGGAAGACATCTTTTAGATATTCAATTCAGCATAGCCTAAAAGACATCTTGAAAGAGTTGCCGAATATCTGTTACACATCTTAAGAATTGTCTAAGTGAGAAGGGCAAAATTCACCCCATGTTCCTTTTTTAGAACTCATTAGTGATTCTTTTGTATTGTCTGGGATGTCTTCATGATTTCAAGAAGACATCTCAAAGATATCTAAAACGTATTTTAGAAGGATCAAAAAAATATCCTGAGTAAAAGATGTTTTCCACATGTCTAAAACATATCTTACAACATTCGAAAACATACCTTGGAACCACCTAAAAGATGTCTCCCATATATCTAAAACACATCTTAGTCACCGTGTCTGAAAGATATCTTGTGCAAGACATTTTTGAGATATCTAAAACTTGCTGAAATTTGTTGCATAAGATATCTTCACGAAAGTCTTCCAAGACATCTCCCATGATTTCAAGACATCTTTTGGATACTAATGGCCCAAGTAGCACAAGAATGTTTGGAATATTGTATGCACATGCACAGAATATATCGATACGTTTTGAATGTCCTATGAATAGCCATAGAATATTTTCGTATATTTGAATGTTCTATGGACATTTATAGAATATTCCAAACATCCTTGTGCTACTAGAGAGATATCTTTTTGTTTGTTGGGTACATAATCACAGTCCCAATTAACATAAATGTCTTGAAGATATATTTAAGATATCTTCGAGATATGTCATAAGGATATCTTGAAGATAACATGAAGAAATGAAATTAGAATGTCGAATTTTGAATGGATACAAGATGTCCTTGAAACATTTCAATAAAGAAATCTTCGGGAGAGATTTCTGAGAGCTCTTTTAGATATCTTACACTTATGGAATTGAAAAACTTTTAGTGAGATAAGTACCTGAAAGATGCAGCAGTTCCATATCTTCACAAAGATATCTTGAAGATAACTTTAAAAAATGAAATCAAGATGACGAATTTGGAATGAATACTTGGAGATACTTCCTGATGGAAAAACTTTTGTTGGATTTCATTCTCAATTTGGACACTTTTCTTATCAAAAATTGACAAAAGTCCACAAACCTACCCAAAAATCAAAGAAAATTGGCAAAGTTTGATGAATTTGATTTAATTTCATCGAAATTTGTTGAAATTCAGCTTTCCTTGGTGATTTTTCATGGAAAGAGTCAACATCTAACAAAATTTAATGAAACCCAAACAAATTCAAAGATTTTTTCCACCGGGGGTTGGCTTTCATCATATTTCGGGGTAACCTCCTCACTTACAATTAATTTTCAGAATGTGGATTTCTTATGACAAGTTTCATAGTCTTCATATTCATCTGATATCGTCGGTCACATGCACAGTAAAAATTTCATGTTACATATCACCATATTTATATTGTACTTTTGGGATATACTTGATTATGTCGTTCTGAACCACAAGTATACGAACATTCACCATATTCTCTCGTGAGGATGAAAATAAATATGTTATAATTTGAAATAAATATAGTTCTGAGCTTCATAATAAAGTATATCCCATGAGTACCATGAAAATATAGTAATCTTTAATATAAATTTTTCTCTGTGTGATGGCAAGTGCCATGTCTGTTCTGTCTTCAGATTGGTCTCATGACAACAAGTAACCAATTCCCGAGTCTTTAAAAAAGATGAACTTAAGAACGAGCGAAAATAGGCTAGTTTTAAAATTAAAATTCTCTCAAAGAATTTTCTTATGTTTTTTCGACAGAAAATAGAAAATAATAGACAGAAACGCTGAAAACACAACAGAGATGAAACATCACAAGTGACTATGATTCGTGACGGTTTAGTTTTTTAAAAATCTGTGACCAACGATATAGCAAATTTCAACCTTTTGTTTTCAATATTGAAAGAATTGCACTGGAAAAATTGCCGTAAAATTTCAGTAACACAGGAAGAATTGGAAATTCTTCACAGAATTACTGTGCATTCAGGGAAGTTTGTATAAAATATCTTCTCAAATTGGTTGAGGATTCACTCATTTTCACACGCTACACAGTAATCGTTTGAAGAATTCCTACTTGTTCCACGTTTCACAAGATTTTCACAGCAATTTTTGAAGGAAAATCCTTCCGGTAACATCAGTGGCCTTATAGTACGAATGCCAAATACGTATCAATTCTAAATTTATCAGATTTGTATACTCTTCAATCTATTTCTTTGTAAATTCATCTCCATTTATAACCAAATGACCGTCTTCCGATGTTCAACCTCCTTTTTGATATTACGAATGCTGCTATATCATTACATTTCTTCGATCGCTTAACTGTACTCCGTATCTTAGATTTCCGTTCAATTTTCTTTAATTAGTCATTCAATTTCAAATTATTGCAAATCCCGTTGCTGGAGAGTGATTTTTAGAACGTGAATGAATATTCAGCATGAGTCACAGCTTCGACGAACGTTTATACAGTTTTATGAGCATGAAATGAGTTTATATAAGCCGTGCGTACCGCGTATGGCTTACATATGATTCATTTTCAGTTACCGATATGATTCCGTAACAGTTGATGATTTTGCAAAGACACAGTTTCATTCGAACCGAATAGAAATTTATCTGAACAGGATCTTTATCTCCCCAGATGGGATAAGAATGTTACAGAAATTGGAGTTCGGAAGAGCGCTTTTGGCTTTGATCGCACGTCTATATGCTAACTAGGACTAAACATGACGAGGAAGATATCTCCAATTCGATTGTGAATACCGTTCCACTTGAGAACTTTTACAGAATACTCATGAAAGAGGTGTCGGATACTGCGACAAACGGTGAATTTTATGTTTCACATCGATTCATTCTTTTATGATCTATATACCTTAGCCTATTTCGGTATGGTACAATATACTTTACCTTGCTTCACCCTTATTAATTTCCATATTATACCCTCGCATCAAGTTCCTTAGGATTTACGACTTCCAATAGTTACCAATCAAGGTATACAATTAGAATAAGTGACTGTCGAAACAGGTGTCTGCGTGACTTACCTGGTTACGAGGTTCAATGCCCTATATTTCAACCCACGCCTTTCGAGTCGAGTAATTGTATTAGAATTTCAAAAAAAGGAATAGAAAATGAAAAAGATCCTTTGTTAGATTTCAAGCGATTGGAGCCCCTGGCGAGAGAATGATTAACTACGGTAACGTCGAGGAAGCGTCAATCAATGCTATTACCCTTCCACACTGATTGAAGTGATGTGATGGGAGTTAAATATATAGAGTATCGCATCATTCGTCGAAACTCTGAGCGAGGAGTTTCCAGCGACGCCGGGTAGGGTTCTCGTATAGCGACAAAAACGAGTTGGGACAGATGGAGGGATGGAAGTTATCGCAGTTTCACAGATAATTTCTGGCTTTCCCGTCATACGTCTTCATTAAAGGAAAGTTATATCCAAAGGCGAAGATGTCCTGAACGAGGACCCAGGGCAAAGACAGAGAAATAGGGAGAGCAATGACGAGAATTCTCTTAGGTACGAACCAAGTCATATATCAAATTCCAAAATTCGTCAGACAGGAAACGCGTAGGCGGCCGTCTTGCATGACAATCGAGCATTTATTTGTTCCTATATCTCCTTCGTCCTTTTCACACGTGTCTCTTCTCTTATACTACTCCTTTGAAGTGTATCTATAACGTATTCACGTACTGTGAGTGAAGGTATGCGCACATAATGACCCCTCTCGCTCTTCCTGTCTACCTCGCTACTCCACCTGGTGTTATTAGCTCTTTCATCGTATATTTGGAAACACATACACGATACCGTAGCCTTATTGTATATCTTTCTCGAGACTGCACGTGCATCGAATACCATCTATTCATAGAATGTATTATTCTGAATACAAGTTGTTCGATTGATTTCGTTCCCAACTCGTTGAAATGAATTTCTAATTTTGTTTCAGACTATTCACCCCTGTCTTTCGATGAAGACAAAACACTAACAATATACAACATCCCTGGAATTTTCTCGTTAACGCGGAGTAAATGAAATTCGCTTATCTCGATTATTGTTGCATCCCGGAAACTCGCTACTTTGCATTTTCCAAATGTATTCGCAATATCGCAAGGTCGCACTTTCAGGCTTTTGCAACCGCGAGTTTAATTAAAAAGCCAGCTTAATCGAAATGTGATGACAAAATTGGAGTGCTGAATTTCATCATATTCGTCTCAAATTTGGGCGAAACAAAAATCAATCTCTAATTGACCTAGTCTCAAAATCATTCGATTTTCGATGTTACCATTTTTGACAAATATTCAAGAAAAATCGTGAAACCTTCTCAAGGTACTGAGAACCTGTATTTACCTTATCCCCTGTAAAATTCTCTTGATAGTAGGATATAAAAAGATATAAAACCTCGGCGCATAGCTCAACTTTAGCGTTCTTACGAACTCTTATCTTGCCGAAAACTTGCCACAACGATCCCCAGAACAACCGTAGAGAGAGATAAGGTTAACGAGTACCAAGGTGGCGTATACCTATTCCATCCAGTCTGTTCTCGCTCCTTACGCTGTCGCTTTGCCGATCGGATCCCTGTGATAGCTAATTGGAAACGATTGTTGTCAGGTCAAAAACACAATTGAGCTCTCGTGATGGTAAATGAGGATCTCGTCATCTCTTTATTCCTCTCTTATCCACTTTTCCTGGATTCGAATGAGATATTTGATTCAGTTTCATATCATTGAACGGATATTCTTAATCAAAACTTCAATTTAATGGATGAACATTCCACAAAACTCCATCGACGGATAACACAATTCACGATAAACGTAATGGCAATTGTTTCATTGTTTGAAATCAAATACGAGTATTTCTACTCGTACGCGCTTGAAATCCGCTAATTACAACTTTCCAGGAATCCGAGCTCTCATATCATCATGTATGCAGTTTCCTCTTCTGTGATTTGTTTTCCGCTCGACGAGATGCAATGACGACTCCAATAGTCGTTCATAGCTTCAACAACTCGATCTCCTTGAGTACGCAATACACATTCCTCAGAGAATTCTAAACGACTTCAGATGGATTTCCAACGATTGTTCAATGAATTACGAGATTCTCTAGCGTGTGGGTTTGTGAATAACTTATGAAAAGTAGCACAGAACGGTTACAGATATTCCATTTACTTTTCTAGATTGTTTGTTGTGATTGCAAAACATGTAAGAGACATTTTTTTTCAGGTGAGAGGCGACAGGGTATACTCGATGATTATCGTAGCGAATCTGTGCTTATCGGACGGTAGACGATGAAATTGAACTAGCCCGAAGTCACCTCACAGGATCTAAAAATATCACACAGTTAATGGCATCCCATATTTATGTGACCCAAATTGTGTTTGTTAGATATTTCGTTGCGTGATTGAAGGTTCACAACGTTGAAACACAATTTCACGTGTACGAGATGAATATACATATGCATACTCGTAACGATTCGTTTCTGTCGTGATAAAAGGTTGAACCTAGATGAGAAAGCTCGTAGGAGAGACTAACAAGGAACTCTTTTATTTCGCTCCCTCCCTGGAAGGTTGAAAGTATGGGGCTTGCGTTGGCTATAAAAATCCAGTCGACGCAACGAGAAAATAAAGGAAGGAATAATAATAATCATGATAATGACAATAAAAAAAAATGCAGGGTATAACGCGCATATACACTGAAAAAAAAGGAGTATGAAACACGGAATGGGAAAGTCAAAGGCATAGAGAATGTGCATCCCTTGAACGCTTTGAAACTATAAAACTTCAATATCGCGCCGTGTTACTGCTACTTCAACGTCGCGACGCGAACGTCGTACCACGCCGTCGGAAAAACGATGCTGGCGTATCGTCACTTTATACCACAGCGACAGAGAAATGCGTAAAAGTGCTTATCTTGAGACTGGCGAAAAGGGTTTTTATGTATATCGTAGGGTGGTCGAGGGAATGGTAAAAGAGGACTCAAACAGACGGACGCGAACCATGAACAGGGAAGAAATAGAAGTGAAGGTAAAAAGGAAACCAAAGAGAAAGGGCCATGAGAGTTCAATGTTTCCTTTCTTCTCTCTCTCTCTCTCTCTCTCTCTCTCTCTCTCTCTCTCTCTCCCTCTCTCCTCCAAGGCTAAATTTAAACTCTCGTTGTATAGCCACGATCTGGGACTTGATCACGATTCAAGGTCACTAAACTCGGAGAGTAGTTCGCTTCTTGGACGCAACACGATCGATCTCCCTAACGTGATTCCTTCGATTTCTCATCTGGAGAGTAAAAAGAAAACGAATAATTCAGAAAAGTAGTTACTAAATGTAACGACAACTGTGCCGTTGTAATCCAGAATCAATATTTTGTAACGCTACCGTTGTATACGAGGAAGCTTTTACCGAACAGTAACAAGAACAATCTAACGCGCGTAAAGTCGTTCTCGCAACCAGCTTCTCCATTATGATATTCATTCCTCTGCGGTTATCTCTGTGTAGATATCAACTCAATGTACGATACACCTCTACATTTCATATTCCCTTTTCAAATTTACTACTCCGTGCTCCAGATTTATTCGCACAACGGTAAGCGGAGCTGTCGCAATTCCACCCTGTTAATTGTATACACCACATAGCCACAGTGGCGTCGTATGAGCTGTTTCGTAGCATCGTGTGTGTTCATGTTAATTTTTCCGTTGTCGCGTCATCTGCAACGGAAACCAGTAGTGGTAGGGCAGAGAGAACGTACAAATACCTTGAGGCCATGGAAGATTGAATAAGAAAAGATTGGGGAGAAGGAGAGAGGAAAAACGGGAGAAAAAAATGGAAAACGATGTACGAGTGGGGATGTTTGAAACGGGAATGCTTGCTTTTTTTCACATCCTGTAATTTAGTATACCTATAAATATTCAAGAAAATTAGAAATATGAAAAGGAAATACCTAGCGCATACATCTATGTATTTTTCTCACAAATCTGTTCAAGCTCATTGTTTCTACGACAAATAAATTCCTTGAAAAAAATTATATTTAACGTTTGTTGGGCTTTATTTCACACCGATGTTTGAATACAAAATGGAAATGTATGTGCACGATTTATATTCCGCGCTGTTTATATTCTTGAATATTCTTAAAAGATGAGTTTCAATGTTCATCGTGTAATTTATTTCATATCATTTTATTTATGGCGAATTCATGTTCATTTGTCTCGAGTTTTGATATTGTATAAGAGAATAATTCTAATGTGATTCATAAACGATTATTCAACATTTTCTATTCTTTGGGAGTCGTTTGGTTCTAATTACAGGACATCGTAGCACGAGAAGATGTACAAGGAATAAATAAAATATTCTCAATGTGAAAATTAGTTCGTGGAGTGCTTTTTGAACTTATCGTATATTGAGAGATTCAAAAGACAAAGAGAGAAAAATTCTATATTTGTTGATAAAAAAGAACAATTTTCCCAGATCAAGGTTGTAAAGTTTCAGATATACAAACAAAGGAATAACAAAATTTATAATTTTATTAGTTCCAGTTAAAGTAACCTGTAATAGATGTAGAAGATCTTCCTTACACGAGAATGATCGTTCAATTCGTCGAATGATCACAGATCGTGTGCAGTGTTCTGTGCCAAACCCTTCCGGTCTGAATCATTTCAAAGCCTCGTTTTGGCGAGGAGAAAGAAAATTATACGATCGATTCCACTACAGACGATACCTTCGAGTACGTTCGCTTGATCGAACAGAATTGGTTATCTGAAGAGAAAATGTGGTGCAATTGGAAAAATGTCAACTCTCAATTGTTTTCTCTTTTTATCTAAATATTGGTAATTTTTGAGCAAGTTATTCTGATTGTGAACAACTGCGTTACCATTAAGAATTCTCTCACTATTCTATATCAAGGTTGAATCGATTTTCAAACAAACAAACGAAATTAGTCTCGTACATTTACCCGTCCGCCATCTTTTTTGAGCTAATGATATAAACGAAAGAATAAGCGGCTGGAAGGAAGTTTTCACAGCGGAGAAGGAATCGAAGAAGATGAAATTCGCTTCGGACGTCTGATTCTCTTTTCCAATCGTCGTTCTCATTTTATGGAAAATTTTTGTAAGACGATCGTCTATCTTCAGTGCGATAAACGGCATAATCTTCTCTTCTCGGTTCAGACTTCTACCAAGGGTTCTATTTTTTCTTCTTTTTCTGCGGTTGGGAACGACGCTAACGAAGAGAAAAAGATCACGGCAAAGTCAGACAGAACGATTTGCATTTTACCTTTTATATATCCTTACCTTGAACGAGAAGAGAAACTCCACGGCCTGTTTGTTTTGGATCCTCGTTTCAGGATATCCTTACGCGCACGTATATCTCAGCGATAATGTGGATACAAGTCAGCAAAAAATGTACATTTTCTAATTCAAATTAATTATGAGATCAGCGGAGGGTAATGTTTGTTTAAACGTCTTCGAGAAATCTCTTTGGAACTTTTGAAACAAAATTTCAATTTAGATTCCCCATCTGAGTAATTTATAAGTATTTCCTCTACCCGACTAGAAAATCACATGAATTCTTCGAATTCTAATTAGACTTCTTGTGAATTATTTTTGGATTAGTGTGTTGTGTATGGGAGTCATCTTTTGAACTTGATGAGGTTAATTTTAATCCTATTTGGGTCTAAGAATGGTTCTTGTTCGAAATGCCAAATTTTTATGGAATTCATGCTATGGTCGCTAATCTTTAAAACACAGTTTCAGACTGATCAATTTTCTAATAACTTTGAAACCTGTGCGTCCAAGTCAAGCCTGATAAAAATTTATCCATAAAATCTATCTGGAGTCACATGTGAATAAAAAAAAGACTATCATCATCATCATCATCATGAAGTAATCAATCTTATGACTGGTTTGATGAAATCCTCCAACCGCTAACGTTAAAATCACGATCTTAGCAATTCGGGTGTTGAAGTGGGCCGAAATCGTGGCAACATTGAGCCAGAATTTCTATGATCATCCAATCTGTTCGGAAGACGGCAATTTGTCAGTATTGATAAGACTCTGACTGACCACGGAATCGGTGGTCGAATGACATTGAAATCACGATTTTAGCAACTTGACTGTTGTAGTGAGCCGAAGTCGCACCAGCATTCGGCCAGAGTTGATATCATCATTCAATATGTCCGAGAGACAACAATGTGCTAGCGTTGGTAGGACTTCATTCCACTACGGAATCTATGGTGAATTGTATGACTTCAATGGTCCCATTACAATAAATGGCAATCCGAGTGATGAACTCGAAGATCGGCTGATGTGATAGAGACTCAGTTTCTCACTCGCAGGACCCGGGTTCAATCCTCCCTCAGTGAACTTCCAAGAAATCATTTCCAAAGGGCCTTTCTCCGATGGCGATAATGCGAACAATGAATCATTCAGATTTTCAAAGTTCAAATTGATTGTATTCTTTTTTTCCTTGAAATATGATCACTCTTGGTAACTCCGGTTACCAGTACTGTGCCAGTACTGGGTCGGGTTTGAATTTCAACACAGGATGTCATCATTTCGGCTCCTTGTGATTTCTCATCCAGCTTTGGCAAAACAATTGATCCTGTTGCAATTCCAGAGTTTCACATCGAATATCCCTACCGCCGTGGTGGTGAATGTTTTACTGTCCCTTATGTAAAATGGTGTTATCATTTCAACTTCTTTGCCAGCGTTGGCAATCCAACTGATCCCATAATGGTCGCTCTAGATTTGCCAGTACTGACACCTCCGGCAACAGTAGGGAGCCAGTAGCAGCCCGTGTTTCCACTTCCACATGGGATGCTGTGGTCGCTAATCTTCAAAACACAGTTTCAGACTCTTCAATTTTCCAATAGTTTTTAAACCTGTGCATCCAAGTCAAGCCTGAGAAGAATTCATAAATAAAATCTATCTGGAAGTACTTCAATTTTAAAGAAAAACGATTCAATCAAAATTCTTATTCTTTCCAAATTATAATGATCACTTTTTTTCACTGACAAGATCCGATCATGATTTTCCTATTTGAAATATTACATTGTAAAAACGAGGTATCATTTCGTTCAATCCTTACTTTTTCTCCCGTTGAAACTAGAAAATATGTTCCCGAAAGTAGATTTACATTGACAATAAAAAAAGAAGTATATCACAATTCTCAATGAATATGAAAGAATTTTCCCACCGATTAAATCATTCACAACATCCAAGAGCACTTCATTTCATCTGTTTCTTCGCTGAGTTGAGTTTTAATTAGATCATTTTCATTTATTTCCCTCTGGTTCTTCCCTTTTTATTTCATTAATTCAGTGTTCCTTCTCAGTCCAATTGTTCTAGATATTTCTTCTAATTATCAGTACCTTCATCGTTTCCCGTTAGGATTTCATCTCGTCTACCCCTAACGTTGCTACATTGGAGCCTAATCTCTTGGAATCCTTCCCTGATGACCCTGTTTGCCACGCCTACTTTTCCTCGTTTCAAACTTTTCTCAATTTCTCTCTCCTTATAATATTTAGTCTTCCTTAATTTTCCAACTAACTCATGAGCTTTTCACATTCACTTTCACTCATATTTTACCTTTTATTCCTAAAATGAATATTTCGATTCAAAATTTCTATCTTCGTAACTCCCGATCCTTCGCATAAAATCGTCCTTGGTATAAAAGTATTCAATGAAGATCCGAAAGTACCTTATATCAAAGTATATCATTCGTGAAGGACCAGTTCGTATGAATACATATACGATATCGAACTTATATCATTCTTTTATTTCTCTTGGGTTGCCCCTGAAGGGAAGAATGATATATTTTATGTAACTCAATATTCATGTTGAAATTTAAACGAACAGTTTCAGAGTAGACTAGGGAATGGAAAAGGGCGAATAACTTGTTGTTTGATAGATACACGAGATTTCAAGAGACAGAGAAATACATCTCGTCGACGAGAGAAATTAGGACTGAGGATCTATCTTGGATCTTCCTCCTGTAATTGGATCCTGACTTGTCGAAATGCACCATGCTAATTGGAGAAGTTCATCTGTCGTTTGATAGTCAAAGAGTCGTCTGCCTCCGGACGATAAGAATAGAATGCTTCTCTTTTCCGACCTTCAACCGATAACGTTTTCCTCACTTCATTGCGTACCTCCTCCACCTGTTATACAGATCCCAAATACAAAGTTCATGTACTTTGATTCATTACAAAAATCAGTCAAAATAATCATTCGATGAAGGAAGATACTCACGAATTCCAGGAATTTAGTACGCGGTTGTTGGGTGTTTTCTCTCGCGTCTGTTCAGCACAAATGTATGCGAAAACAAACCCCTTCTCGGGGAAGTTACCCACTAGTTCGTCATCAACAGTCGTCAATCATTGAAATGAATGTTGCTTCAAGTTCGAATGACTGTTCTCGGACCCTTTTTCACGATAATTTTCCACTAGTTTTGCATTCATACCGTAATTTTTAACTCAAAGGATCCCATGAAGAAGTTTTATATTCAGATTCTTCGACAAACACGGAAAAACGTTTGCGCTATTAAAACTTAAAGTACCGACGTTTGTAACTTCCCAGCATATCATTGGGTCAGAAATAATGATGACATCCTCTATGAGTTACATGAGAACTTCACGAGTACTCTCCACAATCTCGTACAAGACGCTTTAATAATAAATAAATCCTCTCCGTACAATGAGCAACGTTAATATTGTACATGAAAGTATTTCTTACATTGTACGATATACGCCAATGAATTATTAAACCTCTCATTGCACGCCCTCGCCATCGATACCATGAAACTGATCTAAACTATGCGTGGAAAGTGAATTTTACGATACACGCAAATTTCAGTCTGCATTTTGAAAATTCTCTATAACCGATACGAATACTTAAAATATTCGAGATACCTCTTCGTCGTATATGAATATATTCTCGCCAGATCATCCGACAAAATATGAAAAAAATTCCAACCTCACGCGAAAAAGCGGAATTTAGTAACGATATAAAGTAGCTTTATCATTCAAGTTCTGTTCATCTCACGAACGAGAATAAAAATTTGGATTTCGGTAGATTTCAATCGATACGTATACTTGCGTCACATGCGTGCGAACGGAATTTTCATTTCTTTTTATTGTTCACAAGTTGACCTCTGGAAAAGATTCGTCGAGACCAACGGAGCAACGCATCATGTGTTTTCTGTTCGCAAAGGGAACACTTGCCGGGAAATAAGCTCTTTGCGAACAATGAACGAGAGCGTGGGACATTGGGTCGTGCGTGTTGTTGTGTTCATCTCCTTCTTCCTTCTTATTTTATTTCTGTTGTTTTTATCCTCTTTGTATCGTGGAACTAAACGAACTTGTGGATATGAAGAGGTCTCGACGATGATTCCGTGTCAGAGATTCAGGTCGAGTTCATTTCAGAAAAGGAAGAGGAAAGAGTTAAGGTGGAAAAACTCGAATGGAATCGATAAGGATTCATAACTAGAGGTGTAAATTCTCGTTTGGCTGTCTCAGCTACAATCAGAGAACGGAACATGATTCTTCTGGTTGCTTTTTTTGGGGGAGATTTTGTTTGTGTTGCCGAAGTAAGCTTTTTGGTCTCCGTGAAAATTGCATTTGAAATTCGAAAGAGTGGTTTCCTTGTGGTACACGACTGTGGGTTGTTTAACCTAGCTTGCATGACGAGAGAAAGAGAGAAGAAGTGTAAGAAAAAAGAAATATGAGGGAATCTGGAGCACATAGTCGACACACAATATTACAAGATGTTGCACCAGGACTTGCCTGTTTTCTTGGAAATGTGAGGAGTTAAAATCCGGAGATAATCCTGCACACCCTCTTGGTTGGTCGACTTTTCTCTTTCACTTTTGTTTGCTGGCAATGCCGAGCGGTGTGCACGCGTCCTTCCTTGTCGTAGTTGTTGAAAACCAAGATATTTTGTTCTTTTGAATGAGAAGGAGGGATTCTTCTCGGCTCACGTCGAGTGTTTCTTAACCTTCTCTTTTCCTTGCTTCTTGTTCTATGCGATATCATTGTTTTGGTACTATATCTTTCAGATGGCCAACAGCTCGTCTCTCTGTATCAGGGTTGTATCTTGGAGACTATGGAATGGTTCATCCTCTTTCGAGTCAAGGTATTATAGAACGATCCTCGTATTAGTCTAAGTTATCGATGTTCCCTCGATTCACATGAGATTCAAATTTATGTACATGGTGAATCAGATTGAAGTGATCGATCATTCCGCTTTTTGCAATTCACATAACACATAATTTGCCGCTCGTGATGTTTAATCTCGCATAATTCTTCCAAATCCACTCACGAAATCGTTTTCAGTAATCCTGAAATTGATCACCTCTAACGGTGATTGCAAATCGAAAACTAATATTATCGTCATCGGTATATCAATAATTCAAATATTCGCGATGTACTTTTCTCAAACCACTGGGAATGATCTTTCAATCTTTTATATCATTCAAAAGGATGTATTGTGAATTGACTACGCAAGTCAGTTTGCGTTCCGATGGAATATTTCAAATAAACATTTCCCTCTCGGTGGATGTGAAAATCTCATTGCGATGGGACAAATTTGAATATTTCAAAAGAGGTGTGAACTCTCTTAGGTAGAATTTTCTCTTTTACAACTTTCCTACATCGAAATGGACGGAAATGAACATTGATCGAATCATCATACAAATATATAAATGTGGAATAAAGTGTGAAAATGTATGATCATTGGGTCAAATTTTTTGTCCCTGCTTCATTAAAATTTTCATTTTTAACTTCCGTAGGGAAGTGATTGCTTTCCTCTCGTCCTTCACCGGGAAACATTTTTTATATGAAGTAACTGTTGGCTTTCCTCGTTCAAAGAAGAAATTTTATTTGTGTTTGACTTTGGCTGAAAGCCAAGTTTACGGGTATATTCAATTCTCGCGTATTACATAGCACTCGCTACGATTTCCATCTTATAAAAAGGTAGTGATGAAATTTTTTTCCAAGCTATATGTCTCTTCTTTTCATTGATTCTCATTTTCACACGATGAATCTAAATTTGCTATTCATATAAAATTTCTGAATCGATGAATCTGATGATACGGTGCGAATAAACTATCAAACCTGGAGAATCCATGAGTGATCTATAGAAAGATCATTTGATCGTCAGTCGATGATTCGAACAATACACGAGCAATCGATTGAAAATTGTATGCCACCGTCATTGAAATGACACGTGTACAAAGGTACGTATGCTTGTCTGTTCGAAATTCCATTCAAAAGCATTTCCATCCTGTTCGAGCGTTTCATGGAATTTCCAGATGACAGGAAAACAACAACGCGAATTGAGATAGCTACGTTTCACTCGCAATTTCAAGATTTCTGAGAAAAATTCGCGCTTCATTATTCCAACGTAATCTAGTCATTCGTTGCTCCTCTTTTTTCGTGAATTTTAATTTGATATTCAATATTTTCAATGTTTTCATTCGCCACGTAATTAATTGGAAAATTCTGAAATAGACGTTGAAAATAGGTTCAACTTTCATGTTCAATTACTGCACAAATAGCGCGAAGTAATGCGAATGAATTCTTGTTGTTTATATAGTAATCTGGTAATAAATAATCTGAATCTGCAGAGTGAATAGAAAGCGAATAAAAGTTATGCTCAAGAATAACATGTGTCACAATGACTGTCCCGAGTTTTCTTCCAAGTTTTTAAACTATTGAGAGATTTTTCTTAATTCCAACTTGTTCTGTAGAGCAAAACATATGGTTTTGTAGGGAAGAGCTATCCTAACTTTCAATCATGAGTTGAGAATCCAGATATTTTTATTTTGGAATTATTTCTTCAGGTAAATGATTTCCATGTTCTCCACTTGACTCCAGGAATTCAAATAAAAGTTTTACAATCAGGGATCAAAAATGTACATCGAAGTGGCTCTTGTTTCAGCGCGCACGAGGAAAACGTTCAGAATTAAATGAACTTGTACGGTTCTATCGCGTGCACGATTGTTCTCGTTTTCATCGGTCGTGGATCGAAGTATACTTTGCCATCCTCTGCGTTCTGCACCTTCTCCACTTAACCCTCCGACCGCTCTCTGCTCCCCTAAAACCGTACCAAACCCCCGTCGACACCACCTGTTGCACGGATTTCCGGCACATTTCCCGCCACCCCAAGAGGGACACGAGCCCGACCGCGTTTATGCGTGTATGTATTCGTATACGTATCTTTGGAGTATTCCGCCAAGTTGCGCATACATATAATGTACATATATCAACGCATAAGGTAGAGACACGTTTCAAAACGTGTCAGCTCCCAACGTACGTACGTACGAACGAACGAACGTTCAGAGCATTTTCCAGGTTATGCTTACATCCGCTTATACGTATGTTGAAAGTTAACAGAGACGGCGTTACGCGTGTAGAGTCATGGTAGAACAGTTCAACTGAATATTCGACTCACAAGAACTTCGTACACCGGTATTTATCTCTTATGTCGCTGAAAGTTGGATCTACTCGAGTTTCGAAGCTTAAGCATTTTCCGAATACTAATGCAATCTAGCGTGTAGCGCTTTGACGATTGCCCTCGATGCGATACGCTATGATGCGAGTATAATATTTTACTTTAATAAACGAATGAGGTTTCGAAGGTATTTGATAAAATATATCTTCTGTTGAGAAGAAGGATCATTTTAATGAAGAGAAAACTTGTTCTCCGATGGGTCATAAAGAAGACATTCAGGTGAATCTCCTAAGGCGATGCGAGTTTTTTTTCTTTTCTTTATCGTTTTCGTTCTTTTAGTTGTTCGCCATAACGGATCCAGTTCGTCGTCGCACCGCCAAGAAAAAGTCCCGGTCGTTACGATGTGAAATTACAAGAATCGTAAGAAATATTATATAATATTTAGAGGAGCGAAAAGAATCGTTTGCTTTTGAAGCGACGGTGACGAATTGTTCATTAACCACAAGGTCATTGGATGAAAAGGCTCGTGGCCGTGACTGTGATCAGGATTTGCACGAATCTTGATTCCAAAAGCATGAACTTTTTTTGCTTCGTCCGTGAAGATTGCAATACGATTTTGATGGTTATTTTCAGGACAAATCCATGAACCGTGATTCGTAAGTCACATGACTTCTGTTGAATACACGAAACAGAGGATGGAATGAAAATATGATTGATTGACACACACTTCACAATTCTTTTTGTTATGCATGTTTCGCTGGATAAAGAATTTCATTGTTTATACAAGTTGTAAATTGTTAACGTGTGCAGAATATCAACTGTGGTTGCACATTTTCTTGTTTATGATTTCGAAAATGAAGAAACACCCACACACGCATTGAGGTTATTGAGGGTTTCATCAACGATTCATGTTCATATATTATTAGTTCGATATAGAGCATCAAATGATTGCAGAAACTATCACGGCGGATCCAACGAAGCTGTAAATGACCGCAGCCTGGAGTCATACATGTTATACACTTGTAATTCACGTTCATGTGAATAAATACTCGACATAACTATTCTCATTTAGGCATTTTCTACATTAATTCTAATACCGAATATTGAAATTACATCCTTGCTTGAATGTAGTTGACATTTCAATGTTCCTATTGCAAATATAGGGAAGAAATATAGTTGAATTCTTTGTGCATTCTTCTGACTTATACTGAACAGCAGAAAAAATATCCGAGAAAATAAGCGATTGAATACAATTGATTCTGCATTGACGGATGTAGAATTCTATGGAAAGAATATGAATTAATTTCCATCTGCAAATGCAAAATTTACAAAGTGTCACTGTTTTCTGTGTGACATTACGAGTCGAACATGTCATCGTTCCAACCTTTTTTCTATGTAAATTTCTATGAAAAAATTGTGGGAAAAATTGAATTATAACATCTTCGATGGTTCGAAACCTCCTTTTCCCGAATGCCGTGGAGAGTTTCTACTTGGGATGTGATCCAAAAATGTTATGATCTTACATTGAGGGGCAAAATTCACGGGAACAATGAAATATTTAATTTGAGGGTCACAAAAAAAATGATTAGTCAATGTAAATAACAGTTTCATTGAATTAATTGAATATCTAGTCTCATTGGTGGAATGAAATATTTGTTGTTCTGGGAATGTTTTTCATGAAAAGAAGTGAATAAAGAAGTACCGTGACTTCAAGATTTCTTACTTACTTAAGGTAGTTCTCCGGGAGAATTCAGGATCAAATCAGAAAAATTATTGTCAAGCAGAGCACCAAGGTCGAAGGAATTCGATAATCATATTCGTTGGGAATTATATTGTTATTTATGACAACAAAAGAACCAACTCGAAGTATAAATAAACAACCTGATAACAACAACACGGAATTTGACATGGTTTGTTTCTTGAAAAATTTTTATTTTCGATCCGTTTATGACTTAAGAGGGCTCATTTTGTTCCTTGTGAGATTTAAAAAACATTTACCATGGGGATTTTTTTATATGAGTCATCATGAAACTGTCACACGCGTTTGTTTATTAATAGTAAAATACATTCCCATAAACAAAAGCGTGTAACAGTGTCATGATGATTCATATATAACTCATATGTTCTTGAGATCGAATAGCTTTGAATGTGTAGTGGCAAATGTTAGTATTGGAACAAGTTGTATTATGTTCGGAGTTGTATACATCCCTGATTATTACAATGAATTTGTAGAATCACTACAGGAGTTATTATCATGTTCTAGTAACATGAATATGGTTCAAGATTTTATTTTGATAGGCGATTTCAATATTCCCGGATTTTTATGGAACTTAGGAGTTGTGGGTTCTAAGATAGAAGGGTGGCATCCTTCTGTGGAAGTCAGGAGGGCAGCATCATCGCTGTCTGGGTTTTGTGAAGTATATAAGGTTGAACAAATAAACGCAATGCCGAACGAAGCAAACAATATCTTGGACCTTGTGTTTACGAATATGAAAGAAATAAAAATTGATATTGCGGATGATTACTTTTTTGAGGGGGTTAAATATCATGTTCCATTGAAATTGAATATTACGACTATAGATGATTCTAATCTGATAGCACAAGAATATGTTTTGGATTACAAAAAGGCTAATTATGAGCTGATAAGTTTGGAATTGGATAATATAGAATGGAATGACCTGATTGGGGTTGGGGATGATCCGAATGAAGTGATAGATAAATTTCACACAATTTTATATAATATGGTAGAGAAATATGTACCAAAGATTCTTGTTAAACCGACCAGCTTCCCTTCTTGGTTCTCTAGAGAATTGAGGGGTATGATAATACGTAAGAAAATGATACACAAGCAGTTTAAAGAAAGTGGTTCGAGATCTTGCTATAGAGAATTTAAACGTTTAAGAAAAGTCTGCAAATCATTGTTGTTGAGAGATAAGAAAGCTTTAATTGTGAAGACTGAAGACTCTTTGGGGGGTAATAGTAAGTTGTTTTTTAAGTTTACACGGAGAAAAAGGAATTCGCTGTGGCAGCGAAATCTACTTTTGCTGGGTTCCTTTTGCCAGAGCAGCAAATTTTTTGATGTGACAGCAAACTATTTGCTGTTCCAGCAATCTTGTCAGCTGCGACAGCGAATTTTTAGCTGTGGCAGCAAAAAAGTTTGCTATCCCAGCAAAATTTGTTTGCTATTCTGTATATAATACTGAAAATTTGCTGGCGGAGCAAACATTTTTTGCTGCCACAGCTGAAAAATTGCTGTCGAAGCCAACACGATTGCTGTTATAGCAAATTTTTAGCTAGGTCAGCAAAAAATTTTGCTATTCTATATATAATACCTCGATTTGCTGCGTCAGCAAATTTTTCCTCTCCGTGTATTAACTCTTATGATAGTTCTGAGGACACTAAGCCTCCAGCTCGATTGCAATTGGATGGGCTATATACAGAAGATGGTGAGGAGATAGCGAATTTTTTTGCACGGAAGTTTGGGAATGTATATCGTGTTTCTGATTGTGGGAATATGATCCCAGATATCCAGTGTAATGATTTTTTTATGGAGATCAAGATAGAAGAGAGGGAAGTAATGGACGCTATAAATAGGTTTACAGTCAAATCAAGAGTTGGCCCAGATGGCATTCATCCTGCACTTATAAGGAATTGTAAACATATTCTTGCTACACAACTTTTTTTAATTTATCGTTGGAGAAGGGAATTTTCCCATTCAAATGGAAAACTAGCTATATAAAACCAGTCCATAAAAGTGGGGATAAATCGGATATAAAGAATTATAGGGGGGTGGCGAAAATGTCTATCTTCGCGAAGATTATGGACTGGATTGTTTGTGATAAAATGAGAAGTTACTTAGAGACTTTTATTACACCAAAGCAGCATGGGTTTGTGAGAGGGAGATCGACTGTTTCGAATATTTGTGTATACATGAATGATATCACGGCTGCGTTGAATAATGGGTTGTATGTGGACTCGATTCATATGGATTTCGCAAAGGCCTTCGATGTAGTTAATGTAGATTTATTGATAAAGAAGTTGAGTTTATACGGGGTAGGAGATAAGTTACTGGTATGGTTTCGGTCCTTCTTGGAGGATAGAATACAGAAGGTCAAGTTAGGAGATGTTATATCGCGGGATATTTTAGTTACGTCAGGTGTTGGTCAAGGGACTCACTTGGGTCCGTTATTATTTCTCATTTTTATAAACGATATAGTTAAAGTAATTTTGGCCGAGACAAGTTAGCGCAAAATAATTACAAATTGAACGATTTTGTTATTGAGAACGTGGATCGTATTAAGGATCTCGGTATAATCTTTGATTCAGCGCTGACCTTTGAATACCATTTGGACCATGTGAAGACTTTAGCTTTACGAAAGATATGTTTTATTAGAAGGTTTGCCAAAGAGTTTAGAAAACCAAAGTCTTTCAGAACTTTGTATTATTCGGTCGTATACCCTGTTTTGAGTTACGGGAGTATTATATCCTATCCATGGGTATCAAGGGTTAGCGTTGGAGAGGTTGAATCGAACTTATTTTAGATTTGTTGCGTTTAGGGTGGGGTTTAACATAAATTTGTTTGATCATGAGTATAGAGACATTTCTACTTTTCTGAAGATTCCTACTGTATATTCACAGTGGAGAAGAATGTGCATAAATTTTACTTGGAAATTATTGAATAATAAAATAGATTCGATGGGGTTAGTGTCGTCATTCAGATTTTCGGTACCGAGCAGGCACCTACGATGTAGAGACATATATTGTTCTATCCCTGTTGTAAATAATAATATAATGGCTAAGGCTCTAACAATACGTATGGCTGAGATACTGAATGATTGTGCCTCATGGCTTGATATATATGGGAGAAGCATAGGCTACATAGCACAATTATCACGTAATGCGTTGCGATTTGAAAAGAGATATATTGAATTGAAAAATAGAAAGTATATTATAAGATTATGAGAATCAGAATTATTTGAATGTGTCAGTTGAGCAGAGATGTATTTTTTGTTTTTTTGTAAGTGTCAAAACCTGTTCATAAATAAAGAAATGAATAAATAAATATAAAAAAATCTCCATGGTAAATGTTTTTTTAAATCTCACAAGGAACAAAATGAGCCCTCATAAGTCTTAAACGGATCGAAAATAAAAATTTTTCAAGAAACAAACCATGTCAAATTCCGCGTTGTTGTTACCAGGTTGTTTATTTATACTTCGAGTTGGTTCTTTTGTTGTCATAAATAAGAATATAATTCCCAACGAATATGATTATCGAATTCCTTCGACCTTGGTGCTCTGCTTGACAATAATTTTTCTAATTTGATCCTGAATTCTCCCGGAGAACTACCTTAACTCATTAAGTCCCAGACGGACGCTTTTTCAAGGCTTTTTTCAACGCATGGCTTTTCCACAATATCGTCCGAAAAAAATTTCAGAATAGGTATGTCTAACGTAAAATTGCCTGAACTTTCCAAATCTGTTATCGGAATTTCTCAAAAATGCGATCCAGAGAAGTTATGTTGGTTTATAGACAAAAAAATCGTATTTTTCTATTCAAACAATTTGTTCTATTGACATTTTTAGAATCGAAAATGGGAGAGGATATCTTTGAGGATTGGAAATCTTGCGTTCATGGACCCTGAACTTCAAGATGGCGAATTCAAAATATTGGCTCGAAGCCGAAAATGTTACCCTATTTTTCAATTTTCTGAGGATATTTCTTTTGATCACTTTTCTTTACAAACTTTGTATAAAGGGGTTTTTTGTGTCGTTGATTATGAATCTCTCGTCAGATTTTCCGAATTCAAGATGAAGGATCAAATATGACCGATACAAATTCTCGAAATTCACATAATACAGTTAAATTATACCCTAAGAGAAAAAATTCCCGGCAACAATGGAGTGTTTAGTTGAATAGTCACAATAAAATACTCAATTGATTTGAATACATTTTGATGGAATCAATTGAATATCCGTTCTCATTGAGGGAAGATTTTATAGCATATTAAATATTCATTTGACCAGATGAATATTTAATTGATCTGATACAACTTTATTCAAATCAGTTGAATATTTTGTTGCGACTATTCAACTAAACACTTCATTGTTCCCGCTCTCTAAATCTGAAAGAGTGGAAAATCGCACGTTTCACTCCACTAAGTGTCAGAAGTGAGCCTGTCCGCTTCGAGTGGAATTTTCACTCGTTTCGAGTGACCTCTCACTCTTTTAGAGTGAAAAATTCACTCTAGCGTCGAAGTGGTTGTGAATTTCTAACCTCAAACTTTAGAATATCACTCTAAAAGAGTGGAAATTCCACTCGAGAGTTCGACAGGCTCACTTCTGGCTGGCTAAAGAGTGAAATCTCACTCCAATGATTTTAGAGAGCGGGAATTTTTTCTCTCAGTGTATAATTTGACTGTATCCTGTCTACTCCGAGAATTTGTATCGGCTATATTGCATCCGCCATCTTGGATGTGGAGAATCTGACGAGAGATTCATAATCCGCGACCCAAAGATCCTCTGTATACAAATTTTCATTGAAAACAGAGCAATTCAAGAATTTTCGTCCGCCATATTGGATTCGCCATCTTGAATTCAGAAAATCTGCTGAAAGATTCATAATTAGCGACCCAGAAAACCCCTATATACAAAGTTTGCAAAGAAAAATGATCAAAAGAAATTTCATGCTCAAAAAGTTGAAAAATAGAATGACATTTTCGGCTTCGAGCCAATATTTTGAATTCGTCATCTTGAATTTTGAAATACTTACGCACACATCTTGAAGCTTAGGGTCCATGGATCGAAGATTTTCAATCCTCAAAGGTATCCTCTTCCATTTTCGACGCAAAAATGTCAATAGAACAAATTATTTGAATGGAAAAATGTGTCTTGAAGTATATAAAAAACTTGTTTTACAAGAATTCGTTACACGTGTTATAACGTGACGTCCAAGAAAAAAGGTGTTTAATCGGCGGCCACTCTACTATTTGTAAGAGCTGTCTGAAATCAGAGATCAACAAATTTTTGTGAACCATATGATATTTCTTGGACTTCATTCCTACAATATCAATGAAAAGTCGAAAATTGATAAAATGGCGGACATAGGAAGTTTTGGTACCGATTTTTCACTTTTTTCCACTCCTCAAAGTATTATGAAAGAGTGAAATACAGCAAAATCTATTGACATTCAGGTATAAATCCCAATAAATCAAATGTACTTTCATACAAAAAAAAATAAAGTCGATCCATCTAGCAGTTTTCGAGTTATAGTGGCTACCAGTTTGGAAGTCATGGTTTCGAGAAGAACGCCTTTACAGTTTCGGTACAAGAATTTTTTTACCTGGAAAAAATTTGTCTCGTGTACTTGAAGACTCATCAAATGAGTGTCAAAAAACTTGAGTTTTTTATTTAGCTCCTTTCATGAGAAGAAATTCAAAAAGAATCACACTCATTTCAGAGTTCCGTCGATGAGAACCTCCCTTGAAGAGGGTCATCCAGTCTGGAGCCTGTTTTTTCAGTGTTTGTTTTTAAAATTGTTTGAAGGAATCTAAGGAATACAGGGCCCCAGGACCTTTTGCAGGCTGAACACGCGCCTGGCTCTACAACAGTTCTTGGCGATATATAAACTTGTAAAAGTTTATTAGCACTCTTGAAATATGGATAAATATGAAAGTTCAAACATAATTTATCTCTCAGATTCCTCAAAACAAATTCCTAAAAAAGACAAAAACAATACAGTCTCTCGATTCTACGACTCGCTCAAAGACTTGAAGTGTATTGTCATTCTACGTAGTAAATTTATGCATTCTCTTTCTTCCATGTTGAGTCCCTAAAGAATTCAATAGATTCCATACGACAATGCGGTTAGAATCATCGGTAAAATATTATAAATGAATGTTAAATATTATTATTAATATTGTTTGAATTTCTCCTCCAACAAATAAAAGTGATTGAAGGTAGAAATTCCAACTAAAATCCGCAAAGAGTCCTGTTTTTGTCCGTAATATTCATAAATCAGAACAACATCGGTCTAAAAATGAAATATGAGGACAAAAACCGTCCAAATTTCTTGACTCGAGGATTTCACCGGACAAAAACTGCCATCAGACGGATGGAAACAATTTCCTCATCGTTTATTCGTCACATGTACAACAGAGATATCTTGATATCAAAACTATTCAGAAAATCCTCTCGAGCTCATATTTTCCAGTCAAATAAGTACTCCGCACTGAAATAACGCGAGTAATGTTGATAGCTCGACACCCAAAAAAGAAAAGCAAAAACAGGGGAAGAAATTCATACTGTTTTATCATTCCATCTTTCAACCCCACTTTCGATCTACATTCTACCAATTTCGACCTACTTCCTAACGTTAGACACGCAACATGCACCTGCATGCTAAATTATAAGTCTTCAGCTTTAATCGTTCAACTAGCCCTTCTTCAAGCACTGTGACAAATGGATAGCCGGGCCTCCTAATATTCTTCTTTCAAAACGACCTTCCATAGACAAAACAATGTGCCTAAAACATGAACTGATACTGTACAATAATCTCATTTCACGACATACTCTGAGAATGATAATGAATGATAATTGTGTTTCCAAAAGTACTTTCGTTTCCTCGTTTGTAGGCTAACCACCTTGAAAATTATAGCTTTGGATTCTCTTTTTTCCTTTCTGGCAGAAGACCTTTTGTTCCACTTGATGAACAACAGGCAAGAAAGAAGCAAACCGTTAGTGAAGACTCAGTCGTCGGTAAGAAACTTTTAAAGGGTTTCGCAATAGTATTTTAAGAATGGCACTGAACTCTCTTGCCTTTGTTCAGTGCATACTCGAATTTATTTGCTAAAATTACTCTTTCTTTTTTTGAATTTTCAATTTTACTTGAGCTTGAGTTGTAGAAATAATTTGGATCAGTTTATCGACTTTATCTCTCCCTTTCACACCCGAATCATACGGAAATGGCATCGAATCGTCAGTGGAAATTCTAGGAATTTAGTTTAGGAACATTGATTGGACGGATATCGAGGTTTCAGAAACCAGTTTCGAATGACAATATACCGAAATTGCTATTTCAATTTCTATTCCTATCTGCGCATACATTTTACACGAAGACCAAGTGTCAAGTTCAAATTTTTATCCTGAAACCATCTTGAGAATATATTTAGGGCTCGTTTGGAACAAAAAGATTGAAGAACTTGATCAAAAATTTGATAAATCACGAAAGATGTGACCGTATAATAAATCAATACGATAAGGTATATTTATTGCATAATACAGGGTATTGTCAGCGACTTCTCTGCACGTGATTCTTGGTACAATGGACGTGAAATACAATCGAATAAACTCGAATAAAAACGTTTCCCCGAAGGTCTCGCGGTTGAAAGAATATGTACGAAGAGATAGGATTGCCGATAATTGAGTTACCGGCAAGTTTTAATGTAATCGTTATCTCAATGGAGACCAGCGAAGAAAAGAGGAAGAATTGTACAACCAGCAGTAGTGAATGCACAATAAGGAACGAAAACCGTGCTTGAACTTATACAATATGTAATATTAAAAAAAAAACTCGTTATGTGGAGTAAAAGTTATATATGTATATTCAATCCATTCCTGTGATATATTGAATAATTGGAGGATTATTTTTGCAATTCAGAAAGACGATTGGAAGCATTGTCTTGCGAAATTCAGATGTTTTCATTTTGTGCAGCGGATACGACAAACATGGAATGACAAGTGGTTTTGTTTTTAATTTTTTTCGTGTCATATATGAATTCTCTCTTCGTCCTACATTTTCTTTTTTTTTTGATACACCCGAAAGCATTTTTGGAATAATTATTATAACCTACTTTCGTCAGAAATCAATATATATATTTATACAAAAATTCAGAACACGATGATGAATATTACGAATCGAGCTTAGCTAAATCTCTAAATGATGTAACGAAAAACAACCGTGCAAAATTATTTAAGATCTTGCATTATAGTTGCACAGTTATCGTTAGTCACGGGGTTCCGCAGGATACTCCGTCGTTCCAGGTGCTCGTTTTTTTAGCAGAACAAAAAGGTTTTTTGGCTCCTTTGGCAAAATTTCACGGGTTTTCGGTGCCTCGACTCGGTGACTTGCGTGAATGAATAAATGAAGCAACTTGAGTTTAATAATAATCATCTCTCGTTTTTCTCCAGTTTGCTCGCTAAAATCGAGAGAGAGTTATATTATTACTTCTTTTTATTTTTCTTGAGACACGAAAGCGGATTGTAAACGTCACAAGTTCCGTGCTGGTCGATTGTTTGGCCCAAGTAGTATTCGCCTCTTGAAAATTGCCGTTATTCCAAAACACGTTTTCGACGTGTCAAATTCGAACGTGACAGGGAAGAAAACCTTTAAAATGGAATAGCGTGAGGGAAACTGAACTTTCACTATAATTTCGTTTCAAATTTCAAATACACGTTGTGTGAGAATTTCAGATGTTCCCCAAGGAGACGTCAAAGTTGAAACAACCCCGATCGGATGGGAAAAGATTCAATTTGATGTGCAGTGATGTAAATAATGTCAGTTTCCACAATGCGCTAACGTCGATAATAAATAATTATCTTCTCAACTCTATTTATTCCATAACACGTTTTTAAAGCAGTAGTACGCTCGAACGTGACTGGGTACCTTTAACCGCGCACGCACGTTCTCCAATTGACCATGACCAAATTGTTATTTTTCCAAACTCTAACGTTTATTGTACCCGGTCACGATTCGTTCGAGAGATTCATCTATTATGCTTGAAAATCGTTGCCCTAGCACGTACAAAGATGAAAAATTGCTTTAAAAATTTTGCATTCGACAGATTTTCAAAACAGTGAAGAGAGATTTGGTAAAAAATAAAATTAATATACATATTTTTGAATATAATATACGTATAGCGTATATAGAATTCAGATTTACGATCAGCTACTAGCTTCGACCACATGTTGTTGAGGTTGATGATGTTGGCTACGGCAGGGGCAAGAGCAGCAGCCAGCAGCAGCAGCAGCAACAGCAGCCAGCAGCAACAGCAGCGAGACCCTTACATCTGCGGACCCGTCACACCGGTCCCACTTCTTCCAACAGCGTAGGCACGAGGGGATCTTGCGTGTCGCAGCATTCTCTTCGAAAACTACTCCATATGTTATCGACTTTATTATTTTGTGCATGAAAATTCTGGTATCGATTGAAGATATTTTTCATCAAGGATATCTCATGTTGAAAAGGAAAGTCATAATCGTCGTTATGGACCATCTCGTTCTGACTGAAAGGAAGCAGGTATTCGCTATTGTAGTCAGAATTCAGACATATATAAAGAGAGAAGAATTATGATTTCATCCGTTATTTTGTCAAATAATAACAGTGAATGAGGAACAGAGGATGTTTCCTCTTTCAATGCGGTCTACATTTTATAGAGATAAGGAAAAATCGGGCAGTACGATATTTCATCTCGATCCTACGCCTTTATTTCTATAGAAATTTTTCAAGAAGAAATAAGACACATTCCATCTCATATACTGTATTATAATACATTTGTGAAGAGATTGTTTATACTTTCTGGAACTTATTTTATATATTACATCTTTATGAAATTTGAATCTCGTTGCAGAGTATTTTTCTATTCTCCATTAACCATGTCGACTTTTTATTTCGAAAGATAGTTCGATTTTTCCTTATTTTCACAGGTCACCAATTTTACTATTGTGCTAGGTCAAGATTCTCTCCCTTCAGAATCTTTTGGATCTTGACACCACGTATGAGTGAAATTGAAAGAGGGATGTTCAGTTCACGCTGAATCGTTACAATCGTCGAGCATCTGCGTATGGTTAACGTTCTGTTCCGTACAAAGCTTGAAAGAGACTTGAAAGAGTATTCTAAATATACGTCAACGTCGTTTTCATCACCCCAGAGAACGAGCAGGAATTTTGAATTGAAGAGGTTGGCTATTTCCAAACAAATATAATAATTCACTTATAAAGACTTCTTCATGACCTCTTGAAAATATACAGATATCTTCCTAACGATATATAAATGATATGAAATAAATCAAACATTTTTCTATATGAAATTATATTTATTTATAGAAATCATAGAGTCTTGCTATGTACTGAATCTGCAAAACTTATGCAGATTCATAGAGATATATTTTGAAATTTTCAACAATCTTGTGGAGAACAATTGTATAAAGACCATGCATTGTCTTTTTGGGTCTTCCATCTGGAGATTCATCAACAATTTTCTAATTATGTAATTGATCGAAAGAGGTATGTTCGCCAAAACATTTAAAAACCTAAAATCTGGAGCTGGAACTTGAATAAAGATCAAGGTACTCGCTCCGTAAAGTCTTTATCAACACCTAAGAAGCCCTGAAGAATTCGAGTCTCAGGGCAAAAAGAGTATCAAAGATTTAAATTCTGCAATAATTCAACACATGAATTAAATTCTCTCTTAAAGAAATTTAGACATGAATCGTATGAAAACATAATTAAACGAGTATTGGAAGTACTGTTTATTGAGAAGAATGAAACACGAAGCGGTTAATTGTAACGATTGTACTAGATGAGAGATTAGACTATTTGCATAGCTCAATACCAAGAATCTACATGTACACCATTATATCTGTTTGAAGAGATTCGTAATGGACGTAAGTACAAGATGTGCAATCAGAGACACTGAAGCGTGATCAAAGCAGGATCATCACTTCCACGCCATTGGTTTCCCGTCGAGCCGGTTACCGCTCCTACGACCGCTCCGTTACCTTATACCTCACCTTATATCCCGTCTCTTCCTTTTCACCTCCTCTCACCTACCCTTGTTCACCACGAAACTCATTCCTTACACTATAACGCCAAGAAACACGTATACACGGCTTATACCACGGTATGCTAAAGTCTTAAGCTGCTTTCACAACCTAACACCATGCAATACTGTTTTCGGTGGCATAAATCGAAATCATATATTTTACACATTTAATATCTTTTCACTAAACACAACGAACATTTCTCTTCCTCCTGTTTCAGTTTTAGACTGATTTTGTTGCGATCTATGAATATCTCGGATGAAATCAAAAACAATTTCAATCTGAAACTCGAATAGAAGAATAGAAACCATTTAAATTTTTCGATCGGGAGATTGCATTTGAATCGTAGTAGAATCAGGGACCACCGTGCATGATCTACGGCAGATCATTCCGTTTTTAATTCCGAATAAAATTTCCGATTGAATTGCATAAAGCGATGTGAATAAAAGTATTCGATGGATATTGAATTTTCATTCGTTCTATATGTATTTGAAAGAGGAGATATATTTTTGATATAACCAAGTAATATTTGATCACGTTGGTTCATTTCTTTTCTCTGATTGCAGCTATTTGGTACATATATATATATATGTGCATATATTTGGATTTAACCAATGAATTTCACATTAATTTCGCATCATCTGCGCGATACATGAATATTATTCACTCATTGAGGAAGATAAACAATTTTACAAACATATATATTCATGTCGGATATAATTTCTGTAGAAATTCGCAGAGAGGATCGTGGATAGAAACCATCGTAAATATTGGAATCAAGTTAAAAACAAAGGGGAATTCGAATTAATATTACCCGATTAGGGATTATCATCGGGTTAATCCGGTATTTCACAGAGACCTGATGATGATATACTTTTGAAATCAGTCGTGGTTGAAACAAATGATTAATTCTGACCTAATCTCATTAGATGATGAACCCATATATTCGAAATCAGATCTTAAGAAGTTTTATAATTGAATTTTGGTAAACTTCTCCATGAACACACCCTAACAGCACTCGGAGGGTTTTGAAACATTCTAAGAACGTCCGGAAGTGTTTTGAACGTTCTCAGAACGTTTTGAAAACGTCCAACGAACTTAGTGCTGTCCGGGAAATGAATTCTTGAAGAATTCTTTAGAAGGTTTGTATAGATTTCATGGAAAGTTTAGAAAGAAATACGAATAAATCTGATCAATATGTTGATAGTACTCTCAAAAAGAATTCGACGACTCGCGGAGGTTTTACGACAACATCGATCCTTACTGGTTGTCGTTTTTGTCGAAAAACCTCCGTCAGTGGTCGAATTTTTGTTATTTTTTCATTTTCTTCAGGTTCACAGACAAACTGTAAACAATTTTTTTACAAAACTCTTGTTGGTTGAAATTTTTCAGATGAAAACTCTGGCCGCAGGTAGGTTTGTTGTGTTAACAAACCTACAAAGTTTCATTGTGATTGAATAAAAAGTTGCTGATGAGAAAAATTTTTTTTCAAATGCTTCTTTTTGGCTTGTCTAATTGTATCGGCCCCCTCAACTCATTTAGAAGTGAAATAAATGTGAATACTGCAGTTTTTCGTACAGCAGAAGGACAATCGATGTTAAGGACTCTCAAGTATAGACTCTCAGCAGGAAACAGGTGAAATTTTTTGTTGACTTTTTTAATATTACCGAATGGGGTTCGCACAATCCTGTATCGTTCCGGAACCGATTTTGCAATGAGAATTGGAAAAAATATGTCCACAAACAATCATTCTACCGAAAAATTCCATTGTACAAGGAAAAATGGTTTAGAAATCGTATATCATGTGTTCACAATCTGAGCAAGGATTTTGATAAGAAATCCTGAAAAAATTATTGCATATAACTCCAATGATGGTCCAAATGTTTGGTACCAACGTGAGTTTGATCCCAATTACACTTATATGATCGATTAGTCAAATTGACAGCAACCAATGCTAAATTTATGATGGATTCTTGTGTGCTTCTTTCATACTATGTTCCATTCAAAGAACAAATGATTATGATATTTCTGTACACTAAATTCACTGTAGTTATTTAAATTTGAATTCATGGAACAGGAAAGATTTTTTATTTAAACAAAGAGGCATGTTTTTGATGAGCAAATGGATACGAATTCATGAATTTGTTTTTCCGTGAAAAACTATTTCCATTGCATTTTGTTGCTCATATCATCATCATTTACCCAGGCAGCACACGCACGTTCTTAGAATGTTCTGAGAATATACTCTACGCACATTCTTAGAATGTTTGGATGAGACTGTTTCAAATATTCTCAGAATACGATGCCACGAATATTGTGGGAATATTAGAGAAAAATGTTGTTAAAATAAAAATTGTCGTCAATATGAACTTCTGCATGTCACCGAAAACTAGTTCACAATCAATTTTTTTCATCATTGAACGTCTGTATATCTGAATTGTTAGGAATATTATGGATTCACATGAATGAATGAGATATTTATGACCGCAACAGGCGATCATAATACATACAACATGTCTTAATATTTTATTACTCTTTTGAGGATTATTTTTCACACATGGTACTCTCAGACATCATTTGTGGTATCAAAATGTACCTTTCATAAATTTATTATTCTCCAAATACAAATTAAAATAATATATTATCCAAGGGTCTATAGCCTGTCAACAACATTATCCGCATTACTTAATTCATGTAATCACGATACTTGCGCATGCACTGCTCATCAATCTCCCCACAAACCTTGTACGCATATTGTACGAACGTTCCTAGAATATTCGAGACAGTCCCATTCAAATGTTCTAAGAATCTTCTATGAATATTTACGAATCTTCTACGCTTTTTGTGAGAATATTCGATTAAGTACATTTTACGGATGTTTTGAGAATATTTTTAGAATATTGTGTATTGTGTAAGTATTAATTATTTTTACTTTTATCAATACTTTTTTGAACGAATGAAATCATTGAAGAATTTATAATAAACTTGTTTGAACTACTATATTCATTTTGAAAGAAATTGATTTGAATTGAATTCATTCCCGAAATTATCCCTTGGAATATGATTAATCAATATTCAAATTCAAATTCCAAACCTATCATTTTCCAAATTTGATGAATTTATCAAGCAGAATAGATATCAACAAATTTTGAATCCATTTCATTATATCAACTATGAAATTTGAATCATCTTTCAATGCTAATTAATATTTAAAATTAATTAATATTTACAATTAACCCATTTGATTTTCGAAAATTGAATTTAATAATTCAATTCCTGATATAAGAAGTATATTGAATCGAAATCTCTGATTGAAGTTCATTATTCCCATACGATACGATTTGTATTCCTTCTCTCACTTTTTGTTCATTTTTTTTTTATATCAAACCTAAAAAATTGAAAATATGATTATTTTAATGATGGAGGTATTACAATGGCAAAAAATTATTCATTATATTTTGAATGTCATTCTGAAAACACTTTTAAGTATTTTTATTTTGTTACGACTTAATCCAGTAATTTCAATTGAACTGATGAGTGAATCTTAAATTATATATATTTGAATTGAACAATTCAATACTTTGACTTTCGAATCCACTTCCAAAAGAGTTGTTTTCAATCCTTTCCCACAACTTGAATTTTATTCAATTCAATCAAATCTGAATTAATCTGAATTCAGTTGTATTTAAAGTTTTTAAAGATTCCACAAACGAACAACAATACTTACAATTATAAAATAAGTTGAATCTATCGTGCACTATCAATTATTCATTGAGTCGCTTCAATCTATTGAAATCCCAAAATACAATAATATCTATATTCGATAAATCATACAAAATACTTCTATAAAAATACGTCCAGCGATCAGACTCTCAGGAATAAAAATAAAATGGAAATAAAATGAATAAAATATCAATGAAAATAATAATGAATTAGATCGAATGAAAATAAAATCCAAAATTTTCATAATATCAATCGTTCATCACTAGTGAACGAATTATCGAATCAAAACAATTTTTCCCCATTTTTATTTGATTTTTTTTTATTTTCTCAATTAAACTTTATTTTTTCACGGTAATTTAATTTCATTTTACTTTCATTTTATTTGTTTCAGTGTGTGTATGTATTGTATGTTTATGTGTGTGTTTTATTTTTTGAATCTAATATTTTATAATTGCAGAAAAATGCTGTTCATAAGAATTAAAAATCTTCCGTTTTTCCTTCACTATTTTCGTGACAATTAAAGCAATTCCTGACTTATAAATCGAATGAAAAATCGGAATGAAAAGATCGATTTTCGTGAAAACCGACAAAAATTAGTTTGAGAAATGAAGATCGGGAAAGAAAAAATCGAATTAATGCATATCAAATCCGGATCACCCATTTCTAACCTGAATTTATAATGATATCTGAAGAATGAAAATTAAAATTGTAAAATTTCACAATTACATTTTTTAGTCTTCAAAAATCATTGGGAAATGCAAAGTCTTCCCGAGTCGAAAAAATTGGACGGTTTTCATCTTCATGTTCCGTTTTTAGACCGGTTTTGTCCTGATTGTTGAATAATGCGGACAAAAACAGTACTTTTTGATGATTTTAGTCTAAATTTCTCCTCAATCACTTTTATTCGGTGGAGGAGAAATTCAGACTAAAATCATGAAAAAGTACTGTTTTTGTCCACATTATTCAACAATCAGGACAAAATCAGCTCAAAAATGGAATAAGAGGACAAAAACCGTTCAAATTTTTCGACCCGGGTTCGACAATGCGTATACGCATTATTATAATCGAATGTAAGTCATTAATCATTATTTGTTACAAATTTGCATAGATGATGTTCTTTCTGAGAGAAGTCCGAAGAAGAAAATCTGAGTTATTCCCCTTCCCCACCGAAGGATGCTCGATGTCCCTCAATCCTGGATTCAATAATATCGTTTTACCAAAAATAGTTGAGAAATATATCACACAACGTTCAAAGACATTTTGAAAAACTTGTTCATTGGGATCTTCTTTGATAAATTATTTTTCTCCCAATAATTCTAGGAAAATCGATTGAGATGTCCGTCTGGTTACAGGCTAGAAAATGCGTTTGTAATTCAAAAATGTACCGAAAAATTTGTTTCAAAAGAAATCACCAGGACAGAAATGAAAGGATGCGTGTTGTGTCTTGATTTTGGGCTCCCTGACGAGATTTAAATAGTTGGCTGAGCCTTACGCTGCTCATCAGGACCTGGATAAAATCGAAGTTGATAATTTCTAGTTGAGTATACCAATTCCTTCAAGAAATGTTCGTTCAATCACCCAAAACGAAAAGAAAAAAAGAAAGATGTAGTAATCAACCGGAGAAAGAACGAACGTGCAGAACTCGAATTTTTTTTTTTTTTTAATAGAAGAGTCGAACTTCAAAGACGGTCTAGTGACCTCACGGTACTCTCATTTCTTGGATTCGAGATTGCCAAGGAGCATGTGTGCATTCCTCTCTGAAGATTCCAAGAAACTAACTACAGGGTGAGCATTGTGCTCTCGCAAGACCCAACCAGCAGTGAAAAATGGGCGTCTTTGTAAAGGATCTTCCACGAAGTTGGTGTAACTGCGAGTCCCCTGTGAATAGAAATATTTTTCGGCACTTTGTTCGTGGGTTGAATGAAAGCAGTATCGGTTGACATACGAGGAACAGGTTTCTTTTTCCAGTTACAATAGCACTTGCCTTCTTGACTTTTCCGTTAAAAGTTGCAGGTATTTTTTCAATATGATATCCTTGTAGCTGATTGTTCGTCAATCCAGTCAGACCAAGTACAATTTTCTCGCAGTAAAGATGTTTTGAGACGATGGCTCGAAACCCTCGACGCCAATTCGGCGTTTAATAAAAACGAGGTCGGTGTTTTCATGTACAACGAGTTACCTCGGTGCAATTTTTCTCTTTCCGTGCACGCTGCTCTCTGTCTCAACTTATTTTCCTCGTTCCGCTTTATTCTTTTATTTCGGTTGTAGCAGGTTATTTCCTCTCGAGGAAAAAATACTCTCGCTACGTATGTACTACCATCAAGTATTCATAGTCATTTGCGCTTGGATTTGTCATTAAATAAAGTTAAACAAGTATTTAAATTAGAATGAATCATGGATCTTTATCTTGTTTTTTTTCTCTGTAAATTCAACTCTTCTCTCGTCTCTCATACTTTTCCTTTCTTCTCGGATTCTCTCACCCGTAGTTCCCAGATTTAGGAGGTGGGCTTAAAGAATTACCTCGTACAAATGAAAGACAAAGCTTTGTTTGTCAAAGTTATGAAAGTACAAAGCTTCCCTTATTTATAAGCATTACGAAATACCCAAAACTGCGTCTTCATGCAAAAATCGTCGAAAATTTACCTCTGTATTCCAAAATTGGTTGAGGGAGATCAAAATTTCTTTGGCACTGAAAAAAAATGTAGAGAACGATGTTGAATAGTTTCCATCCCAGATAATCTTTGGTGTCAATGGACGACGAAAGACGTATCCTCACAAAGGAGTTTAACGACGAACACAGCACCGAGAGCAATGAAGCATGCATGCACAAGGGATATATGTATGTTTGAATTTGTATACCTATCCACAAGTACACCCGCACAACCCGCATTTTCGCAACAGGTGTGAGTGAACGTGTATATATACCAGCATTGTATCAGTTTCGTTTGAACAGGGGAGGTGGGCTGAATAACACTTTCTAACAAGGAGATATTCATTCACCCTCGTGAGGTGGTGAGTGCATTGAAACAATAGATGTTTCTTTTCCTCCTTTCTGTATCAAACTCTGATATAACTCATAGGTATACCATTTATAATTCATTTCAAAGAACGAAAGATTCCACCGCTATTACATTTGGAAGTAATTTTTATCCCTTTCAGCTGGATAACAACTTTGGGAAAAACGGACTTCCTTTGTGAATTGCAGCAGGTATAGCTGTGTGCACAATACGTGGCTATATGTACACCCACACACGCTTGCTATACAGATACTATTGGAAGAGGGTGGCTAATTTCAAGGTATCTACCCTATGAAGGGCTTTCCACATTCGATCTTATATAGGTCCGTTTTGTGCAAAGAACAGCGTGGGAGTGCACGAAATGAAACGCTCGCAGGCGATTGTCAACCTATTGTGTCCCGACATCCGATAGAAAAGAGTAGTACTAATATGGCTGGAAATTTCAAGAGAGGACAAATGGCTTTAAGAATTTGGGGATTGAAAACTCCAAAGTTCGTCTCAACAATGTAAATTCCTGGATCTACGATGACGAGCCGTTAACCAAACATTGATTCATTCACAACAATTCGCGCTTGAATTAAATGTATCGATTTCGCGTTACACACCTCTATCTCCCTCGCTGATAAAAGGAAATCAAGAAAAAGCGGGAAAAAAAGAGGAGAGACAAAACGATAGGAAAGCACAGCGTTCGATGGAAAGATTCAATTTCTCGGTCGAAGAGATATCCCGATAACTTCTAGTGATCGATCGACCGTAAATTTTACAAGGAAAGAGAGAATACGCGAGACAGAATGGTCTCCTCTTTCTTTAATATCCAGGGACGAAATGGCGCCTTAGACGCTCGGATATCACGGTCGTCGATCCTTATAAAACTAACGAAGTTAATTACGTTTAAATGAGAACGAACACAGAAGAAACCTGTTGAATTCCAAACGTATTCGTTCGCAAAGAACGAGCGCTCGTATTACAGCCCTTACAAGAATCACATCAAAGGTCGCGAGGAAGAATCTTGTGAACATTTTTACGGTTCTGTTCGCTGACAATCCCTGGATTTTTCATTAAAAGAGTATTGAAATTCGTGCTATCGAGTAATGGGCGATATTAACACTTTTATAAATTTTCAAGAAGGGAAGTTAATTCCATTAGATGCTGTCTTATTTTATCTGCCAATGGAATATCTTATAGGAAAACGTCAGAGATCACTTGAAACAATTGCCAATCCTACAACAATTGACCTATTCAATTCAAAGTATATATACTGCGATAAATGTCACAACATTATCACTTTGTCATGAATTCTTGAGCTTATCTTTGAAAGAAACATGTCGATCCACAACGGATACACGAAGAGCACGTTTTCTTGAATTTGATTGCACTCCGAGAATCATTCATCGCTCGTTGAATATTTCTATTATCCAAGTTCGAGACCGGTCTGGAATGAGAATAGAATGGAGGATCAACGACGTGGAACTGAAAATTGAGGAGACGCGAAGAGGCCAGTATTTCTGAGGTCAGTCATCAATCGATATTCTACAGTCGAGTCCGAGTTCGAGAGAGGAATATCGATGATACTTGGAATATGTGACCCGAGTTCTTAGGAGTGCAGCGCTCCTATCGACGAACGCAAGAGGAAAGAACAAATGGCCAGGACGGAGGCTTTATTTCCTCCGATCACCAACGTATCTCGCGTGGTATCAACCTATACTCGCCAAATCTAGAGTTCGAGCCATTGCGACGTTCTATATTCAATTCATCTTCTGTCGCGGTAAATACTTTGTGCTCTTAAATTATCTCTTTAATGCTCTCTCTCTCTCTCTCTCTCTCTCTCTCTCTCTCTCTCTCTCTCTTGATTTAGGTTAGATTCGCTTCCACAGTTTTAGATCTTTGGAATCTGAATCAATTTTTCAGAACATGCACAAAAAAAATTATTCCTCCTAATGAGAATCTTTCATAATCACTTTGTCAACATGGAGGATGTTTTTGGAAGGAAAAACAAAAGCAGGTTTTGAAATACTGAACAATATACATTCATCTTGTGTAATAAATTTATAAATTATGAGTGAAAAACAAAGGAATAGGAACTAAGGCATATCTTGAATGTACGAGGAATTAAAGAAGAATGAGGAAATAAAAATATACCTCTAGCGAAATGACAAAAACCACTTGGATGAGTTTGTTCTCGTGACAAAAGTTTACCTTTCGTTAGACTCGAGTACTTGGTTTCAGGAGGTTATATACATTCATCTTACCTACCTCGCATCGTGCTATTCATGTACATGAACGTACATCCTTCAATTTTTAGAAAAGTCAGAACCACGATATACTCCAAGACTGACAATCAATTCGAGTGACTTGCTTCATTCCTTCCTCGTACACGCTACCTCCCGTCTTCTAAAACATTAATTCCACTACGAGATAGAGACAACTTTCCTTCTTCTTATCAATTATATTTTCCACATCCAAATTGTCTCAACAGTATTATGTTTTATATCGCTAAGCATATCATACAATATTTCGCGTGAGCTTCAAAGAAACATGTCACGACACTCTTTCAAGTTTTCTCATATACAGCTTCTTTCCTTTTTTTCTTTCTTTCTCTTCTCTCATGAGTCTCTTGAGATACTGGAAGCTTCGAGATGCGGGTACCTTGGGAACTCTTGGGAAAAATGAATGAAAAATATTGTCGTGGACACAATGGGCCCCCGAATCCAGGGTAGGATATCGTAGCGGCGGAGGAAAGCTTCATACTCGCCACTTCCTGGCGTAAAGAGAGAACTGTAGCGCGGTATGATGTGGCAAGCAAAGATGGCCTGGTCGTGGAAAGGAAAGAGAGGGAGATGTGTAGAGAGATGGCGGCAAGTTATAGGGTAGGATTACGAGATTGCCGCGGGGGGATTACGAAGATGGCTCCCGGGACGTCCAATCTCAAGGATAAACACTTTCTGACGTTCTTACCGCCTCGCTGATTCTCATCCTCTTTCCGTACTTTCTGTCCCCTCTTCCTTTCTCTTTTTTTCTCTTCCTAACAAAAAGGGTAGAGAGGTAGAGAATGAGAAGAGTGTTCTATAGACCTACACTCGCGAAAACTCATTCTCCTTCCTTCTTTTCCTGGTGCTGTTGTTGTTGTACCATCCCCTGGCTCATCGTTCTTTTTCCTCTTTTTTTCTTAACACTCTTGCCCATTCTAAACCTCGGTATATATCGTCACTCGCCCCGTCTCCACGATGGGAATATTAAAAATTTAATTATAAAAATACCAACTGGGATAAAGTTCAGATGGAGGAGAACGACGATCCTTCCTTGACGATGAAAACGACCATATGCAAGGAGAACTTTTCTCCATTTAACGTCGATCTTCCTCTTTCTCGAATGTTCATTATTTCCTCTGACAGAACATTTCGTCTGGTAATAGACGGAAATATTGCCGACGAAATCATCGAATTTGCTCGCCGATTTCTCGATTGTGTACGAGAAACTCAGAAACTGGAAGACCTTTGTTTATTTGACTGAACTGACATTGATCGAACTTTCAACTAAAACGTGATGTAAATGACTTAATTTATTTTTCATAAAATTCAACTCAATTACATTTTACTTTGAAAAGTCACGTTCACTTTTCACAAGGATGATTGTGAAAATCAATTTTCCTCCACAAGGTACGAGCTTAATAAATTTCAGATTGCACAAAAGTCCATGGTAGTTTATTAATACAAAATTACCTGTCTAAGTAGTCAAAGAGAGTTTTCATCCAACATGAACGATTCTTCCCTCTTATTTTTGTTCTCCATTCATTTTACTGAAATATCTGCTTCGCTTGACGGTATTTAACGTTCAACGAGGTTTCCGACCTGTCACTTCGCCTGCCTCGGTTAATCAATTCAGGGACAAATTTACTTGACCCTTTATTTCGTAAGACAAGACTTATCGTCATAATTGAATCACGAAGATGTACTCTCTTGTCCTTGTCACGATGTTCCGATTAAATTTCAATATTCACATTCCCGTTTTTCTGTTTTTCACTCTGGCGTGTCGCTTAATTTAGACGTAGACAAAATTAGACTGCGGACACCACGCTATTCATCATTCTTTCTTGAATTCTCTTAAGTTGTATATATTCTATGTCCTCTATTAAAAGTTTTCAAACTAGTTTCGTGTGTGTGTGTGTGTGTGTGTGTGTAGGAGTGTACTGTCTTCTCCGCAACTTGACCCGAGCTGCCGATATAATAATTCCCAGGGAGTATCGCATGCCCGTGCGAGTTTTCTTTACGGTATTACTCTACGGTGAATTCATTAGGAACTTTACCGAGCTACGCATCCACGCGTCGGCGAGTGGCGTGAAGAAATTTATAAATTTTATGTTCAAATTGCAACTTCTTCCATCCAAGGGAGAAAAAAAAACATGACGAAGGGTCGGCGGAGAAGGGAAATAGCATGAAGTTGGTGAGTTTGATACAAGTTCCTTCGTTGGGTTGAATCATTCCGCGTACATACGCTAAACATTATGTTCTCTTATCTCGTGAAGAAATAACTATAAATAATGGGATAAATAATTCAAGGGGTTGTGGAGTAATTTTTATGTATATTGAATGGAAATTTATTCTCATAGATACAGGGAAGTTACTTAACCGTGGTTCATTAAATTACGAAACATGCAGTGCACTGAATCACAGTATTAGTGTAGTACGCTGACCGTATCAAACATGTGTTTCTTGAACTTTGTCGGGTTACGTTGTGGGAATGAAAGAGAGGGTGATTCCACTGCAATCGTGAATTTCACTTTTCGTTTGTGGATAAATTATTGCTCCATCAAAAATAAGGGATTTTTCTCCAAGTTGAGAAACTCTTCCGCTTTTGGGGTGTTGAATCTTCTAAAAGGCAAAGGGAATGTTCATCACGTCTCGTATAGCACTACCACCACCGATGGAGATACTTAGCTTCCACGTAGAATTCAGGAGGAAAATCCGTCGATGATGTGGATCGATGGAAGAACGGTAGAACGGTGGCTCATTGCCGAGGCAGCCCCCCTTGTTCAAAGAATCTCATTGAACCGATTGATTCTCATTGCTTTCGATGCAGAAAACCGATTCAAACTCATTAACAATTGATTCTCAATGGGTTTAAATCAGTTTTCTGCATTGGAATCAATGAGAATCAATCGGTTCAATGAGATTCTTTGAGCAGGGCTGTTGAAACGTGGAGAAAACTGCATGGAAACAGTTGGAGACAGGTTGAATTTCAATACGTTTTCATCTGGAAATTCCACACTCAGGGAAATCTAAAGTCTTTATATAGTTCATGGAACTATATAAATAGTTTTCATTACTATGAACAAGTTACCCTAATTGTTTATATAGTTGCGAATTCTGAATTTGAGTGGTTGCCCTCACATATTTGATGTGACTATTTAAATTTTTCTCAGCGCAACATAGGATAGAATCCGCATCCAAACGTATAAAACGTTTTCAACTGGCAGTTTTGACAGGAAGCGGAGAAATATCCGGTTTTGTTTTTGATGCGGGCTGATTTGTTTTCATACGAGAAAACAATTCCAGATAATATTTCGCTTTGGCAGTTTCATAAACGACCCAGGCATAGTTGTACTATCAGTCCAGCCAGGGACTAGATTCGATGAAACGTTCGCTGTACTCCCTTCTTATTTATTTGATCCAGTCCAATCCATACTAGGATATATCGAGTGTCATTGCCAGACACGCTGTAGGCATTCACGGGTTTTGTGACGCCTGAGCTAGCGAAAAATTAAAGACTTGTAAGAAGTGGGCAAAAATAACTGTAATCGTCATCCTTATTCACAATTAGTATCAAATTCACGGAGAAAATATTTTCTGTGCAGCAAATCGAGGTATTATATATGTATAGAATAGAAAATCTTTCTTAACGAAGCTAAAAATTCACTGTCACAGCTGACTGGATTACCGGGAGAGCAACATGACTCACTAGAACAGCAATTTTTTCACTGAACTAACAAAATTTCCAGTATTATGTACAGAACAAGAAAACACATTTGGCTAGGAGAGTCGATACTTTTTGCTGTGATAGCTGAAAAATCGTTGTGGTAAGTAAGGGTACTTTCTGGTTTACAATTTTCAATGAAATTTACGAAGAGGCAGAATATTTTATACCAGGCAGACATCACCAATTGATTTCAGGAGAGATTTGTTGCTTAAAACAACCGTCAACCCGTTTTTTTTCTGTAGGATACACTGAGAACCCAACTTTTCTTTGCCCTCGTTCTAATAAATGTTTTTTTCAATAAAAAAAGTTTTCATCAGATTGAAATGAAAAATTCTCAAATTGAAACAGAAATATAATCCTTCTTGAATTCGAAGAATGTGATTTCAATTCGATGAAAAATTTGTTCATTGAAATGAATTATTTTTTCCATCGGAAACAAAATTTATCAAAATGAGGGCAAAGAGATTTTCTTCAAGTTTAAGAAATTGGGTTCTCAGTGTAGGTTCTTACCCAGCTAACCAAAGCTGATAAATAACTGGTCAATTATTACCCAATGAGATTGGGTGGGATTGATCAATACCCACATAGCACACAATGTTTCAGTAATGTCTCGAAATATTACTAGAACATAACCGAGACATTTGAAACATTGCAGCAATATTTCGAGGCATTACTGAGACATTGTGTGCCATGTGGGTACTTGTCCATTTTTGTGTCCGCATTGGCGACCAACAATCGATCAATTTCAGTGGACCATTGGATTTCCCAATTGCAGGGCAATCTTAGGTCGATGGAATGGGCTTACTTGCTGTCATCAGCTGTGAAATAATGTGACCCATAATTTGGCAATGATTGGACAATTATTTTGGTTTGAGAATGATAAAAAATTGACCAACATGGAAAAAACGGTATGGGTGCTGCAACTATACAAAGTATTGTGAAAGTCTTCTTCTTGCAATACTTATCCGAATGCTTCCACCACCTCTAAATCTGGTGATGAGGATCAACCGTTTCAGCTACCAACAAAATCCTTGTGCTTAATTGTCACAACTATGCCATACTGTCACTGCGAGTATACGTTTAGTTGTCGACGCAAGAATTTGAATAGTGTTCAGACCAATACCTTGATATAGATGTGACAGCTATATGGTTCGTTGTTGCATAGATACGTACGTTTGCATTGACTCACTTCATATTTCATCTATCGAAGCTGTAGTACATTCGGAATATTAGTGAGTACCCAATTATGGACGAGTGGATGAGAATTAAAATAACCGAATGAAGTTTAGAAAAATTTCAATCAATTTTTGAAGACAAATCTGAATTTTCTCATTATTTTAAACCTAAACATTCTAATCATTCACCTCGTTAACCTACAATTCTATTCCTCTTAAGCTTTAAATATTCTGCCATTCATGAGTTAATCGAAGCATCGAATGAAGAATTTTGTAGTTATACTTTTTTTCTTTACTGAAATAATACGAACATTCAAAATAAATAATGAATCATTTCTTTCATTTCATTCCATTTTCGAGATATATGTTTATTCGCTGATTATTTTGTTACATTACGATTCCACCGTCATTCCATAAGATTGATTTTTTAATTCTTTCAAATAACTTAATCAATGAAAAGAATAATGTGATATATTTTAACGGAAGAAAATCCGGAGACCCAATTGGGTTGTGGGTAGGAACTTACTGAAATTCCCTAAAAATCCTCTGGAAATTCCGGTCCATGAGAGAGAAGCCTTAGCCTGGCCTCCCATGGACCGGAATACGTTTCGCTGGGATGAGAATTGAAACAATGCACAATCTTTCATGGATTTCTCACCCATCGCTCTAAAAGAAATTCCAAATGCGACTGGTTACCAGTTATTCCGCCGGAATGAATTTCGGTCTATGGGAGGCCAGTCTAAGGCTGCAATTTGTTATATTCACATTTTATCACAACGGTGTTATATTTCAGATATTTTCAAGAAGAAGAGCCAAAAAGTTGGGAAAATTTATTCATCTCTGTGATTATTATATTTGCAAGTGAAATAAAATTCATTTTGGATTCAAAAATCCTTCCCCCCTAGATTACTGAATGATTTCCTAGAAATAAAAATATTTTCAGTGATAATTCAACCTGACTGACAATGACACTTATAATCCCAGATTTTTTATCATCGACGTACAAAACTTCATAACACGGATACGAAGTTTTTCACGTATCAGTATTACGAAATTTTGTATCATGTCTATCATGTGGCCATATCTGTTTATATCATTGTTACAAAATTTTGGATCAGTTTTGATACAAAATTTCATATTACAGCTTGTTACGAAATTTGATATCATTTGTGATACAAGATTTTGTAATATTTTCAACAGAGTATGTCGAATGATGAATTTTTGGGTAATTCTATGGACCACGAGATTGATCAATAATTGTCCTGTTCTATGTCCGCATTAGCGACCAACAATTGGTCCTTCAAAAATGATCAATTATGGATCAATCATAATCCAATGAATGGACATATGCATAGAGATCCTACATAGTCCCCAATTAATTGATCAATTATTAGTAAATATCATTGGAATCAATCAAATTGATCAATGATTGGAACCAATAATCCATGGTTGGCTTGGTATTGCACTGTTGAACTGCAAATGTAAATCTTTATTTTGTGGAGCGACACGAGATATTTTTGAAAATCGATTCAAAGTGGCCACTGAATTGATTCACAGTATAACGCTCTTGAAAACATATTGATGAAAGAGTTATTTGAGTGTAAATGTAATGAGATTTAAGTGTATTTTCTTTCGAATCTGTTTAATAATCATTTTTATTCTAAAGATTCAGTGATGGAGGAAGTAATTGGATTCAATGATCTTCCACATATTTTCCTATTGTATTTCAGTTATTTTGGACTCTAAAAATGTTAACAGAAAATGAGAGACAATTGAGCACACCTCATTCCCTAGGATTTAAGGGTTCTTTTCACCAGGGATAATCACTCAATTCTCCTGTGAACATTTCTCATTTGTAATAAGCAATAAGTTTATATCTGCAATTCTTGCAGTTTGGTTATGACAACGGCTTTGATCCGCAATTTTGACCATATCTTCCTCAATTTGAAAGCCTCAATTTGAACCGATTGCAATGCAACTTGTACCACAAATTTGTGGAAACCTCTTCCGCGAAAAACTATATATTCCACTCCAGATTCAGCGATATCAAGGGGACCCACCTTACACCTCCAATCTAGGGACCCTTCCACACATCAAATTTGACCCTAGATTTGATATATATCCGGCTCAATTTGCTGAGAAAACCTTGTCAGAGAATTATGAACGATACCCGTTCCAATGACAGACAATTGATACGCTAAGAGCAAAAGTGACCCCAATCAGAAAAATCCAAATTATGCCAATGTTGACAACAGATGCAGTACAGTGCCATTATTGGGTCTTCTACACTTGGCCAACACGTACGGGATCAGTACTGGATACATAGAAATACAGTACTGTGCCTGTACTGATAAACCAGTACTGAGAACTCAATGCCGGCCAGGTACTGATCCAGTACAGACACTGCACTGATTGCGAATAATAGTATTAGTACTGAATCCTCAGTACAGAAAAGCGTTATCATCCCAGACAAATGCCAGTACCCTGCCAGTTTTGGCTAGTACTGGTGCAGTACTGCGCCTGTTGTAAATTCCTGGTTGGGACACCCAAATTGTTGTCCAGCAAAAACAGGACGGGAACTTCTGAGAGTGAGAATGGAACGTCAAAAGTTCCGAGCAAAAGCGATACACCTAGAATTTGGAACAAAAGAGCAACCACAGAAATCTCCGGGCAAAAACGAACCAACATACAACCCAATTTCGTATTTATGCGCTGGTTCGTTTGTGCTCGAGCTTTTCAGTGTTTCATTTTTGCCCGGGAATTTCTGTGGTTGCTCTTTTGTTCCGAATTATAGGTGTATCGCACGGAGAAAAAAGATTTCGTTATTTTAACGAATCCGTCTTCGCTGAACGGATTGAATAACCTAACGATGACATTTCACTGTGTTAATGAGCTAATTCGCTGTATTTACTAACTGATTCGTTATAATTATCAGTCCTTCGCTAATTTTACGAAGCTTGATTCGATGAAACAACGAATCGCCGTTCACTTCAGCGGACTTGCTTGCTGTCCATATAATAACAAGCGAGTTTCGTTAAGACAGCGAAATTCTTGCTATTCCAACGAATTTTTTTTCTCCGTGCGCTTTTGCTCGGAACTTTTGAAGTTCCATTCTTACTCTCAAAATTTCCTGTCCTGTTTTTGCTTGACAACAATTTGAGTGTCACTTTTACTCTCAGCGTATCAATTCATCGTTGGCCATTCAACAGAAATTATACACATTCCGCTTATCAACCGCGTCAAAATTACTGGGACGTGCGTACGGAATGCATTATTTCAAACACAAAATTCAATAATTTAATAAAAATTGACATAAATCTTCAGAGTGTTTATAAGAAAAAGATATGAAAACTCGTTGGAATAATACATGAAAATCTTGATTTAGATTGGATAAGTTCATCCTCCCTGGGGCATTCACATCTAATCCACCTCTGGTCCTCGAGAGCTACCGCTGATTCTGTATATAACCTCGTTCATTTCTTCATGAGAAATTGGATTAATTCGACGATAATTTCTAGTCGAGAAGTGCTTTGCCGATCAAAAGAAATTCATGTTTAGAAGAAATCTATCGACTAAAATATCAAAAGGCATCTCAGTCCTAACTCTTCTATTCCCATCACGTGTGTTACCCAACACAATCTACAACTTTTGATTACTCTCACGATATTCGAATATCAGTATAAATTATGCGGTCCACGGTTTAGACAAAACTGAACATTCTAATAACCAGCTCATAGCGCAACAGCGCTCAAACGACTTCTGTTCCTGACGTAATCGTATAATATGATATGGATATTACGGGTTATTATTAATGAGTCGAATTAGATTAGCCCCAATTAAATATCCGCCCGAGTATTGATTGTGAAAGTAAGCAAAGTTTTCGTATCGCCAATGATATTCTAGATCGTATAAATAATTAGAAACTAGCTTGCGCTTGGTTAAATATTTGGAATGAAGTAAAATAAACCAAGTTCAAACAGAAAGACAGCACTGTAAAGAACATGAAAATTCACATTTATACGATAACGTGTGTAGAATGTTTTTAGATTTTCCATTACCAGGAAATGGAGATATATTCTCAACATATTCGTGTTAACATAAGAACATCTGATTTTTTTTCACGTAATCATTCAACTTTACACCAAATATAATACTTGGATACATTCCACCGTGTATCGTATATATTAGAGTGTTGTGAACATTGGATAGTACTCTGTCTTATTTACATATAAAGTAGTACATTTTACATGCATGATGTGTAATTGCTCATCACGTACAGAATTGCGCCCATGCGTCTCGAACCTATGCCTCTCACGTTATTTGTTGCGTGTGCTGACTGGTGAATCGTGGATAATTATCTATGATACTACTCCAGATGATACTAGAGTAAACTATTTATTATCATAACGTAATCCATCTCTTTTGACAATACAGCCTCTGGCTATGAGTGATTTGCGTTTGCATTATGAGCAATCGAACATTGCTGATGCCTAGAGTTGGAATATGCTGCCTCCCCTGCTTGAGATTTCGATTGAATCATCGTGAAATCATCAGAAATTTCATTCATTGTAAATAAATGTTGATAGTTCGATAAACGTTTATCAAAATTCCACAATAACCCACTCGAATCATTTGTTGGTACCATATATACATGTAATATACATGTGGATTGCTAAGAGAACATCAACATGTGTAACTATTCTCAGCGGAATACCTCACCCTGTGCATGCTTCTGCACTTTGAAAAGACCATAGAAACTAAAGCTAAATTACTACTCGTGTCTCTGAATTTATAATTCACGTTACACGACTCTGTTCTTCGTTCTATCACGAATAACATTTATATTAAAATGTTTCCGCAAAATGAATTCGTTTCTATGTTTCTCAGAGATTTTGTTTCTTCCTCTTCCCTGTTTCCATGACGAATATAGATGTCGTCCGCTCCAGTGCCTTAAAAATACCTTTGAACACGCCATCAGGGAATTTTATTCTGATTTTCTGAATTGAAATATGATGAGAGGGAGTCCTGTTTCTCTTTGCTTTGAGAAATGGTCATGTTATACGTCTGTTGTATACTGTAGCACCGAACGTTTAACGTATTTTATTCGTATTCGAATCCAATACTCTCGTCGAGTGTCGCTCGCTGCCTCTGAAGTCCGGACTTTTCAAAGTCCTTGAAACTGCAATTTAAACTTTATCGAATCTGGAATCTTATTTCCTTGCGATATACTATTACTCTACGTCAGCAACAAGCGATCCTCGCATTATTTGCTGCGAAAAAGGATAGTGTTGCTCGAGGTAGATGAAGATGTAAAGATACCATCGAACACATAAAATATTCCAAACGGTTGTTGAAATTGGATTGAATTCGAGCGATCTATGTTTTATCTCCGAAACGATTGATTCTATCGGAGTGATCGAATAAATTCATCGGCCCCTAACTTTCATTAAACAGCTGTAAAGGTTACCGCAGGGTTGTGTCTTTCCTAGGCATCTAAACGGCACACAACCGCGGTACTGCTGCGGTTTATGCTTGATATCACATCATGCACGATAAATTTTCTCCTTCGATATACTTGTATATTGTTTTCGATTTATCAAAGTAGGACGAATGATAGGGGGGATTTCTAATTTCACCTTCATTTAGAATGTTCTAGCTCGTTACAATCTCATGTGTGGCTCGTGAATAGAGGAATATGCTTGTATACATGGAAGTTTCAAAACAAATATTGAAGTTTATACACCCTGTGGCATATGCATACCCTCGGTAAATAGTCCTGGTATCATACACCCTGAGAACTCGGGGTATGAACGTCGTGCATGGGAAATTTTGTGATACACGTTATTATACGCAAAGTCATGAATAATCATATCGATTTCATGTTGAATGTCAGTACATATTATGATAACGTGTGTTCAAATTATGATTTTTCAAAGAGATAATTGATGATAATCTACTCAAGCAGTCATATACAATCCCTATATAATTTTCAAATGAATTTCTCGAAGCTGAAAAAGCGAAAATTGCACTTTCTCTCAAATTACCATCAACGGACGAAGTTTAACCGAAGACATGATTTTTGAATTTCCTCCAACAGAGTAAAAGTTCAATAAAAGCCACGAAGATCCTGTTGAAAACCCCGATGCGTGTCTAGCATTTCAGGCAGAACTAGACTTTTTAATTCGATTGTCTTGTTCAAACTACAATGCTGTTAAAGTGCAGTTTGAAGTCAAGACGGGAATCTAATATGTCACATCGATCCAGGAATTCTCTGTAATAACGACAAAATTGACCTTTAGGGAAGTTTTTCCAACAAAAAAGTATCTCATTCTTTTAATTATACTACAAGTGCGCGCAGAGCGAAATGTCATACAAGGTATATTATTATCTTTCTGACCCTGCATGATGCGTGACGTGGGGAAGAGACCCTGTTGTAACTTATGTGACATCCCACCGTAAACTTTTTATCCTGAACAGAGAATAAGATATTCAAGGTAAAATTTCATTACTCTCTACCATGATCTAACGAAATTAGATTCTTCTTGAAATGAACTATATACGACTCACGAGGATAATCCATCGATTTTTCCTTAAATAATACACACAAGAGGGAAAGATAATTTTGTTGTGAACAATTTCAAACCCGATATTGCGACCCACGATTGACATCCCGCAATCTCGAGCCTCGACTACAAAGTTCAAACTCGTGCGGAAGAGAATTTGGAAAATTTCGAGAGAAACTGGCAACTCTCCAACGGCGAAGAAATGAACATTTAATGAATATTTCCCTCAATTTCTTATTAATCTTTTTAGAGTGAATTATTAGAAAAAGGAATCTCTATCTATTCATTCCAGGACGGTGCTCGTTCAATTGTAAAATTTAAATTAACATTTCCAAAGCAACGTTCGTATTCATTCTTCAGTTGGAATCCTTCCTTTTATGTCTGTGCAGAAAATACGACTTTCGTCATAACTATTATACATATAATACAAATGGTGGTACCGAGCTCCTGTCTCGAGGTTACATCTGCGTTGGTAGGAAACGCGTAATACATATAATAGCTCTTTATCCAGCCTCAAAGGCTATATGTAAAACATTGTGTGAGTATTTAAGTGCTACACTATTTGCGAATCAATGTGGGAGTGTGTAATAATCATACAAATGTTCTCTGTGCGTAAAAGCTGTAATCTTCTTTCATGTCGAAGAATCGTCTTTTCAAGGAATATCAATGGCACTCCTTCTCACATTCGAATCTACCGATCGTTGAATGAATCATGAAAGAATCGAAATTTTCACTCTTTGTTTGCTACACATTTATTTAGAAAAACATCCCTTAAAAATAACTGTAATAAATTAGAATTTCGATGCCGGATTCTCCCAAATTATATCCCCCCCCCCCCCCTGGCCTCTCGATTTCGAAATTTCAGATTGAGTGATAGAGTATCTTTATAACTTATACGAGGATTCGAATGGTTTTGTGTAAAGGCCAGGAAAGACCAGGAAGACTGCGAGGAGATGAATGGTTCTCGACTTCCTGACCTTTTCCACGGGTATTCGAAAGCTCCATTGTTCATAGAAATGTTTCAGATCCCATTGTATTATGCAATATTCTTGAAGAAGATTCTCTTCTCTGAACCTCAATAAATTACCCGTATCTATCAAAGAAATATTATTATCCAATTATGACGCAGATCAAACGAATACCTAGTCGTTTGATGTCTTCTTATTTCCATTCGAATCGGAGTTCAAAATTGTATGCAGAATTTCCACGATCTCGTGCATCTTGAAAATGCTTCTTATTCTGATATTCCATTCATGTCAAATTGGTATTGAATTTGATACCGAGGAAATGCAATTTCTATATCATTCTTACTGAGAAGAAATAAGAGAGATAATTGAATGCTCGAGGTTGAGTAAGACGAAGCATCTTCCTCGCTTGTGTTATAATCTGACTCAAGCTGACACCTACCTTTGAGTTTGCGAAACAACCTCGTAGAAGGCTACTTTCCCTACGCTCTTATTACTGTATCTTTGTTTTTCTTTGATATGAGGAACCGAGGTGAGTATTTCTTATTCGATGAGCAAAATTGAGATGTTTCCTGGTTTGGAAATTGAAATTTCATTTACCAAACTATATGGGTGAATATATTATACCAAAACTGGAAAATTTGAACACATGTCGTTGAATTCTTGATTCGATTACCAAAAATTAGAAATTAGAAAAGTGCTGTCAAAACCTCATGGATTATAATTATAATTTATCAGGGTAATAAAGCAGATCGAATTCAAATGGAGTGTTGGAAACGAAAAAACTTTGGAATTGAAAGATTTATAAGCACTCCGTCCCCAGCCAACCATGGATTGGTTCCAATCATTGGTCAATTTCATTGATTCCAATGACATTTGCTATTAATTGATCAATTATTTGGGAATGATGTAGGATCTTTATGCGCATGTCCATTCATTGGATAACGATTGATCGAAAATTGATCATTTTTGAAGGACCAATTGTTGGTCGCTAATGCGGACATAGAACAGGACAATTATTGATCAATCTCGTGGTCCATAGAATTGACCGAAAATTGATCATTCAACATCCCCAGCAATGTCATCCATGGAACTGTCTAGGGCCTCGTGAGAATCTAGCCAAGGGCTAGAAAAAGTCTAGTGGCTAGCGGGGAACTTGTAAGGGCCTAGCGAGTGCTGATATAACGCTTGCTCGGGATACGCCGATAATCAAAAATCTGGAAATGTAAAACATCACTTATTTTCTATCGGTAATATGGAATTTTGCATCGTTTATCGATGTCATGTTAATACGATAAAATTATTTATCATGTATTGTTTATTACAAAACATTGTTGTGGCTTATCGATTCATTCATCTCCGTCGTATTAATGATCGCAACTTATTCGAATTTTATATCATTCGTGGCGCGGTACAATTGTCGCGATGAATCGAGGTTATTCGTAAGCATGGATGCAAATTCCTATTATCATTATAACTGAGTGAACCAATTGAACTCCATTCCAATCAAAAAGTGTAGTTCGCTTCATAATTTCTATTTGAATTAGCAATACGCAAATTGCAGATAATTATATATTACAATGTTAAATGAACGGATTGAGTTTCACAGTGCCGTCATTACAGTTTTGAGATGAAGAAATTGAAAACAAATGTTCAACAAATTTGAACAAAATTCTTTTATACTGAAGTTATTATATTAACATTTCAAAGTGATTCAAAGTTTTACAGTATACATCCCTGATAAAGAAATCACTCTGGATCTCTCTAAGAATTTCACGTTCCAGGGAAATTCAGAGAGATTCAGAGGGATTCAGAGCAATTCATCGTAATTCAAGGAAATTCAGAAGGATTCAGGAACGGGTAGATGAGGAAAAATTGTGCGTTGAACTGTTCAGAAGGATTCAGAGTAATTCAGAGAGAGATACATTGAGTGAAATTTTTGGTGCGAGATTTCAGAGGCATTCGGGTAGTTTCAGAGAAACTCAAAGGAACGGAAATTATGAAGAATTGAGCATGGAACTTTTCAGAAAGATTCAGAGAAATTCAGAGAGATTCAGAGGAGTTCAGAGGACTTTAGAGAGAAATAAATTGAGCGTAATTCTTCGTTCAATATTCCGAGGCATTCAGGGGAATTCAGGGAGAATCAGAGACACGAAAATCAGAAAAAATTGAGCACGGAACTCTACAGAAGGAGTTCGGAAAATTCAGAAAGATTCAGAGGAATTTAGAGCAATTCATCGTAATTCAAGGAAATCCAGAAGGATTCAGGAACGAGTAGATTGCGTTGGTCTTCTCAGAAGGAGTCAGAGAAATTCAGGAAGAGATACAATGAGTGAAATTTGTTGTGCGAGATTTCAGAGGCATTCAGGGAGATTAAGAGAAAATCAGAGGAACGGAAATTAAGAAAAATTGAGCATGGAACTTTACGGAAGGATTCAAAGAAATTCAGAGAGATTCAGAGAAATTTAGGGAGAAATAAATGAAGTGAAATTTCTGGTTCAAAAACTTTGAGTTATTCAGGGAGTTCCAGGGAAAGTCAGAAACCCGAAAATCAGCAACAATTGAGTATAGACCTTCACAGAAGGATCCAGACGAATACAGAATAAACTTTGAATTCTCAATATTTGAAATTCGGAAAGATTCAGAAAAGTTCAGGGAGATTCAGGGAAATTTACACTGTAAAAAAATCGGTGAATTTACCGAACTTTTCTTCGGGAATCGTCCAAAACTGGATCGGTAAGGAGTTTCACCGAAGATAGTTCGGTAAAACTCAGGTACCATGATTTTACCGATGTTGTTCGGGAAAAGTTTTGTCCATGATATGTGGAATTAGAAAAAATTTCGAGGTGGGAAAAAACTACTCGTAATGACAGGTTTTTTATATGACTTATAGAAAAAATTCCGAGTTTTGAAAAAAAAACGTACTGGCAGAAACAAGTTTCTTATCCGATTCAACAGATTTGGAATCTAATGGTCCATATGGAAAAAACCATTTTTTTCTCACTTCTCCCTTTATTTCGGATCAGGACTTGGAAAAAATTTCCAGGTGGATTTTCTCCAAACAACTTCGGTAAATTTACCGAAAAGTTTTTGTAATCCATGAGATTTTCATGGACTTGGGAAAAATTTCGAGTTTTGAAAGAAAACGTACTGGCAGGGACAATTTTGTTAGCACGGTCCTGAAAATTTACCAAATGTAACTGAAAATTCACACCTCGTCTATCTTTTTGTGTATTCTAAATATGAAACATATGTGGACTTCCAAAGTGGCTATCCAGCATGTCGCGCGATAGCTCAGCGGTTAGGTCTTGGGTTTCAGTCGGTAGACAGGTAGGAATGTAGGTTCGAATCCCGCTAGGTAGGTATGATTTTCTCTTCATCTAAATGAGTGATCAAGTTCCTCAGTGATCTTGAAACACAAGGAATATGCGCAATCAGTTTGCGTAATAAAATTGTTTTCCAATTTTTATGAATATTTTGAGCAATAATTTTCCAGTACATGTAAATTGTGATAAAAAACTGCAGAAAATTCATGAATTTCGGTAATTTCACCATACCATTTCGGCAATTTTGAGCCATTCGATTCCATATCTTTCCCGAGGATAACCGGTAAAATGACCATACTATTTCGGTAATTTCGCTATACCATTTCGGCAATTTTGAGCCATTCGATTCCATATCTTTCCCGACGATAACCGGTAAAATTACCATGCTATTTCGGTAATTTCAAGTTACTCGAGTTCATATCATTCCCGAAAGTAATCGGTGGAATTATCGAATACATTTGAAATTATTACTGATACCAATTTGCAATTTTACCGAAAGTTCGGGTTAATTGCTTCCCGAATATTTTCGGTAAATTTACCGAAATTTTTTTTACAGTGTAGAAAAATTCAGGAGAATTCAGAAAGATTCAGGCAAATTTAGAGTAAGCTTTGAAATCTAGATATATGAAATTCTGACACATTCAAAGGAATTCAGAGGAATTTAGAGAGATTCACAGGAAAACAGACTGTTTCAGAGGAATTCAGCATGAGCGTTGAATTGTTGATAAATGAAATTTTGGAGAATTTGGGGAGATTTAGGAAGATCCTGAAGAATTCCTAGAATTCCACAAAAAAATCAAGAGAGATTCTTAGAAAGTTGGAGAGATTCAGGATGTATGACTATCTGACAGGTCTCTAACTTCCTCTGAATTACTCTGAAATCGCTCTGAATCTCTCTGAAAAATGTCCGAAAATATAGAGAGATTCAGGAAGATTTTTTTTACCAGGGATGTATCAATGAATAACGAGTTGTTGGTCAATTTTCGATCATTCTCAAACCAAAATGATTGTTCAATAATTGCCAAATTATGGGTCAAATTATTTCACAACTGATGGCAGCACCTATGCCCATGCCATTGACCTAAGATTGCCCTGCAAATGGGAAATCCAATGGTCCACTGAAATTGATCAATTATTGTTCGCCCATCCGGATACAAAATTGGACAAGTATTGATCAATCCGACCCAATCTCATTGGGTAATAATTGACCAGTTATTCATCAGCTTTGGTTAACTGGGTCAACGTGAAGCTTTTGAAAAAATTTCAAAATGTTTAGAAAAACATTTCTTCGGTTTCTGGTATCTCATAACAGATATATAGAAGATTCCAATGAATTCAGTAAAAAAAAATAATGCTCATGCTGATTTAGTCGAAAGGAAGATAATCTTCCACACTTCATTGAATCTCTTATAGATTTATAAACAACAAGATGGGAAGAATCTGCTCTGTTGATCGTTCGAGTGGATTAATATTGCTTTAGTATTTTTGAAATTCGTTGCATATATGATACACCGTTTGGCGATGACGAACATGATACAGAATCCTTCGAAGAACAACAAAAGTCTTGTGTTGTTTCTGAAATGAAAACACGTTGCCCCGATCTCTACAGTTCTGTTGAATCTCTTTTCGCAGTTGAAAAATCATTCATAAAATCCTGATACAAGCAATGAATGTTAGATATTGAAATTCTAGAAAACAATATTCTTATCTTGAGATCGATTTATCACTTCGAATATCGTCTTCCTGAGATTCATTGAATAGCGTTGAACCTCCGGACCATAAATATTCAGGTATAGAGGATGGGCCGAGTCCCTCTTCTCAAGACCCTACAAAGATTACTCGAGCCGTCAAAAACGCTACTTTACGACTTAGCATAAACACACATGGACTTGAAGGTCTCTCAAGATCCACCCACCGAAGTTCTTTAGAGTCCGTTCTTGTTAAGGCAATACGTATATATAAACCCGCGTGACTGTTCACACATGCGCTCGACTGGACACCCAGCCAGCGGCCTATATAAATGTCACAATATAGCTTAAACCTTTTTTCTTTTCTCTTCACTGGTGGTTTTAATAAAAGCTCTTTGTTAAGTTTATGACCATACCGAATAGTAGGTGTCCGAGAAGTCATGAAAAAAATATTTTCGAATCTCATTTAGCGATCATATCATTTTTCATGAAGGCAAATCGATTTTTTGACCCGTGAACCGTGCCAATATCCTCCACGTACGAGACGGTCCATTGCCGCAGAGATTTACAGTTTTCATAATGTAACCTTTTGTGAAGAAACGGACGAACACGGTGTAATTTTTCATCTTGGATTTCGAGTTGAGTTGAGTTGTCGTTGAGAAGGATTTTAGTCGATATGACTTGGGTGATGTTACCTCGTTGTGTACGAATGTTTAATCGAATCGAATGAACTTTGATACTCCCGATGAGACAGACTATTCACAGAAGTTAAAGGACTCATCTGACTTATGAATGCTCGAGAGCGGCACGAATCGGTAGTAGGTACCATATCCATCTCAAATTTCGAACCTTTACGGAGACAATTTACATTCGAATACCATTGATATTTACATTCGACGACGAGGAAGTTATTCCCAAAGTTAGGAGTGATTTTATTCACAAGATGCGTAAAGCATCGTAAAAGGGTGGGGAAAAAGCGGGAAAACAGGATTCACGCAATCATTTCGACACTCGAGCAGAGATGAATGAGATTACGGTTTTGTTACGACGCGAGTTGCTGAAAGCTCCATCAAAGGGCACTACCGCCTCTATAACCATCATCCTTTTGAGAAAGTCACTTGAATTTCATGAACACGTTTCAACTACAGGGAGTTGCCAAAGGTTGCGTGGGGTTGAAAGGGTGACTGTGACCAAACGACGTAGAAAAATAATCCATTCGCTTCCGGATGCTTCAAAGTCGATTTTCCATATAGAATGCAAATCTTCCTGTACTTATTTGATGAAGCGGAAAATAGAATGGATTCGCTAACTCTTCAATCCCGAAATTTCAAAATGTGGGATATAGAATTTTTTGTTTCCTTCATTCCCGGTTGGATTTTGCAACAAATATTCAATCCAATATCATACGTTCCGAATTCAAAATGAACTTGAAATACATTTTTCAGTTCTGTTCCTAGATCTATTTACTAGCTGCTGTCCATCGCTCAATTACAGAACGAATATCACGGTACTGAAATAACTCACTTTTCGTCCATTTACAATACCGTAGTTGATACAAAAATCGATCCATCTCATAGAAAAATCATTTGTCGGAGGAGGATCGTCCATAAAATTCGTAACCCTATTTCCATTCCAAATCCAATATTTGTCTTCCATTTCAATCGTAAATGGAAATCACTGCCGTCACTGACGATACAGAAACACGAACAATTTTGTAAAACTGTAACGATATGTACATTGGGGCGGCATGGAATATCATTTTTACTCGAAGCATAGGAATATACGTCAAAGTGAATTAAAATAGAAATCAAATTACGCCCGGAGAATGATGAAGAATCTCTTCGCGTGAACCAGATATCGCGAGATTTGTAAGAAATGAAACAGAAGATCTCTATTTTCTAAAATCACTCCCATTCCTCATCATCGTACGAAGCTTTTCCGTGACAGTATTCGCCGTGATGCCATACAGAATCACGATTGGTCTTGGTCGTCCGCGATGCTTTCTTTTTTGTTCGCCTACTTCTATACCTTGTAATGGAACCGTTTGAGTGCAACGGTTTGGTTCTATCTTCTCGATGCAGATTGAATTGCTTTACTGGTTGTTGCTACTACCGTTACTACTACTTCCCGTCTGTATCATCCCTTTAACTTTCTCCATACCTATCTCTTGCCGTTTTCTCATCCACCGAACCGTACGTGTACACAACATTCGTGGATACCTACACACGTGTTTACAAACACACGAATATACATACTTAAACAAGCAATTCGCCCGGCAAAAAGCTGTCTTGACGTATACCTTCCTATCGAATCAAGCGATTAATTGAAACCATGTGGTTTCCATCCCGAAGGAATACACGATGAATTTGAAGAATCCAAGATTCAATCTAAGCAGGATAAACAACTAATTTTATTCAATTAATTTGATCGTGCGATACGATGGGATGTACAAGAGACAATGTATAAATTCATATATCACGAATTTGATGAAATTATCCTCCAAATCTTTTGATAAGAAGGATGGACCGTGAACACAAATGAATGCATTCTACCCTTCATCATTCTACTTTTCGTTTCTAAAGCACTCTCATAATGATGGCCAGAGGCATATATATCTGGAAATTCAAGCTGCTATAGTCTCCATAAATCTTCTGGGAGTCGGTAGGATTTGCTTGGTGTATACCAAAGGGACGGACAATGAAAGAGAAGAGGAGAGAGAAGAAGCTCACTTAAGCATCCATCAAGCTGGCCTCGGAGTTTACTCAGGACTCACTTTTATGCGAGCATACCTTCGTGTATGAAGGTAGAACAGCGGTCCATTAAAATACACGTAATGGTACATGATGTGACAAATGCTAAACTATCGCAGGAAGATTGCAATTTCAGTAATTCTCTGAGGTGCGTGAAAAATGTATCCCAGCTTCAACTGTAAACAGATATTCGAAAATTCCAAAATTTCTTCTTTTTCTTGAAGAATATTCGTAGAACGTTCAACGACATCTCCTGATGAATTATATAAAAGTTCTGTCGGATTCTCTCTTTGCATTGCGAGAGGAAATCATGAGCTCCTTTTTCATGATGATTAATTCTTTTCCTCTGTGGATACAGAATGCAGGATTTCTCTCTTTATCCTAAGATTTTTGAAAAATTTATCGAAAGGACGGACAGTTTAATAATTTGTTCAGTTTATGTAATAGGAAGGTTCGATCATTCGAATAACCTGCATTCGTTTCTCCCTTTCATATTATTCACTGTTTTTTTTATCTGACGAAGAAGCTCCGGTAATTGTCATTCTTCTTATTTCTGCTTCAGTTTCCTTATTTCATAATAATACAGTTGCATCATACGATTATTTCTCATGAATAAAACTACTCGAATTTCACATTCCTACCCCGCAGGCAGAACTTCCATTCTCCATTTTCCATTTTCCTTCTATATACTGTTTCTTCCGGGCACTTCTGCTCCGGAGATCCTTGAATATCTTTACGTAATCACACTTCATCACCCTAACTTTTCATCATCTTCATTTCTAGTTTTTCTCAAACAGGTTTTGATTGATCATTTTTGAGGATATCAAAAATCCCTATGTATATTTCAATATATATCTGAAGGTTTTAAATTCTCGTTTAAAATGTCGAATATTCTATGCCATTTCGCCAAAATCTCATACAACCGAAGAATGAAAATGATAGATGAGCTGTAGCGAATAAATCGTTTTTTAAATACCCTGATAATTATATTCCCCAACGCAGGGCTTGATAAATCATCGTGAAGTTTGAACATTCATCATTTTCTGTACTTCTTTCGAAACTACATACTGTCTTCATATTTTATGAAACAATACCAGGTTGTGGGTAAGGTTCGTAACTTTGGCTTCAATGATGTCGGATCAACGGGAAAAACACCTATCTGTTGTACTAGAATGCAAAAGTACGAGAAGAAAAGGGGATTCTAGAGAGATGAGAAAAGAGGGCTGTCTCGTATCGTAAATATATAACGTTCGTTGTTGCACTTCCTTGTGGGTCTTCCGTGTGTATTGTAAGGCCTCTCCGGTCGAGGTTTAGCCTCGTGCCAATTTTCCGTTGAAACCACGTTGTTGCGATAGCATCGTATCGTAAAATGCTCTGCTCTTCAAAAGCAACAAACCGGTGAGTTGGAAGAAATAAGAATCAACAGGAAAAAAATTGATATCCCTCAAATCCTGGGATGTTCGCAGAATCCATAAACGTCAGAGTTGAATTTGAGTTTGATATGTCAAAACCGTATGTCATGCTCGACGTTCGCGTCTTTCGCGTATGAACTCTGTCGATTTCTCCTTCGGTTGACATTTAACAATTTTTGTATAAAACGAAAATAATAGTCGATGCTCGATGGAAGGATTAAACATCCCATTGGAATTACACCGATAACAAAACCGATGAAAATTGCAAGCATCGAGTAAGCTTCTGCGAGGTCCGAGAGAGAGAGAAAAAATCACAGAACGCGGTGTTGAAATTTTAACTCGATTAACAGAATTGTTAGAACATCCTGACATCCTTGAAATGATTGAATCGAGTCTTCGGATATTCGATATACACCACCATGTATACCGCGATCAATCAAAGAATATGAATTGTTGTACAATCAAATCGAGAAGATGAAACCATTGTTTCTTCTGTTTCGCATTGAAGTGATGAATAACGTTTATCCGTTGTTGAGTAATTGAAATAAATCTGAGATCTCGACTAAGTAGCCAGGCACGATTTTGTGCCTGCTGACCTAGTTGCGGTTGAGAGTTGAAACGTTATCATTCGTGAGACGTTAATCTGAAATCTGTGATTTTTCTACCCAGGACGAAAGCGGTGAAAATAAACCATATTTCTTCCTCGCGCTGGAGGAAATAATTTTGGAAACTCCAATATCACGAGAAGAATTGATGAATACTATTATCGACGAAACGATAACAAAGAATATAAGAGGAATAAGTGTGTATAAGAACTTTGACACGTTAATCAATCCCGAACGGCAAACGTAGATATTCATCAGCGTTGTATCGATTTGTTTCCGCTCTTCTTCTCTTCGGGTTAATAACGATGAAATATTCAAATAACTGAGAATCAGGCTGTCATAAGTTATAACAGTCGTTTAATCAGAATCCATGCTGGAACGTGAATTCTCGCACGAGTGATGAAGTTTTGTAATGGTTCTAAATTGAGTTGTTCATCCACTCGAAGGAAACAATACGAAAACTCTCGTTGAAAAGTGGATAATATTATTTTGCGTGACAAACAATGTTGATATATAATAATTCACGTGCACTTGGATGAAACGCTATTGTTTGAAAACAGTTGACGGAGGGTCAAAAATTCAATTAAATCCAACTCTTATGAAACAAGAAAGTTCATTTGAGGGAAGACTAGAATCAGAATGTGGCCGTCAAGAAAAATTTCAACCACGGTATGTAAAATACTGCCGACCTTATGGAACGAGGGTATTCGTGTGTATTCGTGTAAGAAGAACGTGGAGTACAAGTACAAAAGAATGAGCGCATGATTCATTTCGTTCACCGTGCATTATAAATCTCAAAAATACTACGTTATTGCGGTGATGTATTTCTTCCCTCGTGAATCTTGATATAAGTCTCTTTCTTCTCCTATCATTTTGATCCAGCGCCGGGCTGCTTTGAAAGTCATCGAGAAAAGACGAATAGAACAGAAAATGAGAAAAAGTCGGAATTCCAGAAGCGAGGAGGAGCAAAGTCAACTAAATACCACAGAGGGAAGACAAAGGACGCCTTCATTTCGTACTCGAGCGATAGCCAAGGTTGTTCGTCGGAAACTAATAAATCTGACAACGAATGAAGGAGAAAACGCTTCGCCTCTTGTTCGGTTCCAAAGGGACACGCGTGAGTAACTTCTGTGTGTGCTGGAGAATCAGAAAGAAAACGAAAGGAAGAACACTATTCGAATAAAGTCTGGAAGAATGTATAGAGTTTCGCTATGGAATTATTTTTTATCTTCAAAGGTTTCAAAATATACTCTCGTCCATTATCTGAGTAATACGAACACTTGTAATCTATATACTGAAAAATACGAGTCAACCTAAGGATCCTATAATAGATAGCGATTTGTATTCCTATAAGACAGGGCGAAGCGTGTGGAATGCGATGCGTGCTGTGCAAAGAATAATTCATTTCAACTGATTGAAAAGAAAAAAAAACCCGATAGGAGAAACAGAAGGGGAATAACATCGACGATGTGGTGATGTGGATGATCAATAATTTTCTCAATTTACTAGTGCAACAAGTGGAGATACTTGATACAAGATATACGATAACAACCAGATATTGAACAATTCTAAAAATTTATAAAACTTCAATTATTATCACTTTATAACTTCAGGAGATATTTTTATTTTATTCTAGATGTTTAATTTGTGTTCTCAACCCCCGATTGGTCCCTCGACAAAAATGGAAAAGAAAGAGAAGAAGAAGAAGAAGAAGATCTCTGATTTGATGTCCCATTTGTGCGAATACTTTTAGATACGCAAGACTGGAAAGAACAAAGACAGGGTAAGAAAGCACAACAAAGAGATAGCAATGACGATGATGATGATGATGATGATAATAATAATAAGAGAGAGAATCGAGTACTTTTGTCGACGCGCGTGTAAGACAAGTCCTATACGATTTCGCGAAAATAACCACGAACGTGGAGTGCAATGGTATGATGGCCGGTTATAATTCTGGGTATAGAGCGTCAAGGAAATCTAGAATAACGGCCCGTGTCGGTCCTCTCACCAAAGTACAGCCACTATAATCTCGGGTTCTATACTCGAAGGAAATCACCGCCTGTAACTTTAATTCCCCGATTATCCTATATTGCCCTGTTAGGGGATATTGCCGGCGCTGTGTACACCTAGATATAGCCAACTTGAGAGTTGAAGATGCCTTCGTTGTCGTCTTCCTACCTGAGACTTTGAAATAGCCTTATATACATGAACAAGCACGTAATACTTCACAGTAATACGAGGTTCATCATTAATCAAGACGCATTATAAATATTAATGAGGTGGTGTAAAAAATCCTAATCAAATTATTCGATGTAAAAGATCGTTGCATCTCTAATATCGTTAGCTGAATTCTGAGTAGAATTAGGAATGGATTACTCGTCAAATCGTCGGATGTATCGAAAATCTAGATTCGATGATTATTAGAGAATCATTACTTCAAAGCGAATAGCATAGTGGAACTAATTTTGTATGCTTTGCCGTTTGATATCTCAGCTTTGCTTGTGACGTGAAGCTTTGGCGAAGATTCAATTCTCTCGGGAATTTCATCGTATATATTCAACATTTATCATTTTTTTCAGAAAGCATTGCCGGTCCTGAACTTGTCGATGAAAAAATATCTAGAAATTTTCATTGAGGATCATGAGAATATGGATTCAGTAGGATTAAACGATGGTTCGCTCTTAATCCCCGAGCAAAGAAGCTTTCATTGTAATCATTTGAGGTTTAAAGCCCAAATCTTCTTTCATTCATGAAAACTTTTTCAATGAAATCATCATGAGTTCAAATTCCTTCGTTTGAAGCGCGTATAGCGTAGGTACATAGAGTATGCAATATTAAAAGTAACGAATGAATACAATGAAGAGTGGGAGTGAATTGCTTCGATAATACCTTATGGTCTATCGAATTACGTGTCAAACTCTATATTTCGCCCCTAGGGTAGAAGGAAAAGTTTTGTGGCGGAACTCAACTTTGCAGCGAGCCTGGAAAGACATGCATCTTGGTCAGGCAAGTGTCACTGGGCGAAACGTGGCACTGTAAGGATTGGGATTCGAATTCTACTCTTGATATATGTTTTCCGTTCAACCCGTCCTTGCTCGTCCTTGCTGAAACGAAAGTAATTGAAATTGTGTACATAAAATATGTTATTGAGCATTAAATACGAACTCTTCCTATACAATGAACGCTTTGATGCCAACAAACAATGACGACCCTCCATAAAACTTCCCGTACATTATCTCTTATATCCTCATTGTTAGATGCTTCTACCCTCGTTCTTCACTCACTTCTCTTCATTTTGAGTGACATCTTCTTTCAAACTCGCGTAGACAGTTACAATTTACTAGTTTCTTTGTCTCGTTTATAAAATATTTTATCATTATACTGAAATAATTTTGTAAAATAACAAATACCTCCACGAATAGATATTTACAAGTCATATACGATCAGGATTCAAATAATATTGAAACAGAAAGAATCAAGAGTTACCTGTACTGGAAACTGAACTGAAGTAAAAACTTCTGCCAGTCAAAACAAGCTATCTATCAACTGAGCTACATAAGCGACATAAGGATTCCCCTTTTTTTTATTATTCATTTGTTTACTTATGGGGAGGTTCTCATCTAGCGACCTCAAAATAAGGTGATTTTCTTGAATTTTTTTTTCGTGGAAGAAAGTAAATAAAGAATTCGAGGGTTTTCACATTTGTTAACCCATTAAGTTCCAAAATGACATTTTTTCGTTGCGTTTTTCAACGCTTGTACTTTCTGAGGAAAAAACTCCTGAAAAATTCCAAAATAAGCATGGTCGATGTAAAATTGACTCATCTTTCAGAATCTGCCATCGGATTTTCCGAAAAAAGGCCCCGTGGCGAAATATCTGCGGCTTTTTCCAAAAAAACGCGAATTTTCAAAATTTTGTTTTTCTTTATCTCACGTTTTCACATTGAAATCATTTCAAAATTCTTGTTGTAACTACAGAAACCACGTCAATTTATCTCAAACTTTAATATATGCTTTTGACAATTGTGAAAATCAATGTGGAAACCATCAAAATGGCGGTTCAAACGCGAAACAAACGTTAGAAACTTCAAAGATTTTTCATTCAAGAACGATGGACTTGAGAGAAAAATGTTACTGAACAAAAAGTTCTGAGAACTAATCAAAGAACACGCTGAAATTTCTTCAGAATTTTCTAACGACTTTCTTGAATTTTCAAAATCGTCAAATTAAAAAATATGTAAAAGTCGTTGAAAAATTCTGAAAAAATTTCAGCATTTTCTTCGATCAATTTTTAGAACTTTTTGCTCAGTAAAGATTTTTTCCAAAGTCCATTTTTTTCCAATTAAAAATCTTTGAATTTTTCGTCTCATATTCGTGGTTTTTTTTATAGTTTGTTGTTTTCCAATACTCTATTCATAATCTAGTTCACATAGGATATACCACGTTATTCTTAGTGAACCTGTTCCATTCATATATGTTCTTATTCAATAAATCTGTGATGGATTATTTAAATATTGGAAAATAACAAACTATAAAAAAAAACCACGAATATGAGACGAAAGATTCAAAGATTTTTAATTAGGAAAAAATGCACTTTGGAAAGAATCTTTACTCAACAAAAAGTTCTAAGAATTGATTGAAGAATATGCTGAAATTTTTTCAGAATTTCTTAACGACTTAAAAATTTTTTCAAATTTGACGATTTTGAAAATTCAACAAAGTCGTTAAAAAATTCTGAAGAAATTTCGGCGTGTTTTTTGATCAGTTCTAACAACTTTTTGTTCAGTAACATTTTTCTATAAAGTCTATCGTTCTTGAATGAAAAATCTTTGAAGTTTCTGACGTCTGTTCCGCGTTTGAACCGCCATTTTGATGGTTTCCACATTGATCTTCACAATTGTCAAAAGCATAAATTAAAGTTTGAGATAAATTGACGTGGTTTCTGTAGTTACAACAAGAATTTTGAAATGATTTCGATGTGAAAACGTGAGATAAAGAAAAAAAAAATTTTGAAAATTCGCGTTTTTTTGGAAAAAGCCGCAGATATTTCGCCACGGGGCCTTTTTGCGGAAAATCCGACGGCAGATTCTGAAAGATGAGTCAATTTTACATCAACAATGCTTATTCTAGCATTTTTCAGGAGTTTTTTCCTCAGAAAGTACAAGCGTTGAAAAACGCATCGAAAAAATGTTATTTTGGGACTTAATGGGTTAATTGAGTCTTCAAGTACATAAAAAAAATTTTTTTCAGTAAAAAATAATTCCATGGGAATTGTTGATACGTGGTGAAACATAAACACCTACAAAAACAGTGATCAATCGGGCGCCACTATAGCACTTACAAAAATTATCAGAAATCAAAAATCCAAAAATTTGTATGAAATATATCATATTTGTTGGAGGTTGTACCAATAAAACCAATGAAAAGTCCAAAATTATGAAAATGACAGACACACGGAGAAAAATGATATAGTAAAATAGTATGTTGCTGAAGTTTGGATCGTTTATTGAAACTATTTAATCATCGAATAAGATAATATTCAACTATTAAAGCCCAAAAATCCTGCAGGACATTATTTAAACGATGTTTCCAGTGGCAAAGAGTTGATTCGAGAAGATATGTAACGATGATTTATCAGATTTCGTGAGTTTTAATTTTCGTTTTGTTTCTATAAACGATTCAAACTTCGAGAACACAAAATAGTACTATTTTGTCAAATGCCGTCACAATTGCCTGACGGTCAGCAGTTGTAACATTTTATTCCATATTTGAGGATTACTTCTCAAGATATGAGACCCAATAGTATTAATTCACTAGAAAATGTTGTAATTGTTATTGTATTATTTTTCTCCGTGCATACAAACTTTTGGTAGCGTTTTTTCACCTTTTTTTCGCTCTTTAAAATGCTATAAAAAGGAAAACAAAAGCGAATGTCATCTCCATTTAGGTTCATTCTCCAATAAATTTCATCAGTTTTCTCAAAATAAAAAAGAGCGATCCGTTCTGTAGTTTTTGAGATATTGTGAAGCCAAACTTGAAAAACATGGTCCGAGAAAAGCGCCTTTAAAGTTTCGGGACGCGAATCCTTTAACTTGAGAACATTTTTTTGATGTACTTTAAGACCCATTCAATGAGTTTCAAATAACTCGAGTTCTGAATTTACTTCCTTCTTAAGAAAAAAAATTCGAGAAAATCACCTTATTTCGGAATTTACTCGATGAGAACCTCTCCTTGTGTAATCATTTGACTACAAGAATATTATTGAAAAAATGAATTCAAAATATGAGATATAAAAAATATCTTGATATATTGTTAACAACACACAAAAAAAATTATTATGGAAATAAAGATATCCCTCTTATTTTGCTGCAACTTCTCCTCTTCATTTGAGAGGAAAGTGAAATATCTTTTCTCATTGAGAGGGATTTTTCCTCTGATTTTGAGATTATTTTTTTTTTGTGTAAATAATATCATGGATACGAAATATTTGAAATTTGGTGAACAATGAGAATCAATTAACTCAATCATTGTAGCTGTAAACGCGAAGGATTGAATCGTTGAACTATTATTCAGATTTGGATGAAGGAACATGAAGTAAACGTGTCTTCATGAACTTTCTAACATCGAACACAGGGATTGGAGTTCAACAAACCGAAAATCTACGAGCTGCAAATACCACCATTAAAGGTCTTACGTCGAAAGGATAGATCAAATATAGTTCTGAACATGTAATTTCTAACTGTGCCATTACAGAAGAATAATCATGACAAGAAGAGCACGTGGGAGAGTTTAATTAGTAAGAAGCAAATCGTGAAAATCGATGTTGGATACTCTCAAGAGGTTGACGTCAACGTTTGATTAAATGTGAAAACCAAACTTGAGACGCATATGTAAGACACCTAGAGTTTAATAATGATAACTAGAGTATAATAGTTCGATTAGAAATTTTCTTTTCTGGCAATTAAATCATCTAAGACCCTACTTCGGCTCAAGTTATTAAGCTTCATTTCCAGCAGGTTTAAGAAGTCTGTAATGCATTTGCTAGAGTGGAAGGATTTTCTAAGTTACATATACTTTGGATATAATTCAATATAGTTTATGTATAAATTATATACAATTATACATAGTTTCGAACATTTTTCCATCCAGATGGATCGTCGAATTCGGATGCGAAGCGTTTGATGGGAAATGTTTTTATGCACACAGTGAAAAAATTTTGTGTTAGAAACGGTCGACTTATAGTTCGTGTTGAAAATCAACACAGATGAGTGTCAAATTAACAGATTTTCAATATAAATTTAACACTTTTGTGTTCATTTATCACACCCTTTGTATCAATATTTAACACAGATTTTGAGTGGACCGTTTGGGATATGTTAAAAATACACAAAATTTTCTACTGTGCAGGAACAGCGTTCTCAAAGTCAATTCAGATGATATAAACAATGTGAGGAGCGAAAAATTTATCGTGTTGTAGCGTGTATTAAGGAGGTACCAGCGATCCCCGCTGATGCAACCTGTCATACAAGCGTACCGACTGAGGAAACATTTTCTCGGCAAAAATACTCTGAACTGAATTCATTAAGAAGTATCAAAGTAGTTTCAAGACTCAATCTTGGATCCTTTATCTACTGCTGTACATCCCCTGGATTTTGAATTTCAAAAAACAGTTTGTATTACCGACTGAGAAAAAAATGTTTCCGGCGATGTAGATCAGGGATTGAAGATTGATTCCTGAGCTTTTCATACCTCTTCATGAATTAGTTCAGAGTATTCTTTCCGAGAAAATGTTAAGGTATCCCCTTAAGAGGTTACCATGTGAGTAAATTTTTTTCTACCAAATCACTCGGAACTGAATCGATGAAAAAATCTGAAATTTTCAGGGATGATTCTTCAAAACTTTATCTGCGTCGCTAAAGAGTCCAAATTTTCAATTTCAAGAAAATTCTTTCTCCGAAATTCAAAATTTGGACTTTTTAACGACGTAGATAAAGTCTCAAAGAATTATCCCTGAAAATTTCAGATTTTTCCATGAATTCAGTTTCGAGTGATTTAGTAGGAAAAAACCGTGCTCGGTCGGTACACTGGGATCCTCTTATAGGTGACAAAATCCGTAATGCACGAAAAGCGTGCACAAAGCGGTTTTACAAAAATTTATTTTAGAATCCAATTTTGCTGGAGCAGCAAATTTCCTGCTGTGATGGCAAACTACTTTTAGCTATGGCAGCAAAAGATTTTTTGCTCTTCCAGCAAACTTTGGTATTAAATATAGAATAGCAAATAAATTTTGCTGCCACAGCTGAAAAGCGGCTGTCATAGCTAACAAGATTCCTGTGATAGCAAATAGATTACTGTCGCAGCAAAAAATATGCTACTCAAGCAAGAAATACCCAGCAAAATCAGACCTCGTTGCCACAACGAATTTTTTTCTCCGTGTTGTGAAGTATTTTTATATTCGACGCTGAAAATATCTATTTTATGGAAATAAAAGAGTACTTGGTAGAAAAAGAGACTCGAAGTGATAAAGGCTGCTCACCTCTGTTCGTGATTCTGGAAATTTGAGAAGGGAATTCGTAATCAGAAGTTCTGCCTCAAATTCATTGCTTTGACCGTCAAATGAAATTCGCCATTTTTAATTCCGAACATCTGAGTTCGTTTTCGTAGTCACGAACCAGTGCGAATCCTCAATGTGACAATTTCTCTCTAAATTCAACTCATACAGCAGCGAATTGTTCAGTAATACATCGGGAATATCTCAGTTATGAAAACAGATATAGAACCTCAACAGAAGGTATTCAAATACCTTTCAAACACATTTTCATGTCTGCTTTCGTAGCACATACGTTTCTAATACACTACTGAAGGATTTCATGCTGCACTGAGAAAAATCTGCACTGTAGAAATCATGTTTCAATATAGTAATGTATTTGACGGTGAAAAATACATTATTTCGGTTATTATCACCATGAGCTAGGTGATGAATACCATCTTTTTGGTGAATCAAACCGAATGTATGGTGAAATTCAACACTGAAAAGGTACTTTTCACTTTTGAAAGACTGGCTTCAGTTTTCATTATTTGACGGGTGAAAAATATACGAAATAGAGGTTATCTTCACACTTCATTTTTCTCAGTGTGTGTGGGGAGTGATTTGGAGTTTTTTTGACCGCTACATTGGCAGCTTATTGGATCCTCAATAAGAATGAAATTCCTCCATTTCTCCGCATTTTTTCTGATTTTCCGAAATCTTACAGAAATGAAGAGGTTTCTCTTCATTTCGGACATTCTTATAGAAATTTAGAGAAATACAGAGATCATTTTCATCGGGGCTATATTGCACCAGCCGTGTTGAGTTCTGAAGATCTGAGTTCGGCTTCATAATCAAGGATCCCAAATTTTTCTCCCATTTTGCGAAATTTGAAAAACTATTTGATTCTTTGGGTATCAAATCCTTTACAAATGTAGGGAAAATTCATCAAGTCACGGGGAAGAGTTCCTCACCCCCATATACCAGGTGTGTAAGTATGAAACCGGAATTTTTGTACAGAAAAAACACGTTTATTGTAATGATATGATACAAAGTAACTTATTCAAAGTATTGTCCGTCGCTATCTATACATTTTTTCCATCTTTCTGGCAATTTGTGGATTCCGCGCCAAAAGAACTGTTCCTCTTTTGAGGCAAACCAGTCATCGAGTCATTTTCGTACATCTTCGTAAGAAGTAAAGCGCTGCTCGGCAAGTGCGTGTCCCATCGATTCAAACAAGTAGTAATCGGATGGGGCAAGGTCCGGGAGTAAGGCGCGTGCTGAAGAATCTCCCAACGGAACGACTCTATCGTTTCCTGGACCTGTTTTGCTTTGTGTGCTGGTGCATTGTCATGCAGCAAAATCACCTTGTGTTGTCTTCGTTGGTATTCTGGTCGTTTTTCACGCAAAACTCGATCCAAATCGATAATTTGTTGTCGGTAGCGTTGAGTATTGACAGTTTCCCTAGGTTTCAGCAGCTCGTAGTAGATTGCGCCCTTCTAATCCCACCAAACACACAGCATTGTCTTTCGTCCGTAGTGGTTTGGTCTTGCTGTCGATGTTGATGGTTCACCCGGAGTAACCCATGACTTTTTGCGCTCAGGATTCTCGAAATATATCCACTTTTCATCGCCAGTCACAATTCGATGGAGAAATGACTTTCTTTGGAACCTGGCGAGCAGCATTTCGCATGATGTTTTGCGGTTTTCCTGCTGCCGTTCGTTGAGTTCATGTGGAACCCATTTCCCCACCTTTTGTATCTTTCCCATGGCTTTCAACCGAAGGGAGATGGCTTCTCGGGTCACCTTTAACTGATCCGCCAGTTGTTGTTGTGTTTGAGCGTCGTCTCCGTCCAACAAGGCTTGCAGGTCAGCGTCTTCAAACTTTTTCGGTGGTCTTCCATGTTCTTCGTTCCTGACGTCAAAATCGCCACGTTTGAACCGTTTGAACCACTCGAAACACTGTGTTTTACCGAGAGCATGCTCACCAAAACGCCTTCACAAGCATTCGATGCGATTCGGCTGCGGTTTTCTTCAGATGAAAACAGAAAAGTAGTGCTGTCCGCAAATCGTAATTTGTTGGCACAAAACTCGACATGTTTATCTCTAATAAACTAATGCTACTGAATGAAACTCGTGTTATTGTGAGTTGGAAATCTTTGTCGGATATCAATACAATAACAAGACACCGCTGACGTGATGTGTCGGTAACTGCATCGACATCTAGCGCCACCTATGGGCAAATTCCGGTTTCATACTTACACACCTGGTAAAAGTTCGTAGGTTCCGCCAATGCTGACAGTAGAATACCAGGTGTTCCATAAGTCGCTGAAAACATTTCAGAGGTGTTATTCTGAATCAAAAATCCAAAAATTTCTCGTTTGAAAAAAATTTTTTGGAAGTTTAGTTTTTGAGCTATGAGCATTTTTTGATTTTTTTTCAAATTCAAATAACTCAAAAGCATTATATTCTACATTATTGAGCTTAACACCATTCTCCAAGTTGGAAAACGCCGGTTCTTTGGGAAAAAAATTCAACTATCCTATCATTCTTTGTTTCAGAGCTACAGCGATTTGAAATTTTCTGGCTTCCAGCCAATCAGAATTCAGCAACTTTAAATTACTATAGCTCCGAATCAAAGAATGATAAGCCAGTTTAACTTTTTTCCAGACGTTTTCCAACTTCGAGAATGGTGTTAAGCTCAATAATGTAGAACATAATGCTTCTGAGTTATTTGCATTTGAGAAAAAAATCGAAAAATGCTCATAGCTCAAAAACTAAGCCTCCAACAAATTTTTTCCGACGGGAAATTATTGCGTTTGGGCTGCAGAATGACGCCTCTGAAGTATTTTCAGTGAATTATGAAACACCCTGTATAGCTTGGTGCAATGTTGACAGGCAAGGCTTGGCAACCTATAAATATTCAGTGTTGATTAACGATAAATATAATGTTGCAACGATAACGGTGTTCAACGAATTTCGGTTGTCAGCCTACCATCGAAGGCTCCTACTGCTGATCCATAATGTGTACAGTTCTCATGGCAAACTTTAGTGACAGATAAATGAGAAAAACATGATAAGATCCCAAATAACATACACTGTCAGAAATATCTGGAAGTTTTTTTTCAATTACGTACATGAATTCAGTTTCATGCACATTTCACATGAAATTTCATGTAAACTATAGCATAATCTATAGTCTTTCCATGTTTTTGTACATTAAATTTAATGCAGAATGTATATGAACCTGATTTCATGTACGTAATTGAAAAAAAACTTCCAGATATTTCTGACAGTGTATGTTATTTGGGATTACATGAAATTTCATGTGAAATGTGCATGAAACTGAATTCATGTACGTACTTGAAAAAAACTTCCAGTAAAAACATTAAAATTAATGCAGAAATTTTTAACAGTGTATATTGAAAATTGTGAAATGCGCATAATTTTCATATATTTTTGGGTTGATTATTTTTTACAGTTTTATGATTGGCACAACATTGATAAACAAATTTTTCTATTGTTTGCCAATGATGGTCTATTTCATTGCCATTTCTACACCAGTGATGGTGCTCCATTGGGAAAACACATTGATAAATTATAAAATGATGTTATCATTACAGTGTTGCGCGACGGTTGGTTGCCAAGCCTCAGTCACACTTTATCTACATTGCGCCATGCTAGCGCCAATGGTAAATTTATGTACGGGCCCGTAAAGAAACCTCGCTGCCACCATTTTTCGAAAGGAAATTCAGAAATCATTCTTCATAATGTACCCTTGAATATAAATTCTTATTGGAAATAAAATGGCTCCGTCCTCGTATTATTGAATGATTTTTATTGTTATGTATCACAATGTTAATTACTTTCAGTACGTTTCGTTATATTATTCGAATAACTATTGTACAATTTTCAACTAGCAATGAGTTTTCCAACTAATATATTCGAAAAACAAGCTAACAAAGAACGATTAAACCGTATAATATAACATCAAAGTCCAGTTAATTAATCCAAAACGTATCATGCACCATCAACGAAGTGTGATATTCCCATACGTGAGATTAAGCGAAAACTAATTACATACTATCCAAAGATGATGATTTTCAGACAAAATTTCTAATACTCCCTACTCTCGAATAATTATGATTGATGAAGAAAATGAACTAAATTTCTGAACAAATTGTTACTGTAAAATCGATGTATCGTGGGAGAATTTTCAAACTTTTGTACAACACTTCAACCGATATATTCTTCATTTTTTGTTTGCAAAAATGAGTGATGTATAAAAAAGTAATTCAAAGCGTTAATAATATTTTCCCAGTAACCAGGTAAAAACTTCATTTTTTTTTTTCAAAACTATTTTTTACCTGCCCTCAGAGGATTGATAGTTTACCGCAATTTCCATTGACTTTCATTTGAAATACATTGACCAAAAACCACGTGATGAGTTTGACCACAAAAAAGCTTGCCTGGAATCTAAAGCTCTCCATATGGTAATGGGAATTCTTTTAAATTTTCAAAAGAATCTTTCTCTCTTGCAGATTGCACGGCAAAGTGTGTCACCATGGAACAGAGATAGGAAATGAATTTCAATTTTCAATAGTACGGTAGAACTTTCTCTTCTACTCCTCAGGAAAACTACATCTTCCAATTTTTTTTCATACCATCGTGATAATCCTCCCCTCGGTTGGTTATTCTTCGAGCTGAGTATTTTTGTTACTCGGAGTATTTGAGTTCTCGAGTTTTATCCAATCACTTGACTTTCATCGAACCACTAGAGTTTCCTCAAACTCCTCGATTCATTTCGAGAGTCCGCTTTGTGGCTGGTTGAAAAAAAAGGATTCGGAAATTTCATGGTACTCGATGGAATTCGTGTACTCGACTCGATCGAATCCCCTATTCTCGATCATGGGAGAACAATTGGGTCGTTGGGTCAATTTCAAAGAATTCACAGTATTTTCACATTCATAATGAATGCCGCGTGTAGAACACAAAATTATATTTTGTACGATATTGAATCCAACGAAAGGACATCGATCCACCGATGTGATATAAAATTATGACTCGAGACATTACACGCAGAGTAACATTATTACACGAAGTAAAAGCTACGCTGAAGCATGCCTCTCACATTGTAAAAATCCACACCGGCAACAATTTATGATAATAGACATTATGAATGTACATTTTTATGAGAAGCATAAAATTCCCGTTATCAGATTTAATTTTTCATTATTGTTCAGAATGAAAATGAAATCTCATCAAAGAGAGAATCCCTTTCATGAGGGTTGTTGACCATTCTCCTTTGGTCATTGATTCTTTTCTTTATCGAGGCGTGAGATAGGAGCTCCATTATTTTTGGGAGTTCAAAATTGAAGGTCCGCATTGCGACGAACCAGAGATTACGGGAAATAGAATAATAAGGGAATAAAGGAACGAGCCCAAAGTAGTGGAATAATGAAACTCTCTTTGAAATGAAATCAGGAAACTATTTGAGCCTTTGATGTATCGAGAAAGAAAAAATCAAACGTTCGTTCTAACGAGGCAACGATGAATTTTTCAATATTTTGCAAAAAAGATTGTCAATCTTATACAAATATAAACTTTCGATCGCTCAAAACTATGAGTGAAAAAAACTGTATTGAGTGAAGAAGAAAAAAACATCGGTAATTAACACAAGCGCGTCAAGCTGGTTTACTTGGATTTGAATAATAAAAGATACAAATTTATTCGGACAAAGTGTAATGCGAATGCGAATTCTCTCTGACCTCGGAATCGTAGGATAGGAAGAATAATGCGGTTGAAATCGTGGGATGGTTTTTATGTGGGCTTCCTGCTTGAATTAAAGCTTTTTACTAAGCGACAAAAGTTAACGGTCGCAAATCTGTCGTCTACAGATGAATTCAGTACTCTCCTTCTCTCTCTCTTTTTCCATTTCTCTTTTCCTCCCTTATTCTTCGTTTTATATTATTGGTATATTGCAGGGAATTTAAAAGCCTTCTCGTAATTAGTTTTCTTCTCACTATTATATTTGAAACTTCATTCTCCCAGATGACAATGTAATACTACCATAGACAGTTTTATATTAAATTCTTGATGCGACAATGTACAACCAATTCCCTAGACTTTTTATTCCAGTTGTGTATATAGAATCCACACACGCGCCTTCCGCCCTGTACCTCAAGTACACCACACCGTATACCACGCGTTTATATGGATATAATATTGGGTCTTGGAAAGAGAAGGGTGAGCGCTTGTACGTCAGATAGAGGAAGGGGTTGTTCGTGCGTATCGTATAGATATTGTACAACACTATGTGGTCATTTCTCCGAGGAACGTGTGCTCTTGATAGGCCCAAAGCTTGTTAATGGGCTTATAGAAACCGTCGTTCGGTTAACGTGCGGTATATGCCCTCGTGTAGGACAGTTTAATAAGTTTGTGATGAATTCTAGGTAAAGGCGGTGCAATATTTCAAATTTTATCCAACCTTTATTATATTCTCTCTGGATGATTTATCGCAATCATCACGCTCACCTTGGATCCAATTTATTCAATTCAGCCGAGAAGAGTTTATTATTTCACGAAGAACTGATATTAGATATGCTTATTCAATTAAGATTTAGAATTGCCCATACAAAAATTTTTGAGCTTCGCCAATGCTGACAATAAAGTATAGCTTGGCGCAATGTTGACAGACAAGACTTGACAATTTATAAATCTTCAATGTTGATTAACAATAAATACAATGTTGCACCGATGTCGGTGTTCGACGGATTTCGTTTGTCAGCCTATTATTGTGGCACAATTGCGCCAAGCTTGTCTCATCCTTGGCTCAACATTGAGTAAACGATAGATTTCATTCAACGCCAGGATCATTCAAAATGTGGTTCGATATTGCCTCAAACTTTGGCCTAGTTTCGATAGTAATTAGCTTTCAATGTAGCACCGATCATTGGTAATAGCATGGCTCAGTATTGGCAATCTATATAATATTTTTGCTATGTTACTGATCAAGTGTTTCTCGCGAGTGGTGAAACGCGTATACGAAGAATATATAAGGCTCAAGTAAATCTTTGGAAGACCAGTCAATCGCTGTTTACTATGAGTCACACTAGATGGCTCCTACCGCTGAGCCAATATACATCGTGTCTAATTCTCATAGCAAAATTTACCGACAAAAGACGCCGAGTTGTTCACAAACAAATGAAGGGAAAACAATAAGGCTTCGAACAATATATGTCAGAGATTCCGAAATGCGCATACTTTTTATATATTTCTGGGTTAAATATTTTTTACTTTGATCATTGGCGCAGCATTGACAAACAAAATTTCCAATTGTTTGCCAATGATGGTATTAGGTGTACAAATAAGTTTCCGCGGTTTGTCAAAAGATGGCCCCACCAGAAGGTTATGGAGAAATTGTCAGATGTAAAACGTAATATCCCAAGTTTAGTCATCTGGCAACACCATAACCTTAAAGTACTAGTGATTCCGTATCAGCATCACGTAATTTTTTTCGTGCAAAAATGTCAAGTTTTATTCCGAATAAGCATCATTTGCGGGAACTTTTGATTTACTTCTTTAATGTGAAAAAATCTGCAGCTGAGGCGCATCGATTGCTTCTAGAAGCATATGGTGAAGCTGCTTTAAGTGAGAGAAGTTGTCAGGAATGGTTTCAAAAGTTTAAGAACGGTGAGTTTGACGTTAAAGACAAAGAACGCAATGGAAGGCCGAAAGTGTACGAAGACATGGAATTAGAGGTACTATTGGAGGAAGATTCGTCCCAAACGCAAAAAGAACTTGCACTTACTCTACAAGTGACTCAACAAGCAATTTCACATCGTTTAAAATCGTTAGGAATGATTGAAAAACAAGGAAATTGGGTTCCATATGAACTAAAGCCGAGAGACGTTGAACGCCGATTATGCATGAGTGAAATGCTGCTTGCCAGGAATAAAAAAAAGAGTTTTTTGCATCGTATAGTCACTGGTGACGAAAAATGTATTCACTACGATAATCCAAAGAAGAGAAAGTCATGGGTTAAGCCCGGCGAACCATCAACATCGACAGCTAAGCCGAATATTCATGGAAAAAAACTCATGCTGTGTATTTGGTGGGATCAGCTTGGTGTCGTGTATTATGAATTGCTGAAACCAAGCGAAACCATTACTGGAGCTCTGTACCGAACACAATTGATGAGATTGAGTCGGGCACTTAAGGAAAAACGCGCCCATTACTACTCCAGACACGACAAAATTATTCTTTTACACGATAATGCTCGTCCACATGTTGCGGCGCCGGTAAAAACATACTTGGAAACACTCAACTGGGAAGTTTTACCCCACCCGCCGTATTCACCAGACTTAGCCCCTTCTGATTATCACCTGTTCCGGTCGATGGCACATGGTCTGTCTGAGCAGCGCTTCACATCATATGAAGACACCAAAAATTGGCTAGATTTGTGGATAGCGTCAAAAGATGAAGAGTTTTTTCGACGGGGTATCCGAATGTTGCCAGAAAGATGGGGAAAAGTAGTGGCAAATGATGGAAAATACTTTGAATAAAACGTAATGTACTTTTCCTTTACAATAAATTCCTAATTTTTTATAAAAAACCGCGGAAACTTATTTGTACACCTAATATATTTCATTGCCATTGTTTCATCGATGATGGGACTTCATTGGAAAAACACGTAGGTAAATCGTAAAATGATGTTATCATTCCAGGTTTGCGCCATGCTTGGTTGCCAAGCCTCGGCCATACTTTATCTACGTTGCACCATGCTAGCGGCAATTGTAAATTTCTATATGGGTGTTGAAGAACCAAATGAATGTATCGAGCGTCAAAGCTCGGTAGAGAAAATTGATCAATTATTCCGAAGCCAAAGATGGAACAGGTTGCGCAAAGAGAAAGCGATACTCGAGTAAATAGTCAGAAATGATGGCAAATCCCACTCAGACATTTACAAAGGATTATTCATCGTTCGTCTGAACAGTGAATATTCTGGTAATAGATAGATAGCGTCTAATAGTAAACAGCCCTTTTCCTTCTCTCGAGGATTCTATGGTGAGAGGATTTCTGTCCTCACAATATAATATATACGTCTAGTCCCAATAGACTCTTTGTTCAATTTCACATGCATTATGCAGCTACGAGATTCGTATTGAGAGAATGAACGTTTTAATGGGTGTAAACGATTTGAGGTTTTATTAATTTCTCATACAATAAATTTATGAATCATGTTTGCGCTATTTCCCCTCGAATCACGCCTCATTGTCATAAATATTCTGTGAAATGAATCGTTAATGATTCGAGAAAATCCATGTCGCGCGTACACGAACGTCAAATGCGGAGAATCGCATCCAGTCCGCATCAGGGAACGATGACCCATTCCATCGTGTTCACTCGCATCAGTTACAGACGCTAATACGTGTAAGCTAGCTTACAAACCAGTACCTAAGAGAATTATTACGTCATAAAACTTTATGATGCACCATAGAATGTCAGGAAAATGTAGTCTGTCGCATAAGTTAATTGAGCGTTTCAGTTTCATTTGCAAATTTCATTGTTACAGATTTTAATTGAAGACAAACAGTATTTTACAGCAACAGAAAACTACCAACATATTATTATCTTGAAAGCTCATCTAAAAGTGCTCCTGTTCGTTCGAGAATCATAAATAATTTACATCTTTGGATTCATTCCACGCGTTGATTTTAAAATGTAATAATTTCTTATCGATTCAAAGGTTTTCTGTATCTCATTGAAATGCATTTTCCCTCCCAAGAAATATCTTTTCAACAATATAAAATAGAAGGATTGTCATTACATGGCTCGAGATGCTCCTAAGATCGAGTAATAGACGATCGAGCAATGGCGATGTCAGCAGTCAAACCGGTTTACCCCGTTGTTCTTCCAGTCGTAGTACATAAGAAAACCTCTGGAGGCACTCGGCTTCACACGTGTGTTTACGTTTTCTTGTGCCCCTTGATTGCCAAGACTACATTAGAAAGTGCCGGGAGCAATGAACGTGATCCGAGTTCATATTGCGGCCATATGTGACTATTAATGTCAGCCTACGATTCGATTGCACCGTTTCCTGCGAGGTCAATCATTTTTCTCAGTTATTTTATTCAGGATATTTCCGAAAAGAATCCTTCTTCCTCTTCCCTGTATTTTTTTAATGTAATAAATAAACGATTCTATAGTTCGTAACTTGAGAAACGAATGGGTAAAAATAACAATGACAGGGAACATGAAGAGTGAGCTATGCGTTGACACGAATATCGAAGAATATAGGGAACAAAGTGGAGTATATACCTGGAAAAAAGTGTGACACGCCGACCGATATAACTTAACCATCGAATATTGTCAAAGTTCACCTCTGAAGTAGTTGGTGAAAAAAAATCCCTAACACGGTATTTTCATCTCCATCAAAATACAACAGATCCGACATTGATGTACGACTGACCGTTGCCATGATGAAACCGAATATTTCTTCTTTTTATTTGAATTCTTTATAAAAATGAACAGGAAAAGTACACAGTTTTAAATACCAAGCTTTCGAATGCTAATATATTTTCCAACAATAAACAGTTTCGAAATTATTCTTACGGAGGGTCTTCGTTGCCAGTCCAAAGACACGCTTATCGTAGAACTTCAAGTTACTCTTCCTAGAAGAAGAAAAGAACAAAGAAGTAGAAAGACATAATGAACCTTTCACGGTTCAAAAGAATTCTTGATTGCCAAGACCTCATAACTATGAATTTCACAGGTGCAACACACGCTTGTAACTCGTTACTCTTTCAGCTGTGCCTACCAAAAAGCTTCTAACGATGGATCCCGCCTAGCACACAAGTGTTCTCTCATTTATGGCATGAATTACGACGATAACGAGGGTCCGTCGACGAAAAGACACGTATATATGTATCCACACATGGAAAAAAAAGGAGAAATAAAAGAAAAAGGAATTCAAACACACTAATATTCACATGCATACGCACAGAGTATAGGCATAATGAAGCAGCCTCGTAACAGCGCGTTTCCTACGATGTCATTTGGTTAACCATTTCGTTCTCACGGAACGTTAATACTGCGAACTCAGAGAGAGAGAGAGAAAGAGAGTTAATACTCTCTGCCCTTGAATATAGCGATATTTTAAAGTGCGCGGGAGGAGGAAATATAGGAAAGGGGGTGAGATGCTGTCTTGGTCCCAACACGCAAAATAATTGCCCTCTTCCTGCCAAACGCAACACTCGGAAGGAACTCTAATTGCGAAAACCATTGTAAAACCACATTATAACAAGTTACAAATATGATGATCAAAAACACCATGTATCGTTTGTATGACGATACGGATTGTTAAACTCCCAGGAAATAATCTTCATCGCATTATTTGAACACGTTGAATTTTCTGAGAAGAATTATTTTTATAGTATCCGTTATGAATTGTGGGTAATATTGGTCTCGGTCCTGTGATAAAGATCGCGCATTTGTTGAAGAATTCTCAAGAGGGATGGGATCTCATTTTGCATTCAAGGAAATGATGGATACGATGGATATGATGGATATGATGGAGATTAATCGAAACGAGGGAAAAAAATTGTCTTAGGCGTTCTCGAAGAAGTTCATTTATTTGATTACGACTTTGTTATTCTTCTCTCTATTCACACACGGGCGCATCATTAATTCCAATTAATTCTAAACTCCATACATATGCTTTGATAGTATCAAGATATTGATGCGTTCACACATCGCATGACGGAGCGTTTGCTTATTCAACATTCATATACGGTCTTGTATACATATAGACATATGCCGTAGACTTCATCACTGATGTCACTGAAGTCTCTTATTCATCCTGTTAAATGTATATACTCCCGCACACATGTGTAAACGATTTGAAAGCTACGGTCTATCGACAAAGCAGACACGAGCGGTTTCATTTGATATCGCGTCGAAAGAAACACAAACTATTTCTATATATATGTGAACTCTGTATCGCGAAGCAGAAGCCAAAGGCAACAGCCATCAACGGAAATGGTAGCAAAAGCGGGGTAACCGAACCGATATTACATTTGGCACAGCAGTTCGTATATTAGTGTCGTAAAAATTCTCCTGAAATAATATAGAGGAGCTATTTATGATTGCCTCGGTTAGTTAGATTGTGTCAATTTACGTACAGACGTGGAAATCTATTCTACCGAATTTTTGAGTTTAGAAAAATATACATGTCATACAATTTGTCCGTTTTGTATTTTAAAATGTCATGGTGTTTATCTCATTTCAAACGCACGTTTATAAGCACGTGAAAAAACAACTCATTAGTTTCAACGTGTATATTTATAACCAAAACTCATCGAATCCCTTCGAGGTGAATCGAGAGAGAGAGAGAGAGAGAGAAAGAAGGAGAGTTTTTAACTTTTTGTGAGCTAATTTTTCAAATGCCGCGAAAGAACACTAGTTAAGCACCCAAACAACCCTCGTCGATGAATACGAACGCGCGCGCGCGCGCAGTTTGGATATTTAATGATGAAAATAAATAATAAGTAAATTTTCAATCCATTATCCATGAATTATTAATGCGGAGCTCTGTTATTCAAATGAGGAGAGGTATATACAGAATAGTTTGGAATTCGTATATTGCCTCGAGGAGAGCTTTTATTAAAACATTCAGCAATTTATTCTTTTTTTTTATTCTCCTGTTGAATTGAAGATAATTTGTGAGCTATTATAATTTAAAAGGTTAAATTATTCTTCTTTTCCTTTGCACAAAGTGCTCATTTTTCAACACAGTACGAAAACTTCGTTTTCTCTCTCAATGAAGGATACGATCTTGTAAATGCATGGGGAAAATGTGAAATAAATATTTTTGATCGTATAAATAACGATAACATGCTTTGCGTCAATAAAATTTCTTGTATAAAAGAATTTTTCATCAAATTTCGTTCATCTTCGTCACTGGTGATTCACAGTTCTTTCAGAGATTCGTGATTCGATTTGAGGACATTTTTGATACTCTTCTATTTGTAGGAAAACTACAAATTTACTGCGACCACATGTACTGGAATTTTACGAATTTTGTACTGCGAAATCCCAATGAATGGATTTCAGTCCAACGTACTGGTAATGATTTCTAGTGAAGTTCTGAAATTTCCCAGCAGAAATATTTTGGAGTGTAGAAATCAATTTAATATCGACCCATTCAATCCCAGACTAACACCTTCTCAGGGTCCAAGAAACAAGAAGATATCTATTAGTATCCAAAAGATGTCTTAAAATCATGGGAGATGTCTTGGAAGACTTTCGTGAAGATATCTTATGCAACGAATTTCAACAAGTTTTAGATATCTTAAAAATGTCTTGCACAAGATATCTTTCAGACACGCTGACAAAGATATGTTTTAGATATATGGAAGACATCTTTCATAGGTGGTTCCAAGATATGTTTGAGATATGTGGAAAACATCTTCTGCATGCCTCAAGATATTTTTTTGATTCGTTCAAAGTACGTTTTAGATATCTTGGAGATGTTTTCTTGGAATCATGAGGACATCGCAAACAGTACAAAAGAATCACTAATGAGTTCCAAAAGAGGAACATGGCGTGACTTTTGCCCTTCTTACTTAGACAATTCTTAAGATGTGTAACAGATACTCAGAAACTCTTTCAGGATGTCTTTTCGACTATGCTGATTCGATATCTGAAAGATGTCTTTCAGAAATACCTCAAAGACATGTTCCTGATATTTCTCTAAGATATCTAGAAGATATCATTTCGAAACATCTTGAAGATATCTCTTTTGCGATGTCATTTAAATATCTAAAACACATCTTTTCGATGTATCTATGAGATGTCTTCCTAAAAATATCTTGTAGATGTCTTCAAGACCTTGGGTGTTTGTTTAATAGATAGTTTCATCACAAATTATTAAATTACAGTCAAATTTAATGGAATTTTCATGGGAAAATCATATTTATCTACGAAGTTCACGAAAATTCATACGCAAAGTCAGAATAAATTGTCAGATCTGAAACGAAATTTATGTGTTGATCGTTTTATATGGATTTGGAGCAAAGTAGGGTGAGATGGCGCACTTTCTTGCTTCAGTAACGCTTGAAATAATACATAAAATCTCGTTCACTCAAGGGAGATATAAAGATTCACTTGAAATTTTTATATTTTCCTCGATTGAACGAGGTTCTATCTATCATTTCATGCTGTAGCTGGAAAATACATCATTTCTCCTCTGATTTACTGTATACGAAAATCTGAACCCAACATGTTTCATCAGGGCAGTTGCAATGGTTCAATTCTGGAAAAGATCAAGCCTAAGAATTTTCTGTATCAACATGAAATGGCAGCCGAATGAGCCCGCAACGAATCTGATTCTTCAAAAATGTAAAACTCGCTGCAAAACTCTGAAAAACACTGAAAAACCCCTGAAATTTTTCCGAACTCCCGAAAAATCTTTGAAAAATTCTGAAAACCCCTCACTCATCGGGCACATTTTTTCATTGAAATTTCTGCTGAATATTTATGAATATCTCTGAGGAATTCTGAATTTTTCTGAAAGTCACTAAGACTCTCTGAGAAACTATGAACACCTCTGAAATCGTCTGAAAAACTCTTCACTGAAAATCTCTGGGAAATTTCGGTGGTTTTCAGCGAAATTTTTACACCAGGGCAACTTGTCTGATACACTTCAACAAAGTTCCGATTGCTATTTGGGGTTACAATCTGTTATCAAAATCTTCGAAAAGGTCCAATCAAAAATGCTATATTTGTTTATAAGAAATGAAGAACAAATTTTTCATACTCTGTGTTTTACAGAGTGAAAACCCCAGTCGAATGAAAAGACATGTTCACTTTTGGTTCCCTTAAGGCCTTAGGCCACCCTAGAATTTTCGAAGAATCGATTTTTCTTTCTATGGTTTAAAGGGTCCATCAAGGCCTCAAAAATGATGTCCCAAAATATTAGCGCCGAGAAAAGTCTTCAAGTACTCCGTCTCCGAGGTGTAATATGAGGCCGTCTGGTCCGCAGCGATTCCCTTTTGTTAGCGCATAAAGCTTGCAGAGAGATCGCTATCAGACCGGGTGAAAGAGGCCAGGATCGCTGCGAGATCAAGCAGAAAACTCTGCTAAATTTTCCCAATAAAGAACGATACAAAACGATACATTTTTTCTATAGTTTTCAATGAGGTTTCTGAATACGGAATTTACGAAGTTATATCGTTATTAAACGATAGAACTCTATCGTTCCTTATCGTTTTCTATAAAAATTCGAAAAAATTTATGGGATTTTATCGTGAAATTCGTATAAGAAAAGTACCAATTATTTGGAAAAAAATAGTTATGTGTATAATTAGTACTTTTTCTATACGAATTTCACGATAAAATCCCATACATTCTTTTGAATTTTTATAGAAAACGATAAGGAATGATAGAGTTCTATCGTTTAATAACGATCGAACTTCGTAAATTCCGTATTCAGAAACCTCATTGAAAACTATAGAAGAAATTTATCGTTTTGTATCGTTCTTTATGGGGACAATTTAGCAAGGTAAGAAATGCAAAAGCAGGAAGATAATCTGGAAGGACAATTGTATGGTGCAGGCATTGCAGATTGAAGGTATTGCGAAATTATTCCTGATTTTCTACTACTCAAGACTTTAAACGCGTTTATCTAAAAACTACATTTTTGTAGTTGGCCGGAAACATAACTCGGACAATTTTCAACCGATTGACTTGAAATTTGGAATATATCTTTGAAAATGCATTGTCTATAGGAGTACCTAGGATTTTTCTCATATATTGCATAGCTCATTTGTTATTAACAATTATCCGACGATTTTTCAGGCAAATTTCTCACTTTCTACTTCAGAAGTGCGCCATTTTGTCAAAAATCAATATATCGAAAAAATTCTACGTACTTTTCTAGCTTATACTATACATAATCGAAAAAATTCAGGCCCTAATCATAATTCATTGAATTACAGAAGCTATTATTCCGGCCGTGGAGCATAGAAAAAAAAAGATGTTGTCGCAAAAACGCTGTACCGCCGTCATTTTGAAATAAATTGCCTGAAAAATAATATTAATGATATGTATAATAAAGTCCCATTTCTGTAATCTCGATTTATTTCGTAATATTTCTGAAAAAAATTCCCAAAAAAGACTATTTTTTTCGGCCTCTAGGGTGGCCTACCCCAGCCAGCAAGTGCTTCCAAATTCACGTTCCCGGTACTACCAGTGCTAGTGGTAGCAACGTAGTAGCTTTTCCATTACCGTGAGACTGCATGCTACCATAACATATATGTGATTCAATTTATAACGTAGCACTACCTCAGCGCTACCACCAGTATTATCAGGAAGCGCTACCAAGTAGTGCTCCTAGTAAAAATACTACCAAGTCGCTCCTATTTCCATACATAAATGAAGCCATATATGTACAGAAGATTTTCAACTGTATAAGTGAATGGTAGCACCACTGCCAGAAGCGCTGCCTTGATTTTGTTGGCTGGGAAGGTCATAAGAGTGTTCCCTCACTCCCCCAAAGTGAATTTTCACTCTTTAATCAGCCAAAATGAAACCCTCACTGTAAAAAATATTCGGGCTTTTCCCATACCTATGTAAAGGAAATTTCCTATACTTGTACGGGAAAAGCGAATTCCCGTACACGTATAGAAGTTTTCACATAAAAATATATTAAAATTGCTATTTTTATGGGATTTTCACTGTAAGTTTATAGGATTTTTCCAAAAATTCACAGAAAATTTCCTATCCATGTGTATGTTGATTACTTCACATGCATGTATGTCCCGTGTGGAAAAAAATTCGTATGGCAACGATCTCGTCCAAAATCTGGCATCAAGCTTACAAAAATATCGGATTCATTTGGCAAAGATCTGGTGAAAGTCTTGTTACAAAGTATGGCGTTTGGGACTGTCCCCTACACGGAGAGAAAAAATTTGCTGACGCAGCAAATCGAGGTATTATATATAGAATAGCAAAATTTTTTGCTGACCTAGCTAAAAATTTGCTATAACAGCAATCGTGTTAGCTACGACAGCAATTTTTTAGCTGTGGCAGCAAGAATGTTTGCTCCGCCAGCAAATTTTCAGTATTACATACAGAATAGCAAACAAACTTTGCTGGGATAGCAAACATTTGTTGCTGTCACAGCAAAAAATTTGCTGCTCTGGCAAAAGGAACCCAGCAAAAGTAGATTTCGCTGCCACAGCGAATTCCTTTTTCTCCGTGTACTCCCAACATACTTTTTTCAGTCTCTCAAGAGTATGGGACATTCCCAAACCCCATACTTTGTAAAAAGATCTCTCCGCGATCGCTGTCATACTAATCTTTTCCACGCGGGGTGAAATTTCCCATAAAAATTTTTCATATTGCCGCTGAAAAAATGAATTTCAATAGGATCTTAATTCATATCTGAGGCACTGTAATACAAATCTTTCCGCTTTGATAAAAAACGTGAGACTCTATAATCCATCTGTATTCAAATTCATTTCCTTGAGAAGCAATCCTATTATTCCCAATCCGCAGTTTCAGGTCATATCCGGCCAGTAATCTTTCGTGAATACATTCTCTCTTTATATCCCATAGTCGGAATTTTCCGGTTACTGCGTACAGAAAAATTCCAATAATTCTTTCAGAGGCATTTAAAAATCGTATTGAAAGAATTTTTCACAGGTTGATTGATCGATGAAATACCTTTGAGACCTAAAAAATACCCTTAAATTCACATATTAAATCCAATAGCCAATTCACACAACTGGCATCAAACAGTTACAACAAAGATATAATAATAAAGTTTGAAATGGTGGTGATACAATGAAGAATCAGTTTCATCGCAAATAGATACACTCATTCATCATTATGACATCAATTGGTTCGTTCCCCTGGGCAAGATCATCGTCGCAAATTTATTTAAAACAACCACTTGTACATATTATTGCGAACGGGCTTCATCGTCGCATAAATCACGAAAATAATGAAACCGTAACATGATTCGGATCAAATTAATTTACTCGAGCTTCACTGGTTTGATTAAATTTTTTCTACCTGTTTGGTATACTCTAACCATACGATAAGGGCACGTGGATGTGTTTGATATCCTGTCTGTATATTACAAGGAAGCCCGAAATTCAACCACCCTCGAGTATTCGGAACCCTTTCAATCTCATCTATTACCCTTCGATGAAATACTTCGAAGTTATAGCACATTATTAAATGTTGTTGAGTCAATTCAAATGAAAATAGTTGGGAAAGGGATTGAATTTTCATACTCTCATTCTAATCATAGAGCATCAAATGAAGAAACACGAGGGTAAAGAATACCCAGCGTTACCTCGCGGTATAGAAACTCTAGAAATTTTGAATTTTATCCGACGATATTGACATTCAAATAAGACGTGTGCTCTGCATTACACGGCACGTGAGTGGATATTATATCCGCATCTCATATCCGGGACATCGTAGAGAAGCCAAAAGTATTGTAACCTTAGAAAGGCATCGTCCGGTAATGTGGTACAAACGTATATACGTCCGACGGCGATCTCGTGACGCACAACGACACAAGAACGTGTTCGGGTGCTTCCGGCTCTTGTAAGTTTTTTATACCATCGTTCCGCATGCGGCCCACAGATGTTTCGGACCCCTGCGTCGTGTATCTACACAATTAAAGTTCCTGAATATATCTTTTTCTTTGCTCCGCTTTGTGTGAAATATCCGTTGATTTCTGAAGTCATGTATCAAACCGTCTAATGAATACTAATCCCAGTTGGTGTAGACACTGACTGGTACGAGCCATGAAACAAGATCAAACAAAGTACCACGAAGAGAGAATTATTCGTGTTTTTTTCACATCTTTGATCCGTTAATTAACGACGGTCCACTTTTGACCTGCAGATGCTTTTGGGAGATGTGGCGCGCACGTCGATTATATCACATACACGAAATGAATAAGAATGGAACAAATATGCGACAACAGAATTCGATATAGATTCAGCTTACAACGTCTCATAAATATCGAAATTCTAATTACCTCGTTCCTGCGACTCCCGCGCACGTGCCACCAAGATCGAAAACCATCGAATTCGTAATTATGTGCTTAATTGAAAACGCGACAGTTTCCCTCTGTCAGCTAGATGTGATTTTCCGGCGTTTTCTCTTCCTCTTTTCTCTCACGACCCAATAATCATGGTTTTACTCCATCCCTTTTAAATTTAGCGCACTACTTGTTTTTATGGAACCAATACACGCGATACCCAACGAAATATCAATACATTTTCAATTCAAAAGAGACAGGGGAAAAAACAACAGAGAAAATGCATTGAATACATCGATATAATAGAAGTTCGACCGAATTTGACGTATAATGTGGAAGAGTATGAATGGTAGATACGAGAGAGAATATTCTATAATTAATATTTCCCTCGTTGTGCTCACATTTTATTCATATCGGGTGAAATATGTACTCGAATCAACAACTTTATATCCAACTGGAATTCATGTGATTGAATTAGAGTACGAGAGGAGAGAAATGTTTTGTCCAAATTGAAAGATCTGATTTTCAGATTCTACGTGTACAAAAGGTTGATTCGATTCGCATTTGTTTTGTAAATATTCGAGTGGTGAGTTGCATTTGCTCTTTACGGAGAAAATTTTTATCAACATTTGATCATCATTTTTTTTTGCCAATGGATGAAAGTATGGCCAAGTGCTGCCTGTTATGGCTGGAAAATCATTTTTATAATGCATTCGACTCTTTGACTAAGAGGAAAGAGCTGAATTTGAGAATGAGCGAGGTGAATTTTCCAAAACGTCAATATATCCGTATTACATAAAAATGCTGTTTTTTTTGCATACAGCTTGGGCTGGAAACAACACACAAAACGAGATATAATTTCCATTCAACGTAACAAAGGAGAGATCAATACCGCAGTACTTGGTTTCTTTTTCATATATCTCACGAGTGCTTGTTTGATTCTTTCATATTTCTTTCATTCGTAAATTGCCTTTCGCGAATCCATACTTCATCGATCCAATCTTTCATACGGTGCATCTGTATGCAGTTATTCCCGGAAGGCTTTTCGATCAGTTTTTTACTTACGTTACATTATTTCTTTTTTTTTTGTCACTGAAATGAAAAGAGTGTGATAAATTCTGTTGCATTCGGTATCAAATTAACATGATCTGTTGAGATTTTGATGTAGACGGACTTATATTCTGGCACGCTTCGATACGTAGCATCGCACGTGCAAACACACCCACGCACCCCCTTTTGTCACAAGAGTCGCTCGCCACCGGTCACGCGATCAGTTCTACGAAAATAGTATATTCCGGTTTGAAAATTTAATGAAATTACCCACAATTGATAGCGAGAATCGCTCTTTGCTATCTTTTCTTTCCCATCTCTGTTCGTACGTAAGAAGCAAAGAAACGTCAACGAGTAGAACCGTTGGACTATGTTTCAATTTTAAGAACAGAAATCGACCACAGGCGCATACTTCATGTGCTGCTCTTTTTGTTCACCTTTCTTCCTCAAGTACCTAAAGTCCCCTTTTATACTCTGTTAATATGGCGGACGTTTGAATTTCATCCCACACGGTTGCACCCGCGATAACACATCGTTCGCGTTCATAATGGGTATATGCATACTTTGGCTATTGTTTTTTTTCTTCATCGCGTATTGCGAGTTGGTATACGGAAAAGTCGCATGACCATAAATTTTCCTATTTACCGCACAAGGCGGTGCGTGATAACGATAATTCTTTTTAATGCAATGTTTCAGAGCATGCCTTTCACTCCCTCTCAAACCAGATAACGAATTTTTCTAAACCTCGTGGCCTATTTGCATCAGCTTGTTGAAACTTTTCCTCTCTCTCATCATCAGTTTTTGAAATTTTTCAGAGACATTTCGAGAACTCACCATGCAATGTGATTTAATTTGAATAAAATGCTATATCGAAGGAGATTACAGTCGAGTGAATATTTATATACCATCGTTATCCGTAGCTTTCTCTCTTGTCGATACGTTGTTACGAGAATTCGTATTTTCATCATTCAAACTGACGAAATTAAATGTATGATCCACACAATGGAAGAACAAGTACAAATCGCATTTGAATCTATAACATAGCGAAGTCACGAGTACGCGAACCCCTATCTTAATATAATCTCTTCTCGACTCACGAAGCTTTCATAAATTCATTCGGTATTCCAACAATTTATGTACACATGACTTTTACACATGAACAATCCTTCGTACAGGGAATATAATTGATTCCGTATCATTTGATCACCATATATCACACTTAATTTCGAATTCATTAAATAAATCTCGAGTTAAGGGGACTCGAGCATGAAAAGGTGGGGGAGGAAAAAAGTCCAATTTTACGCGAATCTTTTTGGGAAGGTATATAATTGATTCGTCACCCGGAGAAAAATGCAGATCGAGAATATAGTAATCTTTGATAGAAAATTGGAGAATGGTTCTTCAATTCTTGAATGAATATTCCCAACTAACATTCAGACATCTTGAAGATATCTTTAAGAAGTCTCAATGCGTTTGTAAGAAGTCCTAAAAAACGTTCTGAAAGATACCGAAACGAATCCTAAAAGATGTCTTATGAAACACGTATAGAATTCGAAAAGATATCTTGAAGAGTTCTTAAAGATGTCTTGGAGAATTCATAAAAACGTCTTGGAAGACTCTTGAATTTGTTCACAAAAAAAATTCTTAACCTTTTCTTTTTCCTTTCCCTCCTGCTTCTTCAACTGCTCTCGCGTTCCGAGAAAGTTTACCTGAGTTCGACCCTTGTTGTTACGGGAATCGAACCCATTCACTTGACGATATATTTACGCCTCAGTCACTTGAGCTATACGTACAACATGGTAGAGACGTCCATAATTGTCAATAGGACATAATGAAATATGTCAGCGGTGTCCAGTTTCAAAGTGAAAATGATCTTTTGAACAAACTGTTATCACATGAATAAATATCAAAAGAGTTGAATGTAATTACAAATAGGAAAGATGAATGAATTTAGTGAAACATATTTAGAAATCAATTCTGTGTTCTAGTGGTCGTTAATATTTCGTGAATACCGCAGATTCTTCCTAAAGTATTTCTGACGAATTGTTGTGAAGTGGATATTCGGTAATTTTATTGTGCACGTCATAAGGCGACAAAATCGAACTTTTTACAAACTTTCAAATTTCTTGATATCTCAATGATTGATTCAAGCTTTTAATTCATGGATATGGAATCACCTCATTTGCAATACGATTGTAATAACAGGTACATTCAAAGTTTTATTCTGTGTTATTCCCTGATCATGTGCTCATATAACCTCAAAGCTGCTGAAAAATTTATCTTCTTAAACGTGTCTTAATCAAGACATCTTTCCGAAATCTCCTCAAGACTTCTAAAAGATATCTTTTAGAAATCTTTTACAAGATGTCTTTCCAACACTTTCAAGAGATATCTTCAAGAACTCTTCAAGAAAGTTCTTAAAGATCTCTCAATTAAGTATTCTTTTAGATATCTTAAAGAATTGAAATGTTAGTTGGGTTACTTGAAAAAGAATGAAAAATTATCAATACTTGACAAAAAATACGAAAAAGTAGAGATTTTCCTGAAGTGGCGTATGAAATTTTACGAAATAAGTAACAAAATTTCTACACTTTATTATTCACTTTGTAAAATTGCATGTGCGACTTTAGAAGAGTTGATATTTTTTCCTATTGTTTGTTGAGTATTGATAATTTTTCATTCTTTTTTTGAGTAAAATTCAACAGAAATATGAACCGTTTTATCTCTATCACAAGTTTCAGAAATATTCTCAAATTTTAAGTAGAGGTGCACTCGAGACTTTTGAGCAAAATTTGAAAATGGTGAGTGTCATTCAATTTCACGATCTTCGAAGACAAATTCCTACATCAAATTAAGTGTGGGTATGTAATAATTGGAAATAACACGTTTGAGACGCTGATATTGATTGCATCCAAGCCATAAAGCAATTTTTTTTCACTCAAGACCAAGATAAGATAAGACAAGATTTTTTTCGAGACTGCGACAGTTTTGAATAAACCTTAGTTTTCAAAATTAAAAAAACATTTTTTTAAATTTCCTCCCATTTTATTCTTAAAATATTTGTACATTGACCGCACGAATTTTGCATTAGAACTGGTAGAATTGAGTTTGGTTTGTTTTACTCGAGAGTCTTGAGTGCGGCCCTAATTTTAAGAAATATTCTCCAATTTTCTATTGAAGATTACTCCATTTAAAAATTGTTAGGTTCCGCCTGTGCTCACAATAGAAAATAGATTGGCAATCTATAAATATTCAATGTTGATTACCAACAAATAAAACTTTGCACCAATATTGGTGTTCAACGAATTTCGGCTGTCAGCCTACGATTGATTCACAATTCCGCCAGGCTTGGCGCTTGCAAGGCTTATCCTTGGTCCAACATTGACCGAAGGATAGATTTTATTGAAAGTGAGGATCATTCGGAACGTGGTCGGATATTGCCACCAACTTTGGTCTAGGCTGGATAAAAATTAGTATTCAATGTAGCGCCGATCAATGGTAATAGCATGGCTCAATATTGGCATGCTCCTTAATTTTAACTTTTGATGGCTGAATTGCTAGCTAAGTGACCGATCGTGTGGTTCTCGCGAGTAGTGAGAAATGTACACAAGAAATATATGTAACTCAAATAATTCTCTGGATGAACAGTCAATCGTTCTTTATTGCAGGTTACACCAGAGGGCTCCTGCCGCTGATCCATATTGTGTATGCTTCTCATGGCAAACTTTAGCGACAGATAAATCAGGAAAACACAATAAGATCCAAAACAACATATATTGCAAATTATGGAATGGGCATAGTTTTTTATATATTCTTTACAGTTTTATCATTGGCGGAACATTGATAAATACATTTTTCTATTGTTTGCCAATGATGGTCTATTTCATAGCCGTTTCTGCATCGATGATGGGGTTCCATTGGAAAAACACATCGATGAATCATACAATGGTGTTATCATTTCAGTGTTGTGCCATGCTTGGTTGCCGAGCCTCAGCCATACTACATCTACGTTGTGCCATGCTAGCGCCAATGGTAAGTTTCTGTATGAGACTATATTTCCGATCTGCATTTTACTCCGTGCGGTTTGTGACAATGGAGTATCCTGAGTATGTGATTTATCATTTACGTATGTACCTTTTCTGAAAAGAATTTGCGGACAATTTGACTTTTCCCCTCCCCCACCTCTTCATACTCAAGTCTCCTTAAGGGGATACCAGCGATCCCCGCTGATGCAACTGGCCATACAAAATTACCGACTAAGTCAACATTTTCTCGGCAAGAAGACTCTGAACTGAATCTATGAAGGAGGATGAAATTTTCAGGAATCAATCTTCAATCCTCCATCTACTGCTGTACATCGCCCGAATTTTGAATTTCGAAAAAAAGATTGTGTTACCGACTGAGAAAAAAATATTTCTTCGAAACTCAAAATTCGGGCGATTCACAGCAGTGGATGAAGAATTGAAAATTGATTCCTGAAAATTTCATTCCTTTTCATGAATTCAGTTCAGAGTATTCTTGCCGAGAAAATGTTTACTGAGTCGGTGATTTTGTATGGCGGGTTGCATCAGTAGGGATCGATGATATCCCCTTAAGGGGAATAATGCAAGCAAATGTACCTTTTTTGAGAATTTATTACAATTCATTGGTTGAAGATAAAATAATAAAATCAAGCACACCTTAAAATATACGTTCACAACTATCTTGACAATTTTTTTGAGACCAAAATATTTCAAAATGGCGGAGCCACGAGTTGGTACCTCGTTTCTGCGCCGTGCAGCCTAGCACTGAGAAAACACCAGATTTGGCTCAAGTCCGTAAGGGTTTGGATACGGCGAATTTCGCCGCGCGCTTGAGTCAACTGAATGTCGATTGGATTGATTGACCGGAGACTTACTTCAATCGACATTCAGTTGACTCAAGCGCGCGGCGAAATTCACCGTATCCAAACCCTCACGGGCTTGGCTTCAGTATTTGTTTTCTGAGTGTACAGGTCTCAATTTTTATTTAAAATCAAAACACCAAAATCCCATCGTTGAAGTATATCAAAACGCACAACTTGACGGAGAGAAAAACCAGAAATAACATTTATTCACATTGCTTTTTTCAATTTTTAGATTAAGCTAGTGTTGCCGCGAGCCGCAACACGAGCTGTAACGAGCTTTTGGCTTTAACTGGGTTCAGTTAGGACTGTTAGAAGTAAAAATTCTTACAATACTCGGTTGGATGGTCCTGTAGTTCAGTTCGAAGGTGCATGTTATCGCACAATTCCATGGATTTGGATTTTCAACCGATTCATACATCAAATAGCACAGATTCAGCTTGAAACGTTGGCTCGAAACCGGCTCGAGTATAAATTCATTTGAAACCCGTTTCCATAAAGGTATATTCCAATTTGAACCTTCAAATTCAGTTGAGAGTTGATTGAACTGAATTTCAAATCAATTTGATTGATTAAAAAGGAGTTTATTTTCAATTCAGATATTCTAGAATCTAGAATTCTTCACGGCTCGTTTTGCAGCTCGCGGCAACCCAGTGAACATTTTTCCCCTCAACATTTCAAACATTCCTTATGTTCTCTGAATGATATCAGAAAGTTCTCTAATGCGTCGATTTCGGAAAGCTTCTAGATGACTGTCTGATATCATTTAGAGAACATAATGGATGTTTGAAATGTTGAGGGGAAAAATGTTCACTGGGAAGACTTGATTAAGCACAACAGTGTGCTTTTTTCAAAATGCTTCTGAATTTCCAATTCTCTATTTTCATTTGTTTTGACTCCATCAAGTTGTGCGTTTTCACATTTTCTAATAATGGAATTTTGGTTTTTAGATTGTAGAAAAAAATTGAAGTCTGTAGGCTGCACGGCGCAACAACGAGGGACCAACTTCTAGCAGCTGTAGCTCCACCATTTTGAAAGATTTCTGTCTCAACGAAATTATAAAGATACACGGAAAAAAATGTTAAATAAGATTTACTAACGCGTTCAGTAAAATACAGCACTATTAGCATTTCTCGTAATATTTATAAGAGTTCTAGTAAAATCTACGATGGTCGCAGTCAAAATTACTACCGCAGTAGTAGATTTGACTACACTGTTAGAAAAATCTGTCTTGAATTTGATAATGATTATTATGAAGTTTTTTACATAATATTATTATTAAATTTAATACTGTATTGTATATTAAAAACTGATTATTGAATTTAATAAGAATTATTATAAATTCATATACATGGAATTTCTATGAAATCCAATAATGTATTACATGTTGAAATTTATAATTCTGAATTATGAATTAACAGAGAAAAATCTTGAAGTTTTCAACAGAAATCATTGAGAATTTCCTTCATATTTTGGAATCCTCGAAACTCTACCGAAGTGAGTCCGTAATCGTGAATGTAGTCAAAGTCAATTGGAGCGCAAAGTTTTGGGGGCCTAACGGGGAATCGAACCTGCTTTCCTACCAAACCTAACCTACGACCTCACGCCTCAACCAGCTTGACTACATCACGATTGAAGAAATCCACTGTAAAATAGCAATGTACGATATAGCTTTAGATATCACGTATGCTCTGTACACACACACACATATTTACATACATTCATAAAAGTATTCAATTTTGATTCCGTAAATAGAGTTGCATTTATAAAAATATGAAAGAGAAAAGAACAAGACTTACCCATATTTCAAAGTTATCTTGTTATCAACTATAAGTGTATAAAAACTTCGGAAATTTGTTCACATGTAACTAAAGCTAATTGAATTAGGACATATAATCATGGTATACATGAGTATACCCATGAGTTATTGACCATTAGTGATAATTAAGAGCTTATGGATTCTATCACATGTATACACGTATATACTATTATATGCTCCCAAAAGCAAAGTGTGCAGTGAATTATGAGCATAGAAGCCATCTTTAACATTTTAACATGTATTATTGTTATTTTTCATTATAGATTATTAGAATTAGGAAGTTTGCATGGAATTGAATAATGTATTTTGAATTTTCATAACCGGTTATTGATTTCCATGCATTTAATGTGAAAATTCATAAACATGTTGTGAATTACAGAATATTATTAATTTTAAGATGTACTTATAGAATTTTATAAGAATTTTCATATTGAATTTGAGAACTTTTCTAACAGTGTATACAGTTGTAGTAAATATTAACAGAAATTCTAATAGTGCCGTATTTTACCGCCCTCGTTGGTAAATTCTATTAAACAGTTTTTTCCGTGTAGTTTGCAACGTATGTATCAAGATGTGCGTTATCTCATTGAAGGATCTTCAGCCAATTTTCCATAATAAATTCTCAAAAAACGGCACGTTTACGTGTATTTCCCCCCTTAAACCATTAAGAATTGTTCATATTTAGAAGTAATCGCAAGGTCTGAATTGAAACCACATATTTTCCATAATAAAATCATTTTCGTGTGCAATCGTGCGATTTCAATTTTCTCTCTCCATGTTCGTAAGATTCTGTCACGTTGAGGTTGACCCTTCTCAATGTTAAAGCAGATCACATCAAATCGTGTGGTAACCAAGTTCGAATCTAACTTATTTACTTCACTAAGCAATCACTTCGACGATATTTTCTGGTCTATTATCTATAGTTTATCATCGTCCACTAGGAGTTTGATTCTTGAACAACCAATCAATCTTTCTTTACAAAATTTTTCTTTAGAAATGCTTCTAAATTCTCACAATTTTTCATCGAATCATGTTACGTTGCCAATCATCATCAACGTCATCATGAAGTAATCAATATTATGACTGGTTTGATGAAATCCTCCAACCCTGTCCATCATCCGCTAGACGCTTAATTTATACATATCTACGACAGCTCTTATCTTGTATTTTGTTGACAATCCCAAACTATCAATTCAAAGAGGAAAAAAGTTTTTCTGTTATTCTGTTCTGGAAATATTCAAACTCTATCGCACGGAGAAAAAGATCACGGAATGATCGCTGGAAAATATTGTAAACTGTTGACAACTACGAATTTCTGTGCACAGTCCCTAACAGAGACGAGTAATGGTTCCTATTTTTGTATGCTAAAATACAATATAGTATCCTAAAATAGGAACCATCACTCGTCTCTGTTAGCGACTCGTAGTTGTCACCAATTCACTATCTTTACTAGGGATCATTCCATGATCTCTTTTCTCCATGCGTTTTTCAACTATATGAAATTCCCCAATTAGGAAATTCCGAATTATGCCAATATTGACAACAGGTGTAGTACAGTGCCAGTATTGAGTCTCCAACACTTGGCTAACATGTACGAGATGAGTACTGGATACACAGAAATACAGTACTATGCCTGTACTGGTGAACCAGTACTGATCTCTAAATCTGAAAGAGTGAAAAATCGCACGTTTCACTCCACTAAGTGTCAGAAGTGAGCCTGTCCGCTTCGAGTGGAATTTTCACTCGTTTCGAATGACCTCTCACTCTTTTAGAGTGGAAAATTCACTCTAGCGTCGGAGTGGTTGTGAATTTCTAACCTCAAACCTTAGAATATCATTCTAAAAGAGTGGAAATTTCACTCGAAAATTCGACAGGCTCACTTCTGGCTGGCTAAAGAGTGAAATCTCACTCCAAAGATTTTAGAGAGTGAATGCTTAATGTCGGCCAGGTACCAACTCTGTACAGGCCCTTCACCCATCGCGAATAATAGTATTAGCACCAAATCCTCAGTACAGAACAGCGTTATCATCCCAGACAAATGTCAATACCCTGCCAGTCTTGGCTAATACTGGTGCAGTACTGCGCCTGTTTTAAATTTCTGGTTGGGTCTTCGACTCTTTTCTTGGCATGAAAAATATTTGTTTTTTTTTCCATTAAAATATATTGAAACTAATTTCTCTCCAATAAACATTTTGTCACTCACAGTGAGAAATTTTCTGACAACTCATACCGTTTTTGTGTAATTTTTTCACACCAACAGGTCTGAATTATCAAAAGGTTCTTCTGAATATTCAGATTTATTCTGAAAATTGAGAACGATGTGGATAAGTTTCGAGAATACATTTGCAAATTCAGAAAAACCTTCTGATAATTCAGATCTGATGCTATAAAAATCACAGAAACGGTCTGAATTTTCAGAAAACTTTTTACAGTGCTTGCGATGTCTTCGAGCAGTGTCGGACTGTCCCCCGATGGAGCACGTTCAGTTTCCCGGTTTCCTTTACGTTTTAGAAATCATGGTATACCCTTCAAGTACAATATAAAAGTGATCAAAAAAATTTGTAAATTAATAGAACGAATATTCCACGAAAAATTTACCATGGTTATTAACTTGACATGATATTCGTCAAATTAGACCGAGCATGAGATAATTCTAAAACGCAGCGATTTCAGGTTATTTTGAGGAATATAAATATTCTAGAACATAAGAAGCAATTGAAACAGTATTCTGCACGCATTTCCAAGTAGAAATACTCCAGTTATCGACGATTTCTGTAACGCTTAATTAGCCAGATACTAGACACTGGCAAGTACCTCACCAAAACCCTACGAGGCACTCGCAAGTGTCCAGTTTTTGACTAATTAGGCGTTACAAAACTTGTCAATCACTAAAGCATTTCTACTAAGGTTTATGGCGACGAATACGCAAATTTTCTGAAGAATACTACTGTGATCAAAAACTCAGGTGAATTTGTTTATTCATTCTTCCAAATCAATGTCATCCCCTTCAAAGTAATCCCTGTTCGATAAAACGCACTTTTGCCAACGCTTTTTCCAGTTTCCGAAACAGTCGGAATAGTCTTTTTTCGGTGTAGCCTTCAAGACCTTCTACGAGTCGGTTTTTATCTCCTCAATTGTGTCAAAACGGCGTCCCCGCATTGGCCTTTTGAGTTCGTTGAATAGCCAGAAGTCGCACGGAGCCAAATCAGGCAAACACGATGGTTGCGGAACGATATGCATCGAGTTTTTGGCAAAAAGAACCAATGCAGTGTGAGCCGGTGCATTATCGTGATGAAGGAATCAAGAGTTGTTCGCCCATAATTCCAGCCGTTCCACACTGAAAACACAGTTTGTTCCAGCCAAACAAAATTTTTGTTGAAATGAACGCAAAGAAACTATTTGGTTGGCTGAAATGAAATTTATTTGGGGTGAACAAAATTTGTTTCACAATAATTAAGGCTTTCATACAGACAAATAAATTTTTTTTATCCTAAATTAATTTTATTTCAGTCAACCAAAAAGTTTTTCTGCGCTCATTTTAACCAAAATTTTGTTTCGCCGAAACAAACGTTTTCTCAGTGCAAGTTTGGGCTGAGCCAAATGATATTGCAACACTATCAGCGAGCTCTCTAATAATTGTCAATCGACGATTTACAAGTCCCAAATTTTTTATTTTTTGGACGTGGCCCTCGTCGGTAGACGTTGATGGTCATCCAAAGTGTGGTTCGTCTGCAACCCGTTCTCGGCCCGCTTTGAACTCGTTGTACCACTTATGAACGTTTTTTTGTGCCATAGTTTGATCACCAAAGGCCTTCCGCAATATTTTCAACGTGTCCGCACAAAAATATTCGTTCCGCAAACAAAATTTAATGCAAGTTCTTTGCTCAACAAAATCATCCATTGTAAAAATCGAAAAATTCACCTTTGGTTGTTTACAAAAACACGTGTAACTCGGAGATAATTAAACCTTTTGACAAACAGATGCTTTGCTGAGAAACTTTGCACTGAGAAAAATTTTCTTGCACAATTTCCCATCATTGTTGGTAAATTTAGGATATAACCTGGAAACTACAAAATGTACTGTCAAACACGGTAAATTGAACTGTTATTCTATTAACATCTACGACCAAAGCGAGTGAGGATAGCTGGAATGACTGTAAAGTTCACACATAATCGACAGCGTGTCTCGTCATTTTCAGAGTATATCCCAAATATACCAGCAATGACGGGGCATTGTACAAGGAAATTTTTCTCAGTGTACCAACCTAGGAAAAAAATGTACCTGCCTTCCTAATGCCCGGGAGTTTCAAATGACCTTACTTTTTGATCACAGTAGTATACAAAAAATTGCAGGGTAATTTCTCTTCTAATGACTGGTTACAAGTGACAGTCGTAAATTTAGACAGCTTTTTGTTACTTCGAAGGAATAATATTATAAATATTCACAAAATATGCATCGTAGATTATACACTGAGAGAAAAAATTCATTAGCCCAAAGAAATACACTTCTCCGGATTTTGAGTTTTTTGAGTTGAATAACTGATATTCATGGCAATGATGAATTCATCTTTTCTATGAGTTAGATCATAGAATTTGATAAACGCTTTCATTAGAGTCTTTTCCTTCAAACCAAAGAAATATTTCTTTGAAGAGATATCTAAGACCTTGTTTCAATCATTCCATTCATTGAGAATGAAATTTTTACAATTTCATTAAAACTTCAATTCTTGATTTATGAATAATTCTTTTATTTCTATTACTCAGCTTTTTAGATATAAGTATAAGATTATCATGTTAATTATTCAAAAATTTTGTATCATATAATCTTTGCTATGATATTTTACTTCTTGAAAGGAAACAAATGTTTCTTCATCAGTGATAACTAATGATTTCTTCGGGTTAAGAAAAATGATATATGTATCCAAAGAGTTTTCATCATCCACAGAAAGATATGGGAATCAATATACTGAGAAAAATAGTCATTGCATCAAAGAACTAAATCTTTTCGGGTTCAACATTTATTAAACGAATATACAATGTCCATTCGAAGATGATCATTTGATAGGAATAATGGATTACGTCGTTGAATGGAAAATTTTATTTCATCAAATCGAAGGAATATTTTCTCAACGCAATGTCTTTTCAAAAACAAATGTTGAACTGAATCAATACAATCCATGGATTGATTGAACTGCATAATTCATTGAAATGAAGAAATCGATTTTTGGAATCATTCAAGATTTTATTTACTTTTACAAACTGTGATTAGTTTTCGCAAGGTGTCGCCACTTTCTCACAAGCTCTGGCCTGATTGTACGGTTTGTATATAAAGAATTAATGTTGCTGTCCTCCCAGGAAGTCTTACTTGATCCAAATAAAAAGTTCTTTCAGATTATCACGGTGAATTACAGATCCTTACCCGAAGTGACAACATTGTTCAACCGGCAAGATGGCATGACTCCTCAACCATTCATTAAAGTCTAAGATGATTCAAAGTGCGCAGAATTTCCGTTTATCAAAAAGTTCAGAAGCACTAAAATGGACTATGAAATATTGACAAATGATACAATTTTTTTTATAAAACAAATCTCAAGAATTGCGGATTTGAATACATTACTTGATTGTCACTGTTGAATGAATCCATTTCTTTGAATGGAAAAAATATTCATTTGACTCCAAGTAATCTCTTATTGTTTTCAATGAAATGTTCATTCCGTGAATGAAATACTTTTTCAATCCAAAATAATATAATTCCAGTACCAATGCCCATGACATTAACACAAAGAATCCAATTTTTCTGACCCAAGTTTCACGACATGCTTGTAAATGATTTATTTTGATGATATGAAGAAATAATTTTATAGATACCATTGAATGAAAGTATTTCTTAGAATCAAAGAAATATTCTTTGTTTTGATGAATTTTTTTTCTCTGTGTACCTTTAACGTTTGATTGAGTTAAAATTGTTTGAATAGGATCAGTTGAGAGCTGGAATTGAACTTTCGTTCAGAGATTTCCGTGGTAAATCACTGGCGGTATAACGGCACATAAATACTCCATCAAATATGAAACGCTCGATGAAATTCGATAATTCCTATAATTCTGAAACCACGAATTTCAACTACAGATGTCAATCAAAAAATGTTATATAGCTATCCAATGCCGTACGAGGATATTTCCATTCTACGATCAATCATCCCGGTCGTATGAGAATGTTCATGATCTCGTTCAGTTCTATGTATTATCTGGGATTCAAGTTTCACGTTCGAAGCAACTGATCATCGAGCAAGAGTTCAAACAGACGCGAACGTTCCTATTTCATAGACTTCGGGTCGATTATACTTGAACATAAATGCACACCTGCGAATGAAAGAGAAGCTGGTACTTGGAAGACCTCAAAAGAATTTCGATGCGTCTGAGTGGAAACCGGATTGGTAGGGTGGTGGTTGTGAATAATTTGCAAAGTGCACTGGGCGTCTCATGCGTCCATCTTGAGATGAAAAGGGATGCTTTCTCATGGTACTCACGCCCCTTTACCGCAATCCTAAGCCCTTCTACGCTACACGCGGCGGTCTTCACCTGACCCTTCCCATTTATTTTCAGTTTCTTCTTTTTTGGGTTCTCTCTGGTCTACGCAACGATGGTGTACGAACCACCCAAAACGTTAATTAAGAAATGCTTTTTCAACGATATCTAATCTGAGATAGCTCGAACCGCACGACAGAAGGATTGATTCTCTCCCGATCGATTTATGGTACTGTTCGTTCAAACTTGTACCGTATTTCATAAGGAATCGTATCAAACGCAACAATGATGTTAATTCAATTGGAAATAATGGAAAAGCGTTTCATAAAATGTATTGTGGAGAATTTTGTTGTATAGCGCTTTGAGGGAAAAAATCAACACGCAGGAGGAACGTTTTCATTTGAGGGATGAATTGTATGCATTTTCTCCTGAAAATCCATGCAGCTTTCTCGTGAACATTTCAATAAATTCCGAAGATGGTAGGTGTGAGTACGTATCCATGAATGCATGTGCATACTAGGAAACTATATTTGTACAACAGCAATGAACTCTGGTTGCCTGGAATTAAGGAGTATTTTCGCTATCTCTGAATAAAAATAGACCAACATTCAATTGTGTTATCTAAATGTATCCAAAAGTAAATACGATTGTGCGATAAAAACGTGAACAATATAATCAAAAAACAATTATATAAATCATCACGATAAACGACGTCAGAAAAACAACCTTCGTGCTGCTCCCCTCTTCCTTTTGATCGAATCAACCAAAAAAGGTTCCATTATTTCATATTTCAACGACAATCTCGATTCCACAACCCAAAACAAGACTTGACCAAAAAACTCTTATTCGACTAACGGCACCACTGAGAACCATCGCAAAAATCTCCATTTCTCTTTTTGCATTTTTGTATAGCAAGGGACGTGGGCCTCCTCCTCTTTTTCTCTTTCTTCTCCTCTTAATGCAAATCTTTTTCGTGAGTGAAAAACAAGAATATTCTCTGCTTCTCTCTTTCCACTCAACACGCTTTATGCACTCTTTATTTTTTCCTCTTCTTTAGCTCTTTGTCGCAGTATACGCAGGTGTTTCCACAATGCCGCCGTCGCTAGATCGTATTCATGTCATCGCTGTTGGTTGTACAGCGGTAGTTGTCGGTCTCCTGATACCGCATACCCTCTGTTTTCTGTGTTGTAGTCGACCGTTGTTAACGATTAGAAAAATAAATCGATTATTGCTTTCTCCACGAAATGCAGGGCATACAACAACATTTAAATCAACGAACCCGAAGTTTCTTAGATTGAACAGAGTTCGAAGTTCAATTCTTTGAGGGGATGGAAACATTTTTTCTCTCTCTCTATATGTGTCTCACTAAAAGCATCGCAGTAAATCTACATTCGTTTAGTTGAAATAGTTACATTAATCTATTTGCCAGGTTTTTTCAAGATTCATCCATCCCATAGCTCATTCAAAAAAAGAAGAAAAATTTTTTCATTCGCATCTGAGGATTTACATAAAAAAAGAAAAAAAACTGAACCTGGCGATTGGTGGAAAGTATTGAAAAAAATAGGTCACTTCTGAACCTGCTGATACCACCGAGCTCCGCCACTGCGAACGTTATTTTATTATTAAGGGAAAAAAATCCGAGAAAACCGAAGGGTTTAGAGCTTGACGAGAAAATGAATGGAATGTAAAACAGAAACAAGGAGAACGAAAGCAGAAGAAGAAGAAGAAGAAGAAGAAGAAGAATGAAACAAAGGAAATAAGAATAAGAGAAAAAAAATTCGTTGATGCGAATGCATCAAGATATTCCTTGATGTAAGGAATCCGGGTTTAAAAAGAAGTGAATTGAGTACAAAAAAGAATTTGCGTACTCATTCTCCACAACTACTACTAGAATTTCTCTCTTTATTATTCCGTGGGGTTTGTCTTCTCACATTCTCCTTGTGTCGCGTGATTCTTTCAAACATCCAGCTTCTCTCTCCTCGTATATTCTTTTTCAATGGAGCATCAAAAGCTGTAAACTACTTAACTCCGTCTGAGATCTTTCATGTTCTGAGACGAGTAAGTCTCCGTGACACGTTTTCTTATTTCATAATGAGGAAAGCCGGAGAAATGGAAGTAAATCACATTTCAGGGAGACTGAGATCAATATTGTCCAATTTAATACAAAATCTGTTATGTTCTCCTCCTTGTCACTGTCTCTACAAATTAATTATCGTAAAATATCAGGTGGATTTTTTCATTTTATCACAGAAAATATTCAATTTGATGATACGGTGAGCATGAAATGTAACTTAAAGATTCAATTATCTGATCCCCGAGTATCTCTCCTTTGACGTCTGGATCGAGTATAGGGTATAATTTTCTCTTTTGAAGATTTCGAATCAAATGGAGAAAAACATTCATGAATAATCCAAATGATTTGAAATGGAGAAACAAGAATCGCAATTCATGCCAAAACTAGACAACATTCGGACAATTTATTCCAAGATTCTCAAAGTTTTCTGACAGACATTGTATCCTTTGAAATTTCCTATCACCCTCAGACGATAGTCCACCCCCAAGAACAATTTCTCAAATGAAACAAAGGAAAAAAAGTGTCTTAGGTTCAAAGACTTCCATATAACATAAACCAATGCCCAAAGGATACCGAACATGGATTTTGGCACAGAATCCTTGCGACGATGGTTACGCTGGAAATTCGTGTTTCTCTTTCTTTTTTTCCCTCCTTCATCTTGGTTAATCACGGTCGTTGACGTTGTTTGAAGGAATAGAAGAGAACAAAAATGAAAGGAAACCTGTCCTCGTTGATACGAGCTTATATATTTTAGTTTGCGTGGGTTCCTGCGGACTCCGCCCACATCGTATTTATATTGCGTTCTTTGATCTCGAAAAAATTCAATTTGCCCGGAGATTGGGCTACAAGCACTGAACCGTACCCGAATGCACCGCCGGCCGAGGCCTCCGCCTTCTATGGAATCTAAGAACCGTCATTGTTGTATGTGACTTTTCTATCCATCCCCTATATTCCTCTCTCAATTTCTTCTTTTCTCTTGCGATACCGCACGATTTCAGGGAATATTATTCGTTCCGATTGAATACATTTTAGGGATTCATGGAGATCTAATTACCTTTTGAGACATCCAATTCAAAAACTGTGAAATCAAGCCTATGAGATCAAGAAATGACAAGAACCATCAAACAATCACGAGTTCGATCGCAAAGATTTGATAAAATACAGAAATCCGTCGTGGTAAAAGCTCTCCATTCGCTACCGTTCGCCAAGAACCCAAGATTAACAAGATCCATGAATTATACAGCACAGAAAAATTTGCAACAAGTAAAAACTTCTCAAAGCACGTAAAAAAGGAATACAATCCCCATCCTTTCAATTTTACTGCAATATTTTTGCAAAAAATTTCATTGAACGTGATTTGGACCCGAAACCTCTTCGAATATCGATTCCAAGACATTTCATGAAAATCGTTGGGAAATAAATAAAAAGAAATGAATTTGGCAAGGATTTGGTGGCTCCAATAGCAGAACTCCAACCCCTATTGCACCCTCGGACTTATGCCAAGGTCTTGATCATTTATTCTTCCCGCCCTCTCAGATCTTAGCCAATATAATTTTTTGTTTCAACAGGAATTCAACGCACGATGAGATCGAACGATTAAGTTGAAATAAATAGGAGGTGTAACTGTGGCTATCGTTCACGCAACAACGCCTGTGATTTAAATATCAAGAAGATGAACGATTCTCATGGAAAAATTGGCGACAAGATTTAAAACGTTATGGACAAGCTGTGTTTCGGTTCCGTTGATGGGTTCGAGAGGGGTTACCTAACCAACCGTGCAATACAACCACCATCGATCATCCCCTAGCGAACGTATTCGTGCAATTTTTCACCTCGAAGATACATGCTCGAGTCGCGACTGTATGCTTTCTCGCGCACGCGATGCGATCTCTCGTAACAAATGCACATATTCCGCGACGTGCATACGACCCCTACGCCCAAGCTTTTCCGCTCTCCACTGCTCATTACTATATACTCCCTCTTGAGGGTGACTTTCAGTCTTTTTAAAACGATGTTCATCAGATGATAATCCTTTATCACTTGGTGAGTGGCGTGCTCGAATATTGAAGGTTTTTCTACTACAAAAAACTTATCTCTGCCGTCGTGAATGAGAAACGTTTTCAGAGGGAGGATTAGTGGAACTATGAAGTAGACGAGTCTCGAGTCTTCTATTTGTGAAATAAAAATTTTAACAGAGTTTCTCTTCGGTGATAGTTCATTTAGATTCTTTTATTCCAACTTTTCTTTTCGCGCAAAGAACACAGTAAGAAGTAAATCTCAATTCCATGATCGACTGATTTTCAGATGTGGCTCAGAATCAGAATCAATGTTACGATATCACTCGTAATATGGGATGAAGAAGTGTTATGGCCGTATTAAATTCAATTAAAGCGGATAATGCGCTGATTATCAGCAATGCATATCTTATAAACAGCTATGTAGAGTTTGATGGAGAGTTCAGTCAAAAATATCTGAGAATAAGATTAGAATTCTTTCATTCTTAGTGTTACAACCCAGGTATGCGTTGACAAATGTACCAAGCTTGGTGCCAAGCTTGAGCCAATGCTAGTCAACATTGGGCCTAGCATGGTTACCAACATTGGCACCGAATTGGATTAATGTCTGGGATGATAACAGTGATGTGAGCCCGTCAAATGACCGGTCAAATGACTGGTCATGTGACGGTCATGACTGTCACTTGACGAGAACAATTTTTGTCAGTTTTGACGGTCAGGTCACACTGACTAGTCAGAAAAATTTTTGACGGTCAAACTAACATCTAAAGTGATCTAGTGCAGCGGGACATACTTCAATAATGTTGTAAGGTTTTAAGAATATATTGAACTCCGGAACGTCGATGGACAATTTAATTTTGAGTTTATATACTTACACGAAAAAAAGAATAGCTGTAGCAGCTACTCACGTAGACGATTTTCGACCATCTACTAATAAGCAGTTGCCGAAACCATTTTACGTAGATGGTCGAAAATCGTCTACGCGAGTAGCTGCTGCAACGATTCCTTTTTTTCCGTGTAGAACTACATATAAATATTCATTTTATTATAATTATTTTGTAAAATGATAACCATGATTTGTAATAAAACATATTCGAGATTTTTATTAAAGAAAGTTTAATAAAAATTATTAATTATCTGGTCATGACCAGTCAGATAATTTTTTGACGGTCATTTTCACTTACAAACTGTGAAAAATCTGACCGTCAATGACGGTCACATGACGGTCATAATGACCATGACATGTCTGAATTTTTCATGACCGGTCATTTCACATCACTGGATGATAACAATGTTCAACGCTTGGCATCCAAGCTTGATTCGATACCAAGATTCAATATTGGTTTTATGTTTTGAATCGATATTGGTGCCATGATTGATATACAATTAACCTCAACGCATAGGATACTTTTCTTATTGGCATCCAAGCTTGATTAAATAGGTATAATATATTGCGACACATGAAATTTCGGAATATTGGATTTCGACACAGTCACTTTAGTCTAGATAGCACAAGAGTTTCAAAAGAGTTCAGAATTAATGGAATGAGTTCATTAAGACCTCTTTTAGGACTCTTGTGCTATCTGGGAAGACGTTGAGAAGATACCCGTATTTAGGCTGACGTACGATCAAGCGTATAATCTTTCAAGTTTCTGAAATGCGAATGAATTTCAAGTCCACGTCATGTGGCTATATCTAGGCTTACGGCGAGCCAAGTGTCGATTAAAGCTTGGTTGACGACGAATAAATCAAACGCAACGAAATATGCCTAATCCTAGCATTGATGTCTGAAGTGCTATTAAGGGTTGGTGAGCTGTGACGGGCCAAGCATCAGCCGAGACTCAGTTAACGAAAATTGAATCAAACACGGCAAAATATGCTAGGTCCTATCATTGGTATCCAAGGCTCTATCAACGCTCAGTCAGCTACGGTGGGCCAAGGCTAGGCTGATGAGACTTGGCATACCAAGCTTGACGCCAGTCATGGGCCAATTATCAGTCTTGGTATGACTTGCCTGGGAATTGTTTACACATATATATGTGCATATAATTAATTACAGTTTCAATTCAGTCAAATTATTTCAGTGTTTTTATTTATTATTCAAGGTGCCTAACGAATTCGGTGACAGTTGGTAATATCACTTTCGTAAAAGCTTGTTATTGGATTTTCCGCACTGTTAATGGATTTTTCATTTTGACACTTTCACTTGGAATTAATTCAAACTTTCGGGGATATTCACATTTGCACTAATTCTCAGTTCCCGTAAAATGTTTTCCAAATTTATCTCCGACTTCACACTACACATACCATCAAATTATACTATTATGAAATTATTTATCGAGTGCGTCGATCGAAACGGGTACCATGACGGAGTGGTTAAACGCAAAGGATTATGACAGGTTATCCCAGCAACAACGTGGGTTCGAATCTCCCGATGAGGGTTGAAGATGTTCATTCTTCAAAAACTACGATCACGATATAATTGAACAGTCAAGAAGTGAAGTGAATTATTTCACACAAAAGGGAACTTCTTTTTTGTATCCTCCGAATAAACACAAACAACTTCCTCATCGTCGTTAGATAACGCTACGTTGAGTAGAACAAAACAAAAAACAATGGACAATCCCATTTACCAGGAACAATTCGCTTTGAATTTCAGCTCAATCGAGATTAATGTAAGCTTTATTCTTGTTTGAGTTTGGGAAGGTTTGGGAACATTCTAACTGAAATTAAGTTTTGTCTTTTTACCGTGAAATATTATTGTAGAGAATGGAATTCGGAACGAAAATCGAGAACCAGAATATTGGGCCTTTGCATATTGTATTGCCTTGAATCCATGTATACGGCAATCCATCACGTCACATCCCGTCTCTTGATTAGAACAGAGAAATGCTATCAAGGGTAATATGGAGACATAATGTCATTCATTTCCCCAAATATTACATCCGTGGAATACCGAACAGATGAAACTTTAATTTATTTTTGATCCAAGAAGATTTTTTTATCAAAAATCTAATAAGTCAGGTGTACCAATCGAGCAGCAGCGAGGAGTCAGCGTTTCTCCTGATTGCAATCAACTTTTCCTATGACCACCATCAAAAAGTGCTGGCGTATATATGAACATATATTTCTCGAGGGATTTGTCAGAGGGGAAGTTGAATTTCAGTCAGGAACTTATGAGGAAAGTAGATAAGGGAGAACGAGACTGTAGATCGCGTCGTGCTGCCTTGGCTGAGCGAGGGGAAAAACGTGCTGCGATAGAGATAAGGTAAGTGGGAGTTCGAACGATTATCTACGCTCAGACCGTCCATGTAAACGTATTCAACGCATACAGCGGTTAGCGTGCGTAAGGTTATGTGCGACACCAAGTTACGTCGCAGATTCGTCCTCGTCAACGCGTATGTACAATAACGATATAATGTCCATACCCGATTCTTTGAAAATGAATGCACAAATCCTGTGGAGTTGAAAGAATCACATTCTCTAAATTAATATCTCCTCCGCGAGATACATCTCATTTAAAAATAACCTCAAACCCGAGTGTGAGTGGGATGATATTATAAGAGTTACATAATTCTCTCCCACCGTGTGCTTTATTTTATTTCATGCTTCCAACTTGAGAGCTTCTATAATGCAATAATTTTCTTTCAAAAAGAGTGAAATAGGTCATGTTATTTTAAAAGCGTAATACTTTTCTCATTGTGCGAGTCTATTTGTCTTCTTATTCTCCATACGATTCTTTCTTTCACCGCTTATTTTAGAATAAGAAGGAAAAACAATTGTTGATTGCAAAATACATCAAGATTTTTATCATCTCTCAAAGTTTGAACTATCAAAATTATTGCGAATGTGCGCAGAAAAAGAACATATTATTCTAAAGATTGTCTCTCCCGGGAAGACCTTTCCATCTTTTTTGAGTTTAAAAAATGAGAATCCTTTACAAAGAACTGTATTTTTGAAATAATCTCTCTTTCTTCTTCATTTTCATTAGAATTTAAGAAAATGTGAATTACATTCCACTCGATCGTATTCTTAAATTGAGATTATCACCGAAAAATAATTTCTAATGATGATATGAGCTTTTTATATTTTTAGTTAATTAAAGTTATGAAGAAGTACTTGAGAATACTTACATTCTTTGAATGAAGAATTAAAAATACAAGACTTGTAGTCAAGTTCGCAATACCTCATTTATCCGAAGATGTATACGAGTGGAGACGGATGAACATGGTGGTTGGACTGTTCTGGGGAGAATGATTAATTCACTTTGTAGCTCTAACGATATTCTGATCTCATAAGACTTGAACTTTCGTTCTTTGAAAGTGTGTAAACTTTGAAGATTTTTATTCGATTATTTGCAAAGAACTAACATAGAAAAGAGGAAATATAACCTTGTTGTATATTTGTTAACCTCTTTTTTTTGTTATAGTTCTGTTTTAAACACGATTCTCCTTCAAATTACACTCACTCAATTCTGATGAGCACCTCCTCAATTGTGATCTCCAAATGGGAATTTATCAGGAGTATATATAATTTATATAGAATTATATGAAAAATATATATATGTATATATATATACATTTGAGAATTTTCCACAAAACAGGAGGAACTTCCAAACAGTCTGAGCTAGAGCAGCTTAATGCGTTTGAGTTTATCATTTTTGAGTCACCGACAGATGCTTTAAACACTCATTCATACTATTAGGTTGTTGCACCCCTGATGTCTTGGATTCTTTGATGTAAGATGCAGTAATGTCTACATTCAGGTGAGAACAACCGAATGTACTTGAACTCGTCTATTCTTTCTTAAGGGGAGGTTCTCATCTAGCGACCCCAAAATAAGGCAACTTTCTCGAATTTGTTTTCCATGGAAGGAAGTGAATAGAGAACTCGGGGATTTTCACACTTGTTCATTGAGTCTTTAAGTACACAAAAGAATGTTTTTCAGTAAAAAATAATGCCATGGGAATTGTTGATACGTGTTGAAACATAACCACCTGAAAAAACAGTGATCAATCGGGCTCCACTATAGCACTTACAAAAATTATCAGAAATCCAAAATCCAAAAAATTTCATGAAATATATGTTATCTTGGTTGGAGGTTGTACCAATAAAACCAATGAAAAGTTCAAAATTGAAAGAATGTCAGACATGCAAACTTTTGGTAGCGTTTTTTCACCTTTTTCTCACTCTTTAAAGTGCTATAAAAAGAAAAAAAAGGCGAATGCCATCTCCATTTAGGTTCATCCTCCAATAAATTCAATCAGCTTCGAAATAAGAAAAAAGAGTGATCCGTTCAGTAGTTTTTGAGATATCGTGGAGCCAAAGTTAAAAAACATGGTTTCGAGAAAAACGCCTCTCAAGTTTCGGGATACGAATCCTTTGACTTGAGAAAATTTTTTTCATCCACTTGAAGACCCATTTAATGAGTTTCAAATAACTCGAGTTCTGAATTCACTCCCTTCTTAAGAAAAAACAATTCAAGAAAATCACCTTATTTCGGAATTCGCTTGATGAGAATCTCCCCATAATTCATTTTTATGCACTCCGATGTGACAATATAAGCATCGCACATTGGGACAAAATGCCAAAAAGGTGGCCAAAACTATAAGGAGCCATCAAGTTTATTTGAAATCTCTCACGTGAGGCTTTCTGGGGTCGCTGATTACAAATCTATTGTAAAAATTCCAAAATTCAACATAACGGATGGATTATAGAGGACAAAGACCCACAATCCCACGGATTTCCGCTAAACTTGGTAAACAGGGGTTTCCGGAGTCGATCATCACAAATCTGGTATAATCAAATGCCAAAAACTTGGCAAAATCATCAAGGCGTGCTCCCGTTCATCTAAAATTTGGTATACTCAAGTTTTTGAGATTGCTGATTATTGATCCGACGTACAAAAATTTCTGAAAACGGACTGATGGATCCGATATGAAGGACCAGGATTCTAAAATTCATCGGTTTCCCTATATAAACTCCGTACCTACTTGAAGGTTTCTGGGGTTTCTAAATACGAATCCGCCGGTAAAATTTCGGAATTTAGAAATAAAAATATGGTGGACACAAATCCGAAAATTCATCAGCTATCTTCGAACTCGGGACCCCATCGTGGACTCCATCTTTTCAGAAATGATGTAGATGGAAATTTTCCTCCATTCTATGAATTTTAATTCGCCATACTGTATACAACATTTTGAATTTCTATATTTTCATAGTGGATTCGTAAACACTGACTCCAAAAACCATTGAATATCAAATGTGAAGAAAATCTAAGAAATTCTCAAATTTTTATCTACCACATTGAATTTGCCATTGTGAATTTTGGAATTTCTCCGAAGGGTTTTCGGATTTTCGTGCGCCATATCGAATCCACTATTTTCGATTTTGGAAATTTGATAACTGACCAGCAACCCCTAAAAACTCTGAATACCACACGGAGAAAAAGGTATCTTAAAAAGTACTATAATTTATGGATTTTCTGCGCTGGTCTGACCGAGTCTAAATATTTACCTGAAAAAACCTCTAAAAGTATCATAATGTCTTGGACTTTTATACGGGAGGTACCATACTTATTCCAAAAAGTCCAAGAAATTATGGTACTTTTAGAGATTCATGCAAGTGAATATTCCGACTCGGGTCAGACCAGCGCTGAAAATCCATAAATTATGGTATTCTTCAAGATATCTGTTTTCTCAGTGCACTCTCTAAATCTAAAAGGGTCAAAAATCACGTGTTTCACTCCACTAAGTCTCAGAAGTGAGCCAGTTCACTTCGAGTGGGATTTTCACTCGTTTCGAGTGAACCCTCACTCTTTTAGAGTGAAAAATTGACTCTAGAATCTGAGTGGCTGTGATTTTCTAACCTCAAACCTTGGAATATTACTCTCAAAGAGTGGAAATTCCACTCAAAAATTTCGACAGGCTCATTTTCGACTGGCTGAGGAGTGAAATCTGACTCTAAAAATGTTAGAGAGCAAGTTTGAAGGAAATCTGTAGAATTTTTTTATTTTTGTCAGCCTTATTCGGTCTACCATTTTGGATTTTAGAATTTTGAAAACGGATTCGTAATCAGGGACCCCGGAATCCTCTAGATATCGAGTGAGAAGGCAATGTGTTGAATTTTGGGGTTTTCATGTGCCTAATTGTCCACATATTACAGCAGTTCTGAAACCGTTCTCAATGTATTCATTTTGAAGTCTCATAGGTTCAAATGAATTGATCACGAATGCTTTCCAAACTAATATGGTATGTGGATGGATCCGTCAATTTGAATGTCAAAACTTTTACAACAGATTTGTAATGAGCAACTTCAAAGACAACTGGATACCAAGGTAAAAAGAAATCCGAAGAATTTTCAAATTTTTGTCCACCATGTTAGATTCTCCATTTTCAATTTTGGGATTTCCCACAACGGATTCGTATGCAGTGGCTCCGGAAACCCCGAGTACTGGATTTTAAGCACCCTAGTAGAAATTTCGGACGGGAAAATACCAGGGCCTGACGAGACATGCCTGATTTCCTATCAGATTCTCATCAGGTTTCGTTTCGGTTTTCCCTTGTAAAGGGCTCATGAGATCTTCCTTATTTACGGTTTCCGGATTCTAACCTAATCAGGACCTCATTGAAAATAGGAAATGCCTAATCAAATTCTTACTAGGGCAATTGTGAAAACTCTTCATAATTTCTTCCAACCTTTTGGTATTTGGTCCCACTGTGTGCCGTTTTGTAGGGGAAAATCGCGACCCTTCGTACGCGGGGCACATTCATACAGTAGTTATCAAATGCGAATGAAAAGTTGTGCTAACATGAGTGTTCGTACACAGGTAAGTTGAGTAGTCACCATGACGTCTATGCAGTTTTAGGTCATTCGTAGCAGTGAGAGTGAAGTTATAGGTAGCATTGCATTCTTGCATTTCGTAAGTAATTTCTTCATGGATGCTGCCCGCTATGTTTACTCTCGTTATGTTATGTTTTTCTAATCTATATGTTCTCAGTAACGAAGATACATTCCTGAAACATGATTTTAATAATCAATTTTTTTTGGTTTGCATATCAATATAGTGGGAAAGTCATGTTTTATTGTTGTTTCGTTAATGGGGCACATTCAGACCCGTACGGAAGTACCCCTGCAGACACAATAGGTGAACGGTAAATTGCTAACGGTTGATTTTGTGTCTCATTGATGACAAACCAATGTTTCTATATTTTTATTCTGCTGTATTGACCATTTATTTATCAAAATTTTTTTAACAGGAGCATGGAACGCAATTAAACAACAAAGAACACGTAACAAAGTTGTGGATATTCAATAATTGTAGTATTACATTGCATTAATTCATATAAATGTCAGTTTTATTGTCAAAAGAAAAGTTTTCATGATTGATTTGTAGTTTGAATTCATTGTACAAATATTATTCCATAGTATGTGAAAGTACCCCATAAGTGGGGAACATTCATACGAATTTCGAATTGACTTCAGGTTGTTATTAATTAATAAATATGAGATGTAATGAAATGGTAATTTTTTCGCATTGAACCTAGATACATGTACTATTGATAAATACAATCACTTGAATTTTCGATCAAATAGTTGATTCAAAAACATGAAAAATGTAAAAACCGTACGAAGGGTCCCTACTTTAATTCATGAAACAGTCTGAAATTTTGAGGGAATAATCTTTGATACTTAATCAATTGAAAAATTTTTTTCTCAGTCGGTGAGGACTTCGTAAACATTCGATCTTCTCTTATTGGATTTTGCAAGCGCTTTTCCTGCACTCTCACTTGTAAGCTCTATTTTCATCAGGGTTTGAGCCAACTCTTTGCCATGAACTCTATATATGAAGCGTTCAAGTGCAAGAGAAACCATATAATTTAACTCCCACAGCAAAATAGTAAAATTGGTTGTTATAACTGGTTCGATGATATTTTCAATCTTACAAGCTATATTACTCGTGTAGAAGAACGTACTGTAATTCAGAAAAATGTCCTCTCTTCGTACATTTATAAGTACAAAACTTCCTGATGAAAGTCATGTATTTTTCCTTCCACCCGGACTTTATTAAATTCGAGTCTAGCGAACTCAATATCAGATGATTTTATCGTAATATAAAATCAATCAACGAAAGATGAGTAAAACGAACTCACTTAGCATGTAAATTCAAGAGCAAAGACAAGGAAAGACCAATACTTCTCATTTCAAATTTTCTTCTGATTTTCTCATCTTCAGAATGCTTATTACCGTGGAAAATGAGGTCGCGAAAGAAGTTTTTAAAGACCAAAGAGTTTCGCTCCTACCACTACCACTACCGCTAGCACCAAGTCCATGGACCCTCGGGTCGTTATAACGCGCGTGCGCGATAAACGTAAGGCATCTTCATAAAGAACAAGGAAAAAAGGACCAGCCGTGGCTGAACTCTATTAGCATAAATCGAGCCCAGCAGTGCGCGACTATAACACCTGACTTTTACAACTATTTTTATCGCAACGTACTTTATGTAAACGTCGTTGGCTATCCCGGTCTTTTCTACCACTATCTTCGCCTTATTCTCACTCATAACTTGGATTATGTGCAACCGAGTTTAAGCCGTGTCTTTCTCGCAGCACTTATTATAAACGCGTTTTATACGCAAGAGTACGCGATGGTATACGAATAAATGCTAACGGTAGAATTTTTCCATATTTGAAATTGAGTTGCATGCCGGGGGTTGCTATCTCCCTATTGTTTCGGAAAATGTATCCCAGGCTTCAACCCAAATGACACGAAAATTACCATTTTTCAAGCAACTAAATGCTACGTTATATCATTCCGGGTGATATAATTCAATACCAGGATGAAATCATCACCATAAACGAGATATATGCTGCTGACTTGGATGGAAGGATGATAACATCCTCGTGATGTGATGATATCGAAGAAGTAGGATATAGAAATAACAATTCGATAGAACTACCATGAATACGAATGAATGATGGTTATTGTGAGTGCGGATATAAACTTCCGAGTTCTCAACGTGAAGAATGAGTGAACAACAATGAGATTTCCTTCTAGATTCGTATTCGAATAGTATTTTATTCGAGTATAAATTGCCATTGAATCATATTTCAAAAACTATCTTCAGCATGCAGAACGCGAATGTCACAATAACCTGAAGGGAACGTCATCTTATTGATGTCCGATATACCTATATCTCTTCGGCAAATTCACCCCCTTTTTATGCGCCAAACTCGAATGAAACTTCCTCGTCATTTTCTCAAGAATCACTTTTTTTTTCACTCTTCCTCCTTTTTCTTCTTCATTTTTCTCATTTGATAACGTGGAACTACTCAACTCGATCCATCGAACATAGTTTACATCATTTCAAATTATTGGTCCAGCGGAGAATTTGTTCCTTTGTAACAACTTGACTCCTCAATTATCGTCAAATTCGATGCTTTCTCGACATATAATGACGAGATATTGAAAGAATCTATCCATACTTCTGTTCTCCTAACCGAATGAATTTAAAAGAGAAAGAAGCCATGTGGCAGTATTCGACGCATACGTTTCTTTTCTACAGGAATGAAATGATATCCTTGATCAGACGATCTTTGATATCTGCTTTGAAAGCAGACGTATCATCCCAGAAATATCATGTTCTCAGGTAAAGGTAAAACAAATCAATCACATATCACAAGATATCCCTGCTTTTTTTCCAGGAATTATTTTATCTAGAGATATTTTTCAACTATAAAAAGACCATACTACTTGGTACAAAAAATGAGGTGACATAGCATTAATTTTGAAAAATCTTTATTTATTCTCCCAAATTAAGTTCATCGCCTTCAAGAGAACGCCCCCTCGGATACAATGCACCAATGCCAACGCATTTTCCAATCTTCGAAACAGTTGTTAAAGTCAGTTTCCGGGATGACGTTCAGTTCTTCCTCCGATTCGGCTTGGATCTCCTCTATTGACTCAAAGCGGTGTCCCCGCACTGAAAGTATTAGTTGCCATTATCTGAAAAAATTAGTAAGATAACGTCTCAACTATTTTTTTTCAGTATCACTCACTAATTTTTATGGTACAATGTGACCGAAGGTTGGGATCGAAATTGGTTGATTTTTAGTAAACACGACTATTTTTCACAACTACTTTTCAATAGTGAGCTACATTATAATAGGATAATTTATAAATTCCGGTTAAAATGATTTGTGAATGTGTACAAAATAATAACCTAGATAACAATCTACGAAAATCAGATGACAAAGGTTAAAAGAAAGACACTAGGGTTCATTTTCGTCTTGTTCTTGAACATGTTATCCACTTTTATCGCAATGTCGACCAGGGAAACTATATCGTTTGATTCCAATTTATAACCTATATCAATACTTGTTACTACGTTTGTAAATATAAGAGTGAATGCCTTGTGAAGATACCACTCCCATTGTAGAGAAAATTACGCATTCAAAATCAATTCAGCCTTTAGACCCTCGACAATCTAAATTGCACAATTTAAAGTACTTTGACTCACGCGTCCTATACGTTTGAAAGGAAGGAGAGTGTCCAAAGACAATTGAATACGAAAACAAGCTTGATTATATTGACTATAATTTCATAGTTGAATCATTCGAATTTTTAGGAGCTGTTATTGAAAGTATTTAGTTGAGACGTTTTAGTTACAGTCACTATAAGAATTCCTCTCAGTGCGGAGCGGTCTTTTGAGTTTGTTGAATAGCCAGAAGTCGCACGGTGCCAAATCGGGTGAATACGATGCAGGTTATGGAACGATATGGGTCGAGTTTTTTGCAAAATCGTCACGAAGAATCAATGCAGGGTGAGCCGGTGCATTGTTGTGGTGCAAAAACCAAGAGTTGTCTCGCCACGATTCCGTTCTCTTTAGGCGAATAGCTTCACGTAAACAACGCATAACGCTCAAATAATATTCTTTGTTGACGGTTTGACCCGGCGGAAGGAATTCAAAATGCACAACACCACGATAATCGAACAATAATAATCAGTGTTTTCTTTGTTTTGCTTCACTTTTAGCGCGATATTCACTAAATCGATCTGTTGTTTCCGGGTCGTAAGCATAAATCCACGTCTAATCTTGTCCTGATAGTGAGAAAGCGTTGTTTTACACACTTTTGCCCAGAAAATTCAGTGTTTTCGGTACCAATCGAGATTTGACGCGTCCGAGGCCCAAACAACCTTCCAAATGATATTGACTGATCCTTTTGAAATGCCAACACCATCAGCAAGATTTCTAATTGTCGATCGACGATTTACAAGCACCAAATCTTGGATTTTTTGGACATGAACTTCGTCAGTTGAAGTTGATGGTCGACCGGGACGCTTTCTCGACCTTCTTGGAACTCTTTATATCACTTGTAAACATCTTTTTTCGACATAGCCTCATCACCGAAGACTTTCTGCACCATCCTCGACGAATCAGCAGCAGAAAATTCATTCTACAAACAAAATTTAATACAAATTCTTCGCTCAACGAATGTAGACATTATAAAAATCGAAAAATTCACTTCCAGCAGCTTACAAAACGAAGCGTATCTCAAACACCAATGAATATTTTGATGTGACCCTCGGCACGGCTATCAAAGACAGTCTTACCAACCTAATAGTAAGAGCACTTCCCCAAATACATTTGCGCACAGGATTTGAATTCAAATGTCACCTTACTTTTTGGATACACTAGTATAATCGATTCTGAACCCAAATTTATTCAACGAGAATCTATCACGCTGTATATATTCACAACTCAAGAAGTTAAATTTTCACTTGAACTCTATACATTGAGAATTCCACCAGTATTGAAATGAGGAGTAATATAAATTTCCTGCTTCAGTTCTATAACAAAACCAATTATAATATCTCTTTGTTTACATCGCGATTCTCTTTAAGAATTCTGAGAAATTCTGTAAACGTTAGTTTAATGGATAGGGAATCGAAAGTTGATTAACCCACTCGACTTTTCAACTTTCATCTGCATTCCAGTACTAGAACTGTAAGAAAAATTGAAAATTCGTTTTCCTGGCGAATGCTGTAAAACATTCAATTAAATTCTTTCCAGGAAAAACTAATTGTTCCAATTTGGAGGGTATTTGCGAACAAAAGAGTGATTCAACCTTCTTCATTGAGAAAAGTAGATGAATAACTTTCTTCTATATTATAACTTTGTTTCAAACTTGGAAGATGTAGTTCCTCTGCGTAGCTATCCCCGTGTTCTTATTCTCAAGTCGGATGTATAACAATTCACCTGATATCAGAAATCATTACGACAATCTTGAATTAATTATACTATTCGAAGATAAGTGAATATATATATCATCAAGTGTTCTGACTATTCGTAGTGTTCGGTTAATGCAGGGCTTGCGGTGCCCTTCTGTAATATCGGCCGTGTGGTTCATTACACGCAAGGATGTAGGATATTAGAATAGCCGACATAGCGGACAAGGTTTATCCGTGAGGTGGTAACCTCTATAGGGTTCTATGTATGCAGCGTACTGGCATACCATTGATGCCCGAAATCTCCTGATCAAGGGATGACCAATGCTCTCACCTCTCTCTTGTATGTTGTATAATCTACAATGGGACCCAGACAGCTGGATGCCCTCACACCTGATACAATCAAGCGATCGTTAAGATAAGCTACAAGCGATTATCAACAGAAACTCACGATTTAGTAAATTACGTGTGACGATGATTAGATACACAGATAATAAAACAGTTATCACTTTGATAATTAGCGTCATATAACTATTCTTCTTGTCACTTTTCTCTCATTCCCCTTTTCCTCCTTTCTACCGTGATTCCACGCGGCGGTTCATTGGATTATCCAGGGATTCGTGCAACGATCTGTGAATTCTCGCACTCTCGATAATCCGAAATATTTTTAGTATATCGATATGGATTCCCTATCTCAGAATGCAACCAAACCCATTCCACATTGATGACGATGTTTGCGCTTCTCCGCTCGCCTCACATTTGTGGCCAAAATTTATACCTTTCAAACAAATTCACAAATATGGCATAAATTCTCAATTGACGCTTCATTTCTTTTTCCTTCACAAATCCTTCCCCGTCAATCGATTCCTTTGTGTAGCCGACTGCAAACGAAGAAGAATATATATATATATATATATATATATATCATTACTCATAAAATTTAAACGATTGAAAGTTTCTGCATAAAACTTTTTACAAACTGTTATAAGATCCTTAAATCCTCTTATCCTGACCTAGGCTTGCGAGAGGTATTCCACTCAGACTCAAAGTGTACAAGAAATCATTCATTGAAGTTTCAGTAAAATACCGTATAATGAACCAAGTTGAGATAGGAACCTCATGCCGTTTCCAAAAGTCAAAAGAAATACTCACTTTGAGGAATTATGTAAAAATCAATTGAAAGTATCATTAGGGAACTAGTTATAAATATCAACGAACGCAGTTTATTCCCTCTGGAAGATTTCGAATGGAAAGTTTGCGAAATCAATCCGTTTTATAGCGTAACTCCTGGCTCGAATCTTACACAAGAGAAACAAAATTGTCTTCTCATTCAGACAACCTTGGTTCATTGGTAAACAAAAAAAAAGAATTCTACATTATAACTAACAAAAAAAAATCTCGATACATCGAATGAACGTGAATGACATGTAACGAAACACTAGTAATCAAACTCCCCGAATTACATTCGTGTCCAATGAAACTATACCAATAACGGAAGCCTTAGATTCAATACCTCTTTCGTGGATATTGATCAAATAATCCCATTTTTTTGATTGGAAATGAAATCTAGTAGAATTAATTTGATGGATTTCGTGAAAGAACATGCTCCTTTCTCGTAAATGAAAATCGATGAATCCTAATCTGAAACATTATTCCTATAAAAAAAAAGAGAGAGAGAAGAAAAAGTTCATTGTTAATCATACGACTCTTGGCGGATATATCACTTTTCACTCCGTCTATCGGAAAATATTAAAAAAGAAGGGTGAAAAAGGAACAAGAACAACGACGGCAGAAGTGAACTCAACAATACCCAAGAGAATCACTTCTGATTCTCGAATATGCCAGTCGCATTAAAAATATTCTGATATTATGCAAATGTGATTAACCGTACAGTGTAACGTTGTATAGTTCTCCTCGTTCCCAAAGGCCTCTTTCAGGAATATTTTCAAACAAAATATTGTTTGAGCGTGCTCCATACCACCACGCACAGCTTTCGTCAACAAGGGAGAACCATCGAATGGTGCATAATTTTTAATCACGTACGAACGTACACCCACGTATACGTTGTTATCAAATTATAAATTGATTGGGGTCATAATTTCCATCCAGCTGGTTCGTTCGATTGATTCAAAACGAAATAGGTCAGCTTTCGGAGGTGAAAGTTGTCAACGAACTCCACGGTGAATTTATCATAAAACACAATCCTCGTTCGAGGAAACTTTTCTTGTGGGAAAAGTCGGATTCTTTCAACCGTACAATGGAACTCGAATCGAAGTGGAATCGTCAATCGATCTTCATATCCTGCCAGACTTATGATGTGGTCGTCAAGCTCGTGAAAAGGACAGGAATCTTTAATACCGGAAGCATTCAATATCAAGAATCCTTTGCATTCGTGAATTATCGCATTTTAGGTAAAATTCCATCTTTCTACGCCATCCTTTTGGGAAGGAAATCTCATTCGGATGCAAGAAACGGTAATGCCGATGCCATGATATTCCGGTTTCGTGAAAAACAATAGCCGAAGATTATTATTACACGGAAAAAAATGCCCAGGTAAGAATTACATAGAAAAGTGAGATAACGATTACAGCGTGGATCTCATGTAAATTTACTACACAGTCCTGTTGGGTTTGCATTGTTATCATAGTTACTTCACAGCAACACTACTCCCATTTACAACGATAACAATGTAAATATAATATCGGTTCCAATGTAAATTTTACTGTGAGCAGTTATGTTTAATTAACCTCAACCAATGTAGAACTCACATGAGACTTTTTTCCGTGTATTATGCAGATAAAAATTGTGGAAATGATTTTTCATTTTTTGTGAAAATGAATTTGCCATTTGGGATAAACTCATCAAAATATTGATCAACGTCAAACAGTTGAAAGAAATACCATCGTGAACGTACGCTCGATGGTTGTGATTATCGAGTGTCTGCTTGCTTCGGCGAGTTAATGGGGTCTGCAAAGGCCCGACCGGATCCTCTCTCACACCTTCGATATCACGTACGAGAGCTGGTCATCGAGATTTTCCGTGACCAACATTACGAGAAGCAATTCCCGAGGGCACGTACGAAATTATCGGGCCGCTAAAGCGCCACGGTAGTGCCAATTTATAAGCTTGACGTCGTTCTGGCAATATGTGTCGGACCTTCCCTCGACAAGACAAGTGGTAAGATTTAGTTCACCTCGTTCAACGTTTTAAGAGAGATTAGATAGTAAACTATTAACGCTCGGTGGAATACTGCATCCTCTGCTGTATTGGTAATGATAATTATTCTTGTAATAAGATACGAAACTTTTGATTTTCGACTTGAAACATAGAATTTTCTTCTCGCTTCGGATAACAAGTTGTCGCCTATCCTGCGACCCGCGTCGTGGATTAAAGGAAAAAGATGGAGAGGAGAAGGTATAAGGGAGCAAAGGAGGATACAGTTCGGAAGAGAAATAGTGAAGTAAAAGTACGGAATTGTTTGTCGATAGTTTTCCAACAAAGTGGATTTTCCGGTGTCCTCGTGGAATTTATTATCGACAAATCCAACGTCTTCTCTTCTCTACGTGTTCCTATTTCGTATTTTTTTTGTCTCAACGACATTACCGCTCAAGAGTCTCGCGGCGTACCGCATTTGAGTTTTCTCACGGGCCAAGACGGTCGGTTATCTTTTAACTTTTATACAGCGACAAACTTCATCATACCGTGCGACTTTGCCCTCAATCTTCAACGCGAATTTTTCGAGAATTTTCATACAATGATTGCGTTCGCCGTGGAAACATGTACGACAGAAAAGAAAATATACATGAATGAAATATATATCTTCGTTGTTATGAGGGGAGAAAAATTAGTCAATAATGAATATTTCGTAAAAGCGTCGTATATAACATTCTTTTCTGAATATTCAATTATTATTCAGAAATTCTCATAGAAAGAAGGGATACAACACACACAATGGTGTGTTATATTCTCAAGGACATTCTTGAACTCATTTCGCATCTAGCGTTTCATGCATTGTGCATAATGGAAGCTATAATGCAAACCGTCTACAGATACAGTCGCGTCCCATCGTATGTATATCATCGGTTGATGTTCTTAAGAATGAGTTGAATCATGAGATCAAACGAAAACATAGTCATCCTAGTTGGTGACAAAGGTACCACGAGAAGAATCCAAGTACCCAGTTACCACATACTCTTTTTACTTGGATCCCAGTACACACCGGGTCTCTACAAATCTACATACGTATGTTTTATTACCATCCCCAAAGGAATCCAGTCGTTTCTTTACGAGTACCATCTACTTACTTTGCGTCTCACATGCATGCATACCAATACATATACAATCTCTCTCTTTTCCCTATCTTTTCATACGTCGTATTCATTTTCTGCTCTAGAGATTTCTGTTCCTTTCACCTATTTCTATTTACTCCACCTCTTATTCTTTCTCGATATTCCTTATACCGTGTGTTTTGTACCCCTCACTCCAATCTCCCTCGCGTTATTCGTAACGAGAATATCGAACGCGTAATGCAAGTCCCTCGTTCCTTTGGGAATCGGACACCCCCTCCTCGTTTGTCAATGTTTTCTTGCGCTCTCTTCTTACCATGAGATCTTCAAAACATGTGCTTGAAATTAAAATACATATTCACGGCACGTTCGATGCTAGAGTAAAGAAAGTTGAATTCCGAGAGGAGATAGAAGGGATGGAAGGAAGGATAACCTAATAGAGAGGAAAAATAGAATCACGTTGTGCAGAGAGCTGCCTTGTAGCTGTCTTATACGACCTTTGTTTATTTTCATTCGAATTCTTTGAATTCCCAATAACGTACGATATGGGCCGATGAGACCTTTTTATGGAAGAATTCTTAACAATTTGTGTATCTCGATTATCTCGTGAGAATAAATTCATCAAATTAATTTGAATATACTACTCGTTGGAGATCAAATTTCAATCCTCTCATTTCGTAATGGAGAAAAATATCTGGCTTCCGCAAGCTTGGAATCGTTACAAAGTCGTGTATGAATGTGAGGGATCCAACGGATTCGCATGAATGTATATTCGAGAGATAATCAGAATCCATTCATCTATCTGTACCACGTTCGGCACATCACAAACGTACATAGGAATTTAATACCTACAACATCTCTATACGCAATTGATTCTGCATGATCGAATCTTAACGATTACTCGGTATTAGAAAGAAGAGAGATCAAAAATCATCCTCTGATTCTACAGACTTGGGATAATGCAGTCCTCTCTCAATCATTTTTTCGTACGAAACTTGCGTCATAAAAAAACTCGTCTCATTATTCGAACTTTGAAATACGAAGTGATGATTCAAATCTATTGAAATACGCGACTTCTGAGCTGGTTTATGAGAATAGAGAATACTTATCTATCCGATCATGAGAATGAAATTGAAAATATTATCATCATTCACTTGTTCTCATCTTGTAAATTTTTACCTAATATTTAATATTTATTTTGTGATAATTTATCGATGAGTATCGTTATGAATTAACTGAGAGAAGAGCGATTTGGAAGTTCGGTAAATGGTGATATATTTGTTCGATAAATCTGAATAGTACTGGACTCTCAACGATGTTTCATAAAATTTCAAGAAAAATTACTGAAAGTCTGCTTTACATCACTCAGTGTTCTTCAATCGTTATTATATAATACAATATTCATGACCAAATTCGCTGTGTATCATTTAAGTACTAAACGTTCAAGAATTGAGTGACACGCAGCGAATTTGGTCATGAATATTGTATTATATAATAACAATTGTAGAACACTGAGTAATATAAGGCAAAATTTCAGTAATGTTTGTCGAAATTTTATGAAACATCGCTGAAAGTTCAGTAATATTCAGATTTATCGATCAAATATAATACTATTCACTGAACCTCCAAATTGCTCTTCTCTCAGTGTTGCTGAATGGTAATTCAGGGTGACGACTGACCGGAAATTCCAACCGAATTGATCAATGATGTATCTCTGTTGAACAGAATAACCAATCGAAAAGAGAGAAATTCCCGGTGGTCGCGACGCTATAAATCATGAACTCAATTCTTTGTGATTTTTGGATGACGTATATCATGTACACTTGGAAAAATAATTGTGGAATTTCTCACCATAATTTGGTAGACTTTTTCTCCAATTGTAGGGGGTTCAATACCCAAAGAACAGAATAATTCCTTCAAGTGGGGGGAAAATCCCTTATTTTTTATGGACCCAGCCAGCAAAGTGCTACCAAATCCACGTTTTCGCTACCAGCAGTGCTAGTGGTAGCAACGTAGTAGCTTTTCCATTACCGTGAGACTGCATGCTACAATAACATCTACATGATTCAATTTATAACGTAGCACTACCTCAGCGCCACCAGTATTATCAGGAAGCGCTACCAAGTAGTGCTCCTAGTAGGAATACTACCAAGTCGCTCCTATTCCCACACATAAATGAAGCCATATATGTACAGAAGATTTTTAACTGTATAAGTGAATGGTAGCACCACTTCCAGGAGCGCTGCCTTGATTTTGTTGGCTGGGGAAAAATAATTCCATCAAAGTGTGGAGACAAGTTCCCAATATTCTTTACAGTTTATACAATATAGCATTGGAAAAATCGTATGCTAGAATTAAAAATATTCCTGTCAGTTTCAGAGAATTGATGTGAGAGTTCCTCTGAACCCCATGTGGAAATCCCCACTAATATTGGAAAGAAAATCTACTAGGTCCATATCATACACGCAGAAAAATATATTTGAAAAATTCCCATAATTTATTGAGGATCAGCGCCAGTCTGTGATGAATGAAATTATTTACCTGAATGTAGCTTCAAAAGTACCATAATTTCTTGTAGAAATACGTCTCATTATGGGACTTTTTAAAAGTGGATTCAAGTGGAAACTCTATTTGTCAACAACTGGTGCTGATCCTCAATAAATTATGGGACTTTTCAACACATCTGTTTTCTACGTGTAACTGAATTCCTCATTCTTAGAATATGGTTTCTTGGGTGAGTAGTCAAAAACGGGAATTCGTTCCCGTGATCCCTTTCCGAGGACTCCGCCGTTTCAACAAAAGTTGTTATGCAATCGTTCCTTTTATATTGTTTTTCGGATTTTCGCGAAGTTGCTGGGAATTTGCTACATATACAACGGAGAGTTTCATGAAACAACAACTGCGGCTGAAATCCTAGATTTACAGCATATTGTTGCGCATTTGGCAACGTCACGTCCCTGCGAATTGCTTCAAACTGTTGTTGAGTGTTTTCAACAATTTGCCGCATATTTGTTGACCACTTTGCTGATAGAGCATGAAAAGTTTCCAATTATTATTGAAATCAGATAGCCAAAGTGTCAGTAGAATCACATCAAGATTTATGCCTTACTAGCTTTATAGTTCTCAAGAATAGCGATTTTTCCTTAACACAATCCTCATAGAAATGATCTGATGAGTTTTGTAACGCTTAACTAGCCAGAAACAGGACGCTTACAAGTGCCTCGTAAGATTCTGGTAAGGTACTCACAAGTGTTCAATTTCTGGCAAGCTGAGCATTACGGAATTCGTCAATTACTAGAGCATTCCCAAACAGACACCAAGATATCTTTCAGAATTCTGAAAGATATCTTCCAAAAATACAAGAAGTCTTGAAGAATTTTCTAAAAGATATCTTATCGTATTCGGAAACATATTGTATGCGACATGAATAGATATCTACAAGATTGCTCGGTGATTCCTCAAAGATATCTTTGAGAAAGAATCAAGAGTTCTTCAAGATTTCTTAAAGTTATGTTGAGGGTTTCCAAGAGATTTTCAAAATATGTTTTCAAGACATATTCAAGATTCCTTAAAAATGTCTTAGAAACATCTTGAAAGAGTTCACAAGAGTTCACAGTAAGAAACTGTTGAAGTCTTCCCCTTTTTCTTCTCTTCTTTCTCTCATCGCCGTTCTCGCGCTCCCATGAATTTCATTGCATCTCGATCCTTGGGGTTACGGGATTCGAACCCGGGATTTCACGAAGTACCTACGCTTCAGTGATCTGAGCTATACCGACGATTTGATTTTCATGCGTATGATTGTCAATATGAGATGGTGACATATATTGTGAGCTTCAAAGTAACAGTAATTCTTCAGAAAAAACTGTTTTTACATTAGAAAATATCAGATGAGTCAAGTGTGCTGGCAAACAGAAAAGTTGAATAAATTTGATGAAACATATTTAAAAATGACTTCCGTGTTCCAATGATCGTTATAATACCTTGTGAATACCATAGACTCCTTCTGATATATCGCGTTATCGGTATTAATTTATTGATAAGTACAAATGAGGATTTTAGAAATTTACTTGCAGGCATAAAATTCAGCGGAAGAAGGTTGGTCATTTGCAAAATATTGCGACTAAGTTTCACAAAGTTATAAAATTGTACTTTTTGCAGATTTCGAAATCCTTTGGTGTTCATATACATTATCCGAGCTTTTAATTTATAAATTAATTCCTTCCATCCATAATGCGATTGTGATAATAGGCACATTCAAAGTGTCATTCATATAATTATGTACTCATAACCTGAAATCTGCTGACAATCTACTTTCTTCAGCATATGTTATTAGAGTCTCCCAAGAAGATATCTTCCAAACACTTCTAAAAGATATCTTCAAGGTCCCGTGTGGAAATTTCTCCGGGCGTCTTGTATTGAATATAGGCCCCGTATGAGCTTATATTGCACGGAAAAAAAATAAATAGTTGCAGCAACTACTTAAATAGTCGATTTTCAACCATCTACTCAATGAGTTGCTGCAGCTACTTAGTACACTGAAAAAAGTTTGGTGCTTAACCTGTCATTTCAATGAGGCGCAGCGATCGTACGTACGATTCGGTCCGGCTCCTGCGCCAAATCTGGCTCAGATGTTGAACGTAATTGAAATTCTACGTACTTACGTGCAACTCCTGCGCCGGATTTGGTGGACGAGCCGCACCAAATCGTACGTACGAACGCTGCGCGTCATTGAAATGACAGATTGAGCACCAAACTTTTTTCAGTGTAGTCAGGACAAGTAACTTGATAATTTCACTAACTAACGTAAATACCTGAGGTATTTTGAATTGGTTGAGACAGCGAACGTGTTACTTGTCCTGACTACTAAGTAGCTGCAGCAACTGCTTAAGTAGATGGTCAAAAATCGACTATTTCAGTAGTTGCTGCAACTATTCTTTTTTTTTCGTGTGAGTATCCAAACTTAGGATGTCCTAACCTTAGCCACTAAGGGGCCTAGTCAGGTTGCTGATATTCAGCCTGATTTCTTCAAGTCAGGGACACCCATATAAAACCCATATGGGGCCACCCTGCATTACCAACTCTTTTCCCGGTTTTAAAAATCTAGGTACACCAACTGCAGCCTTGATAGAGCCTTGCAAGGCTTCCCGTATTCTCCCGAAGATCTTAATTTGAGTATGACTGTATACAACCCATGTAGGGCCAAGCTGTATTTACAACGTTTTCCTGGTTTTGAAAATCTGAGTGCACACAACTACAGCCTGCATAGGGCCTTGCCCTTATATTAATTCTTTTTTTGAATACAAACTTACTTTCAAAAGCAAATTTACTGAAATTGTATTGGTAATTTCGACTTTTTGCGGCGTGAGCCCCCAAAAAAATATTTCATCCATGATTATTATGTTCACACTATCGGTGAACAATGTCAAAAAAATCGGAAAAAACGTCACTGTATGATTAATTCCAAGACTAAATGAGGCTGTTCTGTTTTTTGATACAGTCCGATAATGTATGAACAAAGTAATGTTGGGTGGAATATCCGAATAGAAATTGGAATCGGCTCATTCCAGGCCCTGTCTGGACTCAAGTCGAAGTGGTCTGGGTACAGATAGGATCTTGGATAGCCCAATTTTCAATCGAGGAAGTTTCCTCCTTGCAATATTCATTCAATTTGATGATATTCGTAACAATTCATTATCCCTTTGAAGGCTTCATCGCCTCCATTAGCTTCATCATGGATGTCCTACATAGGCCTGAGTTGGGAATACTATGCAGGCCCTGAAGATGAGTGCGTGACTGTCCCTATAAGGGTAACCAAAACACGGCCTGAAGCAAAACGAGGACGCCTAGTTTGGCCCAAACTGCCGCCAAGAATTAATTGCCACACGGGGTATCTTGCATGGTCGTTTTGGAAATGTCTTGAATCAAAAGACCTTCCAGAAATCTTTCAAAAGATGTCTTTCCAACACTTCTGAAAGACATCTTCAAGAACTCTTCAAGACCATTATTGAGGATCTCTTAAATGAGTATTCTTTTAGATATCTATAAGAATTGCGTGCCGTGTGGGATCATTTCTACTAGGGTTCATGGTTCCGCTCTCCTCATCCTACACTTTTAACCTTTAGCGGACGGGAATGGTCCTGATAAGAGGGACCACCCTGGGAAACAACCTATTTCATGTTTTTAGGGGCCATTTGATGTTCCGAATACGGAAAAAATGGTAAAAAAATTTTCGAAGCATCCCGTCTTCTACAGGTTAAACACTACCCATACAGCAAAAATTTGGCTTTGTCTAAAAGATTTCTTATGCAACAGTTTTCACTGTCTTCAAGATGTCTCAGTTTGAGAAATCTAAAAGAGACCTGAAAGAAATCTAAAGACATCTTTCAAATTTCTCAAACGAAGACGTCTTGAAGACAGTGAAAACAGTTGCATAAGAAATCCCTCAGACATCTAAAACAAATCTTTTATAGACGAAGCAAAATTCTTGCTTGTATGGGTACGAAATGAAGCGACGCTGCAACTGTTCTCAAGAAATCCAATCTGGATCATAGTGTTGAAATGACTGTATTTGGGTTGGGCTCTATTCCAAATAACTAATTTTTTCCCCCGTACACTGTAAAAACTATTTATGCATTTCCAAAGAGAAAAGTATGATAAAAAACCTATGGATTTGTAAATTTTCAGATTATTTGGGAATCTACAAATCTTCTGTGACTTTCCAAAAAATTTTCGTCAACGGACAAAAATTGTTCAAGATTTTACCAAGATTGTTTATGAATTTACTGCAAACTGTTAGGTAAAAAGCTGCCAAACTTTTGTAGAAGTTTTTCTTGCAGTGTAAAAAATGTTGAATATCCTTCATTTTTCATACTTGAGTGTTTTAGGACTGCAAAACTTCAACCTTTTCAGGAAAAATGAGAATTTTTTATGACTTCTGGGCTGACGAGGCAACTTTTCAGGGAATCCTTCAAAAAATGCCGCACAATTATCTCGTGTGATCACCACAGTCACCCTAGCGTTCATGATTATATCAAAATCTGAATTTTTCATCACTGGTGAACGACTTATATCACGGTATAGGGTCTATGTTAATTCTCATTATATCAGAGCATAAAAAATATGATGTATTTACTTTTGATTCTACCGAATCGGAATATGTCACTTGTCAATCCAAAAAGGATTCATCCAATGTATTCAAACATTCCGCAAAAGCATTTCCACTTCGTTTCGGTCCGCAAAGATTGAAAACAATAGAGGTCAAATCGTGATGAGAATGCACCTGAAATTGATCTCGCATAAAATTTATAATATCACAAGATACCGCCATGAAAGTTATAGATCCGCTGAAATCATAACCACGAATTCTCGGTACATACACACAGACGGAGAAGTACATTCATATTTGAGAATGGGCTTTTAGTCACGTTTCCACTGGTACCACGAATTGCGTCCCGTTATTTAAAGGTACAGTCTTTAGCACGCGCGCTTGTTTTGTTGCACCATCCAAACGGAGGGAATAAGAGGACAAAAAGGTGTAGAGAGAATAAATAGGGAGAGGGAAGCAGACGGTTTATTCAACCCATTAAAAGCGCCCAGGCATCGGCCAGACTAAATTTACCCACAACACGGTGAACATTTTCTCTAGCGACGCGTAGGAAAAGCCAATTCTCTCAACAAGATAAGACTGCAATATTGTACGTTCGACGAGGTTTCGAGAATATACCTCTCGGTTACCGCTATCTCGCGTTTTCGTATTATGATAAGAATTCATCCGCAAGCCTGCACACTCATACTTGTCCACGCAGGTGGATTGAATTTTGCTTAAATTTTCTATCTCTCAGGGAAACTCAGGTGACTTTGAGACTTTGTTAAGAGAGAGAAGGACACTCCTGCATTCGCATGGTGGTATAACGGCTTACATGTGCGTTTCGCAGGGACCGTATTTTAACGTGAAGTTACGAGCTTTAGTCTGTCCGCCCTCTCTCGCCCATTTCGTTGCTATATCTATAAACACAGACACGTACCTACACAAACGCATTCGCACGTAATATACATATACAGATCAATACCACCGACGGTTCGATGTTATTCCATTCATCTACTTTACATTCGATTCACTTCACGCACACTCCAGGCTGTTATTTAATTCACAATATTTGGTTAATAACAAATTTCTTTACTTTCCATAGCCATGTGTTGATAATTCTGCATAAATTCTATGCATACGAGACGCATGAGGGCATAATCTAAGGGATGAAGAACGAGGGAACAATGAAAATTTATTTGCAAAGACACAAAGGAAAACATTCTCATTCGAATATAATTTGTAATTCCACCACCCTGTCATTTCGACACTAATTACAGCATCAAGGATTTGCAAAGCGAGAAATCTCTATTTATTCATGAAAAATCATCTTTCCTTTTCTCATAATATAATAAATGAAACACTCTATATATTCCTTTGTAAAAGTTTCTCCATTCCATTAATTGCATGAGCAAAGAACATTATTACATTTGAAACAAAATTCTCTCAGCAGTTTTCAAAACATTCCTGAGTAGTTTCGTGTGACAGTTGTTGTATTGTTTTGCGTTGTCTTTGAACTACGAGAGAATCACGTTTTACCGACTTGCCTGGGTTTTTCCAACTCAAATATAATTATTTTTTCTCGGTAGCGGTATCCATCGAAATTAGTTCTTCTCAATTTCCAACACCTCTTCGTTATCCCTTTTTATTCCATCGTCGTGTAATCAAAATTCACACGGAATGCAAAATTTTATTAATTATTTCGTGGATTTGGTATCGACGCGACGACTGACCACAATATTTGTTTATTCATTTTGCGTGTAATGTTACTTTCGATTCTACGGCAACTCGGTATAATGGTTTTATTTTCACAAATGAAAGATCCGAAATCAACACAAGATCGTGAAGCAAATCCGCTTTCTATTACGTTTTCAAAATTGACCCGCGGTTGGGAGTTGCCTCTGGCGTGGCGCATATTCCTGCATCCGAATTGCATTTCCACGGAACAGTGAATTCCCGAGACGTGTTGAGAAAAGAAGTCCTTGCACGTGTACAAACATACATACAGAGAAAAAGCAGAAATAGGGAAGTAGAGAAAGAAGGGAAGAAGGTTTGCGGGATGAATTTCGCAACGAGTTTCCATTCTTATTTCTCTCAGGACTACGTCCAATAGTCGGAGTACCAAGGGTTTTCATGCTTACACAATGTATGTATGTGTATGTATATACATATATATTTGCTGAATGCCCAGTCGGCAATTTCGTTCCGTAAAAGTTCGCATCCTCGACGCGTAGGAAGCTAAAAAGTCTCCGTAAATGTCGCGCCATCGTCGTGGCCGTCACCAGATATAGAACCACCCTCCAACGCGATGTCCACGATATCAGCGACAAGTTTATTATATCTACGGGAGAATCTGTGGAACGCTTGCGAGAGTGCCTCGGTACATCCTACCACTATATTTCGTCTGTCTGAAACTTCTTTTTCCTCTTGTTCGTTGGGGTATAGTTGTAATACAGTTATCATCCTATTTCATTATGTTTTCCATTATGATACCTTGGATAAATGAAAGATTAATCATACGCGTCTCATTCTCTAATCAATATTCTCTGGATTTTATATATAAATTCTGTGGGATAACGAATTTTTTCACGAATGACGAAACAAATTATGTCGATTCGAATCTAAAATTCATATTGAAATTTTGGTATTTCTATTACCCGGTCGAACAATTTTCTTCCTAAAGATAGAAAGACCTTGGATATCTCGTTGAATACGCAAGCACGTTTTCAAATCATCGCATTGAATGCAAGGGAAGGTATTGTAAGGGCAATAACCTCCGTCAAAATTAAAAAACAAAACATTGTTCAGCGATTCGCAGACCTCCGCACACACGCGGAAGGATCAAATCAGGATCATCAAATTTTCATCGCGTGTACTCCACGAATTTCAGCCTTCGTTATTTGTTTCTGCTTCTCTCGAGGGAAGAGTGAAAGGAAAGTTGAATGGAGAGTTTGAAACGGGAATCGAGGATTCACTTTTCAAAGCTCAATATTGACTCCTAAAAAAAAAAGAGCCAACGTCAATGTATGTACACGAACGATACACAATTTTCCCATTCTGTTATTCTCCTCCGCAGCGCTTATTTTTCCCTCGCCCCCTAATTTCGGATCATGTTCCTCAAATTTCAGCTGTCTAGAACTGAATATTTTATTCCCAACAAGGGCCAAGTTCGTGAAGAAGCTGAAGGAGAAAAAAAGAAGAAGAAGAAGATTGGAATAGATACGATTCGCCAGAGATGAGAGAGGAATCTTTATCAATAAATATTTCATGTTATTACACACTAGGAGAAAAAAAGATTTCAACGAAAATCTCGTATATGGATCTACATCGAAGGAGGAAAAACAGAATGTTCATTTTTATTGACAGAATAATATATTTCCATTTGATGGCATTGTAGCGTGTCAAGGGATGTTCTACATTTGGAAAAAAAAACATTTCTTTCCAGCTAGTGAATACTGATTGGCATAACGTTGGGGTAATAGAATATTCCATTGAATACAAAAGAAGGGTCAAAGCCATGAGAAGGGACAATGTACGAGAATATACAATTCTGGAGTGAAATTTGGCAAACCGACATATATACCATATTTGTTTGCAAGATTCTCTTCTCAGAAAATTTCATTTTCGATTGAAATATTCATAAAAGAGCAAGTATGATCATTCGGTGTGTGATTTTTTTTTCACGCTACTTCATGTTATTTTGAAAAATACAAATTAATCCAGTGTTTTTCCTATCCACGATCTCGTATGTTTTCCCATGAAGAGCGTTTTTATTCGGCCACTTTCATATGTGAAATTTAGAATAGTGATTTCACGCGGATTGGATTTGATTGTGAAAACATGAAAAGCATCCAACGCAGTATCGAATGTTTTCGAAATTCTTCAAAAACACAAGCGAAATCTAAACGAATTAATATGATTCTTGATGTGAGCGTTGATCCACAATTCACCCCTCTACGCTTGTATATGATTCTAGATATATTTGCCCTCGTATCTAACATCTGGAATACACAAAAATCAAATAATATCTCATCTTTCGATCATTACCTTCGTTTCAATAACGAATATAATGGGTATGAATCAAAAGAACACACAAATACAACTCCTTCCATTGTTGAAAAATACAGGAACATCGGAGTGTATAAATTATATGTACTTTTGAGTAAATGTCACGAACAGATTCGATAGTACACCGATAATGGGACGTTGCCTGCAGTGAAATGGAAGAAACAACTCTAATGCAGTAATAATGATAGCGCGATTCCGAAGAACACGGCAAGTAGTAATATGACGTTATGTTCAGACCCGCTCGAACTATCGTGTCTTACAGCGAAAGAGTGATTTTACGAGAACACAAATGAAACGAATGAAATTTATCAATTCTGAAGAAGTATTTCATTAGTGGGTGGACGTGAAAGCGTATGTTGTGATTCTAATTCTCCTTCTCATAACTCGTAACATTCGACCGACTTTTTTACAACCATTTTTTTCCCTAGTGTTTAAAAATTATTATAATTGCAATTGAATGAAAAGTCGAAGAGCGAATCAAGTCAAAAAATGTAAATATATTGTTCCTTGATTTCGAATAACATCTTCTTGTACATTGAGATTGCCTTGGAGGAAAAGATTGGTAACTGTAGTTTATTTATATATGGTCTAATAAGACCAACCTCATATTTAATAAGTTTGATTGAATATTATCATCCCTAGTGAAAATAAATCATATAAGAACATTCGAAAATCATATGTGATTCATATAAAATTCATATATGGTCATATATGCATGGAAAAAAATACGCATGGCAGAATCAGCAGTATAAGAATTGTCAACATTTTATTGCTGGTTATACAAAAATTTGTTGTTTCGACAGCATCAGCACATTGCTCTGTTGACAAGAATTTCATTGCTGAAAATCACTGGTTCAAATCACAATAAATATTGTTGATTTGACAAAACAATATTAAGCAGCGGAACAATAATTATCACTCAATTAACAGAACAAATTGTCGTAAAAAAACTCCATTCATTGTCAAAACAGCTCAATATTTCGTACACATAAAACAGTTTCATTATTCCCGTGAGAAATCGATTCTAATGCATTACGAGAGATGGTTAAAATGATATCCGAATGATATACATTTTTCTACTGACCCTTTTTTGATTAAGTCTTTCTTGAATTCACAAACACAAAAATCATTTCCAATTCCTGATTGATGAACAAACTTTACAAGAGTTGAATGAACAAATTTAACAAGTTTTATTCATTTCTAAAAAAATTCCTGTGATTCAAATCCTAATTCATTCATTCATTCATCCAATGTGCACAATTTTATGTTTGTCTTGAATACATTTTCATCGTAAACCTTGAACAAAGTCGAGGATTACAATAAATGGCAATTTAAGTACTCAGTTGTCATCTTGGAGGCCTGCTGATGTAATAAAGGCTTTGTTTCCCACCCGGAGGACCCGGGTTCGAATTTCGCTAAGGCAAGTGTTCAACATTGGAACTTGAAATCTTCTTTTCTTCACAGATGTATCAAAACAAATCGTAATAGAATGTTTGTCGAGATAAATTCCAACTGAACATTTTCTTCTTCAGTCAAAAGTAATATTTTTTGAATATGTAAATACAAATTATTCACATAACTATGTCATATTGCAAAATTGAATATTTGAATTGTTGATAATTTTGACAATATGATATTGTTGCCAGTTCAGCAATAGTGACGGTCATATTTTTACGATATTTATTGTGGTTTGATACACTAACAATATTTTATTGTCACTCCAGCAATATTATTGTTAGTTTTTCTCTGTGTGGCCATATATAATCCGTACATAATCCATATTGAATCCATGTATGGGCCATATATGATAATTCATATGTAATCCATATATGACCCATGAATGCAAGATTTTTTCACATATGTGAAAAAATTCTGCCATGTATGAAATATTCTCCATACACAGATTATATATTAGGGTGGTTCTTATTTCACTCAAAACAATTTGTTTTAGTTTGTTTTCATTTTCTGTGGGTAACAAAAAGTTTTTTTTTTACGGGGCACCCTCTAATTTTGTTCTACATTATGAAGAAGTCCTACAATATTTTTCACATAATTTTCAATAGAAATTCAGGGGCCGCTACCGACGCACAGTGGGAAATTTTGGTGGATTCATGGACAAAAATCAACCTACAACTCAATTTTCATCCAATGCTGATGAATTTCATTTCAGGATACTCAAAAAGGGTTCCCCTTGAATGTATCACTGCGGCATTTCCGTAATATTGAACTGAATTAGAGGAGAATTCGAATCAAAATTGAAAAAGAAGATTTGGTGAACGAGTGAATCATTATTTGTCTAAAAAGAAACGTTTTTCCTGTATTTTCATGTGATGAAACATATTTCTTCACATGAAAATACTGATACTTGTGATTGTTGAGAAGCACAAAAATGCTGTAGAAATCTGATAGAAATTACATAAACCACCGAAAGATCAAGAATTTTTGTGAATGGAAATAACTTTCTCAAAATCAAATTTGGTTGTTGGATAGCAGAAAAGACTCAAGAGAACCGGGACAACTTTATTTAGCTCCTAACTATTGAAAATTCGAGAATTTTCATCACTAAAAAGCGATATTTTGCAGTATCGATGTTTTTTTATTGAAAATTTATCGAGTTTTTGTTAAATTGTATAAATATCGGATTGCTCCAAACAAAAATGCCGCAGTGATACGCTGAAGTGGAACTCTTTCTGAGTTCTTTAAAAGGAAATTTATCAGCATCGGATGAAAATTGGTTTGTAGGTTGATTTTTGTCAATAAATACACCAAAATTTCCCACTGTGCGACGTTTGAAATGGGGATCAAAAATGATAAACTATAATAGTAAACTTCGATAGTAAACAACTAAATCTTTTTTGAAAATCATGTGAAAAATATTGTAGGACTTTTTCATAATGTAGAACAAAATTGCAGGGTGCCCCATACAAAAAAGAACTCTTTTTTGACAACTGGAAATGAAAACAAACTGAAAGAAACTTTTTTGAGTCAAATAAGAACCATCCTATTATATATGGATCATGTATGGTCATAAATGGATTGTATATGGATTATGTATAATTCCACACGTTTTCATGTATGGACTATACATGGAATATATATGTATTATGTATGAATTATGTATAGGTCATAAATGTTTACTTTTTACCAGGGACTGTAACGTTATTCACTTTCGTTACTCATTCTATATGAAAAATATATAATAATATATATATTGGACACAAATTATATATTTATTAGGGGTCGGGTACCCGAGTCATCGGGTTTTTATCGGGTCGGGTTGGGTCGGGTACCCGTCGGGTCGGGTTTTTCAATTACCCGAGTTTTTCGGGTAATTCAAATATAGCAAACGTTTTCCTCAGCAGGAAATATTGTGACAGCAACTCGATCAAGATTGCTGACAAAACATGTAGAAGAGTTGTGCTTCCTCCATTCAAATTGAAAAATATGAAAAAAGAATTATATTTATAAGAAGAATATTCATTTTCATTGATGTTCAAGATTCTATATTGTGGTTACTAAATACGAAAATAGATAATATATTATTTATGAGATATAAATGTGATTATATTTTTTAATTGAATTAAAAAATAAATATAAACATTCCATGAAGCAATTTGGAGATTTCTTAATGCGCTGCATAATCAATTACATGGAGTAACAACCCTAATAGACTTGTAGTGAATATGGCATTCTTTATATTAGAATTGAATTCATATGAAATCCCCTTATTCCTACAACACAGGCCTACAAAATTGAACTTTTTGTTTGGTGCAACAACTGTATCATACTTTTCCGAAGTATTTTGGCGCGCTGAATCCGAATCTGGCTTCAAAATTGCATTATTACGTGTGGTTTTTGAGATATTTTAACGTCAAAGTGTAAAAAACACCGTTTTTCGACATATTTGACATCACGTGACGTCAGAATGTAATTTTTTCTCATGAAACTAGTAGATGCACCTCAAAATATAATCCATCCCCTTCCGAATGCCGTTGAGTTTGCTCGAATATCTTTTTTTTTACTGTGACACGACAATTTGAAATTTGTGTGTTCATGGATTTAGTGAATAGGTGAAATAACACAATTTTCAAACTGTCGTATCTCAGAGAAAAAAAAAGATATTCGAACAAACCTAATCGCATTTGGAAGAGAATGACTCATATTTTGAGATAATTTGAAGAATAATTTGATAAAATGTTCTTAAAGTGTGGAATAATTGAATAAAACGTTTCAAAATCGTGCATTTTCATTTTATTTTACACCTGCGATTTCTTGAAAACTATACGTAGCATTAAAAAAATGAGTATATTTCCAGAGTCAGGGTATCGAATATACTCAAAATCTGCTTTAGTTTTAGCGGCACCAAAATCATTGTAGACCTGTGAATCGCTCAAGACAATTTGTCCTTAAAATATCAACGGCAATGGCAACTTCGAATAGAAGTTGAAAATATTAAATTCAAGCGATTTTATTATATTCGGGTACCCGACTTGGAAAAGCCGATTTAATCGGGTACCCGACCCGACCCGACCCGATAAAAAGTGCTACCCGCACACCCCTAATATTTATTATATATATTTTATATATAATGAGTAACGGAAGTCAATAACGTCCCAGTCCCTGCTTTTTACTAGGGATGTACTTGCACATCACATGATATTTTTGAATGTTCGTAAAAAGTCCCTTGAAAATTGGGCAGTGATATCGCATGTTTGACTTTCACCAGGCTCCTCATACCAGGAGTGGGCTGACACCGTCGAGAAGACAGGAAATTCTTAGGGTGGATGAGACTATTATATAAACATGAAAATGACAGAGTACCAAGAATATTGAAGAGGCAGGCACACTGAACACGTCCCTGTCTGAAAAGTTCAATAGATTCCCATAAATTCCCATAGATGCTGTGACACTAGCCACTATTGGAACTGACAGGATGTTTTATTCCTATCAGTATTTATCAGGTTTTGCTGATCATGCCGATAGAAACACATAGAACATCGGACTCCCCATAGAATCTTATAGAAACCCTCAAGTCCTGTGACACTAGCCACTATTGACACTGATAGGAAATCATGGATTCCAATAGGATTCGGCCTATCGGTTTCTATTGGTCTTTTCGCACAGGGGGTATATGATTAACAAAATCATTCCAATTTTCGGCTTGCAATTTCAGCCGACAATAATTGACCAATGTATAATTTATATATGAATTATATTGAATTGAATATGAATTATATATAATTCCGAAAACGTTTCCATTCGGTGGGAAGATTTTCTGAATGTCACTATTACGTGGGTATCTCACGTTGAGATAATCTGATTAAGGTGAAGTTTTGTCACAGTCGTACAAAGTAGAAACGAGGAAGCAAGGTGTGTGGATTGAAATGTTCTCAGATAATGCACGTTAAGTATAATGTCATAAATAAATGTAATATATTTTTGTAGGAGTGATCTTTTTGAGCTTTTAATTAATTTTCACATTTTTTTAATAAACTAGAACATTCCAGGTATTTGTATTACGTGTATCTCCCGCATTATCTGGGCTTCTAATTATTCGAGATCAGCATTTCTCACACTATCTCGGATAAACGAGGTTCTATTGTATTATAAAATATTGAAAATCCATTGTTGCATTGAAAAGTCTCAAGCATCGACGAGCTAATGAGAGATATGAACTTTTTCTCTAACTTTTTATATTAAATACGTAATAATTGAAAGTCATGGGCGTGTAATGATATCGCAAATTTCTGGAATTAACTCGTTTGAAAGGGGATTATTATTCATCCTCAATGGCCGTATTTTATAGCACGTTTAGAATAGGATTAAGTTACATTTCGAAAAAGCAGCCTTCAATTTCAGCAAAATAACTTTTCTGGAATGTAACTTTGGAGGGGTTACTATTTTCCTAGGTTCAAAATTCCACCTCACCGAGAAAAATAATTGAAGAATAAATAAAAAATGAATTATGACTAGGGGTGCGCGAGTAGTGATTTTTTCGAGTCGAGTATCGATTTTTCGAGTATCTGGTAGATTTTCGAGTACTTGAACAGTATATAATATATATGAATATGAATATAATCTATGTGTGATGGTGGATGACGATCTCTTATATTCTCTAAGAATATTCTACCCTTTGCAAATGATGATTCATGATAATTCTAAGAAAATCAACAAATCGCTCGAAGATTTTCGAGTAGCTCGAAAATTTTGAGTAGTACAAAATAATCGACTCGACACGAGAATACTCGAAAATTTCGAGTACTCGCACACACCTGATTATGAATAATCTCAGAATTTTTTGAAATCTTGAGCGACCCCTCGATACTCGAAGATGAAAAATATTCGATTTTTTTTGCACCACCCCAATATGTGCTTATATTAATTGAGACATCAAAATCATCCGGGATGTTCATTCTTCATTCAAAATGGTTTCAATTAACAATTAAATTCAATTCTTCATCCATTTTTTTTTCAATTGAAATAACTTTATTTGTGTTCTTTGATTGACAAAACACTTTGAATTAAAAATTCAATTCAATTCTGAATTGAAAATCTCTGAGTTGAATACGAAATGCAATTGTTAATCGAAGGACTTTGAATCAAGGAGTAAATTCAATGCTTGATTGAAAATGCCTGAATTGAGAATTAAATCCAATTGTCAATTGAAAAAGTTTAGGTGGAGAATTTAATTGAATCGTCAATTGAGAATCTCTGAATTCAGAATCGAATTTGATTATTAATTGAGAAAACATTCAATTAAGAATCAAATTGAATTGTTATTTGAAAATCTCTGGATCAAGAATTAAATTTGATGGTTAATTGGAAGAAGAACATCCAATTGAGAATCAAATTCAATTGTTGATTGAAAAACTTTGAATTAAGGACTGAATTCATTAGTCAACCGAGAATCCATAAGTTTAGAATTGAATTTGATGGTTAATTCAGAAAAATTCGAAGCAAGAATGAAATTGATTTGTCAATTGAAAAACATCCAATTAAGAATCGAATTCAATTGTTGATAGAAAACCTTTGAATTGAGAATTTGTTTCAGTTGTTATCTGAAAATCCATGCATGATTCCAGCATTAAATCGATTTGTTAATTGAAAAACTCCGGATTGAGGACTGAATTTGATTGTTGATCGATAATCCCTGAGTTTAGAATTGAATTTAATTCTCCATTCAAAGTTTTTTTAATTGAAATAACTTTATTTGTGTTTTTTGATTGGAAAAAACTTTGAATTAAAAATTCAATTCAATTGTGAATTAAAAATCTCTGAGTTGAAAACGAAATGCAATTGTTGATCGAAGGACTTTGAATCAAAAGGAAATTCAATGCTTGATTGGAAATGCCTGAATTGAGAATTGAATCTAATCGTCAATTGAGAAGTTTGGGTGTGGAATTTAATTGAATCGTCAATTGAAAATCTCTGAATTCAGAATCAAATTTGATTATCAATTGAGAAAACATTCCATTAAGAATCAAATTGAATTGTCAATTGAAAATTCCTGAATTGAGAATCAAATTTGATTTGATTGATTTAAAGTCTTTCAATTGAATTCAATTGTTATTTGAAAATTTCTGGATCAAAAATTAAATTTGATTGTTAACCCTTAGCCTCCACACCTCATTCTGGCAACCACTACCTCCACACGAGTGCGAATTTGGCTTTCCAATTTTCATTCTGTTTAATTTAGTGAAAATAAATCAGGATGAAAGTGAAGAACACATGAATTTAGGGTGAAATTTTCCGAGAAATCCATTGATGGTGATAGATCAGAAAGAAGGTAATGTATTTTGTATCAAAATTCAATGTGAAAGTGATGTATTATGTGAAAAGTTACTGGTTATTGAATTTTTGGTGGTGCGAATTCGCACTCGTGTGGAGGCTGAGGGTTAATTGAAAAAACATTCAATTGAGAATCAAATTCAATTGTTAATTAAAAAACTCTGAGTTAAGGACTGAATTCAATAGTTAACCAAAAATCCATGAGTTTAGAATCAAATTCAATTGTTAATTGAGAAAAATTCGAAGCAAGAATGAAATTGATTTTTCAATTGAAAAACATTAAATTAAGAATCCAATTCAATTGGTGATAGAAAAACTTTGAATGAGGGATTTGTTTCAGTTGTTATCTGAAAATCTATGATTCCAGCATGAAATCGATCTACTAATTGAAAAACTCCGGATTAAGGACTGAATTTGATTGTTGATCGAAAATCCCTGAGTTTGGAATTGAATTTAATTCTCCATTCAAAGTTTTCTCAATTAACAATTCAATTCAATTCTTTATCCAAGGTTTTCTTGATTAACAATCGAATCCAATACTTCACTCAAGTTTTTTTCAGTTGAAATAACTTCATCTGTGTTTTTTAATCGAAAAAACTGAATTAAAAATCGATTTCAATTGTTCATTAAAACCTGAGTTGAAAACGACATTCAATCGTTAATTGAAGGACTTTGAATCAAAAATTGAATTCAATCGTTGATTTGAAATGTCTAAATTGAGGATCAAATCTAATTGTCGGCTGAAAAAGTTTGATTTGAGAACTCAATTGGATTATCAATTGAGGATCTCTGAATCTAGAGTTAAATTTGATTATTAATTGAAAAAAACATTCCATCAGGAATCAAATTGAATCGTTAATTGAAAATTCCTCAATTGAGAATCAAATTCAATTCAATTAATCAACACCCTTTAAATTGAATTCAATTGTTATTTGAAAATCTCTGAATTGAGGATTAAATTTGGTTCTTAATTGAGAAAACATCCAATTGAGAATCAAATTTGACTGTCAATTGAAAAACTCTGAATTAAGCACTAAATTTGGTTGTCAATCGAAAATCCTTGAGTTTGGAATTGAATTTAATTGTTAATTGAAAGCAATTAGAATTAGGAATTGAATTCATTCGCCATTTGAAGAAATATTTAATCAAGAATCAAACCCATGCAGGTATCGCCAAGACTGAAATAAACCCAAGCTTGTCCCAAGGTTGGCACATGTGTCAGAAACAAACCTCCGTGAAGAACAATGGGCCCAATATTGTTCCATGATTGTCCCGTTGTTCCCAATAGATAGTCAGTCATAGTACATTTGATAATATCTTTGAAATGGTCACTACATTTGGTACAAGCTTGGCACAAGTGTAAAAATCGAGCATTCGTTGAGAAAAATTGTGCCAATATTGCCCACATGAGTGGCCCAATGTTTATTTATAAAGTTATAACTATTGAGGGAAGCTTGGGCGAAGGTTGCCCACTCTGGGGCAGGCTCGGGTCAGGCCTGAACCGATAGTTATGCTCACAAGGGATGATATACACGTGAAGATGAACCATCAGTTTTTCGGGTGACTCGGGGGATTCCAATGTTGGATTCCGTACGGAATCAGATCATTATAAGATGTATGTGATGTTATTTCAGTAAGATATTATTAGTTTGGTTTAATCATAATTCAACAATAGAATCAAAATTGATTGAAATATCGAAGAACGCAAATTTTCCAATGATCATACAAGCTTGTTCCAGTCTTGTCACATTTTCCTATCGTTTTAAGATAATTCTTGTACGATATTCTGAGGGAGAAAGTCATGAACTGGAATATGAATCAATTACTTTTTTCATCCATATCTGCGATCAAAGAAGCATTGGTTGATGCTTGGTAAATGAATTGAACCGGGCCTGGCAACACCACTGGCCCAAGCTTGTCCTGATCTTATCATTCCCAAGTCTGGTCCAAGTTTGGTAAATTGTTCAAGACAAGTCTCGGCAGGTCTTGTGCCAGGCTTGGTCCATCATTGAGCCATTAGTCCATACACACATGGGAATTTGATTGTTGATTGCAGAACTTTGAATTAAGAATTGGTTCCAATTGTTATCGTAAAATATATGATTTCAGCATTAAATTGAATTTTTAATTGAAAAACTCTGAATTAAGGGACGAATTTGATTGTTATCCGAAAATCCCTGAGTTCAGGGTTTAATTGATTTTGTTAACTGAAAAAGATTCGAATCAAGAATGAAATTTAATTGTCAATTGAAAAGACATTCAATTGAGAATCAAATTCAATTGTTGATTGAAAAACTCCGAATTGAGGACTGAATTTGATTGTTATCCGAAAATCTCTGAGTTCAGAGTTTAATTGATTTTGTTAACTGAAAAAGATTCGAATCAAGAATGAAATTTAATTGTCAATTGAAAAGACATTCAATTGAGAATCAAATTCAATTGTTGATTGAAAAACTTTGAGTTCAAAATTGAATTCAATCGTTAATTGAAAATAACTGAAATCGAGAAATCATTCTTCGTTGTTTAATATGTGTTTCTTCAATCACATAATTTATAACCCTGATTCCAATCCCCAAATCCATTGAATAATTCATACTATACTAAAAAAACAAAATGCTTCTTCACAGCCAAGTTACGACGGCATGAGGTTTGGTTGTTCCTCCACCTTACAATTATTCACAATAAATCCCCCAAAGCTTATAAAATTCTCACCCTCGTGGGAGTGAATGGTTGAAATTCTGTGCATCCCAATTCCTCAATTCCCTCTTGGTAAATAAATTTGGATTCAATAAATCTTGTAGCTGATCCAGCAAGAATCAAATATAAGTATCTCGGTATACGGTAAATAGACACTCCACTTACTAAGCGGAACTTTCGACCAAGTATCAAGCCACTCCAATTAATATCGAAAAACATGATAGCATCTCCCAAGTAAATAAATATAGAGCATCGAAATATATGATCTTCGTAATTATATTTTGTGTATCTATTTCTCCTCTTCCGAAATAACTGCAAACTTAACTGCTAATGACGCACCGAGATATTTTCATCCGCAGTTTTTATGGTAAAAATAAAACCAACTAACTCACGTTACTCATTGAACCATAAATTCAAATCTCGAAGACTCGTCTCTTGTCTCTCACCTGAAACAAACGAGAAAACGAAATAATACATATATCGATGATTTTACATGATACGTTATGAGGGAATTGAACGGTATGCGCTTAGATATAAAACAAGAACAACATCATTGTGCTCTTTTGAAAAGGTTTATTGAATCAGACATGCAATCTGATGTTCAAGTCACACAGTAGTCAAGTTGAACTATCCGCACAGAGGAATCGAATATTGATAGTCTTTTGTAACGCAAGCTTCACAACGGATCACCAATGAAGGCATTCGGATACAATGAAGGAATATCGAATAAATGGAAATTGATTTAAAATAGCATGAATTCGAGTTATTGAAAAGCGATTCGACTATCCACTTGCAATATTTGTTGAATCATTCTCCATTCTAGTCTCTAGTCTAGAAAGAAAAAAGAAAAATTCCTGGCTATATGAACCTTTAAAATCAACCTCTCGCTCAACCCTGCTCTTGTACACGATTGACATTTTTCATTTTGACAAACTCATCTCCTTGGGAACTCATTTCACGTCCTTCTTGTCGGAAATCGATCCATCCATTCAAACATTGTCACCATCCGTTATTCCGAATCTACTTCGTTCAGTTTGAAAAATAATAAATAAAAAATAAGTGTCAACCGATACTTTGTACCGTCATATTACCGCACTCGAGATATAATACATAGGAATTGTCTTACCAGAATTTACGTTCTAAATCGTTGTTAGATTCCTATATGTTTGCAGAAAGCCAGAAACAGGGTGATCCTGTCGCAGTGAGAAAGTTTTATAGCCTCCGGGGAAGCTGTTGAAAGTGGCGGGACTCGTAAAACTTTTCTTTTGAACTTCTTGAATATATATCCGTAGCTACGAGCGCACATATGTATGCTCATGTGGACATTATTATGTAATACACACACATTACTCTCGTATTCTTTGCTCCGGCACGAACTCTGTCATCCATGATTTCCTTATGAGTTTATCCGGGTGAGACGGTGGCTGACTGGTTGGTCGGTCGCCGTTATATCCAGCGAAAGCGTAAAACGTGTCACCCTTCACGTTCAAAAGTCTTTTCAATTTATAACACGTTTATATGTATGTATATTCAACCTGTGCGATTTCAATCGAGACCTCGCGTGACTTATTTTTTTCTCCCTCTTCCATCTGTGATCGGTATCGGATATGATGATTGAATTTTCTTCCAAATCCACAACTCTCGCGATTAATTGGATTTCAAGTTTCAAGGTGTTATTGGGATCTTCGAAACTTCCACCGTGCACACACATTCTCGCACTTGTTCTTTCCTTTTTATTTAATTTCAAACTCGTATGATGTTTCGATGTTGGGCTTCCTCGAACCACAAGTTCTCCAAGAGATGAAAATTTTACTCTATGAAATTTCTATTTTATAAACGATTCAGCGGGAACATAATATGAACACGATGTACAACAAACGTACATACGCGCAACGTACAACGCAAAGTGAAAAGATGCAGACATCCTTGCCAGCAGGCAATCCTCGCTCGGTACTTGTCATTTTCTTACGAGGGAAGTAGCTGAGAGCCCCATACATTGAGAGAAACACAGAGCGAGAGAGAAGGTGAAGAGGGGAGTGAAATGATCACCGGCAAGTTTCATCGGCAGCAAGTGAACTCGTAAAACCCTCCTGTTCCTTTTTCCTCTCGCCACCCTGCAACTCCTTCAAACTAGGGGGTGGCGAGAGGAAAAAGCAGAGGGACTATTACGACGTCGGTCGAGAGAATCGTCCGGTACGGTGCGAAATGACGGTTTATGATTCTCGCGAGACCTCAGCATACGCGAACTACAGGGACCTTGGAAACACGTTCGGGTCATTCCTTAACTTACTCCCATGGACCATGGATTCAGATATTCCTTGTTTATACCACGATGATCAGTAATAATCAAAATAATAATTATTGAAATTGATAATTCTCTTATTGCAAATGGTGTATATTTTCGTACACCCTAAAGGGGGAACAAAAGCATCCGTACATCTGGAACGAAACAAAAGCAGCGTCTATGCATCAAAAGCCCTCCTGATCTCGTGTTACAGAGAATATAATACACTCTCATTAGAATCGATACGCCTCATCGAATTCATTTGCCGCATCGAACCCAACATTACGAAAATACATATTCCATCTCTCCTATCATAACGCATCTTCACTCTCCTTTCTTTTCGCTTTGGCGAAGGTATATAATATTGTTTATGTAGTTACGTGCCCTTTGTTTGCCATTCCAATCGGGCGAGGCAGACAAAGAGACAGGGAGAGAGAAAGAGACAGAGAACCGTAGCAGGCCTAGAAATTATTATCGCCTTTGAGTATGGCATTGCTGGGTTGTTTCGCTTGGCTCGTAAACTTTTCGCACGTGTATCGCACGTGTAGCTTCGCGATACTCTGAATTACGAAACAGTCCTCTCTCTCTCTACGGTGCTGGTTTTCCTTCGTTCGATGCGATATCGTTTTCTCTGGTTGTATGTATCTGTAGGAAACGTAAGAGGTATATGTATTCGTACATACGTACGTCCCAACGAATCCCATCGATCTTCTCCTATTAAACCGGAACGGCAATCCTGGATTATATTGCTGCGTATCATGGTTTCAAGTGTTCTTCGTATAATTCAACCACAACTCGGATAAATCAGGGAGAAGCGTCAGTTCCGTTTATTATTGTTGTTTTCTCCTTCTTCTTCTCGTAAACGATGTATAATCTCGCGCAGAGCACTTGGGATTTTTTCAATTGCGTACGAAAGAGACAAATTCGGGGGAGTAATGAATCGAATCCAATTTTCCATGTTATTGGTCGCAAAAATGTATATTCGCGCGATCTATGAGCGTAATAAAATACAACGAATTCAACCCGTTTTCAAGTAGCTTTCAACTGGAACGGAAATAGAAATGGAAATCATGGACTATCTTTCTCGTAACTATTCGCAATTTACAATTTGACTTCGATTCGGAAAAGACTATTGTGTGCCACGGCTATTCGTTATAACCCTTCCTCCCTATTCAAGGGAGAACTTCGATTTGCCGGAAATCCGTGATAAGTTATATGTATCAAAGGGATAGGACGCAATATCCTTCAGTTAAAAAGAGAATTCAGAATTTCTTTTCTCTGGGGGACACAAAATAAGTTAATCTTCGGACTCCGATGCTATTCTCGAAATTCCTAAATTCCCAGAGAAAATTAGAGAAGCGACGGCAATTGTACAATCGTTTCATGGGGAAAGAATCGTCGCCTATCTATTTTATTTCTCTTAGAGGATCTCGAGAACGTATAGGACGAGGGGTAAAAAAGAGTGTCTTTTGGACGCTCGACTGGAAGAATTTTGTGTGAGAATGTTACGGTAGGAAACGCTAGCTAATTCGATTGCTCCACGGACCAAATGAACTCAGAAATTCGTACATGTATACCTGTTCGACGATAAACGTCGAGAAACGAGAGCGAACTGGCTGAAGTTCTATTTCTTCCACTTATGGAGCACATATAGTTTGGTATATACGTGGATAGCACTCGGTTCATTTCTCTAACTATATACGAAGTAAAATAGTCGGTAGGTGCGAGTCTCTTCGGTGTCCAATCGCAAATCGATGCTCGACCCACACGGCTCATCATGGATCGAGTGTACTCAAGTACTACCAATCGTGTCGGTATTCTACTACCGCTGGATGGAACGATCGTGAACGTTGGAAGGAAACGAACTTGGTATTCGTTTTCTGGAAATCCAGGATTATAGTCTACTGCCTCGCGACCAAGCATCGATTTTACTCGAAAAAGGGAATCTTTCTGCTTTTGAATTGTCGTATTCTATTTTTTCCATGTATATAATATTGAACGTGATAATACACATACATTGTACGTTGTGAGTGTACGACTCTGCGGTTTATATTGTTGACTCTTGGCAGGGATGATTCACTGCGGAACTTACGTTCGAGTTTGAAGGTAGAACCACAGGAAGTGGGAGCAGGAGCAACAGTGGAACAGAAACCGTGTTCACGAAGCGGTTTTCTGTCCTCTGAAAATTGTGGAACTTTACTCAACGTGAGCCGTATGAACGCGTTACCACTCGTACAAGGTTCCTTACACCTTTACACACCTCTGTACATCCACGCGGCAAACGTATGAACAAGAGGAGGAAGAACGAATTTGGCTCTGGTCTGGGAGTTGGCCAACCTCTAAAATGTAATTCTTGCTCATTAGCGAACTCGTCTCGTAACAGTCAGGGTATGGTGAGTTACGATAAATATATAATACGTATACGCATATACACAAACACCTGCCACGAGCTGGGATTGTACAAGATCCTTCTTGTTCTTGTTCTCATTTTCGATATATAACAATCAGCTCGCTGTTCTAATTTATCGAGATCCAATGCAACCTAGAAATTCCAGGAAGATAGGGATTCCGTATTATCATATATCGTGGAGGTGAGTGTATGTGTCTTTCAGTGTCACATTATCTTCAAGAAAATAGGCAAGCGTATCACGTTGAACGATATGCCGTGATATAATAATCTTGTAGCATACTGTTCACGTATGTGTGTGTGTTTGGATTAACGCAAAACCCGATTGTAATTGAGTCGAGACACCAAGGTATTACAGTTTCTCTATAATCGTATAGACGAGGGATTTGATATGATTTGCTTTATAAAATCATACAACAACTTCACATCTTTTAGATGACTTTTTTGAATTCTATGATGGATGTTTTATAAACAACGAATCCTCGAGAACAAAAATAATCTCAATATCTCATTTTAATAAACTTTGACCTTCCGCAACTGAAAAGTGGGTAGAAAAAGGGAAAACGAATTTAGTAAGTTTGCTCATCGTGATGGAAGAAGAGGATATACCAAGTTTCATAACAGTGGAGAGCCCTGGATGAACTGACATGAAACGACCCAGATGTTAGTGCCTCGGGAAAATCACATGACATATAAAATGTGGGAAATAATGGTTGTGTTCCCGAGTGATTGCAGAGAGGTGAACAGTACTGGGGTATCTGTTTCGACATTGCTTGACCCGACTTCGCATGTAAGATGACTTACCACGATTTTTTCCCCTCCTGTCGTTTCGTGATATTACGCAGTAGATAGGTTGGATTCGTATTGTGAACACGTGGTCTTCATAAACGTATGTTGTTCGAGAACCTTTTTTCTCCGATTCAAATTTGATTTGTGAAACTTGATCAACGTAAGAGAATAATAAAGCAACGCGCTGAGAGGATTCCAAAACAACCCATAAAAGCACGAATCGAAAAAAAAGGATCAACTAAATCTTTGGAATACAAATGCAAAGAGGTTTCATGTTAGCCAGTTTAATACCAACCAAGGGAGATAGAGAGAAAGGCATAATGAAGGATGCTAATCATCTCAACTTCTCTTCCCTCAAAGGAAAATTATTTGCTCAAGCATTTGATGCGAAAAATCTTTTTCATTAGGATATCTACACGGAATGAATTTTTACTCGAAATGAGTTTTCTTTCAATATTCCATCTCGCTTAGAACTGTATTAAGAGATGTATGAATTGGAGATCATGTATTTGTATGAACGTAATATTCATCGGAAAAAATTGTACTTACAATTCTACAAGAAATGTCTATAAATTTATTCTGGTGTTCATTAATATTCATGAATTGGAGGAATATTTTATCTACCGTGAAGGGTGCGAGCTTCCATTAGGAATGCAACTGATACAATTGTTATTCCATGCTCCAAATTCCTGATCATACTTCATTCCCGCGGAAGAATTTTTAATTTAATCGAGATAATTAATATAACGCGCTTGAACTTGATTATTTCTGAGTATTGACAAATTCTTGTCATCTTCAAAACCAACATTATGTTGTACCAAAACATGTTTCAGAGCTAAAGGAATGAATTTAGAACCGATTGAAAATCGTACATTGCTTACAATCTACGATCTGAAGATTTATCCATTGAACTTACGCTGTGAAAAAAAATTGACAATGTGTGAGAATGTTACGAGATCCCAAATCTCTTCTCCCAGGTTTTTCAAATGTGCACGGAGAAAAGTATATGGGAATGATTACCATTCGCTCTGTACCGTAAAGAATGCGGGGAGTTTTTCTTCACACTGTTGGTGGATTTTGTCTTCTCATCATGGGAGAATTTTTTTTTCATCAAACCCAAGTAGCACAACAAGTTAGAAATGCTAAGAAGATTCTTGGAACTTCTGAACATGTTTTATGAACATTCTTAGAATCGTCGAATGAGACTATTTCGGATAAGTATATTCTATGCACATTCTCAGAATGTATTCTTCGAATTTATCCAAAACAGTCTCATTTGCACATTCTATGCATGATCAAGGAATAAACGCAGAATGTTTGAAATGTTCTTGTGCTACTTGAGAAGGGGAATTTGAGGAATTATTTTGTTTTTTGGGTGTTGAATCCCCTATAAATGGAAGAGAAAAACCCGAAATTATGGTGGAAAATTCCACATTTTTGGAGGAACTTTGCTGCCACCATTTCTTGGGAGAAAATTCCACAATTATTTTTTACAATGTGCAGTTCTCATCGCGACTTTAGAATAGGAAGTAAGTGATGTCTCGCGAATTGGTGATCATTACGATATTAAACTATCGTTCCCATGATAAGGTGAACAGTTTATCGTACTTAATCCGATTTTGAATAGGACTTATTACAATTTTGAAACATCTGTCATCAAATTACTATTCTTCATAATAACCGCTACCATATACTTTTCTGCGTGTGGAATTATCAAATGGAAAATAATGAGTGTCGGCATCTGAGTTACAATATTGGAGGGAGATAATTCCAAATTATTCCTGAACGTCAGTAGTTACCAGGTGTAGAAGTATGGCATCCAAAATTTCTCTATACATGGGATCAGCCATCAATTTAGGGACCCTAAGACCACTTCTTCAGCACCATCATCATCCCCCGTTAACAGCTGATGAAGATTTTCAATACAAAACAATAGAAGTTCTGTACACCCGTGATTGTTTTATAACCTTGAACATGTCGATTTTTATGTCTACAAACTACGATCTGCGGACAGCATTGGTTTTCTGTTATCATTTCAAGAAAACTGCTGCAGAATCACATCGAATGCTTGTCAAAGCTCACGGTGCACATGCCCTTGGTAAAACACAGTGTTTCGAGTGGTTCGAAAAATTTTAAAGTGATAATTTTGACGTGAGAAACGAAGAGTGTGAGAAACCACTGAAAAAGTTCGCAGACGACGGATCACAAGCCTTATTGGATGAAGATGATACTCAAACTCAACGAGAACTCGCGGATCAACCGAATTCTTCATTCGTTTGAAAACCATGGGAAAGATTCGGAAAGTGGGCAAATGGGTTCCGCATGAACTGAATGAAAGACAGCAAGAAAATCAAAAGACCACTTGCGAAGTGCTGTTCGACTGATACAAAAGAGAGTCATTTCTCCATCGAATTGTGACTGGTGATGAGAAATGGATATATTTGGAAAATCCTAAGTGTCGGAAATCATGGGTGAATCCAGGCGGATCATCGATATCCACTGCAAGACCAAATCGTTTTGGAAAGAAGACGATGCTCTATGTTTGGCGAGATCAGAAGGGTGTGATCTACTATGAGCTGCTAACACCTGGGCAAACCGTCAACACTGATTCGCTACTAACGGCAAATGATCGACTCGAATCGCGCATTGCGTAAAAACCGACCGGAATGTGGAAAAAGGCAACACAAAGTCATCTTGTTCCACGATAATGCCCCACCACACACAGCAAAACGGGTCAGGGAGATGATCGAGGCGTTCAGTTGGGATATGCTACCGCATGCGGCTTATTATCCAGACTTGGCTCCGTCCGATTGTCATCTATTCGCGTCAATGGGACACGCTCTCGCTGAACAACGCTTCAATTCGTACGAAAATGCATGAGAATGGCTCGATAATTGGTTCGCTTCAAAACAGAAACTGTTTTTTTGGCGTGGCATTCATAAACTACTGAAAAAGTGGGAAAAATGTATAAACAGCAAAATATTTTTTATCATTTCCAAACCACAAACGTGTGGTTCCCACAAGAAAAACCCCGGTTTCATACTTCTACACCTGGTATTTGACAATTATATGCACAACATCATACAATTGCCGCGTTGACAACTTATTCTGCAATATAAAAAATGATTGTGGAATTTTCTCCCAAAAAATGGTGGCAGCAAAGTTCCTCCATAGATGGGGAATTTTTCAATTCCAAATTTTTTCACAGTGGGATAACGGTGGGAAAACCACGAATTCAAGGACCTATTTATAATTCGTTTCAGAATATCCTGAGGGGATTGGTCTGTCTCACGGGCACGAATTTTTGACAATTTTTCATCGATCTGAGCCAACACTTAGGAAAATTTACAATTCAAGATAAAAAAAAACTTCTCTCTCACGACCTACTCATTTTTTCTCTCAGAAGATTCTGAATCGATTGGTTTTTATCTCTCGAAAATGAATTTTTCAAAATTCTCCATCGATTTGAGCCAATACTTGGTAGAATTTACAAGTCGAGATCGAAAAAAACCTCTTTTCCACGACTTATTCATTTTTTGTTTCAAAAGATTCTGAATCGATTAGTCTATGTTCCTCGGAAACAAATTTTTCAAAACTTCGTCGCGATTTCTTCAATAAATAAAATCTTATTTTCAGATCATCGACATGATCCGGAGGATCCGCTGATGTGATAGAGCCTGGGTTCAATTCTCACTGTGAGAATTTTCCAATCAATAATACTTTCAATGAGGTTTTTTTCGCAAGATTATTCTGGTCATCTATACGGAAATATTTCGCTGAAATAATCATGAATAATCCCTGAAGAACATCGCATTTTCTCTGCAAAACGCTGCAGAACTCTGGAAAACTGAAATTTTGATGAAAAATCTAATATTCTTTGGAATATTCTGTATAGACTTTTTTAAGATTTTTTCCAGAATTTATAAAAGTTTTGCATTTAATTCAGTGAACTTTTTCTCCATTTGTAGAGGATTCAACACCCAAAAAACAAAATAATTCCTCAAAGTGGCGGAAAAATCCTTCATATTTGAAGGAGAAGCAATTCCTCCGGGATGAGAAGACGAAATCCAACAACAGTGTGAAGGAAAGATCCGCACATTATTTACAGTGTGGGAGAATATTTATGCGTCGATTAATGCTTACGTTCAGTCAAAATTCACCAATATGCTAACCGACGCCCCTACACGAAGAAGAAACAAATTTGTCGTGACAGCGAAATTTAATTTTGCTGAGTCCCTTTTGCTGGCGCAGCAAAGTGTTTGCTCTGACAGCAAACTATTTGCCATCACAGCAATCTTGTTGGCTAAGCCAACAATTTTCTAGCTGTGGTAGCGGAAGATGTAGACTCCTCCAGCAAAATTTGTCTGCTACACAGTAAAAAATTCTGCGTCATTTTTACGCAGTACACATGATTGTGTGAAATATACTACACTTTTGTGTGTCAATTTGACATAATGTTTCACACGAAAATGTGTGTCATGGAAAAATGATATTTTTCTATATCATCCTGAAAATTTTGCTGTTTCAGTTAATCATGCTGTTCCCTCAACAATCTAGTTAGCCGTGGCAACGAAATTTTAGCTGGGATAGCAAAAATATTTGCTATTCTATACATAATACTTCGATTTGCTGGGTCAGCAAATTTTTTCTCTGTGAAAAATTCAGGACTTTGCTAAGAAGGTGGGGAATCTCATTAGGGGAAATTTCTGATCCGCTAAATTCTTTGTGTCTCAATTTAGTGTATATATTATACACTATGCAAATTCTGTAATCTTATGTTCCTCTCATATTAGTTTCAGCTGCATCAACAAGGACATGAGATAATGGCGGGAGAATTTATTTTTCAATGAAATCAAACCAATCAAGTAAGCCACGTGCCTGCCCATTGAGAGAGTATTTTTGAAGCAAAGCAAACCAATCTTTTTTCATACTTATACGCTAGAAGTCCTCAAACAAACCTGGAAAACTATATTAAAATTCTGATTTATGGACACAAATAGTGTTGACATATCCGAATCGAGCTATTTCGATTTTCCGTTGATCTTCATTTACGTGATGAGACACACGTGACAACATAGCAATAATGTTGTAACCATGTATCGCGCATCCCAGTATTTTGTAACGTACATTGTTTTTGTTGTTACATGGAAGGGAAGGAAAATAAGGTCGTACGATTTTAAAACATTTTATCATCCATTGGAATTGCGAAACGATGTTCGAAAAGCGTAAATGTTATTTTCTGTCCATTATTTAGCGTACATTGAAATGTAGTTCGCCACGTGAAAGATCGAATATTTTCTGAAAAACAGTGTAGTATTTCAAATTTGGAAGATAAACGCTCTACTGTCACGGGAATTTAATTTCCGTTCGGAATATGATGATCAATTTCACGCAATATCTTCCAATTTGTCACGAGAGAACGAGGATAAAAATAAATTACTAGGTGAATCTTCTTCGAGTACTTTTAATTTGAATTTATTTGATTTTCCCGTGAAGGGAGAATTTGAAAATAAAAACACTCTGCCATTGATTACATTATTGTTCAGAAATATTTAACGCTACACGAAATTAGCATTCAAAATAATCGATTGTATCGAAGCAAACTCAGAGCTTGACACACCGGGAAGCAATAATACAATCTCATAAGAATTGATCCCTGTAGTATAGAAGATAACGGGAACAAAGCGTTGAGTAGAGGAGCTGGGGATTTTCCTCTCCTGCGATAAGTCTTCCCTCGGGACGCAGGAGGAATCTCTCTGATATTTAGAACAAGACGGTAACGTGGGTCGATATACTTGCGCCCAGGACGTGAGTGGGTGAAAAAAAAACACAAGAGACAACACATAGGACCAAGAAATCTTCAATCAAGTGAAAAAAGGGAACACAAAATTCTTTTCCTGTTTCTTTCCGCTTTGGATTTTGGTGTAAGCTTTACGAATCCCGCAATATGTTTACACCTTAGCGTTTGGTAAAGCGTGGAAGCTTCAAAACATATTCCACCCGAATCCCTCGCGACATCTCAGAGACAAAAGCGCGGAGAGAATATTTCTGATTCTACTTACGCCGTATAAAATAAATATCACGAAGGGAAATAAAATTGTAACAATCAATACCGATTTGCTCTCAAACGTTGAACCAACTTCTCCTGGAGTAGCCAATTTCAAGATTCCGACATAAAGAAACGGTAAAGTGAACGGAAGAGAGAAATGGTTAAAAGATAATAGAAGAAATGGTAGTCATCGAACGAGGAAAAACGGCTTCTTTGATATGTAGAACGATCCGTTTGATCAAGCCGATATGAGGAAAGATCTAGAAAAGCGGAAAAGAGACGGTAAAATAATTTTGGGTGCATCGATTTGTGAAAAAGAATTGAGCGAAGAAGGACAGAGTATCAACTCCGTTACTTCTTATTGATGATCAAGGCAGAGAGAATCGTACCTTTGACGAAAATTGGAAACCCTCCAGACTAGAACCGTGGTAAATTTAATTAACTATCGTCTCTGATAAGACCACTATCATCGTTGATTATGAATCTTAAATCGATCATTTGAATTTATAATCGAGAGACGAAGAAGATACCCTCCGAGTATAAAAATTCAAACTCGTCGAACCGTCGATAACGTGAAAACTCACAATTAGATACCAAGAATATTCTATTCGAACATTCATTTCATTCCTATTTCACATTATCATTATAACATGTTTCTATCATATCTTTAGACATCGATGATTACTGTTCATATCAACGTTCACGTTAATCAATTCTTCCACCAAATCATTGTTATTCGGATTTATTCACTCGAACGATGAACTGTAAATTTCCAAACAGGGAGTATTGATCAGTTTTTGTCTTTCATAAAAGCCGATGATAATTGTAGAGTCAAGCATTTGAATTATTCAACAATATGTGGAGTTGCGAGGGATGAAAATTTATGAGAGTTATTTGAAGGGTAGTAGATCAATAATCACGACCGTTGACGAAAATCTCCATTAATTTCAGATCAAACTTGACAGGGTTAGATGTTATACAACAGAACGAATGAAATGAAATCTCCCTTTTGATTATTGATTGATATTCCTGGAACAGAAAAATCCATTGTAACGAAATATTTTTCCACGTTTGATTCGCTTAAATACTTCACGAGAACGACATATTGATGAACATCATGCACAGCAAGATATTTGCAATACACAAAAAAATATTGCAACAAATCAAAATAATACTTAGAATTTCTGATTCAGATCGAATAAGCTGGATATCATTTGATATCTCTGATTTCGAATAACCTCGTCAGATCCTCATAAAATAATTTCTCGTTGGGATTCTAATCGCCACATGATCAATCGACGAGTCGAATCAACAAATTCACAAATTATATGATCCGATTCGAAATTCAGATCACAAACGCGAACTATGAATCTCCCTTGAACATCTCCTTCACGCATCAGAAATGAAAATTATAGACAGAGATGAAATTCCAGCTAAAATTGAATATAATTTCACTGAACGCAGCACGTTTTACGAGGGAAAGAACAAAACCATTCGAGATTGGCAATGACGATTCAATTAACCATCGACATCTACTATTTCATAGCTTATGAATTTTAAAACATCCATCTGAATATTTTCACGAGGACAGTTGGGTTCTTGAATTGAATGGGAAGAGATAAGCTGCTAGCATGGATGTAACAAGGAAACCGTATTGAAATGAAATTGCGACCGTGAGAATAAAAGATAGAGCGATAAAGGGAGTTGAAGAGAAAATATTTCCGAGAAGATCTAGGTAGTGAAGTGGGTAGAGGGTACATCGAATCAGCATCGAATATATACATGAAAGAAAAGAATTCACGTTGACAAAATGCAAATTGACAAACCGCGATGGTTATGCCGCTCATCGCTTATGAAAATGTCTCCTGACGTGTCACGACCGCGGTCAATTCAATCCGATTCGTTAGAGTTACGTATGCAAATCTTTCGCGACGCGAGGCATCGCCCGTATAGAAATTCCGTCAGTAACGTCATAATGATAATCAGGGCCTAACAAGGATTAAATGGTAAATGTGACGCAAAAATCGTTACAACCTAATTGGGTATCAACAGGGCTCCCATCGGGGCCGGAATAATTCCATTTTATACCTGTTTTTTTTTCATTAATCATGGAGAAAATCTCATAAAATATGAATAAAATTGAAGAAAAACAATTTGATTCATCAGTTGAAGGGTAATTCATAGTTTTATTTACAATTCAAACTCATTAAAATTTGTGAATAATACGAATGGAAGTTATGAGCCATCAAGCTAAAACCAGCAACCTAAAGCTAGCAGCTGATTTTTGTAACTTTTGATTCAATCACTGATATAAATATTATGGATACGAGATCGCTCGGTTGAAATAACAAATTCTTGTACCTGAAAAATGTACAAACCGCAGCGCCGCCTAGCAGGGGGGTGTGATACTTTCTGATAATATGATACTATCTGTAATATGATTTGTTCATGTTCATATAACCAAAAAGTGGAATGTTATAACAATGGTATGAGGAAAGAAATGTTATGTATTGTTAACACTGATCTGTGATTGTTAATCAAGTCAATTAATAATAATAATTTTATAAAAACGGTATTAATGTATACATAGGTTCAATTTTAACCAAAATTTTCAAATTTACCGCGTTTCATTAGTTCTAAACCCCCCTGCTGGTGGCGCAAAACGGTCCTTCAATTAGGGACATGAAAATGGCGGCCATCCCGTATCCATAGTATAGAGATCAGTGGATTCAATGTGGTTCCAGCTGTGTTCACACCAAAAATCAATTCAGTAGCATTCTACTAAATGTCTCAGATACTTAAATCTTTGATAAAAGTTTTGCCAGTTTCAGTTTCATTAATAAGTCAGATTCCATTTCAAAAAACAAATCTTATTATCGAAAATCTACATCTGACAATAAGCATTTCCATCATTCATGCTTCTAATACTAATAATTAGGTCTATTTCTTCTTGCGGAGCTAGCAAATGTTGCGTAATTGTCGAAAGCATGAAATTTTCATCGGTAAATCAATTCAACAAGTACAAGTACTACAAGTGTAGTAGAGATCAGAAATATTACTTTTTCAAACATTTTTCAAGTTGAAATGATCTAGGGATTCGCGAGTTTTGTAACGCTTGATTAGCCTCACACTAGACACTTGCAAGTGCTTCGTACATTGAAAAAAATGGTAGAGTGTCGCAGTCCCGAAGGTCCATTTTCCCGGAAGTTCGATATAGCGAAATATTCCTAGATGTTACTTGCCATCTAACTATTATATTTTAAGGTCCTGAAATTTTGTCGCGACATTGCAGCTTCCACCGTGTGTTCAATATCTATGAAAACAATGGATTTCTAAAAATAAGATTTGGGGTGTTCCAAACCAACTAGGCATCGTTGGTTTCACTACCCAGACAGTACAGAAAGTTCATATTCAAGAGAATTACGTCACTGACGTAATTTTTAATTATAATAAAAGAATTAGTTAAATACAGTGAGAAAACATTCAATAAATAAAAGATCGCTGCGAAAGTTGGTGATCTATTATAGATAATCATAAACTTGATAATCCTCTACAATTATTACAACCATCTAACTTGACTCATACTTCAGAGAGTTGAAATAACCTCCCTTTTCCTTCGGAAAAAATAGAATTGATTGTTTATGAATCAATCAACTGCATCTGCTTTGATAATATTCGAGAATTTGAAGTAATTCCAAGATTGTTATGGACCTGACTGTAACCTCATGGGCACCCGATGAGGACCTGAGCGTTTATGCGTCAGATTTCACATCGATTCCTCCCTTGGCCCGGATTTGTTTGGATTGGGCCCTAATTGAATCGTTTATTGGCAAAACCCCATAACTGACAGAAGTGAAACTTTTGGGAAATAAGAAAACACTATATAATTTGATAAATACTCATTCCTTATGTAAGTCTTTTTTATAGGACATACCTAGTACCGAAACGAATGTTTGTCGATGAAAACCTTTGGCCTATTCTCATTATCCTTGACGGAAATAATTCAGATGTACCTGTGTAGTTATGGGGTTTTGCCAACAAACGAACTGAAAACTGGAATAAACTTTATTTCCAAGTATGTAATGGCTGATGGTAATACACAAGAGTTGGAGTGAATTTTATTGTTTATAAATTAGTTATACATAATAAAATGGGGAAAAAACATATAAAACATAAAAATACATCTACTAGAACTGTATTTCTTTAATCATCCCCTTCATTGTTGCAGTCTTTATCGGTAGTTGGCCATGTATAAAGTTCTGAATAGAACGGTTGCGCTTCATCCGGTATATACTGGAATATCTTTTTCAGGTCCTGAAGTTTTTTTAGTTTAATTGGAAGCTGCTTCGTATATGCCCTTTCTGTGGGCAATTGAAATGTTGCATCTTTACGAATATTTAATATTCCAATTAACCTAAAAAAACTTCAGGACCTGAAAAAGATATTCCAGTATATACCAGATGAAGCGCAACCGTTCTATTCAGAACTTTATACATGGCCAACTACCGATAAAGACTGCAACAATGAAGGGGATGATTAAAGAAATACAGTTCTAGTAGATGTATTTTTATGTTTTATATGTTTTTTCCCCATTTTATTATGTATAACTAATTTATGAACAATAAAATTCACTCCAACTCTTGTGTATTACCATCAGCCATTACATACTTGGAAATAAAGTTTATTCCAGTTTTCAGTTCGTTTGTTGGCAAAACCCCATAACCACACAGGTACATCTGAATTATTTCCGTCAAGGATAATGAGAATAGGCCAAAGGTTTTCATCCACAAAAATTCGATTCGGTACTAGGTATGTCCTATAAAAAAGACTTACATAAGGAATAAGTATTTATCAAATTATACGAGGTGTGTTCAAAAAGTAAGGTGACTTTTCAAATTTCGCGGGCAACGTACTTTCGATTATCGATCTTTTTGTTTTGTTATGTTGGCACACTCTTCCCGAACATCTGTACCAAGTTTCAAGTGTATAGCATTTTTTGTTTGGTTGTGAGAGGCGTAAAGGTTATAAGTGTTTTGCGTGCTCGGCGATTTCTTGCTATCGAAAAATATGGATCAAAGGATTTGCATCAAATTTTGTGTAAAAAATAAAATAAAGTGCTCCGAAACACTTAAAATGTTGACAGTAGCATACGGTGAAACTGTTCTGAGTAAAAAAAATGTTTACAAGTGGTACAAACTCTTCCAAGATGGCCGGGAAGATGCCAATGACGAGCCTCGCTCTGGACGCCCAAGCACGTCAACAACTGATGAAAACGTTCAAGCAGTGGAGAAAATTGTTTTGGAAAATCGTCGAATCACTATCAGAGAAGTTGCTGAGGATGTTGGTTTATCGCTTGGCTCGTGCCATGAAATTTTTTCTAACGTTTTGGGCATGAGACGTGTATCAGCGAAGTTTGTTCCGAAATTGCTAAATTTTGACCAAAAGAACCGTCGCATGAGCATCGCTCAAGAACTGTTGAATGACGTCAACGACGACCCAGATTTACTCAAAAGGGTCATAACTGGTGACGAATCATGGGTATATGGTTATGATGTCGAAACCAAAGTCCAATCGTCCCAATGGAAGACCCCAGATGAGCCAAGACCGAAAAAAGCACGCCAAGTTCGATCAAATGTCAAAGTTTTGCTCACTGTTTTCTTCGATTACCATGGCGTGGTGCATCAGGAGTTCTTACCATATGGTCGTACGGTCAATAAACAGTATTATCTTGAAGTTATGCGCCGTTTGCGAGAAGCAATACGAAGAAAACGTCCAGAATTGTGGGAAAATAATTCATGGCTTTTGCATCACGATAATGCCCCTACTCACTCATCTTTGCTTGTGAGAGATTTTTTGGCCAAAAAAACAACACCACAATCATGCCTCAGCCACCATATTCACCGGATTTGGCCCCATGTGACTTTTTCTTGTTCCCAAAACTAAAGAGACCTATGAAAGGATGGAGATTTGCAACGATTGAAGAGATAAAGACTGCGTCGCTGGAAGAGCTCAAGGCTATACCGAAAAGTGCTTATGAGAAGTGCTTTGAGGATTGGAAAAATCGTTGGCATGAGTGTATTGTGTCTGAGGGGGATTACTTTGAAGGGGACAACATAAATATTGATAAATAAATAAATATTTTTTCTTAAAAATACAAAGTCACCTTACTTTTTGAACACACCTCGTACAGTGTTTTTTTATTTCCCAAAAGTTTCACTTTTGTCAGTTATGGGGTTTTGGAAATAAACGATTCAATTGAATCCTGATCAATTTTTCCACACGGGTCGTAATATTCAACCCGACTAACGAAAAAATTTGTCACGCCAATTCATCACGTTCGACAACAATTTTCTCGTATTTCAATCGCATCCTCCTGTCCTGCCCTGTCAATCAAAATGATAAGAATGGTATTGTTTTTCGTGAGAGATCGGAAAGTTTCGGTTAGAATATCAAATCTCTTGAAGATAAGGTGTAGGAAGATGTCATCTCCACCCCTATATTTCCCTAGGATCTGAAGGTTCTTTGTTGTCTCCGGTTTGAATCCGCTACCACTCTTCGTGCAAGTTGAGTGATAGCGCACAATGCACCCTCCATCGTGGAATAATGATGCATCTTATTCAAAGAGTTCTCGTATGTTCTCGCATTCTCCGTCACAACTTTTGTACAAAATATCTCAATTTCAGGAACAAATTATCCTTCGTTATACTAGAATATGATATCATTGCATTTCTTTTTCTTCTTTTCCATGAACGAGGTTTAAGTTACTCTTGAAAACAACGATGGGAAGGTTAACGAGTCTATGTTGGGGATCGCACTGCGGTAATGACAATGGTCATAACATCACGACAATATAGGAATAGAATGAAGATGGACAATGAGGACAAAACAATGTGATCGTATATTACGCATCGCGTTAGGTGAGGAGGGGGGGGAGGGCCTGAGACTTCACGTGTGAAACACCATTATTCGGAGTGCATTTGGTGTGTGAGTAAGTGGTGCTCGAGTCCATTTAGGACTAACGTGTCGTGAACTACTGAGCATTTCGAAACCAGAACACGCATGAAAGATAAGCAAGGATATCGGATCTCCCTTTTCTCTGTACGTTATATACGGGATAAGCATGCAAAAAGCGCAACAAGTATACAGCGTTATATCTATGTTTGCGCATTTACGTGGATACTTACATGCGTAAATACGTAATATGAGCGGATTATCAGTGCTTGCCTAACAAACGAGTTCCCTTTGTTACTACAGCACACCGTGCAGTCTTTTGTTAGAAGCGATCTTTCCTTCCGCATTTCCATCGTCATTATATACCAGAATCTTTAGATTCTCGAACAACGCGTTCAAGGTACGAGCATTCAGCATCGCTAATATCAACGAAGGTTTCATCTTTTGAGCGGCTCTCAAAATTTCGATCCATTCATACGAGAAGACGTGTTCCGGAACATTAATTAAATACAAGATGACTTGAAGGGAATCCAATCCGCCTTGACGTAACCAGAGAAATTTTGATCCCTCCACACAATCCAATTTTGTAAAATAACCGAGAAATATTTGCAAAGCTTTGAAGTTTTCGATTCTCAAACCACCTTCCTTTTTTCAAAATAAAAACAATAATAATAATAATCTTTGTTCTCCCCTTTTCACTCTCCAGCCTGTTCTTTCTTCTCGAAAACAGAATCGTTAAATTTTCACGGAAGTATTCCGCTTTCATACGCGTGAGATACCACCGTGATCGATGTATGAAATAGGATTTGCGAATCGACGCACTGGAAATACTCCATCGTTTTCGCTTACCTTCTTCCCTCTCGTGAAATTCACCCTTTTAGTTTATATTCTCAAGACTTTGTACAGCAAAGTATACAAATCGTAGGAAAATAATCCATTTGTCAGTGGAAATCACTCGATAAACGTATAGATACATTGGTTGCGTCGAGGCTTCATCGATTGATTCGAAATGAAGAACGTGCGACGATAAAACGAAAACAACATCAAATGACAACAAAAAACGAATCGTGAGGATTCGAGATATCGAGAAAACAAATAGCCACTTTATGGCTACCGGACACGAGGGACTACCCCGTTCTCAGTGTTTCGACAACGACAAAGGATCACGATTGTGACGGTCTCCTCGAGCTATGCTGTCATGGAACTTGGAGGACAATCGACGGGACGACAAAGGATTCCCTATTTCCCTCATTGAGGGGGACGAGAACCGGGATCTCTTGATTATTTGGCATTCGTCGAATACGGACCAACTAAATTTATCACAGATTCAATTTTTTTTTTCCAATGAATTATTTATATTTGGAGTGGGTTGTAGTTCTTCTTATCAAAACGATCAACATATTTTATGCATCTTATCACAAATCTCGAACAGTTAGTTTGAAGAACTAGCATGTTCTTTTGAACCACAATTGTTTAGGATAATCTAGCTTAAATCTTTCAAGAATACGAATGAACGTCTCACAGCAGCGAATATGAATTCACGGAATACCGAATGGGACGAGCTCGCTTAGATCACTCTCAAGGGAAATAATCGTATTGGTATGAAGAGAATGTATCAACGTGAGGAATCTTTTATACCTCGCCGCTGCCTTCTCTCCCATCAAAAATTATTATTTGCGTCTACGTTTTCATCTTATCATTTGTTTGTTCTTCCTTCTCTTTCTTCTGCTTATTGTTCTTCATTTTCTCATGTCGGAATCATAACGGAATGTGAAAATCCAGTTGAGATTTCAACGATTGAAAAATATTTAGGAATATTCTACAGTGAAAAAGCACTTAACAGGGAATTTATCTAGAAATATATCTGTGTTTGAACACTCGAAGAGTAAGTACCTCTACTGACACACGCTGCGAGTGCGCGCAGAGATCACAGTTTACAAAGTATTCATTTAAAATTCTCTTAGCACTCTCAGATCTCTACAGAGAGAGAGAAAGAGAGAGATCATAAAGAATTTTCAATGAATACTCGGCATACAATATCTCTAAAGAGTGTGACAAAAGATGGACTAGGAACTGAGGCTTTCAGACGTAGATGCCTCATCTTTGATATATTACATACAAAATCTCTTCCTTCCTTTATCTGCCTACGATACCATCTGAATTGATATCAAAGTCAATATGCGCAGAATTTCTTCTAGATCATCGATCAATCTTCATTATTTTCATCGATATCCATCATTGCATCGGCTATCTTTATACGTCCCATCGGACAGAAGTTTGGGAAAGGAAAAGGAAAAAGAATTTTCATAATCTCATCGTGACCCGACTATCGATCGGTTGAAATCGACGATGGTCGTCAGCTTTCATGAGATATTCTCTACCTTTTCATACACCCACACACGTGCACGCATACACTTGACATATCGCTCCCCTCGCCTCGTCTATCGGGATATTATTAGCCTGCCACAGCTTTGGTGGTGAGCTTAGATGTACGCGTGAAAGATGCTTGTTCTCACTCAACTGTGATGTGATCATTCACACTATTATCTCACCACTCTATACGTGAGGATGCGGATACATTCGATACCCTTGCCGCTACATCCCTTCTCGCATCTCGTCAATCTTATTTTCACCGTATTCGGAAAATTCCTGTGATCAAATTCATTGGGTTTTCGTACAGAACAACTAAGAATTAATTATTTTCTATAATCGAATTAATAAAGTGTCAAATTCACATTCGACCTGACGTCCATTCCAATGGATATAGAATTCAGCAAATTATCAAAATCGTTCCACAAATCAGAGCAGTTCGAAACCCAGGATATCAACAAGATAAAGGTGTCAATTATCGACGATGAGAAAATCATTCAGGATTATATTTTCAGCGTGGTATGTTTTTAAACGGAACTAATGTGATGAGGATTTCGAAATTTTTGATACTGCAATTTCCATTACTAGAACGAATTTTACTGATTCCACAGGATGCAGTTTGAACATTCCAAAAAAATATGTTTAACTTCAAAGAGGTTTTGAGTACCAAAAAGGGTTTTTCATATTTTAAAGTATTTTAATCCACAGCTGTATTATGCAACAACATCCTGTGTCCATTGAGATGGACATTGAGTGCCTGTTGGCAAAATTCATCTACAACAAGGGAACAAGTGTACATTCGAAAAGATAGAATACTACACTGAAAAAAGGCTGGTAACAGTTGTCAAATATATTCTTCAAATACGACTAATCGAATATTCAATAACACTCATAAAATAATTGATGATAATTATTATATTTCATGTACGTGTTCATAATGCTTAAGTACTTTATGAATTTATGAATATCATTGATATTTGTTCCATGTTATCGAATATTTGATTGGCCATATTCGAGAATATATATTTGATAACTGTTACATTCGGTGGATTTAATCCGTTCCCTGCAAATTTTATCAACTTAAGAGCACCCATAATTAAATCCCGATCGTAACCATAATATTTGAATTCGAAACTTTTGAACGATCTCATCGATCTACATGAATCATTTCGCAAGCAGGGTGGCCACTTTCTGGAAAACAGGGAGGACCGGGAAAAGTCAGGGAATTTCCAAGACCGGGAAAAGTCAGGAAAAAGTCAGGGAATTTCTATAAAATTTCGAGGTGCACTTTTCAAAAAACGTTCCTCTCGAGTACGTTTTATTTTTCATTTCAGAAGATTCTCAATCGATTAGTCTATATCCCGCGGGAACCAATTTTCTAAATTTCTTCATCAATTCGCTTCACCACTGGGTAAATTTCTTTTGGGTCGAACTTCAAAACTCCGGCTCTGTACAGACCTAGATAAACTTTTGAAGATTCATCCCTAAAAGATTCAGACTGTTTTATGCGTTCAGTTTCGAGTATTTTGGGCGGAAAGAAATGCCACCAGATGGAGCCACCTATGCCCATACAGCACACAGATATCCATCAGATGTCCATTAGATATCCAGGATATTTGGGATATCCAATGGAGATCTAATGGATATTCATCAATGGATGGACGTCAAATGGATATTGGACGGACATTTGGATATCTATTGGATATCTGATGGATGCCATATCCAAGTGTGCTGTATGGGTGCGCTCGTATCCCCTTAACCCTCTGACTGCACACATGGGTTAGAGTAACCCGGAAAGTATTCGAAACATGCAGAATTTGAAAATAGTACGAGTTTCATCATCAACATCTTTGAAGTGGGAATTCGAGTGTGAATTGATGAATCAGTACCAGGGTATCCAAGCCGTTTCGTGTTCGCCATCTGAAACTGTAGAGGGCAATACTCTAGCCACTAACACATACCGCTTTTCACATTCATGTGCACACAAAAAAGAGGTACCCGAGCAGAAATTTATATCGGGACCACATAAGGACCTGATGTGGAATGCCTGACTTCCTATCAGGCCCTGATGTGGCATCCACATATGGTCGCGATGAGCGATGTAACGCGCCGTGTAATGTGAGCCTGAGGTGACTATCCATATTTGGACCAGAGATGGAATGACCATATTTGCCTCTGACGTACATTCACGAAAATTCTGTGCTATAAAGTTCTAGAATTCGTGGAGAATGAAGGTCGTACATAGATTTTGAAGATAATGCCCAACTGACTTCATAAAAATACCAGACTTTTTATTGGGATATCGAATATTTCATTATCAAACAAAATCTAGTATCTATGTGAAAGGTGCCCAAGTAGCAGAAGAGGTTAGAAATGCTAAGAGCGTGTTTGGAAAATCCTATGAACATGCGTAGAACCTCCAAATGAGACTGTTCCGAATAATTATGTGCTATACACCTCCATAGAATATCTTAACGAATTTATCCAAAATAGTCTCATTCGCACATCCCTTCCACATTCATAGAGTTACCATAGCATATTTGAGAAGTTCTTGTGCTACTTGGGTGGCGAGCACATAACCTCAAAATAATGGTATATCATCAACAGCCTTTGTGCATTGTTGAAGTCAGCAATAAATTCAAGTATAAATATATCAATTCGAGATAATCTATGTTTATTGGATTGCGATAAATATTAGATTCAAGAATTGAATCAGACTCCGTAGATTTGGAACTTGTATCTATGCCTCTTTTATGATCTTGCACATCTCCAGAGTTTTGTTTACGAATTTTTCGAAATCTTTGCCCATACAGCACCGGGAGGTCCTATCAACATCCTCGGAACGTCTTCTGAAACATTGGAATTTTCTGAAAATGTTTCGGGACGTTCAAGAAACATCGCATGTATATACCAGGGATGTACGAATGTCTGGTGTAGTTTTATTCAGGTTTCCATGGAACTTTTATGAGACATTGAAAATGAGAATTTGTTAATGTTCAAACTTGTGTCAAATCTTCCAATATTCTCCATTTGGAGCCGATGCAAATGAACTGCGGTGGAGCCTGTATCGATGGATCTGACAAATTGCATTTGCATCCTTTTAATACATCGCATATAATGAAATTTTGTTCCGCGCCAATTTTAAGGTTATGTGAATCTCAGAAGATTGACTTAATTCGCGATAATTTATATTTTGCCAATAGTTTCCCAGCCATCAAAGTGCTTCCAAATTCACGTTTCCGCTACTAGCAGTGCTAGTGGAAGCAACGTGGTAGCTTTTCCATAACCGTGAGACTGCATGCTATCATAACATATATATGATTCAATTTATAACGTAGCACTACCTCAACGCTACCAGTATTATCAGGAAGCGCTACCAAGTAGTGCTCCTGGTAAAAATACTACCAATTCGCTCCTATTTCCATACACAAATGAAGCCATATATGTACAGAAGATTTTTAACTGTATAAGTGAAAGGTAGCACCACTGTCAGAAGCGCTGCCTTGATTTTGTTGGCTGGGTTCGAACTGCTGAAATGAAAAATTTTCAAACATTCAATACGAAACATACTTTTATTGTTGTTCGATGCTATTGTCCCTAGTAGAACTATCAATATAAATTTGTATAGGTTAGAGATAAAATAATTAGTTTTCATATAACGTTTCGAGAACTTTCTGAAAAACTACCATAGCATTTGTCAACAATGTCCCCAAAACGTGTTTTCCAGCACATTGAATGAATGTTCTCAAAATGTTTAGGAAATATACTTTTGGGAACCAACATCTGTGGGACTACCCTAACAACAAAGTGCTAAGCAAATATGCGGCAAATTGTTGAAAACACTCAGCAACAGTTTGAAGCAATTTGCAGGGACGTTGCGTCGCCAAATGCGCAACAATATGCTATGAATCTGGGATTTTGGGTTGAGTTGTTGTCATGTTGCTGGGAAGTTGCTCGGTTTCATAAAACTTTTGATCACATGCGCAGCAAATTCCCAGCAACTTCGCGTAAATTTAAGAAACAACATCAGAGCAATGGTTGCACAGCAACTTTTGTTGTATGGGTATGGACATGTTTTTGAAACGTTTGGAGAACTTTCGGTGCTGTCTGGGTGTACACGTAAGCGAGAGTACATGCGTTTCCTCTCCTTCTTTGCACCATCCATAATTCACACATGAATAATTCAACACATGATTTACTTAATAGTTCGGACACACGAACAATTATCAAAAATGTTTCTTGATAACACGCGAAAACGGTAAACAGATGCCACAATACTTGTAGAATATTAATTTCAATTCATTCATTGAGTGAACTGAGACTACAACCAAACTCATACGAACTTCTGGAAACAGGAGAGGTTATGGTCGCAGCTTACCATGCTTTCTCCGTTATGGCGAATTCGGTTAACTATGAACGTTCTTCGAATATTCGAAATATGTTCTATGCATATTCCAATGAGACCGTTTTATAGGTGCTATGAATATTTATCGAACGTATGTAACCGAATATACGACAGCACGTTGATTAAACGTCGATTGAATGTATATCGTAGATTTCGAATCTATTGCGTACGTTCTAAGTATATTTAAAACAGTCTCATTCGGACATTCTATGAACATTCATTATATGTTCTTCGTATCTCATCCGTACATTCTACGAAGGTTTCTACTTCGTATATACTTTGAAATCCTGTTGCTGCTTGGGAAGCCTCATTTCAGCCCGATGTGGCCCACATAGCACCTCGGAATTGCCATAAGATTTTTCTGCTCGGGTATGTGTTGGTGGCTGTAGTATCTCCCTCTATAGTTTCAGATGGCGAACATGTGGGCTTGGGTACCCTGATTAGTCCTACTGCATTAAGGGGAAGTTCTCATAAAAAAAATATGCTAATTAACAATCGATTCCAACAAATTTTGCCAACATCATTGTTCTCGTTAGTCTTACGAATCAGACTGTGCAAGGTTTATTTTGATATGTCAAAAAATGAGTTACTTTGAACGAGTTGAATGTTGGGAAACAACGGTTTTTGGGTAAAAATATTGGTGGTTTTCATTTTTTTTTTACTCGAAAATTGAGGCTATGGATGCAATAACAGCCTGAGTGCTCGAACGTCTCTCGGAAATTAATCCAGTCTATCAGTGGAACAAGAAAAACGAGTTCGTCAAAATGAAAAAAATTAAATATAGCCTATTAAAACTCATAAACACACATATTTTTGCTATGAAAATTCTTTTCTATCATCGATAGTTTGTGAGATAAGAATTACAAAGTTGAAATTCCCATTTCCTCAAATTTAATTCAATTCGAATAGTCCCGGGAAAAAATGATCAGATCTGACCAGATCTAAATTTTGGTCAGATCTAAACAGATCTATTAAGATCTGAAAAACTGCGATTTTGGCTTGTGTTTGTCACAATATATGTGCAAAATCAAATTCATATACTGACAGATATCACAAAATTTCTGACAATTGAACCACCAATTGCTCATTAAGATTTAATCAAATATTCAATTCAGATCTAACGAGATCTACTCAGATCTAACCAGATGTGCCAAGATCTGATCAAATCTACTGAGATCTGAACAGATCTCATCTGATCTTTTGAACCAGATCTGACCAAAAATCAGATCTACTCAGATCTATTTAGATCTGAATAGATCTAATGATTTTTTCCTGGGAGTAGAAAGAAATTTTTATAGCAAGAATGTGCCATCTTTGAGATCTTCAAGAATGGAAAAAACTTCAGATATTTTTGTAGAGAATAATTGGATCTCTGGCTCCCAAGCGGATAAAATGAAAAGGTCTTTCACGAATATTTGTGATGGACCACTGTTCTCGGAAACAATGTCAAGTTTCTCCATAGAAAATGTTAGACTTGACAACTTATGAATGAGCTTCATTCCCAAATCCGTTGAATTTGAAGATCTACGTTCTTTTTTGAAAATGACTCTCATTTTGTCTCATGGCAACGCTTTCTGTGAGAGAGGTTTTTCAATTATAGAAGAAATTTTAATAGAGAACCTTTCTGAAATGTCATTGATAGTCCGACGACAAGTGTATGATGCAGTTATGTTCCATGGCGGGATAGAAATAATTGAAATAAGTAAAGGCCTAATACATCACTGTAAAAAGAAAGTCTCAAATTCAGCTCATTTCATGGCTGAATCTATGACGCAAACAAATAAAGCCGAAAAAACAATCGCCCGCACAATGGAAAAAGCATTGTCTGAAATCAAGATGCAAACAGATTAAGACTTTCTTTTTACAGTGATGCTGTGCGAAATTCACGTGATCGGTACAAGAAGCTTCAAAAAGGAGGAGAGAAAAAGAAAATGTAATACTGAAACGAAAGACAGAAAAACGTAAAGCTTTAGAAAAATTGAAGGAACTTGAGAAGAAGGAGAAGAAAATTTTGAATGATGCTCGTCAAAAAACGGAAGAATTAGATTTAGAAATGAAACAGTAGCAATAGAATTCTAATAATATATTAAATGGAATCATAATTTCTTATAATACATGCCTTATTTTTTCAATTTCTTATACATTTCATTAATATATCAATCATATATTGAGCTCTGTTCAGATTAGGTTTTGTTTTGAATTACAGATTCGTTTTGAATAATGTTCATACGTTAAATTATTTTATCAAAGTTTTGATTAAACCAAATATTTATAAAATTACATAATTATTCGAATAAAAAAATGTTTATTTAATATTTGAAACATATTATTTCCAATTGAACATTGTTTTTCTTGACATCACCTTCTATCGAAGAAATGAGGTGCTTCCAATATAGAAACTTAGAAGACGATCTATCGTGATATTCCCTGGAATAAATTAATTGTTATATTTCATCACCGTTTTTCTTCCGGAAACGATTAAGAATCTATAATATGTTGGTATTTCTATTGCAGAACTATGCTCTTGATTGAATTATAGTATGGAACTTTTTCAGATCAAGTGATGAATATATTTTGTGATGAAGTCAGGGAAAAATTTGAAAACCACCTGGAAAACCGGGAAAATTCAGGGAATTTTTGTCCAGAAAAATAGTGGCCACCCTGTCAAGTGTTGAGGAATTTGGAATTCAATTTTTATCAAGCATTTGTGAATTATGGCATGATTTTCCCCAACTCGTCAGAAGTAACAGGGAACGGATCAAATCCTTTCTTTCAGTGAAGATGAACGAAAATTAACATGAACAAAATTCTTACGGTTGGCCGACGTATAAAAATGACTAGGAATTGATAATCATGTCCTAATGGATTTCAAAGTGAAAATCCGTTGCAAGAAAGTTGTAACTCTCTTATAACATTGCAGTTTTTAGTGGTATCACTGCAGGATGTCCAGCTTCGGAGAATTCTAATGGAATCAATCAGTCATCAAATCAGGTTGAATGAAATGACCAATGAAGCAAATAGAAAATTCCCGAACTGGACACCCTGCACTGATACTACTTTGCATGTGGCGTCGATATGCTACGTAGGTTGGAGTTGCGGATAGAAAAAAAATATAAGCTGATACTCTGTCTTGTTTCTAAACACTCATCAACAGCCTGTATTTATAATGAATGAATGTTTCTTTTAGAAAATTACCCATGTGGAAATTGCTGGACTTGACGAATGGCCCAGTACTGGCAAGTTTGTATTTGGCCAAAACAACTGCCCCCGTACAGTGCCATTACTGTTTTTCAACTGACACCAATTGTTCGACGGTTCTCAGACGGTGTTGATTTCCTTGGGCGGACAGTCTTGGATCAGTACCGAATGAACACTGATTGGAGAACACCTAGGTTGTAGAAAAACGAAATCGTGCCAGTACTGAGTCAAAGTTGGTAATATTTTGAAGCGTTACACAGAGACGGTACTACGCCAGCAACATCGACGCCACGTTGTTTCACGACAGAATGGTTAGTGAGTCGGGGATCAACCCATTTCTGCTCAAACATGGCTACTTTGATGAGCAAATACTCCGCCAGTACTGACCCAGAGTTGGTAATCTTTTGAAATTTTACGAAAAGACGATACTGTGCCAACATCGATGTTTCAACAGTGTTTCACTGCAAAAAACGATTGTGGATTGGGGGTCAATTTACCTTCGCGGCAACATGCCCGCACTGAAAGAATAGTTTAATCATTATCCATTTTAAATTCGAATTTATCAAATAAGTTATGGAAAAAGTTGGCGCAAAATTTCACAGCACATGCAGTTTGGCTGTGTGGAGTCTACATGGGATCATTAACCTTGCCATTCAAAGTGCCAATAGTACGCCATGGAGAATCCCCGTGGAATGCATTGAAAGTAGAATTGAAATGGTCGTATTGGTGAAATTGAAATCCGAATGTTGGCTGGATTGGAATGCCGGTACAGGCAAGATTGGAACTCCGATTCAGGAACAATTCAAATATCGACACGGGTAATATTGAAATATCAGTTTTAGCTAGGTTGAAATGACAGTACTGTCTACGTTCGAATGCCAGTACTGTTTACGATCAAATGCCAGTACGGGCAAAATTGAACACCAATAATGGGCCTTGTGTGAGACATTGTTATCATCTCAGTATTGCTTCGGTGCTGTCAAACGACCTGGGCCAGTCATGGCATTACAAACTCGACAGCACTGGCAGCTATAGCAGCGATACTGAACCAGTACTGGGCCGTTCGTCAATTTCCACATGGGTACCTATTTCGTTGAAATTTTCTTCAATTTTCGTTTGATATATTGAATCATTCGAATTTAATGAAGATTTCTTACGAATAGTGATATACAAATATTCTTAATTTTTCCTTCTATGTTCTAGTCATAGACCCCCTGTGTCCATTGGAATTGTCATATCAGTAATTTTCAATCTACGTTACTAAAAATTCTGTAAAAATTCAGAGTTCATACTAGGAGCTATGAGAACTATTGTCTATTGAAAAAAAAATGTGTATCATTATCAGAATTGAGCCAGGTCGAAAAGGGTTATATATAAATCAAAACTGAATACGTTTGGAGGGTGTTTAAACATGAGCATATTATAAGATCAACTGAGTTATATTTGGTCGCAATTCATATCTAATTCGGATATGGGATCATGTATAAATTATACCAAATGTTTTCCCTCGGGTTTTCAACAGACACGGTAGATAACGTAGCGGAATTGTGGTATATGATACTACACCGTTTATAACACAAATACTAATCCCTTGTAAACAAACAATGGAATATTTTTCTGGCTAGAGTGAGGAATCTTTTTAACTTTTACACTGGAAAGAACATTTCTTCCATATAACAAAATAAATAGTTTATATGTCCTCTCTCCGTGGCATATTCCTGGGGATTAATGAAATGTTTAATGGAATGCTTGCCCGAAATAAACAATTTATTCGCCACCAGTAATCAATTTCTACAAATGAATATCTTTTCCCAGTGGAGATTACATAAAGTGGAAAATTTGTGTATTTCACGCACCAATAAATCATCGAACTCAATGAAGATTTTCATTCCCAACCATAGAAAACGTGTCTCTTTCCATTGAACTTTTTCTCGGACTTTTCCAAGTGTAATGATCTAATTTCACGGACATAAGTAATAGAAATAGCTTATGAACCATTACATACATCATCAACCAATAGGAAGTAGGATGAAATGAAAAACCGCCTTACACGAAATCCTGACATTTTTATATGGAACTCCTTTCGCCTCTGCCTCTCTATTTCTCGAAATTTCCGCAAAGTAATCTCGTTAGCAGTAACGATAATGGTGCTCGTGATTTAAATTACACGAATGCATGGAGAATCGCTCGTTAACCTCAAAAAATAAGAACCAAAATTTCACGCGATTAGCTAATCCTTGGAAACGTAATTCCACATGTATTGTCATTCAATTTTTCCTCATCCAATATGTGCGAAGTATATCATGGGACAAAATTAGTTCCACGATAATCAATCTACATCGGAATGAACGGCATTTCATGACCCGATCATCCATCGAGTTCCAATTTGAAAACCATTCAACAAAAAATATTACATAAACAAAGTTAGCAATCAAAGTTTCATTGTTCGAATTTTCGCAATTTTGTTTTTTCATCGATATTGAAAATTTTCATGTGCGTAACATTTTTTTAATATAATGCAATCATGAAAACATACGGTTTTCAATTTTTTCCCATACGACGATGTTGTGATGTTGTTACATTGAATTATCGTCAGGAATGAATTTCGGCATAGTTTGTCTTCACGTACGGATAATTCGAATCGTTCTGTTTTCAATTGAAGTTGATTCACAGAATCCTGATTGATATTTCAAAAGTGAAGATCTATCAAAAGGGAGGAGATGGATTCGATGAAAGAGTGAATTAATTCGAATATAAAATTCCACTTATGCGAGACAAAAAGCGACTCACATGCTCTTTTTGTAGTCTCGGTACACGTTGGGGTATACACGGGAGTACGTGATACCATTTCTCAATTTGAATCATATGTCATCCATAAAATGCTGAACTCTCGATTATTCATGCCACGAAATATAATACACTCTCTATATTAATCGACACCCATTATCGAATGGAGCAATTCAATCGATTTATGACAGTGATATAAAAGTAATGATATCAAACGTGATATTGAATCGGTTGGGCCAGCGGCTCTCGATATCGCTGTGCGAACGTGCATATAGGCACTCGGCAACGATTCTCTCTTCGGTCGATGACATTTATTCTTCGGTGGTAACACTTGAATGAATAACGACCGAATTAATTGGCACTCGAGCGATCGAATGATCGGGATAAAAATACCGGTGTTTTTTGGTGGAATTTTCAGATATCTAACCGGAGAGGAAAAACAGGAGATTGCATCTGTGATTATCATTGGATTCATGTGCGCTGAAATTCGAAGTTCAGCCCCTGAGGAAGAGAGATACTTCTTGTTGATGTAATCAACTTTTCATTGAAGCATTCCTAGTTGACTTTTGAAAGACTTTTCCAAATATTATATGAGCCAAAAATTCATGCGAAATGAAAATATTTAGATTCTTCACTTTTTTTGGGCCATTTCTTGTTTCATCCCGCTGCGTGACATTACCACAAGATATAATCAAATTTTTTCCAGAACAATGAGCGGATACAAATCTGGGACTAATTGAAAGTTCTTTCAAACAGCAGGAAAAAATCCGTAAAGCCAGCCCTCGGAAGTAGTTGTGAAGATAATTTGGGATCAATCTCTAATATGAAGAAAATTTGCTGAAACATCTGAGGGTGAAATAAAACGATGTTCATGAAAATGTGGTGAATAGTCGAACTCAATGACGACTAATTAGAATATTTTCAGCGCTGTGGAAAGAACAGAGATGAAATAGTAAATTGTCCGACGATGGACAAAGCGTTGGGGATTGCGGCGATGCACAGTGGTTCAAAAACCCAACAAACGTGGCCAAAAATATACGGAGTCCTTGGATCCGCTTGAAACTCCCACTCGGGGGTTTCCGGGGTCGCTGAATACGAATCCGTTGTGAAAATTCCGGAACTCGAAATGGCGGATCAAAATTCAAGAAATCCATTGGATTACATTGCAACTCATTACCCTAAGGTTTTTGGGGCCACTGAATACAAATTTGAAGATAGAATTCCAAAATTCGGAATGGTGGTTCCAATCTGACAGATCAAAATTCGAAAATTCATTGGTTTCCTTCGACAATTGTCACCCAGGGGTCTTCAGGGTTCGTGAATACAGATCTGCAGTCGGCTTTTGGGAATTTAAGATGCTAGCTAGAATATGAGAAACATTTTTCTAAAAATAAGTTCGAATGTTGCCTCAATTCAAATCCAAGGAATTTTTGGAATCTATCATGATGAATACATTTCCGACAATATTTTTGGAATGTCAAACATTCCGCTACCTAGAGGTTTTGAACACCGCTGAATTTGAATGTAGAATCGACTACTGGAAAAATGGAATGGCAGACCCAATATCGTAACATCGAAGATTTCAGCAATTTCGTAACAAATCAACATCATCAAGTTTTTATTAGATTCCATATGTCATGACATATACTGTTGACAATGTAAATAAATTTGGAGTCTCCAGAGTGAAGCCGAGAAATGTTTGGGATCTTTCGGAACGAATCAATTACGATCGCCCCTTTTTCTGATAAAGTGGATACAGAGCTTGTTGTAGAAGCAGATTTTTGCAGCTAAAGTGATGGTGAATGATGATGTACGTTCCATTAAGATAAAAATGCATTCGTCTCAGTCACAGAAGTAACCCAATTTCATAATAAAACCCCTATATCATTTATCTCAAATTTATCTCAAAATTCATTTATATCTACTATATTTTCAACAGATTAGTTGCTTCAGTGAAGATCCGCTGTGCGGTCTTCCGCGGCTTGCAAAATTAAATAAATTTTGAGCTTACGGAGTGGAGCCGCGTCTTGTATCGGTTGGTTGCCGACGTTTCGCCATCATTGCAGCTGGCTTCTTCATTCTGAAGAACGATGGCGAAACGTCGGCAACCAACCGATACAAGACGCGGCTCCACTCCGTAAGCTCAAAATTTATTTAATTTTGCAAGCCGCGGAAGACCGCACAGCGGATCTTCACTGAAGCAACTAATCTGTTGAAAATATAGTAGATATAAATGAATTTTGAGATAAATTTGAGATAAATGATATAGGGGTTTTATTATGAAATTGGGTTACTTCTGTGACTGAGACGAATGCATTTTTATCTTAATGAAACGTACATCATCATTCACTATCACTTTAGCTGCAAAAATCTCTTTCTGGAACAAGCTCTGTATTCACTTTATCAGAAAAAGGGGCGATAGTAATTGATTCGTTCCGAAAGATCCCAAACATTTCTCGTTTACTGTGTACAAATACAGCGAAAAACTGAAATATTCAGCTTATATCCACGTGAAACCACGTGATTCCTATCAAAATCCACTAATGTTTACGAACCAATCAAAAAGTTCATTTGAAATCCGTGTTCAGCAGCCTTCAATACCCTCAGATAATAAAATTTCCCAAATTCCAATCGTTCCTCAAAAATATTCACCATAAGAAAAAAATTATTTTTGAAAGATTCGATGTCGGATTCATAATGAACGACCCAAAAAATCCTCAGACAATAAAATATTTCGGGATCTACAGGTTGTTTGCAAATCATAGCCACCATATTGGAACCGCAATTTACTTTTCGAAAAATCTGATGTCAAATTCATAATCAGCGACCCACAAACCCCTTGGGCGATGGAATGTTCCAATATCTAACAGTTCTTTTTCCCAATTCATGGCCGCGATATTGGATCTGCCATTTTTCAAAAAATTCGTTCCCAAATCCGTAATCAGCGACCTAAAAAACTCCCACGAAGTTTTGTAGATACTCCATCTTCACACTCTGACCACTCTCTACTGTTTTTCCTGCATGTGCACAATCGAAAAACATTACCGTAGAAAGGAAATTAATGTCGAATTCAAAGTCGCAAGAAATCACAGCTAATTTTTCAATATGTCCTTGAAGAGGGTTCTGTTGACATGTGGAAAAAAACATCATGGTGGTAACTGGTGGTGAAAATGAGTTCTGCGTTTTTGAAGGAGACATTATCCGTTGAATATGTGAGAAAAATCATCAAAAGTTAGTGGCAACCCTGTTGAAAAGCTCTCATAAATTCTAATTAATTCTAGTTATTTCTAGAACAGGAACCGCATGAAATCTAGTACACACACTTGATTTTATACGGTTTTATGAGATTTTGCAAATGGTTCCAGTTGAATGTCATAAAGTTCTCATATAATTCTTGTATTCTTGCATGGAATCATATAAATCCCATAAGTTCTAGGACAGAAACCGCATATAGACTGATAAAAACTTGTTAAAATTCATATAAACTAATAAGAATTATATATGAGAATTTATGGGACTTTTTCAACAGGGAATTAACAATGAAAATATTACTTGTCCCGAATTTTGAATTGATAGATTCGACAGTACTTATATACTATCAATAGGAGATCCCATATTGAAACTATCGGGAATCGGTCAATTTTCACGAAAATTACACACTTTTCAAAATAAACGATTCATTTCTCTTCGTTGTGCTCATCAAAATGTTGCGTTGGTGCAGTGAAACTTCCAGGCGAGCTTGGGAGCCTTGTAGAAATATTTGGGTCTTCTTCGTCGTTTTTTCGAGATCCCCAACTACCAGTGAGACAATATCGACTGTCAAAAGGGTTTTCAGATAGGACATTTCTTTCGACTTTTGGCCATGTTTTTGCGTTTTTGAACCACTGTGGCGATGGTAAAGTTGGTTGCCCGAACCGCAGTCACCAATCCTCGTGCTAAGTTGCAAATACTACTTGTTGTAACAAGTGCCTTGAAAGTAACTCTTTTCTGCTTAATGTTTGGAGACAAAATGAATTTATTCCTGAGTGAGTATCACAAGGTTTTGTTATCGACGTTTCTGACTGATGACGCGCGATAACGCCACTATCCACTCACTTCCTTCCCGTCAAACAGTTCCCCTAGGGCTGAAGGTATATCATTTCTCCCATACGGATGTGCGAGTTAGTTGTCAATCTACTCGTATATACCAGGTGTGTAAGTATGAAACCGGAATTTTTGTACAGAAAAAACACGTTTATTGTAATGATATGATACAAAGTAACTTATTCAAAGTATTGTCCGTCGCTATCTATACATTTGTTCCATCTTTCTGGCAATTTGTGGATTCCGCGCCAAAAGAACTGTTGCTCTTTTGAGGCAAACCATTCATCGAGCCATTTTCGTACATCTTCGTAAGAAGTAAAGCGCTGCTCAGCGAGTGCATGTCCCATCGATGCAAACAAGTAGTAATCGGATGGGGCAAGGTCCGGTGAGTGAGGCGCGTGCTGAAGAATCTCCCAACGGAACGACTCTATCGTTTCCTGGACCTGTTTTGCTTTGTGTGCTGGTGCATTGTCATGCAGCAAAATCACCTTGTGTTGTCTTTGTTGGTATTCTGGTCGTTTTTCACGCAAAACTCGATCCAAATCGATCATTTGTTGTCGGTAGCGTTGAGTATTGACAGTTTCCCCAGGTTTCGGCAGCTCGTAGTAGATTGCGCCCTTCTAATCCCACCAAACACACAGCATTGACTTTCGTCCGTAGCGGTTTGGTCTTGCCGGCGATGTTGATGGTTCACCCGGAGTAACCCATGACTTTTTGCGCTTAGGATTCTCGAAATATATCCACTTTTCATCGCCAGTCACAATTCGATGGAGAAATGACTTTCTGTGGAACCTGGCGAGCAGCATTTCGCATGATGTTCTGCGGTTTTCATGCTGTCTTTCGTTGAGTTCATGTGGAACCCATTTCCCCACCTTTTATACCTTCCCCATGGCTTTCAACCGGAGGGAGATGGCTTCTCGGGTCACCTTCAACTGATCCGCCAGTTGTGGTTGGGTTTGAGCGTTTCTTCGTCCAACAAGGCTTGCAGGTCAGCGTCTTCAAACTTTTTCGGTGGTCTTCCACGTTCTTCGTTCCTGACGTCGAAATCGCCACTTTTGAACCGTTTGAACCACTCGAAACACTGTGTTTTACCGAGAACATGCTCACCAAACGCCTCCACAAGCATTCGATGCGATTCGGCTGCGGTTTTCTTCAGATGAAAACAGAAAAGTAGTGCTGTCCGCAAATCGTAATTTGTTGGCACAAAACTCGACATGTTTATCTCTAATAAACTAATGCTACTGAATGAAACTCGTGTTATTGTGAGTTGGAAATCTTTGTCGGATATCAGTACAATAACAAGACACCGCTGACGTGATGTGTCGGTAACTGAATCGACATCTAGTGCCACCTATGGGCAAATTCCGGTTTCATACTTACACACCTGGTAATTGAAAATTTTCGTCTCCAAGAACGAGGAAGAAAAAGGGTACTTTCAAGGCACGCGTTACAAAAATTTATCTCTTCCAATACAGAAGTGTGAGAAGATTTGGATGTTGAACTGTTGGTTTTTACAATTTTTGTCACACGTACGGAATTTCGGACGAGAAAGAAGAACAGAATTCCAGATAAAATGATCTCATCCTCTCATTCCTCTTACTGCAGAATTATTTAGGGAGTTCTCAGATCACATGCATTCATACTAATAGGAAGGGAAAGCTTTCGATGAAATCACTAATCCCCAAGAAATGTGTTCCCAGAATTCTTCTCTTCTTCATTCTCAGGAGACTTTGGTGAATTTATACGTACACATTACCTGAATTTTAACTAAATTTCTCATTGGAGCAGTTCCAAATCACCCGTCATATATGAATTGAATTATAAATGAATTACACGGAAAACAATTACTCGCCAAGTTTTAAGCTAATTCAACAAGAGTTCCAGTAAAGGTAACAGATATTCCTGGCTGTTCATGTACACGGAGAGAAAAATACAGTTGAAATTACTTTGGTAGATCACTATCCACGGACCAGATTAGGATTGATAAGAAAAATTATGGTATTTTCATCCAATTCTAGAATACTCCTCAGTAATTTATAATGATGTCCAGTGCAATATTTACTGAATAAGAAATTTTCCTGAAAATCCATGAATTTCTGAATTTCATCATAGAAATTTTCACTGTGTGAATTGAAAAACGTACATAAAATCCTTACAGGGAACTATTTTACTGTGTGGAAATATAAATTTTTATGAAAATCAAAACTCGGTCTGGCGTTGATATGGAGCACAGTAAAAAATTTTGCATTTTACATGAAAAAGTAATGAATTATTCTCTCCGCGTAGTAACTGGAGCTGCGGTAAAATTGACCGTTCATTTTTCCCCGTGCATGTATGGATCATTTTCACTAGGAATAAGATCCGAGAATTACTCGAATCCAAAAAATTCTTCAATAAAACCTTTCCGAGTGATACTATAATCTCATTTTCGAATTCGCAGCAATCATCATTCCATGACATTCTTAGCAATCCTGATGGGATTCTCCCCATTCCAAGTTGTAATTCTTTCTCATCCACACTGTCAGAGGGTGGATTTCTAGAATTTCTGTTCTCACTTGCCAGCAGCTCTCATTCAGTTTTGAATTCCCAAATACTCGTCATCCCAAAAGAAATTCGATTGCTCATTGTGCTGGTTCCAGCTTCCCTCGAACTTGGAACTGCCATCGATCCTGTGAATATTATATATTATAACTCCAATATTTCAAATCAAGTTCTTGGACCTGAAGGATGGAAGAATTCAAACGGGGAATTTTTGTTAGCTTCTAGAACCATCACTCGATTGGAGAGTACATGGAAAATCCAGTAGGAGCTGAGTGTCTATGAACTTTTCAGGAATTTTCGAGACTATTTCATGCCTTAGAAGTGTAAGACACATGCAAAGTGAATCCAGTGAAAATATGAAATGATGCGAAAGATGACTCAAACTAATTTTTGCCAGACTTATGCAAATCCCACGTGGTCTGTCTCTAAAAATCCAGAGAACTGGAAACTTATGAAATTTCTGGTGGACTCTCGAAGCACTCTGATCTGCAAATGCTCCCCACGTACTTTCCTCAATCTTCAAACACTTCATGGAATCAAAAGAAACCTAGCTGTCTTCCTGGCCAAACTTTCAATTCGTTCGCACATGGATTCGAGTATTATTACAACTGCATCAACATCGAACTTACTATTTCCTCACGAGAAGTATTAACTCCACTCTCGTAAATGCAAAGCGTTCGAATTCATACTTCGGAAATTATGATAACCAATGAGATAATTTGACTTGCTTCGATTGAGATTCCTCAAACAATGAACCCGCTCCTACACATCTCATCCCGACGTATAATTAGCATATCCCCCGTCGATTGATATATCGAAGGAACGTCTGTTTCAATAATCATAATAATAGTAATTTTCCAACGAATATAATATTACCTTTATTATTGTTCGCGCCAGATAACTTATTACATCACTCGCTCGCAGAAAAGCTCACCCCCTTCCATTCTTATTCCAAAGAAAATCTACGTATCTCGGCATACAAAGTCAAGTTGTTCGTAGATTCGAATACTGATTTCAAGCAACGAGTTACGACGATCGTAAAACGACGTTGGCGTCGACATCGTTGACGTCGATTACGTCGTAGCACAGGTAAGTAAATACAGTAACTGGAGCGAAACACGAGCATGCACAAGTATCTATGTTGTTGGCTCGTTCATATCTATTTCTTCTCTTCCTTTCGTCATTCACTTTTATATATCGACAAACCACGTATTATCGTACACAGTCCGTGAATGAGGGAATGCAATTTTACGAACCCAGAAAATTTCTCTCGAATTGCGGTGGTCTCGCGCGCGCGTGTATAACGGATAGGCACCACTCTAATAGTGTGAAGATGAGAGGGAAGTCAAGTTCCGTTGTTTTAGGAATTAATGAGTTTGTTTTCAACTTTGCACCGCGTGCAAATTAAAGTCAGAAGTTTCAAATGCCCTCGCTTCTCGGTGGCAATGATTTCCGTAAATACGCATGCCGTTGTTACTGTTGTTGTTTTTGTTGTTACAGGTTTTATCATGGTAATGCCAACGGTACATATGCATAGGTATAAACGACCATGTTCTTCTATAAATTTTTGATCTTATAACGCGATGTTATGAGGAAACTTCAAAGATCGATATTCCATTTGTGTTTCTCTTCTCCAAACTTTGCTCGCATCATTTTATGCGGAAATATTTTACATGGGATTTGAGAAGACCGACATCGAAAGGGCGCTGAAAGAATGTGTTACGTTCGGAACAATGTCATTGTGGAAATAACTTAATTTGAGATGAAAACAAAAAAAGACAATCGCAGTTTCCAAAGATTATTCATAAAAAAATTCTTGAGAAAACGTACACATGGAACGAATTGCAACGCAAAGAAAGAACAAACAAGTTGACAAACAAGTTTATTGAAAATCGGTTTCGTATCATAGATACGTACATCATACGCTCTTATATGAGAACACAAGATGATTTTCCAATAAGATACTTCTCGATACATTCTCCGAAATGTTTCTCCCCCGAAAACTCTGGTCTACTTTTCTGATATACTCCCATCGAAGTAACGCGTGCGTTCATCTTTAACTTACACAAGGAAGGAAGTTACGCGGAGCTCCGGTACCGTGTAACACGTGCACTCGAAGCTGCTTGCAGGACTAGGAGAAGCAGCACAAACCTTGGCAAGCAGGGAGGCAGATTATACGACACGCGAGTGGAATTTCCCGGAGCTCGAAATGCCCGAGAAACTTAAATATTTATTGGAATTTAAAAGTTCCGTCACTCCGAGTATTTAAGAGTTTGCGCAAGTAGCATAAGAGAAAAGGGAGTGAAAGAGAGTGAGGCGAACTTGGGTCCGCTGCCGTTGCCGCTGTTGCACGGTGCAAGTACTTTACTTGGATGCGGGTACCGAGCATTCCCTCTCGGCAGTCTTCTATATCCATACTGCATTCCTCCATTCTCCTCCTCTTCTTGAATTTTCATCCATCTATCTCTCAATTACTCCCCTCTTTTCCGTTCAATGTGATGCGGATGTAATGGAGAGATGCCGTTCCTTTTGGCGGAAGACGCTCTTATGGGACCAGTTTGAAACTTGCTGATAGACTTGGAGTCCCTTAAGCGAGACACCACCACTGGGTTACGGGATCGACACTCTCGCCTTATTCGCTCCGATATATATATTCTTTGAGAGTGTGCTTTTATTGATACTCGCAACACCAAGCTGGATGTTCACTCCGTCTTTCAGAGAGAATCTCCGCAAACTCAATTTCAACCTTATTTTATAATTAATGGTTTCAAAAAGAACTTTTCTTTACAATTTAAATAAAGATCAACTTCATTTTTGTAAACATTATTCACTCAATTGATTGTCATATCAAATATTCAAAATGATAAGTATGGATTAATCGAAACCCGACAATAGAGAATGAAGAATACACGTTGACCGGAATCACAAGGTTGAATCAAACAAGAAATTCATTCCAACTGAACAAAATATGCAACTGGATCAAGTGAAGTTTAATCGAATCGAACCAATATTTGTTCGGTACAATTACATTCTTGAAATAGTTTGGTCTTCTACCGAATCATCGTTCTGATCTGGAATTATCTTCATGATGAAATTCACAAAGCCTTTCAGTTCCTTTGAACTCGCAGTATGTTGGCAAAGTTTGGATTTGAACTTGTAAATAGTATATAATATGATATTTGGCGATTTCAAAGTTTGATAATGTTACAGTAACATAACTCCTTGAACAAATGTTCCTTCGTATTAGATTCGAAGGTATTCATTAGCCATGATTTTACCCTGCCAAGCGATGTATTTTCATCATCTCATCTTGCTTGCCGTCTAAACTTGTAATATGCACCACGTGAGTATATATTCCACAAATTCATCCAAAACACCTTCTCCCTTTTATCCTGTGAGATAGCTTCTTGGTACTTTGAAGACGATAAACAAGAAGAGAGGAAAAGGTAGACGAAGAAGGAAAGAGTTAAAAGAAGAGTACCGCGCCATCGCTATTTTTCTACCTCAGTGAAGAAATATGCACTCTGTTCTAAGGCGCGACGAACGACTGTGTATAAAGCGTACATTATGTTATCTATATATACTCTATTCTGTGTACAAAAGGATCTCACGCTTTTGTATCCATCCACCCTTAGACTGAAAATATTCGAAGATTTATTACGGATAAAAATATACAAGACGCATCCATATACCCTAAATACATTCCTTACCAGAAATTATGTGGAGTTGAACAAGGATTAAATGCTGGATTTGGAGGCGGAACAAGAATTCTATTCTTCATTTCTATATTCGTGAAGAATTGTATCCTCAAATAAATGTATTCTTAAAGAACTGTATTTTTGAAGAATCGTATTCCGAACAAAACTGGCTGCTCAAAGAACTGTATTCTCAAATATCTCCATCCTTGAATGTCTGTATTCTCAAAGAACTGTTTTCTTAAAAAACTTTATTCTCAAATATCTCCATTTCTAAATATCTGTATTTTATCAAGAATTATCTTCCTATAGAACTGTATTGTTGAAGAACTTCCCTTTCAAAGAACTGTATTTCTAAAAAAACTGTATTTCTGAAGAACTGTATTCTTAATATCTACATTCAGGCGGACGAGAAATGGGAAGTTGTTAATTATTCCCATTGGACTACATGATTATTATTGCAATGAGCGATCTTCATTATTGATTCTCATTTTATCAATAACGCCTCCCCAATAGTTATCCGTCTGAATATAGGTATTCAGAATACAATTCTCTAAGAATACAGTTCTTGGGAAATACAGATATTTGAGATTAAAGTTCTTCAAGATAATATCCCAGACAGCACTGAGACGTTCTCCGGACGTTCAGAAAACGTACTTGGTCACAAGAAGAACGTTCAAAAAATGTTCCAGGACATTCCAGGGATGTACAAATGTCCGGTATAGTCTTATTCAGGTTTCCATAGAACGTTTATGAAACATGTTAAATGCCCGAGAAAAAATGATTTAGATCTAATTAGATCTAATGGATTGGATCTCCTTAGATCTAAAGAATGGAAAAATTCATGCTGTGTGGGCCGATTTAAATCTATTTAGATCTACGGAGATCTAATTGATTTTTTTCGAAAATATGTAGTTCTTAAAAACCATCTAAAAGTGAAGAAAATGGGCAGTAGATGCACGCAAATTTCGATTAATTAATATGAAATTTTTTGTGATTTAGATCTATGTAGATCTGACCAGATCTGTCTAGATCTGAATAGATCTACATTTTCCATTTTTTAGATCTAACGAGATCTAACGAGATCTAATTAGATCCACCTAGATCTAAATCATTCTTTCTCGGGTGAGAATTTATTAAAGATCAAACTTGTGCCAAATCTTTCAATATTCTCCATTTCGAGGGGATGCAAATGAACTACGGCGAAGTCTGTATCGATAGATTTGATAAATTACATTTGTATCTCTTTAATACATTGCAGATAGTGAAATTTTGAGGTTATGTGAAACTTAATATATTGACTTAATTCTTGATAACTCACTTTCTGCCAATAGCTTTGAACTTCTGGAAAGGAATCCTTCCAAATATTCGATGCAAAACATATTTTTATGGTTTATTGGTACTTTTTTCCCTAGTAAAACTATAAATATACATTTGTATACCCTGGTAAAAAAATCTCTGTGAATCTCTCTGAAAATTTCACGTTTCAAAGAGATTCCCCTAGTGAAAATGATTCATATATGCTCCATATATAAACCGTATTTGATTCATATATGGACTTTGTAGAAATCATATATGATAACATATAAATCATATATGACCCCTACATAATCGATATATGGGCCATATATGACCTTATAAAACTCATATATCACCATATAAAATTCATGTAGGGCCGTTCGATTCATATAAGGACCGAAAATGATCCATATATTGGCTAAACAATGCTAAATATGGGATGTATATGGCCATATATGGCCCACATATGGATTTTATGTGGGTCATATATGAATCTGTGAAATCATATATGTGGCCTGTTTGGTCATATATGCCGCATATATGATTCATTTTTACTAGGGTCAGAAAGAATCGGAGGAATTCAGAGCAATTCAGCGTGGTTCAGAGGATTTCAGAGAGTAGTGGATTGAGAGAACTTGTGCTCTGAATTTTTCAGAAAGATTCAGAAAAATTCAGAGGAACTCAGAGAGATGCAGGGAAATTCTGGGAAATTCAGAGAGGAATTAGTTCAGTAATATTTTTGGTTCAGGATTTCAGAAGTATTCAGGGAATGTCAGAGACTCACAGAGGAAGGTGAATTAGGGAAAATATGTGCGTGGAGCTCCTCAGGAATATTCAGAAGAATTTGGAAAGGTTCAGCGTAATTCAGAGAAATTCAGAGAGAAATTAATTTAGCTAAATTTTTGGTTCAGGATTTCAGAGGTATTCAAGGAGTGTCAGAGACTCACAGAGACAGGTGAATTAGGAAAAATTGTGCGTGAGATTTTTCAGAAAAATTCAGAGAGATTCAGAGGAATTTAGAAAGATCCAGGGGGGGGGGGGGAAGAGTCTAGAAAATTCAGAGGGGAATGAATTCAGTAAAATCTTGGTCCTGTATTTCAGAGGCCTTCTGGAAGTTTTAGAGACTTCCAGAGACAGATACATTAAGAAAAATTGTGCGTGGAACTTTTTAGAGATATCCAGAGGAATTTAGAAAGATTCAGAGTAATCCAGAGAGATTCAGAGAAATTCAGAGAAATTCAGAGGAATTCAGAGGAAGCTTTGAAATCTGAATGCAATAAATTCCAGGATATTTAGAGGAATTCAGAGAGATTCAGAGAAAATCCGAGAGATTCGGAGAAATTCAGAGGAAGCTTTGAAATCTGAATACATTAAATTCCCGGAGATTCAGAGAAATTCAGCGAGATTCAGAGAAATTCAGAGGAATTCAGAGGAAGCTTTGAAATCTGAATACATTAGATCCCAGAAGATTCAAAGAAATTCAGAGATATTTAGTCAAAATCAGAGGAAGCTTTGAAGTTTAAATATATAAAATTCTGAGGGATTCAGTGATATGTGAAGAGATTCGGAGACAGTTGAAGAATTCAGAAAGTATCACTATCGGAAAAGTCTCTGGCATTACTCTGAATCTCTCTGAAATTTGTCCCGAAATATAGAGAGATTCAGAGAAATTCAGAAAGATTTCAGAGAAATTCAGAAAGATTTCAGAGAGATTTCAGAGAGATTTGGAGAGATTTTTTTTACCAGGGTAGGTTGGAGATAAAATACTTGGTTTTCATAGAAAGTTTCGAAAACGTTCTGAAAACGTACCGTAGCATGTGTAAAAAATGTCCCCAAAACGTGCTCCCCAAAACATTGTGAATGAATGGTCCTAAGACGTTTGGAAAATGTGCTTTTGGAAACCAACATCTGTGTGACTTTGGACACGTTTTTAGAACGTTTTGAGAACTTTCGATGCTGTTTGGGTAGTTCTCTGAGAATACAGATATTCATAAATACATCCCTTTAAGGGGGGGGGGGGGGAGTATGGTTATTTCGACGGAAAAAGACATGTTTTTAAGATTTTTTTTTCTGCTTATACAGATGTTGTGAGTTCATTGAGTCAATCTCCATATGATAATGTAACATTCCAACAATACTTTACTAAATTTTCATCGCAAAATATTGGAAATTGAGCGAGTGATAAGGAATCTCCGGAGGTGCCTCGAAAAAAAATTGTTTTACGGTGTTCACGATAACTCGAAATCTACTGGACCAATCGTTTTGAAATTTTTCACAGTACTTTTTCACATGATTTCCCAGGTAACATCGAGGGCTTTTTTTTTAAATATTTGTTGATTTTACAACAACAAATAGGCTGATTGTTTCATGCGAAAACCGGTTTTCTTGCTTCAAAGTGTCGCGAAAAAATTTAAAAATGAAGAAAAAAAAATCCCCTCGTCATGACCTCGAAAAACATCTCCTTTAACGAATGCATGTTGGTTTTTTTGTTTCAGATGATTCTGTCACAAGTTATCGTGAACACCGCAAAACAACTTTTTTTCGAGGCACCTCCGGAGATTTCTTATCACTCGCTCAATTTCCAATATTTTGCGATGAAAATTTAGTAAAGTATTGTTGGAATGTTACATTATCATATGGAGATTGACTCAATAAACTTACAACATCTGTATGAGCAGAAAAAAATCTTAAAAACATGTCTTTTCTCCGTCGAAATAACCATACCCCCCCCCCCCGCCCCTTAAGAAAACTTGAGAATACAGATATTGAGGAATACAGTTCTTTGAAAATGTATGGGAAATTAATTGACTCGACATGAGGGATTTTCACTGCCACGAAATTAGGGAGAAATTCCACATTCACTTTTCACAGTGCATTATCATCCATTATCTATTCATTCAATTTGAGTCGAGTGTTGTTTTATTCCAATCGATCGAACATTTCCAAAAATAATCAAAGCCCTTCTATTATTCAATCTCGAGCCTTCATTCGCATCCAATTATTGCATCTCTAGTTTTCATTTTCTCTTTCCGTTCTCATGATAAATGCGCGATATACATTTCACTTGAACAGGAAAAAAGTAAAAAAGGAAACAAGAAACAATAACGCTACAAGAATAACGCGTATTTTGAACGTATGTGAGGCTCGTATTACACTTGCTAGACTATTGCACGCGACTCTATAGAGGAGAAGAGGGAAAGCGAGGATAAAACCTCTCTTTATATCCCCATGGTGTCACATATGACAAGCGTTCGCGTGTAAAAGCGGGTTAAGAATTATAGGACCGTACTTGATCCACGTCTACGCGTATTATGATTCAATGCATACGAAATGGGAACGTTTACTACTCCGTTCGTGAAAGATTGCGCGTGTTTTCCTAACCCCTAACCACCGAACCTGTATCTATACGCTTTTTGCATGTTCTCTGTTTTGAATTCATCGAGTGGCGCAAAAAAATTCATATACATTCCACGTGAAAGAAAAATGTTTGGATATAGGTTTAGCATGGAAAATGAAAATCTTTGAACTCAACTTGAAGTACCTGCAATAATTTTCAAATTTCTGTCTGTCCTGTATTGTAATTTTACTCTGAATAACATTACAAATTCACCCTCCTTAACCGTCTGAATACCCAATCTCAGATTTCCTTTGTCTATCTTCCGACATTTATCCACTAAATTGGAATCTAGTGGTTCAGGGATTGAATCGTTCCATTCAAGGACAAGCTTCCTCCACTTAATTTCTTGTACTACCCACATATCGTGATACAAAGTTGAAAATGAAGAGGAGACATCGCTTCTCCCCACCTTGAGCCATTCATTTTCATTTGAACAACATATTTGACTCATCTCGACTAACTTTGCGGATATTCCAGATTGAATCGGTATCTCACGTTGAAGTTTGTTCAACTTCGCCGAAAAAGCATTGATGAAATTTGTTTGGAAATTGTTGAATCTGTCTTCGCAAAAAAACAATGAATTCGTCAAATTTTCCATTATTTCTCTTGCAAGATATCTTTATCCGTCGGAATATAACATTTCTCATCAGTATATCACTTTAGGATCTCTCGACGATTCAATTTATGAAGAGAAAGAGATGCTTAAGACGAGAATAATTGAATTTTCCATCTTATCTACTTGTCCCGTAACACAATGAGACCTCTGCTCTTGGTGAGAAATACAACGGTTATGCGTGTAAGTAATTCGGTGTTGTATTTCTTTACTCTCTTCAAAGTCTCGTCCTGAGTTCTGACGTACACTTGAAAGTTCTATCAACTGAAGACGAATTATACTTTTGGTGGATCGTTTCGAATGTAAAAATTTCTGGCACGTATTACATCCAAAGTCTCAAGTCAAAGATCGAGATGAGGGAACATTTTTCTGCATATAGAATAGAATATTTGCATTTCGTTTGAGATAATACTGTTTTTTATCGAATTTAATCATCCCAAACTCGATTGAAAATATTGTTCTTTGAGGAAATTGATCATTATCGTGATTCGAAGATAGCAAGAGGATCGTACGTTTAATAAATCGTTGATCCGTACCTCCACAAAAATCTCATTCTCATTGGCCTTTCATCGAAAGAGGAAGAACCAAAGCAGGACGATAAAAGTGAACCGGAGGCTTCTTCCTTTTGCAGTTTTCAGCGAAAATGCCGATAGCTGTCCGCGCGTTATACACTCTTAGAACTCGACTGGTATCAACTATTATTCTCACTTCCTTCTGTTTCCCGAAACCTTTTTCTTCATCCCTTTTGAACTCTTTTTTTCATTCTATTTTTTTGCCTTCCTCTCTCTTTCTCTCTCTCTCCCGATTTCTCCAGATATTGGTTCTCAACGATAGTACGTGCCGACGCGGTGACCGTGTTATCGATCGATAAATTCGAACGATCCAAGCGAACCAATTGCGCGCCAACGCGTCTGCTTGTGTGAGCCAATGTAGAATCACGAATATATCCTTGCGAGGGGAGAACGTCATTGGCCACATCGTGGAAATTCTTCTTTTTTTTCTCGTTAAAGGTGTGAAAAGAAAAGTCTTCAGCGACTTCGTGTAACTCGTAACACCTTACGAGAAAAATATCTTCCGCGGTGACCTGGAAAATGTCTATTCGCGTTTTCTTTTATGATCTCAAACCCATAATGCTATTCTTGTTACATAGACGATTGCGAGAAATTTGGAACCGTACGGAAGAACAAGAACAATTACATGAAATCGAATGGAAATACTTGATGAAATTTTATCGATTCGAATATGGATGAATCAATTCACGAGTATTTTGTTCTTATACCTTTTATTCGACGTAGTATTAGTATTCAAAAGGATAAAGCGGTGCATCGATGGATGATCCTCATATTCCATCATTCGCAAAGTACATAAGAGAATCCTATTACATTTTTTCCTCGAATCTTCTCATCTTTGACTTGGCGACTACCTCACGTCAGCGATCCTCATTTGGTTTGCCTAGGATATTTTGAAGAGAACGTGCTCAAACGATATTCTCCGCAGCGAATCTTCTTTCGCGCACTCAATAAAACAAAATACACAAAACCACTTTCAGTACAGATCTTATCGTCTGTGGTCAGCGTCGAGGAACTGTGTGATCATGGGATCGTAAAAAACTACCCACACCGAGAATGAGAATATGAAATTATCTCCCCAACGTGACGCTTTTAACCATGTCTCGATAGTCGGCTGAGCTTTATTAATTACGAGAGACGTATAATTAGCCAGTTGACCGGCTCGATCGGCCTAGCCACATTTACGCCATCATTGATGATGTGTGTACGCTCATCCTTATAGGGGTCAGCTTGTTTGGTTATGTGTGGTTTTCGCGGTGGTTAAACAACCGGCCAGCAGCACTACCACCACCACCGCTAGCACCCCTATTACCTCCGTTACCCCTTTCTCCTCTTTCCGTCGCAACACAGGGAGTGTAACGATACCTTTTAAACTCTTGTGTTTTCCCTTTCCTCCTCTCAACCGGTTATTCAACATTCACCTATCCGTGTTGAACCAAGAGGTGCCACTTAGGCACGTGAGCCTTCGCCAACACCGACCATATTACATTTTACCCTTAGCACCGGCAACGGTTAACAGAACGTTCGTTAGTCGTTATAGTAGACGCGTAATCACAATGGTTAGCGTGATTATTATCGGTTAATGACAGAAAAAGTACACCCTCGTTAAGAAATCCCGAGAGTTAACAAGATCAGATCCTCGGTCCAGCCCTGACCACGCCAAAAGTGTGTTTTGTGTCGTTGGATTCATTCTCTACCTATTTTCATATTACAACCGCTTCTTATATCCTTTTACACTTGTAACATAACCCGAATGTCGATCTGATATCGCAGCTTCATCAGTGATGTCACGAATGATAACGGAAATATATATTTAATTAATCTCCACACCGTCATTTACCAGGTGTACACTGAGAGAAATAAAATGTACTTTTTGGCGAATAAAACATTACAGTTTTCTCTGTTTTATTTGCCAAAATGTTTCTACGGAGCCAAAAAGTACATTTTATTTTTCTCAGTGTAGAAGTATGAAACCGGAATTTCCCTATAAATGGAACGAGCAATCAGTTTAGGGACCCTAAGACCACTCCTTCAGTCCCATCATCTCCCTCTAGCAGCTGATGAAGATTGTCAACACAAAACAATACAAGTTCTGTACACCCGTAATTGTTATATAACCTCAACCATGTCGAGATTTGTGCCCACAAACTACGATCTGTGGACCGCATTGGTTTTTTGTTATCATTTGGAGAAAACTGCCGCGCAATCACATCGAATGCTCGTCAAAGCTTACGGTGCACGGTAATTTGGACGTGAGAAACGAAGAGCATGGGAAACCACCGAAAAAGTTCGCAGACGACGAATTACAAGCCTTATTGGATGAAGATGATACTCAAACTCAACAAGAACTCGCGGATCAACTAAATGTGACGCAGAAAGCTGTCTCCATTCGTTTGAAAGCCATGGGAAAGATTCGGAAAGTGGGCAAATGGGTTCCGCATGAACTGAATGAAAGACAGCAAGAAAATCGATAAACCACTTGTGAAATGCTGTTCGACGGATACAAGAGAAAGTCATTCCTCCACCGAATTGCGACCGGTGATGAAAAATGGATATATTTTGAGAATCCTAAGCGAATCATCGACATCCACTGCAAGACCAAATCGTTTTGGAAAGAAGACGATGCTCTATGTTCGGTGGGATCAGAAGGGTGTAATCTACTATGAGCTGCTAAAACCTGGGCAAACCATCAACACTGATCCGCTACTAACGGCAAATGATCGACTCGAATCGCGCATTGCGTAAAAAAAGACCGGAATATGGAAAAAGACAACACAAATTCACCTTGCTCCACGATAATGCCCCATTACACACAGCAAAACGGATCAGGGAGACGATCGAGGCGTTCAGTCAGAAGATGCTACCGCATGCGGCTTATTCTCCAGACTTGGCTCCGTCCATCATTGTCATCTATTCGCGTCAATGGGACACGCTCTCGTTGAACAACGCTTCAATTCGTATGAAAATGTGAGAGAATGGTTCGATAACTAGTTCGCTTCAAAAGAGGAACTGTTTTTTTGGCGTGGGATTCATAAACTGCCGGAAAGGTCGGAAAATGTATAAACAGCAAAGGAAATTATTTCGAATAAAATATTTCTCACCATTTTCAAACAACAAATGTGTGATGTTCACGAAAAAATTCCAGTTTCATACTTCTACACATGGTACACTGAGAAAAAGAAACATCATTGTGCAGCGTCCAGGCAGCGATGATTCATGTCCAATAGAAATTTCAAATCAGCCATCACGAGTTGCTCGCCAGACATCAACTATTCGCGTCCAGAACGTACGCAGTAATGTCTTGGACGCGAATAGTTGATGTCTGGCAAGCACCTAGTGATGGCTAATTTGAAATTTCTTTTAGACATGAATCATCGCTGTCTAGACGCTGCACAGTAATGTTTCTTTTTCTCAGTGTAGTTATAAAAATATACATATAAATCCCAAATGAGAAGGTAATGAATGCAAATCTGAGCAATGATTATGAAGAATGGAGGAAAAAGTATATGATCGAGGCTGATTTCCCTGAATAGGAAGCTGATAAAAATTGGGCTTTGAGTACACGGAGAGAAATCCATTTAAAAATCTTCAGGTCCCGCCAATACCGACAATATAATCTAACTGAGCGCAAGGTTGGACAATCTACGTGAAGGCAAGAGTGGTTGCCAATGGTCTGAAGGTGTATCGATATAGGCGGTCAATAAATCACCTTCGTTGATGCATCATTGATCATAAGCTGCACCTAGCCTGGCCCATCCTTCAACCGCAATTGCCTGGAGAAAAAAAATGACTTCACACAAGGGTCGTCAACGCATGGAGGGACCCTACCCCAAGCATTAAGTAACCCTGGACGAAAGTGCATTCATTTTCATATTGCACTAGGCATGGGTGGTATTTTCGCCACATGATAAAAGAAAATGTGTGCTTCCATTCAATAAGTAATTGGAATTGTATATTTCAAATAGTTCTCAGTGCATTATGCATTCATCTTCCGGAGACGAGATAATAACGAGATAATCTGTGAAGGGCCGTTATCGTCTAATTCATCCCCTTGCATAAAAGTTTCCGCGCATCGAATGAACCTTGGAGGAAAAAAGTTGAATGAAAATTTGAAGAGCAAACCGATGGCAATCCCTCTCTTGCCAAAAGCTTGTCTCAGTCCTTCCTTTCATCTTTCCCTTGAGACGGAAGAAAAATCAAGGGAAGAATGAAAGACAATTCCAAGCAAATTTTTCTCCCTCTCCCAAAGGAGGAACACAATCAAAAATATACAAAAGAGGATAGAAGGAAAGTTAATCGAGGAGATAATTTGTTGAGACAACTTAATTGAAGTTGCGGTATTATTTTTGCATCTAACAAAACGAGAGATCAATTATCGAAGAAATAAAATCTTCGGTGATCAATAAAAACTTTGTGCCCCGTGTGCTCTGTATGTTCAAGATAACGTTAGATGATAAAAAATTTTTCACAGACCGTTGTGCAATCGATTATCCATAAAATACAGAACAAAAACAATTTCCTGAATCAAGATAATTTTCATATCTACCCTTACGAGGTCACTTTAGTTCTCTTGGTAATTGATACAACATTTACGATTACCTTCGAAAATTCATAAAACAAACTACTGATTTACGCGATACGTTATCTTATGGGAACGATATGTTTTCTTCTGGCCAAGCATTAATCGTTTTCGCGAATTTTCTATTTTGTTCCCGTGCACGCACATTGGATTTCTTCCGGCTGAAAAATACAAGGAAATCAATTTCTATTCGGTAAGTCAGGTGCACGATCCTAACTACTCGCCAATTAAGAAGGTATAAAAGATGACGATAAGGGAGCTTACTGGGACAAAAGTTTGATCGTCGTGTATCCACTCTTTCCAACCAAGTACCACCGTACTACCGAACGAACATGTCGTCGTGGTCGTTGTGGTTGTTGTCGCTGTCGACGTCTCGCAACTCTCGCCTTCCCTTGCACCTTTTCGTATCAACGATGGTTCAGGTGGAATAATTTCACTTTGCGGGTCGCGATAAGGACTTCGGGTGCATGTTACGCCCGACTAGAGCCTCCCCGTATGATTGCGAAATCGCGTGCAACGCGGTACACTCTTATAGGTGCACCCTTGTGCGCGGCCCCTATGGTCCTTTTCCCTGCCCTGCCTATATTGCCGTTTGCAAAGAATACGACGTATGTCGTGTTTCTTCTTTCGATCCTCCGTCTGTCCTGCTATTTCCTTTTCTCGTTATAAACTTCCAACGATCAACGCAATAACACGCGAATATATATCAACCATTTATATATACATATTAGGTGTACAAATAAGTTTTAGGACACTTCGATGTTGTATCATAACAGCTATTCCAAATTAATTCGAAAGCCCCGCTCACTTATGACAGATGGCGCTTGATATGTAGTATTGAAACGTAAAGGATCCATAAACTTAACCTAGAAATTCTGTGAATTGACCATGCAGATCGATAAGCTATTTATCAGATACTGCATTCGCTATGAATTCCATCAAGGAAAAAGTGTTAGGAAAGCATGTGGATCCTTATGTTCTGTTCTTGGAGACAACATTGTATCTAAAAGTACATGTGAGTATTGGTATGAGCGATTCAAAGAGGGTGATTTTGACGTTGGTGACTGTGAACGCACCGAGTCTCCTGTAAAGGTGGACCAGTGTTGCCAGATACGGACTTAGGTCCGTATTTTATGGAATTTTGAATGCTTTACGGAAATACGGACTCCGTATGAAAAAATACGGAATTTCAAGGGTCTGTGAGAAAAAATCCGAAAATGATTCAAAAAGTTTGTTTCAAACGTAGATTTACATAATGCAAATATCCATTCCATATTTTTATGAAATGCCACATGTACATGCACGAAAAAAGGCGCAACAGTTGTTATTGACGGGAGTAAGACCGCACATTACTAGAAATCCATTGTCTTGGAAAAGTTTGATGGGATTATGATTGATGTTTGAACATTATTGAGCAATTAACTCTCTTGCGGGGACAATCAATTATCGGGACCTGGGAATCCTTATCATTAATGAATGAAAAATTATTTTCATATCAAACTACAGATTAAGGAATCATGATCGAAACAATAAAACTTCTACAGATGTACATAAAAGCTCCTCAATGAAAATTTTTCGAAATCATTGGTTGAAAAGAAAGATTAGAAAAAACAAATTTCCACCTTTTTCTTCGATCACTGATTTCGAAACATTTTCATTTTGGAGTTTTCATATTACATTCTTCAGGAAAGAGAGTTTGACTATTGCTAATTCAAAATCAACCCGAATGCAAACAATCCCGAAGCACAGGAGATCCGAAGTTCAAAATCCCCAATGGCAATAGTCTCGAAAAAAGTTGGTAAACCAGAATAAACCTGAATACAAATGACCCCGGAGCAAAGTAGACTCAAAGTGCAGAATTCTGAATGGAAATTCTCCCGAAACACTACTAGTCATCTGCAAACCGGAAAAAATATAACCAAATATTTTCCGGGACTTCAGGATTTTAAACTTCAGGACTACTGTACTTTTGGACTGTTTGTTCATTATGGTTTACCTGGCCATTCTCGTCATCATTCACGTATTGGTACCCTATCCTGGATTCGTATTTTTTGTCTCTTTTCTTCTAAAGCCCAACTTTAGAGAAGAAAAAAGACAAGAAAGACGAAAACGATAGATACTTCATTCACTCGCTGTATATTACCGTATGTACTTCTGAAACATTGAAGCTAATCCAGCTAATCTATTTCCAATAGATCTTCCACTTTTCTACATTATCAATTACGCGGGAACAATTATGAGTCGCTCTAATCAGTACGGTAATTTTTATATGTCCAGTTTATAAACCTTTCCAAAACTTTTTCAAAACAGGGTGAATATGGAAATCCAACCAAAAGAAGAAAACGATTAGAGTGAATCACGGTAGAAGAAGTACAGGTAGTCCGACGTACTCAATGCTGAACAAAAACACGAGAATATTTTCCTACTAACCCAATAAATTCCCTCAATAATTCTGGAATACTTTTGGCTGTACATTTAGTTTTTCACCTTTTCTCTCCTGTATATGATACACAAAAAACATTCTTAGCTGTACCACTTGATGTTTAGCTGATTCAGCCAATCAGTTTGGCACTCACATAGACATGTAGCTACATTAGGTGAATTGTTGCTGGTGCAGTAAAAAATTTTGTTACAATAGTCCGAATTTAGTCATTGCGGTTTGAAAATAGAACGAATTCCTATTGAATACATGCATTCCGCGTTGAATATTCACATGTTGTACAAAACTTCTGGTCAAAATATGAATACACGTAGCAAAAGCAATTTCCAATCACATAACTGAGAAATTAAGTTACATGTGTATGAAATTTCAGTTATGGAAATATACATAAATGTGTGTAAAAATTTGGAAATCCAATGACATGTAAACGAATTTTCAATTAAAATATTGAGAATTGGAAATGTTAGTTACGGATGTGATTGGAAATGTTATGAAACTCGAACAATTTTGAATAGTGTGTGCTTTTGACAATTTCTCAAGTTTCAACACAAGGTATTTCATCTAATACTTGAGATGTAATTGATTTTTATATTCTTCTTACATTATTTGGTGGGGAACAAGGTTTTATTGAACATACAAGATTTGAATATTGTGCATTTGCCAAGGAAACATTTGTTCCATGGCCATTTTGATTTACGGAATTTATACGGAAATCTGCCGGAATTATACGGACTGAATACGGACTTTTCACTCATAGAATACGGACTTGAAAACAATTTTCCTGGCAACGCTGAGGTGGACGATCAGGAACTGCAAGCGTTGCTGAATGAAAACTCTTGTCAGACGGAGAAACAACTTTCGGAACAGCTTGGAGTAACTCAACAAACTGTTTCTTATCGTTCAAAAGCAATGAATGATATTCGGAAAGGAACAAAGTGGGTACCACACTTTCTGACTCAAGAAAATAAAAACAGTCGTCTTCACATTTGTGTGAGTCTTCACAACGAGCAAAATATAAAGTCTTTCTTGTGGAAAATTGTGACCGGCGATGAAAAGTGGATTTATTTTGATAATCCGAAACGCAAATATCATTGGGTTGAACCCGGAGAGCCGACAACATCCCCGCCAAAACGCGATGTCCATTGTAACAAGCTCATACTGAGCATATGGTTGGATATGAAAGACGTACTGTATTATGAACTCCTCAAACCTGGGCAAACAGTTACTACCGATCGCTATTGTCATCAATTGATGCAAGTGAATCAAGAAATTGAGAAGAAATGTCCAGGAAAACTGCTCCATGACAACGCACGGCCTCACGTTACTAGCGCTTGGATGGGAAGCTGTACCACGACCGGCGTATTCACCAAATTTAACCCGATCCAAAGATTTGTCTTACGTGCGATTCAAAACATTTGAAGAAGTGGAAAAATAGGTCGCTAAATTTCTCACCTCGCAAGACGAAAGTTTCTTCGCGAAAGGCATCCGCGAGTTACCTGAGAGATGGCTGAAGGTCATTCAGTGCGATGGAGATTATTTCGATGAATAACTGTGTTTGACTTCTTTTTTAATAAATCTTGAATTTTTTGAAAACTGTCCTAAAACTTATTAGTACACCTAATAAATAACAAAACAACAATTATAAATTCAATAAAATTCATCCCTTGAATCCTGGATGGGAGTTTATATCTTTCATTTCCTTCTTCCGCAACAACGTGATGTTTACGTGGGTTACATTCATATTCTTGGAACTCGTTTGCTCGTTTCCCGCGGTGTCCACAATCAACGCCAGAATCTCGAGAGAAACTTTCTTTCGTTCCTTTTCTTCTTCTTTCATCATCCCTTGTTCCCTCACGAGTGGTGGGTTTTTTTCCTCCTTTCTACCCATTTAATTTGTCACCGCAAGTTGATTCAAAGTTCGGCAAACTTACCCGTCTACCTTTTACCGGAATTACTTCAGGAAGATGAGAATGTAGGACGAGAAGGGACGATAACCGTATTCTCACCTCTTTTGGAATCAACAAACTATGCGACGATGGGATTGGACGATCAACCGTCTATACCAACCGTGGTGCCTGTCTTCCGCTGCAACTTTGTGAGAAAAAATGAAGAAAAAATCATGAGAAGGGCCAGATCGATGCGAACGAGCGATATAAATTTGAAAATTGTTTTGCGAAAACTCTTGAATCGGTATTCTGCTCCTTCTCAGAACATGATTCCATTCCCTTAAATTCCCTCAACGCAATTCCAAATTTTATCTACAGTTCTTTCTTCGAAACATCGAATAAAGTGAAAAGATATAACTATAACTTTCTTCACTTTATTGTTTCTCAATTCATTTAATGAACCATGGAATTCGAACGAAACGATTATCTTCACCTCATTCTCTTCGATTACTCCTCTGTTCTATACATTCGCTAGTAATGGACCAAGAATTTTGGATCTTCGATTTTTCGAACCGAAAAGGAATATCGAAAGAACGACTCAGCTCGTCCCGACTTATCCTGCTATATAAACATAAGTGAACTCTTTTTCAAAAGACAACGAAAAGGAACAATACAATCTTATACAATGGAATGACAATTTTCAGTATCGGTATGCTATCGATGTATCAGATGTTTAAAATAGCACAGCAATCAGGTAAATGGAGTTAAATGATGAACCTCGAGGAACTAAAAATCGCCATTTTTCTACAAAATGTGATGAAAATTCCGCAAAAGAAATTTCAATGAACCAGTTCGTTCAACCATTGCAATTTTAAATCACCGTAAAATCAGAACACATGTATGTCAATGGTTGGGACAGAAATTCTTCGTTGAAAATGTAGTCGCAAGAGACTTACAAGTCCCGAGGGAAAAGTCCGGTTACTTGTTCGACGCGATCGAAAGATGAAAATGGCCGAAATCATGTTATCTTCGGTGGAACTTTGTGCTTTTAGACATGAGATTCATGACAATGGAAGTATCCGTATTTTCTTCCTTTCGTAATGAAAAGAAACATAAAATCAAAACATGTGTACAAGGACAAACTTTATTCATATGTTTTTCCATTACAGGAAAAAAAAGTTTTTGCTTTGAAAGTTTTCTAAAAATGAAGAAATATATTCTAAATTCCTAAACAACGCCGTATGGAGAGATGAAAGAGATGAACAAACGGTACTCTCAAACTCCTGAAACTTATTCTTCTTTCTTCCTCGAAGGTAGATCTGAATAAAGAAAATGTATAAAAAAATGAACCCTGTATTCGAAACAACAGTTTATAAAATTGACGCTGCATTTACCATTTCAATAAGTTAGGTCACTCCATAAACCGATATTCCGTCTATCTCACATGGCGTTTGTCGCCGTTTTAGCGTCATATTGAAGAAATTGTGGGTTATCATTTTACGACATCTACAGTTCATTCGATACAGATCGAGAATCGTAAACAAAACTTTGTCAGGCAGCGATAGAATCTCGAGACAGCTTTATCTCTCGTGGAACGTTGAGAATACATAGCCTGGATCTAAAAGCTACGACCGAGGTAACAGCCATTCGTTTGGCTGAATTCAACTTTGGCCATTCGGTATGTCTCATGGCGTACATAGCCCCTTCCGGTAGAATCATGTATGTGGATTATTCAAGTGGCTGTTTCGTGGCTTCCGTTCGTTTTGTTCCTGGTATAACGATTTTTTATTCAGCATTCGGTGGGGCGGAATACGAGATGTAGCCGTTTCAAAATCACATCATTTCAATGGGATACATATTTTTAAATGTGAAAAGCATATGAGAAGCGTCGCATCTCGTGACATACTAACTCCAATTCGAGCATCCAATCGAGAATCGTGGTGCGCTATTTTTGTATTCAACCACTTGATATGAGTTACTCACAGATGAAATGAATTCGCATGGATATAATCATCGAGAACACAAGAGAGCTAAGCTCGGTAATTATTTACGAACCACTTCAAAATGAAATTCATTGGTGTGAATAAAGTGAATATAACTCCTGAACTGCAAGGAGCAACTCTTAATTAAAAGCTTTGAATCCAAGTGAATCCGTATTAAATAAGCATGGTCGTGTCATTTCGAGTGCGTTAACAAACGCAAACAATAATGAGATAGTATATCTTTATATCTTCGAGGTATGAGTGATCTCTGCCTGAATAACGGATCATTCAAAAAACGTTGTAACGAGTGGCATTTCAAAGATGTAAACAAAAGACTTCGATTGAAGAGTTTACGCCTCTGAGGTTCCACGATTAAATATTTACTCTCTCTTCTCTCTTTTTTTCAAAATTCTTTTGAGAACAGGAAATTCCATTCAACGCCTACGACATGACAGCTTTTTTTCCATTCGAATCATCATTCGGATCCTGTCAAAGAAAAGTAAATAAACTGTGTACATAATGTATTTTATATATTTTCATTCATTATGCGTAACCTATATACTTTCTCGATCTCCACACGTTCAATTCCCTAACCAACAAAGTCAATAATAATCATTAAAAAAATCAATCCCCAACGAATTATTTGTAGTCAACATAAAGTACACCTTTCATTCTACCATCAGAGCAAATGATTTAATAGTTCGTGAAATAGATGAAGATTTTAGGCTACACGGGGGATTCAATGATTCCCTCAATCGCTCTAAATTATTCATTCCTTTGTATTCGGTTCCTTGCGTTGCTCCACTTTAGAGTGCAGTTCCGATTGCTATTCGCATAAATCCATATCAACTTGGATGTTTCGATAAGCTGATATGAATTCCTCCTGTCTCGAAGAATCCTTTTGAACTAGTGCGATTCGTTCAATTGAATTTCGTTACCACTGAAAATTTATGATCAAATCCTATGCGTCCCAGTATTCGTTATTATAGTTTTGGGATAACAAAATTCCAATAAGAAAATTAGTCCAAGTGACACCAATATTTGACAGCACTTTGATCGGATCGCTCTCATGGAGAGCAATTTTTTGCAGTTACATACTCGGAAACTGAAACAGATAGATCGTAGTAGTACAATCTTCATAGGAATTCCCATTATTTCCTCCACGTTTCTCTCCCCAGATTCGATTAAATTAATTCCGTATTTTGATACCTTCCCTCTTCCATTTTGTGTACCATCCACTTGCTTATTCGTGTACAAATATCGATTTATAGCATCGAAACTCTTCGGCATTCGAACTGGTGCATGAACGTTTAATGAAAATACTATATCTTGAGGGGGTTGGAATCGTTTATTCACGGTCTACCAACGTGTATAACATTGAGAATAGTTTCTTCTAATCGAAGCGATGTACTTTCATTTGAGTATCATAATTCTCCCCTTATGAAAATCAATTCGGTGAAGCAAGTACAAAGATAATACAATAATCATTTCGACAAAGTTGAATCCCAACTTAATGAAACTTTCCAATTAAAGGTTGCGCAGAGGAGAAGAATTCTTACCATATATTTAAATATAGAACTCTGCTTGAAGAATGATTTTGTACCAACTGAAGCAACAGTTAATTATTATAATACAGTCAGCAACGTCTGACTGTTATTCTGTTTATTCCAATCCTGGTACATTTTGCCCCTCAACCTTTATTCCGCGGCTCTCTCATTTACATAGTTCCTTTCATTCGGTTCGATTCTTTTTCATTTCAAAGTGCATTCATAATAAACTTTCCACTGTTGAAAATTGAATTTATTAGGTAAATGAATCACTCTAGACACTCGAATAACGATGATTTTATAATTGCGTACCAAACGTTGAATATATTAAAATACAACGGTATCGACGATAACGGACAAAGACGAGGAACAAAAATGGAGTTGCTTTGTTGTATCCGAGGGAATCGATGCGATGGAAGGAGAACGAAATGCATCATTCCAGATGAGATAATGAGAACAAGTTTAAATTGGTTATTAAATTACATCGAAAGTGAGAATTCCACAACATACACTCGCGTCGACTTGAACGTCGGATATTCTGGAAACACCCTATGATTTTGAACATCGCGTATACATCCCAGTACGAATAAATCTACAAATAACTATCCATAAATACCTTTAGGGAAACTGGTGTACATGCAAGAAGGCTTGCAAAAGGGTGTGAGGAATCGTTTCTTGGCTGCTAGTTGGCCTCTGTCCAGCAGATATTTTCGTAGCACTATATACTCTGTACGAGAACTGTGTACGAGCACTCCTCCTCGTTCATATCTCTCTTTCTTCTTCCCCTTTTTATTTTCCTGCTCTCTCTCTCTCTCTCTCTCTCTCTCTCTCTCTAGTTACACCTTCTACCACAGCGAATACAGCGGAGCACCCCATCGAATACCCTAGGACTACTTAAATCACTTGGAACGTACGTACGTCACCGCGTAGAGATCTCTTGTATTAGATTCCACATGAAAAACCACCGTCTTGCACGTGATGAGTTAACGTTCATGGAACTAGAATGTAAGACGCATATCAAAAGGAATAAAGAGAAAAAAAACAATCATCTCCTTATCGTTTCCTTCCTATTATTTCAATCTATGATTCGATTAGGTGAACTTTTCAATCTTCGGCGGAGCATTTTCGTAGAATCTTACCTAAGGTATTCATAGATTACGAAGAAAGGCGAGGAAAAACGTTATCCGTGCGAAAACGATAGATAATAACTTGTTGAATTCCATCGAACATACGGTATAATTGAAAATACAGGCAGGAGAATGGAATTTGAGTACCTTTGCATTTCATTCGCAACAGGAAGAATGAATTCAATGCTGACATCTGCTTTGATCGATAAAACTGCAAGTACCTATACGTATAGGTCCACTTCAAATAAAATTGGTGAAACAAGGCTGGAGTAATTTGTGAGACTATTGTGTGTACTTGATAAACCTATTCCACACGATACATGTTGCGGTGAAATATCGCGGTAGCATTGCTGGCACAGACATTTTCACGTTACCATAAATATGCTTAACGTTAGCGCGATATTTCACGTCTTTTTAAATAAAAAATTCGAATGCCGATCTCGTTTCAAAATATATCAAACGGAATGTTGATCTTTCGATACTTTATATCCAAATTCATGACATTTCAACTTCCACGAGAGAACAGCCTGAGATGTTTATAAACGATTATTTATTCCATCATCACGATCATGGTTTCTCCGGGAGTTCTATTGTACCTCATCGCCGCTTTGTTTTTCCATGTACATGAAATAAGATACCTCGATCGTTAACGAATGTTATTAAGACATCGTGAACGTTGAGATGATTCACTTTGTTGTCGAGAAGCAGGAGCTTTTGTAAATATTTGCACATCATCATCATCGTTGTCGTAGTGCACAGGGTAAACTGAAGTATGATTTTTATATGTGTATAGGCGTATGTTCTGGATGAACATTTCATATTCTCATCCATGTGCAACGTTTCCCCACGTTAAATTCCCGTTTCCTTGGAGAAATAGAAAAAAAAAATATACATCGACGAGGAGCTTCTCATATTTTATACATAAGATTGTATTTTTCTTCCTCTCTTTTTTCCTTTACCTTCTAATTCCTTTTCAGATAACATAAGAGATTTTTATGAGTTTAGAGATGATGTCGTTTTAAGGATATTTCACAGAATCCAATTATGTGATTCCATAAAGAGTACTGCATAAATTTATCGACTTCGAGATAAATTTAGTTTCTCAATTTTTCCAGAAATTACACGAGCAGAATTATTAAGGAATCCTGATCCTTTCAAATGTTTTATACGATCCTCGTGGAAAATTGTTAACGATCTTGTGACAGTTTGTTCACCTACCTCTTTGAAGAAGGTACTCCATAGTAATAATATGAAATGAAGATTTTCATGTGATATAACTAAACGTCGAGGAGAAATGTACACTTTGAGAGGCAAATAAATATTTATCCATCTTGTGGATCGTCTGTAATATAATTTCACAAAAGCTTCCTTCGTTCCATTGCTTTAATTAGAAGAGATAAACGGTTACCGCGGAAATACCGGTCTTACCTCTTCAAATAAATATTGGTACCATTCATAATTCGATGAGAAAATACTTATGCTCGGTACGAAACAGAAGCTCGATCAGAACATTCAAATACATAGATCAATGTGCATTACGCTTTTAGCGTCTGAGATATCCCCTGAATGAAGAATTAGGTCAAAATCAGTGGTTCTCTCGCAATCGAATGCCTAAGGCCTTTATCTGAATTCACAGGTCAACGGAATTTGATAGGACAAGTGGGTGTAACCTTTGATATTCCACAACACCAGCCGTGAATAATTATGTATGAGTGAATGATCAAATTAATATATACTCGATAGGTATCACGAGTCAATAGTCGGAAATCATGATTTGAGAAATAATAAAATCATCGATTCACATTCGTGTCCAAAATTTTGCAAGATCGTTGAGGAAACTGGAGAACGCCAAGAGAAATTTATACTCTGCTGACATATCATGAGAATACCTGAAATTCCAGCACAGACAAAACTGAGGATCTGTAATAATTCAAAGTAGAGTATACAATTCTCTTTTGCTACTATGTACTGCTACTGTATGATATCCACCTGCGTTGTAATTTTAATCTGTGTAAACATTATCTACGAATTGAAGAAACATAAGTGATATAACTGTATGGGATCATAATTGCATTAATGTGAAGGCTGAATGAGTGAGAGTTTCGAGAAAACCTGTGTGATGATTCATTCGTAGCAGTTGATTTCCATTAATTCGTTCTAAATATGGAAGGATTGTTAGAATTCTTCTTTTATACACCCAACTTTATTGGAAGTTTCTATTGCCTATTGAAAAGGAGCGTACATCAGGGTGCAGGAAGAGTCACAATTCAGTATTTTTTGCAGAAGAAATCAGGGGATAATTTTTAGTGTGGTCTTATATTTGAAAAAACCGTGAAGTTTGGAAGAAAACCCACATATTTCAAATGCCTGCCGAATTTTGACACTCTTCCACCCAACCCGAGTCGACGAATTAAGAGCTTATTGTATTCGACCTGATTTGATTCAGTTCAACCTGATTTCATTCCTTTTGAACCTGATATTGTTCTATACATAGTGATTCAAATTCAGGTCACAACTTGATCTCAATGTGTTGGAATTTGATGGAAAAATTATAAATCCTGCTCACAACTGTTTCAACCTGATAAGTTCTTTTCATCTTGATTCTAACCTGGTTTGCAAATGTATAATGGAATTCAAATGTATGTATCATTTATGGATGATAAAGTTGAGTATTAATTAATCAATATAATTTTATTATTAAAAAATTACACTCAATGAACATAACGTAAATTTAATCGCATTTGGAACTTTGATAATTTCTGAGAATAATGAAATGTCAATAAATTCTATAACATGAGACTTGAAAAAGTATAATACAAATGAAATCGAATGAATTTCATGAGAAAATAAGATGTTTGAAATTTATTTAGAATAATAAACTTACATCCATATACCAATGGATATCCAATCAATTTTCATATTCAAATTTCGATATCTATTCAAAATTCCTCAATCTTTGGAACTTGGTATTTTAATTCAATAATATATTTCAGGTATAACAATTTCATTCACATTCATATATTTGAGACTATAATAATAATAATAATAATTTGTTTGTAAATTTTATTCAGAAAATGCAAGCAACGAGATACTAGCTAAATCTAATATTACAAATTATAAAAATATATTAGGTGTACAAATAAGTTTCCGCGGTTTGTCAAAAGATGGCCCCACCAGAAGGTTATGGAGAAATCGTCAGATGTAAAACGTAATATCCCAAGTTTAGTCATCTGGCAACACCATAACCTTAAAGTACTAGTGATTCCGTATCAGCATCACGTAATTTTTTTCGTGCAAAAATGTCAAGTTTTATTCCGAATAAGCATCATTTGCGGGAACTTTTGATTTACTTCTTTAATGTGAAAAAATCTGCAGCTGAGGCGCATCGATTGCTTCTAGAAGCATATGGTGAAGCTGCTTTAAGTGAGAGAAGTTGTCAGGAATGGTTTCAAAAGTTTAAGAACGGTGAGTTTGACGTTAAAGACAAAGAACGCAGTGGAAGGCCGAAAATGTACGAAGACATGGAATTAGAGGTACTATTGGAGGAAGATTCGTCCCAAACGCAAAAAGAACTTGCACTTACTCTACAAGTGACTCAACAAGCAATTTCACATGGTTTAAAATCGTTAGGAATGATTGAAAAACAAGGAAATTGGGTTCCATATGAACTAAAGCCGAGAGACGTTGAACGCCGATTATGCATGAGTGAAATGCTGCTTGCCAGGAATAAAAAAAAGAGTTTTTTGCATCGTATAGTCACTGGTGACGAAAAATGGATTCACTACGATAATCCAAAGAAGAGAAAGTCATGGGTTAAGCCCGGCGAACCATCAACATCGACAGCTAAGCCGAATATTCATGGAAAAAAACTCATGCTGTGTATTTGGTGGGATCAGCTTGGTGTCGTGTATTATGAATTGCTGAAACCAAGCGAAACCATTACTGGAGCTCTCTACCGAACACAATTGATGAGATTGAGTCGGGCACTTAAGGAAAAACGCGCCCATTACTACTCCAGACACGACAAAATTATTCTTTTACACGATAATGCTCGTCCACATGTTGCGGCGCCGGTAAAAACATACTTGGAAACACTCAACTGGGAAGTTTTACCCCACCCGCCGTATTCACCAGACTTAGCCCCTTCTGATTATCACCTGTTCCGGTCGATGGCACATGGTCTGTCTGAGCAGCGCTTCACATCATATGAAGACACCAAAAATTGGCTAGATTTGTGGATAGCGTCAAAAGATGAAGAGTTTTTTCGACGGGGTATCCGAATGTTGCCAGAAAGATGGGGAAAAGTAGTGGCAAATGATGGAAAATACTTTGAATAAAACGTAATGTACTTTTCCTTTACAATAAATTCCTAATTTTTTATAAAAAACCGCGGAAACTTATTTGTACACCTAATAATACAATATAATTGAATCATCGAGATGTACAAATTGTAAACCTATATTACCTTGCTAAACATCTTCCATGAAAAACAATAAATTTCCCTGATTGTTGTATGAAATTAACGATTCAAAAATCACATCACAAAAGAGAGAAAGAATTTATCGTTTTCATTTTAAACAAGGAAATTTTATAAATCTACAATTTCACAAACATCTCGAGAGATGTTATATCATTATTTTTTAATAATTTTCAAAATTAGATTTAGCAGGTATCTCGCTGCTGGTATTTTCTGAATAGAATTCACAAAATTCGATAACCAGGTCAAAATAAGGGTGAGGGGAAAATAGAGCTATATCAGATTTTAAAATTCGACCTGACAGAATGTGTATTCGTTGCGTATTACGGATCAAAACAGGTTCTCATTAATCCTCATCTCATACTGTTCAAAAGGGTAAGATCAGTCTTTGAATAGTTCGAAATCAGGTTTCAATTTTTCGACTCAAGAAGCGTGTATTGCCTATAATAACAAGAGGCCCGAGGCTGGGTCCATCCTCTTCAACCTAGTATTGAGGAATGACGACGGGGCCCATGTTGGCTCAATCTTAGCCCTGTTGTGCTTTCTCATACAATTATGGTTGGTAGAAAATGGAAATAATGAATCTCAGTGCGGGCCCATTTGAACTTGGCCCCAATTTGGACCAGCGCTAGGCCAAGATTGGGATGGATTTATATCCCGAGCATGTGTGTATGAATTTTGGTCCCACTTTGGTGCAGTATTGGGCCCATATAGGCACGATGGGGCTCAACACTAGGCCCAAGACTGAGCCAAAGTGGGGCTGGAATGCATGCCCGCTGGGGCAATTTTCCAATTTCAAAAAGAAGGAAGGGGCAGTATTGATTGCCTAGTCTGGGTTCATGCTGAGCCCATGGTGTTACCAATCCTCGCGCAAAGCAGTACAGCCAAGCTGGAAACGATGTTATCATCTCAGGGTTGGCCCCTGTCCAGCTCAGCCCCATGTTGGGCAGCATGGGCACCCACCTTGGGCTGAGATTGGGCCCGTCGTTCATACAAGCTTGGGCAGGATTGGCAAGACTGGCAAGTAACATTTGGTTGGATAGAGAATAAAAATTGCTGCTGCAATCAACTGAATTAGTGGAAAGACAAACCGATTGACTGGAATAGCAATTCTTCTCTGAGCTAGTGAAGCAAATTTCTGTTCATAATACCTGGACTCACTACTTTAGCGAATGTTTTTTCTCCCGGCGATAACTCATGATGGAAACTATCATCCGTGGAAAATTCCAGATTCGATCATATCACGCGAACATGTCGGTTTTAATGACTTTCTAGTTAAAAACGGCCCTTCGTCCAAATTGGACCAGCGAGAACCTTAACTTGACGCAGTTCTAACTGGGTTTGAAGCTTCAGCATTCTTCTAGAGGACTGTCAAGCAACCATTCCCGGATTTTTGTTACTCTAGGAATTCTCTAGACTATTAGGAGTTCTCAGTCGGTCTTGCAAGTCCAACGCAGAGGCCTGGGAAAGACATATGGGGGCCCAGGAAATGATTGAAGTGATTTTCACTGGAGTAAGGGAGATAGGGGCTATAGTTGTAACAGGAGTGAGTTTGTGACATGGTCTATTACTGTAGTATTTCTTATCAGATTATGTGTGCGCTCTACAAAATACTCTTTCAGCGACTAAATAATCAAGATATGAAACTTGTAGTCTCCCAAGCGTGTATTGCCTATAATGACAATGGGCCCCAGGCTGGGTCCATCCTCTTTAACCCAGTATTGGGGAATGACGATGGGGCCCATGTTGGCTCAATCTTAGCCCTGTTGTGCTTTCCCATACAATTATAGTTGAAAAAAAATGGAGATAATGAATCTTAGTGCGAGCACATGTGAACTTGGCCCCAATTTGGACCAGCGTTAGGCCAAGATTGGGGTGAATTTATATCCCGAGCATGTGTGTACAATCCTCAGCGTGTAAGAATTTTGGTCCCACTCTGGCCCATATTGGCAGGATGGGGCCTATGCTGGCTCGGGGTGGGCCCCATGGTATATACATGCTAGGGATTTTCCAATTTCAAAACAAAAAGGAAGGGGCAGTATTGATTGCCTAGTCTGGGTTCATGCTGGGCCCGTGGTGTTACCAATTCTCGGGCAAAGCAATACGGCCAAGCTGAGAACGATGTTATTATCCCAGGGTTGGCCCTACGTTGGATAGCATGGGCACCCAGCCTGGGCGTAGATGGGGCCCACCGTCAATACACACTTGGGCTTTGTTAAAACTTACCTCTGTTACTTTTAGCCCCGGTCTACCCGGTCTATTAATACCCCGGCCTGTATGAATTTTTGCACCACTTTGGCCCATATGAGCAGCACGGGACCCATGCTGGACCAGTGTAGGCTCTATCGTACACACATATTCACATATACAAAATTTGAACCTCAATCATATAAAGTGAGTTCAATCATTTTGTTGATGACCCTGGATCCACATCTACACTGTAAAAAATATACTTCCTAAACTTTGGCAGTTTTTTACACAAACTTTTTTTGTAAATTACCAAACAAAAGTTTGTAAACATTCAAAAAATTTTGTAATTTCACGAAGATTTTTGAGAATTTACAAACTTTTGTTCGGCAATTTACAAAAAAGGTTCGGAAATTATTTTTCCAAGCCAAGTTTGTAAATTTCCAAGCATTTTTGTTTGGAATCCAACAAATTTTTTTTACAGTGTACGTTCTACAACCCAACTTTGCTGCTAGGAATTAAACTCTTTCCCGAGAAAAAAAAGATTAGATTCAATGAGATCCAAGTACATCTCAACAGATCTAAATTTCGGCAAAAATCTTTACAAATCTGTTCATATCTACTCAAATCTGAACATCTCAACTTGGGCAACGGTCTTTGGAGTTTTCTGATATCCACTCACTTCCAAAGATTGCAATTTTGTAAGGAATCCAAAAGAGTATAGGAAAATTCAAAAAGATTTCTGGAGATCTCTGTGGATCTCCGTAGATCTTTTTTCCCCCAAAATTTAGATCTAAAAAGATCTACATATATCTCAAGGAATCTACCTGGATCTCAGTAAATTAAATCTTCCCTCTCGGGTTGATTCTAAGGCCAAGATAGGACCCTAGATATTTCAATTTTCCAAAAGGAGAATTTCTTGCTGCGAATACCTAACCGGTAAACAAAGTGATTCGATCAAATCCCATAAAAGAATGTTAATTTTTATTTATATTCGTCTGGAGACCATTGAATACATTCGCGCAGATATTATTTACAAAACTGATGACGGATCGAGAGGACAGCTTGGAGAATGCAATTCGATATAATCGAATAAACCGTTATAAGTATCTACCCTCTCGTATAATGCACGTGGGATTGTGTACACTGAATCCTGGAGTATTACAAATTTTCTCAACGTGAATATTTGGCAGCGTTCCCAGAAACGAAAAGTGCAAGGAACCAAGCCAATAGAATGGCCGACTCAAGGAGAGGAACGAGGGGAATTTGAATATATTTGCTGTTCGCCTTCCAACACGGAAGAATCGGGCGATAAAACGCGTACAAACGCAGAGTGCTCTTACGAAACAGTACATAAGAGAAATATCACTCGATGCTTTTCTAAAATAAGCTTTCATTCTATTTATGACTACAGTTACACAAAGTCAATAGTTGCGAAGAGATTTCGATATTGGATAACAGCCCATCTATACCTTTCGTAGATAAAATTCATTCAAACGAATCCATGCGTTTATTCTAAATCACATCTGTCGTTAAATTATATATCTATCCCAATGGTATATAATGGGTATAGAAGAAAACTTCTTCTCCCTGAAAAACTTTCAACTTCTCAATTATTCAAAAATATCGCGAATCCAGCCCAGATTTTAATAATACTTTCAAACATATATAATACAGATTTCATTGTAAATCCTAGCTCAACTTTCTTTTTGCTATGAATTTCTCGAGTCATTGGAGAAAATAAATTGAGGAAGTTAAAGAGTTTTTAGTCCCTTCTATAAAATGTAGCCTATTGATATACTAGAATCCGAGGAGAATATTCCACGGACTGTGGAAGATGAAAACTCAAAGGAATCTTGCAAAAAAAAAAGATTCATAACGATTTCAAAAGTTACTTGAAAAACTCTCACATTGTTTCGAGATATTACTTTGTACCTAACTTTCCTTGAATATCACTTTTGTTTACATTTTATGCATTTACGATTTCGAAAAGTGTGCTCAAGGGGATATAAACGCGTACGTAAAGTTGCTGATTCTTTTCGTTTCGCGTACACCAAAAACGAAAAAGAGAAAAATCAACAATGGAGCGTATAGCTGTATTTTGACTGGATTCTTAGGGACTGAGAATAAGGGTCGCTTGGAGAGAATTCCCTTTTGAAATTCTAGATTGTGAATCAAGTTATGTATTCGTTAATATATACTCCAAAGTTCAAAGCACAGACTGCGTAAGATGAACTGTGTTAAGAAATATCGAACTTTTCATTCAGTTTCCTTACCTTCTTGCAATGCTAGAACAAAGTTCTATCCATCATCTTAACGAGATCCTTTTATTATTTTTTCGACTTTCTATTCCAATTCCAACAGTTTTCTTCCGCGTGAAAGAGCTTTGACAGAGCACGTGAGTCTTCGCTCGTATCAAAAACTTGTGAAAAATTTTCCATCTACGTCCGATGACTATGGAGAAATTTAGCTGTCACTATTTTTGAGGAATAATTATAAAACAGAGTTCCTCCATGAATGGGACTACTTTTCGGAGGATTCGTTAGGAGAAAATCTCGTAAACGGTTCCTTAATTTACAACTAAGAGTTACGCAAGATTTTGGAAAATCTGACCAGATTTTCATCCCTTTACGACTTAACCCAATAATTATTCAACGATGAAGTGAACTTGCGAAATCCGCCCGTTCCGGAAACTAATAAACTCATCAAAGCTTTTGTGAGCAATACTCGAGGATCGGCCGTTAACAGGGAAACATATCAATCCGAAGAATAATTACGTGATTTGGTATGCAAATTACAAGTTTACATATGGATGCGCATGTAAGATTCAACACAGTACCAGAATCCGTAGTTGGTTTGTAATACGAGATCTCTCACGACGGTTGTATCGATTATTGAGCACCCATCGATATTATGAACAATCGCATCTGTTCGTAACGTTCCGAAATCATCCAGTATTCAGTATCTAATACAAACTACGTTGTTCTCCTGACGATTATACTAGAACCAGTATAATTTTGATCATGCCGGTACTGTAATTCACCTTTGTATTATCTGTATGAAACATCGGTGCAATAATGACGTTAGTTCGTGATGTCACGCGGATTATACGAAGCTTCCCTAGATAATGGGAGATCCATTCAGACAGAAATTCATGTAATTGAGATTCAATTCTCAAGAGAATATTTTCCAAGGCCGAAGATACTTATGGAAGATAAAAAAAAAAGAGAAACAAGGGTACATTGGGTGTTGGATGGTATCGACCAAACGATGACCATCGCCATTATCCGTCCAATTATATAACAATTTAACACCTGTTTTTTTTTTCATATTCAGGGAAAAACGATAATCAAGGTACAATGAGCACGCATGGATTGCATACTTCGTGCAGGGCTGTTCTGTGCAATGATGTACTGGATACGTGGGGCTAATTCATGATTGCCGTGAGCAAACGTCATTTTTCTCCGGAGAAAGTGGCCACAGAGACCGTAGTAAGAATGATAAATTGCTGGGTAATGTTCGAGGTACGTTATACCAACGCCACCACAGCCCAATGCATTTTATTCGAGTCATGCGCCTGCGTTCGCGTAAATATAATAATGTATGTATATCAAAATCCATTGTTCGCGGGTATGTGTGATCTCGCTGCAGTCGCAAATGTACCTCCATACATATACGTATTTCAGTTTCCACGCAGGTGGTGCAAGCACAAAGTAGCGTGATCCCATTAGGATAACGATACCAATTCGTGCGAATTATCGGCACACGGTATAATAATAATTGTTGTTATCGCGGTTCCGAATCGTAAACAGCGTGGCGATCCTCGAAAGAGCAGGACGTGTGCGCCGCGCGTACGAGCTCGGAATTTGAAAATAGTCGGTGAATGGCGAATATGGAGATCGATGTGATCGACCCTACATATACGCGCCGATTATTATTAAACCTTATCGTCAATTTTTTCGTCATTTTATTTTATTGGTTTTATTGGAACCCTTTTCGAATCGCAATGTTTCCATTCGCGTCCACATTTTCTAATTTTCAAGAAATATTTTGCTTTTCAATATCCTCGCCTTCGATTGTTCCAAAAATACGCATTTTTCGATATAAAGTTTCCTATAACGCACGTGTTGCCCTATACATTATCATAGATATGTACGTGTATACATATACGTTTAAGTGTGTGTGTGTGTGTGTGTGTGTGCATGGGTACGCGAATCTCTAATCCTCGATTAAAACTCTGCACATACATTCGTGATTATCATTGCGCTCTCTTACATTTACCGATACAACGTTGGGCTATAGAGACAAATATAACGAATATAGGCGCCAAACCAGAAGAGGAAAAGCGGTTACAACGGATAAGAGTGCAGAGGAAAACGTGGGTTTACGATTCCAATTACACACGGAATCGAACGCGAGAGCGAGCGGTGCGACCTTCGTTCAATTAAGAAAAACTAATTTTCACAGCAGCGCTTGCCGGAATCCCTCTCTCCGTATCCTGCGTGTGGTGCATATTTTTTCCCTCGTTCTTCAATTTCCCTTCTGTATCCTCGGTTGTACTTTGCCCTTTCTCCGGCTTTGCGTGTATACGTATGTATATATACACCCGCGTACATACGTTGTTCTCTTTTTCTTTTATTTTCAACGATTCACCACGATAATCCGTGCGAGCGTCGACCTCATCCTACGTTGAATTTAATTTAGTGGTTATATCCATGCTGGCTTGCCTGGCGGAGCTAATCGTTTAACACCTTGGAACGAACTACGATCATAGAACTACTCCGAGACTACAGAAATTACTCTTGAGCCTTTACGAATATCTCGTCCGGCTGTTGCATTAACCTTGAAATCTCGCAATTCTACTTAAAACCACGGATCATGGCCGATTCTCGTGGAATAAAAATACGAAGGGCCAAAAGATCTTTTAATCTCGTAACAAAGAGTCCGGCATTGGAAAAGTAGCGAGAAAAATTAATTCACATCGGGTCCCTGCAAATTGAGTTCTACGATGAGAATAGAATATATGAAATCTCGCATGTAGATTTCATTTATAATGAACCGATGGCAATGGAGAAAAGTATAATAGGAAAACTGGAGAAATTCAGAATTCAACGAATATATACGCGGGAAAACGAGACAAATGACTGGATGGCAAATCATAAAATGAAATGCATTTGAATGCGAGCCTTGTTAATTTGATGGGAAAAGATTATGGATTGAGGTGAGCGGAACACGCGATGCGAATGGAGAAACTGGAGAGGGTCTTTAAGATCTTAGCAGATATTGAGGAAGAAGGCTAGATGTATTAGCGAGATATGGACAAGTTATAGGAGGGAGAAAAAATATCGAATGCTGAAGGGGTTGAACCGGCCGATTCTTCAACGGTCTTCTTTGTATTTTTCAGTACATTTCAGGCATTAGGAACTGATTATTATCTTTTTAATTGATCCATCACTTCATGTTAAGGGAATTGTTAATTCAAATAGTATTAGTTGTTGTATTGTTACTTTTGAGCATGAAACTTTGAATCTAATCGATCACCATTTAACTCTCCTCTTATTTTCTTATCCTGGAAGTAGGATTGAAATTAAATTCTGAAGTTGACAGTGAAATTGTTGAGAACAACGTTAGGGTTGATAAACCATTTGTAAAATTTTCTGACACGAGGAGAAATACTGCAAGACTGTGGTTTAATACTAATTCACTGTACACGGAGAAAACGATGTGCTAAAAGTACCATACTTTATAGCGTTCGAGCATTACTTTCCCCCAAATCAAAATAATCACATGAGAATAGTTTTAAAACTACCATACATACACTGAGAGAAACAAAATTAGTTGATTTTACCAGAAGGACCCGACAATTATCTTATGGTCATTGGTACCAAAAATATATGTAACAAATTGATAACTACGATTTTTTGTCATCGTTAGCAATCATTGAATGTATATCGTACATTTCGAATGTAGTATGTACGTCCTAAGTATATTTAAAACAGTCTCATTCGAACATTCTATGAACATTCATTATATGTTCTTCGTATCTCATCCGTACATTCTACGAACATTTCTATTTCGTATATGCTTTGAAATTTTGTTGCTACTTGGGTTTATATTGTCAGAAAAGCAACAAAGTTATCTAATTAATATGATCACATGATTCTTATGTAGTGCAAAACATGAACATGATAAAGTAAATCAATAATAAGAAAACATCTTCGCATACTGGTCCCTTCAAAATATAAGGAAGACACAAAATACACAGAAGTGGGAACCTTGGAACCACACGGAAAAAATCAATGATCCAAATTTTCGTTGACTACCCAGTAAACATGAACATCTTCAAGGTATCTTGAAGACATATCGAAAAGATATCTGAAAGACATTCTTTCAAGAGATATGTTTAAGATGTTTTGCCAAATGTATTTCAAGGATCAGCAGTTTTGAGGTTATGAGTGCATATGGATGACACTCCAAATGTCTTTGTTCACAATCAAATTGCAAAGAAGGTGAATTCGTTCATGAATTAAAAGTTTGAATGATCCATGTAAATACCAACAAATTTTGTGAAAAGTACGATTCCGTAACCTTGCAGTGCTAGCACTAAAAGTAACGAATCTCCAAGTCACAATATTTTGCGAACTATCGAACTTCTTACGCTGAATTTTATGTGCAGCCTTCGTGTACGGTGATTTTATCAAATTCTCATTCACATTCAATCATAAGTTGTTTTTCAATAAAAGTGAGAAAAAAATAATTCAGAAGCATCTATGATATTCATCAGACACCAACGATCACTGGATCATGTACTTCAATATATTTCACCAAATTCATCGAACTGTTCAAGTTTTAAGCACAATCAACTTATCTTATATTTGTATATGTAATGAACACCTTGTTCAAAAGATCACTTTTACTCTGAAAATAAACACCTCTGACATTATACCTCACTATTTCATATTGACAATTATGAGCACCATCATCAAACTGTCTGTATGGCTCAGGTCAATGAAGCGTGCGTACGTCGTAAAATGCCCAGGTTCGAATCCCGCAACCTCAAGGATCCTAAGCTCACGTAAGATACACGGGAGTGGCGGAAGAGGGATGATAAATGAAAAGAGGAAAGGAAGAAGAGAGAAAGAGGGGATAATTTTTTTTCATAGACACATTCAAGATTTTTCTGATATACTTTTATGAATTCTTCAAAACATTTTCAAGACTTGATCGATCACATCTAAAACATATCTTCCGCAAGACCTTTTTGAGATATCTCACACTTGTCTAAATCAGTCGCGTAAGACATCTTTTAGATTTCTAAAAGACATCTTCGAGACATTTTTGCAAGACATCTTTCAAAATTGCGAGATATCTTTTAGATATTTAAAAGATGTCTTTTTGTTTGATTGGGTAGTATGTCACTTTTGGACGGAGCACGATTTGGAGAAAAATTCGTACACGGAGAGAAATGCATGGTAATATCTACCATGCTAACATAGTATTCGTTCTTATTTTATCGAAAATCGTAAATGTTACTATGTGAGAATAGAATTCTTCGCCATTTTTCTGGTAATGATTACTATACTACATAGGAATCAGACAAATAGAACTCAAAGCAATGTAACATGGTACTGATTACCATGTTAGAATAGCTGTCATTCCAGTTAATGAAAATATGCACGCTGTGGGCAATATCAACACGACGTGTATAGGCATACATATATTATACGTATTATTACGGTAGTCAGCCCACTATTAATAATCAAGTAAAAACACAGTTATTATTTAGAAGACTGATATAATTTGTTTCTGACTGTGTGCTCCCTTTTCTTTCTATTAACCATTTCATAAGCTAATTTATTTATTTATAACCTCATCCACTGAAAAGCCTTGTGTGTATATACATGTCAATAGTTTAATTTAGGTTATAATCAATGAAAAAATCATGGTCAATATTACTTTATAGCATTGGATTCATGTTTAGTTGCATAGTACTGTCTCCAATGTAACATGGTAATCATTACTATGTTAACAGGGCTAATGTTACCACATGAAATCGGGAGCATCACCATGTCAAGTGACTCGCAACAATCTATAAATTTTCGTCACCATGTAACATAGTAATCATTCTCATGCTACATTGAGAATATAACTGTTCTTTTCTCTCCGTGTACACTAGATTTTAATAATTCGTCGACTTTTTGACGAATAGTGAACACAGTTAACGGATTAATCAAATCCAGTATACGAATGCTTTTCAAACTTGTTCTCCATCCAAAATTGGCATACCAGTCAATGAAAATTTGGACTACTTGTTTTTTCCGCGCAGAGACGGACTTTCGGTTTTTGCCGCTCCTATGCCATCTAGCTTGCCGCCCCTTATATGACAGCGAAAATTAATTCTCACGAAAATATTCATCGCCAAAGAATGTTGATGTGTTGCTTAGAATTTATTATCCTCCTAAAATGTTTTCCGAAATTATTAAAATCGAAAAAAATTTTTTTCGACTCTATTGCCGCCCTTTTACGATCTGCCGCCCCTGCGCCATGGCACCATCGGCACAGGCCATAATCCGCTCCTGCCTGGAACAACTATACTCCAAAATTACTGCTTTTTACCATCGTTCATGGTTTTAATTCGAAGATTTGGATAATTAATCACTTCGAACATATTTTCTAATTTATTGAGATCTAACCAAAAATTTATATTCACATTCCATACAAATACGTAATTCATTTTTTGAATTGCCGCATTTTTGGTTCATAAGCAGAGCTTAAATATCGAATTATCTTGTTAAATGTTGCGGACACATTTTATCCCGTTTTCGGGGGAGAGGGAGTAGCCACTAGCAGTCCATACTTATATAGTCAAAGCCATGACCACAATAGACAGTCGTTACACGCCCACATAGGAACAGAGGCTATGTCGTTCCAAAAGTGTTCTGAAAGATCCCACACAGCACGCAGTTCTTGAAGATATCTAAAAGAATACTCAATTGAGAGATCTTCAAGAACGTTCTTGAAGAGTTCTTAAAGATATCTTTCAGAAGTGTTGGAAAGACATCTTGTGAAAGATTTCTAAAAGATGTCTCGATTCAAGACATCTCCAAGACGACCATGCGAGATATCTTAAAGATATCTTTGAGAAGCGTTTGAAAGATATTTTCCTGGAAGACTTTAACAAAATATGTTTGAGAAGATATATTGTCAGCAGGTTTAGGTTATAAATACCTGATCATATGAATTGACATGAATAACACTCGGAATGTGCCTTTAATTATAATCGAATTACACATGTGATAAATTCGGTCACAAATCGAAAGCTTGAGAAATTTATAAACATGCCAAAAGATTTCAAATTGTGCGAAAATTACGATTTTGTAACCTTTTAATACCCGCCCTGGAATTAACGAATCTTCAAGACACAAATATTTTACAAATTACTGGACTTTTTACGCTCAATTTTATGTACAGCCCTCAAGTAAATTCACAAAAATTCTCATTCATACTCATTAATAAGTTATTCTTCAATAAGGTTGGGATATAAATAATTTAGGAAGAATTTGTGATATCCACGACCAACTTATCTGACATTTGTTTATATAATAACAGTTTGTTCAAAAGATCACTTCTACTCTGAAAATGTACACCACTGACACGATTCCACTGTGTTATATTGACAATCATAAGCATCAAAACCGAACTGTCTCTATAGCTCAGGTCACTGAAGCGTAAGTACATCGTAAGATGCGCGGGTTCGGTTCCCGCAACCTCAAGGATTGAGATAAAGTCAACGTCATAGGAGTGCGAGAGCGACAAAGACAAATATGGGGGGAGGGAAGAGAAGGAAAAAGAAGAGGTGTTAGAATTTTTTTCGTGAATAAATTCAAGCTTCTTCCAAGACATTTTTATGAACTTTGCAAGACATCTTTAAGAAATCTTGAAGAACTCTTTTAGATTTCTTAATTTCTTCTTCAAGATATCTTGGAGAAGTCTCCGAGACATCTTTTAGAAATCTATTCATGTTGCATAAGACATCTTTTCGAATACGAAAAGATATCTTTTAGAAAATTCTTCAAGACTTCTTGTACTTTTGGAAGATATCTTTTAGAATTCTAAGAGATATCTTCGTGTCTGTTTGGGTTATCTTCAAGATGTCTTATGCAACATAAAAAGAAGAATTTAAGAAAGCTCCTTTCTCAAAAACAAATCTTCCTTGAATCGTTTTTTTCATGTTGCATAAGACATCTCAGAGATATCTTTTAGAATACTTTTGGAACGACATAACCTCTGTTGCTACCCATAAAACAGAAAACACTTTTCGAATACATCCGAACAGAAGTATTCAAAATGTATACAAAATTCATATTTGATGTATTATAAATACATTCGAAATGGACCAGATGCATTTAAAAAACATTTCTGTTTGTCGAAAAAGGATTCAAAATACTTTCCTGATCAAAAAATGCATTTCAGAAGCTTTTTCTGTTATATGGGTATGTGGGCGTACTTGTATCATTCGTTTTCCACTCTCATTCAACATTCGACTTGTCTCTTTTAACCCTCCAAACACACACATCCTTCCACACCTTCGGAGTACACATAGGTGCAAATTCGTACCACCCAACTCTGCCGATTAGTAATTCGGTTCCTATTCAACCAATTTGACCTTCCTTTCCTTCAATTTGGAGGAAAAACTTGTGCAGATTAACGTGGTAGGAAATAAAATTCATAAATATCTCATTTGATTAGTGAAAAAACGCGAGGGTGAAATCAATTTTTGACGAGAAACGAAAACTATGAAAATGATTGGTGTGAATTCCTACCTGTGTGTACTTGAAGGGTTAAATGCACTCGTGTGGAAGAAACCAACATGCCATCAATCATCCGATGGAAGGAGCAAGAGGCATATTTGGGGCTAATTATTACAGTTTCAATTAGACTCAATTGAATTTGATAATCCGCCTTCAGATTTGAAACGTTACAAATTGAATTCAAGACCTTTGCAAGCTAGAAACTCAACTTCTAGCCAGATTTCTCCGAGATCATTGTCGTATCAATTTTCCCTACACGACTTGATTTCTGTATTGACGATGATGTCAATAGAGTTCCTGATGTTTTCGTTGCCCAGTATCCGGTTTCTTCTTCTATTCCATCACAATCTGCTCAACATTAAATGCTCTTCCGTATCGGAAAACCGATCTGCTGAGCTTAATCTTGTTCGGAATCACCACTCGATCCTCAATTTTCCGATCTTCAAAACCGCTTTTAGAGTCTCTTATCCCTTCATCAATTTATCTTGTTTCTGATATCAATGAATACCTTAAGTAATTCGATTCGACCCTGGGCAGAATCCTTGACACTTTGCACACCAATGCAATTTACCACCCGCGAGTGATCTGCCGCTCCTTGGATCCCCTTCTCGATCCATGATCTCAGGGAGGAACGTGACATTACTTGATGTGGGTAATTGTGGTCGAAGAATGATGAGACCCGGATTACCTATCTTAATTTACGAAGCCTGATCATTTGTGAAATGAATACTCCCACGAAATCTTGTACTTCTGCTAACCTTTGGTCCACTTTTGGACTTGTCTTCACCAGGGAACACAGACAATGTTTGGAAACTCACATACAATACTTCTCGGAGGGAAAAAATTTGCTGTCACAGCGAATCGAGGCATTATATACAGAATAGCAAACAAATTCTATTGGAAAACTGAACATTTTTAGCTACCATACTTATGCCAAATAATCAAGTCAAATTGAAATCACAGGAAAACATAGTCTGTCTGATTGAACGAACTCATTTTTACGTAAGACCTAACTGCATTGTTATACTCGTAGAACCTACATGGAGGAGAAAGATCATGGAATGATTACTGGACATGATCATAAATTCAGCGTTGGCGAAAGAAAAGAAATTTTTATAAAGGTGAACATCAGCCAGGGGACACGGTATGATTTATGCACGTAAGAATCATACACGTATTAATTGTACACGAAAAATAAAACCCAAAAGTATTTACACTAATAATTTTTGTCCAACACATAATATTTTATGCAATGATTATTTGTGCACGTTTAATTGATTGACATAGAAATTGTACACGAAATATTTTACAAGCTTCAAAAATGTAATCAACAAAACTTGTACACATATTGTTTACGCACGATCAGAAAATGAAATTCATCAGTGTACAGTGAGTTGCCAAATTATTAGGCCACAGTTGGGATTATTGAGATTACTCCAAAGTTGAATATCTCAGTGAAAAATTATCGTAAGGAAACAAATGAATACGCAATTTCAAGGGCAAAGTCTACTCCTCTTTGAGCATCATTTGACCTCTGTGGTCTATCATGTTTGTCCGACAACCTACATCGCATTAAGTATGAGCATTTTGGTCGATATTTCCTCAGTTTTTCAAACAGAAGGAGCTCGCAGGAAGATTGAAACATGGAAACACGAGAATAAACATTTTGTAGAGAATTTCCTCAGCTCCAAAACGCTTTTTTTATTTTCCTGGTAGAGTCATTTTCAGCGGAGTTATGTCAAGTTTTATGACTTGTAATTTTGAGACGGTTAAGGGGACAAAAAATCTCCTTGGAGGAAAAAGTTTAGTTTTGCTATGTATTATACGAAAAAAAATACTTCGAGAGGTTTTTGATTGCTTTCAAAAGTATTTTCTGCGTATAATACATCTTAAAACAAATCTTTTTCTTTCATGGAGATTTTTTCCTCCCTCTACCGTCTCCAAATTACAAGTCATAAAACATGACATAACTCCGCTAAAAATGACTCTACCAAGAAGATAAAAAAAGCGTTTTGAAGCTGAGGAAATTCTCTACAAAATTTTTATGTCCGTGTTTCTATGTTTTAACCTTCCTGCGAGCTCCTCCTGTTTGAAAAACTGAGGAAATATCGGCAAAAATGCTCATACTCAATGCGATGTAGGTTGTTGGACAAACATGATAGACTAAAGGGGTCAAATGATGCTCAAAGAGTAAACTTTGCCCTTGAAATTGCGTATTCATTTGTTCCCTTACGATAATTTTTCACTGAAATATTCAACTCTGGAGTAATCTCAAAAATCTCAACTGTGGCCTAATGATTTGGCAACCCACTGTATAATTATTGTACTGCTAATCGAATTCATAGTAATTATTCAATAAAACGAAAAAAATTTCTCATATGAATTTCATTAGGTGTACAATCATTATCCACTAATTAATTACATTTTTTGTCCGTGCATGAAAACATGTGTACGATTTTTGTGCATCACTTTTCTTTCAAGTATGAAAAATATTTAGTGTACAATTTTCTTATCAAATAATTTCACGTGCACCACAGCTTATGTGTTAAATATGGGGTATTAAAGGAAAAATTATTAGTGTCAATGCTTTTGGGTTTGATTTTTCGTGTACAATCAATGCATGTATGATTCTTACGTGCATAAATCATACCCTGTCAGCCAGGGATAGGCAAGAATGTACTCCGCCAAATACAAAGTGAAAACTATAATTATACTCAATACTTCATTTGTTACAGAACATCAAACATAATTGTACTTTGTATTCTGACTCTTTTAGAGTCTCAAATACAATACCAATCGAGGCTTTCTTTCCTTTCGAGTACAAAATAGAATTTTACTTCCACTATTTAGGAATTTGAAATACAAAATCTAATTGTAATTCTCACTTCAAAAGAGAGGAGATCAAGATTACAATACGACCGTGTACTTGCGCTTTGAAGGTGTACGAGGCAATTTGTATTTTATGTCTCAATATTGAGAAGAAAAGAGTGGCAAAATACATGATTATGGAATAAACATTGTGTTAAAAATTATATCCTTTTATCGATCTATCAATATAATACGAGAGTCTATCTTTAATTTTTGAAATGAATATTATTACGGTTACATGGTTATTAATTGTAGCTTGAATTTTGCCACGAACATGAATATACAACATACAGGGTGATTCCTAACCATTCTCCATTAGTTGATCGTTTTCGAATTCTTACCATAAATTGAATAGTCTGTAACACAAAAACCAATGTATGTTCCGAGAAAAATTATAATTTAAATCAAATTCAAAACATCGAATGTCTGAGAGTGGCATGAAACTATGTGTAAAATAAACAATTCCTATTGTATGAACCTAGCTCACAGTTTCATGCAGTCATTATAGGATTGCAAAGACATCTCATCCTCGTCTTATATTCAAACGGAAAATAGGTACAGAATGAATTTGAATGAATTCTTTACTCTGCTGTTGCAAGAAAACAGAGTATATTCGTATTTGAAATCCGATTACATACGAGTGTAAAATGAATTTGTAATATATGTAACATTCAACTGTCGAATACAAAATACATTCATAATTGTTACTCTGTAGATGTGTGAAATATCGAGTGAATTTGTATTCCGTACCCTTTGTTGTCATCGAGTCGAAAATTATTTGAGGCTGTCCATCCCTGACATCAGCTAGTCAAAATAAAGACTTCTCATCCGATCTAGCACGGAAAAAATAATTCAGCTGCAACAGCTAAATGGCTAGCACGGACATGGACAGCCATTAAATTAACTCCTCCAGCTAAATTTTAGCACCGCATTCTACCACCGCAAATAAATGAGCTACAAATGCAAATTTTTTTGCTATACCAGCTAAAATTCAGCTGCAGGAGCTAATTTAATGGCTGTCCATGTCCGTGCTAGCTATTTAGCTGCTGCGCTAAATTATTTTTTCCGTGAGGAATGAAAACAAACTCTCATATGCACTGTCAGAAATATCTGGAAGTTTTTTTCAATTACGTACATGAAATCAGGTTCATATACATTCTGCATTAAATTTAATGTACAAAAACATGAAAATACTATAGATTATGCTATAGTTTACATTAAATTTCATGTAAAATGTGCATTAAACTGGATTCATGTACGTACTTGAAACAAACTTCCAGTAAAAATATTAAAATTAATGCAGAAATTTTTAACAGTGTGGAGAAAACAGAAATTCGCTGGGTCCTTTCCATTAGGTCATCGAGTTTTCTACAATGACCGCAAACTATTTGCTATCTCAGCACTCTTGTGAGCTACGACAGCAATTTCTTTAGCCGTGATGACAGAAAATTGTCGCTCCTCCAGCAAAATTTGTCTGTTATCCTGCATTCAGTACTGAAAATTTTGCAGCTCTAGTCAATCACGTTGCTCTCTTAACAAGCTAGTCGGCGAATCTGACAGGGAATTTTTCCCTAAGTTAGCAAAAATATTTGCTAGTTTGTATATAATACCTCCATTGGTCGCATTAGCACACGGAGAAAATTTTGTAGTGAAAATTAATATATTTATATCGTAGCCGTGGGATATACTTTATTGTGGCGGGGAGAACCATGAGTATGCGACAGATTACCACAACTCTTCTTGAATTCAATATTCGGAGTGATAGGAAGATACAAAGTGATAGTTCCTATCGTCATAATGGAGTATATCCCACGGGTACGATACTGTGTCTAATAATCTTTAATATAAACTTTTCTCTGTGCAAATTCCTTTTTTCTCCGTGGCACTCCATTATGCCTGGCTTAATGATTCAACAACCGCATTTCGAGTGTTCGAATTCGCTCAAAAACATAAATCCATCTCTTTATCTCGCAATCTCATTCAAACCACGCAACTTCATTCGCAACTCCATATGAAAAAATTTTACAACCACAACATTTTCTACTTCTCCAAAATTCATCCATGTACGAATCGCACCGCCGAGCACATTGAAATGCTAATGTCTTAATGGATCATATGAAAAATAGAAACGAACTCGACATCTGCACCCGTTTCAAGAGAGATCATCGTAATACGAGACACTCGACAGAGACACCGGAAACATAACAAAATTTCACTCAGAAAAAGTAGCAGCGGTATAATCGCCGCTCTGATATTTATGACATGTATTATATGTTTCATATTTCCTTTCGTTCCCATAGATTTTCGAATTATTCCCGAGATATAATTCAGAGTGTATAAAACGAAATTTTCAACAATGAAAAGAACTACCATAAAAAATTTATTTTTTCTCTCAGTAAAATGTTGAGATAAAAACGACTCTTGGCTTTTACACGCCAGGTTTTCGTGTAATTGAAAACTGTATGGATTCGAATTTCCATTCTAAATTGAATTTCTCCTCTGCAGGAAAAAAAGAAAGCATTGAAATTCTCATCTCATGTTAAGTACGGAGCGAGCTGTTGAAATACGAATCCATGGATGGTTTTTCCCGACTGACATGAATGATAATTAAATGATAATTAAATTGATTATGAAATCTCTTTTAGGAATATTCGCAGACGAACGGGAATTAAATACAGAATCGGGTCAGCGTATCATCGAGCGAAAAGTCTGATGTACGGTTAATTCTTCCAACAAACTGTCCTATGCGCGCACAGCTGTCACACGGCACATCAAGCCAATCAATCGCGATAGCGCAGCAGCATTTGCATTATTCTGGCAATTAGGGATATAATTCATGAACACGATTTGTGGCAGCGAGCTGTTCATATCTCATGAATCTATATCGCTTATTGGAATGCAATTAAGACTTCAAATTCGACAGCGGAGTTCGGTATATTGTGCATATAACGAGATACGATTCCACATCGAGTATTCGGTTTATCGAGATTTCTTATAACTCTCCCCGCGAATTCAAAACTTTCAATTCAAGGTTCCGTTACCTAATTGTTGACAATTCAAGGAAGGTGATCGTTCTCGTTACTTGAAAATGCAAATCCTCGTTTGGAGGGTTCGATCTGTCGACCTCCGCGTAATCCACATAAAATATTTATGCGCGATAAACTTTATGTCTCGGTCGCCCCTGGCGAGTTTATATCAAATTGAATCCACATTCTGCTTTGATTAGGAATTTTACATTATCAACTGGAATTTCATAACCATCATCGCAATCATATTCCAATAATTCATGCACTCCAGAGTGAGAGGTGGCAAAGAACAGTATATAGTGTGATTAATTGAATTTCTCATCGTGATTGCTGAATATGAATGGAAAAATGTAATTATCTTGATTGCAATACCACCAATGATCAAATACAAATATTCAACAAATATTCCGGTCGGACGAATCGTTATATCGTTGTCGACTTTACATTAATTTACCACAAAACTAAATTGATCGCTATCATATATTTCATCTGACGAGTAATTGATCGAGATGCGGAATAATGCGCATAATATCACTTTATTGCTGTAAATCTAGCTCAAAATTCATACAACATTCTACGAAGATTCGTTTCGATTCTGTGATAAAATTTTTCAAAACCTCACAAAAAATATACAGGGTGGACCATTACAAGTGATATAGTCAAATATCTCTGAAATGAGTAGAGATGGAAGAAAATGTTACTGATGATAAGTTCAGGGTTACAGAGGGGAAGTATGGTGCTGACCTTGAAAAATCTCTCAGAGGTCATCTTGAAGATCATTTAGAGGTCAAGGTGCTTTTTTTGAACTGGACCCCCACTTTTTTACCGTGGTATTTGAAAGCTAATTTCAAACCCTTTACGAAATACTGTTCATGAACCCCCTTCCGCCCATTGGGGTGCAAGTTACGGACCGTCGAAGTCATTGATGACCGCGAGCGCGGACTGAGGCTACCGAGAGCGTAAGTGCGCGGATAGGCGTGATGATCCCAGTAGAAAGACAGAGATCAGTAATAACCCTAATCCTCCGTGAATTATCTGAAAACTCAGAGTACGTTTGTGTCTGTTCGAATGCGCATCTCCATCAACATTATGTGGTATGGTAAATACTTTCAAAGCTTCAAGCAACCCTTCAACAATTTTCGACAGTCGATACTCATTCATAAACCTGATGGAATCAAATGGAATGATTCAAAGGATTTCAAATGCGATAGTGAATCTTGATAAACCGGACACATAACTGCCACTCATGATCAGCAGAGATTCGATGTTTCCATTCACTTATGGATTCTTTTTCTTCTTCGCTCTCCTCCGAAGATTGTGACTGATTCCAATGTGGATTGGGCTTGATTTCATTGTGAAGAAAAACATGAACATAAACAAACGGGACACCGAGTCTCCGCTCATCATGAGTGGCAGTTATGTGTTCGGTTTATTACGATTCACTGTCGCATTTGAAATCCTTTGAATCATTCCATTTGATTCAATCAGGGTTATTAATGAGTATCGACACTCAGAAATTGTTCAAGGGTTGCTGGAAGCGTTGAAAGTATCCACCATACCACATAACGCTGATTGAGATGCGTATTCGAACAGACACAAATATCCTCTGAGTTTTCAGATAATTCACGGAAGGATTAGGGTTATCACTAATCTTTGTCTCTCTACTGGGATCATCACGCCTATCCGCGCAATCACGCTCTCGGTGGCCCTAGTCCGCGCGCGTGGTCATCGATGACTTCGACGGTCTATAACTTGCATCCCAATGGGCGGAAGGGAGTTCATGAACAGTGTTTCGTAAAGGATTCGAAACCAGCTTTCGAATATCGTGGTAAAAAAATGAGGGTCTGGTTTGAAAAAGCCATCTCGACCTCTAAATGATCTTCAAAATGACCTCTGAGGGATTTGTCAAGGTCAGCATCATACTTCCCCCATGTAACCCTAAACTTTTCATCCGTAACATTTTCTTCCATCTCTACTAGTTTCGGAAATATTGAACGATATCACTTGAAATGGTCCACCCTGTACAGTGATGTGAGCCCGTCAAATGACCGGTCAAATGACTGGTCATGTGACGGTCATGACTGTCACTTGACGAGAACAATTTTTGTCAGTTTTGACGGTCAGGTCACACTGACCAGTCAGAAAAATTTTTGACGGTCAAACTAACATCTAAAGTGATCTAGTGCAGCGGGACATACTTCAATAATGTTGTAAGGTTTTAAGAATATATTGAACTCCGGAACCTTGATGGACAATTTAATTTTGAGTTGATATACTTACACGAAAAAAGGAATAGTTGTAGCAGCTACTCACGTAGACGATTTTCAACCATCTAGTAATAAGCAGTTGCCGAAACTATTTTACGTAGATGGTCGAAAATCGTCTACGCGAGTAGCTGCTGCAACGATTCCTTTTTTTCCGTGTAGAACTACATATAAATATTCATTTTATTATAATTATTTTGTAAACAGATAACCATGATTTGTAATAAAACATATTCGAGATTTTTATTAAAGAAAGTTTAATAAAAATTATTAATTGTCTGGTCATGACCAGTCAGATAATTTTTTGACAGTCATTTTCACTTACAAACTGTGAAAAATCTGACCGTCAATGACGGTCACATGACGGTCATAATGACCATGACATGTCTGAATTTTTCATGACCGGTCATTTCACATCACTGACCCTGTATAATATTCTCAAATTGAATGAATGGTGGTTATTCCAAAGTTAATTGCGAAAATATAATCCCCTCCGTCATTCATAAAACCATGGTATTAATTATTTTTCATCCATATTTGACTCTGTTAGTCACGTTGTTGTTGTTGTTGTTCGTTTTACACAACACATTCGTCCAAGATGTATTAAATCGTGCGACATAAAACAGTGAAAAAACAGGGAAGCCACCGAGGAGGCCATAAAACGCATTTGCATAGTTCCTCTGGTGTACAATAACGTTGTGGAAAAATACAGATCGATTCAACGTGTGGATGTGTTTACTTACGCCCACGTTTGTACGAGATTGCACCGTTGGTCAAACGAATTGGAAGTATCATGAGCCATTATTGTGAAATTGAGCATGTATTCAAATGAATAAAGCTTACAAAAGTTTTCCATACGAAGATTTGAATAAAAATATTTATTCATCCATGCTTAGATATTGTTCTTGGCACGAACATTAAGTACCGATAATAAATTGCATGTCATTCCTCCTGACCTATGCGCGCTCGTTGCATTTTGTTATAATTTTTTTTATCGTACGACGAACGATCGCGTGATACCTTGCATTATTTAATCGACGAATCGATTCAAAAGGGTGAAGATATTTCACACATTTCATCGAAATGATTACGTTATACACGTTATGATTAGTGTCAAAATATAGTACTCCAATCGATTCGATTCAAAATTACGCACTTCCAACCGAATGTATAATCGATGCCGATAGAAAGAACAAGAAGGAGAAAACTTGTTCCTCCGACGCGCGATAAGAGAGAGAGTGACAGAATCGAACAGCTGTTAGCCTTTCTCTTATGCATTCGACAACGATCCAAACTCTTTGGCTAATGGAATTCGATGATCCTCATCGCCATGTATATTTTCACAGCTCTCCGTCGTTCTTCGTTTTCCCTGAAATTTTAGTTCGTTGAATTTATTCCAGACAGTCGATCACGAATCTACAGTGGAACTTTTCATGGTGCTACTACGAATCGCAGGGATAAGGATGACGGGCTTAAAATCCATCCATCTACCCGATCGTCCACCTATCCATCCAACCAACCGTTTGTCCTTCCAACGTCAAGCTGCCACGCTTAATTTTATTTTTCGCATGGAAACTTTTATTGTTTTCCAATCGCAGGGAATGACCAGACGTGCAACAACATACCTATTCTCAGGATGGTAATGGAAGATCGTTGCAACGAATGGCGCACCGAATACATCCTGCCGATTCCATTCGTTCACTTATCTCCTTTGATAATATCTATACTTTTGCGCTTGACGTAATTTCTCGACTCGAATCGTTGGCAGTAATCTGGCAAGTACATCGCTCGATACGTCCCGAACGTGGAATTATTTCTTCGAAAGGAGATACCATTTTTCCTTTCTTCGTTCGGTACAATTTTTTTTTCTGCTTTGATAATTCGAAATTCCATGAAACTAGGACCGTGAGATGCGAAACGATCATTGACGTGTGTTCATCATGACGATCTGTACGTGACGTGGAGCAGTAGTCTTTGTTGATTGAGATCAAAGAGATGAGAGCGCATCGTTCAAGTACCATCGATCGGATTGTCAAGAATCGTTTAATAAGTGAAACAATTTTCTCTGGATTCTTCGAAAAATGTAGCACTGAATCAATTAGTGTTCCCCTTGATGTTCATAAATTTTATAACAGTTCGATGAATCGATTGATTGACGTATTTTATATCAATCACGCGTACCACGTTTTCCACATCTTCTCTTTCAAATCTCAACGTTGATTCGATACCTTCAAAATCCCACCTCACGAATGCAAATACCAATCGTGTTATAGCCAAAAGTGCAAGAGCCGGGAGGAGGATACGATCAGTTTTTCACAGGGAACCAAAAAGGCTAAAAGGAAATGTCAATAGGTGCACAAAACGTGAAACCAATAAAAAGAGAAAAAATAAACGTGTATCTCTGGTGCAAGGTCTTCAATCTTTCTGTCCAGCCACCCGAAGCGCGCTCGTGTCAATCCGTTTTCTACATAGGATTTATGGAGAACAACGCATTACGTAAATTGTAAACGATGCGAACGATTCAGAAAAGAAACAGTATCGCGATTTGCAATTGCATTACTCCCTGTCACATTAATCCTCGTACAATTCGATCATCCTTAAACCTTCTGCAATTACGATTCATCGTGCAAGTTGTTCACTTTTATGAAGTTGCAAAAAATGAGATTCTTTGTATATCTGCGAATAGACAGAGAGCCATTTTGCGAGTAGAATAAATTCACGCGAGTACACTGGAATTCTCTGACGATCTATATATGCAGTTTCCATGCGGATCATTCGACTTTCTCGACGAAGGTATTTCTGGCAGTGGATATACGTGCATGATTCATGAGAAATCGTACGTCCGACACGTGAAAAGCTTGTTCGATGAAAAGAAAAGGTGCAAAGGGGGATGGAAAAAATGGCATCAAATGAACATCTATAATGCGAATATAACGAGATTTCCATCACTCGGTCATATGCAATTCATCTTACACGCAACATCGCAATTTTCAGTAGAAAATCCTTCTATACACGTTGGTCTATACGCGAAGGAGATAGATCGCGATAGTAGTAGGTATTATCACGCTCAACGGTGAGAGGAGTTTTGAGACAGCTAAAAAATCTTGCATTCGCTATTCTCCCAGGTACTATTTCCATATTCCGGAGGAAGAATAGAATAATGAAATTCCTGCATTTCAATTTGGATCATATCCAACGGTGCGAGAGAGTCCCCGACTCTGCCATAATCATCAATGATCAAAGTCTATAACGATACAAGAGAACATGAAATTACGATAGCGTTTCAGAGAGGAATTTCATGGCTTCGATTCTCAATTATTTCATTTAATTCCAAGCTTCGACTGTAAATGCAGTTCGGAATAATTACACATAATATTTGCGAGAGGACTGAGAATAACTATCGAATTATGACTCATCCGCAAGGAGCGTCCATAAATTTGACTTTCCATTTTCTCATTGTATCCTAGATTTCAGTTGAGCTTATATGGGTTGGAACAAATACATACACGGATGCATACAATGAAATCATTGCCCGGCGTATGCATTATTATCATTACCGTGAGGTTATTTCGATTGTGTACGTTTCAGATTTCGTAAAGTTTCAAACAGATTATCGCGGATGTTTGCGTTTGTATCGCATACGTTTTGTAACCTCTCGGGTAGAAATATTCCACCCATGTCGCGTATAAGAGGAAAAAAGCTAAGAGAAAAAAAAGATCGAATAGCGAATTTTGTTAGTCTATCTTCACGAGAGTGAAGTGCCAATGATTCTTGATTAGAGTGCGAATACCATTGAGTCATAAAACGAGGAATTAATCAAATTGACGAGCTACTCCTCTGAATTCCCCAGTTGAATAGGGCATAACTTGGGAGCAGTAGGAGCATCAAGAGAGAAAGAATGTAGGGGGTTGCACAAATACGACTAGACACATCAAATTCAGAAAATGACCCGAGAGACTGTTGAAAATAAATTCGCTGTATCTGGTGCGCAACATAGATGTAGGTGTTCTGCGAAATAGACCTGCCGCAAAGTTGTTCCATCCCTTCGCTATTTCTTCTCCTCCTTCTCTACTTTCCTATTGTTATGTGTGTAATTTTCTTTGTAACACGTGTATATATATATTTTCTCCGCGAGAAAAATTCAGAAATAAAACGAACGACCAATTCTTCTTTGGTTTTATTGACTCATTTGGGAAGGTAATCATTAGGAGTTTCATATGGGTAATAGGGGAAAAGAATTGAACCTTCTTTCTAGAAGGAGTTTATACGATACAATCATTTTTTTGCTCTCCAGCGTTGAATTGCTCTTCACTTTACTCCACGTTCCAAGAGCATGAAAAATGACCGATACAAATTTCAAGGCATTGTTATATTAATATAGCAAACCCCCAGAATGTTTACGAGATATTTTCGGACTCCTCCAACTCCAGTGGACAACGCGAATTCTTTGAATTTTTGGTGTACCCCACGATGATACATATTTTCCTCCCTGTACAGGATATCCACCTTTGTATTCATAATTTTCTAATAACGAAATACTCACCCGCCACAAAATCTAATAACAGGATTACAATTACATATGAGTTAATATCATACACTCACCTGTACTTTGTGTACAGAATTGTTGAGAACAATGACAAAGGAAGAAGAGGTGAAAGGTAAGAGAGCAACGGTGGCGATGGCAGAACTGTTGGATAGAGGTCGAGTGCCCGGAAGTTTTACACATGTGGGTCAGAATTTATGCGAAATTCTCGCTGCCGACGGTAAATATCTACCACAACCACACGCCATTACGTGTTTCTCTCTGTTCTTCGGGGTGGGCTTCCTGGTTAATGCATTTCAGACAGTTGAGCGTATACTTTGCGCATACGAATTTACGACCCCCTTTTTTACATTTTTTCAATCACATCCTCGTCACTTCATATATATATCCAGCTTGAGTCCTACATTCCTTCGTACTATGAATCATTCTTTTCTTGATCAACTGACTTCATTAGGAAGTTGGAAATAAATAGCGATATGAATTTGCATTGAGTTAGTGACGCAAAACCATGAAAATGTGAATCAGGAAAAATGGTATCGAAAAGATGAACTGAAGAACCGGTAGCGCAATTTCTAGAAAAAAAGGGACATCATTGTTCTGAATTTTCATAATAGCTTTGGTACAGTCCACAGTGTTGCAAAAGCTCTCGATTGAGCCCCTGATGGAAATGAAGAGTTGACGTGCGAAGAAATCGGGAGCTATGAGTTATCTATCTAATTCAGGAGGGAATTTGAACATTTCCATGCTGCATTTTGTTACATACCCGCTCTCTTCACTTTTGAATTCTCACCAGGGTCAGGAGATCTTCAGATTTCCCTCCCTGTTTCCCGAAATGCCGATTTGAGGGGGAATTTCAACAGTGTGTTGATTATTTCAACAAAATCTGAATACCTTTCCTTCACCCATGCACAAATCACTCGTTCTTTTCCGTAAAAATATGCCAATGCATTTCCCAATCTTGGAAACAGTTGTTAAAGTCGATTAACAGTTGGATGAACTTCAGCCATCTCTTCGATTCGGCTTGGATCTCCTCCACTGACTTGAAAAGATGTCCCCAGAGCAGTTTTTTGAATTTGTTGAATAGCTAGAAGACGCACGGTGCCAAATCAGGTGAACAAAGTGCAGGTTGTGGGACGATATGAGTCGAGTTTTTTGCGAAATAGGCACGAAGAATCAATGCAGGGTGAGCCGGTGCATTGTCGTGGTGCAAAAACCAAGAGTTGTCTCGCCACAATTTCGTTCTCTTCAGGCGATAAAGCTCAAATTATATTCTTTGTTGACAGTTTGACCCGGCGGGAGGAACTTAAAATGCACCATACCACGATAATCGAAGAATAATAATCGGTTTTCTTGGTTTTGCCTCACCATCAGCGCGATATTCACTTGATTGATCGGTTGTTTCTGGGTCGTAAGCATGAATTCACGTCTCATCTCGTCTTGATAGTCAGAAAGCATTGTTTTACACACTTCCATACGACGATGTTTTTCCAGGAAATTCAGTGTTTTCGGTACCAATCGAGATTTGACGCGTCTGAGGCCCAAAACATCCTTCAAAATGGCATTGACTAATCCTTATGAAATGCCAACATCATTAGCGAAATCTCCAATTGTCAATCGCCGATTTACGAGCCCCAAATCTTTGATTTTTTGGACGGGAACTTCGTCAGTGAAGTTGATGGTCGACCGGGACGCTTTTCCTCTTCGACACGTTCTCGACTTTCTTGGAACTCTTTATACCGCTTGTAAACATTTTTTTCGACATAGACCCCTCATCAAAGACTTTCTGCGCCATCCTCGACGAATCAGCAGAGAAAGTTCATTCCGCAAACAAAATTTAATACAAATCTTTTGCTCAACAAACGCAGACATTATAAAAATCGAAAAATTCACTTTCAGCAGCTTACAAAACGAAGCGTATCTCAAACACTAATGGATATTTTGATGTGACCCTTGGCACGGATATGAAATACAGTCTCATTAACCTAAAAATAAGCGCAATTCCCCAAGTACATTCGCGTACAAAATTTGAATTCAAATGTCACCTTACTTTTCAGACACCCTAGTATTTCTCAATAGACATTAGGGTGTTTCATTTTCCTAAATTTTCGATTATAATGTGACTTCACCCGAATCCTTAGTTCTGAATATCTAGGAAATCGGTGTGCAAAATTTCAGCCGAATTGATCAATATCTAGAGGTTGCACACTTTTAATACTTTTATTCATTATACATAGGATATGCTATTGAACTCTTATGTGCCACTACTCAAATTCTTTAAATTGTAGTGTACAATACTTATATGCTTTGCGTATATTTCTTTTGCTCATTCTACATTGAACCTATCTGGTTGAACCTTCAATTATCTCCTAATATGGGGTCAATATAGTCTATCCGGTTAGTATGGAGATCAGTGTGTTTTTCATACGATCATAGTCGCACTCAGTTGTTGCGATCATTATAGACTTACTTCAGTGGGGTCGATAAGGTTTTCGCCTCAAAACTTAAGAGGAAGAACACAAAGAAACACAAAGATCATGCATCCAAGATTAAACATTATCAAGAGATCGCAAAAATTAGGAAGACAGTTATAGTGGAAGACTCATCTTCATCATCCTCAAGTGAAGGAGGAACTGAATGGTTTCCACCACCAAAGAAAAAATTACATTCAAATCGTAGATTACAACCTATTGATAAGACACTCCCGGCCACATGAGATCGAGAAAACCTTTCTGTTTGACAAGCAAGTAGTTCATTTGTCGCGGCGGTGAAGAGAGATTTCTATATCACCAGCTACAGTCCACCGAGGTCGGGCAATCAATAGGAAACAAATGTCTACCCAACCAGAAATTTACAACAGGCGCAGTACTGCACCAGTACTAGCCAAGACTGGCAGGGTACTGGCATTTGTCAGGAATGATAACACTTTTCAGTACTGGGGATTGAGTACTGATACCATTATTCGCAATCAGTGCAGGGCCAGTACTGGGTTAGGACCTGGCCGGTATTAAGTTCTCAGTACTGGTTTATCAGTACAGGCATATCACTGTATTTTTATGTATCCAGTACTGATCCCGTACGTGTTGACCAAGTGTTGGAGACCCAATACTGGCACTGTACTGCACCTGTTGTCAACATTGGCATATTACGGATTTTCCTGATTGGGTGAAGACATCGAAGAATCACTGTTCACAAATCCTCCTCATTTGGTCTTACACTGGGACAGTAAATTGCTGCCCTCAGTTGCTTCTGGGAGTGTAAAAACTCTGGAAGACAGAGTTGCTGTTGTTGTCACTGGAAAAGATTTTGAGCATCCGCTTGGTGTACCGGTTGCCCAAAAAGATACTGTTGAGCTAATAGCTGAAGTTGTGGTTCGGGAGGTGGATAGATTTGCTCTACGTGATCATATCATTGGTATATCTTTTGATACCACTTCATCTAATACAGGACTGATTCAAGGAGCATGTATAAGAATTGAAAATGAATTTGGACGATCTCTGTTGTAGCTGGCTGGTCGTCATCACACCCATCAGTTGATTTTGAAAAGAGTCTTTGATGAATGTTGTCGCGTAGCATCAAGTGGTCCTGATATCCAGATCTTTTGAAAGTTCCAAAATAAATGGAATTCACTCAATAAGGAGTCCTATACGACGTTCTTGGATGAAGAAAATCCCGTTCAAGGTCTGAAAATGTTCGATTACCTGCGAAACGTTTCAAAATATGGACATCGTCCAAGAGAAGATTATAAAAAGCTATCACAGCTATTTCTCCTCTACTTTGGGAGTTGGTCTGGGAGGAATTTTGAATTCAGGGTTTCAGGAGCCCTTCATCATCGAGGTGGGTGGCAAGAGCGATATATGCCCTCAAAATTGTCCTATTTAATGAACAATTAGATCCGGATATTCCTAATAAAAAACTGAGAAGAATGGGAAGAGTAGCACATTTTGTCAGTCTAATATATGTACGCGTTTGGCACAAGGCACTTATAGGCCGATGGACTCCAAAGAATCATTTAGATATGCCACAACTTTTGAATTCTTACCCAGATAAAAATGTCAGAGAAAGTGCTCTCGAAGTGGCTAAGAGACAGCTTCGGTATCTGTCAAGAACAAACAGTGGGCTTGGCTTTTTTGGATGAACGCATTACTGACGCTGAAAAACGAAAGATGTTTGAGAATTTGAAAAAAAAACCTACGAAGAAAAAAGAATTGAAACGATTAGATGGTAAAAATTTAGTTTCCGAAGAAAAAATCCTGAGTGATTTTGTTAGCAGTAATACAAAGACATTGTTTGAATTGTTTGGTATTCATGAGGTAGAAGATATTCTATTGATACATCAAGAAGTTCCGTCAATGCTCTTAAAGTGGTGAATGATATCGCAGAAAGGAGCATTGCTCTGATCAAGGGGTTCAACACGTCTGTTACAGATGAACAACAAAAACAATACTTATACGCGAACAAAAAAAGAAGTTGCGGCTTTCAAAGTGAATTGATGTGAAATTTCAATTATTCATCTCATTATTTATTGATGTGATGATTTCATCTGAGTATTATTCAAAGTTCATGATTGTTTAATTTTGCAATGAAAATGATTGATATTGTAAATTTGTTTTTTTAGCCTACTCTTATCAAACTGTTCAAAGTGTGCAACCCCTGAATATTGTCTGATCTTCTCGAAGTTTAGCGTATTTCCTTCTAATATCACTTAGACTCGAGGCGTAAGTGAAGTCAGCAATAATTCCGCATTTTCATTCTTCCTCTCCATAATGAAACACCCTAATAGAAATCTCTGATTTCTTCATCCTTCCAATCACTTTCCATTCCAGTCCTCCAATGTGAAGTGAAGTATTACCAGGAAGTGAACTAAGCTAACTCTCTAATCACTCCCAGACCTAATAAGGAAGGCATGAAAAAGATTTCAGAAATCGACGCATCAGAGAACTTCCTGATATCATTCAGAGAACATAATAAATGTTTGAAATGTTGAGGGGAGAAATGTTCACTGAGCAAATTCGCACTGTGCGAACGGAGGGAGCACCACTTGGAGTATTGAGTGGCGGGCAGAGCGGGTGTTTTCGAATCTAGAAAATGCTGCGAAGCGAGCATCATTTGGAGCAATCAATAACAAGCGGAGCAACCGTCGATAATTTTAACAGTGCGAGCGAAGCATGCACCATTTAGAATATTGAGTGGCGAGCGGAGCAAGCGTCACCGAATGTGACAAGTGTGAGTAAAGCGACCCATGTGGAAATTCAAACCGAATCAATACTGGCCTTGGCTTGAAGGATCTGGGCCAGTACTGGCCCGGTTTGAATTTCCACATGGAGAGCGTCCCCAAATTGAAACATTGCGAACAAAATGAGCGCTATCTGGAATATTGAGTAGTGAGCGAAGCCGGCATCTTCGAATTTATAAAGTACGAGCGAAGCGCCCCATCGTTTGGGGTAATGAACAGTTAGTGGAGCGAGCATTCTCAAATTCACCAACATCGCTCACGCAACAAGAGCCATTTTGATTATTTAATAACGCGTGCAAGGAAAGACCAGGTCTAATAATATTTAGAAAAATGACTGTTAATTTAAGGAAAACGAGGATCGCTGAAAAATATTCGTAAGGAATCTACTAAAAATTCGTAGTAGATGTATTAAAAGTTGATAGTTTCACTGTGAAAAATACCAATGAACCTATCAACGGTTAATATTTTGACTAGGAATTTTTGGTAGACTCACTACGAATATTTTTCAGCGATCCTCTTTTTCCCTAAATTGACAGTCATTTTTCTGAACGTTGATAAATTCTTTCTAAATGATGATAGACTCGGTCTTCCCGGGTGGAGTGAAGAAAATTCTAATTCAGAAGTGCGAGCGCAACCTTCAGACCAGTGCTGTGAAATGTCCCGATTTATCGGAGGAAAATTGCAAAACAGACTGAATTCATCAATACTGAGAAAATGGTTGTCAGTTTACGGGTGTAATAAGAGAGAAATAGAACGATAGAAATGTATCACTACTCTCTAAATTTCTTGGAGTGAAATTTCACTCTCTAAGAGTGAACTATCACTACGTTAGCCAGCCAGAAGTGAGCCTGTTCTATTAGAGTGAAACTTCATTCTTGTGAAGAGTGATATTACATATCTCTATGTTGGAGTGATTTTTCACTCTGGAAAGAGTGATTTTTCACTCTGGAAAGAGTGATTCCATCAACTCTGAATTAGACTGACAATATTCACCGCGTATCTAAGATTGAAAAGTCTCACTCCAAATGCGAGTGATTTTGTAATGTTTTTCAGGTGAAATCTGTTACGAATTTTTATCACTTTTGTGGAGAGGATGAACAAAAAGAATTTGTGTGTATCTGACTACATTCTTAACTTCGCATGTTCCTGAATCACTCATTGCAGTGAGAGAAATTATGCACCACCTTTGAGGGAATCGAACCGCTAGAGAACCTACCTATATTCTGACCTGCATAACCTATGTAACCTATGCCTAACCGACCTGAGCTAAACCGACACTCGTGTGGACGAACGACAAAGTTGTAACAAGTGTGTATGTAGGGTACCTCGTTTGATTTCCTATGGACCAGTATGTGAGAATAATGACCAAATGAGACCCAATGAATGTTTGAATCAATCTAACATCAGTAATGAATGTATGAAATATTGGATATTCTATCAATAATATGCCAGTGAGTAGAATTTAAACTTGACTTTGAAAAATGTTCAACCTATGTAATTTTCTAACCTCAATAATGTTGAATTACGTTTCATTACGAAATTAATTCAAAATTATCATTGGACTTGTCCAATTTTGAATGCAGTCATTACAAAGAAAATGAAGGAATTACAAGAAGGTTTTTTGAAAGATTGAATTAGAAATTGTTGTGTCTAGGTGCATAGGATCCGAGTACCAAATTTTTTTTTCAAAACACGGCCTTCCCTGGTGAAGCAAAACGATAGAAACCGATTGAATATTCAAGATTATAATTATAATTCCATATGAAAATTGAGGTTATGTTATCAATGTATAAGTATCTACACGGAGAGAAATTTGTAGTTAAATTTACTATGTTATCATTGTTCCCGAAGAACAGACTGGATTCTGTCGGATTTTACTATGAAAGGCATATTTTTACTATGGTACAACGATAGAATGCTGATCATATTTACTATGTTTTATGGGGGAACCCGTCATAGTTCAGTCTGTTCCTCGGGAACAATGATAACATAGTAAATTTAACTACAAATTTCTCTCCGTGTACATCAGAATAAAAAAACGTAAACTCAATTATTAATCACGTCTTGAATAAATTTTTTTATCCGAATTATATATTCCTCACGTCGTCACTCAAAAGACGTTGAGTTTTCAAATAATTTTGAAGCGTCGATTGAATATAAATAAACTTGGATATTTCACTTTAAGGAAGGTGGTATTTCAATCTTCAAACGGGTGAAGTATAAATCATTCTTTAATTACGAGTGACATTTTTCACTCTAGTTGAAAAAGTGAAAAGATTCACTTTATCAGAGTGATTTTATCACTCTTGAAGAGTGAAGGCACAATCCACCCCATATTGGGAGTGGGGATTTCACTCTCAGAAATTTAGAGAGTATGTCTCATAGATTCTTGAAGACGAGCCTATGGAAAGTTTTCGTGAAATTGAAGTTTCAGGATGTGCTAAAGTCAAAACATTGAGACTCTACCAAGTGAAATTAAATTCAATCATTCAATATTTCGAATAGCTAAGGTGACCCTGTATACGTCCCGGTTTACAGGGACATGTTCCGGTTTTTGATAATTTGGGGAGCGTTCCGGTTTTGATTCGAATTGTCCCCCTTTTGTTTAGAATCTATGGAATTTGCATTTTATCGATGATAAATGAAAAGTAAAAGTATGCTTTAAAGAGAGACACTGATGCTCAAACGGTTTTTTCGAGGGCATTTCAAAGTCCAAAAATTTCTGAATTTCTCGCCTACCCCAATTTTCCTCAAAAATGATGAGTACATGCATTGTCTCTGTGATACAAAGAGAGTTCATTGAACTTTTTCGATTTTATCCTCGCCTTTTTATGAGCAAACTGGGAAAAAAATGTAGTAATTTTGAAACTTCGGAATTCCTTTTAAAAAAACGATTCTCGTCTGTCGGGCTGGAGAAGAAATGTTCCGAATATATTAATTTTCAAAATTATATATAATTTAGATATGGACCATATTGAATCTTTTGAAAAATTATATATAATTTCGAATATTCTTCCACTCTGGGGGAACTGTCCCGGTTTTGCACCTCAACGATCTGATCACCCAACGCTTTACTGGCACTGTTTGAATTTGAGAACGCTCGCTACACTTGCCATTTGATGCTCCCAGGGCATAATATAAGGGCCAGTTCTTACCAAAAAGTTAGTCCTAGAAGAAAACGATCAGTTCTAAAACGTACAAACGGTTAGTTCTTAAAAAATTACTCAATTTTCAGTTAAATGTTTCCCTTTTATTTTCATTGTTTCAAATCGAGTATCCAATGCCCTGTCACAAAATAAGCCTTTCACCTCATATCGAGGGATATCATTAATTCAGTAGTGATATTCATTCTAACCAAATAAATCTTGATGCCAAAAATAAAATCAACGGAGCATCAAATAATTCAAGGAATACTTGTCACACAAATTTCTCACTTCATATTGGAAGGGTTTTCTCTCGAAATAGAAAGACTATTTCTTTTTTTTTCAGCTGATGTTCTCACGACATGGTTTATAAAAAAGGAATCTTGATTAAATAAAACGTGATGAGATAGATATATCATTTATCGAATGCATAAATAGATATTAAGCTTATTAATTATCATATACCGTTTTATTAATTCATAAAGACGATACAGTACCTTTTTTTTAGAAATTGAGTGTCCAACGTTTCGGTTAGTTCCTAAATTTCCTTACATTATGCCTTGGATGCTCCAAAAGCACTGGGAAAAAGACCATCTTCGAGATATCTTTTGTGAAATCGGTGAAATTCTGCCTAAAATCGGTATTTCGAAAAACAGGGACGGAAATCGAAAGATCCCCCGATGAACTTGGAATTTCTGCAACACTGCATTAAGTTCTGCTATTCAAATTGTCGATGATAATATTACCACCATACTCCCTAATAGCGATCTTATGGGGCTCACGAACGTCTCGAAGGTAACAGATGTGGGGAAATATTGGCAGAACACCAATATATCCTGGTGGAACGTATCGGAATAAAACACCCCCGCGAACAGCGCTTGCGTGCAAAATGGAATACGAATACCGTTCATGATGTACTTTACACATCCATACAGAAGAAGTTAAATATCTCTCCCAATGATTGTTTTGAAAAAATTGAAAACCCTAATAATCGTGTTATAAGATCTGGGAAAAATTTCTCAGCGAAATTCCATCCCTCGATACGCGAACGATAACGATCTTGCGGAAGAGAAAAACAACTCCCCAGTGGGTATATCTCTTTGTAAAACGAACGATCGTTCAATGGCATGGAATGACGTTCCAACCAATATACATTCAGGTGGAACTTCGAATTGTGATGGAAATTGGCGTGCTAGTTATTCATTGAAAATTTTTCGTAATCACGCGGTATACGTGCTACAATGTTTCACATTTCCCATTTGAAGAATATCGTGACCTAATTGTCGCTCTTTTTCTTTTTTTCTCAATCGTTGTTCCTATTTATTCTTCTTTTTTTTTCCATTATCAGCTGCGGTATATTTCCTGCACACCGCCCTTGCGCACCTCCACGTTCATGCGCTTTTTCATCGTAAATCGAATGAATGAATTCACTCAAACGGCCGCGATTTGGCGCATTTACAAAACAAATTGTTTTACCGTTGAACGTGTCACGATCACTGTTTCTATAACCTGCGAGGGTGCGTGTGTGTGGTCTCAGGCATATGTATATATTACATATATATATATATATATATTTAATACTTGTAGCTACACTCTGATTTAACCCATTAGCCGTGTTTGTTCGGAAGGGAAGTAATCGGAATATGCAAATCGCGCTCGTATGAAGGGCGAAACTGAATCGATAGACTGTAATGGAGCAATACGTTCTCCATGAAATTGAATCACATTCAAGGACAATGGTATGGCATTTGTCGATTAGGTGGAAAGATACGAAACTTTATAGACAGTTCGTAAATTGTCAAAGCAATGGAGTCTAAAGATCAATCGATTTGAAATACTGAGATCAACGATTTTCGTATATTTCATCAATAGTATTTCCATCAAATTTCCCCTCATGCTTTCCAATATTGTATAAACAGCAGCTTCGTTGCGAGCGCAATGTTTCACAATCGAACGATTAAACGAGGAAAGTTGAGCCATTATTGTGTAGAGAGCTTAGTCCAGAACGATTTTATATAGTACACCTTTATTGAAAACTTCATAACGTTGGATAAGTTAATAGAATGGAATCAGGTTCAACAAAACACGTATTTTATGAAAATTCAGTTTAACTCGAAATAATTTTTCATGTGTACGCAGGTGAATGGAACTACATTATAATATGATAATGATGTACGAGAGATGTTTTTTTAATCTAATAATCGATAAGTATGGAATCCCCTCACTTATTTAGTAGAAAAAACTATCGAACATTCGAAGTAGGTAATATTTCAAGTTGTAACTCCAATACTTTTGAGCTGATGTGTTTAAAAACTCATTAATTATCATTCTAAATCATTTCTATATCTTTTTTTTAATTTTTTCACACTAAGATAGTAAGATACTTTCATAACCTGCTGTGGAAATTTTATATACTCTTTCCCACATATCAAATCTTCCGACTAAACTTAAGAATTGTATGAATATATAAAAGTACTTCAAAATGTTGAATACGTATTCCAGAAGAGTATCCGCTAGGATACTTCTGAAGTGATTGACGTTGCAGTCCGTATTCGGCATGTAAGGAATATAAAATACAGGTTCGATATACCAGATTGAACTAGATGCAAACAATACATTTGAAGTAGAATGCTTCCAAACTTTCCCCAACGTCGTTATATTTGGTGAAGCAACATATCTTTGAGGAGAAAGAATTCAACAATAAACTGACGTATTGTACGATCTCATTCACCCTTTCTATAAGAATGATGCCGACATATGACGTTGCTCTATTGTTTGCATATTTTACAACATGAACTCTAGGTCCCGTTGTTACGGTTAAGGATAATATAGAACATTGTTTATACAAATTTCCGAGTTATCTTTCAATTTCATCTTCGTTAATATGATGGTACCATTCATTATACTAGCGTGTCCAAAAAGTAAGGTGACATTTGAATTTAAACTCTCTGCGCGAATGGATTTTGAAGAGTGCATTTTTTGTGGGTTAGTGAGACTGTCTTTGATATCCGTGCTGAAGGTCACATCGAAATATTCATTGATGTTTGAGATACGCTTCGTTCTGTAAGCTGCTGAAAATGAATTTTTCGATTTTCATAATGTCTGCATTCGTTGAGCAAAGAATTTGTATTAAATTTTGTTTGCGGAGTGAATTTTCTGCTGCTGATTCGTTAAGGATGGTGCAGAAGGCCTTTGGTGACGAGGCTATGTCGAAAAAAATGTTTACAAGTGATATAAAGAGTTCCAAGAAGGTCGAGAAAGCATCCCGGTCGACCATCAACTTCAACCGACGAAGTTCACGTCCAAGAAATCAAAGATTTGGGGCTCGTAAATCGGCGATTGACAAGTAGAGATTTCGCTGATGATGTTGGCATTTCATAAGGATTAGGCAATGCCATTTTGAAGGATCTTTTGGGCCTCAGACGCGTCAAATCTCGATTGGTACCGAAAACACTGAATTTCCTGGAAAAACATCGTCACGTTGACTATCAGGAATAGATGAGACGTGAATTTATGCTCATGACCCGGGAACAACCGATCAATCAAGTGAATATCGCGCTGAAGGTGAGGCAAAACCAAAAAAAACCGATTATTATTCTTCGATTATCGTGGTATTGTGCATTTTGAGTTCCTTCCACCGCACAGTGTGACATTTTCACAATCTAGCGAGATTTAATTCAATATCCATCAGAATGGCTCCAGACTTACCTTCTGGAGATTTTTTGGGATCGCTGATTATGAATTCATTGTCGAAATTCCCAAATTCAAAATAGCGAATCCATTGTGGCGGCCCAAAGTTTGAATATCCATATGATTCCCTTGAAATTTTGTATCTGAAAGGTTTTAGGGTCGCTGATTATGTCGTAAAAATTCAAAATAAAATCCAAGATTGCATTGAATCTTTCTTCTTCAATTATCTCGCGCCATATGCGGGGAACATCAGCGTCAGGGACACCGTCACCCGCCATCTCCAAAAATATATAAAACTTGGATCCGCAGCTATCCGCGGGCAAATAGGATATCTACAAGAAGGGGACAAACTGTTCTTCAGGAATATCAGGGAGCGAACACAATATTCGGCAATATAAGAAAGTTTTTCTCTCCTGAACTTGATAAAGTCACTACACAATGATTGAAATTGTATGTGAAATTATTTGAAGGCCACGCACAAATACGTATTTGGAGAATAAAAGAATAACAGTGTGAACTGAGCTACATGAGACGGAGATTCATATGTAGAATGAACGAACTATCTCCCGAAGGGTCTTTGACGACACGGAGTCTATTTGCAACTTTCTCCCTTACTAACGCTCAAACAGATTCCTGAGATAACAAATCCAAGGTTTTTTCCGCGAAGACCGCGCGATAAAAGTCTAACAACTAGAGTTTTCCTTTAATCAGTTGGTTTACTAAAACATGGCGTGTTCGAATATTCCGAATTTGCACCTCGAATTTTTCACTTTTGCAGCGCGAAATGCGTCAAATGCCACATTGCGCACCGGGTCAAACTGTCAACAAAGAATATTATTTGAGCTTCATCGCCTGAAGAGAACGAAATTGTGGCGAGACAACTCTTGGTTTTTGCACCACGACAATGCACCGGCTCACCCTGCATTGATTCTTCGTGACTATTTCGCAAAAAACTCGACTCATATCGTTCCACAACCTGCACCGTATTCACCTGATTTGGCACTGTGCGACTTCTAGCTATTCAACAGATTCAAGAAACTGCTCCGGGGACACCTGTTCAAGTCGATAGAGAAGATCCAAGCCGAATCGAAGAGAGAGCTGAAGGTCATCCAACTGTTAATCGACTTTAACAACTGTTTCGAAGATTAGAAAAAGCGTTGGCATAAGTGTATTGTATCCGGGGTGATTACTTCGAAGGTAATGAACTTGATTTGAGAGAATAAATGTAGATTTTTGAAAATAAATGCTATATCACCTCATTTTTTGGACACAGTAGTACTTTATTACATTACATTATAGAGAATACTCATCACAGAAACATCGCGAATGGAGGACAAAACATAAGTTGTAGATTTTTTCCATTCTGGTCATCGAACTTCACCAACTTTCAGCGAAAGTTTCAAAGAGGGTGTTGTTCTATGTGTTCTTTGTAACAAATATATCAGTCCCTGTTCTCCACCCTCTCTCCAAATTCTTTGTTCAAGCCAGCCATTGTATTGTTAGATACTTTTAGTGCAGACCTATTTTTTTCCTTGCGCATAGAAATGTACATGAAAACAAAGTAAAATTGAAGCATAATCATCGTTCGAATGAAAAGCTCAAATGAATTTAGATCAATGTAAATGCGCGATCATTGAAATGATAAAGAAGAAGAAGAAGAGGAAGAAGAGGCATTTGTAGAATAATTTTCCTCAGAATGCAGATGAGTTGAAACGATATAAATATCAAGTTTGTCGTGGAATTCTGTTCATCTCGAATAAAGGAAGTGGTGCGACTTTCTACTAACTGAAGCTTGCTCGAGCATCTCGCAAACAGACAACTCAGACAAATTGCAAGAGCTGCAAGAAAATTTCTTCGCAACTAAACTCTCTCCTTCCCTTTCACTCTGGCCCTTTTTCAGGATTTGCTCAGCCACCTTCGTATATCTCTGTTACTGACATCCCAACTGACTACTACAAGAAGATAATTTTACCCAAGATGTTCGAAAGAATCAAACTTCCTCTTTCTCTCCCCTCTCTCATTTCCATCTTTCCGATCTCCTCATCTCCTTCGACAACACTCAGGTATTTTAAAACGTAACTTTTCCAAGATAAATGTGATGTTCCCAAAGGAAACCACTTCCAACTGTATTTGTTTCGATAATATCCACCACGCTGTGGAGGAAAATGAGAAAATTTCAATACATTTTAGAACAAGAGAACTCTGATTTGTATTCTGTATAATGGTACTTCAAACGTAACACGCTACTATAAACATAACAATTCGATTTTATAAATAAATGTAAAAACATTTGAAGCATGAATCAACGATATCTCATTGAATATAAATACGTTGATGTACGAGATCACGTTCACGTGATACGAAAAGTCAACTCAACGGCTTCCATGCGCAATCGGAATCAAATAACATTGATCACGGAATGAGCTTTTGGTATAATAATGACGCATCCATTATCAACACGTGAGTCCACTTGTCCAAATTAGTATTTCATTAGCGGTCACCTTTCTGTGTTCAAATTTTCCATGCGGTTTGGATGATAGCATCTAATAGAATACGAAACAGATACTTTATTCCTAATCGACGAATATTCGATCAAACGATCCGAATCTCGTTCCAAAGATCCAAATGTTCGCCCATAAAATCAAAAATTGCCCACATGAAAAATCTCTGCTGTGAAAAAAAAAATCTGCTTAAATAAATGTTACACTGAGCTTCGAATGAAAAATGAACCAAGAATTCGTTCCGTGGATATCCATTTGAATATTGCATTTCCTATAAACCAAAATAAAAAAAAAACCCCATGTCAATATTGTACTCTGAATTTTTACCAATATTGCGTTCAAATCGATTTTAAAATTTCAAATATCAACCGAGATCCTATTCGATACGGATACTGGGACGAGACAACGTAGACAATGGATGTAATAAAAATGGTATTTATGCAACTGAAACCTAATCCTTCACCTGCAGTATTTTAAAATTCTTTGATTTAATTTTCATGGGATTTCCATCTGTTACGAAACTCAACCAATTGTGACATGACCGGCGTGGCATGAATGTTCAAATTTTCCGTAACCCTCTCTCGAGTACTTAAGTGAATTCGTTTCAATAATTGCCTCATTGTTGATGGCCACAGAATGTCGTCGATGCTCTTCATCTCTAAGGATCTCATTTCCATTACCTTGAATTACGATATGAACGTTGCATCATGTACGTTTGTGAATAGTTTCTTCGTTCGCTTTCGATCGAAATCAATCGTTCAATCACGTAGTCCCTTGAGTCAACTCCTTGAACCCTCCTCCTTGAATTTCGATCTTGAATTCGACTTCATTGAATTATTTCAATACACAGCGTAAACTGAGCGTCAGAAGTGAGTTTGTCCACTCTCTCACTCTTTCAGAGTGGAAAACTCAAACCTCGGATGATCACTCGAAAAGAATGGAATCTCACTCCAAAGATTTTAGTGGATAAACGATTTAATCTAAGAAATCAAAAACAACAAACTTAATAATTGATATCATGAAATTTCTAGGAAATAATCCAAAGTTATTTTCTTTTACATCGATTCTAGGTTTACGGGTTACAGGAAACTCTTCGTATCTGTACATCGTGCATCAGTCCTCATTATCTCTCACATCGACCAATCAGAGCAAAAATAATAGCTCACCCTTGCACGGATAGAAATCAGATACATGGCTTTTCGATATTTCCGACATTTCGATCTTCAGTACATTTTGTTATAAAAGAAAAAAAAATGAATATCCGCGCATACTCCATTTCCACTGAACGTTCTTTTCAACGACCATTATAATGATAAAAGTTTGAAAAATGTGACTTGTGAGAAGTTACTTGAAGGAACACTACTACTCGGATCAAATTTCCTAGCCCGAGTGATGAAGTTTCCCCTTTCCACCTTGGGAATTCTAGTTTTTCTTGCAGTGATGACACAAATATGGTAAAGCTAATGGTCTGAAGCTTACAAACTCCTGTAACCAACGTCTGTAACTTTGATTTGGATGAACTAGAGATAAATCTATACCAGTTCAAAGGTATCAAATTCATTAGCCACCGAAGATTGGTTATTCTACACAGATATAATACTAAAAATAGTTCAACAAACGAGATTTTACAAGATCCGAAGCGCGTCGAATATATTTCATTCAATGTCCACATCCATCTCTCATCCTTCACTTCCTTTCTCTCAGCATCCCGATTCGAATTTTTATTCTATTTAAGAACCACTTTGAATATTTGAAATCCAGAAATCCCATCACTCAGTCCACATCCTCTATACTCTTTTCCTTGATGAAATCCGATATAAATCAAATTTTCTTTGTACGAAATCTCTCCTTTCCACTGGACACAATTACTTAGGAATTTTATACCTCTCGATATTTCATCATACAAACAAAAAAATTGTATTTCTCACCTGAAAGCTTGCGACATTATTCACGAAGGAGGAAGAAAGAAAAAAAAAGGAACACGAGAAGCCAGTATGATCAACACGTTAAAGTTTCATCTCCATTATCCCTGTTCTTTGCAATTGACAAAAACTGTCGATACAAGAGTCACCGAGGCAATCGACATTTCTTTCGCGATATCGTTGAGAGCTTTTAATTCTTGTTTACCTCTGTAAGAACCTTTGGATCAGTTTCTAGGGATTGAACGAAAAAGAAAGAGAAAAGGAAGAAAAGAGGGAAAAATGTGGCACACTCATTAGCCAAATACCATACAGTCGGGATCATTATTCGGCGCGGTGTACTGCATCGGACTGGTCGTTCAATACCGAATCGATTGTCACGGAAGGAACACAAAGCTTGGACGGTGCGTTGCATTCGATAATTAGTTGGCTGTAAAACGATTAAGAGACTTCACGAGCGAACGTACCTATGCCTTTCATGCGAATTTTCCATACCACCGCTGCTAACCTGCACCCTTCTCATTTCTTCTCCCCAACTTTTTCCCTCCCAAACCACGATTTACTTGGAAAAGAAACGCAGCTTCGTGACTCGCGTTGTATTTTTCTCCGGTATATGAAAAATTTTATATGCGTTTGAGAGTTTCCTTTCGTGACCCATGGAATAAAAATTCTTGTGAACTTTTTTGCTTATTATAAACCATAGTTGGTACCAAGTACGATAAAGATCTTGGATATCAGTTAGAACAATGATTATTAAATTAAATCAACGGTTGGATGCTATAAAAAAGTGAACATAAGAATAACGATAAGGCGGATGAATTACTCAACGGGGAATCATTTCAGAAAATTCTAATTCAAGACTCAACATCGAGTCAAAATTTGTTTCAATATCCGATACATGAAAACACCTTCATAAACATACATGAAATCCTACAGGAAGACTTATGGAGCGCCATGCCATCGCCAAGATGATGATGGTTCTTGACATTGTTCTCATGAGAACCTTCTAGATGTTGATGAGCAAGAATTTTAGAATTCGTTGAATAATTTATAAGATCAGACTTTCCCTTACGCATCACAATATGTTATGAGAAGACACCGAGCTTCGTGAATCATTATTAATCTCGATCGAAAGGGGAAAATTTATACCTCGTACTGACATAAATTTTTGCTACTGGATATTACTTGTTCGGAATAGTAGGACGTTGAAAAAATAATACCCGGAATGGAAGTTGTCATTTTATATTCGACGTATTCGAAGAGATCTTGAGGCAACTTATCAGTACCTCATATGGCGTTTATTAGTAATTGATAAAGCATTGACCAATATCTCACACGGTGTTTATTATCAACTGATGGAGCATTGAACAGTAACTAGTGAGGAATTTGTTACACTGAGAAAAATTATACACAATGCCAATTATAGGTACATGGATCATGATCGTATAAAGTTTCAAATGACTATAAAATGCTACCATTATTAGAATTGAAACTATTTATCACATTACTTGAATAATCATGTTTCCAACTATTCGTCGGCTTTATAAATTTCTTGATTCGTTGAATTCATAAATCATTTTTCAAGATAAAAAATTTTCCACTTATTTTCTTCTATCTTCCATGACTTGTAACTAGATAATCTTTGAGAGTCTAGCAACAACACTGCCTTATTCAATAACAAGTTTGAATAATATTGTTCGCATTACATCAAGATTAAAACGCCACATCTTTCTTCATTTTGTGTATACACGCAGTGAAAAGTTGCAGTTATTGAACAGTTATATCCTATTATTTCTAATTAGTTCAACTTATTGGATAATGATAAGTAACTCACTGGTTTTACCCAACCAATGCTAATTGATCAAACTCATCAGTTACTAACTACACTGTTAAAAATTTCCGCATGAATTTTAATGTAAATCTACTGGAAGTTTTTTTCAAGTACGTAACTGAAAATTCATGTACTGGTTCCACAAATTTCAGGTCTACATACATTAAATTTAATGTACATGGATTTGAAATTTAATGTACGAATACATGAAATTTGTATATGAATTTTCATTCGCGTTCCAGAAAAAAACTTCCAGTAAATTTTTTTTTTTTTTTTTTTTAAGCAAAAAACATGTTTTGGAGGAGAACACTTGCAGATTGACGACCACGTTGTTCACTACGTTCTCATGTCATGGAGAGAAAATTGGAAACCTCGAAGAGAATCGAACCACCTAAACCAATCCCTACCTAATGTTGCGCGATCTACTATCCTAACGCCCTAACGACCTAAGCTAAACCCGTACCTACGTAGTTTATTAGAAAAGATCAATGTAAATGACGTGGATATCTGATTCAATCCATCGGTTGAGTATAATAATCTATTAACCTATGAGAAAATTGCAATTCGGTTGACAGATGTGAGGTTAAGTTTATGTGATAAAAAACAATGAATGAATTATTTTTGTGGAATGTGTGGTCGTTATTGTTTAATTATTATGTATTAAAAATCTTTTCAAGCGAAAGTTTAAAATAAATTTCCAAAAACTTGGATTATTCACATAAAGCTCGTTGGATGGTTTTACTCTTGAAGAGTACTGTCAAAGTTGACATTTGCAAATTGAAGAAAAAAGTCTTATTTTCTGTCTTAAATTTGTTATTAGAGTAGTGACAAACTTGTAGGAAGAGTTTGAAGGTTGGGTGGAATCCATATTGATCAGGAAAGTCAAAACCGTATTGCAAAACTTGGAGAATCTGTTAACGTAGCCGACAATACTGGGGTATCGAGTCAGCTTTTCCTTACTACATGAAATCTAGGCAGGAGAAATGTATCAGAATTCAGTGAATTCAAGTTGGTGTTGAGTGAGAGAAGACAGAAATATTCATTGGATTTTATTGGTTACTATAAAAATGTCAACAAATAAGGAAAGGCTATGTAGGACTCACTGTATCGTCTTTTAATATTTTTGTTTCAATAATGTTGTATCATGCTGCTACGAATGAATGTTATTATATTTGTGAAACAGGTTCAATACACTTGTTTCTTCAACTTATTAGTAAGAAAATACAAAAATGTCCACAATACAAAATGAAAGACGATACAGTGAGTCCTACATAGCCTTTCCTTATTTGTCAACATTTTTATAATAACCAATAAAATCCAATGAATATTCCTATCCTCTCTTACTTGACACCAACTTGAATTCACTGAATTTTGATACATTTCTCCTGCCTAGATTTCATGTAGTAAGGAAAAGCTGACTCGATACCCCAGTATTGTCAGCTACGTTAACAGATTCTCCAAGTTTTGCAATACGGTTTTGACTTTCCTGATCAATATGGACTCCACCCAACCTTCAAACTCTTCCTACAAGTTTGTCACTACTCTAATAACAAATTCAAGACAGAAAATAAGACTTTTTTCTCCAATTTGCAACTGTCAACTTTGACAGTACTCTTCAAGAGTAAAACCATCCAACGAGCTTTATGTGAATAATCCAAGTTTTTGGAAATTTATTTTAAACATTCGCTTAAAATAGTTTTGATTAAATGAGTTCTTCATGACTCATATTACTACAAAAACGATTTGATCCCTGAGTTTTTTCTGAGAAATATTGATGTAAATATTTGAATAAAACTCATTCTCACTGCATCAACAAATTATGATTTTTTACATATTACACAGCTATGACTGATTCAATAATTCATGTTGCACTGAATGATAGATTTTTTTAATACATATTAATTAAGAACTAACGATCACACATTTCACGAAAATAATTAATTTTTATTTTTCAATTCAAAGAAGTCAACCTCATATCCGTAAACTATATTTCAATTCTAAAATACAAACAGATTTGTTACATTTTCTTTATCATTTATATCACCTGTAATTATATGTAAAAATTAATGGAAAAACTTGTTCAGCTGTTTAAAAATCTTTATGAAATACGTGCTGTATGGGTACTGACATTTCCGATATAAAGTGTGAACAATATTTTATTCATTTTAGAATTGAAAAGTTCATTCTTCTCCATTTTATATATATTTTAGTAAGCACTTGTATAATTATTAGAGATGGTTTTACTCCACATTATCAATTAGTTCAACTTATTACATACTAATAAGTAGCTCACTAGTTTTGACCAACCAACGCTAGTTGGATTCAACTTATCAGTAATTGACCAGTACCTCGCTAGTTTTTTGTGCTCAGTTTTTCCTCTCTAGCGCCCCATCAGTCATAGGAAAAAATTTGTGAAATTTCTACCAGCCCACACAGCACAGAAGCTCAAAAAGAATTCTCAAGAATTCAGAATGAATTCTCCAAATCCCAATTGAATTCTTCACGAACTCTTTCTGAACTGCTGTGCTGTATGGGAGGGTACGTGCATGGGATTGCGCACTGTGGATGCAAATTCTCATTCCATATTGGTTCTGAAATATAGGAAGCCAAATTTTTCTGAATTATAACCTTCAATCGTGAAATTAAAATCCTCAATCCCAAGCATGTATTTGATCATCGTATTTATAAAATTCGTATTTCTCACGTGGTTCACGAAAATATTTCGCGCAAAATTTCGTACTCTTCCCCAACAGAACCTGAAATTTGTGTACGTCCAGGAAACGTCCAAATACGTTTCTCAGACGTCCTTTGGAGGTTTCCTGGACGTACACAAATTTTAGGTTCTGTTGGGGTTCAGTATCGTTCAAGCACTCTTCACGACAAGACTCGTAGAGTGTCACCTAATGCGATTGAGAACAATAATTCCAAAATTTATAATCACAAAAAGATTATAATTATTCAATTTATTCACTCAATTTCAAACATTATTGATGGTTATGTTATTTTCTCAAATCTCTATCGATTTACTCTAAGTTAATTTTTAATGTACTGATACTTGAAATTGTCATTCAATTCCACATGATTTGAAAATTAATGTAATAATACTTGAATATCATTTAATGTACCTTCAAGTTGAAATTTCATGTACACTGGTACATTAAGAGTGCATTAAAATTCAAGAAATTTTTAACAGTGTAGCGCCTTGCTAGGTTTTTCCAATCAGTTTTTCCTCTTTCGTGCCTCATCAGTCATAAGGAAGAACTTGTGACATTTCTACCAGGGATGCTTAGATTTTTACGACGAAACTGTTTCAAACATCCTATGAACGTTCATAGAATATATTAGATAAGAATATACTAAAGACTTTCGACAGATGCTCTGTAGAACATTGTAGACGTTGTGAGAACGTTCTATACATATTCTATGGATATTTGAGACAGTCTTACTCGAACGTTCTATGTACATTATTTATATATACTTCACATCTGATCAGAATATTTGGATTACGTTTATTTTTCGCATGTTATAAGAATATTCCCAGAATATTCTGTGCTACATGGGTTTCTTAATTGACATTCCACTCACCTATATTCCACGAGTATTCATTCTTTGTGATAATTCAAAACTCACCTGTAACAAAAAAAACACATTCTCAACTTTTTTTTCGTATGAAAAAATTGAAATCAAACTTATCCCTCAAAATATAACCTTCAAAGTAATTGAACTCTTCACAAACTGTACAAATGTGAATATAAATCCAATTTATGTCACTCGATTAAGAATTTTTCCGATAGGAATTCATAATAAATTCAATACATAGCGATCTAAATGGATCACTGGATGCATGTAGAAATGTTTGTATGTGCCATAGTTTGGAATGATGCATTGGAACTAATTGATTCATTCATTTCCGTGTTCCAAAACTACAAATACCGTTGTTGCAGTTGTCCGAGCGGATAACTATTGTACACAGTCATACGTATTCGTTTGATTGTATCTCTGTGTGCATACGATTTGTTTACTTGTGTGGGTATTGTGACTGCTGTTCGTCGCTTAATGCACGTAACAATGGTAATTTAATTTATCGTGTTAACAGAAGCTACCACTTTTTCCACATTCTGTCATGTGAAAACATTCAGTACAATAGAATGTGTTATGTGCTGATCATAAAAACAGTTTGCGCGCAATGTTCAACACCTTGGATACATTTTTTTCGAAAATGTCATCTGGTGTTAATTACTCCCAGAGGCACAGCGTTTCATGCGATTGAATATAAATTGATTGATAAATTTAAGAAAGAGTGTTGTCATGCCGAATATAAAATCCAAACCCATGGCAAAATGCACGAAGAGTATCTTCTCTTCACCTTTGAATCAGCTTGACGATATCGATAAAGTTAGCGTATACAATAACGCAAAGTGGTTAATTTTCATCAGTGAGAACTTATAGCGACGTGAATCTGCGAGTGAGCTTTTTCCTGAACTTCATGTTCCGTTCGCGTGTTCGAGTACCCTCGAACGGGTCAGGGCCGAGGCAAGGGCAGGTATAGCGATAAAACCTTATGAACATTAATCCCATGTCGACAACTTTCAATGCCTCATAAGTAATCTTCTTCATGAAGATATATAAATTCGATTCTGCGGTAATAAATCTGCCCCAACAGGTTCCTGTATCAACTAAATGTTTCTGCACCTATTTTTCATGCGAATCAAATCATATATCGAAGAACGCGATTCAGTTGACACTCGTTTAGACGTTTGAGTAGACTACCTTGCGAATTTGATATCGTGTCAAGGCGCTGTTGATGATTGTTCGTGATAACGAGTAGGGCGTGCCTAACTTGATCTCATTATTATTGTAATGTCAGTGGAAACAATGATGAATCGGTAAAAGCGATAATCACGAATGATAAGTCAATGAAAGTGAATAGTATAGAAGACGCGCACACAAATATTTCTCAATTAAAACAAAATGCATGCACATTCATTCTTTATTTTGCTGCCGAATTGATTTTCTCTTCTGCACCGGATGTTTGTTTTTTTTCCGTTCTTGTTTTGCCAGTTCGAATTGGGAAAATTCTCTTAAATATTTTGTTTGTGGATGTATTGAATCATTCCTTATTCATCGCTCAACGAATTTGGTGAATATCCAAGAGAGATAGCGTATAAAATATTGAGTATTACTCGTCTGAAGTGCACTTAAACGCCTGAAATTCAACCTCAACAAATAATTCATCATGCATTAATCTCTACCGGCAGAATAAATGTTTGGAATGAGTCAATTAGAGAACACGGAATCGCAAAATTAGGCCACCGCAACGAACGAAAGAAGAAATGCTGGTATTTTTTCGCCATTTAAAGGTCTATTCTCGTATTCAAAAGGATTCGTGATGACACGATCAATCACAGCGTAGACCAATAAAATACGCAATTCTAATATTCATCCTCAAATTCACACTCCGCGGAGAGAGAAAATAAATGAAATTCTCAATTGTCAAATAACCCTTTTCGAAAATTATTGTTAGGAATAATTATATTTACCGTGAACTATTACTATTCTTCTATATCATGTCTTTTCTCTCGGCACATGCGACTGGTTATAAATTGGTTGGATGGAATGATAACTATTAAATTTTGCTTTCCTGATTAACGATGTGCACACAAAATCACATTCTACCGTGTTCATAATATACAAGTGATTACTCGCAGGAGCGTAAATTCATCATCGTTTTCTCGGCGTACGTTCAGAATATATTGGAAATAATACGACTAGAACTTCTATAAACTCTCGAATCAACGTTCAAACACAGGATGAAACTCTTATGAAATAAAATATTTAATATTCATCTTGCGCAAAATTTCAATACTGTGGAAAGAAATTTAATTAGAGCGAAAAGAGATATCGTGAATCGTACTAGGCAAAACACGTGCGGCGAATGGAGGAAAAAAAGAACAGTTTTCAGAATTTTGCTTAGTAAACCCAATAGAGCGAGACTTCGAGTGGAAGGAAATGACGGTGGAATGATAATATTAGATTCGATCTTGGAGAAATAGGATTCTGACGTAACGACTGAGAGGGATTGACTCAAGATAGGGATCAGGGGCAAAACTTTGGGAGAGCGTCAATGAACTTTTCAGTTTCTAAGAACGTCAAGTGAGTAACCGTATGTGGATCAGAATAATATTGATAGATAGGGAGACTGTTTGTTCCATGTGTCACACTTCGACTGATGGAATTTCCAATTTGAAAATCCGGAAAAATGCAAGTGAGGCGGTCCTGCGTACGTAATATATAATAATGATAAAATGTAGTGCTCATGAATAAAGTACCCTGGTCAAAAATTCCCATTCATTCCCATGGCAACTTTCTGCATCAGGAATTCCTTATTAAATCAACTGACTTTTCATCAGAATTTTCTTTGGAAATCAATCGGCGAAGATTTTACAATGCATTACATTATTTTACAATAATTATAGCAATCGTCTAGCATCTTTCAAGGTACTAGCAGTGAAGCTAGTTACTGGAAAGGGCTTTGATATCAACTATCGAGGTGGCTAGAGTCATTTTCGTTAGGGCAGCGTCAAATGCTTTTCTTTTCAATTTAGTTATTCTCATGAAAACCATAGAAACGCTGTGAAGATTCGTCGTGAACTCTGAGTATAAATTATGGAATGGGGAAATGGGCATTCGGAAATCACCACGAAGGTTCCCAGTTCAATCTCACCTTCAGAATCTGAATGGCGCTCGCTCACTTCGCATTTTCATAATCCAGATGATGGCTCGCTTCGCTCGCAACTTTATGACCTGCATCACAATCGTTCCCCTCGCACTTTTACACCCTTAATTCCCGAAGATGATTTTTTTCAAATAAATTGAGACACGATGATGGAATTAATCCGTCTTCATTGATGTTTTCCAAGAAGAAAACTATACACTGAGAGGGAGGTAACTGGCTGCAGCAACTAATATTTACTACTGTGTTCCAAAAAATGAGGTGGAATAGCATTTTTTTTCAAAAATTTACATTTATTCTCTCAAATCAAGTTCATTGGCTTCGAAGTGATCACCCCGGATACAATGCACCTATGCCAACACATTTTCCAATCTTCAAAACAGTTGTTAAAGTCGGTTTCCGGGGTGGCCTTCCCGCTGTCTCTTCGATTCGGCTTGGATCTCCTCTACCGACTCAAAATGGTGTCCACGGAGCGATCTTTTGAGTTTTTTGAGTAGCCCGAAGTCGCACGGTGCCAAATCAGGTGAATACGGTGCAGGTTGTGGAACGATATGGGTTGAGTTTTTGCGAAATAATCACGAAGAATCAATGCAGGGTGAGCCGATGCATTGTCGTGGTGCAGACACCAAGAGTTGTCTCACCACAATTCCGTTCTCTTCAGGCAAGTAGCTTGACGAGGCATAACGCTCAAATGATACTCTTTGTTGACAGTTTGACCCGGCGAAAGGAACTCAAAATGCACCACACCACGATAATCGAAAAATAATTATCGGTTTTCTTGATTTTGCCTCACCTTTGGCGCGATGTTCACTTGATTGATCGGTTGTTTTCAGGTCGTAAGCATGAATCCACGTCTCATCTTGTTCTGATAGTGAGAAAGTATTGTTTTACATACTTCAACATGACGATGTTTTTCCAGGAAATTCAGTGTTTTCGGTATCAATCGAGGTTTAACGCGTCTGAGGTCCAAAATATTCTTCAAAATGATATTGACTGATCCTTTTGAGATGTAAACATCATTAGCAAGATCTCTAATTGTTAATCGACGATCCACGAGCACCAAATCTTTGATTCTTTGGATGTGAACTTCGTCAGTAGAAGTCGATGGTCGAACGAGACGCTATTCGTCTTCAACACGTTGTCGACCTTCTTGGAAATCTTTATACCACTTGTAAACATTTTTTTTCAACATAGCCTGGTCACCAAAGGCTTTCTGCACCATCCTCAACGAATCAACAGCAGGAAATTCATTCCGCAAACAAAATTTAATACAAATTCTTTGCTGAACGAATGCACACATTATAAAAATCGAAAAATTCACTTTCAGCAGCTTACAAAACGATGCGTATCTGAAACTTCAATGAATATGTTGTTGTGACTCTTGGCACGGATATCAAAGACAGTCTCATTAACCTAAAAATCGGAGCACTTCCCCGAATACATTTGCGCACAAAATTCAAATTCAAATGTCACCTTACTTTTTAGACACCGTAGTAATTGTCCCAGCTAAGTTCTAGCTGACATAAAGAAAAGTCTAGTTGTCTAACGATGCGCGGAACCTCATTTTATGGATCTTCTAATCGTGCTGATGCTTCCGCTCCCGCTAATTCTGTCTTAGAACTATCTTGCGCTTACTCCTTAACTTTGCAAAAATTGATTTTTACAGTTAATGAGTTGTACAATGAAGAACCTTTTCCAGAAATTTGATTTATTCCGTGGTCTCGCTGAAAAAAATTCTCAAAATTCGATCATTTTATTCGCCGCTACAGTGAGCATACCCTCTGGGAACCCATATAAAAATTCTTAGGTTCCGCCAATGCTGACAATAGAATATAGCTTGGCGCGATGTTGACAGGCAAGACTTGGCAATTCATAAATATTCAATGTTGATTAGCAGCAAATATAATGTTGCACCGATATCGGTGTTCCTCCAAGCTTGGCGCTTGCTAGGCTCACCCTTGGTCCAACATTGACCGAACGATAGATTCTATTGAAAGTGAGGATCATTTGGAACGTATTTGAATATTGCCACAAACTTTGCTGTAGTCTGGATGAAAATTAGTTTTCAATGTAGCGCTGATCATTGGTAATAGCATGGCTCAATATTGGCATGCTCCTCAATTTTAACCTTCGATGACTGAATTGTTAGCTAAGTTACCGATCGAGTGTTTCTCGCGGGTAGGGAGAGATGTATACAAGGAATATATAAGGCTCAAATAATTCTCTGGAAGAACAGTCAATCGCTCTTTGTAACAGGTTACACCAGAGGGCTCCTACCGCTGATCCATATTGTGTACACTTCTCATGGCAAACTTTAGCGACAAAAAACATCGAATTGTTTACAGATAAATGAGAAAAACGCAATAAGATCCTAAATAACATGTATTGGAAATTGTTAAATGCGCATAATTTTCATATATTTGCGGGTTGATTATTTTTTACAGTTTTATCATTGGCGCAACATTGATAAACAAATTTTTCTATTGTTAGCCAATGATGGTCTATTTAATTGCCATTTCTGCACCAATGATGGCGCTCCTTTGAAAAGACATATTAATAAATCATGAAATGATGTTATCATTTCAGTGTTTGTTTGCCAAGCCTCGGTTTTACTTCATGTACGTTGCGCCATGCTAGCGCCAATGGTAAATTTCTGTACGGGAGAATTCTCTCTCACACAAATATTTATTAAAGAATCATGTCCAGTACATATAGAATCCAATTGTAATGCAATTGTAATCCATAAATCCTATATAATGAATTCAATTTGTTCAGTGCACCAAATAATGATGTTCGTTTAAACGAATGTGAAATTCATAATTAACAAAATATTAACAATAAAAATACTCAAAACTTCATCGACCGTATGATCTCAATGGAATATGAAAATTCGCAATCCTTGTGTTCAACGATATTTCCATTCAATTGACTTGTTATTGGTGACAATTCATAACTCAACATCAGGCGCGAGTACAATGACAATCAATATGCATCGTTGACGGTACATTGCGTCTGCTTTGTTATTACAATGACTGTGTCTATACGTTCTACACGATGATAATACTTGAAATATAAAGGGACGTGGCGTTGAAAAAAAAGAACAAAATGGATCTCGATATTTTCAAAATATTGTTCTCATTCCATCAATTTTATATAGAAAAGTCTTGAGATGGGATCGAAGACGCAAATAAGGTTAAACAATAGGATCTTCGATAAAGCATTAAGTACCGCTCTTCGTGTACTATTCAGAGGGAGAAAAAATCGAACGAATAATGAGGAAAACATCATTTGTTCTAATCCCACGGTATAATCCACAGAATTCTTCCATGTCACAATTCAAGATTTATCGTTTCCCTGAGATTATACGCTCGCAATTATACTGTCGTAGATTCTGCTGACCGGCCGCTATTTGATTGTGAAGTACAATCAACGAGACCTCTTTCATCAAAAAATCGAGAATGTTACCTTGTATTTTTTAGTGAAAAGAAGAAAATGAAAGTAGACAATGAAGAATTCCATGAAATCCAGATTCTTTAGATTGAAAAATTGCAGTGGATTCGCAACAATAATAATTCCCTTCTAATTACGATGAAACATTCGCCAACTCGAACCCGTGGAAAATTCACGAGCCCTTGATTCACGGTAAATTGAGAAGATCATTGATACTCGAAATGTACTGAATTCAAGAACGCATTCATCTTTGCGTATATAATTAAGCGATTTTCATTTGTTCCTCTTTCGCCGCAGAGCAAAAGTTCATTTCATATTCCACAATACGAAGTAACGTATAGGCACGGTACTCCAGTAGATAAGTCTTGTAAAACTGTCTGCTTGAAAGTCGTGTGCTCACTTGTGTGTGCTCAGACGAAAAAAAGGGACGTAAAGAGGTAGATGAATAGAAAGGAAGAGTTCGAGGTTGAAAGTACGAACGTGACTACCTGGCGGGTTCAGTCCGACCTGAAAATACAATATGTACGCGTTCTTTGGTTTACATTCTACGTATGTGTATGTGCATATACTGCAATCATGCAGTTGGATTTATACGTGCAACATTCAGAGTTGCGTGCAATGTCGTTGACATTTGAGAGTCTTGAAAACTGACTATACGATGACTAAGATGATTCCGTGGCACTGTGAAGCCACTTCAAGCGGAACTCTCGAGACGTTCGCGATATTGGTCTTTTACAAATCAATTTTACTCCATTCGTGCATATAACGTGCTTGTGTGGAGAAATATTATTCTTTTACGGTCACTGGGATTTAATATAAAAACCTACATCATTGTGAATCATCGACTCCTCTCTACACTCGCATTATGTAATAACGTTCTCTTGGTTACCTCTTTAATCACGATAATGTATATTTTCGGTCGATCATGAAACGCGTGCCTCTCGTACATTCAAGTATTCAACATCGCATGCGAAAACAGAATTTCTACCAGTACGATGCTGTACATGTAGACCCTTTATGTATGTTACCAACCCGATCGATATTCTACTCAAGGAATTCAAACAATAACGGACCTTTTTTCCCTAAACTTCATGTACAACGAAACCGTGTCGCGGTTGCGCATAAATAATCTACGATAAAATGTCGTGAGACCTTTTTCCCTCTGCCACTTTCACGATAAAGGCTTCAAATGAACGCATTTTTGCTCGGAACTCGTTGAGAGGTCTATATATTCCAGGTAGAGTAACAATGAATTATAAGTGAGCATAGGAGAAATATTACCGCAGTTAAATCCAATTAGAATTACGTTGTGAATTACATTAATTAATTTTCAATTGAATTTTCATTATCTAGATTCACTTATTTAGTTCGTATTCAATATTCGACTAGATGATATCTTCAAAGTCCCACCTAAAGCAAGCTTAACGAGTCGCGAAGGCATGTGTGTGTGGGTTGTTCAAAGCTCGATATCAAAATTCTCCCTTACTTCTAGGATGAATCGCGAAAATCCTTTTTCTTTGGTAAGGAAATGTAAATAGCTCATATCTGATCGTGAAACTACAGGAATTCAGATATTTCACACGCGGAGAGAAACCCTGTATCGCTGAATCTTCTTTTGAAGAACAAGAAGAAGAGATGCTTTTTATGTTTCATTATATACATTCATTCGTAATTCAATCGCTGCAAAATTATTCAAGGTATCTTTCCTGAATTATGCTGCTTTAATTTAATGGAGTTGAGGGATCAAGGTATTATGCACTTTATATTTGATATGAAACCATCCAGTCGCTTGAAAATCAAAATAACAACAACTTGAATAATTTATCTCGTTATGAAAATGCTTCCGAACAATTCTAGTAAATTCATATTCCGAATTCTCGATAATTTCGTTGTAGATTAATTTTCCCACATATGTTGCGTTCTTCTTACATACCTGTATCGTTATAACGCAAAGTTTAGGTTTCGAATGACGAAATATTGTGTAAAACGGCAAACAACTAGCCACAACTAACTCGACGTTTCCTCGTTATAACCCATCTAGTAACATGCACGTGTAGTAACTAATGTCGTTTGGAGACCTGGTGTTAACAGTGAAATATCAACTATTGCCGGGGGTTGGGCTACGTGTGGTTACGGAAACGTAATTCTGTTGGGGCCCATCAACTCTACACACTTATAATATTAATGCGCTAACTGACGCTGCTTTTCCGCGGTCAACGGAAACATTACACATATACGTACACTCGCAAAAGCTAGACCTCGAACACGTTAAGGATGTCCTTACAATTACGAGACCACTTAGAAAATTGTTGAACACCACTTCTATGCTCTTCAACTGCAAATAGAATTGAAAAATTTTAATTGGAATCTCCTTTAATCGACAAATATCTCAACAAACTTTCAATTGAAAATAACTATAGAAATGTCATTGTAGTGGCTAAAAGTGACCGAAGTTCGATTCACGCAAGATTCGGTATCGGGATCGAAAATGAGAGAAACGGTCGAAGGATTGGAATGGGGAGTTTGTTTGCAGGACCATCCATAAATTGTGGCTGTAGGGAGAAAGGAATACAATGTGGCAGTTTAAATACCCGATGGCAATGGTTGTGGTCAGTTAGACGATTCGTTCTAGCTTCCACCGGATGCGATAACATTTAATGGGAAGTTTATGTAATTTTATAAAACATCTATCCTTCACTAAATTTTCAGAAATGTTTATTATGAGAAAAAAAGATGCGAAGAACATCGATCTCGGGGAGAGACGAGGGGTTGTTGGGAATCAAATGCATAACTTTTGTTATGTCGCTGTACGAAGGAACTTCCCTGTCTACGACGAGAAAAGTGGTGCCTCGCTCTGTCCTCGACAAGATAGATGCACCTCAAGAGGTAGGGTTGTGCTTTCTGTATCCCAAGGGCTCTGCGAACCCATTTCATCACCCCACATTGAGGCGACCAAGAGGATGGAAGGAGATGATATTCCATGTCTGGTCAACTTCACTATATACCACGGTGAAACGACTTTTGTGAATACTACGCTGTACAAACACGGGAGACTGGAAATATGACAATAATTCTGGAACAACTTTTTCTGGAACAAAGCTTGATGGATCGATTATCTCCCATTAATTGTTATGAATAGCTTCGGAGAAGGAGTCTTCCATGAGAGGAAATCGATAACATAAGATAACACGAGAAGTGTTTACATGGAAAGATATTCGAAAAGAAGAATTGGAAATGCTTCTCACAACAATCCTTTTGTTCAAGGAAGAAAAACTCTCGTGAATTCGAAGGGTTGAAGAATTCCCACAATGGATTGAATGAAAGAATAATCCACTCGAGTGGAATACATTTTTTATGAACACGAAACTTCTTCCAAAATTCAAACGCGAGACGTATTTGTCTATATTCAGAAAAGAAGAAGTATTCGATAGAGTCTTACAGAGTCCTTCAGTACAAACATGTTTCATGAAGTAAACAAAGGAATTATTCAAAATCCAGAAGAATTCTGTATCTGGATAGGTCAGGGTTAGAAAAAACCCGGGTTTTTTTAAAAAGCCCAACCCACTAGGGTTGTATCGGGTTTCTTCAGGTTTTATTAGGTTTTTTCGGGTTTCATCGGATTTTACGAAGTGCTATTGGATTTTTTTCATAATTTCATTGGATTATATTAAGATTTTTCTGAATTTCTGTATGCCCTAGCGATAATGATCTTACAATTCTTTATGATTTATCATGAAAGCTCCAATTCCTAGAGGAACCCACGTAACCAAAAACACTTTTAAAATGTATTTTAAATGCATTGGATGAATTTAAAATCGTTTTTGGAATAAAGGATTTTTCGTAAAAGATTTCAAATGCACTTCAAAAGTATTGTTGAGAAAAGGTTTTGTTGAAATACTTCTTGAAATATATTTTGAAAACTTTTGTGAAAATGTATTTATCAGAATGTGAATAAAATACATTTAAAATGTTTTTTTTTAATTTGATTTTATCATCATAATACTTCAAATGAATTCCCGTATGGAAATATTTCGCTGAAAAATGTCTGCAAAACTATGAAAAATCTCTGAAAGAAAATGAAAAAACTCTGAGAAACTCTGAGAAACTCTGAGAATCTCTGAAATTTTGATGAGAAATCTAATATTTTTGGGACATTCTTTACAGACTTTTTTCAGACTTTCTTCAGAGTTTCTCAGAGTTTTTTCATACTTTTTCAGAGAAATAGTAACGAAATTGCACTCTGCAAAAACTCTGACAAAACTCTAATAAATTGTTGACATTTTTCTGATTATTGAAAAATCCTGAAGTTCAATAAATACATTCATATGCCGTATTCAAATATCATGTGTGAAAAAGTGTTTGAAAATTTTTTAATTTTTTTCTAAAAGTCAGAAAAATGTTAGCAATCCATCAGAGTTTTGTCAGAGTTTTTTCAGCGTGCAATCTCGTTACTAATTCTCTGAAAAAGAATGAAAAAACTCTGAGAAACTCTGAAAAAAGTCTGAAAAAAGTCTGTAAAGAATGTCCCAAAAATATTAGATTTCTCATCAAAATTTCAGAGATTCTCAGAGTTTGTCAGAGTTTCTCAGAATTTTCTCATTCTTTTTCAGAGATTTTTCATAGTTTTACAGACATTTTTCAGCGAAATATTTCCATACGGGTTTGAGAAGAAAATATTATTGATGTATTCAAACAAATAGAAATTTGAAATCAAGCACTTGATGGGGCTTTAATCAAGATTTATAAGTAAAATACATCCTGGATGGTTTGAAAAATATTTCATACAAATTGCACTTCATGGCATCAAAATCATTCTTTATCTTTGAAGATTGTTCTACAGCATGTGAAATAAATGTAATTCGGTTTTCTATCATCAACCATATGTAGACAGACAAAATTTTTGAGGTATCAAAAAGATTGTTTATAAATTTCTAAGAAAAAATTGGATACAACAGTTCTCATAGTTCGAAAAATATCCCAAGTGAAATTTCCAAACTTTTTCTCAATAATATTCGAAAAACAAACTTAATGCTCTTGTAGATGAATTCACAAGGTATTACAAACCAAAAAAGAATGCATTCCAAGTATAAATCGAGTGGTTTTGATAAATGTAAATTTTGTTAATCTAATTGCAAAATAAATACTTTTATAGAATCAGTTTTGAGCTTCAAAAGAGTATTTCCCATGCATTTGAAGTCAATTTTCAATGCATATGGTATATGAATCCAATGTTATAATTATTAGTTTTGGAATGCATTTATAGGTGTATTCACTATGCATTTTAAGCGTCCCATAATAGTCCTATTTGACGATCTTATTGGAAGAATTTGAAATGCATTTAAAATGTATTTGAATACATTAAATGAATGCATTGAAAATATATTTCAAATGCTTTGGTAAAATGCATTTCAAAAGCGTTTTTGGTTACGTGGGAATCATAGGATTTTTTCATAATTCCATGAGGAATTGGGACTTTGAAAATTATGAAATGCCATCCCACCTGTGAGAGTTTCCCTTACAATCTTCTAGTATAAATGAATGTAATTATTCCATAAGGGTGTTGTCAGAAGACAGTATTATTCGAATTCATGTTACTTGCGAAAATTTGCTTGACGTATAGGCAAGGATTTCAACACCTACGAACGCTACGAGGGCAAATTCCTCACTCTCAAAATCGTCCAAAGTACAGAAGAAATTGAAGTTTCAATCCAAATTGAGTGGGCTAGTGGAACCAGTGAATGACCGTGTACTATTAGAAAGACCGGGTACATTGAGGCGATTCACCGCAAGCCAAGTTACTAGATCTCTCCCCCCAGTTTTCTCAGTAATCAATGAATAGAATCAATTTTAATGAGCAGGTGCATCTCCTTAGGTTATTGGAAAAAATGCAGCTACTCATTATTTTTCATTTTATGGGTTCGTTTCTGAGAAAACTGGGGGGGGGGGGGAAATTTGGAATCTAGTAACTTTTGCAGGGAGTAATGAATTCCCTTGAAAATTCAATAAATTAAAATATTGAGACGTCAATCGAATATAAAATCGTTACAAAAATTCAATATGCCTCGTACAATGTACTTACATCGAGGAATAACAAATATTTGCATTGATCGACTTGTGAATATACTTCAGTCATTCACTGGTACTGCTGAATTGGTCATTCATTTGTCCCGCTACTCTACACGGGAAGAAATTTACAGTTAAATTTACTATGGTACTTTGTGACTGAGGAACAGACTGAACTTCCGATGAAATTTAATATGACGAGGCGATAGGAGCCTGATCAAATGTACAATGTTTCACAGTGAATTCCATCGGCAAGTCAGTTAATTCCTCGGCCACAATAACCCCATAGTAAATTCAACTATTAATTTCTCTTGGTGTAATCCATTCTGTCACTGAAATTGGGAGTTAGGGAATCAATTACAATAGGAAGTACATGTGTACTTATGTAACGTGTTGTACTAACACACTGAAAAATTACGGAGCGTTAGAAAACGTGTTCCTATAGAAAACTTGCGCCGCTCTCTCATACTTTTCTTCAGTAAATTCTCGGAAGTCATCTTTTCTTGGGCCATCACGCTGAGTTGTGCTCTTCAAATCACACAGATTTTCAAATAAATCAGAAGAAAAAGCTGGTTGGTAATGTTCTACAAAAATACTAAAAACACCCCAAATAGCAACAAGAGTTCAGGAAGAATTTTTGAGAATTCATATTGAAATCTTCAAGCCCCAATTGAGGTCTTCATGAACTCTTTCTGAACTAGTGTGCTGTATGGGAATCAATTACTCTCAGAACTCAAAATTACGTTTTCGACAGCTAGTACTTTGTGCAAATTTATATACATTTTTCTATGAATATTGAGAGTTTGATCATTCTAGAATCTACAACTGAGCATTTCATAATTGAAAATATACTTCACAATTTTCCAGATTTTTTTTAGGGTTTTCTCATGGGTTTTTTTGGGTTCTTTCCGGGTTTTGTCAAGTGGGTTTTTTCGGGTCGGGCTTTTTCGGACCAACCCTGGGATAGGTATAAGGAATTGAAGTTTCAATAAAATCGACACGAGTCGTCGAAACTATGCAAAATTCCAGAAAGAAAGCAAAGGAGAGAGAGAGAGAGTTGAAAAGCTCTCTTGACTGTGAGAACGAATTACTCTTCTTACAAGATTATAAAAGGGATGGAGAAGCGAGTGTTCTTAGCGTTTAGGAGGAATGCCAACGGAATGACTATCTCGATTTGCATCCACCAAAAAGCTCATTTCCGTCCTTTCAAATCGCCGATTCAATTACAGGCTGCGGCTGAACGCGATTCCAAATAAACGGAAGGAAGAAGCAATCAGATCTCTTTATCTCCACCTTCTTCTCTTCCTCTTTCTTCCCTTCCTTTGTCTTTTCCTTTTCCTCCCTCGATGTTTTTTCTCTCCTCTATCCCGCATCATGCTGGAAAAAACGACTCTTCTTTTCTTCAGCGTGGAAGAAGAAGAGCTTTTGTATTCTCAACCAGTTACTTAATGGATTCGTTTAACTCATCTTGATTTGCGCAACGTAGTGTTACATGAAGTTTCGTAATACAAGCAATCCAATACGGAGAAAGTCAAAACAGGAGAATAATTGAATTCGGCATGAGAAAACAAGCTGCCTAGATCTGGTTAATTAAACTTTTCCTCCTCCTAGTCAAGTTTATAATCGAGCGGCTTGCATGAGTGGTAAAATAAGGAATATATATTGCTCGCACCTGACATTGTTCAAGTGAAAACAGGAATTCTCGTATCTGGAATGGGTATCGTATGAAAATGAGGTGAAAATGGAAACAAATTTGTTCACGTGAGTTTTTATAGAGTAGACTGGTAGAATGGTAGGTACGGATAATTTTTCAATTGAATAATGGAATTTGATACAAGGGTTTTAATTATTCGAATATACCTACCCGAATGGCCCCGTTCGTCAACTCACTTTTGGGAAACACGAAATCTCGTTTTAATTATTTCCATTGAGTTGCTCAATTGAAGGGATATTTTTCATCTCACTTGGCTACGTTTCCAAAAACATTTTTTCCTTCAACATCCTTATAAATTTATAATAGGATTATTCTTTGTCTTTATTCCATTCATGATGAAATTATATCATCGACGAACGTATATGTGCTACCGAACGAGACGTTTGATGTAAAAAGCTATTTGTGAAAAGACGAGAGCAGGAGGAGATAAGAGAATTGAGAGAAAAAGAGTATTAGAAAAGGAGAAAGTGATAAGAACAGATGGAAACTGAGATAAAAGGAAACAGGATCAAATTGAAGTTACCGAGTTGAACTATGGAGGAGGATTGGATGGAACTGATACTAATGTTGGGAAAATAAAATCTCAAGAAATGCTACAAAAATTCCAACATGGAAGAATCATTACATTTTATTTTTTTCGAACTTACCATTATTCGTTATGTTGAGTTCTAAAATTCTCATATCTCTCAGAGGATGTTTAATCTAATTCAAAAGTTGATATACACAGTTGGAAATTTTGTGTAAATCTGTTAGAAAATCCGTGTGTCGTGAATTTTCTGTGAAATATTCAACACAGACATGTGTAACTTCTACAGATACCTGTATGACTTACACAGTGTCATTTTTACACACAAACTTTATTTAACTCAAGATTGAACATATAAAATGTGTTATTCTGAATTACCAAGGGTAAATCGCCAGTGGTGGGTGCTACTTTTTGATGAAAAATCCATATACCCATGTGGAAATAGCCAGAGTTGATAAACGGCGCGGTACTGGCGAAGTTGTATTTGCCAGACTTCGGCAGAAACAACTGTGCCCATTCAGAATCATTATCAGTTTTCCAACTGGCGCCAAATGTTCGCCGGATTTCAGACGATACTGGCTTACGTGGTCAGACGGTCTTGAGCCAGTATCGAATCAATACTGTTCGGAGAATACTCAGACTTGGTTGGATGGTGAAATGCGAAAAAAAGACGATACGACACCGATATCGATGCAACGTTGTTCTAACACGGAATAGATAGTAGATAGGGATTCCACTGATCTTTCCAATAACAGGGTCACTTCGATGAGACAATACTGCGCCAGTATTGAGCCAGAGTTAGTATTAGCATTCGAGATGTTCGTTAGATGACAATGTGCCAGTATCGATAGGACTCTGGCTGACTATGGAATCGGTAGTCAACTGACGTTAGAATCACGATCTTGGTGATTCAGCTGTTGTAGTGAGCCGAAGTCGCGCCAGAATTCGGCCAAAGTTGGTATCATAATCCAATATGTTAGAGAGACAACAATGTGCCAACTCCTTTGCCAGTACTGACAGTCCAAGTGGCCCCATAATGGTCGCGCTAGATTTGCCAGTACTGGCACCTCCGGCAACAGTAGTGAGCCAGTAGCGGCCCGTGTTTCCATTTCCACATCCCAATCAGAAAAAACCGAAGTATGCCAATGTTGACAACAGGCGGAGTACAGTGCCAGTATCGGGCCCCCAAGAGTCGGCTAGCACGTACCCAGTATGGAAAAGCGTTATCATTTTGGACAAATGCCAGTCCTGCTGCAGTACAGACCACCAGTACCCCGCCAGTCTTAGCCGGTACTGGCGCAGTACAGCACTAGTTGTGGAATTCTGATTGAGCGTATTGTGCCGTAACTGAAGACCATTACCGATTACCAGTACTGTGCCAGTACCAAGTACCCAGTACGGAAAAGCGTTATCATTTCGGACAAATGCCAGTACTGCTGCAGTGCAGACCGCCAGTACCCCGCCAGTGTTAGCCGTCACTGGCGCAGTACTGCGCCAGTTGTGAAATTCTAATTGGGATGGGTACGCGTAACTTTGGTACTCGTTGGAAAAGCTATTCATTCTTTTTCATTTATTTTGGCTTTGGCTTCCATTGGAATGGGCTCTCCTAGATATGCAAATCTGAAGATCGAGTGCAAGTTGATATACGCAAAGAAAGTACAATTGAATTTACGTAAAAGAATCCATAAATTACACTTATTTTGAATTTCAGTTGACAGTACTTATGTGTTGAATTTACATGATCGGAAATTCCAATCAAAACTCAATCAGTATCGTTTTGTATCATATTATTCACATCAAGCTTCGCTCATTAGCTAACACAAACACATTATGTTGAATCGACACAAAAATTCGTGTGGACCGTTTGGGAAATGTGGAATGTGTTGAAAATTTGTGCACAAAATTTCCAACTGCACTGAGAAAAATGGATAGCAATGGATTGCGGTAACCAATTCGTTGGTTAAATACACTGAGAGAAATCGCTCAGTTGCGTGAGCAAAAATACTTTAGTTAATAATCTTTCAGTTGATTTGAATGAATCTTTATTCGATATAAATAAAAATTTGTTCGCGGTAGCAAAGACAATGATTTAACGTCTATTCATTTTAAATCAAAAAATGCAGTTAATACTAGCATACGTAATTCATTGATGACAACTAACAATTCAAGTTCCTCAGCGAATAGAATCTGATTACGCACCCTGCGGACAATGATTACTGGGATGTCAATGGGCCACTGATGGCCCTGCAATGCCGGTAAAGAGCCGTTACTGGCCCTTTGAAATACCAGCAATCGTTTTTGCTGGGCATGCGCTGACTACCATTTCATCATTCTCAATTGTTTCACCAGCATTTCCACCCATGTCCATTTTTCAACGACACGCCTGCAATCGCGTGCAACGGCGATACGGAATTTTGGATTTTATTTTTGGAAGAATAGATTACTCCATAGCAAAAGTTTTCAGTTTCATTGGTTCAAAGGTTTTTGGAACGTTTTGTCTGAAGAATATTTGTACAAAATCTTTTTTTATGCAGTGAAATTGTGCTAAAATATGGAGCAAGTGTAAATGCAAAGAATTTTTTAGAATCTCTCCTGACCAAATATCCTCAGCAAAAATCATTCTAGTTATTTTCCAGGCCTTGCAAGACCATACAATGCCCTTGCGAGAGACTTTCAAGGCCTAGCAAGGTCTTGTGATAAACCTAGAAAATCACTGGAGTCATTTCTAGCGAGGTTGTTTAGTGATTCCTGGTATATATTCGATTTTCAATAACCAACAATATTTCATTACAATCATATTTTATCGACTGAATAATTTAGTTGAAATAACTTTTTGATTCACTTGGAATATTTGGTTAGCACAACGTCGAAATATTTATTTGTGAGAAGTGAAAGTTTTACTCAATCCAATTAAATTCAATTAACTAAACAAAATACGTTGATTCGAATAAAAGTCTAGCTGTCTGATATATGAATAAATTATTTTGCTGTTGTAGCTAGCATTTAGTTACAGCAAGTATGTGATTTTTCTGAGTTTATGGTCTAGCTAATTAATTGGTTGTCACAACCACATGATCGGTCATGATAACCAATGAATTGGTTGGACCTTATTCAATCAACGAATTGGTTATTGCGACCATACATTTTTCTCCGTGTGTGTAGCCGTGGGCTGCAATCACGAATCCCTGATTTTGAATTTTGACACCTCGTTACGAATGTTAAGTATGAATTATTACCCATACAATCTGATGAAATTTTCCTCCTGTTGTCTCAGGGCAAAATAGTCTAACTGTGTAACTTCTAAAGTCCTAAAGTAGGTTGATAGATACGAGCTGAGGATCAGCGATGAGCTTCATGCGGCTTATACGAAGTGTATTAGCAACACGTTAAGTCTTCACAATCTCTCTACGGATTCAGCTGATTGGAAACGGGTTGTTCCAACAAATTTTCATGTCGAAGAAAATTGATATTGATCGAGCTTATAAGCCCCCAAAGAGAATTTCCACACGTAAGGCGAACAATGTTGAAGGGTTCTTGTTCTATTCGGTAATATATAACGAGACTCGAAAAGTGAACGCGTTCAACGAAATATTTTAATCTATACGTCGAATGAGCAATGAGTTAATTGCAAATATGATAATCTCGCTCGTCAAATAGAATGTAAAAAGCGGATATACATATGCGATGAATTACGTGATGAATATGAATTCAAATTATTATTACAGTAGCGGTTTCATGAAAAATGGAATCAAAATTCGAATAATCATTTTCAATCATAGATAGATATTTGCGCATAGAATGCGTTGAATGATTTTCGAAATAAACAAAGATTAAAGAAAATATTAATTTTCACATTCAAATTATACCCACATTCCACATTCATGTATGATTTACATCCATCCTCATCTCTTTTGATATCTCTAATTTCGCTTGCACTGGCATTTCAATCTCTCGTTTCGTCTCGTTATCTTGCATTGATATTTTCCGTTGTGGAGGTAATCCCGTAATATTTCAGCTTTCGCATACATTTCGATGATTTTTTTTCGATGGTCATACACATTGTAACTTCTCTCGTACGTTCTCTTCATTTCAACTCATATCTCTCCTCTCCCTCTCTCTCTCTCTCTCTCTCTCTCTCCCTCTCTCACTCACCCTCCAAAGCCATTCTTTCATCCCCTTTCTTTTTTTCAGCATGACCATAAATCCCTGCAAAAGCTGACCGTGGTACAAGCTTTGCTTTACCTCGTTCTCTTCTCTACTGTGCTTTGCCATGAGTTTTACCTTTTCCGAATCGATAAAATAGCATCGCTGAATCCTATACCGTGGAGCTGCTGCTTGCGCTTATCTTTCTGTATTCTTCCTTTTTTTTGTATCTCCCTCCGTATTTCTGTCCTATGTTCTACGCGTTTCATCATTGTAGTAAGGAATAGCCAGACGCATAAGGGAAGATGGATAATGATACAATGGTCCACGTTTGTCATTCCTATCTCTCAACTAAATTCTCGAGAAATAACAGCTTGTCCGGATGAAGAACAAAAGAGAACATAGATAACAATTTGTGGTAATTGTTATGTCCATCGTGTAATCCCATTCGTGTCACATGTTGGTCACTCGACTCGAGATGAAAATTATCTTTCGTATCCATTCTGACTCCGACCCGACGTAGGCGCAAATATCATATAATTCCAGCAATCGATCGTCCTTCGCACACTTTTTGTGGATTATGTGTTTTTCTTGCGAGTGTTATAATCCACGTTCTGGGGAAAAAAAAACCTGAAAAAATTTTGCACTTACGAAATATTCCCTGCATAAAAGACGTTGAGTCGAATATTACGACCTAAAAGGTATCGTTACGACGTTTTTATGAGTGTCCCTGACACTTGCGCTTGTCATAGCCAAGAAATATGACAACAGTACCAATAAAACGTGGATCGATACAGCATCTCCTTCATTTTATTTACATCCCTAGAAATTGCATCGTTGAATTCATTTCCATCCAACTGGACATGATTCTCATCGATTATTATCATGAGAATGATTTATTTCACAAGAATGTTGCATGAGGTTTCGATTTGTGTTACCAAATATATTCGGTACGGTATCGATCGATATAATGAATTCGCCGACAGAGCTTGATCAGATGAAGAATAATTCAGAGAGATTTTTCGGTGAAATATCCAACGAGTGGAAATGTATTTATGCAACGACATTAGCGAACGAGGAGGTTGATGAAGCTACCCCTCTCTACCACCCTCGCGAACCCTTGCCGAAAAAAAGGGGACGGAGATAGTCGTGGCTAGGAAGAGGAAATGAAAAAGCCGTAGTGTATATTACCACGCCAACGGCAGGGCGTCTCACGTTAAACGATGCCACCCACCACCGGTAAACCTATTCCCCTCTTTTCACCCATCCGACATTCTCTTCCATTCCGACTTTTGTTTTATTAAGAGACCAACCTTAATCGTTTTAGCTAGACTGCATCCCAGACGACTGCTGCTGCTGCTGCTGTTGCTGCTGTTACAGCAATCTCAGAACAAATCCAGCATGGAATCGAGTTATGTGCGCCTCGCGCAATGCAATCTCTTGCCTCCGCAATCTACCAATCACTGTATTTCTCTGTACGATGATTTCATCATCGTGATATCGAAGGGAACGTATACCGAGGGTTTTGTATTAATTATATCGAAAAGTACAATCGCGTTCGTTCGTCGTGTGTTAAATGGACACCCTTGAATCAACGTGAGAGAACTTTCCCCGCAGAATCCTGTGGAAAAGTAATCAGTTTCTTGCCTTCTTTGAATGCAAAGCACTGGATAATGATTAATTGCATCAACCAATTAAGTGTACCGGCACTTCCTAGCAATAATTGGTTCGTTAGTATTCTGACCAAGTGATTCGATATCAACATTGGATATCGAATTACTTGATTCAATAACGCAGTCCTAGTTCCAATTCGGACGAATTAAGTGCACAGATTGATTTCATTCCGCAAAATGACTTACCTATGAAATTCGATAAATAGATTCATCCGAAGGCGAATGGAAAAATTTCATATTGCGAAACTTGGATGACTGTACGAAACGATCGGATCAATTGATTGCGTAATACAGCGTGATTCAATAAAACGTACGTGATGGTAGGATGTGTGAAAAAGCTGGTGGGATGGAGAAAACTTGCGAAGAGCAGGATCATCCGTCCTCAACGGGTTACGACATACTTTCCCTTATCTCATCCGATTCGACCACCTGCGTGAAGTAATTTCCTACTCCAAATTTAACTTTATACTCGTGGTTTGTATGTATATATATCTACATGCATAGAAAATGTTTCGTGCTGGAAATCAAATTTCACCGCGTAGATCTTTTCTTTAAAAAATTTCATTTATTCATGGTTCGAGCTCTATCGTTGTTGTTCTGTTTTTTTTTTTCGAGCACGTAAAACTTGGGTATTTTGTAGTAAATTGTGTAGCAAGCATTACATAAACGGGATTGGGTGTAAAAGAGGAAGGTTACAGAAAATGCACAACGCACAAGAATCGTGTATGGATATTATCGAGTATAATTGTATCCATCAATTGGAAACGAAATCAGAACTACGACACATTTCATTGAGCAATTATGACGATATCGAATGTTCCTACGACGCTTTCTTCATACAATTTCCACTTCACATACCGCTTTTACCCACGATAAATTATCAAGATGAAACGATAGATCACATCATCATATTTTAGCTGTGTGCTTAATGATCCGCGAAAGGATAAAACTTTTATCCACAGTGGTGTTTCTTCAATGAATTCCCGTGATGACGTTGAGTTGCCATATGTTAATTTTTATCAAAATATTCTTCCACCGTGAAACATGAGAAAACTATTATAAGAGAATAAAATCTCGATAAATCTTGAAATATACATTACAGTACATTGTATATGAATGGAAATGGATGATTATGCCCTGTTACGATACTCAGGACATCCACAACAATCGACACCAATGGAATTGTTGTAGCTCATGAGAGAGATACTCATGTTCAAAATTATCAATTATTGATTTTGCATCGTATAATGCAAACCGCATTTAATGTCAGTGGTTTAATGGAATTTCAATGTAGTTTTGTTAGGCATAAGCTTCGTATGGAACCCGCGTCACATGCAACACTCGATCCGGGAAGATATTATTTTCAACGCGTATCGCATGTTTCTGGTATCAATTGAATGTTGTCGTTCTATCGTACGATCTATAACCCACAGTTAATGCCAGATTTTCCGAATAAATTGAATTGCGGAAGAAAATCAATCCAATTGTCATCAATACGCTTATCCAAATTCATTTTGAAAGAGAACTATAGTATTATGAGTTCTGCACGTGTGCGGAAGTCGAAGAAGTTCTTATTCATCTCAACAAATTTGGAGAAGTAAAAAAAGTAAGTCGTGATGAGAATAAAACATTGGATAGAAGAAACATGCATCAAGTCTTCGTTGTAATTCAGTAAAATTTCCCTTACGCAAACATGAGTTTTGCATTTAATAGGTATGTACTTTTTTCAATCCCATCCAACTCTTATTCCTCTCGTTTTGAGGACTGAGTCACTTTCCTCTCATTTGGTACGTCTTTACGACTTAATGACACAACCGTCGTATTCAGGATAAATCAAGAGTAGCTAGTTCATTTAAGGGTAAAGAGTAGGGGGTGGGACGAGCTATTCCGTGCTTTACATACTAATTACCGCATCCCACCGAACCCACTTCCACCTACTTCTTATGCTCTGATTTTTTTCCGTTTCTTTTTCTTCCGTGAATCGTAGAAATGGTAGAAGAAGAAGAAGTAGTAGTAGAAGAAGTAGTAGAAAGACAAGAGTTGGGAAAATAAAACGCATACCAGTCTCCGAGGTATTAAGTCGATTTAAGAGACCGTGCGGTCGCCCACTGAGAGTTTTATACCGACAGATAAAGAGAGCAAGGGAGATCGAAATGGCTGTGTGTAGTAGCTATCGAGATTCCCAGAGGCGTTTCTTCCGCGTGGTTAGAACTTCGGAGCTTACATCTATGTGTACCTACACCAACTTCCATACTCCACCTCATGACCCAAGTGAATAATCGGGAAGAATTTAAAGAGATCACGACAATACGGTTCTTTGTGTCGACCTATTTTGTTCCTACTCATTGGAACAAAAAAAAACAATTTTTGTAGTCTTGAAAAGTTTCGCGGTGAGGCAAATTTACACTTTTAGAAATTTCTACGTGAAATTTCAATCACGTGTGTTGGAAGCGATTTCCATTCGCGGGGTTGAAAAAGTTCTTGGAACTTCAATTACAAATGAGTGAAAAATCGGTTACCAAACTATGTTTTTATGGGTAATGCGCCTAATACAACAAGAATTGAAAATTCGATTACATCCCTGGTGGAAAAAATTTCTCTGAATTTATTTCACTGCAAAACTCCAAATCTTACTCAGAAATTCTGAGAAAAACCGCACAGCCCAAACAGAAATTTACAACAGGCGCAGTACTGCACCAGTACTAGTCAAGACTGGCAGGGTACTGGCATTTGTCTGGAATGATAACGCTTTTCAGTACTGGGGATTGAGTACTGATACCATTATTCGCAATCAGTGCAGGGCCAGTACTGGGTTAGTACCTGGCCGGTATTAAGTTCTCAGTACTGGTTCATCAGTACAGGCATAGTACAGTATTTTTATGTATCCAGTACTGATCCCGTACGTGCTGACCAAGTGTTGGAGATCCAATACTGGCACTGTACTGCACCTGTTTTCAACATTGGCATATTTCAGATTTTTCTGATTGGGAGTTCGCAATTTTGTGTTAAATTCAACACATTCCACATGTCCCAAACGGTCCACACAAATTGTTGTGTCGATTCAACATGATGTATTTGTGTTAGCTAATAGCCGAAGCTTTATGTAAATGATATGACATTATTTATTGGAATTTCCGATCGTGTAAATTCAACACATAAGTACTGAATTCACAGTTGAAAAGTGTAATTTATGGATTTTTTTACGTAAATTAAATGTTAAAATCGCACTTTCGTTTTTGTTAAAACAATGCATAAGAATAAATTGAAAGAAATAGTCTCCAATGAGAATTGAACACGGATCGTCGAGATCAGACGTTGAAGCTCCATCACTTGGATGAGGGCGTATATCAACTTGTACTCGATCTTCAGATTTGCATATCTAGAAAACCAAGCCCCATTAGAATGGGAGCCGAAACCAAAATAAATGACGAGTACCAAAGTTACGCGTATATGGATCTTTTTATCGAAAATTACCACCCATCACTGGCAATCTCCCCTTGGTAATTCAGAATAACACAATTCTTATGTTCAATCTTGAGTTGAATAAAATTTGTGTCATTTGAACACTCTTCTCCACTTGCTTGAATGATTTTTAATTATAAATCAGTTGAGACTAGATTACACAAGGAGCGTCTGTACAAGTTACACATTTTTATGTTGAATATTTAACAGAAAATTCATGACACACGGATTTTCTAACAAATTTACACAAAATTTCCAACTGTGAGAAATAATCTGAACAACTCTGGAAACCCATTAAAATTTGTGGAAAACTCTCGCTCATCGGACACATTTTTCAACTATAATTTTTGTTGAATATCTAGCAATATGTCTGAAAAACTCGGAATTTTTTTGAAAACTTCAGTAATTTTCAGAAAAATTTTCTCACCAAGGGTGTCATTCAATTCCTAATTCGAACACGAAGAATTGAAAATTTCATTCAAAAATGTACTTGAAAAATGAATATAAAATTTCAAAAAATTTTCAACAATGTACTACTTTTCCTCATTCCAAAACATATACAAACATACTATTACCGCCCATACCAAATTATTTCAGGATAACCGATATACAATCGTCCATTGTAATTCTTCACGTTATTCAAGCACGATTGTGTGTGAAATTTCAATTTATTTTTATAAACCAAATGAAAACATCATTTCCCGAAAGGAAAACAAAACGATAATCTACTCACCCGTTGTATTTTCAACATCTTTTTCGTGTTCGATAACAGAGATAATGATGCATAGGATAAACAGAGAATGTACATTCAATTACCAGCCTCGAAATTATGCACAGATGAATTTATTTGATTCGTTCGATGTGAAAATTCAAATTATTTCACTTTTACATCCACGGTTTATTTGTATATAATCCCACTTTGCTTCAACCATTAACAATCGTATTCAAAAAATGGATAAAATTACACAAACGGATATTCGTGCGATTCGAAGAAAATTCACTGTAAAAAAAAACTGGAAATTTACTGTGCAACTGGACTGGAAATTTCCAGTGCTAGTACTGGAATATGGATATTCCAGTACATGTACAGAGATTTTGTTGTTACGTTACTGAAAATTTACCAAGCATAACTGAAAATTCAGTCATTGTACTGGAATTTTCAAGTTTGAGATGATGTACTGAAATTTTGCCATGATTTCGCGAAAATTTTACCGGCTCGTACTACAATTTTATAGTTCTTGTGCACCAAAAAAAAATATTCCCTCAAAAAGGACTTGAGAAAAAATTTGGAATTTAGAAAAAAAAAACCTAATCGTTGGTATACTGGAATTATACAGGTTTTTAACTGCAATTCTCAGGTTTTGTGATGGAATTTTCCAGTTACTATGCAATTGAATTATACAGGTTTTGAACTGCAATTTTCAGGTCGTGTGATGGAATTTTCCAGTTGCTATGCAACGGAATTTAATCACTGTTGCACTGAAATTTTCCACTTCTATTGGACTTCGTCATTTCTGGCAGGAAAAATTTCAAGTCTTTATATTAAAAATTTCCTGATTGAGATTTTGAATAATAATTGTAATTGTAGCCAATGAAATTGATATATGAGGTTTTTCCAAGACTTATCCTCTTGTGTTCTAGATATGAAGCATATGTAGTAACCCAAGCTGGCCTTCCAACATGTCGCGCTATAGCTCATCGGTTAGGTCTTAGGTTTCAGTTGGTAGGCAGGTAGAAAAGTGTGGGTTCAAATCCTGTTAGGTAGACATGAGTTTCTGTCCATCCAAATGAACGATCAAAAGTTTCTCAATCATCTTGGAACACAAGGACCCTGCAAAATCACTTTGCGTGAGCAATTTTTTTTCAATTTTCATGGATATTTTCAGCATTAATTTTCTAGTACATGTCCTGGAAAAGTCCAGCTCGTGTACTGAAAAATTCCAGTACCGAGGCTCAGAAAATTTCCAGTTTTGATGCGGAAATTCCATAACGTTTGCACTGAATTTTTCCAGTACAAATGTGCTGAAATTTTCCGGTACATGTACAGGTTAATGACTTCCAGTACATGTACTGGAATTTTCCGGTGAAATTTTTGTACAGTGTTGTAACCGGTCGGAATAATATTTGAAAGAGGGGGAATCGATGTTCGCTGTCAATGAAATTATTGTCTGCAATCATTTTCCTGTGATAAAGGAAAGTGTAACGAGATATTCGAATATGGACATTAATTACTTCAATTACACTGAAAAATGATGAGATCGTTGAAATTTCCGTGAATTTCGGACGGTGAAGGCACTGAGAAGAGGATTTAGTTGTAGTTACCACACGGAAAAAAATGTTTAGCTGTATCAGCTAGATTTTACCTATCATAGCTAGATATTTCGCTGCAGCAGCTAAAATTTAGCTGGTACAGCTAAACATTTTTTTCCGTGCAGCATTTGGTAATAGTTATCAAATCTCATAGTTGCCCAATCAGAAAAAACCGAAGTATGCCAATGTTGACAACAGGCGGAGTACAGTGCCAGTATTGGGCCCCCAAGAGTCGGCTAGCTCGTACCCAGTATGGAAAAGCGTTATCATTTCGGACAAATGCCAGTACTGCTGCAGTGCAGATCGCCAGTACCCCGCCAGTGTTAGCCGGTACTGGCGCAGTACTGCGCCAGTTGTTAAATTCTGATTGGGTGAATACGGTGAAATAAATATTTAGTTATATAATTACTGGCATACAGATTCACAACTAAGGCCTTTGGTTAAAGTTACCAAATGTTAGTTATTATTGCTAAATCCTGGTAATAGTTACCAAATCTTGGTAATGATGAACCAATCACATATTTGAGGCAACCAAATCAATTTGGTAACTATAACTAGGTTCTTTTTTCAGTGGGCTAGTGAATTCGATACACATGATCGAGTATTTTCAATTTGTTATCTTTTCTATAATCTTGATTCATCAAAAGGTTGTACTGCGTATTGCAGCATTACAAGTCTACGATGAATACCCTGCTTAAAGGATCCGATTGAAACCTATCAACTGGTCAATCAGTATAAATTAGATTTTTGTCCAGGAACTTTCTTATTCGATCTTATTCAAATCTAATCGGTCTGAATAGGAAATTTTTATTCAATGAGATATAATCAGGAAATTGAGATCATGTACATTCAAATTTGATGATTATATCCCATTGAGTAGGAATGTCCTATTTAAACCGATTATATTTGAATGAGATCAAATAGGAAAATCCCAGGACAAAAATCTGATTCAAACTGATTGATGAGTTAATCAGTTTGAATCGAATTTTTGAAGCAGGGTAGCAATATTTTGTAAAAGATCATTATAAAAGAGTTACGAAATTTTTGAACTCTCATTGAAATTTAAAGGATTGATTATTAAATTTACGAATATCTTATTAAAATTGAAAATTATATTATGAATTATGTTGTACAAAGAGTTTCATAATATTTTTATCAAACATGGGGCGGATTTTTCCGCAGTGTAATTTCTCGTCAACTTACATACAAATTTTCATAAATATAATAACAACTAAGGATTATGGTTTCTCTCAAAAAGTCATAATTTCTCATAAAAACTCATGATTTCCGACGAAAGAAGTTATAATTTCTCAAAAAGCATGCATACTACGGTGTCCAAGAAGTAAGGTGTCATTTGAATTTAAACTCTGTGCGCAAATGTATTTGGGATAGTGCTCCTATTTCTAGGTTAGTAAGACTGTCTTTGATATCCGTGCCAAGGTTCACATCAAAATATTCATTAGTGTTTGAAATACGCTTCGTTTTGTAAGCTGCTGAAAGTGAATTTCTCGATTTTTATAATATCTCTGCATTTGTTGAGCAAAGAATTTGTATTAAATTTTGTTTGCGGAATGAATTTTCTGCTGCTGAGTCGTTGAGGATGGTGCAGAAAGCCTTTGGCGATGAGGCTGAGTCAGGAAAAAAATGTTTACAAGTGGTATAAAGAGTTCCAAGAAAGTCGAGAAAGCGTCCTGGTCGAGCATCAGCTTCAACCGACGAAGTTCACGTCCAAAAAATCAAAGATTTGGTGCTGGTAAATCGTGGATAAACAATTAGAGATTTTGCTGATGATGTTTACATTCCAAAAGGGAGTCAATACCATTTTGAAGGATGTTTTGGGCCTCAGAACGCGTCAATCCCGATTGGTACCGAAAACACTGAATTTCCTGGAAAAACATCGTCGCGTTGAAGTGTGTAAAACAATGCTTCCTGACTATCAGGACGAGATGAGACGTGGATTTATGCTTACGCCCCGTAAACAACCGATCAATCAAGTAAATATCGCGCTAAAGGTGAGGCAAAACCAAAAAAACTGATTATTATTCTTCGATTATCGTGGTGTTGTGCATTTTGAGTTCCTTCCATCGGGTCAAATTGTCACACACAGAATATTATTTGAGCGTTGCGCGTTGTTCACGTGAAGCTATTCACCTAAAGAGAACGGAATTGTGGCGAGACGACTCTTGATTTTTGCACCACGACAATGCACCGGCTCACCCTGCTCTCATTCTTCCTAACTATTTCGCAAAAAACTCGACCCATATCGTTCCACAACCACCGTATTCGCCTGATTTGGCACCGTGTGACTTCTGGCTATTCAACAAACTCAAAAGACCGCTCCGGGGACATCGTTTTGAGGCAATAGAGGAGATCTAAGCCGAATCGAATAGAGAGCTGAAGGCCATCCCGGAAACCGACTTTAACAACTGTTCCGAAGATTGGAAAATGCGTAAGTGCATTGTACTCTCTAAATTCTTTGGAGTGAATATTCACTCTTCAAAGAGTCAAAATACTGCAACTCTAGAACGGAGTGGGAGCTCAACTCTTGAAGAGTGTAATTTCACTCTTTAAGAGTCAATATTCACTCTTTTTCCTAAGAGTGAGTTTTTCACTCCAAACACCAGAGTTGATTTCCACTCTTATAGAGTGAAAATTCACTCTTCAAGAGTGAAATTTTTCACTCTTTCGGAGTTGCAGTATTTTCTCTCGGCAAGAGTGAATTTTCACTCCAAGGAATTTAGAGAGTATCTGGGGGGAATTATTTCGAAGGCGATGAACTTGATTCAGGAGAATAAATAAAGATTTTTGAAAATAAATGTTATGTCACCTCATTTTTTGGACACAGTAGAATATTCTGATTTCTCAAAAATTTCATAAATTTTCTTTTCGAATCCATACAGACAGGAAGAAAAAGTAAAATCGTATAATTGTTTATATAACATATTCAACACAGAATTACACCCTTCCGGGGTCTATGTAATCTGCGAATCCATTGACTTTTTTGTGAATTTTTAAGAATCAATAAATAGAGGAACTAGCATAATGTTTTCAGGAAAGTGGTGATCTTCAAATATAAATTTTCACATAAATTGAATGGATTTAAAAATTTGATTTGCTAATAACATATCAGCTCCCTTTCATCATTTTTGTAGGATTTACATAGGGATTCATGAAGATTTTAAAAATAATAATGATTATATTCCACATTTGTTGTCCAAGTTAATGCTTATGCTTAGACTGTAAAAACAATTTGCCTCAAATTTCATGAAAATGTTATTTTTACATAATAATTCATCAAATTCCATAACATCACGAGTTATAAGAAGACTATTTCCCATAATAGGGTCCTTCCTTTCCAAGAGATTATAAGAATTTATTCAAAGTTCAAGAGAAATTGTGAAAAATTATCTTATATTAAAGTGTACAACTCCTCCAGAAATTATCAAAATTCATGCAAGAATTATGAAAAAATCATTCATCATACTAATATGCGAATATTTGGAGAAATTATGGGATTTTATGAAAAAATTATGAAAACATCATATCTCATGTTTTAAATTTTTGAGAAATTATGAGATTTCAGAAACTGACAAGCCTGATCTGTGGAATAAATATTTATTTCCCCGTATCCCAATGAAGATTCATTGGATACAAATAAACTCTTCTCTCAGTGCACCTCGAATTATGAATCACGCAACTGATTTTCGTATGTTTGACATAAACTGACCCTGGGGCGATCAAATTATTGCAAACTATCGTCATGAATTAAATCCTATGAATAAAGTTTTAATGAGAAATCACAACACTAGCAGTGTTGTTGTGTACAAGAAGATTGTACAATACCTCTCTTCCCTCGAGCTATCAAGGATATTAAATAAAGATATATGAAATCAAATGTGTGCGTGGTACCGTTCGAACATTGAAAAATACAAAGTTTGAAACAGATTTGAGGAACAACACCTGCCTTCGCCTATTAGAATACTTCACCCTGTTGATTTTCCAGTATTTTTTGTTGTTTGATTCGTGCTTTGCTTGTTCATTGTTCGCAAATAGCTTCATTGTTGTGGAGAGGATTTTCTCTGACTCGTTGAGCATTGTTTGATTGTGTTTGACGATGCTCTCTTCGGTCGCATTTTTTACTATCATTGATATTGCCTATTCTTCTCGTACATTGGTTGTATTGAATAACGTGTGTACTGCTCTTGCACTCGCAATGCCCTATGTAACGTTTTCCTGATTCACACTTCAACCGCGACAGAGGTTATAGTATCGACCTCGAAATGATGTAAAATTGGAATACTCACAACAATGCGGAATGTATAATATGTGATAATAAAAAGCTGGACAAACATACACGGGACAAATGTTTCATAAGATTCACTAACAAAGATAGTTTGACAGTTTTTTTACACAAACTTTCTGTGGAAATTATGATGAAAAAGTTTGTGAATATCCAAAAAGTTGTATGATTTCACGGAGATTTTCGAAACTTCCCAAACTTTTTTTGTTTGTCAATCCACAAAGAAAGTGCAAAAATTATTTTTCCAAAACAAGGTGATAAATTCCCAAGCATTTTTGTTTTGAATTCCCTGGTGAAAATAAAGCGTGCATTTGGAGCGTCGCATAGGAGTGTTATTATCGTCACATGAGAGTGTATTAAGAGTCAATTGGCGCAGTTCAGCGTGGATCGAGCGTGAAGAAAAGCGTTCATGCACGCTGTACTCACGCTTATATTGAAGTAAGCGTGCATTGAACGTATATTGGCCAGAATTGGTACGCGTTATTGGTACGCTGTTTGAACTTTATGTGCACGCCGTTTTTTCGCCAGGGTTCAACAACGTTCTTTACAGTGTACACTGAGAGAAGAGTTTATTTGTATTCAATAAGTCTTGTTTTGGATACGGCGAAATAAATATTTATTACATACAAACATAACTCATTACCCTCAGATAAGGTTTAATAACAGTTGAAAAATGTCATATGAAGTTTTGTAACAGTGAATAAACTTCATTTATAATTATTAAGCCAAGTTTACGTGGAAAAAATATTTATTTCGCCGTATCCAAAGTAAGCTTTATTAAATACAAATAAACTCTTCTCTCAGTGTAGATATCAGTCGGATTGGATAGCGGGAGTGATTATTATACGGGGCGTATATTAGATATGAAAATTCAAAATTGCCTACACTTAGCCGTCATGAAGGGGCCTAATTGGATTGCCAATACGCACCCTGATTTTTCAAACTGCATCACAAGTGTTCCTCCTTGTTACAAACCGTATAGGACCTTGCCATATCTCCCAAGTTCCCTCAAGAATTTAAATTCAGACATCCCCATACAAAATTCATGCACGGAGAGAAGAGTTTGTTTGAGACAAAGAAGGCTTATTAGTTGTAAACAGACCATCATTTGGGTCAAATAAGGTTTGTTAATAGTTAATAAACCTTATTTGATTGAAATAAATTTGGAACACTTCTTTCTCAGTGTGTACAGTCAGTTGAAACTTAATATTTTCTTCCAACCCTCAAACCTAGAACCTAGACGTGCCCAAACACTGCACCAACTGGCCATAGCCAGAGCCTTACAAGAACAGGGCCTCGAATAAAATAAGGACTTCTAGTTTCTGACCCTTACACTGAGAAAAAAGTATTCCAAATTCATTTCAATCAAATAAGGTTTATTAACTATTGACAAATCTTATTTGACCCAAATGATGGTTTGTTTACAACTAATTAGCCTTCTTTGTCTCAAATAAACACTTCTCTCCGTGTACTGCAGTTCAGATCACTTTCGCTATTAGGTTGGTCTTGCATTCCACCACCCTTATTAGTGCATCCTATCAAACATTTTTCCCCATGTAGGCTCTCACAACGACCCAAACCACAATCATTCATCGGAAAAAATCATCTCTCGAGTATAAATGAAACCGGGAAAACAGAAGCTCTATAGATTTGTCTCGCAAATAAGGATCTCGAAACGACCAACACACTACAACTCACCGAGAAAATTTAGGGTGAAAATATTTCCAAGCCGTGGATAGAAGTTAACTGGAAGTCCTTTGGGCGATCGTCCATGTTGTGCTCATCGGCTATGTCTATACAGTTTGGCGAGGATCCAGGTCTATTTAATTTCTTCCACCTCTTGCCTCCCATCTTCTTCCTCATCCAGCCCCAAGCCCTCTTTCGCTATCCCACAACTTTATTTTTCTGTCGTTGCTGGCGTCATTCATGAATTTGCACTATTTGCACCAGTGGCGTGTTTAAATTCAGATTACGCTAATTTGTTAGTCGCGTACGATTCGGCTTTGATAATTTCGTCTTTTTTTCCACCTTCATTTGTTCCACCATTTCCATCCGCTTATTTTCTTCCACAATTTATATTCTTCCCCCTTCAACTGTGTCATCTCTACGTCCCGATATTTACTCTCCACTCTCCATACATGAACATTACAGTTATTTCCTCGATATAATTACATATTGTTGAGAGATTGGATGTTTGTGAACTCATTAGGACAGTAATACTGTTCTTTTCAACTTCAACCGCACAATCGATAAATCTTTTACGAATCTTGATGGCACAAACTGGTATAACATTCTTCTCCAGGAATGTTTTATTTCCATATTTCTGCCCTGATGATAGAATACATATTTTTATTTATAAATCTAACACAGAAGAATCTCTTACGCAATGCGAGGATAAAATGTATCCAGGTGTATTACGTTCAAAGATCTTTGAAAATTTCTGAAATACCATAAAGAGGAAAGGACTGAAAAGCGTATGTTACGTAAAATTCATGGAAGATTTCTCGAAGATTATTACTTTTGAATTCCACAATCTCAAGAAAATCAATATCCCCGTGTAATGCTGTATTTGAGTTTCGAGGTATCCATCAAATTCTAACTTGAGTGATACACAAAAATACGACAATTTTGCAGCCTAGAGAATTTAGAGATAGCGAATGGGTATAAAAGCTGGAATTAATGAAACGTGTGTGGAAAGATACAAGAATTTGATGATTGCAGGTGATTTGTTTGCGGCAGCAGAAAAGAACGGAGAAACAAATATTAGGAGAGTGTATCGAGCAAACAAAACTATTAGGGTTTCAATGGTCCATTAACGAACCTTTACCTTTATTGTTAGACCGTTATTGGTTTGTTCAAACGCCGTTCGTCAATGTTTATAGGGTAGTTTTGAGAACACAAGAAGAAAGGAATTTCGAATGAAATACCAGGTGAATTACTTCCACTCTAAACTCCCAAATTTTTATTATAAGAACATATATTTCAAATTGCTTCTCCTTGATACAATGAAATCATTGAATCCATTTAATCGTTTCAAGCATTTGCAACGACTCTGCCATGATTTTCCGAATATAAAGAATGTCGGAGGAATGAAAACGAAGATAATATCATCTTCTCGTAACGATGAACCAAGAAAAATATGGGGAGAGGAAAAACACAAGACAAGTATCGATCTATTCGAATTCAATTAGGCTGACAATACCCAACTAACCTGTTGAGTCAAAGACGCGTTTCGATTCAATATTTATGAAAATGGTCCACCAAGTCATTGAACCAGTGATTCGAATGATATTTTCTCCTTCCACCTATCTAACGTCAAGTAATAACGCATAAAAGATTCGCATTTTCCATACACGTGTATCGATCTCATAAATTAATCAACCTATGTTCATCCATCAACGAACGCATTAATAATAAAACCCCTAATTCAACATGTTTAATAGCAAATCAATGGATCCTACAAATGTGATTCTAATGAATTGTTAACCTCGTTCAAAATTTAAGCGGAATCAATGGATAACGACTGTATGAAAATGAGAATATGATAATGAGAATGAATTAACACCATTGAAGCAAGTTTAACTTTTAACACGCGTGAACTTCGAGTAATGGTATCATTCATCGAAACTCAACTAAATTCGTAATAAAATACTTGTATAATATATCTAACAAAGTTTTATTCTCGAGTTATCTCTGTGGAAACACTTGAATAAATGGAATAAATTGTTTTTCAATGAACAAAGAAGTGGAGATGAATGGTAATTCAAAGCACTACGGGTTTCAGTTTCCGAGAATAAGGAATCTGCCATTCAGCGTACACAAACTTTTCTTACTTTAAGTACATTCCACCGAGTGTGTAAACAAAACAAAAGTATATATCAGAAGAACCTTTGTCCTTCGATCCAAACTTCAGAGGTCAGTGTACTACAATTTCAAATTCAATTCAAATTTGTAAGATTCCCTACCGCATTGTTGAATTATGATAAAATTATCTGAAGAACAACCAACCATTGGCCCTGGGTCGGTGCAACATACATGGAGAAAAGTACGAAACTTTTGATGAATTTTTTCAGTGAACCAGAAATAGTAAAGGTTATAAAATAGATTTTTACATGAAAATACGGGAGATTACGAGCACTGTAGAAATTGTAGTAGATGGGATTGGAATTTTAAACGCGGAATAATCAAATTTACTGTAATGCGCTTCGTGAGATTCAACGTTCAGGGCTTAAAATTTCAATCCTAACCAGTACTTTTCCTACACTATTCGTCATTTTTCGTGTCGCCGAGTAAAAATTCATTGCCTAAACCTCGCTGTTTCTAGTTTACTAAAATATGGAAACAAATTCTTATATTCTCGAACGGAATTTTTCTCAATGTCGCCTACAGTTGGTCGATTTGCGGCATTAAGATGCACGGAAGTAGCACGAAGTGCACTTCGTAGTGAGTCTACTGAAAATTCGTAGTCTACGTATTAACAATTGATAGTTTCACTGTGAAAAATACCAATGAAACTATGAACTGTTAATATTTGAACTACGAATTTTTGGTAGGCTCACTACGAATATTTTTCAGCGATCCTCTTTTTCCCCCAAATTGACAGTCATTTTTCTAAACATTGATAAATTTTTTCTAAATATTAATAGATCCGGTCTTTCCGTGTGGTACAATTGTGGAATAATGAACCTTTTCAGGCTTTTTAAATTCTTTTTTTATTGGCTTAGGCTTGGAACAAAGCTCACGATCCGGAGTAAGATTGAATCAAACTATTGTCAATGCTCGAAGCAATACTGATAGACTAAAAATTGGCACCAATCGTAAATAATTAACTAAACCAATTCACCACCTCGCGACATTGGTACAACATTTTGTCACGTGCCGATCAACATTGACTCTGGATACATTACCAAGACCTGATAATACTCTATTCTGCAATTTATAAGAATTCGTTATTAGAAAACATTATTTCAACCGACACTGTAAGAAATATGCATAGTTTTTCTCCACCCTAGTTGTGTATTCAGTTTCCAGAACGTTGGAGGAAGCAGGGAAATTGTTTTCGCATAAAAAATAAAGGATTTTTGTCCCGCTTTGAGACATTTTTTTGCCCTTCGAATTTCGAATCCTCTAAAAATGGAGAAAAAGTCCACTAAATCATTTGCCACCATTTGTTGAGGGATAACTTCACAATTATTCTTTACAGTGTAATTTAATGTGGTTCCCACATACCTGTTACAGTCTGCAGCATGACAAGGATCCAAAAAATTTCTGCCACAGCCATATCGTCTTCTTTCTCTTTTCAATCACGAAGCATACACTTTTTAACCACGTTAACTGTACCCACACTGATTCAACAGAAGTCTCGCAATGATATTCAAAATATTGCCGAGACGGTTAGACGAATTACACTAAAACCGGAAATCGTACACAACACCAACAGACATGTCTTGTCTTGTCTTTTCGGAATTCGATGTACAAATAATCTCGAATCTCACAATTTTATATTCTCGTTTCCAAGCAATAGGTAAAACAAAAACATTGCACACATGTTAAGTGATCTTATCGCCCTCGTTTAGTCATCAGGATAACACGCACGTCTGAATAACAACATCAACTTGTAATTCGTTCACTTCAATTGTCATCTAACGATTGAATTCTTCTTTTTTTCTTCTTGACACTTATACGATTCGCATTCTTGGCTGACGTTTCGAAGTGGCAGTGGGCCAACCACGTGTCAGCTGCACGCACACTCGAGAAAATCTCCACGAATTTCTGAGACTCGACAACAGCGGTGGTACGAGTATTTTCACCCTCGTTAGCCACTGAAAAAGGTTGACAAGGGTTCACATTTAGATCCTTGTATGAAACTGGCACGAACCAATAACAAGAACGAGTGGTAGTAGGAGTGTATGAAATATACCGTGAAAGTACTATATAAAATACCACGACGAAGAGAAACAAGAAAGGACGAGGGATGGAATCAAAGGAAGAAGTAGAACCCGTTGTAGGTGACTTCGAACAAGTTACAAATGTTCATCATCAACATCATCATCATCATCGTCATCGTCATCAGGGAAGGCAAGTTTACCGTACCACACATAGCCACCTTACAGCTTCTTGGAACTCGAAACTTGAATCACTCTCACAATTTCTTTGATAATTTATGTCCTTCGAGTTTGTAAAAATTTCAAGATTGACAGATCGATCAAGAATCCACGCGAGGAATTCCGAAGAATCGGGACAATAGTCGAAGCTCCCATTCGGATGGTCGACGGTTAAGTGCGAACACTGAACCTACGGCATGGTATCAACGTTGGAGGAAGCGAGATGGATCGAGAGCACGCGCAGGACAAATATTTGAAAGTGAGTGAGATGAAGTTACATTCTGCCATAATACGCGCATGCTTCACAATAAAAGTTTGCATTGAATCGCGGTAGCTCGGGTTACGACTTTACTCTTGGTGGCAACTTTGCCCTGAGCGTATGGTGAAAACCGATACCTCTTATCAAACTAAATTTCAGTGTCTTCCATGATAACGATTATGAGGTTTCGGTTTCCAAAAATCGCTACCAAGATTTTCATTATTCCACAATATTTGTAACGAATATTTCAACTCTCTTTATAATTACAAAAAGGAAGAATTATATTCTTCACCCCAACGTTCGATACTCGATTCCAACACTTAATACCACTCCATCACCACCCCTTGTTCCGCTTTTGTTACATGTGTTAGAATTTGCGCTGTGCATTTAACTCTCCACACCGCTACTTGACGTTCAAACTTTCAACTCCGCACTTGACCGTTCAAACTTTTCCTTCATCATTTTATGCCACATACTTCTGTTCAACATTCACACTACACGTGTGAAGATTAATGTTTCCGACTTGACACCCGACACTCCACGGCGATGCCTCTATTTTGAAATGTCCTCCACTTCTTTATTTATTCTTCCATTCGAAACTTTATTCCTTTTTGTTTACTATAAAACATATCGAAAAATTCTCAGTGAAGCCTTGATGGAGTTATTCATTCCCCGAACATGAAGCTTCAACGAACGTTCAGATTAGATCTGTATAGATCAGGCCGAAGGTTCATGAGAGTTAACTTTCATAACCTTTGACGGAAGTCCATGAACGTTGAAATGTCCGCCTCGAAATACTTTCAGGAAACATAGATAGAACGTTTGTTGGAAGTTCATCGGAGGTTTGATCTATACTTATATTAATTTTTATCAATTTATATGAAAAATCAATTAATTAATTAGTATAAATTTTTATAAATAATCTGAGTATAAATATTTTTCTGAAGCTTCATCAAACCTCCGATGAACCTTCAACAAACGTTCCATCTACGTTTCCTGAAAGTATTTCGAAGCGAACATTTCAATATCCATAGAACCTTCGTCAAAGGTTTGTGAATCTAAAAGTTAGCTCTCATGAAACCTTCGGCCCGATCTTTACATATCTAATTTCAACGTTCGCTGAAGCTTCATGTTCTCTTCGGGTTCCTCAAAGAGGTGCAAATGTATTTGATACAACCGAATAACGATATGATTACATTGATACGCTGAGAACAAAAGTGATACTTGAATTGTTGTCAAGCAAAAACAGGACAGGCACTTTCGAGAGCAAGAATGGAAAGTCAAAAGTTCCGAGCAAATAATTCGGAACAAAAGAAAAACCACAGAAAATTCCGGGCAAAAATGAAACACTGAAGAACTCGAGCATGAATACAGGATTGGGTTGTGCGTTGGTTCGTTTTTGTTAGAGCTCTTCTGTGTTTCATTTTTGCCACGAGATTTCTGTGGTTGCTCTTTTGTTTCGAATTATAGTTGTATCGCTTTTGCTCGGAACTTGTGACGTAACATTCTTCCTCTCAAAAGTTCCTCTCCTGTTTTCGCTGGACAACATTTTGAGTGTCACTTTTGCTTTTAGCGTATCACATAAAGAAAAACTCCGTATGGAGAATCATACATTACTTCCATGTTTTTGATATATTTATAATGGGAAGATGTAACAGAGTGTGACAGGATGTCGGGGATGAAATCACTGCTGTTCTGTATATTAATGTTTTCAAATAACTTGACATAGAAAACTTGTGAGGTTCAATTTATATTTGTTTAGTGGCAATCAAACAGTCACATAGAATAAACGAAATATTTTTCCTCCAACTAGGGGAACATCTTTCTTCACAGTTGTCCATCAATTGGGACGAAACTCGGATGGAACTACTATGGGATTGTGAATAAAACGTGGTCCAAGTTCCATTGCGATTGGATAACCAGAAACGCAAATACCAGTGTTCGCAAAATTACAATTCTCGATAACATGTTTCCTTTTCCTTTCTCGTTTTTTGGAAGGATCAGGGGTTGAAACTTATTCGGGAACACCATCGAAACTGCAGATAACCGTGGTGAAAATTCCATAACGATCGGATGATGAGAACGGAAGATATCCGCTTAATCGCGACATTTACGAAATTGCAAAATTTTCTTTTGAAACTGAACGCTCACCCCTTTGTTCTGCTCTATAACACACTGGAATGAAGTATCCCTAGATCCGCGCGGTCAGAGTGGTATAGTCGTTTGCATGAGCAAGAGAAAGTGGAACTCACTCAATTTTTTTCCTTTCTTTCTTTAAACATTATGTATTGTAAAGAGATATCCTGTCCCAATTCTTCGGATCCCTCTCTCTCTCTCTCTCTCTCTCTCTCTCTTTCTCTCTCTCTCACACACTTTCTTCCAGATTGTTTTCTGACCGTACCATACCATAGAGCATTGAGAAAGAGCACATTTCAGTGTATTATAGAATTCACTGTTATTAGTTGCTGACGGGAAAACAAGCAGCGCGCCACCATACTTATTATAGGGTGGAGCGAATTTAGTCAATGTTCGAATTTAAATATCCGATAGTGCGGAAAAGGTGCCTTCCACCATCGGTATTCAGTAGGGATTCCGATCTCGATTCGATTAAATCGAAAATCGATTTTTTCATGCACGATGTTCGATTTTTTGAATCGATTTTCATGTGTCTAGATCGATCCAAAGATCGAGGAAAAGTACTGAGATCGAGAATCGATTCTCTCATTTAATTACATAGAGATATTATGCACTGGATGGATTTAATCCGTTCCCTTTCACCTTCAATGAGTTGTGGAAAACTATGTCATAACTCACAAATTCTTGATGAAAATTGAATTTTAATCAACTGGCAATTTCAGTAATAATTTATGTTGATCCATGATGTGGTTAAACAAATTTTCAAGATCAAATCTCATACAGCACTTTGGATCTTCAGAATATCTTGAAAAACTATTCAGAAATGTTTGAGAAGTATTATGAAACACGAAAAGATATTCTCAAGATTTTTCAAACAATTTCATACTTTTAGAATACATCTGAAGGATATCTTTTGGAAGATGTAGAACTTATCTTTTGGGATGATGTCTTTTAGACATCTTGTATAAATTTTTTAGAAGTACACGGAAAAAATAAGTAGTCCAAATTTTCGTTGACTGGTATGTCACTTTTGGACGGAGCATAAATTCGAGAAGAATTCGTACACTGGATTTGAATAATTCGTTGACCCTTTCCATTCTTCCGACGATGAAAACGAAAAGTGGATTCCATGATTGAAACAATGGACAAAGTCAACGAATTATTGAAATTCGGTGTACGAATTCTTCTCGAATTTGGGCTCCGTCCAAAAGTGACATACTAGTCAACGAAAATTTGGATGACTAATTTTTTCCGTGTAAGAACTCGTTTTAGATACTTTATAGATATCTCTTCATGTTGCATAAGACATCTTGAATTTGTCTTCAGATATCGGTTTATACTTGAAATACTGTGTGGGATATTATGATTACAATCGGAATTTATTTGGAGCCATTCTCAGATGGATGGAATGAGGAGGGAATATATTAAATTCACTCCCTGACCTCACTACTGTACTAAAGGGAGGAGCCATGGACAAATTTTAATGTGATCAAAGTGTTTCGTGAAATATATCAATATTAATTCAATACTTATCATCATATTCTTATTTACACATGATGGAAAATTTGAAGAAATGATGATTCATTACAATTTGAACGGTTCATAATCTTTTTGCAATTCAAAATATGAATATTTTCATCAGATTCAAAACACTCAAAAATAAGCAGTTATCATATAATATAAAGTAAAATTCAAACAACATTGAAAAGGTGTAAATTTTTATTTATTTCGAAATTATAAAACAACTCGTCTAACAAATCACTCTGTTGTTTTAAGTGGAAATTCTATAAATTCTATGATTATATTGATTAATTGACAGATATGAATATTTAATTTGCATATTGTAATTCATATTGAGATTATAAAAACATTCTATATTCCGAAGATTGTATTAATTTATCAGCAAATATGATTACTGACAATAAAAATAATTGAAACTAATTATGAAGTTATTAATTGACCGAATAAGATAAAGTTTGCACAATAATTTATCAAGTTGATTTTGAGGAAGAATCGAAGATCGATTTTGCTTACATCGATCTTTGCGAGGACGATTTTTCAAGAAATCGATTCACTTCTTCGCGATTCGAATCGATTCTCAAAATCGATCTTCTGGCTGGAGATCGGAAACCCTAGTATTCAGTGTGCAAAAGCGCAATTTGGTCAGTCAATTCCTTTTACTGCTCCGAACGTGTTGAAAATTTGTAAATTTAGTGAAAAATATCATTCCCAAATGGTGTTTTCAAGATGCACGTGTTAAGATTCCAATGCTTCAACTTCTTTCTGGGGGTGAAAGGAAGTGACTTGCAGGTGACTTAGGACTTAGCAGGTTTCTACAAACTTCTATGGTGCTCCCGTATAACACGTAATGTGTAAAGCATATGTTCGACATGCGAAACATGCATAATCTGATGGAAAACGGAATATTCTAAACAACATATTCCTGGCATATATAATTTCACCTCATGAGGCAATATTGTAAGAATTATATCCAATCCACATGGCAGGAAGATTGTTATGAACTCAGTAAACTATAACCTCTCATTTGCAAATAACCGATGAATTCATTGTATTGTGTACGCGAGTCGGAATGAAATGGTGATGATGTTTATCTTTATGAATTTGTATATACTGTCTCAAAACTTTTTTTTGGAAATTTTTTCGGATGCACGGAATTATCTCAGCCTAATTGAAATTGATTTATCGAATGTATATCCGAAAATATAGCTCCATGATCATGCAATAAGAAATTTTGGAATTTCATCTACAGTAACTCGACGCGTATTTTTAGTGACAATGTTGGAACTGTATGAGACGAACCTACAATTAATATTTATGAAAGTTCAATTATAGTGATTTGAAGTATTTTTCGTCAGTCATTATGATCCGACAGAACTTCAGAGGTTTTGCAATTCCAAAACACTTTTGAAAGATGTTTCATGCAACATGAGAAAAGCTATTTAACAATGATTTTTCTTCTGGAAAGAATTATGATTGAATTATGATTATGATGCTGCATTAGACATCCTGAATATGTTGACAGAAGTCTTTTAGAAATACATAAACTCTTTTGTAAGACGAAAACTAGATGCGTATGGGATGATCAACAAAACATGCCTCCCATATTCTTGAACTCAGGTTATATGGGCGGACATTTCTATGTACATGAATCTGCCTAGAAGATGGGTGGCACGATCTCACACATGTATGGCATGTTCCTATGTTTCCAAAAATACGTTCCTCCCATGAGCCGGACACGTCATGTGTTGTACGGGCTCTAAAATTACATGTGAACACATGAGTTTTTGTAAAATCTCGCTTGTAGAAATAATATGAGAAATATATGTAAAAACAATTTGCAAGGCGATGCTGTATTTGCTGCAAAATGTACAGTGGCTTTGAAGTGTTTCCCCACATACTATTGGGTCGCAGAGCGAATAAAAACAAAAGCATCGCGACTTCCTACTCTTGCCAAGAGTCACCTGTAAGTCACTTCCTTTCACCCCCAGAAAGAAGTTGAAGCATTGAAATCCTAAAACATGCATCTTGAAAACACCATTTAAGAATGATATTTTTCTCCAAATTCACAAATTTTCAACACGTTTGGGGCAGTAAAAGGAATTGGCAGGACTGACCAAATTCCGCAACTGTCGGATATTTAAATTCGAACATTGACTAAATTCGTTCCACCCTAATACTTATCCTTCTTGGAATGATGCATCCCTCTCCCTAGTGGAAATCCAAAAGTAAAGGGAGCGGATATTGAAACAAATAAAGCGTGAAAATGTTCCAATTCCCTCCTAAATCACGCCTAGATGACTCTTTATTACGCTTAAACGACTCTCAGCTTACGCTTCCGTCGCGCTTATCAACGCTTCATTTTCACCAGAACTGATATCAATATTTTAGATATTCCAAAATAGATATCTTTAGGTATCTACCCGTCAATTTTGTAGTGGGTATTGCTTTTGTAAATCAAAAGACAGGTACTTTGAAGATCACGTCTATGTCGCGTGCAATGTTATTGCAAGGTTCTAACGGAAATGCTCGGTGAAAAAGCACCCATATTCAATGCTACCACGTAAAAAGAAATGCATTTGACATTTTCTACATAGTCAGTGAAATATAATATTCTCCAACTCTCCTCCTAGTTATGAACCCTGGAAATAGCCATGTGAATAGTCCATTAAAAGTGAGAACTTCAAAATAAAATTGTTGAATAGAAGCGTCGAGTCGGTATGTGCGAGGGTGACGAAGAAAAGTGTGCTGAGAATACGCAAAGTGGGGTCGTGAAGTAGAAGAATACAACAAAAACGTGAGTGGATAGTATGACGGTGAAGTGTGAAACATTGAATTTCAGGCATGAGATGAGAGATGAAAGCCACGCAACGAAGATGAAGTGAAAAATAATGGAACTGAATTTAAAATTACGATGAAAATTCCAAGTCATCGGAAATTCAAAATAAGAATACGATACAAAGGTTGAAACTGGTTCCCGAACGGGAGGGTGATACACATGAATGTCTCGAAAACATCCAAAAGATATCTCACCAAAAGTATTTTCAAGACATCCTTCGAAGATACTCTTGTTGAAATTGTCAGAATTGTCAAAAGGCTGAGTGCTGGACGATTTCTATTCAGGGTTGTTACTGTTTCTCAACTAGCAACAATCGTTGGATGCATTTCAAGAGCTATTGGTTCCCGTAGACAGCCAGTCTCCTGCCAGTACTCAATCTTCAACATTGTTTGAAGATCTAAGTTTCAGAGGGACGGGACTGTGCCAGTATCGAACCAGAGTTGATAACAATGTAGGGTACTATAAGAATACGATACCGGACCAGTATTCACACAAAACTGTCTCACTGAGAAATCGATTGTGGATCAGGTTGAAACCAACTTTGTCGCGATACCGCTGTTTTGGTGCGACAATTGCCCCAATACAAAATCATGAAAATACGAAATTCTCCAACGGGAGAATCAGTGGTGAATTGTTGTTCTATCTAACCGCAGCATAACATGGCTATTTTGGCAGAACGAGACTGCCCCGGTACAGAACCAGAGTTGACTACACTCGAGAATACATGAAACGATATTCTAACAGGATCGATAAAACATTACTCCGCTACAGAATCGGTGGTTGATCGGGGTTGAAATGAACTTTTTAAGGACACCAGTGCTCAGACAGAGAGTCGATAACAATGTAGAATAGAATTAACAAAATGATTCACCGAGAAAACAGATATCTTGAAAAATACCATAATTTATGGGTTTGTGACATTGGTCTGACCCAAATCAAAATATTCACTCAAACGAATCTCTAGAAGTCCCATAATTTCTTGGACTTTTATAAAGGAGTATGATACCTTCCTTATGAGAGTCCCAGCCATTATAGCACTTTTAGAGGTATCTTCACTCAAATATTTTAACTCAGGTTGGACGAACGCCAAAAATCCATAAATTATGGTATTTTTCAAGATACCTTTTTCTCCGCGTACTGTGCCAGTATCGATGGAACTTTGTTCGACTTCAGAATCAGTGGCACATCATAGTACTTCAATGTAATCCTCACAATGAATGGCAATTCGATTCATCTATCAACTCAGAAATTGACTGATTTGATAGAGACTCAGTTTCCCACTCACAGATTCGGTGAACTTTCAAGAAATCACTTCCAAGTGAAAGAAAGTGCCTTTCTTCGATAATGGCCATCAAAAAGATATATATATATTTATATGATTGTGGAAGAGTAATTTCGTCATATTAATTAGTTCTCAATAGCTCATATCTGATCAATGGGTCACTTCACTTACCAGTTCTATGTTTTAGGTGAGATTCGAATTTCCACATACGATGTCATCATTTTGATCCCTTCCCATGGCTCATTCAGTTCTGGCAAAACAACTGGTCCTTTTGAAATGCCAGAAGTCCACCATGAATGGCCCATATAAAACACCAGTACCATCAGTTCAACTCGCCAAATATTACGAATTTAAAAAGCTACCACCTCCACGTTTGAAATGCGTATACTGCCAGCAGGATTGAAATTCCAATAATGAGGCTTTTGTGAGACATTGTTATCATCTCGCCCATTTTTCTGTATTAGTGTAACAACTGGCGACTTTGAAATTGCCAGTACTGGCAACTCCAGCAACAGTACTGTACCAGTAGCGGGTCATGTAGCAATTTCCACATGGGATATCTTCAATACAACTTCGAGACGTCTTGAATGAAATGTCTTGAAAAAATAAAAAGGGCGGAGGTAAGGGTTTGCAATTTGGAAAAATTGAATTTTGTTATCTTATCTTATTGTTAAACATTTCAAGAATATATTCCCAAAGTTTCAAGTCGATTTGAGCAAAACTCTTGAAGTCATTGCTGAGATAAGTGCCCGAGCGGTGAGAACTTGTGGTGTCCATATCAAAAAGCTTTGGCCACAACAAGAGTGAAGAATTTCAGACATAATTACACTCCACTTCCAGAAGATGTCTTACAACCCATGCGTGTATGGACCTAGCCTGGCACAAGACCTACCGAGACTTGTCTTGAACAATTTACTAAACTTGGCCCAGGCTTGGGAATGATAAGATCAGGACAAGCTTGGGCCAGTGGTTTTGCCAGGCCCGGTCCAATTCATTTATCGAGCATCAACCAATACGGGACAATCATTGAACAATATGGGGCCAATTGTTCTTCACGGGGATTTGTTCCTGACACATGTGCCAACCTTGGGACAAGCTTGGGTTATTTTCAGTCTTGGCAATATCTGCATGGGAACCGATCAAACCGATTTACGAAGATTTGAGTGAAGACAAACTTCTGGAAAGGTGTCTTGGAGGTTTCACTCACAACGCCAATGAAAGTTTGAACCAGCTAATTCAGGAAATTGCACCCAAAAAATTATCAGGCAGCAAACAAATTGTTAAATTAGCATCCTATGTAGCTGCATGCACTTTCAACGGAGGTGCTGGTGCTTTTCTCACCCTTCAGTCGGATATGAACGTCATCATCGGCCCAAGCGCTCATGAATACGCAAGATTGAAGGACAGCAATCGCATTGACAGGGTCGAGATCCAAGCTGAGCAGCAGAACAGAGAAGCCAGGACAAAACAAAGACTTGAGAAGAAAGAGACTGAAGAGCTGCAGAAGCTGCTACAGGTAGTCTACTCCATGGAGCTGGAATCGATGGTTTTGTGTAAATTGAAAAACAAATGTTTTTCTTCACTTTTTTAGTTCATAAACTTTTAAACGCGTTTTTCTCAAAACTACTTGTTCAAAGTCCGTGTTCACTGCCATTTAAATACTACTCGACCGATTCATTTCAAACTTGATACACATTTTCTACATATAAAATCCCCCCCCCCCCCCCAACGTTCAGTTCAAATTTTTTCTTTCACATTGAGGGGGTTTCCCACCCATAAAATGGCGGAATTTTTCGTGAAAAATAGCAGTTTACATTTTAGATGACCACCAAAACTTTCTGAATGAAAAAAAAAATCATCATAGGACGTTGGGGGGAGGATTTGATGATACTTTGACTAAATTTAAATGGTTTTTGATTTCAGATAATTTCCGACCGAGATATAGTGAACACCGCAAATTGTTATTTTTCTAAGGAGTTCTGGAGCAAGCTCTGTCACCGGCTTGTTTTCCAACATTCCCGCATGAAAAAATTATAGAATATTGTTGAAAGTATACTCAATAATGTACAAAAGGTTTGAATGAATTTGCTCAATCCATACTTTTGAAAAAAATTCATGAACAAAGTGTTTTTTTCACGCTGAAACCCTAACCCCCTTCCCCCTTAAAGGGTCTCCCCCAAGGAGTGTCTTGAACTGATCTAAATTTGTTGCATCAACGATATTTTAACCTTCGAAAAGTTAAGGTAGTTCTCCGGGAGAATTCAGGATTAAATTAGAAAAATTATTGTCAAGCAGAGCACCAAGGTCGAAGGAATTCCATAATCATATTCGTTGGGACTTATATTCTTATTTATGACAAAAAAGAACCAACTCGAAGTATAAATAAACAACCTTGTAACAACCTTGTAATGATAACAAATTTTGATTTTTGATCCGTTTATGACTTATGAGAGCTCATTATGTTCCTTGTGAGATTTCAAAAACCTTTACCATGTGGAGTTTTTTATATGAGTCATCATGACACTGTCACACGCTTTTGTTTATGGGAATGTGTAGCATAAACTTTTTTTATAGTATAAACTTTTATTGTTCAAAGGACATGAATGTCCATACAATGGAGTCTCTACGTTATGCTTATAAAAAAATTACGCTACAATAATTATGCTTAATCTAAGGTGTTTATTTATCGTGTAAGTGTATTTTAAATATGAGTATAATTAATTGTTCATATCGTATATTGACATTTGGTTCATCATGCTTCATTATTCATGTCAGTATTGCTTAGTTTTTACATTAATGTTACTTCAACATCAGGGCTGTCTTTCATTGCTTGAAGGCCCTGGGCCTACTTAGAGTGGAGGCCCATGTAGGAAGACGTAAAATCTTGAAATTTTTAAAAAACGATATAAGAAATTCAATGATCGAGTCAAGGCTAAACAATTGATCTATTATGTGCATCGAATCAGATTTATTGGAAGGAATAGATTTTAATGATTTGATTAATGACATTTCGGCTCAAAAATGTTGTAAAATACTGTTCAACCAAAGTGAAAAATGAATTTTAAAACGAATATATATATAAAAGTATTTATTAGTTTCATTTTTAAAATAACTTGATTTCATCTTGTTCAAGTAACCTTTTTAAAAAAATATATAAAAATCTTCCCTGCTAAATTGTCCCGGTAAAGAACGGTACAAAACGATAAATTTCTTCTATAGCTTTCAATGAGGTTTCTGAATACGGAATTTACGAAGTTATATCGTTAGCAAAAGATAGAACTCTATCGTTCCTTATCATTTTCTATTGAAATTCAAAAGAATGTATGGGATTTTATCGTGAAATTCGTATAGAAAAAGTACTACTTTTTCTGGAACACATAACTATATTTTTCCAAATAACTGGTACTTTTCTTATACGAATTCCACAATAAAATCCCATACATTCTTTTGAATTTTTATCGAAGACGATAAGGAACGATAGAGTTCTATCGTTTAATAACGATATAACTTCGTAAATTCCGTATTCAGAACCCTCATTGAAAACTATAGAAAAAATGTATCGTTTTGTATCGTTCTTTATTGGGAAAATTTAGCAGGGTTAACAATTCTCTGCGAAGAGGCCCCCCTTTTGCAGGAGGCCCTGGGCTCGGGCCCGGTGTGCCCTGCCTTCGCTTTTTTTTTCTAGGATCGTTGCTACGTAGATTTTTTCCTCTGTGGGGTTATTAAAGGTATCAACAAAATAATTTCCAAATTCTACGTTTTTCTCCCAATCATCGAGATACATTTTTCTTATATCTTTAAATCTTCGGCATTCAAATATATCATGGAATACGTTAATTGGTTCTACATTGCAGATCTCACATGCCCTTTCGTTACTAATTTTATATATTCCTGAACCTGTCCAAATACGGGTGTTATAAATATTAATCAGCCTTATTTGTGCAATCAATCTTTTTTTTCAATATTATTATTTAGATTCAAATACTTCTGTGTCTCTGCGAAGTAACCGAAGCGACTAGACGTATACAAGTAGCTCGCGTGGAATATCGCGTATAACCTGGGTTTAAACGCTTATACGTGAAAATGACGACAAACGATGAACTAAAACAACTGATTCTCTCAGTGAAACAGGAATTTAATGAGAAACTGGATAAAATTAATAACACAATTCAAAAATATGGAACGGAGATGAAGAGTTCGAAGGAAAAACAAGCTACCTTAGAATCCAATAACAAACAACTTAGAGAAGAGATTCACTTCTTGAAAAGAGAAGTGGAATTTCTAACGTATGAAGAAAGAGCACACAACCTGGTCATATATAAGTTGTTAGACTACAAAGAGGTCAACAACAAACTTCTGACCCATGTCACTGAATGATTTGGAGAACTTATGGGAATATATTTTACTATTAATAAACAAACGCGTGTGACAGTGCCATGATGACTCATATAAAAAAATCCCCTTAGTAGAGGTTTTTTAAATCTCACAAGGAACAAAATGAGCCCTCATAAGTCATAAGCGGAGCAAAAATAAGAATTTTTTAAGAAAAAAACAATGTAAAATTTCCTTCGACCTTGGTGCTCTGCTTGACAATAATTTTTCTAATTTGATCCTGAATTCGACCGGAGAACTACCTTAACTCCATGAAAATGAATCAAAGATATGTTTGTGTTCTATTGAAAATCCTTGTGAAATTCTTCATCGAGCCGTGAACAATTTAGGAGGACTTTGAAGACAAAATGTGAAATGTTGATGACCCAATGGAGAACTTTACAAGTATTTTAATGTTGGAAGCTTCCCACTCCCAACAGCATGACGATGTAATATGTCGATATAACAATACAATAGGGTTCTGTAATATTATTGACAGTCATACGAGTGGCAGATCTTCCACTAAAATTATAATTCTAAATTCAATTCCCAAGAGGTATCAAATTCCCGACAATCTAACTTTGATTAAACATTTTATGCCCCACAAAGAAAATCCAATATATTCATATGCATATTCATACCCTTCGCTGGAGAATAGTTGGGAATATTCCACACGATGTTATGAATAACTTGAGAATTGATGATTCATCAGTAGACATAAAAGCCTCAAAATTCATTGGCTGTTCGCAAGAATACAGGTGTTACAGGAAATGGCTAAGGGTGTAATATATATAGATCTCGTCACGCTATATGGGAAATGGCCTCGACAGTAGTTGAACGTATATGAACGAGGGTGAGACTAGGCAAACCGTTAGGTGGCCAGGTCAGTCGAGAAGGAAGGAGGCAATGAGGCAGCAGATCGGGTCTAACTGTGTACGTTGACAACAGCACATGAAACGGTAGCAAAGTGTCAGAGTGGAATGCGAGACACTATTTCACGTGTTGTCTCCCCTTCCTGCTTCGTCCCAAGTTCTGCTGTACGCACAAAATGCATTGGTAGGCATATTAATTGGGGTAGAAGCACAGAAACGCTGACACGTCCTGCCTTGAAGAATCTATTCGATTCGTCCATCTGTTGGCTTTTATTTTCAATATCTCCAGTTTTCTTGAATATTTTTCATACCAAAAAGCGTATTCTTCAAAGTCTCGATATAAGTTCATATTTCTCACACGATCACGTTCTAAATTCTTAAGTGGCAAATAAAAATATTGATCGATCGATTCGAATCGATCTTTATTACCTACAAGTATGCATTATTAAACAACTCGGCTCACTGCGGTCTTCGTGTACGTCTCGTCACGTTTATCGGAAGCTATATAGTATTGTGTCGCAGTTGGAGTATAGGCAACAAAGTATAGGATATGGTATAAATACATGAAGAAAGTGAATAAACTGCGCACGCCACGTGCAACTTTTTTCAAAGAGAAGAAGAGTATACTAGACACAAGAGTCAGAGCAAGTATATATACATATATGCATATCAACGATCTTCTTTATTCGAAAACATCTGTTCCTCGTTTAATTCAATATCGATTTCTGGAAGAAAATATTCAACGGACTGGTCTTATTAATCCACATATGTGTGATCTTGAATTCAGCCTTCACACAAGACGATGAGGAATAGAGCAGCGACAACGTCCAGCTGTAGACACCCAATCAGGAAGGTCGAGGGAGAGAAGGCACACTCCGCATCCGTGCGTCCAAACCGACGGACCGTAGAATTGCTTGGCATTGTGCTTGCAAATCAATCGGCCCGAATTTACATGAGATTTATGGCATTCCGTTTACTCGGTCTTCTCCCTAGAAATTCACCCTCGCGAGTCCATGCCTCTGGCCTATACATTACCGCGTACCGTAATATACTATCGAAATGCTCCCAGCGACCCAATCTTCCGGCCCTGAGCGACAAACTCCATCGTTGTAACCTCCTAATCATCTCTCCACAGAGCATACATAAGGCGCCAACGGTGTGACGTTATCACCAACACAGAGAAGTATTCACCTCAATTTCCATACACTATGTCCGTTGAGTATATCACACAGCTCATCCACAATGACAAGCGTGCCTGCAGGGTTTGCGGTAACGCAATGATGTCTCGTGCAAGTTATGCATCAATAAGATGAATCTTGATTGAACAATTGATGTTTGGATATGCTAAAGTTTGTGTATGATCGAAGCTGTGATTTATCGGGATGAATAGTTTGAAAATAGAGGTAAAAGAAATAAAGAACAGACTTTGATTAGAACCTTTCAATATCTGCCCCATTGTTTGCGAGTAACCAGAGTAATGAGGATTCGAGAAAGTAAAAGATTGTGGACCGAAGGAATGAAATAGAGAGAAGATCCACAGAAAGATGAGCAAGAGAGTTTAGAGTACCATAAGAAGAAAACGTACGTGAAGGAAAGGTTAAGAGACGAGAAAAGACGATGTTTACACGAACGGAACACATTCGCTTCTCGCCTCCAGGGAACAAGGTAATACCAAGGTGGTGACTGGACACATCTAACATTTTCGACACACTCATTTCCTCGTGTCCTCATTTCTCCGTATTCTATGTACAAAATTCCAACACCTCTTTATTGAAGAACGAGATGCAATGTACATACTGGTCCTGATCTTACAAGAATTTATACCAAATATTCTCTTTTTTTCGTTCACAACGATAACGTAACATCGATAACGAATGTAATTATTAGACGAGGAACGAGGTAATGACATCGAACGTTGAACATTGCGTAGTAATGACAAACAATTACCGAGGGCAAGACGATGAGGGGTGTATAATACATACGTTCAATGTATCGAATACAAAAACCCTATTATGAACACCTTGCCCATGTCTACTATGTCTATACTTGATACGTTCCATATCTATGCAAATAATTATATACTATCTCGAGCACGTTTCATCACCGTTGGATGGGAATAACGAATGATGTCACTGTACTGACACTGTATTGTAATGAAGAGGATAATGACGTGAGTGTCGCAACATACATCCTCGTACTTGTATAATTTCTATTGAATTGTATTACATGAATATCTGCTATCGGAATCAGTGAAACGATGACTTGTCATGCATTTATAAAAATCTGTGTTCTACGGATAGCGATAAAATATCCGATAAATGGAATGTGATATTGCGGATTTCTTTTTTTTTCCTTTTCAAACAATCAAGTACGAGTAAAAAGATTGAAAGAAGAATACCAATGATAATAATACTTGGTGTAGCAGAAACCAGGAGGACGAAGAGATTGGATAATGACGTTGCCTGGGACGCAGAGAATCGTACAAGAAACAAGCAAAAAGATGACTGGAAATAACGGCCTATGGGGAAAGAAAGGAGAAGGAGATTGGAACAGAAGATGCAGCTGCGGTCCGATCATTGGCTGCTACCGCTCTGAAGATGGCGAAGAGACAGCTTGTTCTTGTATCTTTTCTCCAAGACACATAGAAACATGAAACCGAAAATATCTGAAAACCGCACGCGTGTTGTTGCGTATTTAAAATGTCTGTCAACGTGCACGTTTGAAGCCTCTTTATGTTCAGAAGAGCGCATTCATGCAAGAAATTATGCGCGGTGTCATGTATCGACATATGCCAGGGAAACCAGAAATAATCATCACGATAATTAGGACTGAATAGTCACAACAATTTTTTTTGTTTCACTTTTTGGTATGAGTCATCCACGTTTCAGGTCGAGATTCGAATTTCATGAATGTCATCGAATCGATCAATCGTTTATAAACTATTCTTATTGTACCATTCAATGAGGAGTATAGTATGGAATAGAATATAACAGAAGAAAAGCCTTAATAAAACTCTGCGTGTTGGATATTTTTCGAATATCGGAGAAAAATTATAAACAATTATAAACGTATCTTTCGAAATAAAATTTTAATTCTTATTTGAATTCAATCACATCCATGAATAAGAAAGTTTGGCTATTCTTCTCCCTATTGCAAGCTGACATTGTCTACTGCAAGCCAAACTTATGCAATCAAATGAAACTTGGTGAATAATATGCGCTATTTCTGTGCTAATTCGTTCCTTTATCAACAATATTTGTGCTTCAATCATCTACGATATACCACCAGGTCATTCAATATGTTCGTAGGACGAGTGAGAAAAAAACAAAAGTTCGACAAAACTCGATTTCATTATTCAACATAGTTCCCTGCGAGGGCGATACAACGAGTATAGCGATTTTCTAACTTTTCGATACCACTTTTATAGTACGATTTCTCTTTCTCTTCAAAATAGGCCTCAGTTTCAGCGATTACTTCATCATTGGACTTAAATTTCTTTCCAGCAAGCATTCTCTTGAGATCTGAAGACAGGAAAAAGTCACTGGGGGCTAAATCTGGAGAATACGGTGGGTGTGTAAGCAATTCGAAGCCCAATTCATTCAATTTTGCCATCGTTTTTATCGATTTGTGACACACTGCATTGTCTTGTTGAAACAACACCCTTTTCTTTCGCGAATGTGGCCATTTCTTTGCGATTTCAGTCTTCAATCGATCCAAAAGTGCACAGTAACAGTCGCTGTTGATGGTTCCTTTTTGGAGATAGTCGATGCATATTGTTCTCTTCGCACCCCAAAATACAGACATCACCTCACCGGCCGACTGTTGCGTCTTTGCTCGCTTTGGATTCGATTCGTCGACTGCTGTCCACTCAACCGACTGTCTTTTGGATTCTGGTGTGTAATGGTGAAGCCATATCTCATCCATTGTCACATATCGATGATAGAATTCAATTTTATTGCGGTTCAACAGCGCCAAACACTCCTCTGAAGCATCAGTTCGTTGTTGTTTTTGGTCGACTTTGAGCTCACACGACACCCACTTTGCACAGAGCTTTCGCATACCCAAATGTTCGTGTGGAATGGTAAAACACTACCATCGGATATCTTTACAATGTTAGCTAGCTCGTGCACCTTCAATTTGTGATCGTTCATAACCAATTTGTGATTTTTTTTTATGTTTTCTGGAATAACAACCTCATTCGGGCGTCCACTGCACTGAGAAAAAGGATTAGTGAACTGAATGAAAACGTAGTTTAGTCAACTACGCCAGGAGGTTAGATACGTTCAACCAACTCTGGAGGTTGCATTGAATCATTCCCCAGGTTGGCCGACTCTGTTGAGTCAACTACGTGTATGAAGAATAGTTTCCGTCAAGTATCCATATACATTTGACACAAAATAACGAAGCATTGATCGCCTGCAAGGTTGACTCAACTACGTGAGATTTTAAATAAAACTTCTTTTGTGATTTGGTTCATAAAATCAAGTGATATGTTTGAGACAATGAAAGGTGGCGTAGTTGAGTCTAAAATTTCCAAGTCATTTCAACTAAAAATTCGTTGATTCATTCATAAATTCTTCAACTACGCGTGATGGTTAATGGCACTTTTATTTTTTTCTCAGTGTGTGCTGTGCGTCATTTGTGCTGGTACGACCACGTTTAATTTCAGCAATCCACTTCTCTACCCTTTGTCTCGATGGAGCAGACTCCGCATAATGTTTGTCAAGCCATTGTTTGGTTTCCACTGTATTTCTTTCCATCAAAAAGCAATGCTTTATCAAAACTCGGAATTCATGTTTTTCCTCTTTTTTTCAATAACAAAAATTGCTCCACACAAAGTGCTTTAACACACGAATCAATAGTCAGATTGCTATCAAAATCACACAAGTATCGTTTGAAGGTTAGTAGTAAATTAAAATCATATGGACAAAATTCTAGTAACACCATCTATGTGTCATCCTACGAACTTTTTGAATGGACTGTGTCCAAAAGTGAGGTGCTATTTGAATTTAACTTCTGTGCGCGAATGTATTTGAGGAAGTGCTCTTATTTTTAGGTTAGTAAGACTTTCTTTGATATCCGCGCCAAGGGCCACATCAAAATATTCATTAGTGTTTCAGATACGCTTCGTTTTGTAAGCTGCTGGAACTTGATTTTTCGATTTTTATAATGTCTACATTGAATTTGTATGAAATTTTGTTTGTGGAATGAATTTTCTGCTGCTGAGTCGTGGAAGATGGTGCAGAAAGCCTTTGGTGATGAGGCTATGTCGAGAAAAATTGTTTACAAGTGGTATAGAGAGTTCCAAGAAGGTCGAGTAAGCGTCCCGGTCGACCATCAACTCCAACTGACGAAGTTCACGTCCAAAAAATCAAAGATTCGGTGCTTGTAAATCGTCGATTAACAATTGGAGATCTCGCTGATGATGTTGGCATCTCAAAAGGATCAGTCAATACCATTTTATAGGATGTTTTGGGCCTCAGACGCGTCAAATCTCGATTGGTACCGGAAACACTGAATTTCCTGGGAAAACATCGTCGCGTTGAAGTGTGTGAAACAATGTTTTTTGATCATCAGGACCAGATAAGACGTGGATTCATGCTTACGACTCGGAAACAACCGATCAATGGAGTGAACATCGCGCTCAAGTTGAGGCAAAACCAAAAAAACCAATTATTATTCTTCAAGTATCGTAGTGTTGTGCACTTTGAGTTCCTTTCGCCAAGTCAAACTGTCAACAAAGAATATTATTTGAGTGTTATGCACAGTTCACGTGAAGCTATTCGCCTAAAGAGAACGGAATTGTGGCGAGACATCTCTTGGTTTTTGCACCACGACAATGCACCGGCTCACCCTGCATTGATTCTTTGTGACTATTTCGCAAAAAACTCGACCCATATCGTTCCACAACCTGCACCGTATTCACCTGATTTGGCACCGTGCGACTTCTGGATATTCAAAAAAACTCAAGAGACCGCTCCGGAAACACCGCTTGGAGTCGATAGAGGAGATCCAAGCCGAATCGAAGAGAGAGCCGAAGGCCATCCCGGAAACCGACTTTAATAACTGTTTCGAAGATTGGAAAATGCGTTGGCATAAGTGCATTGTATACGGGGGAGATTACTTTGAAGGCGAAGAACTTGCCTTGAGAGAATAAATAAAGATTTTTGAAAATAAATGCTATGTCACCTTATTTTTTGGGCATAGTACACGGACAAAATAAGTAGTCCAAATTTTCGTTGACTAGTATGCCAATTTTGGACGGAGCACAAGTTTGAGAAAAATTCGTATACTGGATTTTAATAATTCGTTAACTGTGTTCACTATTCGAACAATGGAATCCACTTTTCATTTTCATCATTGAAATAATGGAAAGAGTCAACGAATTATTAAAATTCAGTGTACGAATTCTTCTCCAAATTGTGCTCAGTCCAAAAGTGATATACTAGTCAACGAAAATTTGCATCACTGATTTTTTCCGTGTAGTAACAGCAAAAGCTGCAGTGCAATTATTGCACTGAGAGAAATAATTTGTATCACCAATAACATAATGTGATGTTCGAAGAAATCCATTTCTTGAAAAATCTGTATTCTTGATACAAGGGAAGAGTAGCCGCAAAATCAGCCTGTTTTTTTGGGACCGCGAATTTCGGGTTGCATTGCATTCTGAATAATACCTCATGTCGATCATTTGCAAGGGAATACCATTTCCCGGTGAGCATAATATTGGTTTTAGAGATGAAGAAATCGACGGAATCGATAGATTTTTGACAAAATGGATTCTTTTCTATAAAAAACCTATCGAGGTTTATTGATTTTCATAAAATCTTGATCAAAATTTGATACTACTCCACTTGTAAAACCAGTGTTATGCTCACCAGAGAATTGTATACCCTCGCAAATGATCAACATAGAGTATTTTTTAGAATGAATTCTAACTTGAAACCCGCGGTCCCAGAAAGTAGGCGGAAAAATACTCTTTTTTGCGGTTACTCTTTTCTTGGATCTAAGGATGTTTTTCTTGAACTGGAAAAATATTTCCTTCATTCAAGGAAATTTCACTTGAGTTCACAACATATCAGCTGTAATGAAGAATATGTATTCCTCAAAATATTCGAGAATACGTTTTCTTGGTATGATTAATTATTTCCCTTAGTGTGCTTCAGTGTCCTGCGCCAGTTTTTGTTTTGTTGTTGAGGGATTGTTTGATGTCAAGTGTCACAGCTCCATGGATCTAAACATCCTCGTAGCATCATGAGAACAACTTTCAAGTTTGCTGCACTGAAAAAAAAATAGTAGAGCCAACCGCATATGAGTTTGGATACGGCGAATCTCGCCGCGCGATTGACTCAACTGAATATCGATTGAAGTAAATGCTCATTCGGTCATTTCAATCGATATTCAATTGAGTCAACCGCGTGGCGAAATTCGCCGTATCCAAGCTCATATGCGGTTGGCTGCACTATATTTTTTCTCAGTGTGCATGTTGCCAGGCCCGGCAAATAATGTGGGTTCAGTGGGGAGCATCCCCCACACGGAAAATGGTTGAGTGGGTAATTACCCACACGGAATTTTGAATATTTTATTTTTCAGTGATCGGGATTATGCCACAGTCTGAAGGCCAGTCTGATTGAATTTCGTTGGGGCAAGTATTTCTCATGCCACCTCCCCCCCTTCCCCCTCGTCTTATACCAACTCGGGCTGAGAACGTTTCGTCGGGCCTGCATGTTGCTGCGCATTCGGCGACATAACCTCCCAGCAGCCCCCCAATCACAGTTGCTCCGGGTTGTTGGGAAGTTGTGGCGAATTTTTCTAGCACTTCGCTGTCTGGGGATATCTGGATATCTCAAAAAATGCGATATAATTTTGTGCTATCGATTGATGGGTGCAAATTTGACATACTTGAATGCTATCCGAGAAAAATACTACGAGACTTATTTCCCGAGTACCAACTACACTGCCAAAAGTGTATGGGATTGATTACCATTCGCTCTAGTTCTCATCGCGACTTTGGGATAAGAATTGAGTACTGACTCGCGATTTGGTGATCATTACGATGCAGTGATCTCAGAATGCGGGAGCCGGCGGCCCCCACCACGTGGTCGGTGGGACACTAAACTGTTTCACCGCGTGTCCGTGTGAACAGAGAAAGTCCATATTCTAGACTTGCTTTCTTTTTCATACGGACGCGCGGTGAGACAGTGTTAGTGTCCCACCGACCGCGTGGTGGGGATCGCCAGCAGTGATGCCAGATTCGGCCGACCGACTCGGTGTACCCCCTCCATCACGCTCTACACAATCAAATTCCTTTCGTCGGTGGTTTCATTGTGTGTGTGAAAGTTCTATACAGATGGGTGTAATGGAGAGGGTAAACCGAGTCGGTCGGCCGAATCTGGCATCACTGATCGCCAGCTCCCGCATTCTGAGATCACGGTTACGATATTAACCTATCGTTCACATGGTAACGTAAACGTTTCATCGCACTCACTTCGATTTTGAATAGTACTTATTACAATTTTGGAATATCTGTCACCGAATTCCTATTCTTCCTAGTGATGGTTACCGTATACTTCTCTCCGTGTAGGCTATGAAAAAACGGTGTCAAAATGGTGTCAGAATTATTTCACCCCACTGTGCAACGGTGTGTATCCAAGATTGTGCTCGCCTCATCGAAAATCGACATAGAATTTCATTCTAATGTGAACAACTAGGGCGCAAAAGGATAAAACAATCCATAATTCTCTCAACTGCCATTTGATAATATACCAATTTGATTGTACCAACTTCCGGTGCCAACTATTCGGTAGAATGGGAATCAAAGTATCGTTAGTTAGCGTTACGTTGAAATATATTACCAATAATAACAACGGAAAAGAAAACCGAACCCAGGGCCGAGACCCCCAAAACAATTATTCCTTTCACGACCGTGGAATCAATACGAAACGATTGTCTCCAGTTGCGAAGATCTCTTAATCCACAAAATAACATGAGAATTCTTCTTCCCTTTCAGCATCCTCTTTTTTTGAGTAAATGCATTTCAAAAAGAGGAAAAAGCGAGAAAAAATAGAAATAAAAAAGAACAGCTGGCACTGGCGTTCCAGAATCTAACAATCCTATCGTGAGAATTTTACAGAAGATTTTCCGTTCCGAATATCTCCTACTTCGGAAAGGAGGATTTCCTTCAATACTATTCAAGAAAGAAATCGTGTTTTGTACCCTGCATCGGTTGGTTCGTCTCTGAATTATTGACCCTTCGCCTCGTGAAATTTTTCACATGCTTTGTTTTATACCGAGAAGAAGAAGAAGAATAATAAAAACAAAGAAAAGAACAGGAAAGGTATTTCATGCAAGATTCAATCAATTGCATCCCCATTATCGGTTACTTTTCATCATTTCGTTATTTTCATTGAAATTTAGATTAAAATGTATCACGATTTATTTTGTTTTAACTTTGAGAGCACTCGAGTCTTCGGACTGGAAAAATTTCAGATGAAAATTTTGCGCAAAATTTTTCGCTTCGCTCAGCAGACCGACGGCCCTTTTAACGTTCGCTTCGTTGGTTTTAAGAAGGTTTTAATTTACCGAAAATAATTATCCAGAAGTAATTCCACATGATTATCTATCTATTATCTTTACTTAAGAATCTATGTGGGTTGAAAATTCTGAAAATCAATTTTTAATACATGAGGTAAAACGAAAATTCGATTTTCCTGTTCATGTGATCAAATGACAAAATACTATACAGAGAATGATGAAACAATTTGTCCTGTTCCATTTGTCTAAATTTCAAACAACAATTTTTTATCTCTTCTCTCGTTGTTTTGGAAATGAAAATCGAACCCGATACCTCTATACACTCATCTAAACCTCAACAAAATATCCTGAAAGGGTTTGATGTACTTTTAGGATTCTCTCATCTCGTGTATTATCAAATCGATATTCCGAGCAGATATTTTTCACGGTATCATCAACATCTATATAACTGTGTTTCAGATAGATTCATCCTTACGGAGAGTATATAATTATAACTCTTACTTTTCCTTCGCTCATCGCGTGAACTCCATCACTTGAGCATCCATTGCGTGCTACCAATTCTCTCCTCTGCTTTTTCTAGTTCAGTTTTTTACACCAATTATGAGAATCGTTATTCCTCCTTCGTCATTGTAAAATCATGCGATTCAATTATCTCGCTACTTGATTTTTCCTACATTTTGAATTATCGATAGATGCTCCTTGTTTTTTTTTCCTCTTTCATTTCTACACGGAGAAAAATTGGAGAATATTTCTTAGAATCTAAGAATTTTTCTTGAGTTCGTAATAAACATAAAACGGTTCAGATTTCTTTTGAATATTGCTCGAAAAACAACGAAAAATTATCAATACTTAACAAATCATAAAAACAAATATGAAGTTTCCAAAAGTCGCGAATTAAATTTTACAAAGTGAATAACAAAATTCTGTAATTTGAAAATAAGATTCCAAAATTTTGTTATTTACTTTCTCTATTGAAGATCTCTGCTCTTCTCTAATAAAGAACTCTATTCAAGATTACTATCCTTTCGAGCTGCATTTTTCTCCGTGTACCATCCAATATCTATTTTCGTGAAATCATCCGATGAAAACTGTACAAATATTCCAAAAACTTCTTACGATATTACAAAAGTCAAGTTCCGTCATCTTTTGGGTAACGAACAAACATCAAAAACAGAATTTTCGACATGAAAAATTGAAGGTTTGTGAACTCGACAAGTTCATATTATTGATTTCCTGTATGGAAACTATGAAGACTCAGAAGAGTTCTCAACAGTCTCCTCTTCTCCTTTCTTATCCCAAAAGAAATTTTTACATCTTTTTCTTCTCCTTCTCGAACGAAGTTATCGAGTTTTTCTCTTTCTCTCCTCTCAAGAAACTTATCAAATTTTTGTCCTCCTCCTTCCAGGGGAAGTTATGGAGCGTTTTTCTCAGTCGCAAAAAGAGATCAAGAGAGTTCGAAGTTTGCCTCATCAAAAAAATCTCACTTCTTCGAATCGAACTCCATTAGCCTTTTCGAAGAGAATATAAGAAGAGATTTCAATTTTGTCAAACCGCGTTGGAGAGAATTTTAATTGCATGGATATCCTTCATCTTCGAAAAAGAGTTGAAACGAGGTATATAGAATCTAAGAATGCATCGTGCACGTTTGTTGGCTCTGAATGAAAATGAAGATAAACGATCCTCAATCTCAATGGACTGGGAATTCTAACGATAAATCAAGGAATTATCTCATCGACAACCAAAAATAAACGAAGAAGACGGATATTCCGTTTGCTGGGGAACATGATACCATAAATACATCGAATAGGGTCTTCTTTGGTGCCAATTCAAGTCGAGCTTATACGACACGGGTGAGAGATGCAGGAACGCAAAAATCCCCTGCTTGACCTTTCGATGCATACGTAGTTGTAGTTTGCCGCCACAAACCGGTCACGGCAATGGATTCTATAGAAACTACTATTTCAAACAGACAACTCGAAACAATTGCAGCATAGATCTATTCATTATTTCCAAAATGAATTTCCCTCGAATTCTCATCGTGAATCACTCTACCGTTCGAATCAGATATTAGATAAAAAAAACCACCTGTTCTTGTTATAGATCGAATACATCAGTTGAAATAAAAATGTGCAGGGGAGAAGAAGACGGATGTTTGTTCCCTGAATATCTGGAGGACAACGACAGTAACAACGCGACGATGTGGACGACGACTTCTATGTGGCATGTTTCATCAGAAGGAAGGAAGGAAGGAAGGAAGGAAGTCTCAGCGGTGGTGTTCACAAGGACTACAGTGCTACACACCACCGAATAACATGCAAATTCAATACTCCAACGGTGAGAGAAACCTAGGGTTCAAAGCTTCAAAGACGATGGGTAGCTGGTTCGCAGAACGGTTTGAGGCCCCACAAATTTGTGCTGGTGACCTGCAACGTTCAGCACTACTACCTTAAAGCCATCGGATCAAATACACTTGTACGAGAATCACCTATCGACCTCCTTGAAGGAATAATTCTCAAAGGGAAATCAGCTGAAGAACAAGTGGATAAAAATCTCAAAGGACGAGTGTTTTTAAAAGAAAAAATTTCATTCATTCAACTGAGCCTCGGGTAATGTTAATTAAACTCTCCATTGAAAGATGCGATTGAACCACATTTACCGTACAAAAACATAATACATTCGTTTGAATCGCTTGTGTTTGATAATTAATTTCATACCCTCGTACAAAACTTGTATTCACATGAAAATCATATTTGTCAAATGATATAAGAAGAGGATAACATTTATTTTATATTATCTCGGCTTCGAGCTTCATAAGTTAATCTCAACCAAAATATACTCGCGAAGTCGAAAGTAAAACTCTGGATGTTTTACACAGTGCGGAGTCAGCATATTCAAATTGTGGAAAAAAGAAGATTAAAATAAATACCATAAAAAGCACACTCTCCGTCCGGAACGTGGAAAAAACCACTGATTCCTCTGTATCTCTCTCCCATCTCTCCCATCTCTCGGCGTATGTGAGATTAATTTCCGAGGATCGTAAAACTGACCGGCAGCTGTTGCACGGGCAAAAACTAAGGGAGAGGCAGTTGATTTTGTTGGACCAGCCGTAGTTGAGGTATCAAGATCGAGTTTCATCTTTCGAGAAGGTAAACCACGGCTACGTTCCAGGTGGACTGTTGAAGGTACAGTCAAAGAGATAGCACGCACCTGCCTCTTGGCCTCCTCATCCTCCTCCTCCTCCATGCTTTTATTTCGTTCTCCATTTCTAACCGAATCTTTTGTTTTTGGCAAGACAGCTGTGCGGTGTATCATAGTCTCACTTTTACGCAATCATCGCTTTCGCAATGAGATTACCACCAATCAATGTAACCAACAAAAAAAGGAAATTCAACATTCCGCGCAACTAAAAATATTCTAAGCAAAAAAACAAATCGAAAATATGTATCTCATTTCTTTTTCTTCTTCTTCAAAAGAAAAAAAAAGCAGAATTCCTCAACGAAGAGAAAAATGGGATATTTTCAAGAATGGAAAGTAAATGGAACAGAAAATTTGAAGAGAAAAGAACCTATTCCTCCCCTGCGACTCATATATAAATATGAATTTTATTGCAATTGAATTGATAATATACGATATATTTTATGCCGTTTTGGTACATAGAAAGTTTGATATATAAGTATGATTTTGAATCCAGGATGCTGAATTTTGTGGTCACGAAATTTGTAATCTATGCAACATTCTCTACTTGTTTTATTCGGTAGAAATGGAGATAAAACTTATCTGTATTCGTTCGTTCTTGAATAACGAAATTCATAATTTGCGAATATATTGCGCAATTAAATATGAATCTCATTTTAGAAAGGATGCATTTACTACAATGTGGATCCAGGGAAGGATAAATTTAAAGCAGAGAAAAATGTTATTGCATACGTACGCCAATATGCGTACCTTCATTTTGAATATATATTTAAATTCTCTCGTGAAATATGATCATCTCTGAATTCCGAATGATTCAACTGAAATTAAAATCAACATTACTATTTCAGGAAATATTTTTGATGCTCGGAACTTTGAGGTTTCAAGGGAATATTATGATAGAATATTTGATTATTGAAGTGAAGATTCCCATGTGGAAAATGTAAAAATCGACAAATGGCCTGGTACTGGCAAAGTTATTTTAGTGTACAGACAGTCTTGGCCCAGTATTAAATCGATACTGTTTGGACAAAGTTGGAATGCCAGAATTCTGCCATAGCCGGCGCATACGAACGAACAGTACTGACACGGTTGTAAATGTTATACAGGCCCCCCAGAAAACATTGAGAGTTCTAAAAGAATTCTCGAATGTTCGAAAGAATTCTTCAGGAGCACCAAAAGTAATCGGAAGAATTCTGGTAGAATATATTCAGAACTCTGAAATGTCCAACTAATAGAGCATTCTTGGTGTTCTTTTTCCATCACATTAGAATTAATTATGAATTCACTAGAGAATTCTTTGAGAACATTGAAAGTGGAAATCAAGAGCGAATTAAGACTTTTCAAGAAACTCGTTTCTTTAATAAAAGGAGTTATTTTGAATTTCAAATGTTTCTATTAATTGGAGAGTTTTATAAATTGGATAATATAAAATTAGTTTACATTGGGTACATTGAAATCAATAAACAGTTTTATCCAAGTATTTGAATGCTTTTTTATTCGTTTGTTATTAAATATTTTTTCCTGCCTGCATATAAGAAGAATTGATATGAATTGAAAGAATATTTGACATTGGAATTTGGGAGAATTCAACGTATATTCTGATATGTAAGAGTTTAGTTTTGAATTTGGACAAATTTTTGTTTCAAAATTGCTCTTCAAAGAAGTGTAATTGCAATCCCTATAAAACTATCGTCAATTTTAGATGGCAGTTATTTTCGAGATATTAATATTTTAAATAACACAAATCTCTATAGAGAACATTTCAGTATCTCTCAGTATACTGATGAAACCACCCCCCGGAACGTTTTAGTTGAGGTTTTTTCAGATTTATTCAATTTTTCGTATCGATAACGATTATTCATTACAATTCTTCATGAAAGCATGAATATTAGCGTGATAAGAGAACATAAATTACTTGAATCTTAGGGTGAAAAAAAGAAATTTCAAGAAGATATTCAAAACTTCCGCCAATAAGTTGGTTTAGCATGTACGAACTGAAAAACACATGATCTTATTAGCGCCATCTACTTTTTCAACGAATCCGCAAATAATTCTTTCGGATTGAATAGAGAACACCGCACGAGTTAATATCATTGGACATCTGAGAGTTCTCAAATCACATTTTGAGAGTTGTTTTCGAACATTTTACAAACTCCCTAAATCATTCAGAAGAATCCTCTGAGGACCCCATACGTTCTAAATGAATTCTGAAAGAATTCAATGCTGAGAGTTCTTGAGAAGTTCATGTTAAGAACTCATATGGCATTCTTTCGAAACTGTCTTGCTGTCTGGGCCTTATCTAAAATGATGTTATCATGCCGACTTCTTATTGCCAGTTTTGATAACTTTGGTAGCTTCCCAGGTTAAAAAATCCAATAGGATCCGATGAAAACCGATTCAAAAATAATCGGAATGAATAGGGTCAATCGGAAAGGCTCAGCTACCGATTCAAAATGAATAGGAATTAATCGGGACCTGTTTTCTATGGGATTGAATCGAGGATTTACCAATAGAAAAATCTGTTGTTTATTTGAATGATTATGACTTCGCGTGATCTGTTGGTCTGTATAAGAGATATCTGATTGGATGATCAAAATTTTGTCCATTTCATAAGGCGAACGGTTCTGATTGGAATTTTCCATAACCTCAATCTATTGGAAGCAATGGGGAAATGTGTGGAATTGAATGAGTAATGAGTTTTTTATGGGGAATTCCCGACATAATTTGAAAATGTATGAATTTAATTGATCAATGGGTTTTAGTTGGATCATCCCAACATTCGAATCTATTGGAAATAATCGGAAAGTTTACAGATCCTAATATCCTACAGATTATGTCCTAAAGAAGATTAGTTGAAACGACTACCCCAATAAAAATATTTCTCTTCAAAACTTCAACAATTTCTCTGCAAAACTTCACTATCGCAATTCTTACAGAAAGAAAGGATTTTTTCAACAGATTCATCTTCCAAAACTCTGTGGAATTCTGCATATTTCTGAAAATTTCTATTGCCAGTAAAGGTTTCTCTGTACATTTCCAACGTATTGGTAAAAATTGTTTTGCTGAGAAATGTTGAATTTTCTCAACATTTTTTCACTTGATAAATGGTGAAAACATTTGACGAGGAAAGGAATTTTCTCCAAGAATTCATACATTTCTCTGCAAACTACATTTGCAGAAAAAAATTTGAATTTTCTCTTTATTTGTCTATTCCAAGAATATTACGGCTTGTGGCGGAGAGTTGAGTTTTCTATACAAATTCATACATTTTTCTCAAATCGCGTTTGCGGAGATAAAGTGAATTTTTTCAAATTTTTCAATCGACTCGAAACAACTTAAGTAAAATTTACTAGTAGGCCTCGAAAAAACCTCTCTCCCACGACCCAATCATTTTTCCTTTCGAAGGATTCTGAATCGATTATTCTATATCCGACGGGAACGAATTTTTTTAAATTTTCTATCGATTTGACCCAGCACTTGGAAAAATTTACAAGTTAAGGTCGAAAAAAACCTTCCTCCCACGATCTACTCATTTTTCGTTTCATAAGATTCTGAATCGATTGGTCTATATCTTACAGGGACGAACTTTCAAAATTTTCTATCGATTTGACTCAGCACTTGGAAAAATTTACAAGTTGAGGTGAAAAAAATCCCCTCTCCCACGACCTATTCATTTTTCGTTTCAGAAGATTCTGAATTGATTGGTCTATACCTCACGAAAACGAATTTTTCAAAATTTTCCATTGCGATGATTCCCATAACTGGTACTTTAAGATTACTGTAGTCATCTCAAGATCCGCTGATGTGATAGAGGCTTTGCTTCTCACTCGCAGGACCCGGGTTCGATCCTCACTGAGGAAAGTTCCTAAAAATGGACTTTCAATGTGGTGTTTCTTCCGTAATGTCATTCAAGTCGAACTGGAAGGAGATTTGTAGAGATATACTCTGAACAAAAATTTTTTTTCTCAAGCAAAAGTGAATAGATAAAACAGAGATTTGTAGAGTAATGCAGAAATATGCAGAGAAGTATTTAATGTAATATGGAGATTTGGCGAGTTCCGTACGAATTTTGTGGAGAAATTCATAAAATATTACGAAGATTGGAAGAATTATGTACAATTTCGCAGAGTAATGCAGAAATTTGTAGAGTAATATTTATAGTTGAAAATTCAGCAATTTTCTCAAAGCGTCCGAAATCCGACAGTTATGTAGAAAAATCTGAAGAGTTTTGAAGAATTTTGAGGAGAAATATTTTTATTGGGGTAGTTGACTTGTAAGCGCATATGGACCCATTTTTTTTCGTTGGGACAACAATTTTATTCATTGATTTGACTAATTTAAAAAACTGGTTGGTTTAATAAAAGAATTGATTATTCTAACGAAAAACATGGGTCCATATGCGCTTACAAGTTAAATAGTCATTTCAACTGATCTTTTGTTTCAGAGTACAGCTATGTTCCGACAATACCCAATACAGTTTTGGAATTACATTTATTGCATCAGACCATCGGTTTTAAATAAATAAAATACCGATCAAATCCAATTAAAAACTAATTTATTGGTGCCAATCGGAATTTCCATTGATTATAAAATACTGATTGAAACCAATTTGACAATATTTTATTGGTATTCATCAGAGCTTTTATTATTTTTTATGGGTATTAAAATACCCATTGAATCTCATTGAGGAATATTTCGTTCGGATCAATTAAAATTTTCATGTTCAATAGTATACCGATTGAATGCAATTAAACAATAATTCATTTACATCAATCAGAATTTTCATTAATAATAAAATACCCATTGAATAACATCAAAAAATATTTTATTGGTATCAATTAGAGTTTCGATTGATCATAAAATACCGAATAAATCCAATAGAAAAGCATTTTATTGGTATCAATGGGAAATTTCCAATGCAGAAACCCAATTCATTCCAATAACATTTTTTTTGTCGGATTTGATCGGAATTTTTGTTAATCATAAATTGCCGATCCAATCCAATAAAAAAGTATCTTATTGGTATTAGTGGGAAATTTCCGATGCAGAAACTCAATTCATTCCGATAGAATTTTTTTTTATCGGATTCAATCGGATTGTTTAACCAGGGTTTGGATTTGCCAGTACTGGCAGCAGTACTGAGCCAGTTTTTTGATTTTAAAAATCATCGCTCATTTCGTTGTATGTATGAAGGGTGAAGAGTGGTGTGTGCAACCACTTCTCGATCCAACCGGTCCTCGATAAGAAGATAAAGCGTCAGAAGTTCAGCCGGAATATACCGGAAGATCATATTTCTTCATGATCCCCTTGAATCGATAACAGAATATTTTATCCATAGAAATATCGATTTCAGGAGTCGATTGAATCCACGACGCCGTTTCTACCCTTTTAACCGAGCACCTGTTGTTTTTTGTTTCAACTCATAAAGAACCTTGACTCTTGATTCCTGTTTCTATCTCCTCTTTGCCCCATTCGATCCGATTCTCCGTGTACAAGTTCGTACAATGGATATAAGTATAGGTGCACGAACAAACCGTGCGACCGGAAATCTTCGTCAAGGCTCGTCGAGTCGGTGAATTTCGTATTTTGTGCCCGAGACAATACTTCATCGTGCATAAGCACTTGATGATGAGACAAGGATGAGGATTCCACATACGTGAATATATAAAGTGAGTTAGATACGCCTTCCGTAAAATCAAGCGCTCGAAGTCATGGGCCACGTAGAATTACACTGTAGAGAGTATGTCCACGTTTGAATACGTATTCGACTGCATATATAAATATATATACATGTGAGGATTCATTATTATATATATATATATATATATATATATATATATATATATATATATATACTAATACATATCGTAGGTGTAGTAGCAACGTTCTTGTATAGTCGCAATGTTCCCGAGCTCGTTTGTCGGCTCAAAGCATACTCAAGGTACTAACCCTGCACCGTGTTGTGCTCTTTTCTTTGTCTGTCTGTCCGTTTCTCTTCCTCCCCCCTTGTCACGGTCACACTAATTATACCTCTGTACACATCCCGCGTTACGTACAGACATAGAGAGATTATCATATTTATTCTAGATTTGCAAGTTCACAGATGAACTTCCTTCACATCCATTTATTCATTTCTCATATATACCCAAGTTCTGTCATCATCTTAAAAGATGATAAGCGATTTTCTCTTCTCCGAAAATTGGATGAGACTTCGTTAAGAAGACTCCCCGAGTTACGATGAAGACGGAGATATAATTTGTACCCACATTTTTGCGTGTAATTATATCCTTTGTGTTTATGAATCGTGATAAAAGGACAATCATCTCGGTGTGTCGCGATCGTGAGAAATGAGGAAATGAAAGGAGCTTTTATCAAAATTATGAGACGTATTTTCAAGGAAACCTGTATATAACTTATCCATCTTCACGCACGACAGAATTGTTTCGAGTGTATCTTTAAAATCTATACTCTCATCTCAGTTTATTTCAGATGTTAGAAGATATGGGATTCTTTCCCTACGTCCCGGATGGCACAAATGCCCACCTTAAAACGAGTACTTCTTTGTCGCTTTTGGAAACGAGTCTCGAATGACGCCAGGATCCTCCACCCGGCAGTGCTAAATTTCTTACTATTCATAATGAATTCATTTTCACTGTCATGACTGGAGCTCTTGGTGGGGACTCTTCGGCGTCTGGAGAGACGATACGCGAAAAGATATTTTGCATTAATCCCCTCATTTTGGCGTAATTTGTAAAAATGAAAACTGGAGAAAACGCGCTTTATCTCATTTTTATACACTTCAAATATAACATGAAAATATCCCAAACGTTCACTTGACTCTACTATTTTTTCCGCACTTAAAAAATGTTCGAAAAACAATGCTTTCCCAAGAAAAAAAGATTAGATCTAATGGGAGATCTAAATACATTTCAACAGATCTAACTTTTGACTGAAATCTCTGAAAATCTGTTCATATCTACTCACATCTGAACATCTCAACTAAAGCAACAATCTTCAGAGTTTTCTGATATCCACTCACTTCCAAAAATTCCAATTTTGTAAAAAAATTCAAAAAAACGGAAGGAAAATTCGAAAATATTTCTAGAGATCTCTGTAGATCTCCGTAGATCTTTCTTGCCAAAATTTAGATCTGAAGAGATCTACAGATATCTCAATGGATCTAATTTTTTTTTCTCGGGTTTTTTAGATCTCCTCCCCGGTAGAAATTTGATCAAGCATTCCCTCTTTTTAATAGGCTCCTGATCAAGTTAGGATCCGGGAACGGTGAATAAAGAGATTATCTTATGAGGCCCTTACAAGAGACTTTCTCTAATAAGATTCAAATACGATTGTAACGCAGGGGTACGGAAGTGTTCTGATAAGATTTCCATAAAATTGAGCGAAATAGGGGAAACCGCAAAGAACTCCCTTTATGACAGTAAACATGAATTCATTATGAATAGGTTGAATTCAAAATCTTCAGAGAGGAATCATATCATGAATACATAAAGAACTATTCAGGCATTCAACATGTATGTGGGGCAAGTTTTCGCAAGTGACATGACTGCAAATAACACTATTTTGCAACAACATGCTTATGAAATAATTACATTCATTTATACTAGGTTGTAGTGGAAGCTTCAACGATTGAAATAGTACCCCAAACGCCTTGAAATATGGAACGGGGAAAAAGACAAAAATCGACAAAGAAAAAGTGGGAAAACATGCCCCACTCTCTCCTACCCATATAGCACAAATGTCTCAGTAATATCTCCAGAATATTCTGACAATATCACAATGTCTCCAGAATATTCTGGAGATATTACTGAGACATTTGTGCTATGTGGGTAATACGACGAAAATATATGATATATAATGTATATTTTCGTCGTATTACTTGAAACAACAGCGCCACAAGTGGCGATATTTGACTTGTATTATTTCTCAAAAAAATGTGCCACTTTTTCGATTGAATCCCGTGAGAGATGTGTATCCTTACCCTGGTAAAAATGAAGTGTAACAAAATACATTTGCGATGCATTCCACGGCGCGAAACACCACTCCGGGTACATTCGGATGAACCTCGCATTGCACTGTAACTACAGTGTCACACTTTATTTTCACCAGGGTATACCTTCCTTCGTGGTTTCAACGCGTATCAACAATTCCCATGGCATTATTTTTCACTGAAAAAAATTTTTTCGTGTACTCAAAGACTCAATTAACAAGTGTGAGAACCCCCGAGTCCTTTGTTTACTCCCTTTCATGGAAAAAGAATTCGAGAAAATCACCCTATTTTGGGGTCGCTAGATAAGAACCCCCCCTTAAAGAAGGTGAATAAATTACCTCAGGGATAACAACGTAATAATTGATAACAGCTCGTATTGAATAGATTCATGACAATCTCTATCAGAGAGAAGATGAGAGCGTTGACGGCCGGAGGAAAAATTGTCTATTATAAATTACTAGACTCGCTAGTATATTGCGGATATACTTACATTTTGAAGGTATATATCAAAAATTCTCTACAAAAGTACCAGACTTTCTGGGAGTTAATGGTAGGATAATGACATTTTATAATAGAAAGTCTGATGCTTTTGATGAGAATGTTTGGTATATAACCTTCAAATGCGAGTATATCCTCAATATACTACCCATGTAACACAGAATATTCTGAGAATATTCTCACAACATTCGTAAAATGTACTTGATGGAATATTCTCACGAAGAGCGTAGGAGATTCGTAGATATTCTCAGAATATTCTTAGAACATTTGAATGAGACTGTTCCGAATATTCTAGGAACGTTCGTACAATATGCGTACAAAGTTTTGTAGGGGGATTGATGAACAGCGCATGCGCAGGTATCGTGATGACATGAATCCAATAATGGCGGAAAATGTTGACAGGCTACAGACCCTTGGACAGTCTATTATTTTAATTTGTGTTCTGGGAATAATAAATCCATAGCCCTGGTGAAAATGGGAGCGAGAAGAAAGAGTAAACGAAACGTATGCTGAAGGGTAACAGAAACGTTAATGGAAAGTATACGAAGCTTGAATGAAAAGGATACAAAGAGTATGTGAAACGGCAATTGAAACAAAGAAAGCGGGAAAAATTCAAGAAATCTAAACAAAAAAATTGAACCCTGTGGTGAGAATCGAATCGGTGACTTTCACTATGGTAGGGTCTTATCCTCTGAGCCATGGATCGTCGTTGACTTTAGGTGCTGAAAGATGTAATTTAAAGTCAGAATAGGTATGACTCGCATACGCTTCATATAACCTACTATCACATTACGTGAAGCGTATGCGAAACGGGATCGGAAGTTTATGAAACGTATACAGAACGTATGATTTGATGACTTTCCAGCGAGCAGGTATCATACGCTCCAGAAAGAGGGAGTTGAAACGTTTTTCGCTTCGTTTACGTTTCCTTCTCGCTTTGTGTATACGCTTCATTTCCACCAGGGGGAGGTGTATTTCAATATCGCAAATGTTCTCTGAGAGTGCCATGTGTGAAAAATAATGCTCAAAAGTGTAATAAAATATTGAGAAATGCCGTATATATTACGATTCCCTGTTGCGAACATAAATATTTCATCCATCTATGTGAATCATATATTGCTAACCATTCATGTTTACAGATGTCTAATAATTTAAAAAATTGATTGTAAAGTAGTTTTCGGTGACATGCAGAAGTTTATATTCACGGGAATTCTTATTTTAACAGCATTTTTTTCTAACATTCCCACAATATCCGTGGCATCATATTCTGAGAATGTTTGGAACAGCCCCGTTCAAACATTCTGAGCATGTGCGTAGAATATATTCGCACGAAATAAGAATCTCCATAGAATATTCGAATATCCTCAACGTATATTCTCAGAACATGCGTGTGCTACCTGGGTAGCGAGTCTAGTAATTCATAATTGATAATTTTTTTCATTGTAGTAAGTGGATCACGTGAAACAGACCCACCGACCCCCTCTCTCATTTTTTACTTTTTCTATTCATGATAATGAAGAATCATATCCATTCAGTATCGATACATAATTAAATTTTGATTAAATACGTATTGAAAAGTAATCAGAAGAAGTGCGTAATTTTTTGTTATTGAAAAATAAAATCGCTGTGGGTCTACTTCGATGATCCAACCACCAGGAGGCTAGTGGAACTTTTACTAGCGACGCATAGGTGCTCGTAAGCGCCCCCTGCCTCTATATCGAACGAGGATACATTCTTATGAATGGATTGAATGGATTGAAAATTCAAATCTCTTCGACTCTTACAGTTTTACATAATTCGAGTGCAGATCGGCATGAGGCCTTACCGCTCTTTATCTTTATAAATAATGATATGCAAGGTGTCCCAGAACAAATTGCGACCCGTACAGCACGCGGACATTTCTCCGTCGCCTCCACGTCGCTTCTCCGTTCTTTCCACCTTGTATCCACGTCTCCCTTTCTTCACCTTGCCTCCACGGAGATGCGACGTGGACATCGGTGGATGTGCTGTGTGGGGAGGCTCCAACGTTTTCCTAAGACCAATCTAAACTCTTCCATTCAAGGCTTCATGCTGATGTAGAGAACTCGAAACAAACTACTTTTTTCTTAGTGTTTTATTGGATGGAAAAGAACCCGAAGAGAACATGAAGCTTCAGCGAACGTTCAGATCAGATGTGTATAGATCGGGCCGAAGGTTCATTAGAGCGAACTTTTAGATTCACAAACGTTTGACACAGGTTCTACGGACGTTGAAATGTCCGCCTCGTTCAGGAAACATAGATGGAACGTTCGCTGAAGGTTCATCGAAGGTCTGACGAAGCTTCACAAAAATATCTATACTTAAATCAATTTATAATAATTTATGTTTATTAATTCATTTATTTTTCATATAAATTGATCAAAATTAATATAAGTATAGATATTTTTGTGAATCTTCGTCAAACCTTCGATGAACCTTCAACGAACGTTCCATCTATGTTTCCTGAACGTATTTCGAGGCGGACATTTCAACGTCCGTAGAACCTTTGTCAAACGTTCGTGAATCTAAAAGTTAGCTCTAATGAACCTTCGGCCCGATCTATACACATCTGATCTGAACGTTCGCTGAAGCTCCATGTTCTCTTCGGGAAATTTCTTATTGAAAAGACAAAGTTGACCCCATGCTTACAAACGCATTGAGATACAAATATTTATTTTTTGACAGAATATGTCAGAAAATGGCGACATAAGGCCGTTATAAAAAATAAGCGTGTTTTCAAAAATGGACTCCAAGGCTTGCATAATAACTTGAGTAATTGTAATCCAGCAACAAGAGGAAAATACACTTCACGAGCTCTCTAAAATTTTTAGAGTGAGATGTCACTCTTTAGGCAGCCAGAAGTGAGCTTGTCAAAATTTCGAGTGAAATTCCCACTCTTTCAGAGTCGAAGTCTAAGAATAGAGGCTAGAAACTCACAGCCGCTTCAATTTCCGAGTGAATTTTTCACTTTAAAACAGTGAGAGTCCACTCAAAACGAATGAGAATCCCACTCGAAGCGGACTGGCTCACTTCTAAGACTTAGCGGAGTGAAACGCGTGATTTTTCACTCTTCCAGATTTAGAGAGAGTATTCTTTTCATCGCAGACCTGCAATATCAATTGTAGATGAAAGTCTCCAATTGAGGATAGATTGCTATTCATTTCTATTCAAAATCCCATAATTTATTAAGGATCAGCGCCAGTCTGTGACAGATAGAATTTTAACTTGAATTTATTTCTAAAAACCCCCATAACTAGATGTATTTCTACAAGAAATTATGGTACTTTTGAAGCTATATTCAGGTGAATAATTTCATTCATCACAGACTGGCACTGATCCTCAATAAATGATGGGACTTTTAAGAATATATTTTTCTGCGTGCAGTGAGTACTTATTCATCAAGTATGACTGGTCGATCTTCTTATTTGAACTATTCTTTGATTGAGGCAATTCGTGTAGTGTCTCAAACAATTCCATATGAAGATTAGTTGCTTCAGCGAAGATTCGCTGTGCGGTCTTCCGCGACTTGCAAAATTAAATGAATTTTGAGCTTCCGGAGTGGAGCCGCGTCTTGTATTGGTTGGTTGCCGACGTTTCGCCATCATCACAGCGGGCTTCTCCCTCCCTTCATACCGCCCTGAAGAAGCCAGCTACAATGATGGCGAAACGTCGGCAACCCACCGATACAAGACACGGCTCCACTCCAGAAGCTCAAAATTTATTTAATTCCAGATGAGGTTATAATAATTTTAATCATTTTGAAAGTTTCTTTCATTGAGTTTCAAGAAATCAATGAATATTTATATACAAATTTTGTTTACTTTTGGAATATCGGATAAATTAAATCGTACACCATTTTTGGGGGGAGAGGGGGGGGGGTTGAATTAGTTTCTGTATTCAATATTGAATATTCAAGAGACCCATTTGGAATAGTTTTGATAGCAGTGTATGCAACAATTATGACGGCTAGATTTTTCGAGATTCATATTTTTGAGAATCATAATAATAATATTGATTTATTATCATTTCCTTTCTATAATGATTTTATATTTATTCAACTCCGAGTTGTTCTTCGAATATGAGATGACAAATTATTAATATTGTGTCGGGAACATTTTCGATTTTGTGTTTTGTTGATTTATTATTAAAATTTGATACTCAAGTGTTACGATAAACGTTTATTCTCATTTGGAGATATACATGTGACGAAATCAATAGAGAATTTCAATTTCTTCGTATTTATTCAAAATACATACCATATATGCTCATGTCAAGTTGATTAACTAAATTGAATATTTGAATGAGATATTTTCTCATAATTGTTCCATTAAAATAGGGTTAGTGAGAGAATATCTCAAACATAATTGACACAAATTCATTGTGAAAAAGCTCAAACGTTCGATACTGTCCAGCTTTGCGTTGTTCTTGAAATTTATATAAAATTCAATAATCATATGTACAGTGTATACAATTTTGCAAACAAATTCAATTCATCACGCGTGATCTACATCCCATCGGTTTCCCCACGCTCTAACCGATAAATTTATGCAAATTTCCACTCCTTCACGAATCTCTCCTTATTTTCCAACATTTCAATTCGAAATATCTCATTGAATCTTGATTGAAGCCAGGTCTTTCCGACAAGATCCCGATGGTAGCGAAGCATGACAATTTTTGTCATAACTCGAACAGGATTGAGGTCACTCTAATCCGGTCAAATTCTATGGAATGAATTTTTAGTCGAATACAAGAACTTTTACCTCTTCGGATGAAATGAGTACAGAATTCTATATTTCAGAACCTTTCATTTCAAAAAAACAAAAAAAATCAGGCGAATTTAATGAAACCGTCAATTAGTACTCTGACACAGAACATGAAGACTTGAAAAAATTAAAATATTCATTTTGATTTCCCGATAATAATTGATATGATTCCTTTTTACATCAGCGAATCCCGTTCGGGATGATGAAGAACGTATATCTGTTCTGAGGCATAATTGACATACCAAACCTCATTACCCGCATTAAGAACGGATAAACGAACTACAAAAGCGGATAGACATTCACGAAGAACATATAATTAATTAGGACCTCGGTGACTATCACTTAACTGCATTCAACACATGTATTTGAACTGGTGAGCATTCTAATTGTTGAATGGATGCAAACGCTGTTCGCATGAGGAACAATTTCAATCTGGAATCAAATCTCATTCGAAAGATCAAAGGATTGAAAATCATAAAAAATAAATTGAATTAAAATCATAATGGATAAATTTGAAGGTAAAAATTGTTCAGAAGATTGACTTATCCGTAAATTCCGACCAGGAACCAGAGCGTTTGATAGATGAATCGTAACGTAGTGGTATTTTATCATCTATAACCGGTAGAATACGAGAAAACCGATGAGATACGATAGGAATCGATTCGAAATGTGTCATTGTGTTACGATACGATAGACAAGAATTTTCTATCACGCTAGTTTGACGTTCCGATAAGCGTGAAGAACACACAATGGAGAGTGGTCAAAATAGTAGTTGAAATCCATTGTTCCGCATTGATCAATTTCAATACCGATATACCCAGTCGTAATTGATTCTCTATTATATTTCGAAATGAAAAGGTCCTACCGTACGTCTTGTACCGTTCACTTCTGCAACGTTCAAGATCATTAGATCGTGGTAAGACTCCCCAGAATGGACAATTGAAATACACACTTCATCATAATAGGATATGTTCAATTAGCCACAGCGTTGTCGAGGCAATGGTATATTTCAGGATTAATGCTGCTAATAACGGATGATATCTCATACCATTGGGATAATTCTCTAGCAAACTTGAATATACAATGTTCTCCAGAAAGTTCTGCGGGTTATACGAGTCTAACTAATGAGAGGTGCACGGGGGAATTCAAGGACTCCGAGGAGGACGTGGAATAAACTCTTGTGATCACGTGGGCGAACGGCTTTACTAGCAGAGAAGTCGATAAGAACCAAGAGGTTGAATGATCCTTCAACTATCTATCGGAGCTTGCGATTTGAGGGAACACGTTGGTACATTCGTTATCGAGTACAGCAGCATTCGATGAACGATTGGGAAATTAATCCTTCTCCCAACATAAATATATTTCTTAGCATTTTTCCCTCGAATTAAAATCATCAATGCGAACAAATTTATCGGATAACTCTCGATCTATCGTATTCTCTTTATTCGAGTTCTTCAGACCTTCGAAGAGATAACCCACCGAAGGATAACGATCTTCCATCCGAACCATTATCGATCAAGGAATTCGATTCTTCTCACAGCGTGCGAAGTGTTTTCGTTGATATATCGTGAATTGCGCCGCACCAAATCGTTCCGAGGAAATCGTCTCTTCACTTTCGCATTGTCTGAGGAACGATACTCTCCAAGATCTGTGAAGAGAAAGTAAAAAAGGTAGAATGAAAATCATCCTACGTACAAACCCCATAGAATGCTCGCGAGGTACCGGCTGTAAAAGCGTGACGTTTGTTTTATGGCATGAGATTACCTGTCGAAAACACATGTCCGTCTGCTAGAAAGATTTCCACGTGTACACTGCTGAATTTTATGTATATGTTTTTCCCAGGAACACATTTTCACTCTCTCGCCCTGGTATAGAGAAATCGGGAACGCGAAATTCCCAGTTTCTGTTAAACGATGCATTTTATAGGAGGTAGAAAATCGAGAAGAATTATTCAATTCTCGATGATTAATATCGAGCTTTGAATACAAAGAAAAACGCACTCTCTGAAACATTCTTCCTTCTCTATATTTCATTCGCATTCGGACATATATCTGAACTGTATTGATTTGTTCCCTCGTAAACGTTGGGAGATGAAAAGGCTTGTGATTACAAATTGCTGCGAATGATATCATTTTCAAAATATGGGAGAAAAACCTTGATTTCGATGGATCCTCGTGAGACTCCCTCGAAGGATGAATCGATCAATATTTTGATGAGTTCGAGGGGAGGGTCTCATCAAGCGAATTCCGAAATAAGGTAATTTTCTCGAATTTTTTTTTTCTTAAGAAGGAAGTAAATAAGGAACTCGAGTTATTTTAAACTTATCAAATGAGTCTGAGTTAAAGAATTCGTATCTCGGAACTTCCAACGCGTTTTTCTCGAAACCATGTTTTTCGAGTTTGGCTCCACGATATCTCGAAAACTACTGAACGGATCGCTCTTTTTTTTATTTTGAAGCTGAATGAATTTATTGGAGGATGAATCTAAATGGAAATGACATTTGCCTTTCTTTCTTCTGTTTATAGCACTTTGAAGAGCGAAAAAAACGCGAAAAAATGCTACCAAAAGTTTGCATGTCTGTCATTTTCTCAACTTTGGACTTTTCATTTGGTACAACATTCAGCAAATATATTAGGTGTACAAATAAGTTTCCGCGGTTTGTCAAAAGATGGCCCCACCAGAAGGTTATGGAGAAATTGTCAGATGTAAAACGTAATATCCCAAGTTTAGTCATCTGGCAACACCATAACCTTAAAGTACTAGTGATTCCGTATCAGCATCACGTAATTTTTTTCGTGCAAAAATGTCAAGTTTTATTCCGAATAAGCATCATTTGCGGGAACTTTTGATTTACTTCTTTAATGTGAAAAAATCTGCAGCTGAGGCGCATCGATTGCTTCTAGAAGCATATGGTGAAGCTGCTTTAAGTGAGAGAAGTTGTCAGGAATGGTTTCAAAAGTTTAAGAACGGTGAGTTTGACGTTAAAGACAAAGAACGCAATGGAAGGCCGAAAGTGTACGAAGACATGGAATTAGAGGTACTATTGGAGGAAGATTCGTCCCAAACGCAAAAAGAACTTGCACTTACTCTACAAGTGACTCAACAAGCAATTTCACATCGTTTAAAATCGTTAGGAATGATTGAAAAACAAGGAAATTGGGTTCCATATGAACTAAAGCCGAGAGACGTTGAACGCCGATTATGCATGAGTGAAATGCTGCTTGCCAGGAATAAAAAAAAGAGTTTTTTGCATCGTATAGTCACTGGTGACGAAAAATGGATTCACTACGATAATCCAAAGAAGAGAAAGTCATGGGTTAAGCCCGGCGAACCATCAACATCGACAGCTAAGCCGAATATTCATGGAAAAAAACTCATGCTGTGTATTTGGTGGGATCAGCTTGGTGTCGTGTATTATGAATTGCTGAAACCAAGCGAAACCATTACTGGAGCTCTGTACCGAACACAATTGATGAGATTGAGTCGGGCACTCAAGGAAAAACGCGCCCATTACTACTCCAGACACGACAAAATTATTCTTTTACACGATAATGCTCGTCCACATGTTGCGGCGCCGGTAAAAACATACTTGGAAACACTCAACTGGGAAGTTTTACCCCACCCGCCGTATTCACCAGACTTAGCCCCTTCTGATTATCACCTGTTCCGGTCGATGGCACATGGTCTGTCTGAGCAGCGCTTCACATCATATGAAGACACCAAAAATTGGCTAGATTTGTGGATAGCGTCAAAAGAAGGAAGAGTTTTTTCGACGGGGTATCCGAATGTTGCCAGAAAGATGGGGAAAAGTAGTGGCAAATGATGGAAAATACTTTGAATAAAACGTAATGTACTTTTCCTTTACAATAAATTCCTAATTTTTTATAAAAAACCGCGGAAACTTATTTGTACACCTAATAATATATTTCATAACAATTTTTGGATTTTGGATTTCTGATAATTTTTGTGGTGCCCGATTGATCACTGTTTTTTGAGGTGGTTATGTTTCAACACGTATCAACAATTCCCATGGCATTATTTTTTACTAAAAAAAATTTTTTCATGTACTTAACCCTTTTCCTCTCAAATAACACTAATGTTTGTCAAACTTTCCGCCTTATATCTTTCAATGAAAAAATCATGTAAAAAATGTATAAAACATCATTTCGTACAGCTTTTGACCTTCTCTTTCAAATGGCGTTGAAGAAATTTTCCAAAATCGTAAGCCGGAAGAGTTATTGGCCGTCTTTCTGAAAAATTAACGAATTTTTCACGTATTTTTTTCGAAAAAAAATTTATTTTGAAAATTTTCAAAGACATTTCTACCACTGCAAACGGTGTTATAGATGTCCAATCTCTAAAATCTCGTTGGTTTTATTTTGTAATTCGGAATGGCAGACACAAAATGGCGTCCGAAAGGGAAACATTTTTTTTCAACTGCGAATTTTTTCCCAAAAATTATTTGGTTTGTAGACCACAGCTGAAGCCTTTGAAAATGGTGAAAAGTGAAAAAAACTTATAGTGGGATGAAATCCAATGGAAAAGGAAGAGAATATAACAAGAATGAAAGGAAAAATAATGTACGGGCGATCTGAGGTCGGGAAGTGGGAGGGGGTGAGTTTTCAAGGTTGAAAAACGGGTGATCTTGATTTGCGGCAAAACTACAAGTCCTATGGAAAAAAGTTGGGAGACAAAGTTGTAGGGAATAAAAAGATCTACAACTTTGGTATCTACGCATTTTCACATAACCTCAAAATTTATCTGAAAAATTCAAATAACCAAGTTTTTGTATTTTTGATTTCATCTATTACAGAAAAATTTTTTCTCTCACGAAATTCAGTGAAAACTTACTTTTTTATGTCCCAAACACACCGTAATTTTTTTTATCCAAAATATTTATTTTTTTACCTTTTATGGACTTAATATCGAAAAACCACCCTAATTTTCAATCGAAAATTCTCACGTCAAAATATCTGCTTTTTCAAAAAAGTCGATGAGTTCTTTGTTCGTTGAAATCTCTATTTTTTGATGGTGTAAAAAAATATACCTTACTGTGGTAACTTTTCTCAGAAAATGCAAAAAACGAAAAAAACTCGATTTCGAAAATTGTTTTTTAATTATTACGTACAATTTCGAGCTGGTTATTACAATTCACACTTTAATTACTCGAAAAACGTAAGATTCCATGTTAAAATCATGAAGAAAAAAATTGCAAATCGAAATATACGAGTATAATTAACAACCAAATAAGTTAATAAAGATAAAATATTTAATAAGACACCTACAATATTTTGAGAAAATTGTAGAATCTTCTTTAAATTATTCGTGTAAATGCCTATTTATTGCTATATCAAGATAACTTACATACCTGAGTGAACGGAAAATTTTAGCCCATTAAAACGTATTTCATAGAGAAGTGGGGAAGGGGCTGGAAGGGTCTGGGCCTTACTACCTGTTATTTCGTAGCAACTGTAAAAACCGTCCCACACAGTACAACAGTTCAGAAAGAGTTCTTAATGTATTCGTTTTTAATGCTTATAGCTCCAAATGAATTCATTATGGATTCCTTATGCAGTCCTCACATGATTGTGGCAAACGTAGTTTCTGATATTGCAATGAATGCAATAAATACAGGGTGGTCCATTTGAAGTGATATAGTCAAAATATCTCGGAAACTAGTGGAGATGGAAAAAAATGTTTCGGGTCAAAATTTTAGGATTCCAAGGGGGGAGTATGATGCTGACCTTGAAAAATCACTCAGAGGTCATTTTGAAGGTCATTTAGGGGTCAAGATGGTTTTTTTTAATGAGACCCCCATTTTTTCATCATGGAATGGGAAAGCTGGTTTCGAACCCTTTACGAAACACTGGTCATGGACCCCTTTCCGCTCATTGGGGTGCGAGGTATGGACCGTCGAAGTTATTGATGAATTACTCTTAGCGCTACCCAGGAACAACGACGTGGACGTGGTAGTTCTCTGTTCCCTCCGGATTGCTTGATTATTGTGAGTCCCCTTGCCTCTTACATGCGGGGTTCCAAAATTTGGGAGTTTTTTTGTAAATGAGGGAGGACATGATCGGTCGCATCCGCACTGTTTGTGCCAACATACCAGGATTATGTATTCAGGCAGAGGGAGGTAACTTCGAGCAATTATTGTAACAGCATCAAGCACTCTCCATGCTGGAGTGAATCTCATGCTGTATAACATTTTCAATTTTGAGGGCCTTTTATCACAATCATATAATACAGAAAAACATTTCATAAATTTGGATGAATCTAATAAATCTGAAAAATTAAGAAAAAATCTAAAAAAATTGGAAAAATAGAAATTTTTTTTTGAAAAATTACAAAAACTATTCTGAAAAAATAAAAAATACTCTTCAACTCACGTTTATCTTCACGCGGTAAGGGTTGGGCAACTATTATAAGAACATTTTGTCCGCAAAAGGCGTGATATTCAAGATGTAAAACGCTTTTCTGAAGGGGCAGGAAAAACAAATTTTCAAAAATGTTGTAAAATCATGCTAAACAAATTTTGAGATATTCTTCGACTAATTTCAAGTCATTTCAATTCCTGAAAATTGTTCATCAAACTAAATACTTTTTGAAAAAACATTCGCAAAATTTTGTGTCCGCCATTTTGAATTTCGGAATAAAACCAAGGAGATTTTATAGATTGGACATCCATAACACCGTTTACAGTGGTAGAAATGTATCGGAAAATCTGTTTCCATTTCAAAATGAACTTTTTTTTAAAAAAAACGTGGGAAATTCGTTAATTCTTCGGAAAAACGGCTTATAACTTTTCTGACTTACGATTTAGTGGGAAATTTTCTCAACGCCATTCGAAAGGGGAGGTCAAAAGCTGTAAGAAATGATGTTTCATACATTTTTTATATGATTTTTTCATTGTGAGATATGAGGTGGAAAGTTTGACAAAAATGAGTGTTATTTCCCACACAGCACATCCACCGATGTCCACGTCGCATCTCCGTGGAGGCGAGGTGGAAGAAAGGGAGACGTGGATACAAGGTGGAAAGAACGGAGAAGCGACGTGGAGGCGACGAAGAAATGTCTGCGTGCACGGGTTGGGAGGAAAAGGGTTAGAGACTCAATTAACAAGTGTGGAAACCCCAGAGTTCTTTATTTACTTCCTTCCATGAAGAAAAAATTCGAGAAAATCACCTCATTTCGGGGTCGCTAGATGAGAACCTCTCCTTGAACCAATATCCTGAATACCTCAAATTTGCAAACTTATTTATCGATACGAATGAATTGTTTCGAATTATTGATTCTGTGGTAATTGATTATTTTTCATCAAGAGCATTGAATTGAGTAGGATTCGGGAATTCATTCCACAATGGATAATTTTTCAATCATTTCGTACCAAGCGTATCTCCAAATATATATATATATATATTCTGTCGTCCCTCGCCAAAGAAGTCCAATCATTTCATCAATTTATTGCATCGATTTTGATAACGACATGAGAGTATACTGTGAGCAAATATGCTTCGATAATGGTATCACATTTTACCACAATAACACTTCTGGTACGTTCCTGTCAGGACGTCCGACGATATTATTGATGAAATGAGTCTGCTTTTTTGTACCTTATACATGAAAGCTCTGCAGTCTCATTCGTGAAATAATCAACAAGCCTATCATCATATCAAACTGTCCATATATAAATATTCAAGATTGTGATGATCTAATGCACACAGATTTCCTGAATTGAATAGACATGAAAATAATCAATAATCGTTGTAATTCCTTGCTTTTAATTAAAATCCGAATCGAAGACTGAGAAAATCAACAACACCAGGAACGAAGCCGAGTCAAAGCAGACGTATGACTACTTGATTAATAATCGATCGATAGATCAATTAACACGTCTTTAATCAGACGACACTGTTCAACGACGGCAAACCTAAGGCATGACAAGAAAGGGGTGTTATAGCACCCTGCCGATGCCGTGTAAGTACAATGGTGGCTCTCGCTTCTATGGCGTTACGAGGAGAGAACAATGGATCTTAACGCTCGTGCTCTTACGGATTGACCTTCTCTTCATCCTTCCCATCCTCCACGAATCTTATTACCTCGTACCTCTGAACCTCCTTCGTCTGTTCGAAGCCTTGTACGCGTCTGTCAATTGTACTTATATGCATACATCTTTTCGATTCCCGAGGTCTTTGATAAACACCTCGACGTTCAGATTGCATTATATCGATCGACCGCTCTGCACTTCATTCTTTTGTTTTTCATTAATCTTCGAGTACAGAGTGTTTGCTTGGACTTTCTTTCAGAGTTTCTCTCTTCTCTTTCTCCTTTTTGATCTATCTTTGTCTAGATCTTGCATTTTACAAGAGAAAAACGCCTCATAATTTCAGTTCCCATTGGGTATGCAGGCACATCGTTGAAACTTTTCCAATCGAGCCAAAACTTTGTTCCGGTAATTAAAGTCGCATGAATACTCGATGGACCTATCTGCATCGATTACTTTCTCGTTCGATCTTCCTTCTCGATGTCCGTCACCGGCAAGACGATTAACCAGAGATATCCTTTAACTCTCCCGTGTCCCCTGGTCACCCCAGAGGAAAAGAAATTTATTTTTCGTGATTTCATCTTTACCTCCCGCGTAATTTCCATGTTCCGCTCTGTTCGCTCGATTTTCAAATCGACTGCGGTGAAGTGGGATAGAATTTCAGTTTAAACTCCTCGTTCTCTCCGGCTCAATCAAATTTCAAAACCATTTTCAATGAGATTTTCGAACAGAGTCGAGTTGAATTTGGTTTGCGGCGGGAGCCAATTTTCACGAAAGTGAATGAAATATCAAACAATCGAAGGAGAATTCTTTCATCTTTGATAGTGAATCTTTTGATAATTCCTCAACGCTAAAACAATGTAGCATTTGAAACAACTCATGCGTTATCCCGACATTCTAAACCTCCACAAGCGATGGATAATAATACCGAAAATATCGGTCGTTGCATCGATCCGCGTAACTCTATAGATGCATGTTGAATCGGAAATGTTGATTTTGTAATGATGTATCACATGAATCGATTCATCGATATATAATTTGTCCCTATTTTGACCGTATTGCGATCATTCCAATCAGCGTCGTCTAATTTCAGTATCAAGTGAAGCGGAATCGAGACGATTGCAGTACCTCGACCGCACTTCAGCTCTTACGAATGCATGGACCGTGACGAGGAAAGACCGATCAAGGATCCATGTCATGGAATCGATCCTTCGATGTTGTACGTCGAATATTGTGTCGCAAAATTCGATCAACTCTTGGGTGTTAGTTTGAACGGGAGGAAAATGATTGCATGTTTCACTCGAACGAAGGAAAGGAAAATGACCGTCCAGAAAAGCGTTCCTCCTGATCTTTGAGTGGTTTGTATACCAATTACCAATCCAAATAAAAGTCAGAAATATTTAGATATTCCTGTAGTTGCTATGATTATAATTGTGGTACGAGTTATATACCAATACATCACATCGGAATAATGATGAATATTATGAACTTTGATTCACGTTCGATTGAATGTTGAATTCGTTGCGCTTCGAGAGAGATTTCCTCGATATAATAAAATTAGCTTTCCATAATTAAATATTCATTCCATTCGTCATAGAAGCGTTAGACGGTGATTGAATAATAATGAGGTATCGAGATGATATAGTATTGGATTATCCATAGAATTTCTGTCCGATTATTGAAAATTCGTTTGGTGTATGCTCTCTAAATTCTATTGGAATATCAGTGACTATTCACTGGATACTACACTGTAAAAAAAAACTGGAAATTTACTGTGCAACTGGACTGGAAATTTCCAGTGCTAGTACTGGAATATGGATATTCCAGTACATGTACAGAGATTTTGTTGTTACGTTACTGAAAATTTACCAAGCATAACTGGAAATTCAGTCATTGTACTGGAATTTTCAAGTTTGAGATGATGTACTGAAATTTTGCCATGATTTCGCGAAAATTTTACCGGCTCGTACTACAATTTTATAGTTCTTGTGCACCAAAAAAAAATATTCCCTCAAAAAGGACTTGAGAAAAAATTTGGAATTTAGAAAAAAAAACCTAATCGTTGGTATACTGGAATTATACAGGTTTTTAACTGCAATTCTCAGGTTTTGTGATGGAATTTTCCAGTTACTATGCAATTGAATTATACAGGTTTTGAACTGCAATTTTCAGGTCGTGTGATGGAATTTTCCAGTTGCTATGCAACGGAATTTAATCACTGTTGCACTGAAATTTTCCACTCCTATTGGACTTCGTCATTTCTGGCAGGAAAAATTTCAAGTCTTTATATTAAAAATTTCCTGATTGAGATTTTGAATAATAATTGTAATTGTAGCCAATGAAATTGATATATGAGGTTTTTCCAAGACTTATCCTCTTGTGTTCTAGATATGAAGCATATGTAGTAACCCAAGCTGGCCTTCCAACATGTCGCGCTATAGCTCATCGGTTAGGTCTTAGGTTTCAGTTGGTAGGCAGGTAGAAAAGTGTGGGTTCAAATCCTGTTAGGTAGACATGAGTTTCTGTCCATCCAAATGAACGATCAAAAGTTTCTCAATCATCTTGGAACACAAGGACCCTGCAAAATCACTTTGCGTGAGCAATTTTTTTTCAATTTTCATGGATATTTTCAGCATTAATTTTCCAGTACATGTCCTGGAAAAGTCCAGCTCGTGTACTGAAAAATTCCAGTATCGAGGCTCAGAAAATTTCCAGTTTTGATGCGGAAATTCCATAACGTTTGCACTGAATTTTTGCAGTACAAATGTGCTGAAATTTTCCGGTACATGTACAGGTTAATGACTTCCAGTACATGTACTGGAATTTTCCGGTGAAATTTTTTTACAGTGTACTGGGTCTGAAAAATAAGGTGGCACGACATTTATTTTCAACAATCTTTATTCATCCTCCCGAATCAAGTTCATCGCCTTCAAAGTAAACCCCCCCTCCCCCCTCCTGGATACAATACACTTATGCCAACGCATTTTCCAATCTTCGAAACAATTGTTAAAGTCGGTTTCCGGGATGGCCTTCAGCTCTCTCTCCGATTCGGCTTGGATCTCCTCTATATCGACTCAAGACGGTGTCCCCGGAGCGGTCTTTTGAGTTTGTTGAATAGCCAGAAGTCGCGAGGTGCCAAATCAGATGAATACGGTGCAGGTTGTGGAACGATATGGGTCGAGTTTTTTTACGAAATACACTGTAAAAAGAAAGTCTTAAATTTAGCTCATTTCATGGCTGAATCTATGATGTAAACAAATTAGGCCGAAAAAACAATCACCGACACAATGGAAAAAGCATTGTCTGAAATTAAGTTGCTAACAGATTAAGACTTTCTTTCTACAGTGTAGTTACGAAGAATCAATGCAGGGTGAGCCGGAGCATTGTCGTGGTGCAAAAACCAAGAGTTGTCTCGCCACAATTCCGTTGTCTTTAACGTGATACCAGCGCTATAATTTTTACGGGACAAATTAAAAAAAATGCACGCAATAATTCAAAATATCCCTCTGTACAGCACTTCTTCAGCAGTTCAAGAAATGCTGTACAGAGAGATATTTCGAATTAATGTACGTATTTTTATGTAGTTCGTCCCGAAAAAATTTTTAAAAGCCCAGCCGCTGGTATCCCCTTAAGCGAATAGCTCCACGTAAACGACGCTAAGCGCTCAAATAATATTCTTTGTCGACAGTTTGACCCGGCGGAAAGAACTCAAAATGCACAACACCACAATAACCGAAGAATAATAATCGGTTTTCTTGGGTTTGCCTCACCTTTAGCGCGATATTCACTTGATTGATCGGTTGTTTCCCGGTCGTATGTATACTGATTTTCATTTGTGGAGAATCCTAAACATTCTCACTTTTTTTCTAATGGAAGTTAATCCACCGGAACAGGATTTGAATGTACAATTGGAATAACAAATTCACATTACTTAAAAGCAGCGATTGGAACTACTTCACCTCTCGCTTGCCATAAATCGTTCAAGTTCCATGGACTGATGCTATAACGTGACATTGCACGTGCGTGACCAACTTTGATGCATAACGTTCGTCAAGACATTCAAGTGGGGAATCCCACGTACAGGCTGTGGATTAATATTCGCATGCATAGGAGCGTACGAGAAGATAAATGAGAAAAAGAAAGCGCCTACTGCGCTTCTCTTCGTAAGTGAGTCTGAATAATGTATCAAGACACTGTGAGTTTTCTCTTCCTACATGGGAATCTTCTTAATCATCCGGTGTCATCATGTTCCCTATACATTATCCTGAATTTTGAAGTTATGATGTTGATCGCGTATGTATACTTTATACATGAATTTATCCATCCCGCAGGTTACAAATATTCACAACTTCTAGTTCCGCTCTAGCACATGCATCCAGTTGATTTATGTATAAATGTATTTTTCTCAAATATCATAACCTGGACTGTAACTACTGCATTGAAGGTAAGAAATTATTAGCAGCATAGACAGGAGGGAGGAAAAGCATTCCAGACATTTACTTTAAGCTACCGGGGGAGGGAATAGTCTGGGGGAGACACAGACGGATGGGACGAGTAAGGAGGAGATGTAAACGTAGACGAATAGACAGAGAGAGTGGAAACGTTTGTCTCTTTGACCGATTATACGACCGGCTAACCCGTCAGTATCGGTGAATTTATTTGAGAAAGTTGCCCCAAGGTGAAGGACCCTGGTCTCCTGCTCCCCTTCTCCTCTTTTATCTTTTTTTCCTTTTCATTTTGCTTCCTTGATTTTGATATAGCTTTTTTTCCATACAGAGCACACCCTGCTGAGTGAAAATAGTACAAAAAGCGGCAAAGAGAGTCTGTAATATCGATACTCTTTTCTTATCATACCAAGTTATGAAAAAAACCCTACTGGATACAGTAGTTTATTGAAAATACCATGCTTACTCGTTTGAATCAAGTGCATATCTTATCCCAAGCGAATTTTTTGTTATCAAAAAGAAATTCTTCTTTAGGATTCTTCATATCAAGTCACAATCGAATTTCATTCTGCAAATTAAACGAGGAATTGACTGAAAAGTCTCTGTGGTTTTCTGATTAAAAACCAAAAGGTAGATTCAAGACAGAGAGGCCTTTGCCTCCTGAATTGGTTTGAATTTCATTATTTTTGGTTCGAACAATCAGAAATCTTAGGTCAAAAATCATGACATCCATTTTTAGTTGCAAGACCAAAAATTTCTCATGGAAAGTCAGATTGAACGTTTACATTAATCTGGACCACCCGCAGCCCCGGTCGATTGTCCGCTGTTCTTGTCATTTGGAAGCTCCACCTTCAGAGTGTTCGATCCGAAATTGATGCTCCCCGAAGACTTCCTATGAAGTTTTAGCTTTTGGCTGAAGCAAGGATTCTCCAACTTTGAGTCTTCAAATTGTTGTTCTGGTTCCGGAGAATCTTGATAACAGTTGCATCATTCTCCGGAACCGGAAGTGAGATCTATAATGATATCTTCTAACGCTTTGGTAGTTTGCCATTGGAATAATGACCTCGAGTCGGGCCTCCTGCAGGATTTTGCCCTACTCGCGGATGACTCGCGTTGGACAGTATCCTGACCAGGGCCGGCGAAACGTTTTTCTCTGTCTTTCTCTTCGTCCATTCGCATATGCGGGATAATAAAGGATAGTACTCTCTAAATCTGGAAGAGTGAAAAATCACGTGTTTCACTCCACTAAGTCTCAGAAGTGAGCCAGTCCCCTTCGAGTGGGATTTTCACTCGTTTCGAGTGGAGTCTCACTCTTTTGGAGTGAAAAAGTCACTCTAGAATTGGAGTGACCGTGAATTCCTAACCTCAAACCTTGAATTATCACTCTGAAAGAGTGAAAATTTCACTCAAAATTTCGACAGGCTCACTTCTGGCTGCCTGAAGAGTGAAATCTCACTCTAAGAATTTTAGAGAGTAAGTGGTGAGTTACTACCCACTTACTATCCTTTATTAAGCCGCATATATCAATGCACGAAGAGAAAGACAGAGAAAAAGATTTCACTGGCCCTGATCCTGACGTTCTATTGCTATACTCAACGACCTTGACTCCTCTCTGCCAGCCACCTTTCGACCGTCATCCTGCCATCTGGTTCAATTCGATCGATGATGCACGGAGAAACAGAAATAGTTGCTATAACTACCTAAATAGTCGATTTTTGACCATCCACTCGAATAGTCGCTACAACTATTCCCTTTTCACTCGGGAGCTTTCTTGAGCTTTGCACTTTCTTGCTGCATGGAGAAACAGAAGTAGTGATAATCACTAAGCGAATAGTGAAATATGGATAGACCAAACTACCTTGCTGAAAATGCCAGGCAGATCCGGACAAAAAATCATTTTCAGGATTTGATCGGTTTTTGTCCCAGGAAATCCAGTCAGAAACTGACAAAATTTCTACCTGGTTTTGTCCGGAATCACCGAATTGTAGCATCCTGTCTAAACCTGGCATGAAGATTTTCGTCAGTTTTTGACAGGATATTCCAATTTGTTTAATCCGGACGAAACCAGGTAGAAATTTTGTCAGTTTTTGACCGGATTTCCTGGAACAAAAACCAATCGAATCCTGACGAATATTTCTCGTCCAGATTTGCCTGGCATTTTCATCAGGGATACGTTCAGTTGGAATAACCATGCGATTGATTGTAGTAACTACATGTTTGGTCCATCCATATTTTACTATACCAGTTTTCTCCGTGTGGCGCTTCTGGTTTTCATACTGCATCGTTGATTGTTCCCATTCTCTTAGACCGATGTTTCACCTCGAATTTGGAGATCATCTCTCTGTGTACCTTGATGAGGTCGCTTTCCCTAGTAGTCACTTCCTCTTCCTTAGGCATGACTGACCGTTCCGGTAGGCTTTACAAGCCTTTTAGAATGTGATCGGACCCTTGTTCTTACTTTGCTCCACAATCACCTGGATGGCGACGTTGACCCCTGAATTAGGATGTTGCCCCCCAGCGTCAGACTTCACGAACTTGGCGATGCTACTTTTGACTGAAAGATCGTCATCGGTCACCCCAGGGTTTGGATGGTGGTATCTGAACGGTATCTTGTATCAGAGACCTCATTTTTCTCTGAAACATATCAAATATATTGGAGAAAAAAATTCATGGAAAACTCTAGGTGACATGCAAAGTACAATTATCCCCAAAACCCAATCTCAATCCGTTATTAATACCACTTTTTATCGCAGGAAATTATTATGAATATTCTCAATTTCATCGGACACCTTTATTGAACTTGGAAAATAATATCTACCACTGCAGAGGATGGTTGGTTCGAATACGATTGCTCGAACTACATTCCCCAACACAAAATTCAATCATCGATATGTGCGACGAATATTCTTTATGCAACAAATTCAATGATTCCACTAAGATAGGACACATGAAATGGAGAATAAAGGAGAGGGATGGAATGTCTCTTGGCATTGAAACGCTAGCAGACATTTACACATCCCCTACTTCATCGGACGACAGAAATTGAGAGACTGAAATTGGCAACAAGCCAGTTTGAAAGTAGAAAACCTGATCGTGTGAGTACGGCCGAAATTGGCATACCCACGACAAATCATTTCAGCAAACATTCCCTTAGAATATTGTAAGAATCTCATCAGTTCGAGATGATAAACAATGTTTGTGGAACCAAGACGTTTTGTTATGTCCGTTGCCAAAAGTTGCGATCCCTCCAACAATCTTTATAGATTGATCTTTCAACCTGGGAAAGTACCTTACAGATATAAATGAATCATCATTTTCAAAATTACATTTCTTGCATCAGTGTTGATTCCAGGAATCTCTCATCTTCCGTTTAGGTTATGACTGGAATTGACATAGAAGGAAAATTGTAATAAAATTGCGAGCGTCATTGGTGAAATTCATCGATTCCGCTGATTGAATTTGATAGACTCGCAAATGCTAAAATAGGTCGACAGACTTCATATGCTCATAATGAATTATATCGTTGTGTTTACGCAAACATTAACCGATAGCGCAGAATAAAGTTTCGTGATAAACTTCTATTATAATGAGAAGAACATTTCATCATTGTTTATCGAAGAGCTCACGATAAAATGGAACTTCAAGAAGTCGAATGTACGTGATAGGGTATATCCAACACATCGATCCAATGCAGAAACGAGAAAAGCAGCTATAGAAATGAGGTTATAGAAGCACACAGCGGCAACTGTTTCTAATTAGTTCCTTGTATCGCTTAATCCTTCTCGATGGTTGAGGATGTAGTAGAAGTGAAATCAGCGAAGGTGACTACTAAAGTTCTTGAGGAATGGCACAAATTCTAAAGCGGACGAGAACGTTTCAATCTTAAATTGAATACAGGTCAACTTGACGAAAAAGCGATGAATGACATGCGTATAGAATATACCAATCTTGAATAGACCCATTGCATACGACCCTTTGACGATCAAACGATCGATTCATCAAATTTACGTAACATCATGAGATTTTGTTTGTAATCACAATTCAATTAGCTTTTGACCCGTCGAGTATCAAATAAGTAATTCTTTGTTTACATTGAAACGGAATATAAAGTGGAAATGGAGATAAGGTCAAAGAACGAGAAAGGTCGTTAGGATAAGAATGACGAAGCCAACAAGGATCATAGAACCTCAGTGGTATTCCTTTTTCGAAATCCCAACGTGGAAGATCCTCTTCTCTTTCATCAACTAGCCCCTCATTAATTCCGTGACCGAGAGACTGGAATAAAGTAGCCTTTGTCCCTCCGTACTAGTCGAAGGCTACCAGCTTTTTCCCCGAGTTTGCGGTGAATATATAGGGGGAGAGAGAAAAAGATTGAAAGAAGAAAAGGTGAAAAAAGAACGTGGAACGATCTCAAAGTTGGTGGGATAATCCTTCGACTGGCCATGCCTTTATGTGATTTTCCAGGATGCGTTTTTGACTCCTCGGGAATACAAACTTGGATACAAACGTGGATTCACCCTCGTCGGAAGAACACGTACGCGGGATCGCTTCAGAGAGAACGATTATGTCATCAATTTCATCTTTTATATACCCTACAGATATATTTTATAACGTCTTCGGATTCAATTGAGCGACAAAAGATTTTATAATGGCGGTGACAGACGTTATCGGTTGATGTCGGGGGACGATATTGCACGGATTGAAGAGACCGTGTCATTACGATCCACCTGTAAAAAGTAGAAAAGTCTTCGCGTCACGGTTGCCTGAGTTCGACTCACGGGAAACGATAAACGGTTATAGTGTATTCAAACGTCAAAACAGCTGCCAACGACCATGTGTTTTTGAACACCCGCTTTCGACCGTTGTGGACACGAGCGAGGGTTGTAGAAAACCGTTGTGAGTATTAAAGCCTACGGTTTGATCGTCTCTTCCGTCTCGGTTTACGAGCACCAGCAACAGACCTTTAACGGTCTAGCAAAGGAAATTAATTGAGTCAATATGAATTCATATCAAATCAATGGTAGCGTTGAATTTGATGAAACTATAGTACTTCTTCAATATTCATTGATATGCTTCCAAAGTCGAATCTCCCTCATTTGCAATTCCATTGAACTGCAAATTGGATTTTCTCATATTCCATATTTGTCATGGAATTTTTCTCGTTCCACCTAACACGACGGGATGCGATGCGATGATCCATCGAAGATACAAAATTTTTATGTTTTGCCAACCATAGAAACAAAGAATTATTATTGCTAGAGATACGGTGCATTAAGTTCGATCCATGCTCAATCTTTTTTTGAATAATTGAGCATTTCTCGAAGAAAGAGCCGAGAAATGTACTTCTTTGTCGTCGAACGACAAACGCCCCATCGTCCCTCTCCGCTCAACATGAAAATTGAGAAATTCCTTACGCCTCGTTGAGTGTAGAGACACGAATCTCTTTGGTCCTCGAGGAAGGGACATTAAAAATTCAACATTTCAATTCCAGTCATCTTGCCAGCCTACGTGTCATCATTATGAACGTGAAAGTGAGCGAGGGAGCAACTCTCTCTATCAAATTGTTTTCAAACATGTATTATTTACTATCAAATCTTCTGTGAATGAGACGAGGTTGGTGAAACTGATGAGTAATTCATGGGGTTTCTTTTTCATCGATGGGTGACACATTCCTTTTTTCTTTCAAATCTAAAATGAAAGAGCAGATCGAGAATAACTCGTAAGACGTGGGTTAAAACCTGAGAACATCACACTTTCGAACATTATGTTCTTATTTTCCTGTTGAATTGTGTCACTTACTTGGGAGCATTGAAAGTGACAAGTTCTATTATGAAGAACATTGGCTAACGTAAGACAGCCCTTCGTCGGAACGAACGGAAAGCCAAGGAGTGGATGAGAAGGAGGGTAAAAGAGTGAGAAGGTCTAAAGATAAAGGAGGAAGAGAGAATGCACTTGAAACAAGTCAGCGTCACCTGTGGCCCTTGCATTGTTTAGCCAATGCTTGACTCTTGCCTCTTTAACACCACTTACATTCTACCACCTCTCACGAGACTCAGTCAATTTCATCTCGGAACTTTGTTCTTGCATTACCTCGTCACTTTGGTTATAGCCTTAGCGATTCGAGAGAGAAACGTCCTCCTGCGAAGAGAACACGAGAACCTAGATGTAATGTATTTTACTTTGAATTTTTAAATTCCTCGGGTACATCTGGAATTCATGAATCGATCAATCGAGGGACAATATGATATAAATAAAGAGCTGCAGCTGGCGCAATTATGAGACTGTGAGCCGCTCGACTCGTCGCAAAGGGAGAAAAGAAGGAGACAAAAAGTGAAAAGAGATGAAGACCTTTGTCCGGAAGTCGAAACCTGTGTTTTATCTCTCAGTTGCCGAACTTTTAGCCTCCGGCTTTCAAGGCCGGTAGTTGTTCTTAGGTTTTGGAGAATGGGAGAAAAAAGAGGAAAAAAATAACCTCAGTGTGGAAAGATGGGAAAGAACAAGAATCGACGGTGAGGAATAGAAAGGGGAGAAAGGTAAGGACCGTGTGGTGTTGAAACGAAAAGAAGAAAAAAATCAATAAGGAGGTGGGTGCTGGAAAGAGAAGGGAAAGAATAAGTAGTGCTGAAAGTGGGCCACAAGTTTTCTGGTTTATTGAAAAGCTCTCTGAGAGCTTTTATCATCCTCATTCTCCTAGCGGACATCAATATGCTCTAGACAGCTCAACTCCTTTAATCTCGCTTCATTCTCCCAACATATTCATAATGAACGTGCCTTCTCTTTCACAACCTTCTCTAATAAATATCTAAAGATGGGTCCACATCTGATCTCTTTCATCCTGTTCGATAATCGTATTGATTTCCATCCGAAAACGATGTTTCCGAGATTCTGAAGAATAACACCATACAGATTCCAGCATCGGCACTCGTTCATTGTGAATGGAAATGTACACACGTTCCCTTACATTTTGGAGATTACTCTTAATGGTTCTAAGGACCGACATTAATATTCGCTCCATTATTCCAACGTTATCCCAGACTAATGGTTCGCTGATTCGTCACTCCGCCCTTCCACGGTTCGTTCGCGGGATTTCTGAAATTGGTTCGAGCACCTGCGGCAGGCAGCCATGAGATTGAAGGAGGTAAATTAAGAGAACCCCGACAAGAAGAATCGTGGGTAGTAAAACGATTTTGTGCCTCCTCAACCAACTTCCACGGTTACGTTGATTTTCGAAAGAAGAGCAGATGTCTTTCTTCTCCTTCTTTTCCTCCTTCCAATCTTTTTGCGATGATTATTCGTGATTTGTTCGAATAATCGTACTCTCGTAACTGAAGCCACCCCTCTCTTTTTCCGGGAAATTTCTGAGACAAAATATGATAATGGAAAATGATATTATACAGTGTTGTAAATATATTTCGTAAAAGTTGAATGAGGTTGTCTCACATCTCCCATTACTTCCAAAGAAATCCCAGAATTTTGATCAACCTCGATAATAACCGTATCTTTCGAACTCTCGATTGATTTTTAATTCATTTTAAATAGGCGTGTAATTGGATGTCGTTTTAATGCTTTTGAATTTCATTTCTTTTTTTTATCCATGGCGAGCAGTTTTTGAACACACATTTGTCGCTGGGATTCGCTTAAAATTCAAGCTCCGATCGATTCGTTTCGGAATAGCGTATAGACAGAGCGTGAGGATTATCCGGATGAATTTTTTACTAAGCAAACACATATATGAAAAACCAGGTCATTCGAATAATTAGTGTTCTCTCCCGAATTGTAACCAAATTTTTCGCATTCTCACCGTGGAAATTCAACACTTCTAAAAGACTGTTGAATGTTCATATGAATCTCAAAATTCGGTTCAAATCGATCTACGTGTAATAGAGAAGAACGTGAGCCATATGAGAGAATCCCTCTCTGTTCGTTGTACACTCCAAATCCAAATTGAAGCATTAAACAATGTCCCAGGTACGTGCAAATGTGCCAGTTAGTTCTATTAATATGTGAACCGTGCGATGTTCTGGGAACGTGTTCAAAGAAGGTTCTCATAAAATTGTGCGAAGGTGCGAAGGTGACATGTTTTTAAAGGTTAGTTTTCATGTACTTTAAACGTTTGGAGAACCTACTTCCCGGAGAACAAAACATGCAGAACAAACTGCATGTCAACCAAACGTTCAGAGAACTTTCTGTGCTATCTGTTTTTGTGGATTTTTTCCCAAAAAAAAACCATTCAATACATATTTCAACAATTTGCAACATTCACTGTTCCCATTTGAGAGAGTTCAAATGAATTTTCTGGCGGAAGGTACTGCAACCAATACGAAAATGTTTGCAAAAATTGTTCTTGCACGCTATGCACCTAGCATCTCTTATCCATCTGGGAGTTCTTTGAACACAAAGAAATTCACAATAAAAGCATATACATTCCATTGAATCCCATTCTTGCTAGAAATGAAACTCTTTGAATCTAAGACCCTGCTCAGGGTCAAAATAAACCCAGACAGCACAAATGATCATTTTGAATTCACAAAAATTTCTGAAAGAACTTCTTGAACAGTCCCCGTTATGACAGTAAAAATGAATACATGTTGAATGCCTGAATAGTCCTTTATGAATTCGTTCTGAAGATTAAGTCATTCATCAACAGTTCTTTTTGAATTCGAACTATTTATAATGAATTCATGTTTACTGTCATAACGGGAGCTCTTTGCGGGGACTTTTGTGCTATATGGGAAGCCTTAAGATAGTTCAATTTCTAGCTGCAATAGAATATACGACGAAGAATTATAGAGTTCTATCGTTCAGTGCAACGTTACGGATTCCCTAATCCCTCCTTGGGAGCAAAAGAACGAATTAATCGTTTTTTAATCGTTTTGAGTAAAATTCTCAATTTTCTGTCATGATTATTTTAATTTTTCTTCTGAAACAAATTATCTGCTCTCCCCTAGGCAACCCCACAATTTTCTATAATTAAATAAAATTTTCATCAACAAAACGTTCAAAAGTGCAACATAAAAGAACGAATGTGAATGGTGGGACTGATTCAGCAACGATATCAGAATGGAGTTTGGCTTGAATAAATAAGTAAAAGTATACCTCGCATCGAACAGCTGAAACCTGTCAGCAAATTGGGCATTGATACGGACTCAAGTACAGATAATGCCAAAGAATGTCTCTGGCAAATGAAGAGCGTGAAAAACAAGTTACCAGCGATTGGAAATCTAGTTGTGCCGATGCTCCAATGCAGCTTCGAATTAGTTGGGTGGTTCGAATGTGAGATAGCACAGTTGGATGAGAAAACCAGAAAGCTATTGACAATGCAAGGTATAGTTCGTTCAAAAGGCTCTGTAGAGGGGCTGTACGTATCCAGGAAGGATGGTGGAAGAGGATTGGTACAAATATCAGGCGCTCGTCAGAATGCAATTATAAATAAGATTAACAGGATACATGATTTGGGACCAAGCTCACAAGTTGATGTGGTAAGTATATAGAATCGAGATAAAACCTAAATATGCTGGTATTTTGTTGGGAACCCTCAATATCTCAACGTAGTATAGGGGCAGATATGAGAAAAGAGTAAAAGAAGCCAAGTTTAGGCTAGTGTATCTACATGTGAGGTGAAAATACCAGCGAATTAATGCTATTTGTGAAACGTATTAACACAATTCAAGAATAGTACAATCTGATCCAATTTGAGTATAGGAGATATTTATATTTATTGTTGAACCTACTGAACATCGATTTGAAAAGCATTTTGTATTTCCATCCATTTCTGCACTGAAAGAATTTTATTTAAAAAATTATTGTGAAATTCCAGTGATCGAGGGACAATTAGGAATTTTTCAAAATATTACTATACATTGTGTAAAATTTATAAGAAATCTCACTTTCCACTGTTCAAAAACTCCCTCATTTTCACACGCTGGTTAAAAAGAGACCCATTGATTCTCGCCAAATCTCATTCAATCTTGCACAATGTTCTGACCAAATCCTATTTAACCATTTTCAATGACATTTAATCAGATGAGTGTAACTTTTCGATATGATTCTGATTAAATCTTGCAAATTCTGATTGAATCTTGCACAATATTTTGACCAAAACCCATTAGATTTCATTTTGTCAGGTTTTATAGATTTTTCTCACCAGGGCAGGTTGTCTAGTAATTTTTTAAAGAATTTTTACTTGCACAGAGTGAAAATTGCTGTCATTATAGGGACAGCATTAAATTGCTGTAAAATATACCGAAATCCCTGTTCAATCAACCAAAGTCTCCGATAAAAATGAAAATTTGCTGCAGTGGTCACATAAATTGCGTGAATTTCACGGCAAATTTTTCTCTGTGTGTCCTTTAATTACTGGAATTTCACAGTATTTTTACAACGAAATTTTTTCAGTGTACCAAATTGACAAAACATACGTCACGTTAATCAATTATCTCGCTATTCCAACGTAAAACAGCGATGGACGTGATTCTGCTATAATAAGATTCGCTAGGAATTCGTCGACCAGTATTTTTCTCTCCCAAGCAAACTAAACCCGGTAGCCCGTATTCACCCCATGTATTCATCTGTTGAGATAAACATATATCTGTACGATATCCTTAGAAACCAGGCTCCTGATTTTGCCAATCGTTATCCCATTTTTTCCTCGAAAGGGTGTTAGAATGCCAAATTGACTCTTCTATCTGATGTGGGATCGTTAAGCGAGTTCATGTATGTCACTCACAAAACGATAAAGAGAAAAGAAAAAAAGCGATGAGGGGGAGAAAACGACATAATTCTTCATTTATTTCCCTTAAGATTCATACGTGGCATTATTGAAAAGACTAAATAATTTTCATTATCCGTAAAACCTGTAATTCGAATGAATACCGTATACGTTATTCGATGAAGTCATGCGCCGAACTTCGAGTAATTGAATATCAAATCGATTTTACGGAAACTTATCAGTTAAGATCCCAAAAGAGTGATACGATGAACGAAATCGCTTTCTATCCTCCGTTCCGGAATGACGACCTCGTTTGTTCAACCATTCACTAAAGCAGCCATTAGGTCATCATCCCGTAGGACCGGAGCTCATTCGATCTTTTCTTTCGTGTATTTACCGTGTACATATATGTGCGTGAGGGTGTGTATTTTCGGTATCTTCGTCGTTCTCATTGCACCTAATGCGATATTCCCCTACGTTCCTACCGAAACTCGGATCATTAGGTTGATGTCTATGGTTTCCCTACCACCCTTGTTCACAAAATTTTCTATTTTCCCTTCGAACGTGAATCGTGGTAACTAGAAAAATGTAATTCCGCTTTGTGTGAGGTTTGTCAGCGTAACAAGATCGAATGAGCAATGGAAATGTAACGTTTGATCGAAGGTTGTTCATTTCATTTCGTCCTCACAAAATTCTCGATTTGATGCTCCTGCGGGAAAAAATATCTGCTGATGCAAAGAATCGAGGCCATTCATATATCAAAATTCGCTGCTACAGTTGGAGGGGAATAATTGAAAGCAGTGAATTTTTCGCTGGGACTGCAAAATTTTTAACGTTATATATGCTGTAGCGAACAAATTTTGCTGAAGGAGTTGACATTTTTTGCTACCAGATCAAAAAATTTGCTACCCCAGGAAAATCAAATTTCCCTGTTACAGCGACTTTTTCTTCTCCGTGAATCATATACTACTGTGTTCAAAAGGTCACAGAGAACGTGCAAATAACGTCTCGGGATGTTCTAAAAACGTCGCATGTATGTCCCAGGGACATGAAAATGTCTCGGTTAGTTCTATTCATGTCCCCGTGTGACTTTGTGGTTTTTCAAGGTCAGTTTTCATGAAAGTACGTTTAGAAGACATGATGAAAACGTCTGGTAGTAGATCAAAGGAACGTGCTTAGAACGTATTCAAGGATATCAAATGGGAAGGTACTCTAAACGTTTGTAAAACTTGCTTCAGCGGGACCAAAACACGCAAAACCAAGAGCACGTTTTCAAAACGTTCAAAGAACTTTCTGTGCTGTCTGGGTAAGCCCTAGTAGAAATGCTCTAGTAATTGACGAGTTTTGTAACGCTTAACTAGCCAAAAACAAGACGCTCGCAAGTGCCTCGTAGGGTTCTGGCGAGGTACTTGCAAGTGTTTAGTATCTGGCTAGTTGAGCGTTACAAAACTCGTCAATTACTAGAGCATTTCTACTTGGGGGGTGACAGTTGAATTTAAACTCGGTGCGCGAATGTGTTTGCCCTGTTGAAAAAGTCCCGTAAATTCTCATACATAAATCTTATTAGTTTATATGAATTTTAACAAATTTTTACCCAAACAGCACCGAAAATTCTCAAAAGGTTTTAAAAACGTATCCATAGTCCCACAGATGTTGGTTCCCAAAAGTACATTTTCTAAACATTTTGAGAACATTCGTTCAATGTGCTGGAAAACACGTTTCGGGGACATTGTTGACAAATGCCAGGGGGGGTGCAACTTCAATGATTACAATGAAACCTTATCTGCGCGCCATCTCCTAAATAAATATTGATGCGACGTAAAAATCAATATGGCGATCTGGTACAACGGAATAACCTCAAAATTATTATAGTTAGTTTGTATTTCGAAGTATCAACAATATTTCAACACTAAAGCATTGAACAATTCTAAAACCAAATTATCAGTTGGACTCATTCAGTTTCAGAGTTGTTTCTGATGCTTTATTGTTGAAATACTGTTAATTTCTCAAAATCCAAACTGATGAGATTAATACCAAGATTATGTCACTATACTAGGCCGCCATTGCTGTTTTAGCCCCTGATCGACACGCCACCATGTGAATAAATATGACCGTAATCGAAAGACGGTTTGAGGGGTTTGAGGTCATCCTATAAAGTTGCATACCCCTGACAAATGCTATGGTACGTTTTCAGAACGTTCCCGAAACGTTATATGAAAACTACCCAGCAAACACGAATGCAGGCCCTTAAAAGGACCAGGGACGGCCTTCCGCCGGCATCGCAGGACCATCAGTGGCCCATTGAAATGCCAGTAATCATTGTTTGTAGGGTAAATATTTTATCTCTAACCTATACAAATTTATATTCATAGTTCTATTAGGGACAAAAGTATCAAACAACAATGAAAGTATGTTTTGTATTGAATATTTGAAAGGATTTCATTTCAAAAGTTCGAAACTATCGGCAGAATATAAATTATCAAGAATTAAGTCAATATATTAAGATTCACGTAACCTCAAAATTGATGCGGAACAAAATTTCATTATATGCAATGTATTAAAAAGATGCAAATGTAATTTTTCAGATCTATCGATACAGGCTCCACCGCAGTTTATTCCCTAGTAACACACAATCTTCGTCAAACGTTCTGAGAATGTTTGCAGGACGTTTAAATATTCTAGGAACGTTCGGAGAATATTTTACGCACATTGGTGTTACTTGGGTTTGCATCGGCTCCAAATGAAGAATATTGGAAGATTTGGCACAAGTTTGAACATTAACAAATTCTCATTTTCCTTGTCTCATAAAAGTTCCATGGAAACCTAAATAAAACTATACCAGACATTCGTACATGCCTGGTATATACATGCGATGTTTCCCGAACGTCCCGAAACATTTTCAGAACATTCCAATGTTTCAGAAGACGTTCCGAGGATGTTAATAGAACCCACCGGTGCTGTATGGGATATGAGTCTATATGCGGTTTCTGTCCTAGCCCTGGTGAAAATCCAAAAGTGAAGGAAGAGGGTATTGGAACAAATGAAACGTGAAAATGGTTCAATTCCCTCCTAAATTACTTTTAGGTGACTCTTTGTTACTCTTAGGTGACTCTTCGCTTGCGCTTTCGTCGCGTTTTAACGCTTCATTTTCACTAGGAAGAACTTATGGGTTTTATATGATTCCATGTAAGAATACAAAAATTATATGAGAACTTTATGAGATTCAATTAGAACCATTCGCAAAATCTCATAAAACCGTATAAAATCAAGTGTGTGTACTAGATTTCATGCGGTTTCTGTCCTAGAAATAACTAGAATTCATTAGAATTTATGAGATCTTTTCAACAGGGTGGGGAAGTGCTCTTATTTTTAGGTCAGTAAGGCTGTCTTTGAAGGCGATGAACTTGATTTGGAAGAATAAATGAAGATTTTTTAAAATAAATGCTATGTCACGTTATTTTTTGAACACAGACAGTAAACGCTCGCAAACCGTTCGAGTAATCAAAAAACCCTTCGATTCGGTTCAAAGTTGAATCTAACACCAGAATGTATGTTGTTTCGTCTGCACCTTGAGCTTCAATCCTTGAAACAGTATGGTCTAGGTACACTTTGATTTCTCGAATCGATTTCAAAAAATGTATCTGAGATTTGATACGAATTCGATTCGATGTTCCCAAAAATGTGCTTTTGGGTTTTCTTCGACAGAAAAATTCTGAGTTTGCATTCATACTCTCTTTTCCCATCCCCCTGCTTCGCATTTCTCATTCCACTCGCGTGTAGATCGGGTTGTCTACCAGTAGGTTAGAAATACGCATGTCACGTTCCAAAATTGAGAACGATTCTAGACCAAGAGCCCTGGCGAGGTTGATAACCGTAAATACAATGAAAAAACCAATACATTTTGGAAAATTGGAACTCCTTTACGAATGTGTATTCGAGTACCATAGATGCATGGTATCGATCTCGCTAATGTAGGGCCATTTTGAAGATGCTGGATGACAATCGATAATGGGTTAAGAGAATTTTACTGTTATTGAAACCATTAAATTTCCATCCCCCTCGTACTTTATTGCTGCCACACGTCTACGGTGGTAGTTGACGTAAATAATTCTGAAATAAACGTTACTTTGTTCTTTTTTTTATTCCCCTTAACGTGCGTTCAAGAGACTCGATATAAAAAAGAGAAGGTGCTGATGATATAAGAATCTGAATTTATTAATTTCAAATAAAGTATGAACTACAAAATCTTGTTACGTTGGGAATAATCGTAAAATCTCAACGATGCTATGTCTATCGTTGAAAGCTAAGTACGTCGTATTTCTCTATTCGATTACATGGTTTAAATTACGTGAATATTTGAAAACTCACGGTTTATCGTGTAATTTCAGTTCAGTTGTTCAATGAAGTTTTATGAACCTTGTCAATTCGTTGAAATTTCAGCTGGAATAAAGTATGAAAAAACCATCAAAGTGTACTCAACTTGAAGTCTTCTGCCGAGTAGTTCGAATCTCTAAAAAATTATTTTTCTCTTGCGTTGGTAGAAAATAATGGAAATGATGGATTTTAGTTTTCCATAGAAAATATAGTATAGAAATTAATGAATCCTTTGAGTTTTAAAATTCTATTCTTCTATTTGTTAAAAGAATTTGTTGAATTTGTAACTTTTATACAACTACTATTCAAATTTCGTGTCATTAAGACTAATACCGCTGAACCAAATTCGTAGCAGGGTATTGTATCACAAGCGCAAGTCTTTTGCCTCCTACCTTCTTCTCCGCATCAAGTTGTTCCCACAATAACTCCTACAGTAGAGCTATATACACATTCATATTCCCACTTTCTGACGATGCATCCTCACATCTCCCTGTCTTCGCAACCACCTTCCTCGCTCGGATCCTTTTCCTCTATACCAGTTAGTAGGGGTTGTGGCATGGAATCGGAGTTAAAGTTTTGTACATTTAGAAGTACGCCCTGGAATAACTAGACGAGAAAGACGAAGCAACACGTTGCACAAAACTTGCTCTATTTATCAGGAATGGGAAGATGTTTCTGCGAGTATTCGAGACAGAGGAAGAGAAATAGGATTTGAGGGGACGACTTTGAGAGGGAACAAGAAAGGAAGAACATACTTGCTGCTGTAACAGCAACACCGAGAGGTAGAGCTGACTTCACCCTCCTCACGCATTGCCAACTTGCGCAATTAGTAGGGCTGGTGATGCTGATGTTTCCTTTCTTATTGACACTGAAACTTCTGAGGAAAGAAAGAAGATCGTAAGATAACATGGTGTTGAATAACGTACATTACACAAAGTTCTGATTTATTTCATTTTGAATTATAAGAGAGGAAATTCAAGGGAACTTATATAAAGAAACGAACCCTGGGAAATTTGTAATTTCAGCAAATTAAGGTGGAACATATAAATTAATTCAGTATTATCTTGGGAAACGAGTTTAACGAGATTATCATTTTACAGGAGAAAAGAAAAATCTACTGCATATATTCCTCTTCCTCTCGTATCAAACGCACGAGAATAGGGATAGACAAATTTATGATGTTATTATTTATATGAATTATCTCGCGCGAATGGGAATTTCAAGAAAGGATTTATTGAAAAATTTCAAGTTTTATGGATGTTTCAGCTCTGTCATGTGCATTGCCTGTTTGTTGATTTGTTTACCAATATTTTACCCTTCAGTTCGATTTTTCAGATTTATGTATCGTAATTTTGAATAATACTCCCCCTGCCTCCCCCTTTGTCGATTTTGATTTTATTCTCATTTTCGTTAATCGTTTGATGGAACATGATTACATAGAAGTAATAATTGCATGCACATTCAAAGTCAAGAAAGCTTCGTGCCTAATATCAGGACAGGGAACGCACAGCTTCCATTATTCTAAATGTGCATGTAGTTCTGGCCTTTGTGCTCGTGACGGCAGTATATAACAGAAGGAGGATGCTTAAATTCTCTCCAATAAAGCAAGATAGAGAAATTGGGTCGATTTTTACTTCCACATTAGAACACACTAAAACTTTATAGAATTATAGTTCAAAGCGTCAGAAACAAAGTACTTTGTCTCGATTAGTTCAGAGATGCTTGACTAATTGAAATGAGGATATTCATTGTTGTACGTAGAATAATATGAACGACGTTATTATTCGCTTCTGTCTCTGACTCGCAAAAACTTGTGCACTTGTTTACGCTCGAAGCATTGAGAAAAACATTTATATACGTTGTAAGAAAGAATGATCGCATATATAAAACATTGTCAATGGCTTGGAAATCCTTTTTCCTCCCTCTTTTCGGTTCGTCTTCGAAGGTGGTTCCCGGACACTCGTATTTCCCTGTACACAAAGGATCCCTCTAGCATCAAACATCGTATTTGAAATCAAGTTAGGAGCAGAACCAAGCCTACGTTTTGTTCTCGTACCTAGGGGAGAGCCAAATGCCAGCGAAATGAGAGGGAACCCCAAAGAGATCCTTGTACGTTCGTCGTTGCAGTCTCATTCTGCGCTAAAATTCTATTACGCCGCCCTTCGTAACATCCCTGTATAATACATTATTAAGATACCAAGAGAGCTACATATACCGTTTCAAAAATCATTCCTCTAAATACGTTATGGACATAATCAAAACATTCCCTCGTCTCATGGCGTCGGATGATGGATATTAAAATTACAAAATGCGAATCCCTCGATAACACGACGGACAAGAGGGTGAACGAAAATGATCATTCTATTGCTTGTAAATTGATTTAAAATACTGAGGATTGAATTGAACGTCAAATTTTTTTGTATATATCAAAGAAGAAAATAAAGTGAGATCGATGACAAAAAAAAGCTTATCATTATCATTATTTAACACCCGAAAAGCCACAGTCGATCTAAGAAGTCTCGTCGCCGAAGCAAAACGATCAAACAAAGAGAACAAAGAATATAGAGAGGGAAGTTGGCGAGCAACGTTTCTGACGGATGTGAAACAGACAGAGAGAGGAGAAAGAGAAATTAACTCAAGTCCTTTCCACCTTTTCTTCTGGTGGTCTCACTTGAATGCAAAGCCACATCGCGGTTTATGGAATGGTTCTGTGCCGTTAACACTGCGAGATAATTTCCCTACGCTCATATCTATGTCGACTACGTGCTGAGCGCAGGAGAAATTTTTATTCACTGTTTAGTTTTAATCAAAACTTGGCTAACGTACGTTGCAACGGCTCTTTTGCTTTCTCTGGTTTTCGGCACCGAACGCATGTTTTTTTCTCCTCATCTTTTTTTCCTCTCAGTCATTCTCAACGTTCAGATGAGAATCAAACAGACGAAAAAAGAGATAAAATGCGATGCAGTAAAACTATGAGAGAAGTAAAATACAGAGATATTAACCGTCGGTATCTGGAAATAATTGAAAGAGACATGACTGTGTACATACACGTTTGAAAAATGAAATTCGTTGCAACAGAAACTGTTTGCAATAATCCACTGGACGAAAAAAAACGTTTTCAAGTTTCGGGACGTGAAATGGATACAGGTGAAATTGAAAAAACAACAGGGATATTGAATGTTGCGAAGGGTACATCGTAACTTTTGTTATTGTGGTCGTAAATTCATGTTACATCGATTCATTTGTATGAAATCTCTTCCGGAGTCTCGTTTTTTTTTCCCTCCTGTCATTCGATTCATTAAATATTCTCTTACGTTGAGAGTGAAAGAATAGAATATTATGAAGAAATCTGAAACGGTGAACAATCGGGGGACAAGACGATTGTTTTTGTGCTCAAAATGGGCCTCTTTTGGCTGGGTCTCAAATTCAGTCATGATCAATGCATTTGAATGGAAAATAACTTGAAATATTTCGAAGACACTGCCTCACCTGTGATTCATACGATGCAGGAACCAGTGAAAGTTCAAAATGCGATAGAAGGAGTTAGGAAAATAAAATTCATCATCATTGATGCCTTTTACACAGTAGATATATACCACGACTAGGGTACCGTCCGAAACGTCCATAACAGGGATCACATTCATTCGATATATACGATACAAAAAACCGATGATGGTCCCTGGTCCAGAAGCTTTCGCTACTTTCGTCTATATTCCTCTCCTCGCCGTCTCAATCCTCTTCACCTGGCTCATCCATCTAGTTTTCTATGGGAAAAAGAAGAACGAGTTTTGGTTCGACTCACGGATTTGGCAATGTTTCAAAAATCCTCCTGTGTGCCTTTATCTACGACTATGCGCATATACCCTGGAAAAGAGAGGATTTGAAGAAGAGATGGAAATGAGACGCTCGAACAGGGGAAAAATCAAGGAAAAATATCTATGCGTCTAGAAATAGCTGTATAAAATGCACACATGGACGTTCCGATGCACCTTCCATGTGTCTCCAAACACAAGAGAAGCTGTAGGACGAGGAGGAGAGAAAAAGTGACCAAAAATGAACGAGACTTGCGAACGAAGAATGAATAGAGAGTTGGAAAGGACAAAGAGATGGAAAAAAGAGGGAAAGAACAATGGAGATGAAATCATTCCACGTACGCACGGAGGGACAGAATTGGCCGCAATCCTTGCACCGCTTACGGACAATTACCGCTGAGATTGCTTCCCGGAGTGTATTCCTTCCTTCCATTCGTGCCATCTTCATTTCTCTTACCGTTTTTCCTCTTCCTTCTGTCAACGATAGAATGGATCCGGATTTTTCTTTTTTTGTTGCGGAAAAATAATCATTTCTCATTTTTTTTTCCTCCTTCTTGGAGGAAAAATTGAGATAATACGGTGGTGTGCTCTGTAGTTGCTTCCAAGCTGCGCTAGAACAAAATGATAGGACGATAACGAACCCTTATGTACATTTCTGCAAATAACATTCCCAAATTTATAGAAAAAAACAATCCCAAGCTCTTTCATTTCAAACTTTCAATCTCAAAGCAAAACATTGTGTCAGGTTGTAAGCGATAGAATCTACGATTAAAGAGAAATACCACACGATGTTGTACATATGTAAATGAATACATATCCATGGAATCGTAAAACCAATTCCACTTGAAATTTTCATCCCGCCTTGAAACTCGAAGACAAAAAAAGATATTAGCGTCTAGAAAAACAGATACGCGAAAGTGTGAGAGACTTCCGTCGGTTGAGAGAAATTGATCGCATCTATACTCGCTGCAATCTAAAAACAAAATGCTCCTTTGGGAACGGAGGAACACAAAGGAATTGATACAGTTGATCGTTCTTGACTTAATTGCGCGAAGCACGATTCACCTACTTCCCCATCAAAAGTTTTTTGTAAGTACATTGTTGTATAGCTGTTATTATTGTTCCCCTTTATACTCATATAGGTGCGTTGTAACCATGCTATCATCGTTGGAACTCGTTTACATAGACCGTGCAACGCGGGGTAGCAACGGATAATGCGAATAACGAAAAGGAACGGAAAGAACGAGGAAAAAACACAAGATCCCAGATACCCTCGTCTCTTCATTCGTATCGTTTCTTTAATAACCGCTGCAAATCCGGCATTGTTTCCGACGATTTTCCTGTAGATTGCATCGACTTCCCGGGGAGAGTATCCAACCTTTTCAGAGGTGAAGCACCGAACAAAACTCTGGCGTTGCACGAATAATAAGGAGAAAAAGCAAACAAAGTACCACTCAAACAAAAACAGAATCGGGAAAACATCGATGATGGAAATATTGCCGTTAAATGAGCTCGATGGAAGACGAAACAAATAATATGGATGTAATGAGAAGAACGAGACGTTTCGAGAGTTCTGTAATCCGAATTCATTTTCCTCTTTTCCGAAGATTTATCGAAAAATATGAATATTACGTTTGTAATATTATTGTCGAAATATATACGATTTTTCACTCTTCGTCACTACGGTACCTCATTAAAAATCTTTATTTTTGGATTGTGTACGTAGTATAACGTCCCTGTATAACGTACAGCGTCCATGTATTCGATGAATTGAACTTGCCGGTGTAATTCCTCTTTTCATATTCGGTCGAGTTTCGGGGTAAGCTTCGGGACAAGGTTTGAGGTATATAGATACACTCCATGAGCGACAAAAGAGGTTTGCTGAGCGAGCTTAAAATTTAACGACCAACCGTTACAAGCTTCACGAAAGTGCAGTTGCAACAGCTGTACGATACCCCCGATGAAAGAGCCCCACTCGCTTTGAACTAAAAGAAAAGGGATAGGATGGACTTTTTGTTCACCATAGGAGCCAGACGTAAGAAGAAAAGCGTGTGGTATGATATATCCAATCATCCGCACTTCCGATTGGGTATTTCGTAGGGTTTAAGTATTCTGAAACGGGTCAAAAGAATGAGAGTTCAACTAATTAATTTGAAATAAAGATGAAAGGATCAGTACATATCGTCTTCAGATGTGACTTATATTTACTACTGTGTCCAAAAAGGAAGGTGACATTTGAATTTCAACTCTGTGCGCAAATGTATTTGGGGAAGTGCTGTTATTTTTAGGTTAGTAAGACTGTCTTTGATATCCGTGCCAAGGGTCACATCAAAATATTCATCAGTGTTTGAGATACGCTTCGTTTTGAAAACTGCTGGAAGTGAATTTTTCGATTTTTATAATGTCTGCATTTGTTGACCAAGAATTTGTATTGAATTTTGTTTGCGGAATGAATTTTCTGCTGCTGATTCGATGAGGATCGTGCAGAAAGCCTTCGATGATGAGGCTATGTTAAAAAAACACATGTTTACAAGTGAAGTAAGGTCGAGAACATGTCGAAGACGAAAACTGTCCCGGTCGACCATCAACTTCAACTGACGAAGTTCACGTCCAAAAAATCAAAAATTTGGTGCTCGTAAATCGTCGATTAACAATTAGAAATCTTGCTGATAATGTTGACATTTCAAATGATCAGTCAACACCATTTTTAAGGATCCCGCGTGGAAATCAATCCTGGGCATCCTAAGATCCTAAGATTCTAAGACCCTGGCCCCTTAGGGGTATATCTGAGGCATCCAATACGTGGTTGCCTACCTTGTGGGCTTCAGTTGGGGTTGCCAGTATATAATATTTCATTCCAGGAATGCCCACCCACAGCCCTTATAGGCCCCGGGTTGGCTACCATTGTTTTGCCTGGATATTTGATACCATTATGGGGCCTAGATCGAAAAGCATAAGATTCCAAATTGGGGCCACTTTTCAAGTAGGGATTATAAACCTAGCGGTTAGACCACCCGTTTATTATGTTTATTTTGGTTCCTATCTCGAGTCCATTTCTCACAATAATTGTTCATCATATTTACCTTTTCTTTTATTACCTATCGGTTATGGGGCACTTGAAATAGAGAACAATGCGAGAATACGTATATAATTTATTACCTGTTCATTCCTTCAAAAATTTTCTCTCCCATGCATGCAAGTTTTCGCGATAGAAGGGCGCGCTTGGAGTGGGGGTTTTTCTTTCACTACGAGTCGACTTTAGGTGCCTGTCGCGGGTATGCCGATATTGATTCCTGTTTCTGACCCTGTGGAAGAAGGATCCATAACGTGTATCGCGACAGTTAAGTCATCTGTCCGTACGGCCACCACCTCACTTGGTCTAAAGAGCCATGAAAATGGTGTTGTACGACATTCAACTTATCTGTTCCAATGGCAACCATAGAGCGTGGTCCCAACAGCAAAAATGGCAACCAGTGCACATAGTCTCAAAGACCAAGTTAAGCGACAGTTGAGTTATCCGTCCGTATGGCCACCACGTTACGTGGTCTAAAGAGCCATGAAACCGTTTCTTTTGTAATATATCACTACCCAAGTGCAATTGGGAAACGCAGTCCAACCAGCGGACCGAAGGAGAGACGTCTCCCATAATCAGAAACACACATATACAGACAAACACAGATCCACACCTGGAATGATTTAATTCGATGTACAGTAGCCTCTCGTTATAAGAGTACCCGTTATAAACGCCGAAAAGATTAGTTCCGCATGACTGAGTTCGGTGCTACCCCCAATCTTATGCTGTTTCGAGATTAAGAACTCACCTCTCGTTATAAGCGTCGGGAGAAGATTCATCATTTCGAAGTTGGACAAATCAAAGTCTATGAAGGATGCAGTGAAGCAGACTGGATTAGCATAAGGTTTACGGCTTTAGAAATCAGTTCGAATATAATTCAACACCATTTTCACATATTATCTCCGTACGGACTGCTTTTGACTCATTTCTAGTTGTATGAATTTCTTATAATGGAAATCTTACAATCTCTGAAAGAAAATTCAATGAATTGATGAATTTTTGATAATCTTGATAATCAAATCAATTGAATTCACAAAGAACGATCTCGATTCTCTCTAAATTACTTCCTAACAGTTTGTTTTTTTTTCTAAACAATGCTACTCAGTTGTACAGAAAGTATGTGAATAGTCACATTCTACTTGTGATCTCAAGATTGACTACGTGCTTTAGAACAATTTTTCCCATAAATTTATATTTTTGTCACGAGGAATGTATCGTCGGTACTCTGATAAAACCTCGTATCTCGATTTTTGACCGTATCGAGTTTCCATCGGAAAAATTATCAGTACACGCTAAATACACATATAATCAAGTTATATATGATCAAGTATGTTCAATCAACAATAATCAATGGACACTTTGTTTATAAAAGTCTTGTTTATATGTGCATTAGCATGTACTGATCATTTTTCCGATGGGACCACCTATAACTGTTGAAAATCGAGATACGAGGTTCTTTCAGAATACCGACGATATCTTTGGATTCCTTTCACTCATTAAGGGGTTACATGCGTTTCAGAGGCCAAAAAAAAGGTAATTTTCTCGATTTTTTTAGCGTACTACAAAAGAAATTTCTATTCAGGCTTTTATTGCATGTTATTAGGTCATTTTCGAACAACATATTCAAAAATGTTGATTGAAAAATATAAATTGGATTGATGGCAGCCGATTTTCGGAGGTGCCTCGAAAAAAAGTGGTTTGCGGTAGTCAAAATTACTTGCGATTGCTTCATCTGAAAAGTAAAAACAAAATATTTTCTTCTAGTATTAGAGTAAAACTAGCTCGTGAACGAAAGATTTGAAACAAAAAATGAAAATTGAATCTTTGGCAGTGGTGTGAACAAAGATTTCACTTTTTCACAAGTCGTTATCTTCTGTCACGTACATACATACTAAATAAAATGAACTGACGCTTATAACGAGTGGTGCGGAGTCAACCTCGTTACGTAGAGGAGTGGGGACGTGTACTTCCCCCTACTTTCTTCCCCTACACCCCCTAGGCGACTCTTATAATGAGAGGCTACTGTATCTCTGTAATAATATATCTTGATACATCTCTGTAATCATTGATTTTAATATATTTTTGTGTAATAATTCATTTGTGATATACCTTTTTTGGGGAGTTTTATGTCAAAAGGCTTTTCTCCCAAGATCCAATGAACATTTAGATATTTTGTGACCGAAAATAGTGTGGATGCTTTTCTATCCTTCCCAAATTAAACTCACTGTAAAATTCCAAAATTCAAAGCAACGGGAAGTCTCCGTGTTGGAAATTTTCCGTATAACACTCGCCCAGGTCTGAGCCCGGGACAAATTTCCATACAGAATGTTTTGGGCCTCGGACGCGTCAAACCGGTATGCATCCAGTTGTGTCCAGTTTTTTTGTCCCCGGACAAAATTTCCCAAAACGGACTTTTGATCCCCGTGACAAAATATCCCACTCAAAATATCTCCGACAAAGATTTTCCGGGACAATTCATTCCGTGTGTAATTACTCCAAATGTAATTGATCAAATCACTTGCATGTATTTTAAATCATGATTTCTCTGATTGGGTATGCGACAGCTTGATCGAAAACATTTGATCGAAAGAACAGTTGATCGAAAACACATTTGTTCGAAAACATTTGATCGAAGAATATTTGTTTGAAAAAAAACAAGAAGCAAGGGGTGGTGATAAAGAAAAGAAAGAGTGGTAACACAAAGAGTGGCTAATCGTCAGCGGGCTTGCCCCGTCAGTCATTATATGCTAGGTTTTTGTGGTTCAGTTTTGCAAAAACTCTTCAACCAAAACATTTTTTGTAATTAATGGATCGGGAATTAACTTTTTCATTTAAAACTTCTAGCCAAATGACTTCGTAAATTCATGTAATAATGAAAATGATCGGGTATAGGGTCCCTCACCTTATATCACCTTGTTTTTTTGGACACAGTAGTATAACGGATAGTGAGAAATTATAAATCTTCAAATTCGAATCGTTCCAATGAACGATTCAAATTTTGAAAATGTAAGGATCAACGAATTTGCTGCACCTGCTTTGGAGGGTACAGAAAAGCAATCAATTTCACGATTCATCTGTTGTATGTAATTACCATTCGCATTTCCATCGAATTCAGCACACCTTCCCTCGAATTACTCACGTTTTCCTAGCAGGTGTATCACGTACCGCAGGATGTAACGAATTTTGTGTTTCGGGTTTTCCTCGCATCGTTGACCAATCTTTTATACACTTTTCTCTTTCTCTTTCATGTATAACCTCTTCGAGACAGACCACGTATATATCTTGAAAAAGTTAATACAGAAATAGTTCTCTCACGTTTTGTTACCAATAAAACACATTCCGTTATTATCAGAAGATAATTCTCTCTTGCTTCATAAGAGAAGACAAGAGAAAAGAAGCACAAAAAAGGACAATATTTCTCAGCAAAATCTCATAATCATCGATAACCAACGAGAGTTTCGTTATTTAGGGGATAATGCATCCAATATCTTTCTTTAGATCAACCATCAGGAGCGCAATATGAGCAATATATGCACTCCACTTGAACGTACACTTACATGTAACCGTGTAACGAAGAGACCCTGGGGATTCACAAAGATAGGAAGAGAAAAGAGGGACGAGAAGCTCACAACAAGAGTTCATAACCACTCTCTTTTTCTTTTTCATACCAACCTGCATGGTATAACCTGAGTTTCGTATAACGGCCAGATCCACATCCCGTAAGAGGTCTCAACACTCTGACGTTGGTTCTTAGGGAGGGAAAGCTAAAGATATTCTGAGAACAGAGGGAAGAGGAAAAAATAGAGATATGAAGGAAAAATGTCAGAAGCAGCAGGAGGAAAAAAGGAGCGAGACGAAGCTACGAGTGCACGGTACTTGAATGAGGGAACGAGCCTGTATATACGCACCCATACACACAAATTCACGATGTATGTCCACACAAGTTGGTCTAAGACTCTATATCCTTCGGGATAACCTCAAGGAAGATGCGGAGACTGTGAGATTCTTTCGTGAAACCGTGTCTTCCCTTCAAAGAAACCTTGCGAAGAGTTTCTTGGACGATCATCACAAGGAAAAATAAGTGAAAAGCATCCGTCGTAGGGAAAATATTTGAGAACAACTTTGGCTGATGTTTATGTGAAGGAAATTTAGCACCTGTATGATTCAGATGTGCGCGGGTGAGCGTAAAAAGCTTTTTGGCTCTCGTTGAGATGTTTGTCTCCCTGTTTAAACCAACTGCATTCGTGTGTACCATCTTTCCGTTCATCAAATGTTTGGACAAGTATATAATAATTTCGTTATGTGCGAACCTAGTTGTAACAGCTTCCAGCGATATTTGTTCTAAGATAATTCATTCCTATTGAAATTCCAGGCTTAGAAAATATTCCTAAACTGAGAAATCATTGTCGTCAATTCACATCATCGAATTTCAAAGCATATGTCAATTTCTAAATTACTCATTTATATTCACGAGTTGAAATTTTGGTTTTGAGAATAGTCAAAATTTTCTACTGTGTATAGCTACAGAATAATACATTGGCAATTAATTTGGGTTTCATTAGTAGATTTTATAATAATAATTCTATCATAAATAAAACAGCGTATAAGATCGCAATGAAAAACAAATACACAGAGAAATGAGATACTCGTTTACAAATCGTTAACATTATTTATCGTGCAGTTTTTCGATCGGATAGAGAAAAAAGTGAATTTTGACCTCTTCAGAATCGTATCGAGTATAACAGTAGGAGCTGAAGGCGGGTTGGTACGTTATTCATGGTCCAAACCCCTATGGATCATTCCCCTATTCTTAGCCCGAAGCAACAATTTCTTGTATACACATGGCGTAACGGCTATACACCCCGTTTCATTTTCCACTCTTTCTCCCCATCTCTCTGGTTACACACAGTTCTCCCTTTCTACTACCAAGTAATTAAACCTATACCTGTTAAGTGTGTCAACGTAAAGTACAATCAACTCCACAAATGCAGACTTAACTATCTTTTGATAGCAGTGGGAATACTTCTCCTTATCTAACGAGAAAGAAATTCAATTACTCGGCTTCGCTGAGTCTGAAACTTATATGCAATAATCAAAAAATTTCAACGCTTTTCATGCATTTTCGTATTTCAACATCTCCCTCGAACGGACCAACTAGATTCTTTATTCAATAGTTGTCGATCTATTACAGATATCTCTTGAACTCGATGAGATTTTTGGCTTCTGGGTCACGGGCTGTGAGGATTAATTATTACTCAGAGTCGTATTCGTTAGATCGATATAACTCGGTAAACAGGAACTATCGATAGCTCCATGCCAGGGAAGTGACCGTAATTGTAATTATTACCTCAGTGAACACAGTCAACTGAGTGCTTCTCCTATCCATTACCTTGTTCTCACATTTAATTGATTGGTTAGGTCCTAAATATTGTAACTGGGCGTACATGCATCGCAATATCCAGGGACTATTGATACATGTCTTTTAATTTGGGAGCTAGAGCAGGCATCCCATTGACCTGTTCCGCAGTTTCATCAAAAATATTAAAACCCAACATATTCGAACTTAAAATGTATTTCATTAGATTTTAACATTCATAGAATCTATCAATTATTATCTGTAATAAAAATCTAACTCGTATAATGATCTTTCGACCATACCGAAATGTTTCCTCTCAAATTGCTATTGGTAACATTCTCGACCTCGTCTCAGAAAACTACAATGCTTTTTATTACGAATAATACTATAACGATTCATATCTATTTCTTTGAAAAAAAAATTGACAACTGTGCCGTATGTACGGTAATGGAAAAACGAAACGAGTGGAGAGATAGAACATCTTGAAGTACCAAGAAGACGAGTGTAGGTCACAACATCTACAAAACAACGTACACGCAAACGTTTCATCCTTTCTTTACTCGGTTCTTGTGTTTTCTTAACCATGTTCCAATATACAGTATGGCTTTATACTGGAATAGTTGGAAAATTCGAGGAGGGATTCTGTTTCACAAGAGTCAAAAACTAGAACAAATATTTTCGAGTACTTGGTCGTTGAAAATTCATTGTATCAAAGTTTTGTAAGTACATAGAGGGAAAATTATAAAACTAAAGACAATGTCAAATGAGTCGTCCAAACGACTCCAAAATATACAGAAAATGATGGAATTCTCTCTTTGAATCTGCTTTTGATACGATAACAATTTTGTCCAACAAAAAGTCATGCGAGAGTGAAATGATATTCAAGGTATTATTCAGTCTTCCAGTATATCTGTGAAATATCGTTTCCAATTCCCATTAATCATTTCTATGAAAGCGATCAAACGCTGAAACTCCTTACCTCAAATTTTCATTTCCCTTTGATCCTCTTTACTTGCCAGCGTTTTGTTTACATCCCTTTCAGAATAATCATACCATTCACGAGGTTTTTAAATCTCTTCTACTCCAACGCCGTATTCCTTTTCCCTTTTTTCCCTTATTCGTCTTCCCTTTTTCCTCCCCCGAGCCACAAAACCGCCGTCTGAACGAAGGAGCATTCCGCTTCTTTGTCGCCCGACGTCTACGTCGCGGTAATGACGAAATCGTGCACTTTCGTCAACCATCGTCCACCATTACCGGCTTCTTATACCAACTTGTCAGATGAAGAAAACTTGCTTTATATCCCCGCACATGCGCTTTACGGTATTTTTCTCAACATTCCATTCTCTTTTTCTACGAAACACATTACGCAGAGCGAAACCCCTCCGAGTCGTGGCCATACGAACCCCACATATTTATATTCTTTGTTGAATAGGGGATCCAAAGAAATTGGACGTAAACGGATTCGCATGAATCTCACATTCGAACGAATTATCCTGTTTTTTGCCACATCTTCGCTATCTTTTTCCTTTCTTTTGCAAATAAGAAAATAAATTAGGAGAGTAGTATGGTGATTACAGGAAAACCCAGGAATCCTAATTTAACTTTTCACCAAGTTAATTGCCTCATTGCCGTCACAAGCAAGCAAGCCATTTGATTGCCACGCTTGAATGATGTAATTAGTGTGATCACTGAAGTAGGTCGGAAATCATATTCGTTCATCATCCATTTGCTTTTGAGAATTTGCGGTGGATTGCCAAAGGTAACGACGAATTTGTTGGTCATACGTTAACTTCGATAAAGTTATTCTCTTGTGCACCGGTGTCAAGAAACGAAAACATTCGAGGAAATTAATCTAATGGGAACGAATATAAACATTGATATTGAATTATTATCTTAAAATCATGCACTTATATTTGTACATCCGTACTTTAATGGATGCAAACAGTAGTCGCGAGTGCAGCGACTTGTGAAATTTCCTCCCTTACGCGCACAGAGCGGAAGAAGGCAAGAAAAACCTATCGTAAATAAGAAGAAAAAAATTCAACCCTCGACCCGTATACAATCTACCCTCTTTTCTTCCTTGCCGCCGCTGCTGCTTCTTCTCTCTGCATCGACAAAGTGTAAAGCCGACGACTTCCCCAGGGAACGGTCTCTATCGTCCCTCAGTGGATTACGCATTCGATTTTTAGGGTGAAGTTCGATCTGCAAATCTACGATTATTCAAATTGCAGGCGTCTGCATTGCGCCCCACGATATATTGTTAACACACTACACCAACTGTGGGAAGATTGGAGAAAAGTCTACGTCTATTCGGAAAAATGATTTCTTTAGGATTTGGTCAATGTTCCCAATTAAGTCAAATTTTTCACCCTCGTATCAACGTATTTCCCCCCAGCTAAAACAATAAAATTCCGAATCTGATTGAAACGAAAAGAAAAAAAGAAACAACAAAACTAAGTCAATATTCTCTATCTTTCAAGCGATAGAACCCACGTGGAAAACTAGATTTTCCTGTTTCAGATGAGAATTTAAGATACGTCAATCGTATATCTAACCTCATGATCAACAATTTTATTCATGCCTCCAGTGAAAATTCATGTATTTCGGTATCTAGATTTCCTCGGGGTCATGAATTTTCTGCACAATCCTGACATATAAAATATATTGAGATTATTGAACGCTCCACGTATAATATTTTTCTACTCTAGAAATTTCATAATCAATATCGAGGATTGAGGGCACGCAAACCGATGTTATTTCATTCCTTTAGCTTTCCGTGTAATGATTTTGCGGCACATAAATCTCCCGGATAGAATTTTTGATGAATATCATAAGTTTGATATAAAAATGACAGACCACAATTCATAACGTTCGTTATATAGCTTTTGAAGATAGAGTTGATTTTGATAGGGGTACGAATAGTCAAGTGACTTCATAGATTCGACCCCGGAATTTTCATGGATACAAGTTGAGAATGTCTTCGTGAATTGGCAGGTTTGATATATGCATGCACAGGTCCTCCTGAGATACTTTCCGTGTACCATGTGGCGAGGAACGTGAAGCATCTCGCTCTGAAGTTTCAACAGCACCCTAGCTGCTGGCCAACTCTAGACCATGAAGTCAATATCGCTCGGCGCATGTCTCATCCGCAAGACGATACGATAAACGCGGAACAGAGATAGGGAAACGAAAAAGGTGGTGATACTGAAAATTGGATTCCCTAAAATATTCATGACGCCTCTCAACGTGTACTCATCCTTGAAACCTTTCGGCAAGAGGCCTTACCTCCTTCCTCGAAACAGAGGAAGGGTAGAGTACTGGTTTACAAGTTTTACAAGAATAATAGATGTAAATACAACAAGTTTCGAATACGTGTCTGGAAACTTTTCATATGAAGGAATGAGAAGAGATTAAGACCGAAAGGATCATCTCCAACATCCTTTGCGGATGTAGGAAAGTGAATATTTCGGTATTACCAATGTGGAACACATCTGAAACTTGTGGAAGGGAATGAGAGAAGTGCACGTACGTTGGAACAAAACGAATGGAAGAACATAGGGGTGTGTTCATTGCGAGCACGACTGAGATGTATCCCTGGGCGATCGTGTGATATCGCTTTCTCTCCTTTTGTCGTTGCACACAACATCCTCGACCCTCCTGGTGCATTAAGATTAGCGGACTACTAATGGCACCGCAAGGGCTCCGTTAATGCCTATGGATACTTGGAGCTATTTCGCATACAAGTACACACGTATCCACGTACAACATATACTTAGGTAAAAGGTACTCGACCCTCCAACGTACTCGACTACGAACGTTGAACGCACGTACTCCGTATATAGGCACCCAAGTGTCCGTACGGACAAACAGAAGTATACTATATACTACACTACCGAATGATTGTATATATATTTTATACGCATATTTCGGGCAAGAAGAAACCTTGGTAGCGCTTTGAAAAGAGGGCTTTCGTAACTGCCGCAGACGCCGCTTTGAAGCACATAACGCTATACTATATCAGGAGCTGCACATATACACAAAGAGCCCAAGGGAGGCTCTTTCACGTTCGTAGAACAATGAGAGTCGGTACTTCGACTCGTCTAATTGGAGTTAATACGAGCTCAAGACTATGCACAATAATACTCTACTTGTGTACTCCATACAAGGTCAGAACTACTTCTAATTGAACTTCCGACGCCAACTTTGAGACAGTAACTTTATAGATGATTATGTAAGACGAGATAAATCATTAAGGATAAGGTAACGATAATACTCACCAAATCATTCGTCAAATATTTCTTCGGTCGAAGATAATAGATTATAGATAAATGAATGAACGAAACGGTAAGTAGTTGCGAAGAAACAGGTAAATGTGATCAAGGAAATGAGAAAAACAACCGAACGGAAGTCGTGTTGGCGATCAATGAAATTAGGAGAAAAATAAAGTCCTGTCAAGGAAAATTAAGAAAACCAAGGAAAGATGGGAATCGAATAAATCACCGTTCAGAGAGGAAACAATTCGATGATATGGTTAAAGCAAGGGAGAATATTGAACGACGGGAATCAAGAAACTAAGAAATATGAAAAAGATAATAGAAAAAGGACGGAGTAGTGAAGATGAAGGGGTTAGAAGAAAAGGGGAGACGAAATGAAATGAAAGAAAATTGAAAATTCCAGAGAAGGAACATTTAATTAAAACGAGTGGAAAGAGAGAATTATAAGAAAACAATGCGAGCGAATGTATCCCAGAACCGAGCAAAGAGAATAGAAATGAAATGCGAAAATGTAATTTTAATAAATTATGATTTGTGTGTGAACTATTGTTCATTAGAGGGCATGAAATTTTTATTCATTAACGTCAACCTGCTTCTGAAATTCCAATTTTGTCAGTATTTTACAGGAAAGCGTGAAAGTATTGAATCAACCCGGGTAGAAATCTCCTCGATTGAAAAGTGGCCGATCTTGAGTCCTGTTCGGGCCCAGACTTTTCTAAATAGAGCCTGAACGGGGCCTGGAATGAACCAATTTACATTCCTACCCGGGAATTTCTTTACACAGCCCTGGAGGAAGAAATTTCTTTGAAAATCTCTGAAAATTACTCTGAATTCCACAGCAAAACTCCGAAAACTTTTTCAAATTTTGAAAATCTCTGAAAAATTCTGAATTTCTCTGAAAATCACTGAAACTTTCTGCGAAATTATGAACGTCTCTGAAATCCTTTGAAAACCCTACCTCAAAAATCGGATTTACACTTATTAACTCGTCAATCAGTTCGAATCAGATTTTTGTCGAGAATTTTCTAATTTCATCTCATTCGAAAATAATCGGTTTGAATAGGAAATTTCTACCCAATGGGATATCATCAGTAAATTCGAATGTACATGATCCGGATTTCTAAATTATATCTCATTCAGTAAACATTTCCTATTCAGACCGATTAGATTTGAATGAGATGGAATAGGAAGATTCCTCGACAAAAATCTGATTCATACTGATTGAGCAGATAATAGGTTTGAATCGGATCTTTTAGGCAGGGAAATCCTTCACTGAAAATCTCTGAAAATTCCAGTACTTTTCAGTGAAAATTTTCCACCGAGGGGTATTATTGTCATAATTCAATTATAGACTGAACAGAGAAAGATAGCGAGCGAATATCCACAATATAAATTTCACTGCATGAAAATCACCAAAACTCAGTATGCATGGACAACCGTTTGACCCTTTCACTCGGATCCAAAATCAATGAGTTGACCCCACTGTTGTCAGGTTACACAGGGGTTAAAAAACCTAAAAACGTGGCGAAAAATATAAAGAGCCCTTGAATCCGCTTGAATATGAATCCGTTGTCAAAATTTTGAAATCCTAAATGGCGGATCCAATATGGCGGATTAAAACTCGAAGATTCATCGAATTTCTTTGAAATTTGTTACCCGAAGGTTTTCGAAATCGCTAAATACGAATCCGTTATCAAAATTCCGAAATTCAGAATGGCGGATCCAATATGGTGGAGCAAAACTCGAAAATTCATCGAATTTCTTTGAAATTTGTTACCCGAAGGTTTCCGGGATCGCTGAATATGGACCCGTTGTAAAAATCCTGAAATTCAAAATGGCGAATGGAAACTCAAGGAATCCATTGGATTCCATTGCAACTCGTTACTCAACTCGTGCTCAGATGTGAATGTAGAAAATAGGTGTGAATCAATTTTCCTACCCACTGAGCATTTCTGTTAGAACCTTGCATTAATATTGCAACGATATTGATGCGATCTTGAAAGTACCTGTCATGAGAATTACAACAGTAATATTACAGAATTCAATTACAAGTAAATTACAGCGATGTTACGTTATCAAATGATATTCCAACGATATTTCTGTGAGTTACCTTTGTCATATCTCATTTGTAAATTGAAAAACAGGTACTTGCAAGATCGCATCAATAAGGTTCTAACGGAAATGCTCAGTGGGTACTTACCTGTTTCGGTATTTTCCATGTTGACGTCGGAAGAAACCAAGTGAGATTAATTCGAAAATCACGTTTTGGCACATTTGTAAACGACGAATGTAGCGGTGATAACAATGAAAAAATATAATTTGTTTCCATCGTCAAAACAATTGACCATACAATTTTTCCAACAGGGATAACTTTTATTCCCTTGCACAGTCTAGGAACCAAAATAATAACACTTCTCAGTGGATTTGATTTTTACTATTTCATCGAACTATTGAAAATGAAAAAGTGCAGAAACTCCATTCGTTCGAAATGAATTGGATTTAAAAGTTGAAGATTTTGAAAGAGGCGCATTAGTCAAACATTCGTTTCAAAACATCCTAAACATTTCTTGTTCGCTGAAATATTCATCCCTGGTAAAAAAAAAACCAGATAGGAAACTGGATGAAACCCGGATGATAATCCGACTCAAACCCGGATGATATTTCCGGGTGTATCCGGGCGAGTATACGAGGTTTGCGGTGATTTTTTATCCGGTTCCATCCGAATTCTATCCGGGTTTTGGGACAAGATATGTTTCAGAGAATATGTGATTTAGCTTATAAGTTTAGTTTTCCTTCATTTCTTTATTATGATGCTTGGTCTTATGTGTTTCACAATGTGTCGAGAATGCCCAGATAGCAAATTAACCTTGCTGCAATGTTCACAATGTGCACGACAAGGGTACAAGCTTAAAAAACCCTTGCAGCAGGGCTGTAGCAACCTTACACTGACAAGGTTGTCAATAACAAGCCAAAAACAATCGAATGACAAGTGTGACAGGGTTATGACAAGCCTACATGTTATCTGGGTGATGACACTCTTTTCAAATTTGTATACAATGGTTTGATTCTGTGTCGTTTCATGTTCACTTTATCTGCAGTGTGGGAGCCAATTTGAAAATTGCTTGACGAGACGAGCCGTTGCGAAGCACACGGCAATCGGTCGATCGTCTTCCAGTATAGTGGAATTTTCAGGTGGTGAACTAATTGTTTTGTGCTGTTTCCAAGCGGGAAACTCATCTTTTCGAATTGAGTAAAATTCAAAAGTGTATATGGTATAATTTTCTTTCGGTGAGAATATATAGTACGTTCTTTTGAGCACTTCAAGCAAAGAGCTTCTTTCTTTCGTTTAATTCAAAGCTACGATCGACCGTGCGCGGAGCGACGGCTCGATCTCTGTTCGATTGTTGAACGACTGTGCTACAGTTTTATAGAAGTGTGAGAGGGTGGGTGTGATTATTTATAAGTGATGATTAAACCAAATGATTTTGTAAGCCTTGTCAGTAGCTAATTATACGTAGTCAACAAAAGCTGTTCTAAGGAGTTTATTAAAAGCCTAACCCGGAACCTTTTGCGTTATTAAAGAATTCCTTTCCTATATTTTGCTTGACTTTGAATTAGAAAGGTTTGGAAGCCACAATCGAAGATTGGTTTCATTCTTTTCATGTTTCTTTGGTTACAAGATAATTATTGGAATCCCAAATGAAACTCGAACAAGGAGACGAATGAAATCTATCCAGATTTCGTGTGGGGTTTGAAAAGATATTCAGTATTAAAATCCGGATAGCCTCCGGATGAAACCGCAAGGAATACCGATGAGGAATCACCACAAAAACCGAATACGTGCCCGGATACACGAAGAGAAAAGAATAGTTATATTCTGAATGTAGCATGGGAATGATTACTATGTTACATGGTGACGAAAATTTTTAGATGGTGCGAGTCACTTGACATAGTGATACTCCCGATTTTATGTGGTAACATTAGCCCTGTTAACATAGTAATGATTACCATGTTACATTGGAGACAGTACTATGCAACTAAACAAGAATCCAATGCTATAAAGTAATATTGACCATGATTTTTTCATTGATTATAACCTAAATTAAACTATTGACATGTATGTACACACAAAGCTTTTCAGTGAATGAGGTTATAAATAAGTAAATTAGGTTATGAAATGATTAATAGAAAGAAAAGGGAGCACACAGTCAGAAACAAATTATAATTTATTTTATCAATGAAAATTTTATTGTTCCATTACTTATTTATTTATTTTTTTTTTCATATTATTAGGTACAATTATAATAAGTCAAAAAAAATACTGATGATTTATGTCTCAAGAAACCGGTTTTGAGGAAAATTCATACAGCTCCTATATACACATTTAAAATATTAGATATTACATTACAGTTTTGCAGACGATTGTCTTTTCTTATTTTTATAATAATCTTCAATTCATGATATGACACGGCAATACAGTTAGCAGACATCTGAACATTTGGAAAATTTTCTTTGTGAATAAATTGGTATTCAAAAAACTGTTGAGTACTGACAGTGCTCAAAATTCTTTCGACAAGTGTTCAAAATTACTGCGTGTAAATGTCAACAATCATTTCATGGTGAATTATTTGTTAGTAACTTCAGCATATTTGTTTACTGTTGTAACATAACCTAATTGATATCTTTATTGTCAAACTTGATATTTTCATTAACTGGAATGACAGCTATTGTAACACGGTAATCAGTACCATTTTACATTGCTTTGAGTTCTATTTGTCTCATTTCTATGTAGTATAGTAATCATTACCAGAAAAATGGCGAAGGATTCTATTCTCACATAGTAACATTTACGATTTTCAATGAAATAAGAACGAATACTATGTTAGCATGGTAAATATTACCATACATTTCTCTCCGTGTACACCCGGATGGAATCCCAGAGATTCCCGGGTTTGAGTCGAGTTCCCTATCCAGCCTTTTTTTACCAGGGATATTCACGTGAAGCCACGTGATCCCTATCGAAATCCAATAATATTCACGACTTAATCAAAAGATCCATTTGAAATCTGTGTTCAGCACCCTTCAATACCCTCAGATAATGAAATTTCCCGAATTCCAATTTTTCCTCGAAAATATCCGCCATACCGGATCCACCATGAGAAAGAAGATATTTTTGAAAGATCCAATGTCAGATTTATAATAAGCGACCCAAAAACACCCTTAGACAATCAAATGTTTCGATATCTGCAAGTTATTTCCAAATCATAGCCACCATATTGGATCCGCAATTTTGTTTTTGAAAAATCTGATGTCAAATTCATAACCAACGACACAAAAAACCCTCGGGCAATGGAATATTCCAATATTCAACAGTTTTTTCCCCAATTCATGGCCACCATATTGGATATCCCATTTTATTTTCAAAAAATCCGTTCCCAGATTCGTAATCAGCGACCTAAAAAACTCTTGGCCACGAAGTTTTTAGGATACTCCATCTCCACACCCTGACCACTTTTTAGTGTTTTTCCTGCATATGCACAGTCGAAAAACATTACCGTGGGAAAAAAATTAATGTCAAATTTAAAGTCGCAAGAAGTCGCAGCTAATTTTTTTTTAATATGTCTTTGGAAAGGGTTCTGTCGAGATGTAAAAAAAAACATCACGGTAGCAACTGGTGTTGAAAATTGATTCTGCGTTTTTGAAGAAAACATTATTCGTTGAATACGTGGGTAAAAAAATTCAAAAGTTAGTGGCAATTGAAAATGAAAATATTATTCGACCAAAATTTTGAATTTATAGATTCGACAGTACCCTAACAGCACAATGTGTTTCCGGGACGTTGTCTGAATGTTCAGAAAACCCCTCCTACGTTCTATAAACCTCCTATAAACTTTTCAATAGCACGTTGTGCTGTCTGGGTACTTCTATCAGTAGGAGATTCCATATTGAAACTTGGGAATCGGTTAATTTTTACGAAAATGAGACACTTTTCAAAACAAACGATTCATTTCCCTCCGGTATGCTCAAAATGCTGCGTTAGCGAAGTGAAACTTTCAGGCAAGCTCGGGAACCTTATAAAAATACGGTAGGGGGTCATTTCGCCGAAAATGTTTTTGGCCGAAAATTTGTTCATTGGCAGATTTGATAGAAGTAACTACACATTCCCAGGAAATACTAGTGATTCTCCAATGCAGCAAATTCGGCCAAAAACATTTTCGGCTAAAAGACCCTCTACCTAAAAATACTTGGGTCTTCTCCACGTTTAGTAAGACAATACTCTCTGAATCTGAATCAGTAGAATTTCACTGGATTGCAGTGATAAGTATACCACTGCGAACCAGTGCATATACACTGCGAATCAGTGAGTATTCACTGATTTTCACAGTGAAATACGACTAATTGTAATCAGTGAAAAGAACATCCAACTACAGAATCAGCGACTATTCACTGATTATGCAGTGGAATTCAACTGATTGAAATTAGTGGTATACTTATAACTGCGGAATCAGTCAAATTCCACTGATTCAGATTTAGAGAGTACCGACTGTCAAACGCGTTTTCAGAAAGAACATGGTTTTTTACTTTTGGAAACGCTCTTGCGTTTTTGAACCACTGTGGGTTAGGGGGGGACTAGGGTCTCATCATTGGGCATTCCATCCACTGGAGCCAATTCATTGGTAGATCCCCTCAGAGATCCCTTTAAACTGGTAACTGTGGTTAACCTATTCGATCAATTTCTACGTATTTTAACTGGAGTGCCAAATTCCAACATAATCGATTTTTCTCTAAAAAATATACACTCGTCCATGGAATTCAGGGAGAACAAAATGCTCGGCGGATACAGCGTGGTGCGACAAAAAACAGTGTAAAGGCAACGGCGGAATATCCGGGTTTTTCTTCCGTACATTCAGACATTTCTCCCTCGACTCTACGTTGCTTTTCCGCCATACCACGTTGTATCCACCTCTTCCTTTCTTGTCCCTCAATTCCACGGAGAGACGACGTGATTCCATCGGCAATGATCCTGTATGGATATTGATTGATATCAAAACAAACATTTCAGTTATATTTGATAATGTGTTCAATCCTCTGATAATACAATTCTATGAATATCATATAAATCCTGGTAAATAATGGAAATCTGTTACATATTTCTTCTAAAAAGAACGTCAGTGTGGAGTTATATGGTAGGAATAATACAAGCGATCGTCAAGGTCGAAGTTTCATTGATTATTTCTACGTTATAGATGAAATGACGATTCAAATATTGATAAGTATGGATTTTTTAATGAAAATTGGTACAAAAATAGATTTATAAACGATTGATTGGGAACCCAATTCATAAAAAATGCGTGTTGAATGCACTGGGAGAAAGTATTGATCATCGATACCTACGATCATTGTTGTCTATCGAACATATTGAATGATGATACCAACTCTGGCTCGATGCTGGCGCGACTTCGGCTCAGTACAACAGCCAAGTTGCTATAATCGTGATTTTAATGTCCTTCAACCACCGATTCCGTAATCAGTCACAGTCTCATCAATACTGGCACATTGCTATGTTTCGAGCATATTGGATGATCATACCAACTCTGGCCTAATGCTGGCAAGACTTGGACTCACTACAACAGCTGAATTGCCGATATCGTGATTCTAGCGTCGGTTAACTACCGATTCCATAGTCAGCCAGAATCCTATCGATACTGGCACATTGTCATCTATCGAACATATTGAATGCTAATACTAACCCTGGCTCAATACTGGCGCAGTATTGTCTCATCTAGGTAACCGTGTTATTGGAAAGATCAGTGGAATTCCTATCCACTATTTATTCCGTATTAGAACAACGTTGCATCGATATTGGTGTCGTATCGTCTTTTTTTCGCACTTCACCATCCAACCAACTCTGATTCGGTGCTGACGCGGTTCCGTTTCTGTACGGTCTGGGTATTGTCCGAACGGTATTAATCCGACACTGGCTCAAGACCGTCTGACCACGTGAGCTAGTGCCGTTTGAAATCAGTTGAAAAACTGGTAATGATTCCCCACCAAACACAGTTTTTAACACACCAATGTCATTTCAAAATCACATGCAATGTAACCTGCTCGTTGCATGCAATGCACAGGTAACTTGTAATTTCACACTCAAGAAAAGTAACCGCTACGTCACTATAACAAAACATTTTTTGTGTTGGGTACATGGCGGTCACATTCAATTGTGATGACCTTTCTATTTTGGAAAATATGCATCGTAAACACTTTTTGACCTTTTATTCGAGGTCACCCGCATATATATACATATATATATGTGTGTGTTCAACCTCAAAACTGGCGTGAAAAAAATATATCGGGTTCGATAGTATAACTTATAACAGATCGATGAAACCACGATGTTGCTAAAATGAAACATGTCATATTGTGGTTACATTGTAGCAACTTTTGATGAGTGTGAAATTACAAGTTACCAGCCCATTGCATGTAACGAACAGGTGATATTGCGTGTGATCTTAAATTACATTGTAGTTATGATACGGTAACAAATTGTGTTTGGTGGGTCTGAATGGGCACAGTTGTTTCTCCCGAAGTCTGGCGAATACAAGTTTGCCAGTACCGCGCCATTTGTCACCTCTGGCTATTTCCACATGGAATTATGTTAAGAGGAAGATGTACCGGGCTCGTATTCCAGAGTAGGTTCTAATTTTTAGAGTACGATTTTTTGGGTGTCCAATATAAACAATTTGAACTTTGATTCAAAATGACAGGAACATTTCACTTCGGTAAAACCTTGGACAATGTTGAAAAGTAATTTCACTGGTGATGAGATAGCAAATCGATACTATAATTAAAGCTCGCAACAGGGCTCGGAATCAGAGAGTCACAAAGTAGTATCAAAGGTATCATATCTCGAATCAGTTATTCAGATACTGATGATTGTCAATATAACTGTAGCGCAGAGATACGCGTTTGCGGCTTTGTAATTGATGTTCACCGTATTGCGCTTACGTAGCCACAGGCTTGACACATATATACCACCTTAACGTTTACCCAACGGTAATTCATAGTAACGCACGGATACTATATGTATAATAGGAGAATGTGAGGCAGGAAGGTATACCTGGTAAATTTGTATGAACACAAGCGGAGAATATATATATACAGATTTGCAGAAGCGGTCAGCAAAACACCGACCAATGACCATCCAGATATAATTGAGTGTATCGTATAATATATCTCATTTCAATCGAAACGCCATCCCCAAACGCGTCCGTACAGGACAAAATATGTTCGTCCACGATATCAGAAATTGTGGTGAGTGATAGTTAATTAATCATATTCCATCGATTGCGTCGGCGAGACAACCACGAACTACCACATTTTGAGACATTTTAATCCGCATCCATATTCTAAATAACAACATTTTATTAGAGTATCTAAATGTATCATTCGATAATGAAATATCGCGTGCATCGCGGTACTTTAATTATACCGGAAAAACGAGTGTATTATACGAATCTGGATGTATATACATCCACTCGTGTTTCCGTGCCAATATAATGAGCATGCGAAGCCCCACAAGGGATTGCTTAAATACGACAATGGATAATATTTTCATTAGCGAACGCATTATCGAATCAATTAGCGGAACTGATAGATAGATGAGAAACGAGGGAGAGAGCGTGCAAATACGCATTAACGCCACCACATTTGCATGAAAACGGTATATACATACGCGTGAAGAGTTAAATAAATTTAGCGTTGTTTTCTTCCCTCTCATAATTTTGTATCAATTTTGGGTGATGAAGAGCGGCGTGGTATAGACACGGTAGTCAACATCTCCCTTCGAAAAAACAAAAATGTACGTGCGAACTAGGTCGCACATCAACGGATGTTGGTAATTTTTCATGTTAACCCTCAAAGAGTTATACCAGATTTGAGCCTCCCTTCTAAATCATTCAACTTGAATTCACGAATAAATTTTTTTATCGAATGTACCACGAGCGTTGAGGATTTTCATCACGTACCAAATGCAACTAACTACCCCGAGAAACCCGAAGAAAATCGCAAGCGGTTTTTTTAGATTTACTCACGATTCGCTCTTGATACTGATCACTTTGACCAATAAAACTGGGCGGTACTCGTCGTTGTCGGAGACTTATCGGCGGGTACAACGTGTGAGAAGTCTCACTTCTGGTCAAGAGATCGCGTATTTTGCGGTGGAACGAGTTTGGTGAAGTATGGAAGGAGGAAGAAATCGGTCTATCTCCTCTTGAAAGACCACCCACCGAGATTGGCCCTAAAGTCTCGCAATAGCATTCCACAAAGGCGTAATCTTTGGATTTATAGTCCCTAGAGGAGACGTACTTGCCACCCTGAATGCTTGGCAAAAATCATATCGCGTACATCGATTCGTATGAATGATATTCTCTTTGTTTAAGCATCGATATCGAGGAATGAAAATATCACGTCAGATTTTGTATTCTCAAACGTGTGTATTTTTTCACAGGGCCCTCCCGTCGATATAGCGGTTGAATCTCGATATATGCATATGAAAGAAAAAACTCATAACCCCATATATCCGATGAGCTTATTCTTCCACCTTTGTGAATTTATTATTAGCTGCGGTAAAATCTATTATCTGAGTTGTATATTATTAATCTACACACACACTATATGGTGCATGAGCAATAACTTATGAACCGTGACCACATCAAACGAGTGAAGTTTTGCTCCTTGTTCAGGTCAGGAAGTTCGATCGATGCAAAATAAATTATGCAATGAATTCATCATACATTTTTACCAAGCGACAAGTATTGAATATTCTTTGGCCAGTGCTGTTGGTGTCGATGATAAGAGCCTACACTGAGAAAAAAAATTTGTCAGCTCAACGAAAATGTGGTTGACTCAACTATACGCCAGGTAGTTAGATACGTTTAACGAAGTCTGGAAGTTGAATGAAATCATTTACCGAGTTGGTCGACTCCGTTGAGTCAACTACGTGGATGATTGAAACGAAAAAAAAAATGGTTTCTGTTAAGTGTTGAAAATACATTTGACATAAATCGATGCAGAATTGATTGGATTTGTTATACACTGTTGAAAATTTCTTGAATTTTAATGCACTCTCAATGTACCAGTGTACATGAAATTTCAACTTGAAGGTACATGAAATGATATTCAAGTATTATTATATTAATTTTCAAATCATGTGGGATTGAATTACAATTTCAAGTATCGGTACATTGAAAATTAACTTAGACTAAATCGATAGAGATTTGAGAAAATAATATAACCATCGATAATGTTTGAAATTGAGTGAATAAATTGAATAATTATAATCTTTTTGTGATTATAAATTTTGAAATTATTATTCTCAATCGCATTAGGTTCCCATACAGGAAACCCCGATAATGTAAACACAGCCAATAATTGGCCCATGTATGGCTACCATTGAATGACCAACAATGGATTCATATCATTGGCACAAGTGTGGCCCACCACTGGCTGATAAGAAAGGTCAGCAATGAAAACAGCCGATAATCAGCCGATGTACGGCTATCAGGGTTGGGTTTATCACGTGATTTTTCAATTTCTTACGTATCATACTTGGTTTCTGACACGTAATATATGTGAGATACTTGAACCCTCCTGTCCCCCCAAAGGCAAGGGGTTGATTTTATGCGCAAGATACTCGGTTTCTTACGTGTCGTAAACTATGTAAAATACTTCGAAGTATACTACGCGCCATATAAAAAGTGTTCACACTTAACCACTCATTTGAACTAATATTGAATCAATTATCCTGGAACGCACTCATATCACCATTGGATATCATTATTATTATTATGCCCCAGTAATCTGCCATTGACGGCTGACATTCGAACATTATCCCGAAATTTATGGCCCTAAATCGGGATCATTTAGCCCCATTACTGGGCCAACCAATAATTTCATAAATGGCCCATTATTTATTGCCATTACTGGACCCACGTTATCATCCAGCAATTAACCATTGATGAGCCATTAATGGGCGCCATTAACGGGCGAAGAACGCCGTTTGTGGTCCAGTAACGTGCCATTATTGGGCTAATTGATGGACCCTGTATGGGTTACACTCTACGAGTCTTGTCGTTGAGAGTGCTTGAACGACACTGAACCCCAACAGAACCTAAAATTTGCGTACGTCCAGGAAACCTCCGAAGGACGTCTGAGAAACGTATTTGGACGTTTCCTGGACGTACACAAATTTTAGGTTCTGTTGGGGGAGGGTACGAAATTTTGCGCGAAATATTTTCGTGAACCACGTGAGAAATACAAATTTTATGAATACGTTGATAAAATACATGCTTGGGATTGAGGATTTTAATTTCATAGTGGTGCTGAAACATTATGGGATCGACGGAAAATTCTTACGATTGAAGGTTATAATTCAGGAAATTTGGCTTCCTATATTTCAGAACCGATATGGAATGAGAATTTGCATTCACAGTGCGCAATCCCATGCATGTATTTTATTATCACATACACTGTAAAAAAAAACTGGAAATTTACTGTGCAACTGGACTGGAAATTTCCAGTGCTAGTACTGGAATATGGATATTCCAGTACATGTACAGAGATTTTGTTGTTACGTTACTGAAAATTTACCAAGCATAACTGAAAATTCAGTCATTGTACTGGAATTTTCAAGTTTGAGATGATGTACTGAAATTTTGCCATGATTTCGCGAAAATTTTACCGGCTCGTACTACAATTTTATAGTTCTTGTGCACCAAAAAAAAATATTCCCTCAAAAAGGACTTGAGAAAAAATTTGGAATTTAGAAAAAAAAACCTAATCGTTGGTATACTGGAATTATACAGGTTTTTAACTGCAATTCTCAGGTTTTATGATGGAATTTTCCAGTTACTATGCAATTGAATTATACAGGTTTTGAACTGCAATTTTCAGGTCGTGTGATGGAATTTTCCAGTTGCTATGCAACGGAATTTAATCACTGTTGCACTGAAATTTTCCACTTCTATTGGACTTCGTCATTTCTGGCAGGAAAAATTTCAAGTCTTTATATTAAAAATTTCCTGATTGAGATTTTGAATAATAATTGTAATTGTAGCCAATGAAATTGATATATGAGGTTTTTCCAAGACTTATCCTCTTGTGTTCTAGATATGAAGCATATGTAGTAACCCAAGCTGGCCTTCCAACATGTCGCGCTATAGCTCATCGGTTAGGTCTTAGGTTTCAGTTGGTAGGCAGGTAGAAAAGTGTGGGTTCAAATCCTGTTAGGTAGACATGAGTTTCTGTCCATCCAAATGAACGATCAAAAGTTTCTCAATCATCTTGGAACACAAGGACCCTGCAAAATCACTTTGCGCGAGCAATTTTTTTTCAATTTTCATGGATATTTTCAGCATTAATTTTCCAGTACATGTCCTGGAAAAGTCCAGCTCGTGTACTGAAAAATTCCAGTACCGAGGCTCAGAAAATTTCCAGTTTTGATGCGGAAATTCCATAACGTTTGCACTGAATTTTTGCAGTACAAATGTGCTGAAATTTTCCGGTACATGTACAGGTTAATGACTTCCAGTACATGTACTGGAATTTTCCGGTGAAATTTTTTTACAGTGTATTTGAAATTTGTAATCTTACATATTTTATAAAAGAAGGATGCGAAAAATATCATATGTTTCGTCTGTCGCTTGAAGGTCCTCAATTTTTAGGTCCTTAATGAATTTCAAAGAAAATTTACTGGAAGTTTTTTTCTGGAACGCGAATGAAAATTCATATACAAATTTTATGTATTCATACAATCAATTTCAAATCCATGTACATTAAATTTAATGTATGTAGACTTGAAATTTGTGGAACCTGTACATGAATTTTCAGTTACGTACTTGAGAAAAACTTCCAGTAGATTTACATTAAAATTCATGTGGAAATTTTTAACAGTGTATGTAATTGATGTACTGTCTTACATTTTTTTGTCAAATACGTGTAACAATCGATTCAAAATTTTTTAATTTCTGAATATATTTACATTTTCCCTTCAATCGATTTTAAGTGTCGTTGAACCATTTCTATACTCATTCGCAATAAATTTCCAAGAAAGTTGAATGAATTCCGTAGTATTTGATGTCCAATGTAGAAATAACGAAAAAACAAAAACAAATAATAAATTTTGATCTTGCAAACAATGTAATGAAACGGGAGGGTGGTGTATTCGATGAGGAAGACTCTCTCCTCCACCAACGACCGATATGGAAGTACAGCTGAATCAGTCAGAACGGAAAGTACGAAAGCCCTAACGAGAATCGAACGTACCTACCTATGTGCCTCTCTACCCTCATTATACTCACGCTCCAGTTGACGTAGCTATACGACGATTTACGATTGTCGTCATATGAAATGAAAGTCGTTCTCAAACCCTGTTTGTTTTTAGTATCGCGTCATTGGAAATTTCAAAGGCATTACCCGCACAGCACGGGATGTCTCAGTAATATTGTCAGAATGTTACATTTGGAATGTGTAATATTCTGGAAAACATCTCAAGAAGATTGTCAGAATGTCTGCAGAATGTCTCATGTCACCATCTTTGTAACATTCTGGAGATATTCTGAAACATTGCTGAAATCATTGAGGTAACATTCAAATATTACTTTGGGTTGAAAAAAAATTTCTTCAGATTTTACTCCTACAAATGTTGAATGAGCTTGGCCAGAATCACTCTGAGTGGAAGAAAACCTGCTTCGAAGTCGATTATTAGAAAAGTTCCCCAGTGGGAATTGAACCCGGGTTCTGTAAGTGAGAGTCAAGGCTTCTATCACATCAGCGAATCTCCGAGATGACAACACCACTCTCAAAGTGCCATTTATCGTGATCATCGCGATGAGAGTTTGAAGAATTCGTTTCTGTCAAATAGAGACCACTCGATTCAGAATCTTCTGATAAAAAATGAGTAGGTCGTGGGGGAGAGGTTTTTTTCGACCTCGACTTTGAAATTTTACAAAATGCTGAGTAAGATCGATGGAAAAACTTCGAAAATTTGTTTTCGTTGGATATGGACCAATCGATTCAAAATCTGCTGAAACGAAAAGTAAAGAGGTCGTAGGAGAGGCGTTTTTTTCGATCTTGAATTGTAATTTTCACCAACTCCTGGGTCAGGTGTATAGAAATTCATTTTGCTTCATAAAATATTGCTACCGTCATATTCTCACAATATTTCATTTGCGACAAATTCAGCATATTCCCCATCGTAGATTTCCAAAACATTACAGATCATTATATGTGCAATGTTCCAATTGGAAGATTCTCAGAACATTTTTAACGAAATATTGTATCTGCAATATCTAAAGGATCTTGTATGAATATTTCACGCAGAATGTTCTGAGTGAGACATTGTAATATTCTAGAAATATTAATGATACATTAGGTGCTGTGTGGGTTGTTATGAAATGCTTCAGTGTGTCTATTGAAATGTATCTTTATCGAATATCTCCTAAGATTGAAAAATATGTAGAATGAATACAAAAAAACCGAAAAATTATTCTATAGCTAAGTTTAATTAGAATTCGTATTGAGTATGATATTCTATAGGAAAGATAATATGAAAATGACCCGATGGTGCAATATCAAAGTTGAGTGAATGTATCGAAGAATATAAAAACAAACAGCAAACAGTTGAGCGAATGAGAGGTTCAAAAAACTCTTTGTAATGAATCAGTATTTTATTAGTTTATTTTGTTTCAGAAAATATTCCACATTTATTGAAATTTTGATAAATCTCAATTATAAAGTGATTTATTTTTGGGTCTTCATCTTCCGATTGATGAATTCATTCCAAAGTGCAACAAGGATAAGGAATAAGAATTGAAGTACGGCGAAATAGAATCATCCAATCCCGGTTTCAGTGCTTTGTTGAATCGTATTGGTAACGTTCTCTCATTTAGTCGTCGTAAAAACGTCGTTGTCGTTGAGTATATTAACAAAATTTATTTCATTGAAATCCAATAACGTATAATGTTGTTCGAAGGATTAGATTTTCTTGAACTGTCTGTATATCTCTTGTTCGCTTCAAGTCAATGTTGTAGTCATTTTCCGCGAATATATCGAAGAGAAAGAATTGACCGAGCATCTGAATGCTCTGAGCTGAAGAATATAATCTTGATTAGTTTTTGGTGCATTAATCAATCAAACAATTGAATTCATTGGGATAATCAATTATTTTTATGCAATTAGGGATCTGAAGTTAGTAAGCGGACATTTTTTGTTCATGCAGCTATTCACGTGAGATGATTCACATCTTGCTGGGGAGGTTGACTCAACTACGTACGATTTTGAATGGAAGAACTTCTGATTCACTGAATTCCTCTGAGTTGGTTCGTACAATCACCCATGTGGGCTCAGTACTGGTGCCAGAGTTGCTAGTAGGGGAGAGTGGGGACACTTGCACCACTTTTTTTTTACATTGTTATAACTTTCGTGGTTAACTTCATTCGATATATTATTTATGGGATTTTGACAGAGCAAACATTCCTTTCTAAGTTGCAAATGATAGCAAGGTCGAATCTAACATCCTATCAATGATATAAGTGTTCTTCAAAAACATTGCGTTTGGTGCAACTCTCCCCACATGGCGGGAGACTTGCACCACCCTGTGGGGATATTTGCACCACCCTGCGAATTAGCTCTTTCTCCCTCTCTCTCTCTCTCTCTTTCTCTCTCTCTCTTTCTCTCTCCCTGAGTAATTGATCCTCTCCCTGCTAAATTTTCCCAATAAGGACCGATACAAAACGATAAATGTTTTCTATAGTTTTCAATGAGGTTTCTGGATACGGAATTTACGAAGTTATATCGTTATCAAACGATAGAACTCTATCGTTCTTTATCGTTTTCTATAAAAATTTAACAGATTGTATAGGGTTTTATCGTGAAATTCGTATAGGAGAAGTATCAGTTATTTGGAAAAAAATAGTTATGTGTTCTAGAATGAGTAGTACTTTTCCAATACGAATTTCACGATAAAACCCTATACAATCTGTTAAATTTTTATAGAAAACGGTAAGGAACGATAGAGTTCTATCGTTTGATAACGATATAACTTCGTAAATTCCGTATTCAGAAACCTCATTGAAAACTATAGAAAAAATTTATCATTTTGTATCGTTCTTTATGGGGATAATTTAGCAGGGCTAATTGGAATAATAACCACTATTTTCAAATCTATTTATCAGTATTTATTTGAAATGAATAATCAGATATACAAGTGAATAGCTGAACTTACGATCAAGATGGACTTTACGCAGTTTAGAGTTTGATACTAGCAACAACCTTTTATTGAAAACTAATTGCACAAGAGTGTTTGCTATGAACGGAGGAAACAAGTGAAATTTGTCACTCCTACCAACTCATATCAGGAGGCATAAACTCAATTGAACGTTCTTGAGACTGATTTCAGCGCCGCCAAGAGGAAGGGTATTTGAACTAATCTCACATGAAGGCACTGATACTGTGTCACAAACTTTTATGATTTGTTGAGCATTTGTGTAAATGTATCCATGTGAGGTTAGTTCCAGTAGCCTTCCCCTTGGCGGCGCTGAAGTTCATTATGAAAATTCTCTCATTGAGTTTATCCCCCCTGACTTATATGAAGTGAGATCATTCATGGAAATAGCAAAGAGTTTCACAGAGTATTTTATCAAACAAAAGAATCTTTCTCTCTCTCTCTCCTTCCTCTCCTTCTCTCTTCTGTTCTTCGGAAGAACATTCAGATTCGAACATCCGAGTGTACGGATCATTCTGAATACCTGTTTCTATAAAAAAAATGAAACATCGGAAGTGGTGCAAGTATCCCCGCAATTTGTGGTGCATTGCACCCCTCACGGCATCAACAGACTACTGATGCTCGCAAAAAAATTCCAGATATTTTCAGTCAAAAAGTGGATTATGAAAATATTGTGCAACGATTGTACTTTCGATTGAGATTGGTTTCGTGGTGTTTGGGATCACTTACAGATCATGGGAAACTTTTTCTGAAAAACTAAGGAGACACAAATCAAACGATTTTGAGAGTGCCAAACCTTTTGATATCAATAAAAAAACAGAGATTCATTCCACATTCCTGTGAACTCGTGTGGAGTTAGGTCATCCATTCAGCAAACGCCACGTGCAAGAACAGTTCAGAAATTTTGGAAAATTAAGAGATATCTGCTGTGGTGCATATCACCCCATGGTGCAAGTGTCCCCACTCTCCCCTACTGGCAAATCCAAACTTACCAGTACAGGGCCGGTTGAATCGACAATACTGGCAAGTAGTCAAGATGATAACATCATTTTACTTAAGGGCCAGTATGATGTTTACAACTGTATCAGTACTGGCGTTATATATGAGCCTGCCATGGTGGACCTCTGGCATTCCAAAAGGCCCAGTTGTTTTGCCAGTAGTGGGTATAGGATGATGCCCGTTCCAGTCCGGTTGTGTGCCACGTGAAATGGGAACATGGGCCAGTACTGGCTCATTGCTGTTGTCAAAGTTGCCAATACTGGCAAATCCAGTAGAACATTTACAACAGCGTCGGTACCGATTTTTAATGTGAGCCAACTATGGCGGAACTCTGACATGACAACAGAACCAATTGTTCTGCCATACCTGGATGAGAAGTGGTAGAGAGTCAAAATAATACATCCTGTGTAGGAACTCAGACCCGACCCAGTACTGGTACAGTGCTGGTAATTAGAGATCCCCGGAGTTATATTTCAAGTGAAAAAAAAAATACATTGAATTTAAACTTGCAAAACTTTGTGAATCTATTTTTTTCATCACCGTTATCTCAGAAAGACGCTTTGGGAGTGGTTTCATGAAAGTTCCCTGGGCAAGGATCGAACCCGGGACCTGCGAGTGAGAAACAGAGTCTCCATCACATCAGCTAATCTCCGAGTTGACAACGGACCACTTAAATTCCCATTTCTTGTACTAATTCCCTTGAAGCCACACAATTTACCATAGACTCCGTAGTGAAACAAGATTCTACCAATACTGGCTCATTGTTCTCTATCGAACGTATTGAATGATCATACCAACTCTGTCTTGATACTGGCGCGACTCCGGCTCACTACAAAAATCAAGTTGCCAAGATCGTGATTTTAATGTCAATCGACTACCAATTCCGTAGTCAACCAGAGTCCCACCAATACTGGTACCATGTCGTCTATCGAACATATTGAATCATAATACCAACTCTGACTAAATGCTGGCGCGACTCCGGCTCACTACAATAGCCAAGTTGCCAAGATGGTGATTTTAACGTCAGTTCACTACCGATTTTGTAACCAGCTAGAGTCATATCATTACTGGCACATTGCCGTCTGTTGTACATTTGGAATGGTAATACCGACTCTGGCTGAATACTGGCGCGGTACCGTTTCTCTACATCCTGGGTATTGTCCAGACAGTATTCATTCGATACTGACCCTATACCGTCTATCCACGCGAGCCAATACCGTCTGACATCTTGCGAATGTTCGGCGACAGTTGAAAAACGGTAATGATTCTGAACAGGCACAATTGTTTTTGCCGAAGTCTGGCGAATACAACTTTGCCAGTACCGCGCCATTTGTCAACTCTGGCTATTTCCACATGGGCAAATGATATGTTTGAAGCAATGAAACGCACTGTGGTTGATTGAACAAATTTCGAGTCGTTTCAACGAAAAATTGATTGATTCATTTACAAATTCTCCAACTCCGCGAGGTGGTTGGGGGCACTTTGATTTTTTCCTCAGTGTAGTTCCCTGTACACATAAATATTTAATTTCAAATCAAATTCCAATAGATTTCTAAACATACGATGCTTTTCAGAGCTTCGTTGCAAATCTTTCGAATCCGTAAACGAACCAGCTATCGTTCGTTTATATCAAATATTTTCATTCCGAGTATTATTGATCAAAACCCATGATTTTGAACATCATCGAAGCTCAAAAAGGAACAACAGTTTCATCCCTCTTTGTGCTTCGGTACATGCTGGTTTTGAGGAATATCATACGATAATCACAACAAATCGACCAGTGATAATACGGAATTATGTGTAAGCCGGGTAAAACACGAGGGTCTGGTACTCTGCGCTATGCCGTGTAGTGATTTGCGATCCGCTGTACGTCTGGGTAGGCTGGAAAGCGAGCAGAGGGGATCGGCGATGCAGCGATAATAATTTATCGTTGTAAAATATATTGTCGTAACGCCGCGAAGCTACAGCGACGAGACGAAAATTCACCCGTGAAAATTGCTTTTAATCCTGAAACATTGTTACCCACGTCTTCTGTGAAATCAACGTAGTCATCGATCAAAAGTACCTCGTTGTCGATGATAATCTGGTTTGATTTAAAAATAGGAATTTCGATGTTTTAGCGTAACATTTCATATCGTAAATATCTCACAGGATAGAAGTTGATTTAGAGAAAAGTGATACCATAAAGTAAATTCCTGGCATTGTCCCTGATTTTGTAGGAAATCGATACCATACACGAGTGAAAATCAATTACCTTTCTAGTTGAAACGAAGCGACGGTCTTCTATTTCCATTTTCGGAAAGTGTCAGGTTCTCCGCAATTCAAACGTTCGGATTGTTGATCGTTACCTCACATAAATGTATACACGATATATACATGGCGAACAGACCAAGTAAACGAACGAACGCGTACGCGATCATTGATATGGAAATGATGATTCGCCAAGGAATTACAATGGAAGGTGATACGCGCGCCAACACACGGATAGTTTCGCAGGACCGTCTGAATAATGGATCCTACTCCCGAACTTCTCGCATAACAATGATCCTGTGACTCAATAGTGTCGTCGAAAACAAATCGATAACCGGTATTGCTTGCTCCTCCTCGCTCTTCCTCTTCAATCTTCCGTATGATGATGTTGTACATTTATCCAAACGCAGTCACTCCCCGATATCTGAATATTCCCGTTCTCCTCTCTGCCCCCAAAGAAGATCCATTCCAGGTTCGTGTCAGTAGTTACGGATACTCCACAAACTACACATAACATCTGCACCCGCAATAATATTTCATAACTGAGGAAGGCAAGTGAGAATCCATGTTCGGAATGGATCGATTTATCTCTGACGATCGTCGAACGGAGAATGAATCCGAAGACTCCAAAGGAACAACATCGATAGCTCTTTCGGATAAATTGAAAAAGCTGAAGAATTAAAACCCGGACCTCCCGATAACATCATTTTCCCTATCATCGACGAACACCGTTTTGATTCTCATCAACCACGATGATAACAAAATAATACCTGATCATCCTTTGATCACAAACGATAGCCTATATTCACAGAACTGGTTTTCCGTTACATCCTAATATGATGGGAGCCCGATGTTGCAACGCGTAACATGAGTTATGATGATGATGGAGGATCTCATGCCTTAGCAGACCATCCCCGTGTCATGAATTCACGTGGTACACGTTACGCATATCCGTACGCTGTTACCGTAATTACGTGAAACGAACCAAGTTAAGCCCTCTGCATCTCTTGCGTCGTACGTGGGTGGTAATGGGGAGTGATAATTGTGGGGATGAATGTGATGTATTTTCTTGTTTTGCCCGAGATTAATGGGCACAGGGAGAAGATGTAGCGATGAGCAGGGGGTGAAAATGAAATTGGTTGACGAAGCTTATGATTTTGTCATATCTCGAGGGTGTGAAGATGTATAAGTACTTACGTCAAAGCAATGAGGCTAAAATGCCAACATTACGATTGTTTTTCCTCCCATCCCTGTGTCGACGGGATTCAGTTCTTCATCGTACTTGTGAATTTATTGTTTTTTTCCCGAAGCGGAATTCCTGAGATTTATTCCCACGGCGATCCAGTCCCGTATCCAATTTACCAAATTGGGTAATGGCCCTGGATGGATAGTTTTCTTGTTTATATTGAGAAATAAATTCAGGACGAGTCTTTGTTCCGTCTTGTTCTATACGATCGATTGATATATCCATCCCGTGATTTATCTTCGCCTCGTCAAACTCACTTTTCAGCACAGTGTTTCCTGCTTAGAAATTCCAACAATTCGAAAATTTACAAATCTCGCCCCTAAGGAAATGTATGTTTCCGTATGTTTCCTTTGTAAATGACGTTGATAATATAACGAGGATATCCGATTCTATTGAAATTATCGATACACACCCTCTCCGAGGGGATTCGATTGAAACGAAGAACAATTCATCATTCGATTACGAATGAAGTTGAATTTCGATTATCTCGACATTGAAATTCAAAGCAATTACGAGAATCATATCATCATTTCAATACGAGGAATAGGTAATTAAATTTCTAATTAGGTTTGTAGATTTGGATCGTACGTGTATTATCTGCCTTTGATTTTGATTTGGAGAATTGTACGGTAAAGTTATTAATATAATTTAATGATGGTAAAGATAATCAATGGACTCGTTCATCTTGCTGCCTCACATCACAAAGTGAATGAACCATTCGAAATACTCGCTCAACAAGATCCTAGCGAATGTTAAGGAAACAAGTGAAAAATTCCCCTGCGTGTCAGACAAAGCTCAACTACCGATTGCATTGTTTTTCCTTCCCTATAAAATCGTTTTAGATCCTCTTATCTCACGGAATCATATTTTTGCCGAAAACGTTTGCCAAGAAGAATCGTTCGCAATCCTTGAGATAAAATAACATATTTTTTTCAAAATATCAGACTATCTCGTACATTTCATTTGCAATTTGACATACTCGAATATCCAGTTAACGATGTACGCCTTGATTGCAGTGATTGAATTGCTTTATTAATTGATCGGGGTCCCGACTGATACCTGAACAGACTCTCAGCCCGCTCGTTAGATATCCGATAGTTGAGCCGTTATATCAATGGATGAAGTTAACAGGGAAGAGAGGGAAGAGCTGATGAAAGAACAAAGGTGATCGAACAAAAAAATTAATTCGACATAACGGACAAGGACACTTGAGCGGTCAAACAAAAATAATTGTTCCTCCAATTCGATTCGACCTGCGTCCAAAGGACGAGAGAATTCTTACGGTGCTTTGTCAAATCCTGATATGCTGGTATTTTTCCAACCTCTTCACGATGCAAAATCGATAATTATACATTTTATTCATTCACGTCATTTTTAGGATGACATTTATCTTCAAAGGGCTGTCACGTCTGACAACATTGAGATTTTTCTACTTGTGGGGTATATTTTGGAAACTCAAACATGGTAGATATTACAAAATTGCACAGAAAACTATGAGTTTAGTAATTTTCCCCTTCAAAAATAAAATTGGTGTTATCGGTTGAGTTGATTCGCATTAAAAGTGCAAACTGCTGAGCATTGTCTTTCATGTATCGAATGTACGTGTGTGTGCATGTACATATATACGTGATACATTCACGTTTGGGGGAGCGGTCACGAACTATGAAACGAGGTTTCACCAGACAGAGAGATGGCGTTGGTATATATATATATATATATATACGTATGTTATATGACATCCAGCGAAACAGAGAATCAGACAGGCATTGCTGTTGGTGACTTTTATGAGGTTCGTGTAACCACGTCAGAAGAGGGAGGATGATGGCACGATTGTCGTACACAGCGTCTGACAATCAACCGCAATCTTAACTTTCGCATACATCACGATTTGTTCGCTCATTTTATACGGTACGCGTAGGATTCTTTCTCTTCCGCGAGTAAACATGGTTACGAGCTTGCATATAAATTGTGTATCATATAAATGTGGAGTCTCAACATTGCAAACAACCCCATACATTATTTTTTTCACTTTTCTTCTCCTCTTTACCATCGACGATAACACGTTGAATTAAACATCCGACACAATCGGTTTTATTTTGCACGTTGATTTGTCGTGAATTATGAAACGAAATCCCCAAAAACAAATGAAACATGCATCTTCCCAAAGTGGTAATTTTCCCTCCATTCCAACTAGACGGAGTTAAAAACATGAAAACTTCTCGAAATAGATTTGTATGTTATTCATTAGGATGGTTGAGGAAACCCTGTAATTGACAATCAACCGTCAGGAATTTGCTAATCACATCCAAACGTGCATGTTTTAATTACTTATCTTTGCATTTATTCGTTCGGTCTCAATTTATCGATGGAAAAGGTCCACGCCGTATTTGAAACGAATATACTACTGTGTCCAAAAAGTGACGTGACATTTGAATTTAAACTCTCTGCGCAAATGTATTTGGGGAAGTGCACTTATTTTTAGGTTTTTAAGACTGTACTTGATATTCGTGCCAAGGGTCACAGCAGGATATTCATCAGTGTTTGAGATACGCTTCATTTTGGAAACTGCTGGAAGTGAATTTTTCGATTTTTATAATGTCTGCATTTGTTGAGCAAAGAATTTGTATTAAATTTTCTTTGCAGAATGAATTTTCTGCTGCCGATTCATTGAGGATGGTGCAGAAAGCCTTTGGCGATGAGGCTGAGTCGGGAAAAAAATGTTTACAAGTGGTATAAAGAGTTCCAAGAAAGTCGAGAAAGCGTCCTGGTCGAGCATCAACTTCAACCGACGAAGTTCACATCCAAAAAATCAAACATTTGGTGCTGGTAAATCGTGGATAAACAATTAGAAATCTTGCTGATGATGTTTACATTCCAAAAGGGAGTCAATACCATTTTGAAGGATGTTTTGGGCCTCAGAACGCGTCAAATCCCGATTGGTACCGAAAACACTGAATTTCCTGGAAAAACATCGTCGCGTTGAAGTGTGTAAAACAATGCTTCCTGACTATCAGGACGAGATGAGACGTGGATTTATGCTTACGCCCCATAAACAACCGATCGATCAAGTGAATATCGCGCTAAAGGTGAGGCAAAACCAAAAAAACTGATTATTATTCTTCGATTATCGTGGTGTTGGGCATTTTGAGTTCCTTCCATCGGGTCAAATTGTCACACAAAGAATATTATTTGAGCGTTGCGCGTTGTTGACGTGAAGCTATTCACCTAAAGAGAACGGAATTGTGGCGAGACGACTCTTGGTTTTTGCACCACGACAATGCACCGGCTCACCCTGCATTGATTCTTCGTGGCTATTTCGCAAAAAACTCTACCCATATCGTTCCACAACCACCTTATCCACCTGATTTGGCGCCGTGCGACTTCTGGCTATTCATCAAACTCAAGAGGCTGCTTCGGGGACACCCTTTTGAGTCGATAGGGGAGATCCAAGCCGAATCGAAGACAGAGAGAGAGCTGAAGGCCATCCCGAAAACCGACTTCAACAACTGTTTCGAAGATTGAAAAATGCGTGGGCATCAGTGCATTAAATGTCTCGGGGGGGGGGGGGGATACTTTGAAGGCGATGAACTTGTTCCGGGAGATACACCAGTTCAGAGAGTGTTTATCAAGGACTCAACTCGGACTTCAAGAATTCGATCACGCATTGGCAAGAATTCTTTCTAAGCTTCTGTGCTGTTTGGATTCCATGGAAATTCAACTATACTTCATGTATTTATGAGAAGAATACATCAGGAGGTCCTGAATGAAAAGAAAAACTTGATTCAACTTGTTACAGGGAGAAGGAAGATACTTAGAACTACGGGGCTTAGCGAACAATCAAAAGCATCTATGTTCTGGATAAAAATTTGCACGATGTAAAAATATATATAATTGATTGGGATGGTTTATGAGCGTGTTCAGGCCTGATCATGGACATTTTTTAACAAAATTATTCGTGCTCACACGAAGAAAAAAAATTCGCTGTGAAAACGAAGTATGATTTCGCTGAGTACCTTCCGCTGCAGTAGCAAATTTTTTGCTGTGACAGTAATCTATTCCCTATCAGGGCAATCTTTTTAACTATGGCAACAAATGTGTAGCTGTGACAGCGAAAAAATATTGACTTCTCCAGCAAAATTTGTCTGCTATTCTATATATAATACCAAAATTTGCTATAGGAGCAAACGTTTTTTGCTGCCACAGCTGAAAGAATTACTGTCGTAGTCAACAAGGTTGCTGCGATAACAAACAGTTTGCTGTCACAGAAAAAAATTTGCTGCTCCAGAAAAATTAGATTTCACTGTCACAGCAAGTTTTTTCTCCGTGCAATCCGGACTATGCGTGTTTGGGCCGGAATACGCATAGTCGTTCATCTTCTGAACTTGAGGACCATGGAGTCTTCCAAGAAATAGATGAAATCTATTTCTTAGTTTCTAATCAACTAAGTATTGGGAGTACAAATTAGTTCGGTCCGGTTTGAGAAGATGACTCTCGCTCTCATGAATGTTTCATAGTCACAACCGATTTCAATTGTTTCAGAGAGGTTGGACACCTGTGAATGATATTCAGTTGATATCACTCCGAGCTCCTTCTAAAATCCCGATTTTTACTCAGTGAAGTATGTCACATTTCGTTTTAACTAAGCAGCATTTGCGGGAGGTGCTAGTTTTCTGTTTTAATTGGAAAAAAAGTGCATCTGAAGCCCATCGAATGCTTATGGAAGTTTATGGTGACAATGCTCCAACTGATAAATCATGTAGGGAATGGTTTCGACGTGTTAACAATGGCGAGGGGCCTTTCACTCTGGAATCACTGAGTTTCTTCGATTCAGAATCGATTCCGAATCGAACTTCAGTTATAGAACTCAACGATGTAATTCTTGGTTCAGTGGAATTAAGAACACAAATTCGACTCGTACAGGATCGAAACAATAAGTTGGAACAGTACGGAATCAGTTGGAATCAACGAACTCACCGACAATCACTCCCATCAGTCCCAGATCAAGGGATTTTTATACGAGTCAGAGCGAGTCGAGGCAAATCGGTACGTACTCAACAAATTTCGTGAGTCCACGTGTGTCCACACGTGATCAGTCCACGTGTTTTGATCGAATAAATAATTGATGAATACATTCGAAATCAGTGGCATAAACAAACCATGTAGCGCCATAAGTTCTCGAAAAGTTGCAGAAATTGAATCCAACTGCACACCGAGAGAGGTTTCATGCTTTTAGCATGTTGAAAGTTAATTAAATTAGAAACTCTTGTCTTGGATCTTGATTCCGAGAGAAAGTTTGGTATGAAATAGTACTTGAAAGTTGAAAAAAAATTTACAGCTGGAAAAGTTTCATTATTGAGTAATATAATTTTGCAATTTTTCAGTCTGTTAATTTAATTAATTTAAGCATGAAACTGAGTAAACCGAAGGAAAATCAAGAACGAAAATCAATGTACTCGAACAGCTAGTCAAAGATACAAGTAAAATAACAAAATTATTACGGAATCAGCGCGGGCTCAGGGAGAATCAGACCGTTTCCCCGTACTCGTGTCAACTTTAGCTCGAAAGCGTTGGAATCACTTTCATCGATGCTTTGAATTCGCAGCTTGATTCTTGTCTACTTTATTGAGTGGAATCATCGTGTGAATCAAAATCACAGGTAATCAACAAGAATCACCGGATAAGTTGTTTAATATGGTATCGATTCCAGAGTGAAAGGCCCCTCGAACAATGGCGATTTCAGTGTCGAAGACAAGCCTGGCTCAGGACAACCACAAAAATTCGAAAACGAGGATTGGAGGCTTCACTCGACGAAGATCCGAGTCAAACGCGACAGGAGCTTGTGGAATCATTAGGAGTTACGCGACAAGCAGTTTCCGTACGATTACAATCCATGGGCATGATTCAAAATCAAGGCAATTGGGTGCCTCATGACTTAAAGCCTAGAGACATTGAACGGCGATTCTTCACTTGCGAGCAGCTGATTCAAAGACAACGAAGAAAGGGGTTCTTACATCGGATTGTGACAGGAGATGAGAAATGGATATTCTACGATAACCCCGAGAAAAGAAAATACTATGCTGTGCCCGGTCAATCGTTGCCATCGACTTCAACATCGACACCAAAGAGGAATATTCATGGTTCAAAGATCATGCTGTGTATCTGGTGGGACCAAAAGGGTGTTATATACTATGAGTTGTTAAAACCTGGTGATTCTATTACGGGTGATCGGTATAGGCTACAATTGATTCGTTTGAGTCGTGCGTTACGAGAAAAACGTCCGAAATACAAGGAAAGACATGACAAAGTTATTCTTCTACATGATAAAGCTTGGCCTCGTGTCGCGAAAGTAGTGAAAAATTATCTGGAAACGTTGAAGTGGGATATTCTACCGCATCCGCCGTACTCGCCGGACATTGCTCCTTCCGATTACTGGTTATTCCGGCAGATGCAGCACGATTTGGCAGGCCACCGGTTCACTTCGTTCGAAGAAATCGAACATTGGCTCCTAACTTGGATCGCCTCGAAAGACGAGACGTTTTTCCGTCACGGGATTCGAGAATTACCCAAAAGATGGAAAAAAGTGATAGCCAGCGATGGACAATACTGTGATTAATTTGATAATTCATGTTCTTCTGAAATAAACGCATCTTCAACTGTAAAAAACAGACCGAATTAATTTGTACTCCCAATAATGAATACAAATTTTAAGGGGGAGAGTCTAGTGATAAGTGCTACTTTTTCAACAATTTTTCTCGACTTCAATTAACTCAATAAACTGAATCTTTTTACATATGATAGCTAATGTTTTGTAGTTTATGAAAAAAAATTTTTCTTCAATATGGCGAAATCTAGCAGTGACACGGCAACCTGAAGTTGGACATCTCAAAATCTGGTAGCCATGATTCCAGGAGTTCGGGGTGTCTAAAACCAAAAATCGGAATGGATTGTTGTGAAATATGTTATTGGCTATGGCATGGAGCGGAATTAGGAAAACAAAATTGAGGAAATGGGGGCGTTTTGAATTTTTTTCCCTGTTCGTTTCGATTTTTTCCCCTGTAAATTGCTTGAAAATGGTATTTAGAAATCAGTAAAAAATATAATCCCGCTCCATGCGATAACTACACGTGTTGGGAACATTCTCCTACAATTTCAGCAAAATCGGTCAAGTAGAATTCGCTAAACCGTGGTTCCCAGGTGAAAAAATTTGAGTTCGAGAAAAACGCGTTTAAAGTTTTTTGCGAAAAAGAAGAGAAAAAGTCTCACCCTAATCAGCAATGCCTAGTCCATACAATATTCCTTCAGTTTCTCCATACATTTTATTTTCATGCATTCTTTCATGCAAAAAAAAATCGATTTTTTGAAAATTTATTACTAGACTCCCCCCTTCAATCCACAATGATGGAGTAAATCACTTACATTGAACTTGGAATATGGAATTGAGATTGCAAATGATTCCTGAAGATCATGCAAACGATTATAAACATATTAACCTACACATGTCAATAATATTTTAACTCATTTCCTCATCTTTAGGAACGTGTTTTGAGCTTTGGATTTGTATTCAGAGCCAAATCCTAGCAGCGAACTGTAGTGCTATATATTCAAAATTCTTAATTATTGCTTAGGTATTTGAAAACCACGAAGCAAAATTTTGTCTGTTTCTTAAGGCGTCTTCTCACTTTGGAAATTAAAAAAGCTATTTTGGACGAACACACCTTTTACGAAGAATCGGAAGGTGCATTGTATGGAGCAGGCATCGCTGATTAACCCGAGGTAAGGTTTTTTCATGATTTTTCTGCAACCAAAACTTTAAACGCGTTTATCTCAAAACAAGTGCTTTTTCGGTGCTTTGTTGATGAAATTTCGGAAACTATCCGGCCGATTGTCATGAAATTTGAATGACATATTCTTCATAGTTATGGCTATAGCGCATATCATCAGATTTTTGAAATTTTGATTTTAAGAATTTTTTTTTGACAAAAAACTGCAAAAAAATCGCGTTTTTTTTTACTTTTTCGAAAAGCGTGCGCCATTTTGTTATTTTCGCGAATATAAAAAATCTGATGATATGCGCTATAGCCACTGACATACTGAATCTAAAACAGTTTTATCTTTTTGTTTCAGATGACCCGTCTCGGAGATACCATCAACAAGCCACGACCATAACATTTTTACACGGGTTTTTCGATGCTACTGTTGTATTATAATAATTGTTAAAAAAAATAAGAAAAAAATTTTTCCATGTACTTGAAAGGTGTGTTTATTACATAGGATCCGTTTTATCCCATAATTTTAAGCAAAAATCCTCGAAAAAAAATCGCGAAAATAGCCTATTTTTGAGGCGCCTAAAGTGAGAAGACGCCTTAATGCTCCATGGTCCTTAATCATAACTGAAAAGGCTTGAATTTTGTACCCACGTGGAACCCGTGATGAAACTTGACCGCGTGCGATCACGACAGACAATTATTCCTAATTGTAAATTACCCTGGTGAAAATCCAAAAGTGGAGGGAGCGGATATTGAAACAAATGAAACATGAAAAAAATGTTCCAATCCCCTCTTAAATCACGCTTAGGTGACTTTTTGTTACGCTTAGATGACTCTTCCCTTGCATTTTCGTTGCGCTTCAACGCTTCATTTTCATAGGGTATGTAAAGCGGCACGTAACTATCGATCATCAGTCATCCCGGGGAAAAACAACACGTTGAAAACAACGTCGGAGACTTAGTTCAAAAGAACATTGTAAAAAAAAAGTTTTTCACCATGGTAAAATTGTTGCTCTTCGAAGAAGAAAAAAACAACGTAGAAAACAACATGGTTTTCTACGTTGTCGCAACGTATCACGAAATGTGGTTTCTAATAAAATCCTCTTGATAGACCCTACTGCCATAACCGTGCTTGAAAAATTGTGGGAAAACTATTTGCACGGAAAGACAGAGGTCATGATTATTTAGGAAAATGACTGACAATTTAGGGGAAAAGAGTATCACTGAAGAATTTTCGTAGTAAATTCATCAAAAGTTGATAAATTCACTGTAAACAATAACAATAAAACCATCAACGTTTAGTAATTTCACTACGAATTTTTGATCAACTTACTGCAAAGATTTTTCAGCGGTGCTCTTTTTCCCTAAACTGACAGTCATTTTTCTAAATGTTAATAAATGTTATTCAAGTATTGATAACTTTTTTCTTTCCGTGTGGTAAACAACGTTAAAAACAACGTTGGTTTCAACGTTATTTATTTCTTTTCCGAAGAGGAACTATTTTACCATTGTAAACAACGTTGAAAACAACGTTGTTTTCAACGTGTTTTTTTTCCCTGGATGGGCGACATTAGATAGTATTCATACTTTAAAAAAAAAAATCTCTCCAGTTTACATTGACTTTCATAAAATATCGATGAAAACTTCATAGAGATCGTATAAAAAATATCGATACTTTTAAACAATCCCCATCACTATGAAGCATAATAAAAAATATGCCAACTTCCATACTTCTTCACGTAGGATAACAATATTCTTCGCTGGAAATAGAATTTACTTTTCATAAATCAAAAAACCGTTCATTCGAAAAGATTTTTTGGAACAATACAAATGACTCTTCCTCCCGAATTTGATCAACCGAAACAATAGTAACTTGATAGCGATTACGATATTTGTCTCGGAAATTCATTCAAAGATTCTCCATATTTTTGTCCCCGTGATGGTTTCAGCGGTTGGGAAAAGAGAAAAACGTAAAATATAACAAAAATAATAAACAACGAATTTTTATAATAAGCTTGTTTCTCAAAAGGCAGCACCAAATACTTCCCTACAAATTTAATTTAAAATGATTTTGAACTTTAACGAAAGTGACAATCATACCTCTACGGAAACTGGATTCAAAAGTGAACGAGAACGAAACTAGCCGGGCTTCGCGTCAGGCCGCATAGAGCTTTATGAAAACCGAGCAAGCTTTCAATAACATACATCAAAGAGTAGAACGTGGTCTCTGTGTAACATGTAAAGACATCAATGGCTTGACAAAGGATACCGGAGAACATTAAAACTCTGCAATGAAACCTCTCAAATGGCTGTTGTTCGAGTTTTGATTTATTATTTTTGTATTATAACGAGATTTCACTGGTTGGAATTTTCATAACTTTGACTTTGACTTTGTATTTTTCAAATAATAAAATATATCCTTCAATTCAAAAACAGTTTTACATTTTTTTCACTCTCATCATTTGGTTGATGACAAACGCAAATCATGCTCCCAAAGGAAAAGTCATATATACGGAAAGACCGGGTTTATCAATAATTAAGAAAAATGACTGTCAATTTAGGGAAAACGAGAATCGCTGAAAAATATTCGTAGGGAGTTGACTGAAAATTCGTAGTCGATGTATCAACAATTGATAGTTCCACTGTGAAAAATACCAATGAAACTATCAACTGTTCATATTTTGACTACGAATTTTTGGCAGACTCCCGACAAATATTTTTCAGCAATTCTCTTTTTCCCTAAATTGACCGTCATTTTTCTAAACGTTGATAAATTTTTTCTAAATATTAATAGACCCGGTCTTTCCCGGTCTTTTCTATAGAAAAGCACAAGGAAAAATAGAATGAAAAATTAGTTTTTTAGAATAATAATCTTTGTATTGAGAAATAAATTTTCCGAATTTGGAAATAGAAAACGAGCTTCGAATAGAACAATCCTCGAGAATTGGTATTCATAAAATTATTCACAACTATTTATAACTTTCAATCTCGTAGATTTCTAAACGTGAATGAAGGGTATAGTCTTGACGGGTGAAGAATATTAACAAGTACGTCAAATAAACAGTTGCAAAATCTACGTTCAGAATGGCATGGGCGTAACGAACTCGCTCCCAGTATGTGACATTCAAAAAATAACAAAAGCTGACTGTGGAAATGTAATTTCTGAAGTTGAAGGGTAGATGATGTAACGCGACTCGCGTTCTTGGAATAAAAATGACTTTAGAGAAGAAACGTTTCGTAACGTACCTATATTAATATACATACAAATCATACAATATCGTTGACTTGATTTCTCTAAGAACTGAGTTGGAGTTTTGTTCGTTATCTCCATGAATCATAGCTGAGAGCAGCACGTGTGTATTTACCATTCCCATTCCTCTTCCAGCGAACATTGTATACCTACCATTCGATATTTTTTCCGTAGGGCAGGAGCTGTGTCTGTGATTGTTACCATTACAAGAACTGGACCATCAAGATAATTGCTGGCTATGTTCGATTTCGCGTATACGCGTACACAGGCGTACGCGTCATACGTATGTGCATGATGCATAAACCGTCATGCGTGGAAATGTTCGAAAAAAAGCTGAAAAGTAATGAGAACGTACGAGGGTATGAGCGTATACGCAAAATCGGGGGAGAATTTCGTTTCACGAGAACGATGGGATAGAGAGTCGCTCCATTTCGTTGACTACAATCATAAAACCAATCGGTAGTATCAGTTGAATTATGTATAACGTCATTTCTGTATATGTACCGGCAATTCGTATAATAAGAGCAGGAGACGGTTTTAGATTATTACGTTTCAATCTGATAATCGAAGGATCTAATTACTCCCGAAGATATCGGGTTTCCTTGGTTCGATGGTGTCCAATTATCCATCGATAAGATATTCAATATCCGCGTATACTTTTTACGTTTATAAACTTACAGCACGTAGATAACTCATCGCAGAACACGAGAGAAGATGCTCGTAGCTCACTTTTAATTGAGGTAAACTCTTAAGCGTTCGCGCCATAAATCCTGTTTCATTAGCATAACGCATATCCCAAAGATAAGGAAAAAGAGAAGCTGAGAGAAATAGTATACGTGTTGTATCTCAATGATCCCTAACAACGTTGCAACGAGAGGTCTTTACCTCTTTCCCTCGGTCCGCGTGCAGGCATTTAAGGACTGAGGAACAAAGAGGAAAAGGGTCTTAGTTGCATCATGTGGTATTATCACGTTAAATTCGTTGAATACGAGTACCAACGCGATGTATCTTGCGTTTTCGAGAATATGCCAAGATTCACCGAAGGGATCATAATTCTTCGTCCTTAAATTTTGAACTTGATCCTCCTTGATTGATTGGGATAACGCACGTAAGAGTGCACCCTGCAGGGATCTAACCGCAGGCGAGAATATATATTTCCCACTCTCCTCTTTCGAGTTTATAGTCTCTTTTACGTTTGTCAAATACAATGCGGGAGGCAACGTATTTGTTTTGCAGGAGAAATGGACGAGTATATTTTGATTGTGTACAAAAATTGAGCCGTAGGATGTGGTTGAAGCCAATTCTAGCTGGTTCTTGATCCTCATGACGGAAAATCCCAATGAAAATCCCTGGTGGATTGCTTGGTAGCTTTCATCTCGTCGACGAATCGATAGTGCCAAAAATCCACTATGCCGCAGGTAACGTTTTAATCTCCTTTGGATCGTTGGATTAAAGCGTTTTCTCCGAGTGAACATTGTCTGAATTGGAATGAGATACCGCGATCAGAGGTTATACGCTGAATTCCGTCGATGGAATTGACAGAGGTAAAAATCACACACGTGGAGTAACACGTAAACCTATATATATCAACGTTAATTTCAACGAAATGAAGTTTCTTGCAAGTTTTCAACCTCTTCGATCGAATAAAAATTACACAGGCCTACAAAATTGAACTTTTTGTTTGGTGTAACAACTGTATCATACTTCTCCGAAGTATTTTGGCGCGCTGAATCCGAATCTGGCTTCAAAATTGCATTATTACGTGTGGTTTTTGAGATATTTTAACGTCAAAGTGTGAAAAACACCGTTTTTCGACATATTTGAGATTACGTGACGTCAGAATGTGATTTTTTCTCATGAAACTAGTAGATGCACCTCAAAATATAATCCATCCCCTTCCGAATGCCGTTGAGTTTGCTCGAATATCTTTTTTTTTACTGTGACACGACAATTTGAAATTTGTGTGTTCATGGATTTAGTGAATAGGTGAAATAACACAATTTTCAAACTGTCGTATCTCAGAGAAAAAAAAAGATATTTGAACAAACCTAATCGCATTTGGAAGAGAATGACTCATATTTTGAGATAATTTGAAGAATAATTTGATAAAATGTTGTTAACGTGTGGAATAATTGAATAAAGCGTTTCAAAATCGTGCATTTTCATTTTATTTTACACCTGCGATTTCTTGAAAACTACACGTAGCATTAAAAAAATAAGTACATTTCCAGAGTCAGGGTATCGAATATACTCAAAATCTGCTTCAGTTTTAGCGGCACCAAAATCATTGTAGACCTGTGTTATCTAACAATTCTTCATGGCATTCGAGCATCGAGAGAAACGGGTCGAATTTTTCGCCAAACTTTTTTCCCATAAATCCGAATTTTGAATAAACAATAATGCTTGAACGCCCCGAAGGCTATTTTCTCTGTTCCATTGGAGTGATCTTGATCCATCGAGTATGTGACGAATAATAATCCGGGAATTATGTGTGCATGTAACGTGAAGAGAAACCATATCTCCGTGTGCGCTTCCCTCTCAGGGATGCTCTTTAGTACAATTTCGGGATTTCTGATTGGTATTTCCATTCAACTCGTGATTATCATTAGGTAGATCTATCGGAAATTGTACTAAAAGAACATCTCTGTTCCCTCTACTAGTTACGTTACGCTATCGTTACGATTATCAACTATGCCATAATTGGCTGCAGCCTGTATTCAGTTGATACAGAGATTCCTGAAGCTTATCAACGCCAAAGGATTAATCAAGGAATTTGAGATCCCTTCACTTTGTAGTAACCGCTCGAACTTACAGAGAATAGTTACTTCGGATATCGGTTGCCACAGTTCCATGAACAACATGTAATCCTGCAAACACGGGACTCCAAATTAAATTGCGAGCAATAAAACAGCGAGGCATTATAGTGCCTCCCATAGAGTAGTTTTTTAATTAATCAAACACACAAAATGGTAGGGAACATAAAATTTAAATTCGTCCCAGGAATTAACAAGTGGAGGGTAAGCTAGGAGTCATTGTATAGTGCATTGAATGCATAGCTCGAACGAAGGGTAGGGAATTGGTATCGCGGGACTAAATCCATCCTAATAACACAATTCCATTACACTACTGCTAATCGAAAATCACCTTTCAACGTGGTGATCAATTTTCAAATCACTTGACCACGAATGATGGCGCAGCGAAAAGGAGCGAAAATCGTGCCAGCGTTATTATCGTTGTTTCTTCGATAATAATCATACCTCATTATGTTTAATCTCGGCAAGGCCGTTGAGGAAATTCTTATTATTTACTCTCACCTGTTCACGAACATTTGAGTGGTTTTCATGTCGGTCTAACTGGTGGCGTAATAATAGGTCACAAACGTCAGTTATGTTGAATCACGCAAGCGTTTCGAGGGATATTGAAGACGGAGGCATAAAATATGGGGGATAAAGTTGGGCTGGTAGGGGTAGAAGAACTTGGAAAGGGTGGCACATATTCGTTCAGACCGCACGCCTCACGCACGATAATTGACGTTGATTAATACTCACCGTGACTGATCTTTGATTTAATTCAATTCGCAGACAACTTATCTTGATGTCCCGCAAAAGAGAAATAAAGAACGAAAGAGTGACAAATAATGGAGACACGTATGTAATAATAAGTAATATACGAGCGCAAATGACCGACTGTCTTCCACTATATTAGCCAACTCGGTGATTTCATGCTTATAATCATTGGAATGGATATTTTTCTCTACGAGTCGAGTAATTTACATTGTGCGATGAGAATTACCGTTCATGTCGCGAAACGATAAATCGTGGTACAGTTTTTCTATCGAGCAATAAAATCGTGGTTCACGCTAGAGTCAGTTAGAAATCACTATTTCATTCTATTTTCAAATTCGAATTCGTGAAATCAATCATTCATTGAAAAGAATTCAGTCGTCTGTCCAAACTCCCTACGTTACAAAGAATAATTAAATTGTGTCGCGAAATATTTGGAAATAATTCAGCTATAATTTGAAATTATATAGCGAAACCCCGGAATGAATATCAATGAACCTTCGATTGAAATTGAACACAGAATCGATCTAACGTGGTGGTAGTCGATTTGTCAATGATGAATGATATCGAGAGAATAATCCAACAACGTAATAAGACAACATGTACCATATCCGATGTACTAACTGATTGAATACAATAGCCATTATAACACAGGGTGATTCCATTCCCGTTTGAATCTCATAATTGTAAATGTAATAGATTACTCGGGAAACACGCGTTTCGATTATTAATAATCACGATCAATTGCATACGTAATTTTTCATTGTAACTAAATTTCCTCATTGACTCTTTGGGTGTTTATTCAATATGACGAATCAATGTTTTCATCATTTCCAAGTTAAGAGAGTGGTGAATTTATATCGATACCACGATTCATTGTTTCTCTTCTTTATCCCATCTCCACGAAGATAGAGGGAATAATAGAGAATGAGGGAAATCGGGGATAACATTTTGCGCACCGATTACACCGTTGAGCTCATCAATTCTGGAAAGCGTATAAGCGAAACCTCATTCCCTGTATTCACGGTAAACCTACAGCTGCTTGCAGGCATGAGTTTGCTATTTTATTGCTTAATACTTGCGATCCATCTCTAACCTCTTGATTATTTTACTCCTACTAATTGTTTGAAAATGTCAAGCGTCTCGTGACAGTTCGTGAATACATGAACGGTTATATATGCGTTATATATTACTACGTAATTTGAAACTCGAGAATATTTGACGAACATTGATTTATTCTATCCTTACGCTGGAGTTTTCATGTGAAAATGAAAACACGGGCCACTACTGGTTCACTGCTGTTGCCGGAGGTGCCGGTTGGATTGCCAGTACTGGCAAAAGAGTTCAAATGATAACATCATTTTACATAAGGGCCAGTATAACATTCACCATCACGGCGGTAGCGATATTTGATATGAGCCTGCTATGGTGAAACTCAGGCATTGCGGAAGGATCAGTTGTTTCGCCGGAGCTGGATGAGAAATGATAAGGAGTTGAAATGATGACATCCTATGTAGAAATTCAAACCCGACCCAGTACTGGCACAGTACCGGTAACCGGAGTTACCAGAAGTGATCATATTTCGAGTAAAACAAAAACCACATTAAATTTGTACTTTGAAAATCTGAATGATTCGTTGTTTTCATCATCGTCATCGGAGAAAGGCACTTTGGAAGTGATTTCTTGGAGGTTCACCGAGTGAAAAACTGAGTCTCTATCACATCAGCCGATCTTCGAGTTAACGACGAATCACTCAAATTGCTATTTATTGTAATGGGACCGTTGGAATCATACAATTCACCATAGATTCTGTAGTGGAATAAAGTCCTACCAATGCTGGCACATGGTTGTCTCTCGAACATATTGAATGACGATACCAATTCTGGCCGAATGCTGGTGCGGCTTCGGCTCACTACAACAGCCGAATTGCCAAGATCGTGATTTTAACGCCGGTCGATTACCAATTTCGTAATCAGTCAGAGTCTTGCCAATACTCGCACATTGCTATCTTTCAAACATATTGAATGAACATACCAACTCTGGCCTAATGCTGGCAAGACTTCGGCTCACTACAACAGCTGAATTGCCGATATCGTGATTCTAACGTCAGTTGATTACCGATTCCATAGTCAGCCAGAGTCCCATCAATGCTGGCACATTGTCATCTATCGAACATATTGAATGCTAATACTAACTTTGGCTCAACACTGGCGCAGTATTGTCTCATCAAAGTAACCGTGTTATTGGAAAGATCAGGGGAATCCCTATCCACTATCTATTCCGTATTAGAACAACGTTGCATCGATATTGGTATCGTATCGTCTTTCTTTCGCCTTTCACCATCCAACCAAGTCTGAGTATTCTCCGAACAGTATTAATTCGATACTGGCTCAAGACCGTCTGACCACGTAAACCAGTACCGTCTGAAATCCGACGAACATTTGGCGCCAGTTGGAAAACTAGTAATGATTTTGAATGGGCACAGTTGTTTCTGCTTAAATCTGGCATATACAAGTTTGCCAGTACCGCGCCATTTGCCAACTCTGGCTATTTCCATATGGGGAGGATCAGAAATTGAAAAAATCGTCTGGCTAAAATGAGCCTTATTCAATTGAAGAAAGCTTTGCAATCAATTCATTCTGACAGAAAATATCCTGAAACGAGGACACAAAAATTTTGATTTCTTTCATATTTTCAAAATATAAACTGATCATCCCTGGAACAAGAGGCTCTCTTTTTACTTTCGGGAATCTTTCCTCTCCTCGATAATGAATTTTTAAACCCATCACGATACTTCAAGAACAAGAAAGTAAAGGAGGAGGCATCCAACAACTCGATAATCCTCTTATAAAATCTCGTCAAACCGATTTTAATCACTCAAATCACAATAGTGACAAACTCGTCAAATAAGTTCGAGGATTATAACATCAATCCACGGGAGAGTTTGACTGAAAATTCATGGACAACGACGAAAGATCAACGAAAAATTGATTCTCATTCTGAAAGAATATATGAAATTCAAAACAACGAAAGCAGGATTTCAAATGAATGAGATTTACAATGATCGAACAACGGCATCGAGTTCATTTTCGAAATATGAACACGTTTATTTTCATTTAATAACATTTAGAAGGGTGGAATATCATTATACGATATAATCCTGTAATTAAGAGTATTGTGTGCTCTGGGATAATTTCGAATACACAGTAAGCTGAAGATCTCATCCCGAAAGAAATATAGACATTGGGGGTGAGAATGCGCGTCGGGTGGTAAGCCAAACTAGGGCGTTCATTCGATCTGAGACGAAATTTTTCACCCTTGTCCCCTTCTTCGCTTTTATCTACGCTGGTCTGTATGGGTTTCGGATTAGTGGCGCACGAGCCTACGGGGATGTTGGTCTACCTCCTCCTTCCAACGCTTTGCTCTTCCAATGATTACCCTCATCCATATAAGGGGGTAGAGAGATCGGTCTGTGTATGTGCAATCGTTGGAATAAATACGACCTGTATCTTCGTTTTATTCCGATCTGCCGGTGCCATTAAGTTGGGATGCTTCGCAACGATATTTTGATCCCACGTCTCATGTGAAAATAAAGCCTTGAGGTTTAGTTCTCTCATTTTCTCTGATAGAGAAAAAGATAAGACACACGAGAGCATTCCTTATACGAATTTAATTGTGAAATCTCCATTCATCTGTACAACGAGGATACGAAATCTTTCAAATCTTTTTCTTCCCTCGGTTTCTCTCGCGATAAATATAACAATAATGTTTCGGAAAACATTATTCTGAAATCTCATTGTTGGAGAATGTTTGGGATGAATCGCGAAGTTTACGAGGTGGAAGAACCTGTCATGTATGACAGTTTACTTCAGTCAAATATTATTTTCACCCATCGCCTTCTCTTATTCTTTTCTCTTCCTCAAGTGTACAGGGATAAGTCGGAGATAAATCATTTTAAAGTACTTTCCGCCCCTTTATACCCACTCCGCACTGTGGTCGCACCCTCTCGGAGAATGACTTACGAAGGGTTGAGAACGTATAAGCTCGGCAATGACAGCGAAATTTATAGCTCTTGGATTACGCACGATCGTACATGTAAGCGTAATATCTTCGAGATGCCACGTGTGAAATTTTTCAATTGAAGAATCGTGTTACGTAACAAGGTACAGAATTTGAGGGAGTGTTTAACGCTCTCCGTAATCATCACCTTCATCGATTATATTCGATTATTTGTTTTTCTCGTTGTATATCTTCCATTTTCAAATGCAATGGTATAAAAATGGATATGGTGATTCTTTATCAATTACAATATATACGGTAAGTATACATACAGGACAGAGGAGAATATTTATTTACCCACAAATCTTGACGTCGCCGATGCCGTTACGAAACTTATACGAGAAAAAGAAGAATCCTGGTAATGCCGGACCACGAGTCGAAGGATCAACCAGAATTCAAGCGATCCGGTCTACGACTGAAAATATGGGATAAATAAGAATAAAATATCGATAATATCGCGAAACGGGCAGAGGAAAGCAACGAAAAAGAGATAAGGTTCGACCATGTTATATCATGTATTATTTTCATATACACACATAGCCCCTTTTATGTACCCGCTGCAACCTCCGCATGTACTCCGCAACCTCGGAGTACATACGAAATATACTTTGACTATGACTCTTCGGTGTACCGAGTACGTGAGATCTCTCAACAGGAAAGGACAAGAAGGGAAGAGAAAAAAGGGAAATGAAAACTTCCAAAGCTCTTGATATGCGTTTACAGGTATAATATGTTACAATCACGTCACTCGAGGAAAAAAAACCCAAAAGTTCGGATAAACGTGGTGTTTCGTATAGATGTTCAAATAGAAAAATGAAACTTCATTTTGAGATGTCTGAGTAATTTCTCGATTCCAGATTTTCATGTAAAAAAAATATTATCGAAAGGGGCGATAGTATTCGACTCACGCCGCATTCGTGGTTTGAATAAGCCGGAAAATTCTGAAGGAACAAGAAGGAGGAGGAGAGATTCCAAGAACGCTACCCGGGATTCGTCATTTCCGTTTGATTCACATAAAAAAGAAAGATCTCATCACATTACACCCCTACATCAGATTTCCCAGTCAACAATCTCTCTTGAATCGCTCTGCGGGGAATTGACTTTTTTGTTCCTTCATTCATTTTTCTACGCGTATTTCTTTTCTCTTCTCGTGAATCATAATTTCAAGGATAATTTATTCTCTTGTACGGAGAAATGATTCGGCTTGACAAAAATTTGTATACCGATACCGATGAAGAATTTTATCATTTTTCTCCCCTTATATTACAATCACAATAATCTGAAAGATAAACAAAAACGTGTCTTTTGATGTAATCGATCCGTTTCTATCTCAATTTCTTGGAACGAAAATCTACTCCTAAAGAATGAAAAACTGAGATTTTGCTCCTGAAGAGTGAATTTTCACTCCATAAGAATCAATTTACACTCTCTTGGAGTGGAATCTAAATCTTGTTCAACTCGCAATATTTTCACTCTTTCGAGAAAGAATTTTTTACTCCAAGAAATCTAGAGAGTTTGTTACGGAATATCAGAAATTGTCAGAGTTGTCAAGAGGCGCAGTACTGGAAAGGTTGTATCTGCCAGAGTCCGGCAGAGACAACGATTTCTATTCACGGTCATTACTGTTTCTCAACTAGTACCAATCGTTGGGCAGATTTCGAAAAGTATTGATCCCTGTGGACAGCCAGTTCTGCGCCAATACTCAATCTTCACCGTTGAACAAAGACCCAAGTTTTAGGAGAACGGAACTGTCTCAGTATCAAACCAGAGTTGGCAAAATTTTACGAGCTAGTATTCATACAACATTGTCTCACTACGAAATCGGTCGTGAATCAGAATCAAAATCAACTTTATTTCAATAGACCCAGGCTATGCCAGTACCGAGCCAGCGCTAATTACATTGTAAAATACATGATAACACGATACTCTAACAGCATTGCTGTAACGTCGTCTAATACTGAGTTGGTAGGGGATCAAAAACCAAATTCATTCTGTAGTAGTACAGCTGCTTTCGTAAGACGAGACTGGGCCAGTAGTGAACCAGTACTGATATTGCTGTGGAATACACGAAAAGACAACATACGACCAGTACCGGTGCAACATTGTCTCACCACGGAATCAGTGGTGAATTTGTATTCCAATTAAACATTTCCTTTTGTGAAACAACACAGTGCCAGTACCAAACCAAAGATGACAGTGTACATCACTGAGGAGATAAGAGACTGTACTAGTATTGATACAACTCTGTCTTATGACGGAATCGATAGAGGAACGGAGTTCCAACTAACGGTCTAGGAATAAGGCTGTTTTAACGAAATAGAGATGTGCCAGCACTGAAGTAGACTTCATAATGATGTTGGATACTGTAAAGAAACTACACTATGCCAGTATTGATACAACTTTGTCTCAACATGGAATCGATGGGGAAGTGAAGTTCCAATTAACGGTCTGCATTGTAAAAAATTTATGTGGAAAACTGCGCATAAATATTCAGAAGCACATAACACATACATGCGTTAGGAATTTTCCGTATTTCACTAAAATTTACTGCAAGATGATAGTAAAAATTCCATAAAGTTTCGAATTTTTAGTTAAATTTGTGGGAAATTTCATATACATCTATCAGAAATTGATTCCTATCGCATGATTGAAATTTTCCGATTGCTGCGTACAGGAAAATTCCGATTATTATTCACGGTGTAGAGATGCGCCTATTTTAGTGAGACAGAGATGCGCCAGTCAAAGCCAGACTCCATAACAACGTAGAATACCGTAGAGAACCGACACTGTGCCAGTATTGATAGAACTTTGTTTCACTACGGCATCCATAATGAATCGTCGGACTTCAACAGAATTTTTACAATAAATGGCAATTTGAGATTGGCTGATGTGATATACTCGGTTTCTCACTCGCAAGACCCGGGTTCAATCCTCATTAGGTGAACTTCCAAGAAACCACTTCCAAAATGCGATAATGAGAAAAATGTGTTCGTGAATTTGTTTTAAAGTTTAAATTTGACGTATTTTTTTTTTTATTATTTGAAATATGATAACACGGATAACTTTGTTTACCGGTACCGTGCCAGTATCGGGTCGGATTTGAATTTGCATATAGGATGTTTTAATTTCGACTCCTTTCCATCTCTCAATTAGCTCTGGCAAAACAACTGGTCCTTTTGAAGCACCGGAGATCCTCCATAACAGGCCCTCATAAAAAACCAGTACCAAAACAGTGGTAAATGTTATTCTGGCCCTTACGTTCAACGATGTTATCATTCCGACCCCGGGTCAGTATCGTCAATTTAACTAGCTCTGTAATGGTGAGAGTGCATTTGCCAGTACTGGCAACTCTGGCAACAGTACTCAGCCAGTATTGGCCCTTGTTTCCATTCCCACATGAGGCGTATACGAAGTATTCGAAGATTTCGAAACGCACTGATCAGAATTTGAATTCACAAATGCAGCAAGCATGGCTGCGGAGTCGAAGCTTTCACATAGCCGACTCCGACTCCGGACCACTTGAAATTTTCGACTCTGACTCCGGCTCTAGTGTTTATTCTCATGAATAAAAATTCCAAAAGAACCAAACTTGGACATAAGATAGACATTATTCGTTATCGAGGTTTTTCGACCTGTGTTTCAATATTTGATTTATTGATATATTATTGAAGTTTGATTTGCTAAATATGTCGAGGCTAAAATGCAAACAATATAACAGAATTCCAAGTCTTAACTAATTTTAATGTTCTATTTCAAAATTTTATGCATGAATTATTTCTCCCATCAACATCGTTCAACAGATATAAATATTCCAAATGTTAGAAAAAACTTCGTCAACAACTTTCGACAAAGAATTTTCTCTAAAACTTTCATTCATGAACCGTTGATCCGATGCAGTACATAAATTTGTATGTTTTTATATACAGCAGCTTATTGAACAATTAGAACCAACAGGATGGATGAAAAAGCACGTTTCTTGATTATTTCAAAATATAATAAACGCAAGAATAAATGAATCAAAAATATTTTGTTTCCGAATGTTTTCATTCTTCACTGTAAAAAATAAATGTGGAATATTCCACCAAAAATCTTCCACCATGAATAGAGAAGTTGACATCCCGATTTGGTAGAGTTTGCCCTTACTTTTTGGAGAATTCAACACCCAAAAAACGGAATAGTTCCTCAAAATGGAGGAAAAATCCCCTATTTTTTGATGGAAAAACAATTCTCTCACGACCAGGGGATGGAATCCGCCATTAAAGTTAGGAAAAACTCCCCATATTTTTTCTTGTGTTTGTAAATCTGTCACATCTCTGATAACATCAATGAATCAACACAATCTGCGAATGATTCTCAAACAACTCCAAAACGATTCCCGTTCTGGTAATGAGAATAAGTGCAATATAAATCTATTAAGCAAATAAACATGGAGTGATAGCAAGATTCGTTGGAAATGAGCAGTATGGAGCTTTTTGAATAATTAGGTAATAATTACGGACTTATCTTTCATTCGAAACTTTTGTATTTATTGCAAACTTGTAATACTGATAAAAAGAGAGAGAAATTCCATACAGCAAATCAGTTCAGAAAGAGTGCACAGAGAATTCAATTGGGGTCGGATGAATTCAATATGAATTCTTAAGAATTCTTTTTCAACTCCTATGCCGTATATATGGGATTTCAGTGCCGCAACGACCTTAGCTCTCTCTGCAGAAACGGAATCATTCGGAACGATTGATAGTGCAAATCTCTGATCAAAAATATGATTCGGACTTATTTAGAATCATTTGAGTCTGAAACGGCTAATTTGAAATTTGTACATTTCTCATTGGAAAAATTTCATTTTGATAAGAATCAATTCTTTGAATGATCTCAGTTTTACGGGGACGTTACATTCCCACTTAGAGATTTCCTAGACTCCCTTTCTCCATTCTCATACCTTTATAGTTCCATTGATATAAAGAATTATAGCACCTTCTTACCGAACAGATTATGAAAACAAACACATCAATTCCTACTCTCATTTTTTTATTCATCTTATTTATGTCAACAGAGAATTCTATGCATTTGATTTCGAAACATTACACTTTGAACTTCGAATCAATGTGTGAAAATACATTGTCCATAAATTAACGTATGGATTCCTCGTTTGTGTTGGAGAGAAATTGAAAAAATTTTTTGCATGCAAATTTCATCTCTCAACTGATGCACCTGAGATTCAACTCAGAAGATTGAATATGTGTATTTGAAAAAATGAGCCAAAGAAATGAAAACGTATTCCAAACAGCATACGAAGTTCTCTGAATGTTTTAAAAACATAGCCTAGGTTCTGCGAGTCTTAACCCCCAAAAACACATATTTCCAATGTTTAGAGCATTTTCACTTTTAATGCAGCTAAACACGTTCTGAAAACGTTCTTTTCATATACCACAGGACGTTCTCGTAATGTTTTTCTAACGTACTTCCATGAAAACTAACTTTTTTCTTAAGGGGTCGAAAGAGGAGTCGGAGTCGATGAAATAACATTCGACTCCGACTCCCCTTTCGACCCCATCCATCATTCCACGACTCCTCGACTCCGACTCCACAGCCCTGGCAGTAAGTAATACTAATGATAGAAAATTTGATTGAAGGTTTTTCAAACTTTTTTCATTATCTGCCTATTTCTTTTTCATTGAAAATCAGCGATATTTCTCGGATTGTAACGAAATTTTAGTAAAATTCGATAACAGTTCATACACTGTAAAAAAAATTTGTTGAATTCCAAACAAAAATGCTTGGAAATTTACAAATTTGGTTTGGAAAAATAATTTCCGAACCTTCTTTGTAAATTGCCAAACAAAAGTTTGTGAATTTTCAAAAATCTTCGTGAAATCACAAAATTTTTTGAATGTTTACAAACTTTTGTTTGGTAATTTACAAAAAAAGTTTGTGTAAAAAACTGCCAAACTTCTTTGGCAGTTTGGGAAGTATATTTTTTACAGTGTAAGACTCAATGAATTTTTATACAATCTGTCAACTTTTATTCTGTTAATTTGGAAAATTATCCCGCTTTCTAAGTGTCGAATTTAGCTGTCATCATTTTTGGTGGAATATTGTATTGGTGTTTCTACAAAAAATAAATAATCCAAAGATGATCATTACCCATTTGATGAAATGATGAGAGAAGAATTGATGAAATTATTTTGATAAAATGTCTCCCTGTCTCGGGATACTGAATAAGTACTCTGCCTCCTCACCATTAACGCGTGGTGCTTTATTATTCTATAGTTCTTTCATCGCTCCATCAAACTCGGATCTCATTATGACTTCACCCCTATCATCTGTTTTATTCACTTTATATTCTTCTGCCATTGTTTCATACATTATTTCTCCTTTGAATAAGAGTTTTTTTTTTTGTTACATTAATATTTCGTCACAAAATTCCATCCCTCAAAATATTTCTCAGATATTTATTAGCAGTTACATTTTGAAAATTCTTCACACGTCAATTATCACCAATTCGAATTCCGTTGGGAAAAAACGTCGAAATTCAACGGCTAGAATGAAAAAGAAGATCACAATGAGTCCGCTAATGGAACGCGCCACCCTCGACCCTTTCATCACATGAAATGAGTTTGCATTTAACGCGGTAGAAAGAAAAATCACAACTATCTCGAATAAACAGTTATCTTTCATTTCTGAAGCTAATTCCGTTCTTTGTTGTATCCCGAAATAACTTTTTTTGCACTTGACACATGAGAATTTGAATTAAGTAGGATAGATATTCGTTCTGAGTAGTCATGAGAGATGGTATTAGACGTCCTGGCTTGAATGTGAATCCATATCGTAGAGAAAGGAGATATACAATCATTACTTTCAGTGCAGTGTTATGTTTCATTCGTGATCCACGTACAAGGGTCCAGGGACCTGCAAACTTGGGGTTATGATCCTGGTGGCATAATGGGAGTCGATAGAACACCCAGAGGCTACGACACCCCAATACAATAGAGAGAGTTCATATATATATATATTTTACCGTCAGTCTGTGGGAACGGTGTAATGCGGTTGATGTTTCGAGATCTTGGACGGACCACCGCCAATACCGAGCTTGATCAAATATATTTTTTGCCCTTTTGTTATCGAAAGTATCTCCATCCCATACGATATTATCCTTTATTTTATTGCCTCTCTTATCCAACGACATCAATCTAAATTTCGTATCCTTTCTCGATAGAAGAGTTTTGACGTTTACGAGCCCATCGCATCGTCGGATATATTTCATTTCCATATTTCGATCTTTTGAATTTACACATGCTGAATATAATTCCTCATTTGGTCCTCGAGCGACAACCCAGCCATTCTTTCCATTACTTTTTTTCTTATCAACAACCAAAGCCCCAACCACCAGCGTTCATTACATCCACCTGTTTTCACACCATTCAGCCCCCGGGTACACGTTAAAGAAGAGAAGGATGAAATTGAAATACGACTTTCGTGTTCTTGAACATAAGCACATCTGAAAAAAAATATCGAGAAAAAGGGAAAGGAATTATTACAATGCCAACGTTGGGGTGGCGTTGAGTGGAGACGAGGTGGAATTGTTCGAGACAGATCGTAATAATGTCCGCTTCGTCGCTGACTGACTAGCTTGGTTGGTTAGCTTACGACGCAAGACAATGGAACAAAAGAGACAACGCATTAGCGCACGTTTATAATGAAAACCCAACGGATTATCGTATCCTTTCCCACGTAAGAGTTTATATACACATAATCATTCTCTATGTTCATCTATTCTTAAAGTCATTTTTTCTCCAACCTCAAAGTCGATCCTTCGGTTTCCTTTTTAATGCTCCTACCCAACGGTTGAATTTATGTTTGCCTTGAAACAAGGATTAACTAACTCTAAGATATTAGGAAACCGCTATGGAGGGAAAAGTGGTTGGGAGATTTAAACACCGCAAGGAATTTCACGTTGGCTCCGTACCACGAATCATGGCGAGCTATGTGGACAAAAAGCGACTACGAAAGATTTCGGGATACAAGAGTTTCAGTCGATCTATAAATCGATCCCCTGCCGAGACATTTTATTTTTCGAATCCAAATATCGAATACATTGCATCCTGAGTACTCTTCTCAGTAAATTTCGTACAGCGAATTTCGATATAAATTGCGAATTAACGTGTTGTCCACGCCTTCTACGTCCGTAAAGGGGGGAGGACAAAAACTTGAACTTGATCGAGAGTAATTCGAACTGAATGCTCTCAAATTGGGATCTAACTGACTAGAACTGACAGAAAAAAGTTCGAATCAAAGGTCAGACGAATTCTATCGTTGCTGGCACGTTGACGTCGTCAAGATAAGGGTGGAAAAAAAGTGCCGATGAAAGCAGCCAAATGTTATACCCTTTCCCTCTTCCTCCGTAGGATTCCCCAAGGGCGTGTGGGAATCTCAATCGAGAAATCGCCGAATCGTAGGCCTAATCCAAGACGTAATCCTTTCTAATCCCTTTGGAGAATGATAGGGATCTTCCACGAACTGGCTATCTGTTTCTAATGCTCGCTAATCTCTTGTCCCACAAGCACCCTAATGTCCCACCACTATAAATGTACACTCATCAAATTGTTTGAAAAAATCCTGGGAACGATATTAAATTCAGATTCGATGAATAAACTATCCGTTGAATTCGTTCGATAAAATTCAAGGGTTTAACGTATTCGAACGTGAGGTGAAGGTCCTCTAAATATCGTGCCATTAAATGTGCTAAATAGGAGTACGTGAAAGATACGTGGTCAGAGTTTCATAAGGGAAGGAAGATCGTAAATTCGGGTCAAGGTGCGAAGCATTCGTGTTTCCTACTCACTCATACCATAGGTCTAGGTATATATATATATATATATATATAGGCATGTACTTTACAGGATAGTGCTCCTGCTTCTACTACAAGGTTTAATCTTGCCTCTACGTAGTCTGCAATCTGGCCTTTAAATTCCCTCGCAATACCCCTCCTTGATTTGACCACGGAAAATTATGTCTCAAGGTAACCACGGTCCCGGTAGATACACCATATCTGTTCGCTATTTAATCAAAATCACGTTCGTTCGTTAGAAACAACAATGCTTCGAGTGATAAACTTCGAGTGTTCATGTTCATACGCAAATGTGTTTATTCTTCTCATATCGATCCAGTCAACGTGAATGTATTTCATCTCAACTCATGTCTTTCAGTGGAACAAATTTTTCTTTCCGTGTATATGAAACGAACACAAACGTGTCTGCATATCGACTCAACGTAAGGGATATTTTCGCTTGGGACGTGTGTACACAAATCCTCATACATCAGAGAGAAGCAGCGACCAGACATCAAGTCCGTGCATCTCCCGCAAGCAGCGAGAGAAGGAAATGGCATAGAAAGAAGGGTGGATGAACGAGTGAGCGGTGAGTGTTGCCAGTCTTCTCTTTGTCGTTCTTACTCTCCTAAAGCATCTCTCTCACCCTTCTTTTTTTCTCGCGTGCACTCGGAATATTTGCACGACTTGTGCAGCTGGCAACACTATACGTTCCCTCTTACCAAAACCAGCAACAGTGGCACCTCTCCGGTACTCGAGGCCCTCATTTTTCTTCGCTCTTTACTCTATTCTCGATTCTCATGATTCTTCTAGGTATAACTCTAGGCAGGGGGGGGGGGGGGTTCAGTTCGTGTACAGAGCTGCAGCTCGAGGTTTTCAAAGTCTCTAGCAGTCAAGTCTTTTGTGACGTTGGGTTGGCGCTCGGGTAATCCCCGATGAGTTTGCGTAGGATTAAATATGTAGTTCCGAATTACTCGGGCACAACGTCGCGAGATGCTTCTTCCACGTAAGACTGAAACTGGGCATACGTAAAGGTATGTTCATGTTATTCATCCTGGGTATTCATCCCCTTTCCCCCCCCCCCCCCCCCCCCCCCTCCCACGTGCAATTTAACCAAATGAAAATTCTTGTAATTGTCACGAAAAGCGAAGGGAAAGCATTGCAAGGGAGAGTGAAATTTTATACGAAAACATATGGTTCTGAAATTGAGCAAGCTTCTTAACGTGACCTTTCATGCTTTTCAATTCATCCCACCTCTTTTTTCATGGCGCACTCATGCGACGACGACTACGACAACGACGACGACGACGACAACGACGAAAACGACCAAACGAAAAGACGGACTTTCCCGAACTTTCGTGGCACCACGATAATGACGGTAATATTTTCCCATTTCGATGTGGAAGTGCGTTGTATTCACTCTTTGGCTCTACGCTGCCGCTTTTTCTTTCCCCTTTATCTATTGAGAAGCCGTCGTCGATAGAATATTCGGGCGCCAGGAAGTTCAGTCGGTGATTACGTACGATTTCACGTACCTTCGTGCCCCTTTGCGAGATCACAACCCTTTTTGTCCGAGTACAATGAGGTGCAATACTTTGAGGATTTTTCACCTCTACGCGTAATCTTTCTCGAATTGTGTATCTCGTATCTACATTTCTCTTAAATATGATAAGTTTTGTTTATCTAAATCGATCGTCATCCCTGCAGTAACTCACGACTTCCTTCGCAGATGTACGGAAACCAACTGTTCTCTCGGAATAGATATTTTAATTATATAGCAGATATCGATATTCATCCACGATAGGAAGTTATAATAACTCATCGAGGTTTCGGTATAATGGAATGTTCTCCAAATATCCGTCACGTAGCGGATGATACTAAGGACCAAGCGCAAAACCATCCATCTGCCATTTCACCTTCCGAGCAAACCCTTTTCGCTTCATTCGTATTCGTGGTAGTTCTCCAACATCCGCAAATCTCTCGTAATCCGACGTGCGCGAGCCAAGTGGCAGAGGAAGAGAATCTTGTGCAGAGGCTTCGGTTGCTAGATGCAATTCTATTTTATCACCGACCGAGTATCGAAAGAAGAAACGGTGAATATCATGGGATAAGAGAAAGAGAAGAAACAGAGCTAGAGGAAAAGCAGGCTCAACTTTATGGAAATGGTATGGAATTCCAGACGATCTTCTGTATAGCCATAAATATCATTCTTATTCATATATCGCATTGACCCTGTGCGAAATGTTTGCACGATATTGTTCGAAATTTCATTAACCCAGTTGTATAAATCACGATTATAATATAGGTATGAATTTGAAAACCATATATGATCCTTCTCGTCATTGTAATTACATACTTCGGTTGAAGCTTATCATCATTCCTTTCTCGTGATGAAATTGAAGCCATAAAATTTATACGAGGGCAAATATCGTATATTTCATCTCCCGGAAAAGATTTACATTGAAGGGAGGTCTTTTCGAGAGTCAATCCTACGAGATAGACACACAAATGTCACGCTTGATGATATACATTTGATATCACGTGCACGCACGCCCTCACGCACGACGCTCGGACCAACGCTTGTATTGTGCGAACCTCTTCTGCACAATGTTCGTTAGGTACACACCGTGGATATAAATATTTAGATTCATACGATTTCCATAGGCAAGCTCTTTGTGTTTGCTTTTCATCCTACCCTTCCACCCTCCCTCTTCAGATTTTTCTATTTTTCATCTCGCATTACTCGCGGAAATAAAAAACGTCTACGCGAAGACGCGAAAAAAGTATAAAAGAGGAAGATGAATGAGAAGAGGAGATGAGTATGCAAGGAAAGGTTGGTTAGAAACGATTGAATAGTTGAGAATAAATACAGGAAAAAAATACGTACCGAAGGAATACTCTGGAAACAACGTATAACCTCCAGAGAGAGAAATATAAGGGCGAAAGAGGATCCTTGTGAAATGATAATATTCAGTTTGCCAATTCCTAGAGTTCCTTCTTTTTGTAACCGGAATAATTCAAAACAACATGTTTCGAAACTGGTAGTCGGGATTAATGTAAAGTTCTCGATTCTCTCTGTAACGATTTATGAAACAACGTTCAATGTGGATGGTAAATGTTAAGTGATAAGCAATCCTCGTGTTGCGAATGATACGAATGATTCTTCGGTGTAGGTACTTCACGATCAAACGAGAACGAATGTATGGATTTTGAAAAAGGAGAGAAAACAAGGGATGATTTTTATAAATCTGAACGGGGATTCGATCGCGTTTTAGCAACGGTGGTAGAGCGGAAAGATTTTGAATGGTCTGTAAGCTGCTTAGATTTCATCTCCCTCGTCCCCAGTGTTGGGGAAACATGTGTTCCTGGAACAAAAGTACTCCTAAGCTAACCAAAGAGATATTTATTCTAGATGAAAGTGAAAGGGACTGTAGAAACAATTGGTAAATCGAAAGGGAGATCAAAGTTAACGGTCCAAGGGAATTAAGATGTAAAGACGCTTTTAGGATTGAGAGATAGATGGGAGAGAGGGGGAAAGAAGAAACTGCCTCATTCGATTCTCGATAGATGACTCGATAACGAGAGTTATCCGTGAGCAATGAGCCTTAAAAAACGACTTGAATGTTCATCTACCGTGCAGGTTTTGTCTGATTACCCTCTGCTGAGTCACTCTCTCCCGTGTCTCCGATGATGTAACGCCGTATTCTTCTCATTTTTCCCAAATAAAGCTCCGCAACATCGGGTATGAGGATGATCGAACGAAATGAATTAAGGTAACACGTGTCGGATTGAATTTATCGTTGTCAACGGATTCGCAGACTATGATGTATCAATCCATTACCCTGGAACGTCCTCAGTTTTTGTTGGAATATTGACGCAATATGTCATTGGAGCTCTTTTGAGAAGATTTAATTCCAATAATGTTGTCGAGGATGGATTTCAAATAGCAATCAGAACTCTTGAGAAGACATCAAAGAGGTGGCAGAAATCGGTGCATTGGAGATCATTTTGACATCTTTTGGATAACATCATTAAGATTTCAAAATCACTGTATACTGGAGAATTATATTTCTGCATTGAAGAATTCAAAATCGGTTTGAATAAATCTCATAAGAACGCTGATGGGTACTGATCTACTTGTCATCCATGCGATCTTGTGAACTGCGCTAAGGAAGATGGATGGTTGCAGTACCCATGCAGCAAAAAATTTCGACTTCTCCAGCCAAATTTGTTTGCTATTCTATATATGATATTGAGAATTTGCTGCCTCGGCAAATAATGCACAGCCACGGCTAAATAATTACCATTCTCTTCTCTCCGTGTAGTTGACGTAGCAAGTTATTTACTACATTGATAATAAATGCGCTGCTCCAACAGAAAGTCAGATTTGTTGTCTTTCAATTCCACACGAAGAAGAATAATCAGCTATCATTTGGAAAGCTAAAAATTAGCTATTCCTTAGCTGCCACAGTTACTCACTTGGCAGTAACAGCGGAAAATGGAGCTGTCGCAGCAACAATTTCTCGACTGAATTATTCGGCTATTCAAATATCAGCCACAAAACCTGTGCAATGACAGCGAGCCCTGGCGGAGAAAATTTCTCATAATGGCTCTCGACTGTTTCTCATAATTTTTCTGGAAATTTTCTCACAAAAAAATTATAAATTTCCATACTTTCTCTCATAATTTCTTCAGAAATTCAGGCAGTGTTACGAAGAATTTTTCCTCATATTCCCTCATGGATAGTTCATAAAATTCCGAAATTGTTTCGAATTACGATTTTCTTCTTTTATTATTCTTGCTTTAAACTTCAATATTCCAAGAAAATCGCTCAGTATGGTGACGCTCTAGATGCAGAGCAAACATATATGTTGTAAGCAGCGCATCACGTTTCATTGGAAGTTGAGATTGGTTTATTTCAGGATTCTGTTACAACTCCATCTAGGAATTTTGTTTACTGGTCAAATAAATACAACCAGTTGAAAGTTTTCTAACTCTTCATCAGCACTCCTGAGCTACTTGGATTACAATGTGAGGAAATAAAAATGAAAGATATAGTATTTTATGATGAAATTTTATGAAAAATGTTAGTTTCTCGTGCAAATGTATTTTTCATACAAACAGATCTGAAAGATTATGGAAAATTATGAGATTTTCTGATTCAAATTATGAGAAGTTATAACTTCTTATGGGAAAGATTGTTTTTATGGAAAATTAAAAAAATTTAAGTATTGTGTGAAAATATGAAATTTTATAACAAATTTTTTATGATTTTTATAGAATTTAATGCAAAATCATGAGATTTATGGGGACATTTGAAAAACTATGAAAAAATACGAGAAACTTTTTCGCCCCACTGCAGCAGCTAATAAATAGGTCTAGCTGCGATTGTTTTAGCTATAGCTGTGGAACGAGGGAAATGAACAAAAGTAGCTGCCACAGTTATGTCATTTTTTTGCGTGAAATTAGTTTATTACTAATATAAATCTCAATGAACGTTCAACCCAAGCTTAGTGTTGAGGATATAGCTATCACTAATGCAATTACAATCCCAAGTTTAATAACAAATGTGATTTATTTTTAATAAAATTCATAATTCCAACGTTAGAATTAGAAAGAAATATAATTACAATTACAAATTCAATGATAAAGTTCAGGGTTTGTCATCGACGTCATTATAATTTTAATAATGAATTCGAATTTAATCATAAAAGAACACAGTGAAAAATTTTGTTCTAGAACCCACCACTCACAATTCGTTTTAAAAATCAAAACATTTAATAATCTCAACACTTTTGTGTTAATTTCTTAAATCCTTTGTGTCAATATTTAATAGAAATGTTGAGTGGACCGTTTGGGACATGCGCGTCTGTTAAAAATACACAAAATTTTCTACTGTGTACAGTAATAATATAATTAGAATTAAAAATTCAATAATAAAGGTAGAATTTACCATTGATGTAATCAAAACTTTCATGGTGAGTACAAATTTGATTATGAAAGCATCATCAATGGGCTTGAGATATACTCAATTATATAATGCTATAAATTAACTAAATATTGAGCTCGTACTCTACCCATCCAACACCCCTTCTATATAACAAATAATGATATGCCTAATCAAAGGGATATTTCGATAAACAACATTAAATATAATTAAAATATCCTCATTGAATAAGATCACTTTAATCAAAAACTCTTTTGATTCCCCTGAATATTGTCACACAGTAAAAAATTGTTCGTCATTGTGTAAGGTGTTAAACTTTGTGTGTAGAATATTTAACATTCTAGAGGGTCGATTCAACACAATCGTTGTTAACACAAACAAAAAAAACACGATCGTGTTGAATCAACACTCTAGAATGTTAAATATTCTACACACAACTTTTAACACTTTACACAATGAGGAAAAATTTTGTACTGTGCATTATCCTTGCTACATCTTTATCTTTCACTTCAATGTTTTGTATTTAATTAATTATTGAATCGAGTACTTTTATTTTTATTATTTTATCGTTCTGAATGATGATGAAATTGAAAATTCAGTGAATGATTTGATTATTCAAGCTTCTGCGTTTCTAATTCTAATTTATATGATTATTATCGACTTCGATTTTTACATAAATTCATAGTAAATTTTTTATCTTCGATAGTTAATTCTATTTTATGAATAACAAAAGTAGGATTATTTCCGTTTCATGGATGATTTATTAATATAATGAAAAATTCGACTTCTCCAAAACTCCCAATTTTCATTATATGGAATCGATTAATTGATGTTAAAATTATTTGTTCAATCATTTTATCAACAGCACCTTTTGCTTCAGTTGAAATATTTTTATTAACCAATTTGAGTCAATTTTTCTATCAATTATTCGTTCATGTTGAATATACATCAATTTAGTGTTTCATTCAAAGTTAATATTATTTTATTATATTTTTTTCCATTCATCTAAAATACATAAATTGATTCCATAAATGAGATACTTCTAATCTTGAAAGTTTATATAATTTATCAACAAAAAATCTTATTGTTGTTACAATTTCCATTTCCACGTTCGCAGGATTCAGGACAAAAGTGATTTAGGATTGATAAATCAACAATTTTTTGATTATTCACTTCATTCAGGTTTATTTACCCCTTGGTTATAGGAATTTATTTTTATTTGCATGATTCTCTTCCAGGATTCACAGATTTTCATTTTGAAAGGAAATTGTCGAGATTGATCCACCACTACACAGTGTTAATTCAACACACAATTGTGTTGAATTAAGGGGAGATTCTCATCTAACGACCTCAAAATAAGGTGATTTTCACGAATTTCTTCTTCATGGAAGGGAGTGCATAGAGAACTTAGGGGTTTTCACACTTGTTAATTGAGTCATTGAGTACATGAAAAAATTTTTTTCAGTGAAAAATAATGCCATTGGAATTGTTGATACGTGTTAAAACATAACCATCTAAAAAAACAGTGATCAATTAGGCGCCACTATGACACAGAAATTATCAGAAATCAAAAATCCACAAATTTTTATGAAATATATTATATATATTATATTTAGGTATAAAAAATATATATATACATTTGTATGATTATATATATGTATATATATATATAATTATACAAATTATATAAATATATATATATATATTTATAATAAATATATTATAATCTATATAATATATTGATGTATTATATATATACAGGGTGTCCTAGCATTCGCGGATCGGGTTTCACAGGTATATTCTGCAACCAAAATGCAATAATTTCCCAGTTGAGAAAGTTTTTTTCGGAGCTTAGTTTTGGAAATATGAGCATTTTTAGATTGTTTTTCAAATCCAAATCATTCAAAAACACTGTATGCTACATCCTTGAGCTTAACACCATTCGCTGAGTTGGAAAACGGCGGGTCTGTGAGAAAAAAATCAAACTATTTTATCATTGATAGTTCCGGAGCTATAGCGATTTGAAATTCTTTAGCTTTCAGCAAATCAAAATCCAGCAACTTCAAATCAAAACAGTTTTTGAATGATTTGGATTTGAAAAAAAATCTAAAAATGCTCATATCTCCAAAACTGAGCGTTGAAAAAATCTTTTTCAACTGGGAAATTATTGCATTTTGGCTGCAGAATATACCTGTGAAATCCGGTCCGCGAATTCTGGGACACCCTGTATATATATTATATATAATAAAACTGAATGAAGTGAATAATTACAAAATTATTGACTTATCAATTCTAAATCACTTTGTCATAAACCTTGAAAACGGAAGATGAACTCTTAATGATAAATTAAAAATTGTAACAACAATAAGATTTTTTTTTGCAAATAATATAAATTTTTAAGATTTGAAGTAAAATATATTGTGAAATATAATATATTTCTTGGAGGTTGTACCAATAAAACCAATGAAAAGTCCAGAATTATAAATATGACAAACATGCAAACTTTTGGTAGCGTTTTTCCACCTTTTTTTCGCTTTTTAAAGTGCTATAAAAAATAAAACAAAAGGTGAATGTGAGGTCCATTTAGGTTCGTCCTCCAATAAATTCAAGCAGCTTCTAAATAAAAAGAAAGAAAGCGCAATCCATTTAGTAGTTTTTGAGATATCATGGAGCCAAACTCGAAAAACATGGTTTCGAAAGAAACGTCTTCAAAGTTTCGGAATACGGATCCTTTAACTTGAGAAAATTTAAAAAAATGTGCATTATGGAAAAAAGACGCAAAATTTTACATTGGGACCCTTTATAATTTATTAGATTAGAGTTTATTAAGGACTTCATCAATTATTCATTCAGGCTCACTTTTTTTAATAATTGGAGGATTCAATCAATCCAAATATTCCCAGTTGATCAAAACTATAAACTATAAACCTTCAAAGTTTTAAATAACGTTAGTTCTCTCTAAATTTCATTTCCTTCAAAGGAAATTCTTTGACTTTACAATTTGAAATTTTCAGTAAGCTGATAAGATCAAATTACCATAATTAATTAGTGTAAGAAATTATTATTTTTATTGGTTTTATTCTTATATTCCGCGGATGCGTACACAATAGGTTCCGATTGAACGCCACCCATCTTCAATCGGGAGTTAACCTCATAGCATTCGATCGAATTCGAATGAAATTCCTCGCAAAATTGTCAAAGACAGTCAACAGAAGATATAATCAAAATATCTTCCCACATCCGTTTGATTCCAACAATATTTTCTTTAGTAGTTTAGATTAATTCAAAGCTCGGTAGTAATTCTGAGATATACATCTATGTATAATCTGCTACCTTCACGGTACACTGTTATGGAAAGACATTATGGTAAACGTAAGTAGGATTTTCAAAGACAAAACAAAACAACGCATCCTCAAGGAATCTTATTATACGATAAACGACAGCTCTGATACAATTTTACCTCAGCGTTGTGTGAGCTTGCGGTATACTTCGGCCCCAGAAATTTCATTTAATAACACATCTCCCATATGATTCGTTTTGCTGTACTTTACATCTTATGAAAACAAACCAAAGATTTTGTTAATATTCCACTTTCATCATTTTTATCTTCCTTCTCAATCACAATTTTCCATACATAGTGAATTTAAAATGAAATAAAATCACTCGATGATTCATCGATCATTCGTTCCATGTAAAATACACGCTGCGTTGTACAATTTTCCTCAGCAAATCTCTGAAGCTGAAAATGTGATGGGTGAATTTTTTTTCCATCGTTTCACGCAAATTCATAATCAGGAGAATTTTCAAACCGAGAATTCTCCACTCATTTTTGTTTCCATCTTTCCAAAATGGTGATGTGGATCTCGTGAAACCTAGATGTTCAATTATATTTTTTATAGGATATCCGCGAATCCCCATCGACGTTGAGCACAGCCCGTTGGCAAGGCTAGGTAGCTGCATCATCCCAGCTGGTAAGCCGCGTAAAAGCATCTCATAAATCTCTCTATCATCAGAAAATCCGTCGTAAGGTACACGTCGAACATTTCAGCTTGATAATACGTAGTTCAACCCTCCTTCAAACAAAAATTTCATCCCGTTATTTTCATAGTTTTGATGGAATGAGAGTGTAAGCTGATTCGAGAGAAGGGATTGACAAAGGATGAAGAATCTAGAATTATGACAAAAAGGGAAGAAAAAACGAGCCCTAGTCGAGACCAGCCGTACTTAATTTTTATGTAAATGCGTTAAAAAATTCCAACTTTTATTTCCATCGATGGACATTTTTTGTAACTCCGTTGGGTATAGTAAGAATGATCTGATTCCATTCCATTTATGAGTACGTTGTATCATACAAAATTATTTTCAGAGACAGATTCGGAGTTACAAAAATGAAACATACGCATTTGAAATGATTACTTTTCAAGAAATATTGTAGCTCGATCGTTAAAATACGTTGAAGAAGTTGTACCCCATCGTCGCGTTCCCGATATGTTTCGACTAATAGAATTTAATGTACTCAATCACGTTTGTCAATACAAATTTCCCGTACGAAACGTTTTATTTATCTTGTTTCCCCACAGTAAACTTGGTAAAGTATTCGAGGTAAAAGAGCAACAGTTTCGATAGAAGAAAAAAATAAATAACACACAGAGTATTCGTGTACATTATCGATTCTGAACCCAAAACCAACCAATGAAAGCATTTCAATGACATTGGAAAAAAAAAATTTGAAATTTGTACAAGACCCGAGGGCAGATGAAGATTCTCTTACATCCTCGTTTCAAAAAATTGTTTTTAATTTCTTTTTTGATTAAGAAATGTTATTTCTCAATCTATGCAGCAGCCTGATATAGTTCATGTAATGAATCTTGGAGTTATCGAATGTTAAATGCCAGGAATTCACTCCAAAACTTCACTTGACATCTTCCAAAGTTTTGAAGATTTATTGAAAACTTTTACTTCGATGATATAAAAAACTTTCAAGCTTCGTTTCGAAATATCTCGAATCCAAAACTTCTTATTTCTGCCAAACATAACGTTCATGTAACATTCAATTGAGAAATGAGTTATTTGTTGAATAATTCCAATCACGTTGTGCTTCGTGGAAACATAAATTTACACTCGAATTATGAATTCTTCCCTTAATTTATGAGATTTGTAGGACAAGTCGCTCTTTGAGAAACACGAATTTGATTCTATCTCATCATCATAACACTCGGAGTATCGATATATGCTAATCCACTTTTCAAGTTAAACCAATTGCAATGAACATCAGGGTTCCTCGCATTGATTACTCTCTTCCTAAAAGCAGAGCTTAAATACGATTTCGGAACTCGAATTTCAATCATCCAAGACTGCGTCACTGCGGATTTGCTTTGAATTATTCAGTTATGGAATTCGGTTGCAGCTATGTAGTAGCTTCGAGTGAGTCTAGGTAATTTATAAATCAACCTCAGAACGTATTGAAAGATCAACGAATCACACGTGTTATCTATCGATTGTTACAAAGAGAAGGGATTTTCAAACTCCAAATATGGCGCATTAAGATAATTCTAACGATTGATAATCTTCATATCGCTGCATGAATTTCTCAAAGTGGCTATTTACTCTGCAAAGAGTAAAAATATTGCAACTCCAAAAGGGAGTGAACATTGCAATTTGTGAGAATAAGATTCTATTGTACAAAAGTTCTGGACATGTTCTGGACATGAGAGAATGTACCCAAAGGAACATGTTTCAAAGTTGGGACGCTTTCGAAAAGTGATATTCATTCCCCAACAAACACCTTGTAGCAGTCTTGAAGACATCTACAAGATATCCTTAGGAAGACATCTTTTAGGTACAGAGGTGTGAAAATTATTAGAATAATTGTGATTTCCAAAACTGTTCCAACTTTCCTCTAAGGGAATGCAATCATTTATGGAGTACTGGTTTTATTTCTTGATATAAATGGTTCTTAAGCCCTACATTTTTGAACGAAGGAATATTCCATGATCACCTACTATATCAACAATCTCATTTGTGCAAAGTTTTTTTCATTATGAGCATCTTCATATGCCTTTAAATAACTAACAATGTGCAATATTTTGATATTAAGAACTGGTGTTTCATTGTATAAAATTTATATACACGACAAGGAATGATAGTTGAGTCACGATGAAACCAATAAAAATCCTGGTCGGAATTTGTTGTTAACTATTCTAAATTCCGAGCGGGTATCTATCGTCACATACTGTTTAGTTTGAGATCGAGGTGTTGCGATCATTGGAATGAAAAAAAGATTGGAAAGAAAAATTGTTATAATAATCAATTCAGAAATGGGAGGATGAAAAACTATTATATCAACAAGACAAAATAATACTCCACAGATATTTATCTGTGCATAATCTGGGGCAAAAGTTGGAGTTATTTTGGAAATAACAATTATTCTAATCATTTTCACACCTCTATAAATCGAAAAGAGGTTTTTGAGGTATTTTTGAAAGACATCCTTTAGATGTCGCATCAGCAGAGTCTAAAAGACATCTTGAGAGAGTTTCCGAATGATATCTGTTGCACATCTTCAAAATTGTACAAGTAAGAAGGGCAAAAGTCATGCCATGTTCCTTTTTCAGAACTCATTGGTGATCCTTTTGTGCAGTCTTGGATGTTTTGATGATTTCGAAAAGATATCTAAAACATATCTCGCAGATATTCAAAACGTATCTTGAAAAAATCTGAAACGTATCTTAGAAGAATCAACAACATATTTTGAGGCATTTAAAAAATGTCTTCCACATGTCTAAAACATATCTTTTGCAAGACCTTTTTGAGATATCTACATAAAAGTTGTTGGAATTTGTGGCATAATACATCTTTTAGATGTCGAAAAGATATCTTCACGAAAGTCCTCCAAGACATCTTTCATGATTGTAAGACATCTTTTAGATACTAATAGATATCATTTTAATTGTTGGATAACTTGTCCGGATCAGTCGATGGAATCATGTCCACCCGTGTTCCCTATTATCCGACCAAGGAAACTTCTCCCTTGAAAACCCCCGTACACTGGAAAAAATGTAGGGAATTTTTCTTCACATTATTGATGGATTTCGTCCCCTCGTCGTGGAGGAATTTTCGTTCCATCAGAAATGAGGGAGTCTTCTACCACTTAGGGGAACTATTTTGTTTTTTTTGGTGTTGAATCTTCTATTGGGTTGGCAACTAAGTGATTGCGGGTTTTTGTGAGAAAATCAAAGACACTTTTTTCATGGAACTAAATAACTTTATTCTGTAATGTATTGCCCATTTTGATCAATGACCTTTTGCCATCTTTCAGGCAGCATCATAATCCCACGTTCATAAAACTTCTGGTTTTTATGAGCAAAAAACTGAATCAGGTACGATTTGACATCATCATCATTACTGAAATTTTTACCATTCAAGGAGTTTTGGAAAAATCGAAACAAAAAGTAATCAGATGGTGCAAGGTCAGGACTATATGGTGGATGTGGCAAAACATCCCAACCAAGCTCCAATAATTTTTGCCGAGTGACCAAAGATGTGTGTGGCCTTGCATCGTCATGATGGAATACAACACCTTTTCGATTTGTCAATTCGGGCCGCTTTTCTTCAACTGCATTGTTTAATTTCGTTAGTTGTTCAATGTAGACATCAGAATTGATCGTTCGGTTGGGTGGTAAGAGTTCAAAGTAGACAATTCCTTTGTAATCCCACCAAACTGATAACAAAACCTTCTTTTGATGAATATCAGCTTTTGCTGTTGTTCGAGTTAGTTCACCTGGCCTGCTCCACGATCTTTTCCGCTTGATATTGTTGTACACAACCCATTTTTCATCGCCAGTTATCAGTCGTTTTAAAAATGGATCATTTTCATTACGTTCCTTCAGCAAATCGCAGATGTTAATGCGTTGCGTTAAATGCGTTTCTTTCAGTTCGTGAGGAACCCGTGTATCGAGTTTTTAAACATAGCCAAGTTGTTTTAAGTGATTTTCAATGCATGTATGTGAGACATGAAGTTTCTCTGCAATCTCGCGTGTTGTACTGTGACGATCCGAATCGATTATTGCTTCGATTAGGGCGTCATCAACGTCAACTGGACGACCAGAGCGTTTTTCATCTTTGAGTGAAAAATCACCAGAACGAAATTTGGCAAACCAATTTTGACACTGCCGTTCTTTTAAGGCTTCGTCACCATAAACAGCACATAACTTTTCATGAGCTTGCGATGCGTTTTTCCCTTTGCGGAAATAAAAAAGCAAAATATGACAAAAATGTTCCTCTTGATTTTCCATTTTTCAACGAACGCCAAACGAAAACTACGCAAACGATCAAAAAACTTTTGTTACTGATGACAGCTGAATTGCCAACTATCAAATAACAAAATGTGTTTTACATTTGTACTACGTCTGCAAACCTAAAAATTCAACTGACACCTTCTATGAGTGAAATCCGCAATTACTTAGTTGCCAACCTGATACAAATGAAGGGAGAGTCCGCCAAATAATGGTGAAAAATTCCCCATTTATGGAGGAACTTTGCTGCGATCATTTTTGGGGAGAAAATTCCACAATTATTTTTTAGAGTGTACCTTGACAGAAATTACTCTAGTCATTCTCCAGGTTCTTGCAAGGCCTTGAAGGGCTTTACAAGTCTCTTGAAAGGACCAAGCAAGATCTTCTTACTCGGGGCCCACTTCTGGAACGAGTATTTCTATCACGGACTCCTAAGAACGGACCAGGGACAAGTTCTCAATCATGTCATTTATTCCCCTGGAGCAACAATTGGACTTTGTAAAAGAGTTTTTTATGCCCTTCGGACACGTCAGAACACGCTAGACCAATTATAGACACACTTTGGACATCACAGACTGAAAAATTCGGGCGCGTTTTGGATAAACAATAGACATCAAAGTCGACTTGATCTGAAATTTTGAATGAATGGGCATGAACAGACATCGTGAACATATTTCAGTCAATTTGCAAACATACCTGGACATCATAGACTCTGTTCAGACAAAACGTGTCCTGAATTGCCTGCAATGTATCCAAAACTTCCTCACAATGTCCAATTTTTGACCAACTAATGTCCATCCTCTTCAAATTTCACACATGTATCTCTAAAGTCTAACAATTATCTGAGGAACCTATCAGGATAAGCTAGCCTTCATATCGTGGGCAATTTTATGCAACGTTTGGATGTGTCGCCTGGACATTTGAGAACATCTATTAAGGGAAGGTTCTCGTCAAGCGAATTCCGGAATAAGGTGATTTAGGTGAAAGAAGTAAATTGAGAACTCAAGTTATATGAAACTCATTAAATGGATCTCAAAGTACATGAAAAAAATTTTCTCAACTCAAAGGATTCGTATTCCGAAACTTTAAAGGCGTTTCTTTCGAAACCATATTTTTCGAGTTTGGCTCCACGATATCTCAAAAACTACTCAACGGATCGCTCTTTTCTTTTTTATTTTCAAGCTGATTAAATTTATTGGAGGATAAAACCAAATGGAGATGACATTTGCCTTTTTTTTTATAGCACTTTAAACAGCGAAAAAAAGGTGAAAAAACATTACCAAAAGTTTGCATGTCTGTCATTTTTTCAATTGTAGACTTTTCATTGCTTTCATTGGTACAACATCCAACAAATATAATATATTTCATAAAAATTTTTGGATTTTTGATTCCTGATAATTTTTGTAAGTGCCATAGTGCCGCCCGACTGATCACTGTTTTTTTTTAGGTGGTTATATTTCAACGCGTATTAAGAATTCCCATGGCATTATTGTTTACTGAAAAAAATTTTTTTATGTACTCAAAGACTCAATTAATAAGTGTGAAAACCCCCGAGTTCTTTATTCGCTTCCTTCCATGAAAAAAAATTCAAGAAAATCACCTTATTTTGGGGTCGCTAGATGAGAACCTCCCTTTAAGGGCATCCCGTAGACCCTAGAGTCACTAGATCTCTCTACGCAAAATATTGGCAGGGAATTAAATGAAATGGTATAAAACAACCAGCCAGACCTTCTATTTGGATGAAACAACCCATGTGGAAATTGACGAACGGCCCAGTACTGGTTCAGTATCGCTGCCATAGCTGCCAGTGCTGTCGAATTTGTAATGCCATTACTGGCCCAGGTCGTTTGACAGTACTGAACCAATACCGGGATGATAACAATGTCTTGCATGAGGCCCATTATTGGCATTCAATTTCTCCGTACTGGCATTCAAACGTGGACAGTACTGTCATTTCAACCTAGCTAAACCTGATATTTCCATTGTACCTGAATTGGAATTCCAATCCAGCCAACATTGGGATTTCAATTTTCCCTGAACTGACATTTCAACCTTGTCAGTGTCGGCATTTCAATCTCACCAGTACGACCATTTCAATTCTACCTCCAATGCGTTCCACTGGGATTCTCCATGGCGTACTATTGGCACTTTAAATCGCAAGGTTATTGATTCCATGTAGACTCCACGCAACCAAACTGCATGTGCTGTGAAATTTTGCGCCAACTTTTTCCATAAATTATTTGATAAGTTTGAATTTAAAATAGATAATAATCAAACTATTCTCTCAGTGTAGCCATGTTGCCGCGAAGTTAAATTGACACCCAATCCACAATCGCTTTCGTAGTGAAACACTGTTGAAACAACCATGCTGGCACAGTATCGGCTTTTCGTAAAATTTCAAAAGATTACCAACTCTGGGTCAGTATTGGCGCAGTATTTGCTCTCCAAAGTAGCCCTTTGTCCTTCAGAAATGGGTTGACCCCCGACTCACTAACAATTCTGTCGTGAAACAACGTGGCGTCGATGATGCTGGCACAGTACCGTCTCTGTGTAACGCTTCAAAATATTACCAACTCTGACTCAGGACTGGCACGGTTTCGTTTTTCTACAACCTAGGTGTTCTCCAATCAGTGTTGATTCGGTACTGATCCAAAACTGTCTGCCCAAGGAAACCAATACCGTCTGAAAACCGTCGAACAATTGGTGTCAGTTGAAAAAAAGTAATGGCACTGTACGGGGAGCAGTTGTTTTGGCCGAAGTATGACAAATACAAACTTGCCAGTACTGGGCCATTCGTCAAGTGCGGCAATCTCCACATGAGAAGGTCTGGCCGGTTATTTTATTTCATTTTATTTAGTCCTCTTCAAGTATTTTGAGTAGAGAGATCTAGTAACTCTAGGGTCTACGAAATGCTCTTAAACAAATAATGAACAAATGTACTTGGATTGGTTAGGAAATTGAAACAAGCAGACATCCATAGACATTTTGGACCAATTTTGGACAAAGTGAAGACCACTTTCGACAGGATTCGAATATTCAAAATTTGCCCAATGATATCAGCCCCGAGTAAAAAAACGTGGATCATAAATTGATAAAAGAAATATCACTCGGCGATCACGGTCAAAGTGATCGCCAAGTGATGTGAACGGTGAGACTGCAGGATCTTTGTTTCATCATTGTCAGATCAATACAGTAGGTTGTGCTGATGGAATGTTAATGTGTGTGAATGATCATTTCCAAATCTGATCATGATCATTCGTAAAGCGTTCGTATCAAGTTCTGATCTACGAACAATCTGAACATGTTTATCCCAAGATCACTGTAATATTCATAATCAGAAAACACGTCCCACAGACACATTATGCTGTTAGGGTAATGAAAAAGTAAAAATTGAGAACTCAATTATATGTATTGGGATTTTCAATTCAAAGAATTACAAAGAATATTATATTTTCAAATAAACTTGAAATTGTTAATACACTATATACATCTTGTAAATTCGATAATAAATGGATAATCGGGTTCTCGATTTGCAATATAAATGATACACGTTAAATCAGTATAATGTAGACAGTATATTAGACAACCTTAGGTTTGTATACATGGTTTCCTACATTCATTTAAACTTGAATTATCGTCTTGAAAGTATTTACTTCTAATCATCACTTTCAGTGGACTTGAAATGTACTAAGGGAATCCTGATCACACCGTTTCATCCTTGTCTAATGTTCCATCGAATTCATCAAATTTCAAGGGTCTTCTAAGGCGTACGTCTTCAAAATTTCTCCAAACTTGAATTTTCTCATCCAAAGTATTCACTCTTTGTCATTGTTGTCAGTGGACTCAGGAATTTATTGAGAGAAGATCCCGACCTGATCGATTCATCTGTTTGTATTCCTCCGAATACAAATTCTCCTCCACCGCTGTACCTATTGCACCGTGTGAAATAGTGTCACCAAGAACTTGATACAAACGCTTAACGAATCATCATGATCAGATTTGGAAATGATCATTCACACACATTAACATTCCATCAGCACAAGCTATTCTGTTGATCCGACAATGATGAAAAAATTATCATTTCATAAGCACAACCTACCGTATTGATCTGACAATGATGAAACAAAAATCCTGCAGTCTCACCGTTCACATCACTTGGTGATCACTTTGACCGTGATTGCCGAGTGATATTTTTTTTATCAATTTATGATCCACATTTTTTACTCGGGATATGCCACAGAGTTATGAATGTTGTGAGACTGATCACGACAAGTAATGCACATCACTTTTCGAGAGCAATCCGAAATTGGAAACAACCGGACCAATTTTCCAGGTCCCAATCTTATCCAAAACATCCCAGACAACAATGTGTTAGAAAAGTTCGCGACAACTTCCCAACAACACGAAGCAACTGTTATTGGGAAGTTGCTAGGAGGTTGCGTCACCAAATACGCAGCAACAAGCCCCAAACTTGAAAGTTGTTTTCATGATGCTGCGAAGATTTTTGGATACATGAAGCTTTGATATGTGAGATCAAACAACCCTCCAACAAGAAAACACAAACTGGTGCAACAACACTTGAGCAACAGTTGCACTGCAACTTTTGCCGTCAGGGATGTCTCTTTGTATACATTTCCATCGAACCATAGATTTTTTTAACAGAAGAGCTCAAGAAAACAACACATTCAAATCGATCCATAATTTTTTTGCGTCGATAACTTCGATTCGAAATACCTTGATGTTTTCATTTTGATTTTTGTCAACTTTGAATTTCAAACGAAATAAGATTCGCGAGTATTGAATCGAGATATACGCATCTCCGTATGATATATCCCCTATTTTCATTTCATCTAAGCGTACGTGTTTATCTATGTAAATTGAGGAACTCTCCCTCGTTTCTACAGCGATCACAGTACATTCGAAAGCGTTCAACTGTATGTTTTGAGTGAGGTAATGAATTCTGGAACATCTTCTATACTCAGGTATATCTCCTTTAACCTTCAGCGAGTATATTATGGTTTACTTATAGTTTATAATTACTCTTCTTTTTTACAACACCACATCAATCACCCAGGCAACAAGGAAACAATATCAAGTTTTTGCACCGAATCCTCGGGGGAGAATATAATCTTTTCACAATACACAAAGGCTTATTACGCGTTCATATACGATACATATGGCGTTGATTCAACATACTTCATACTCTTTTCGTGCGATCGGTAAATGTTTACACCGACTACTTGGGGTGACCAAAGTCTCATATCACCACCCTCTTATTCTCTGTTTCAAAAGTTTCTCACAGTGCATTTATGTATTTTTTATTCTCTTCTGTACGCATATCAAAAAGAAAGCCGGTACCCTATCGACGAAACGTTGATGTGGACCACTCGAATCTGTCACGCCAACTCTTTCGCGTCACGTAATAAATCGTCCTTGCGTTAAAACGCCCTCCAGACCCATTCGTTCCGTCATACGACCATGTTTTTTCTCATTTGATACTTTGAATTCGATCATTCAAATTTCACCATGCGTATATGTAAAAGGGCATGGAGATTGTAAATCAAAGTTATTTCCAGGAACAACCATGTGTTTTCGAACAATTTTCTTCTTGTTCTTTTATGATACACTGTTAAAAAAAACTGGAATTTTTCGATACCCAGGGACTGGAAAATTTCTATCCATGACGAATTTTTCCGTGTACGTATAAGAATATTCCGGAATTTTTCCGTATTTTACATCAAATTCCATGTGTTTTATTTCAATTTTCCAGTATAAATACAAGGATTTTCTGATACGTGTATACTGGAATTTTCAGATTTGAATGGAATTTTTCAATACAAATGTACAAGTTACCTAATTTCGCTTCCAGTACGGTACTGGAATTTTTCTCGAAGTTTTTCGAGGAAAAATGAAAATCAAATAAATTTTCAAGGGCCATCGATTTCACCTACGTATGAAAAACAAACCAAAATATCCGATTCGAATTAATCGCACGTATGTGTGACGCACTGCACGTCTATTCACAGATATTTCACAAAACGTTCACGTACCATTCCAATTCAATCACATCTCCGACCCGTGCTAATCAATGCGTAATCAATGAAAATATTGTTGGAAGATTGTTTTTTCACATCCCGACGAGTATGAATGTAAAAACTCGATGACCGGAATTCAACCTGATATCTTTGATATCTTTCGGTATTTTTCCCTCTCGGTCTTGAGATAATGGAAAAGCGCGTGTCGAACTATACGGATTTTGAATAAAAAGAATACATTCGAGGCGAAGGAAAGAGATTCTTATGTTGAACGAGATTCGAAACGGCGTCGGTGTCGCGAAACGCCATAGGTCGTTTGGCCTATTACCTCACGGCACATAAAGTTCAAGATGCTATTCTGTAAATGTGTATCTGTGTATTTGGAGATAGCGAAACCAGGGAGAATGGGTGTCCGTCTCCCTCGACGATATCGCCAAGAGCGAGAAGGATAGTCGAAGGAATTCGAATCCTCACGGGAATCACGGGATCTAACGTAGCACGATAAACTAAGCCCCCGTGGATTTGAATCGCTCTACCGTCTTGAACTAATGCGAAAGGACGAGTTACCTGGCGAATGTCGATTTCCCTCAAGGATCCAATAAAATTTCAATACGCTTAATGATACACGTTCATTCGATTCGAGAATAAAATTCATCACCGTCCCATATCATGTATGATATTTCAAGGATGGAGGGAATCAAGTATTATTTGTTTATAATTCATTGCCAGTCACGTAGATGTTCGCACCTCGATCTAGGATGTTTGTACGCGTGTATAAAACAGCGCTATCACGATGCACTATCGTTGAAGTGAACTCGAGAACCGGAAGTGAAGCGTGGTGTGAAATGAAAGGTTCAAGAGAATGAGGTAGACGGAGGAAGAGAGGATGTAATAGGGATTGGTCGAGAGAGCAGAAGAGAAAACAAAGCTCGTACGAGAAGTGAAGCGCGTTGAGTGGGAAAGAGAGAGGGAGAGGGAAAGAGGGACAAGACGAGATAGGAAGTATAAGGGGTGACAACAAGGGAGTAATGCAAATTATCCACGCGATGATGCACGCGTGGATGCGCACGTGAATGGATAGAATAAACGCAAAAGAGATCGATCGATGGTCTCAAGTGCTTAGATTTGCCATGGTCTGAGGGAAAAGCCGATCTTTCGATCCTTCTTTCTGATGTAATTTTCAATCATTATATTTGCTTGCTCGAATCCATATCCATATTCTCAATGAATGTTTATCGGAAATCAATGCGTCCTTGCATTCCATTGAATTCTCGTTCCAATTATGTAGGGGAGAGTCGGATAAAACCGGGTAGGTGGGTCAAACCGGGTACCTTGAAATCTCTCTGATTAGTGCTTCTTTCTGACAGCAAACGCTTGGACTGGTAGCAGTAGATATTTTGAGCAGTTGGAGAGAACAACAGCATCGATGCAACGCTCTTTCTCACTTAGAACGTTGTTTCAAGTTTTCTGCGAAAAAATTGTCAAAGTTCTTGCATTTGCGTAGTAGTGAGTTTCAAATGCCTCACCACTCTCTCAAGAAAGAGGCACGTACATACTTCAATTGAGTATGTTTTCCTGCGTATTTTCATGTTCTAATGATTTCCCGAGTAAAAAAATATAGATCCGGAATTGATAAAAAAAAAATCTCAAATTGATCACCAATCATCCCAGATAACATCAGAAGTCTTCTGAACGTTTTAGCAACATAACCTAAGTTCTGCGCGGCTTGATGTTCGGGGAGTAGGTTTTGATATGTTCAGAGAATCTCCATTTTCAGTGCACCCGAATACGCTCCCGGTACGTTCTTTTCATCTCACACGGAACGTCCTTAGTATGTTTTCCAAACGTACTTTCATGGAAACTAACCTTAACAAACATATGTGTAGTATCGTAGAACGTCATTGACACCTTTATTGAACACATCCCCAAAACGTCGCTTGGTGAAGATAAATAGAACATTACGGAACATTTGTATGTCTCTGGGACGTACATGCGACGTTCTTAGAACGTCCTGGGATCTCATTTGAACGTTCTCTGTGCGAGCAAGAACGTTTTGTGAATGTTTAGAAAACCTCCCGATGCTATCCGGGATGTGATCATTGAGTGATACGTCAAGTGAGATTTCAGAATCTCTCCATCGTCATCAAGACATCGTCAGATCTGATCTGTTATTATTGAAGCAGATGATCGTTTACAGATCAATGCTGCATAACATTCGTTTAATTTCCACTATTGATATCTCTGATTGACGTATAATAGATTTTTGTCTGATGCATTTTTGAAAATTGTCGTACAATTTTTGGATAATCATTCTTTTGTCGGTTCTGAACTCACCAGGTGTGTAAGTATGAAACCGGAATTTGCCCATAGGTGGCGCTGGATGTCGATGCAGTTACCGACACATCACGTCAGCGGTGTCTTGTTATTGTATTGATATCCGACAAAGATTTCCAACTCACAATAACACGAGTTTCATTCAGTAACATTAGTTTATTAGAGATAAACATGTCGAGTTTTGTGCCAACAAATTACGATTTGCGGACGGCACTACTTTTCTGTTTTCATCTGAAGAAAACCGCAGCCGAATCGCATCGAATGCCTGTGGAGGCGTTTGGTGAGCATGCTCTCGGTAAAACACAGTGTTTCGAGTGGTTCAAACGGTTCAAAAGTGGCGATTTTGACGTCAGGAACGAAGAACGTGGAAGACCACCGAAAAAGTTTGAAGACGCTGACCTGCAAGCCTTGTTGGACGGAGACGACGCTCAAACACAACAACAACTGGCGGATCGGTTGAAGGTGACCCGAGAAGCCATCTCCCTTCGGTTGAAAGCCATGGGAAAGATACAAAAGGTGGGGAAATGGGTTCCACGTGAACTCAACGAAAGACAGCAGGAAAACCGCGAAACATCATGCGAATGAATGCTGCTCGCCAGGTTCCAAAGAAAGTCATTTCTCCATCGAATTGTGACTGGCGATGAAAAGTGGATATATTTCAAGAATCCTAAGCGCAAAAAGTCATGGGTTACTCCGGGTGAACCATCAACATCGACGGCAAGACCAAACCGCTACGGACGAAAGACAATGCTGTGTGTTTGGTGGGATCGGAAGGGCGTAATCTACTACGAGCTGCTGAAACCTGGGGAAACTGTCAATACTCAACGCTACCGACAACAAATGATCGATTTGGATCGAGTTTTGCGGGAAAAACGACCAGAATACCAACAAAGACGACACAAGGTGATTTTGCTGCATGACAATGCACCAGCACACAAAGCAAAACAGGTCCAGGAAACGATAGAGTCGTTCCGTTGGGAGATTCTTCAACACGCGCCTCACTCACCGGACCTTGCCCCATCCCATTACTACTTGTTTGCATCGATGGGACACGCACTTGCTGAGCAGCGCTTTACTTCTTACGAAGATGTACGAAAATGACTCGATGACTGGTTTGCCTCAGAAGAGCAACAGTTCTTTTGGCGCGGAATCCACAAATTGCCAGAAAGATGGAAAAAATGTATAGATAGCGACGGACAATACTTTGAATAAGTTACTTTGTATCATATCATTACAATAAACGTGTTTTTTCTGTACAAAAATTCCAGTTTCATACTCACACACCTGGTATAATTGATCCGAGATATGTGTGTCCATGATAAATTTTAGATCAGAACTCGATCAAGAGGAATTGAAAATCGCTGCTAGATCAATGTATTATCCGTTTTTGATGTAACCGCGATGAGCGTCACTTGATGATCTCCACAACAGATTCTACTAATCTTTGCGGAATCAGAGCTAGATTTGGATGGAATCAATTAACATCCATATTATGAATTCTTTCTTTCTCACAGCAATTTAAAAAAATTCCTTCCGAAAATTCAGAAAATGGAACTAATTTTTTTATAGCTACTTTCTTCTGAATTTTCAGAAAAATTGTGCTGAATTTCAATAAACTTCAACTCAGTTTCGGAGCGTATTCTAGAAATCTGGTCAAGTTTCTCCAAATTCGGCAAAATTTTACTGAAAATTTAAAAAAAAAGTGGCTTTAAAAAATTAGTAACATTTCCTGAACTTTCAGAAGGAATTTTTTCACATTGTGTTTTATGTAGAAAAGAAAGGATTTCTTCGAATCTAAAAAATTGTTATTTGAATAGATCCGAATAAATATTCCTAAGAAAATATATGCACTTTTTTGATACAAACAAATTTGTTATTTAAAAGAAGGATTGAATAATAAATTTGTTTCGAATGAACAAAATATTCATTCCGACCTATTCCAATAATAGTTTAATGAATCGACAGAAATACTTTTTTCTGTGTACGTCATTCTGAAATTCTAGGAAGACATTGCAAATGAGATTTTTAAAATATATTCTGACACAATACCAACCCTCGCATCTCAACATACTCCCAAGGGTCCATCTTCAAATGTCCGAAATACAGCACCGGAAAATAAATAACTCGTGATTTTCTTAAATATTGAAAAATGATTATTACAAACTACTCTTTTCTTCCGCGTATGTATTGAAAATGGTCCACATGATATGTCATGGAAATCCCATTGTAGTTATTTCATCATCTTTACCATATAAGAGCAATGTTTACACCGACTTAGTTATTTCATGCAATTAAGATCTTTGAATAATGTACTCCATACACACCTTTAAAAATCATTACCTTAAACACCGTGCACTGCAATCTTTCGTTTAATACTCTCATGATTGGAGCCATGAGTTATGCGTTCATCCCTGGCTGGTCCCCAATATAGTGATGATCGATATCATTTTGAATTAATTAACCTTCGCTATTTTTCTATCATTGATTCTAATAACCTTAAACAGTCATTGCTTATTTTTTGAAAAATCTGCTTGATTTTATGCGAAATTTGGCAGTCATTATCATCGATTTTAAAAACATTTTTGCCTTCATGACAATAAACAATTTGAAATATTCAATTTCAAGTCCCATAGGAACGAGATCATAACACATTTCAAATAACCTGCAGTAGTAACAGGAATGAATTGAAGCTGCAGTTCTTTCACTGTGATTACTCGCTTTTGTTCATCGTAATACTTGAATATCAATGAAAGTATAAATAAAATGTCATTGAGGTTATTGTACCGCGAATAATAGTGCGGTCCCATAATTAAAATCTTCCGAAACATGTTATATTTGGTATTGTAGCTCAATTTTGAACCTCGTTTCTGGAGTATTATTGAAGAAAACGAAATTAAAATCATTGGGAAAAAAACGGAAGCAAAATGGGGACATACCTGGTATCCTGCAACCCTTGTGAAGAAAAATTGTGAGTGAAAATTAGACTCTGCCTACAGACACGTTAGCCTGTCTCCAATTTGAAAATTCGAGCCAGGAGAAAATTTTTACCTGTCTCGGTCTTAAAAAATTCGAAACACGGGAAATTTCACGTGTCTATAGATAATCCCTCAAGAATTCACTCCGAATTTTTAAATTGGAGACAGGCTAATGTGTCTCTAGACAGAGCCTAAAAATTATTCTAATAAATAGTCTCGTTTTCTCAATAGAGATATCAATAGTGGGAATTAATCGAAAGTTACGCAGCATTTATCTGTAAACGATCATCTGCTTCAATAATAACAGATCAGATCTGACGATGTCCTGATGACGATGGAGAGATTCTGGAATCTCACTTGACGTATCACTCAATGATCGCATCCCAATCAGAAAAATCCGTAATATGCCAATGTTGACAACAAGTGCAGTACAGTGCCAGTGTTGGGTCTCCAACACTTGGTCTGCACTGATTGCGAATAATGACATCAGTACTCAATCTCCAGTACTGAAAAGCGTTATCATTCCAGACAAATGCCAGTACCCTGCCAGTCTTGGCTGGTACTGGTGCAGTACTGCGCCTGTTGTAAATTTCTGGTTGGAATGATTGGTGATCAATTGGAGATTTTTTTTTATCAATTTCTGATCTATACTTTTTTACTCGGGAATTGCTTAGAGCAACGCATAATCTATCTAAGCCATATTGACCTTAACAAGTTAGTGTGGATTCAAACCGGGTACTTGAGATTTCATCTTCCAATTTATAAAATTTAACAAAATTTGTGTTTTTATTCTAACATAGTCATCGAAACATGTTCATTCTTGAAGATCCCTTTGCGCGTGCTTGCGACTTTTGTTCTCAACTGAGTTGGCCGCAAAAAAATTCTTTCTCCGAACAACTTTTGTTACTTGGACAAAATATATCAATTTCCAAACATGACTCATGTCTGTTTTCGGAATTTTTATCAAATTCGACAGTTGGTGCTAAAAATTTCACAATTCATAAGTGTTTTGCATTGATTCGAACGAGTACCCGGTTTTACCTTACCAATGGAGTGGAACCAGGTTTTTGTACCTTTCGACTAGAATGAATATAAAAAACATTGTATCAATTTTACAGCAATATACGAGTAGTATGTTGGTTATCAATGAATAAGGAAACTGAAAAGCTTTGGTCGGCTAATCTATTGCTAATAGGAACCTCTCTATGACCGATTGAAGTTATGGTACCCGGTTTTATCCGACCTTCCCCTACTCTCCAACTTGGTGTTATCGATGTTTTGTTTTCCAGAGCTTCAATCGAAACGCCCTATTTTGAATTAGAAAAAAATGAGTCGTGTAACCCAACAACGATACAAAGAATCTTAATTCAGTATCTTGAAAGACAGAAGAGAAAGATTGAGATCGCTAACTGGAAATGCTCCCGCGAAAGTTGGCAAAGGCATCTGACCCAGTTCTACGTTCTAGGGTGTCAATAAAGAACATAAACTCACCCCCACACGTGGAATCAAATTGAAAGTTTATCCCAAATAAAATGAACTCATGTCAATTCGAACGTTCAATAACGTCACATTCTCAGTACATCAAAGTAGAACGAATGTCCTTAATAATTCTACCTGAATCTAAAACAAATTTCAAAGAATAAAATAATTGCTTTCCGCAAACGAGGAAGTAAACCACATCCATTCCAATAACAAGTAACATCCCTTCGCTCCAAACTCATCCTCTGTTACCGGATAAACTCTCCTTTGTTGTAACTTCTCATTCTTTCTTCACACATACTTTTTCCAACGTGACTTCTTTCCCTATTGTATTTCCATATCACACCAACTTTTCTGTTACTCTTCCTGATGTATCATCGCTTGAATAAAAAAAAGAAAGGAGGAAAGAAAAATGAAGGAACGCTAGGAGAGGCATTGCACGAGAAAGTTCAAGTGTATGTGCAAAAGAAACAAACGTAAAATGAAACGAAAGTTATCACGTATAAGGATCCCGGAAGGACAAAGTATATACTCGAGCGGAGTTTTGACGCGTTGCTTTTTCTTAACCGTCGAGACGGAATGACGCGCACGAACACGAAGAAAACGTCGAGTGTCGTCAACTATAAACCTTAAAGCACAGTTCGCTGTCAACTTCGGATTCTTTCTTTCCCTCGTTTGTATAAAACTCAACTAGAGCTATTGCGTGAGTTATGACCACTCGTATAACCAAGGTAACGAGCTGAAAACTTTCTCATGAAGGGGAAAAAAGGGGAATTGGTAGAAAAAATCTTGGGGATTCGAGTACCAGGAGCCAACTGGAATGAGAAGTTCATCAATGATATTATAATGAAGAGACGTGTTGTTGCAGTTACATGCACCATGCGACGGGATAATAAATTTCGATCCCACACTTGAGATCATATGCCATCTCTGGCAACCTGTTCGATGAACCTGCACTGCACCAGATCGTTGTTGGGAAGGAAAAAAGAATTGAAGGGAAAAAATGATACATGTACATGCTAGACACTAGAGAAGTTAAAGTCACCCCTTTATACATACAAAACCTTTCAATAGAAGCGTACCAGGGTTAACAATGAGTCTCATGGTACCACAGGAACCCACAGGCTGCTCTCGTTTTCATATCTCATCATCTCCAAGTGGCACGCGCACTAGTCGCATCTGGCAGGTCCATGGGGGGTCGATTGAAATTGTGACAAGGTAGGGAAAGCTCCCTCGGTACATTCGCGAACGCTCAACGCTGAGAATCGAGATTGTCCATTAATCTTAAAATCAAGTTTTGCCAACACAGGTCTGGAAGAAATTGTTCCCTCGAATGAATAACTTGACGCTATATTTTATGGAAAAAGATCATCGCGTCCCATACAGAAATTTACCATTCGCGCAATGTAGATAAATGATGATGATGGCCGAGCAATTCAACCATCAAAAGTTAAAATTAAGGAGCATGTCAATATCGAGCCATGCTATTACCAATGATCAGCACTACATTGCAAACTAATTTTTATCCAGACTAGACCAAAGTTTGTGGTAATATTCGACCACGTTTCGAATGATCTTCACTTTCAATAAAATCCAACGTTCGGTCAATGTTGGACCAAGGATGAGCCCAGCAAGCGCCAAGCCTGGCAGAATTGTGAATCAATGCTAAGCTGACAACCTAAATTCGTTGAACACCGATATCGATGCAACATTATAATTGGTCTTAATCGACATTGATTATTTATATCAAGCTATATTCCATTGTCAGCATTGGCGGAACCTAAAAATTCTTATATGCGGATATGGAATTCTTCGAGGTATCGATAAAATATTTTTAAATATGTAAAAGAGATGGATATACTTAGAATAACATGCTCGGAAAGCCGAAGAGAATAGCGAGAGGGAAATAGCTTAATTCATTTACCACTATAGGCACGTGTGCCCCACAGGTCTTCTTTCCTCATTTTTGTATGTATATCACGAATGACGACGAAGGCAAACACCTGCAACCTCTTCTCGGTTGTACGTTGTACGGTGAATCCCAGGGGTAGGTAACCACGGTATATAGGCTACCCTCAGGCGATAATTCTGATATCCTTGAAAATCATAGGACTACAAATCTCAAGAGTCAGTCGTTCTTCGATCTCTCAATGATTCCAAATTTTCTATCCTTTTGTTTGTTTTCGTCGCAACGTTTGAGCTCCAAAATTCCTCAACTAGAATAAAAATGATTATAATCAGAGAAGTAATGAATTCCGCATTCACGAATTTCTCTTTCACGTCAAGAAATATTAAGAACAAAAAATGAATACGGTTTGTATATGAAGCGATAATAAATTTGGTACGATAGGAACGTAGGGAGAAGAAGGGAGAAGAGAATTCAATGAATTCGTTTTCGGTAAATAATGTGCATGGACTCAATTACGATTAATTAATTAATTAATACATTGCATGCAACGCAGTGGTTCGCCAGCGTAATTCCGATTTTCGAAATACAAATTTGATAATTAATTCAGAATAATATTAGCTGATCCAGAAATGAGAAACGATTAATTTATGAATTTGACAAAGATTTCATTTTCATTTAAAAGGGCATTCGGTTTGATGACAAATGTCGTGACGATCGATAATTCGTTTTAACGTTCGTAGATAAAATTGAGAAGAATTATTCCTGCTACCGGAGATAATATAGAGAAAACAAATCCTTGTGAATCGATACAATCATTCGTACAAATTAGAATCCAGGTACGCGTGTGCTCCATCGTTTCCTCCATAATCTTAAATGTTTCATTCTTATTTTATCTTTTCGTCCTGCTTTTCACCTTTACCGGCACTTTTCCCTTGACGTTGGACTTGTCGTGGCTCACCGTCGTTAACGTCATCGCGGATAGGACATCGACAGCTGATGGGGCCGAAATCAGAGTTATCGTTCGTCTTTCTTCCCCTTCGTTCGCTACCAGAAAACCCTTGTCAAGATTGGAGACTAAGAAACGTCTCGGGTCTCCAAGGTCCGCCTATTACTTCTCGCTTCTTCACCTTCCTCTTTCACTCCCTCGACATTGTTACGTACGAAAACAATATTCCTGATGTCTGCAATTTTCTTCCGGTGATTCCAAAATTTGAAGAGCAATCATCTCGATGGTAGACCAACAACTGTATTTTTTATCCCTGTATTCTTGAATATCTGTATTCCTGATACCTACATTCAGACGGATGACTATTGAAAAGTTTTTCATTTTTCACATTGAACTACACAATGATTTGACAATAAACGATGTATTTTCATTTTATCAACAACACTTCTTTGATAGTCATTCACCTGAATATAATCATTAAAAATACAGTTCTTTGGAAAGACGGATATTTGAGAATAATGTTTTGTGAGTAAACACTTCTTTGAGAATACAAATATTCAAGAATACAGTTCTTCAACAGACCAGGAATACTGTTACGTACGGAAACGATATTCCTGATGTCTGCAATTTTCTTCCGGTAATTCCAAAATTTGAAGAGCAATCATCTGAATCCCTGTATTCCTGAACTGTATTTTTGAATATCTGTATTCTCAAAGAACTGTATTTCTAATACCTACATTCAGACGGATGACTATTGAAAAGTTTTTCGTTTTTCACATTGAACTATACATAAGCGTTTCGCAATAAACGATCTTTACTGTGTATTTTCATTTTATCAACAACATTCCTTCGATAGTCATTCGCCTGTATATCATTATAAGTATTGAAAATACAGGTCTTTAGAAGGACAGTTCTTCGGAAATACAGATATTTAGGAATAAAGTTCTTCGACAGACCAATTATTTAGGACGACAGTTCTTCGAAGATACAGATATTCAATAATACCGTCCTTTGAGAATACAGATATTTGAGAAAATACACTTATTCGGGAATACAGAAACGGGGAATGCAGTTCGATTTCCGCCATCTAGAACGAAATTAGAAAGGTCTCTGAAACCACAGAATTATTATCTGGAAAGGAAAAGTAATTACTTTGAATCCCTCTATACGTTCCCTACGCCATTAGCTATGAAAGTGTATAATAGGATGTGAAGATGTTAACGATCGAGGGAACATTACCTCCAATTGACGTACGAAGTTTAAAATCCCATCAACGAGATTCAATGTCGAGGTGTTAATAGCTGCTAATCATCGAAATTCCTCGACAAAACATCTCACATCTTTGATAACAAATAAAAAAATGTTTCATCCGAGGTTAAACGGAAACGACACTAAATTCATGAGTATGATCATACCCCAATACTTTCTTAACCGCGTGGAAAATATAGTTCATTACTAACTACGAACAGGCTCGTTACATATTAAGAACGAGGCGCCTGTACACGCCATTAATATTCATTTCAGTAATTCGCCGATAAAAGAATCTCTCGGGCGGTACCGACAGAGATTACTATGGGTATTTTTATTAGCTTTTTGTGTAACATGGGCTTGGATTATCACGTCATTGAATTATGAAGATAGAAAAAGAAGATGAATAAAAGGCAAAGTATGGAGCTGGAGCTGGAGCTGGAGCTTGAATACTTTTATTCGAGAATTTCATTGATTCTTTTCAGGAGAGTCGAATGTCGAACAACGCTGTGGAATAACACACGAAATAACAACAGTTTCACAAGAGTTTCTGTTTCTTCGTCAAACAAAAACAGAGTTCAGTTTTTATTGCTCGGCCGGTGACCGATTATCCCAATAAATCTCTGGTAATTGGTTCTTGTGAAAGCAGAATTGAAATATCGATTCAATGATGCATAACTTTTTGAATTTGCATATTTTTCCAGTCGACCGTTGAAATCCAGCGACAGTGCTTAACGCCATACATTGATAATTTTCATTATTCGTTACCGCCGTCGCGTTCAGTTTCCAACTCTCGTTATGCCGGCTGGCAGCTAATAAATGAATGAATCGGAATAATTGAAAATGATGGAGAACGGTTCCGGTGATCGGGCGCATTGCGGAAATCGCAACGAGAGATTTGATCCAAAACCACGCGGTCCTATATACGAATCCATCGTTTGCTCAAACTTCGTAGACGATGCTACGTGCTACGTTCTACGTTCTACGTTTTCCGCATTCTCGATTAACGATTTCAACATATATTCACCACATTTCGCGTGGAATGAATCTTAAAATTCGAACACGTTTTTAAACGACTGACTTATCAATATAATCTTAGTAATAAAAAGTATCCCATATAGAAATTTACCATTGGCGCTGGCATGGTGGAATGTAAATAAAGTATGGCTGAGGCTTGGCAACCAAGCATAGCGCAACACTGAAATGATAACATGATTTTATGGTTTATCAATTTGTTTTGGCAATGGAGCCTCATCATTGGTGCAGGAATGGCAATGAAATAGACCATCATTGGCAAACAATACAAAAATTTGTTCATCGGTATTGCGCCAATAATAAAACTGTAAAAAATATATAAAAAGTATGCGGCATTTCACAGTATATGTTATTTAGCATTTTATTGTGTTTTCCTCATTCATCTGTAAACAATTTGGTGTTTTTTGTCGATAAAGTTGGTCATGGGAAGTGTACACAATATGGATCAGTGATGGGAGCCTTCTGGTGTAACATGCCACAAAGAACGATTGAGTGTTCTTCCAGAGAATTATTTGAGTCTTATATATTCCTTGTATACATCTCTCCCTACTCGCGAGAAACACTCGATCGGTAACTTTGCCAGCATTTCAGCCATCAAAAGTTAAAATTCAGGAGCATGCCAATATTAAGCCATGCTATTGCCAATCATCGGCGCTACATCGCAAACTAATTTTTATCCAGACTAGACCAAAGTTTGTGGCAGTATTCGACCGAGTTTCAAATGATCCTCACTTTCAATAGAATCTATCGTTTGGTCAATGCTGGACCAAAGATGAGCCTAGCAAGCGCCAAGCCTGGCAGGATTGTGAATCAATGCTAAGCTGACAACCTAAATTCGTTGAACACCGATATCGATGCAACATTATAATTGGTCTTGATCGACATTGAATATTTATATTAAGCTATATCCCATTGTCAGCATTGGCGGAACCTAAAAATTTTTATATGGTTAGTAACTTGTAATTCAATTATATATAAAAGTTCGTAAGAAGGTTCAACGAGTGAGGGATCCTTCAATTTGATTCCATTTCATTTGAATCCAGTAGTTCTTCATTGTAGTACTCACTGTTTTTCTAAAAGAAATTTTCTCCCGTGCTTCAGTAAACATGCACGTCATTGTGAACTTCTGCCGTCGTCTTTTCCAGAGAGTCTTTTCAGAGTTTTCTCATACCATACAATGCTCCTGCATAATGGATTCTTCACGTCTGGCGATTTTAAACATTAACGGGACACACCAACGTGTATTTTGTCTGTCGACGATCAATAATTTAAACTCCAAGTTTTCTTATCTGTCTTGAGAGTCGCTTCATTGAATCTTTCCAGTTCCTGGTTGGCATCGAGCAACACGATGAAATGAAATGAAAAAAAGAAAGGATTCTAAACGAGTAGAAACATTGTTCCCTTCGTTGTCGAGTTTTCGTGTACACCCGCGGACGAAATACGAGGAGGAATCTAAGTGAATTCGAGTCAAATTATGGTTCATAATTACACCCCGAGAAGACTCAAACGTTACTCAACTTAGAATTTCAACTGAAAATGAAATTGCATGCATTTCTCACAGAAGAAATTTCTTCAAGAGGGTTAAAAATCTAGAATTATGGTACAATATTTCAATAGAATAGCGTTACGGGAAAAGCACAAATGAGTTTCTATTTTCTCGCGTCAGTAGCGCGGTGACTTTTAAAACGATTATCCCCTACTTCGCGTATGTCACGTGAAAAATAGAGATCTTGTGGAACTTGTCGGCATAGTTGTGCGCGATAATGTACGCGACTACAACCGTACCTACGGTATTCCCGACGTAAAGCGAAACAGGACGAGAGGAGAAAAGGGTGGATCTGGATGAAGTGTCATAGTACGTTGTACAGGGTGCGTCCGTGGGATAGGATTTACCTAACAGGCAAATGTTAAGCTGTCAGAATAATCCACGGGGCAGGAGTAATAATGGACTTGAGTGCAAATGTGCCTCTCGGGGTGGAGGACGTAAATAATGCACGCTTTACCAGCCGGTTACACGAGTACAGGTATATCCTTGGTACGTTGGTGTAGGTTTGTACAAACTCGACAAGAACCTTCCGCTTTGCTCCCAACCTTCTTCAGCCGGAAGGACATTATCCTCGACAAACGACGTATAAGGTTTGCATGCGAAATACTACGTAACTTGGATTACGCCGTCGATATTCGTTCATGAAAAGAAAAACAGAAATCTATGTTTGTTTGAAACTTGTATAGAAGAAGAAGATGGTATTCTTCCATATTAATTTGCTGCATCTCATCGTCCAGGGATAACGAGTTTTGCATCGTCAACGAGGAAATGTCTAAGATGAGTCATCCTATGGGATATTCGCTTCCGCATTGACGAGAATTCAGAACAGAGTAGTTTATTATTATCATCATCATCGTCGTCGTCGTCGTCGTCGTCATAGTCGAGTATCGTGGGGTCGAGGTTTATTAAGAAACACCCTCGAGAACGAACTGTACAACAGTGGACTCTTATTTTCCCTGCGTGCCATTTGTCACAAGAAGTACCATCGTCCTCCCTCACATTATCACATCCTTACGCAACGTCATTGACGACCTCATTGCAGCAATTTATAATCCGTTCTGCCTCAGCCGAGTTCTGTCTCTGCCTCTCCTCTTTCGTGTTTTATTTCACTTAGACGACACCGCTCCATGATTCTTAATTCTTTATCTTTTATTCGTCAAACTCTGAGGGGTCAATGCGATAGGAAACATTGTATGGGGTAGGAAAAAACCAGGAAACGAATAAAACGGAAAGAGAAAAGAAGAAACATCGGAACAAAAGTATTCCCTGGAGTTCGCTCCTACAAAATTCCCCTTTCATTATTCTTTCTTGACTCCTCTCGCCCCTTCGCGCTTCATTCAGCGGGTCCCTCACTCACCGTGATATGCTTTCCTCACCCTTCCGTTCTCCACAGAATGAAGTATCTCCGTTTAATGGAGAATGCTGAAGTGATTATTCGTGAGACGATGCTTTGTTCCTTGAATAAATATTTGTCCATTGACGGATTTGAAAAGAAACGAATATCACGGGGGAATCCATCGATAAGAATCCAAATTTAAAAAGTCGATTGTTTACTCATACTTTTTCCTATGCAAACTGTTTATTCTTTATCAAATAAATGAAATACCATTCCAAATCTAAATTCGTACCTCGTATGTAGCATTTGACTAAATTTATGCCACAATATTTTTACGGACTACTACTGAAGAAATATATATGTATATACATATATATGAATGTACTCTTGATCTTAAAATATAGTCCTCCGTTTTCAAGTTATGTGCATTATATATGGAGTAGATGAAATGATGAAGTAAAAGAACAATATCAATACCGTATTTGATCAATGATATATTTCTCTCCGGTGAGGAACTTGAAAATAATGTCTAGATTGGCATGAGGAATGATTTTTGAGGAAGGAAAAGGAATGTACAATATATATATATATATATACATATGTATCATAAAAGATTTTTCCACACACTATTCAAGTATTCATTTTCCAAAGTATACGGTAGAAGAGAGGTCAGTATACAACTACTTTTCCCAACTTTCAAGCTGAACCGTGCACGTTACCTTATAAATCTTTGGCTGCCAATAAAGCTGTACTAGCTCGAAAAAGGTATAGAGATCTATTACGTATCTACCTAACCCCACTGCGAAGAATTACGAGGACGTGAATTTTCGATTCACGTCCCTTACCTTTGAGGAATAGACAATTTCCATGTACTATCAATAAAGAAACACTTCATGAGCGATTTGGTAATGATATCCAATTTAGGATTACAAGGGAGTGGAAAGTTGTGTGATCGTCTTTGAGAATCAAACAATTTTTCAACTATAAAATCAAAATTCCTCGACTCTCTGAGAAATGTGAAGACATCTCAAACTTGTCTTGAAATATCTTCGAGACATACGCAGGGTGAGTAGCAAATTCCTTTTCTCAAATTCCAGGAGAATTGCAGGATATTCATGATGGTCAGACACATTTGCTCTGACTCGTTTAATTTGAACATGAGAATCACAATTGCAACTTTCTTTATTAAGTACAGATTCGAAATACAATTCTTATACTTACTATAACTTCATCATTTTCACTCGTTGAGAATCAGTTTTCAGATACCCAAAAGTTTGCTGTTGGCGCTAGCATGGCGCAACATAGATAAAGTATGGCCGAGGCTTGGCCACCAAGTATGGCGCCACACTGATAACATCATTTTATGATTTATCAATGTACTTTTCTGCATTGGTGCAGAGAGGGCAATGAAATAGACCGTCATTGGCAAACAATAGATAAATTTGTTCATCAATGTTGCACCAACCAGAAGCCAAAAATAGCCAGAGTTGATAAATGGCGTGGTACTGGTAAAGTTGTATTTGCTAGACTTCGGCAGAAACGACTGTGCCCATTAAGAATCATGACGTTTTCCAACTGGCACCAAATGTTCACCGGATTTCAGACGGTACTGGCTTACGTGGTCAGACGGTCTTGAGCCAGTATCGAATTAATGCTGTTCGCAGAATACCCCGACCGTACAGAAACGGAACCACGTCAGTACCGAATCAGAGTTGGTTGGATGGTGGAATGCGAAAATAAGACGAAACGACACCAATATCGATACAACGTTGTTGTAATACGGAATAAATAGTGGATAGGAATTCCACTGATCTTTCCAATAACATGGTGACCTAGATGAGACAATACTCTGCCAGTGTTGAGCCAAAGTTAGTATTAGCATTCAATATGTTCGATAGATGACAATGTGCCAGCATCGATGGGACTCTGGCTGACTATGGAATCGGTAGTCAACTGACTTTAGAATCACGATATCGGCAATTTAGCTGTTATAGTGAGCCGAAGTCGCGCCAGCATTCGGCCAGAATTGGTATCGTCATTCAATATGTTCGAGAGACAACAATTTGCCAACAAGACATCACTCCCAAAGTGCCTCTCTCCGATGACGATGATGAAAACAATGAATTATTCAGATTTTCAAAGTTCAAATTGAATGTGTTTTTTTACTTGAAATATGATCACTCCTGATGACCCCGGTTACCGGTACAATGCCAGTACTGGGTCGGGTTTGAATTTCTACATAGAATGTCATCATTTCGACTCCCTGTGATTTCTCCTCCAGCTCTGGCAAAACAATTGATCCTGTTGCAATACCAGAGTTTTACCATAACAGGTTCACATCAAATCTCGCTACCGCCGCGGTGGTAAATGTTGTACTGGTCCTTATGTGAAGTGGTGTTATCTTTTTACCTCCCTAGTCAGTACTGGCAATCCAACTGACCCCATAATGGTCGCTCTAGACTTGCCAGTATTGGCACCTCCGGCAACAGTAGTGAGCCAGTAACGGCCCGTGTTTCCTATTCAATCTTGATATTGAATATTGAAATTTGATGTTTGGTAGCAGCTTTTTGGAATGCCATCGAATTATTTCTTTTTTGGCAAACTCTAAAAAGGGGGTTGTTGAAAATATCCCTTTTCCAATGTAAAATTTTTATTATGTACATCAAAACGCAACAGAACACAATGAACGATTGTATTTTGTATATCTTATCGCTTTGTGTCTATCATCCTTCTACTATCCTTGGTTCTTCATTGGTGCAAAATCTAAATTTCGATGGCATTGTTGCCACGAGGGCTTTCATGTTGGTTCACGATTGAAATTGATAAATCCTTTGGTAGGATCGCACGGATCTTCTTTTTTTACATTTTTTTTGTATCAATTCTCGAGCTCCATTCCATATTTGAGTGTATTGTGCTCGACGAACAATAACTCATCTCGATATTGCTGGCTTAGTCCTCAAATCCGGTATTCCACGCACATATCGATACTCTTTTCTCCTCTCCCTCTCCCCATTTATCGCTCATTCTCCCTCATTTCTTTTCCATCCCTTTCCCGTTGTACTAATACACCGTGCTGCAGGTCGCGGCTTTACGATGCACAAGAGAATTTCGCTTATTAACCCACGGCTTGCAAGTCTTGCCATTCTATATGCCGCTCATTATCATTCATTCGGGTGCGTGTACGTTTAATGAAAATTGTATCAACTTCTCATACCTTCTTCACCTTCTTCCCTTCCCCGTTGAAGGGAAGCTTTGTAATCGTATCGAGGAGCGGAAAATATTTTGTCTTCAAACTCAAAGTCTCTCAGATCACAATGTTCCTTGAAACTCCCGATATACAAATTTTTAGGTTCCGCCAATGCTGACAATAGAATATGGCTTGGCGGAATGTTGACAGTCAAGGCTTGGCAATCTTTAAATATTCAATGTTAATTCAGAACAATTATAATGTTTCACCGATATCGGTGTTCAACGAATTTAGGGTGTCAGCCTACCATTGATTCACAATCCTGCCAGGCTTGGCGCTTGCTAGGCTCATCCTTGGTCCAACATTGACCGAACGATAGATCCTATTTGAAGGGAGGATCCTTTGAAATGTGGTTGAATATTGCCAGAAACTTTGGTCCAGTCTGGATAAAATCTGGTTTTCAATGTAACGCCGATCATTGGTAATAGCATGGCTCAATATTAGCATGCTCCTGAATTTTAACTTTTGATGGCTGAATTACTAGCCAAGTTACCGATCGAGTGTTTCTCGCGAGTAGGGAGAGATGTATACAAAGAATTTATAAGACTCAAATAATTCTCTGGAAGAACACTCAATCGTTCTTTGTTACAGGTTACACCAGAGGGCTCCCATCACTGATCCATACCGAATTGTTTACAGATAAATGAGGAAAACACGATAAAATCCTAAATAACATATATTGTGAAATGCGCATACTTTTTATATATTTTTTACAGTTTTATTATTGGCGCAACATTGATGAACAAATTTTTCTATTGTTTGCCAATGATGGTCTATTTCATTGCCATTCCTGCACGAATGACGAAGCTCCATTGGAAAAACACATTGATAAATTATAAAATGATGTTATCATTTCAGTGTTGCGCCATGTTTGGTTGCCAAGCCTCGGCCATACTTCATCTACATGCTAGCACCAACGGTGAATTTCTGTATGGGATGTTATTCTTTTCATCTGAATCGGTTGAAAAGTGATGAAAATTGAAGTATGCCATGAGATTCATCATAATTGATTGATCAAAAACGAGGAAGCCATGTGCCAATTAGCAGCGTTTTTCTGTTTCATTCATTTCGCGAAAGAAAACGAATGGTTCTCATGTTTCGTATCAAACTTATATTCTAAAAAATCAATCAACGAAGAGTAACGCGAATCACACAATTCTTGCGAATTCTCATGTTCCCTGACACTTGGCAAGAAATCTTCACCCCTTTCAATCCCTTCGTCGGCCATTATGCTTCTCTAGTGCCATCAAAGTACGTCACATCTCTCTAATGCTTCCATACAATTCAAGTATTCCAACGATTTCTTGACTTTCAAAGCCTTGACCTCCGCTCGGGTAATACTAATATTTAACAAGGACGTACCTTTCAAACTCAAGACATTCCGTTCCACGATCCACTCCTCGAATGAGAGAAGAAAAAAGGAAAGAAAAAGAGAACGCAAAAAGTCCAGAGAAATTCCTTATGAGCAAAACGTGGAGATGGATGGAGCGAAAGGGAACAACCCTCCTAAAGAAATTAAATGCAAATACATGCGTAATACGTATACACGAATTCGTTATACGGTTTGACCAACCGTTTAGAATCACATCTTCTCCCCACCATACATCGACGTCCAAAAGCCAAAAAAAACAAGGGTCCTTTGAAGTTCTTTACCAAAACTTGATCGTTATGTCTCTCATCCGAAGGGGATGATTGTTGTTTGATTAATTCATTAGGAAAACCAAACAGTTGCGTTCTTTACAAGCACAATATTCAATATCTTGATTGTTTACCAAGCTTTCGATTCGTGAAGAGTCAGCGTATAAATTTATTTCAATTTATCACAGTACAATATTTGTGATTAATCTCTATGTTATATTTATATAAAACATCATTTAATCAATCGAAGACTGTTTTCAACGTTAATTCCCTTCGTTAAATATCGCATCGAGAAAAATGGAGCCAGAACAAATATGAAATGCTTTTCTTTTGATTTGTGAATACTAATAGCTCTCCTGTTAGATATAGACGGAAAAGAAGAGCCTCCTCAAGGTCGTTCAACTTGGCAAGATCCTATACAATGGGATGGACAATCGAGTGAAAAGAAGGAATATTTCTCAGATCATTGATCCTTTCGGTACATGCCATATTTTTTCATGTTCTCGTATGGGTGTTCGGTCGATCGAACGATATAAATCGTGCGATAAGTCGCTCGTTCGCCCCAAAATTGTGTATGTATTCGTCAAAGACCAGCGACAACGTTCTTCGGCCGTTTATCAAACCTTTAATCCTGAAAGATAGAGGAAGGGACGATGAGGTGTCTATACACGCGGATAATAAAATCATCGAAGCGCGATTAACGTCATTTCCTTCCACGCTTGTACGTCGACACGTATACACATATATATATATATATATATATCAAGCAACCTCCCTATCTTTGTGGTAAATTGTATCCGAATATATTCCATTGAGATGAAATTCTATAGAATTTTAATTAAATCTTTTCTATTCGGGAAATTTGAATATTTCACAGAATCGATCATCGGTTCGAGATAAAAATGATATTTAATTTAAAATAAAACCTCTGGAGAATAATTGAAAATGTGGGGGTGTGTGTGCATTCATACGGCTGTCCCCGGGAGATAATTAGAACCGAACGAGAGATTTTAATTCTGTAAATTCGTGGAACTTTCCGATATATTTGCGATATTTGATCCATCGCCAATACTTCGCAATAAGTTTTCCAGAATGAAACATAAAACACGAGGAAGAATAAGTATCTTTGGAGTTGCGCATCGGAGAGAAAAAAACCGATTTACAGCGTGGCACCGACTGTCTGCCATCTATCAATGACATCCACCCTTCGACAAGTGATGACGCATCCTGCACTTGGCAGTAATGGACCGATGACGATTTAGAGGTCCCTTTGTGAAGTTTCCGTGTGAAAGGTCAACGAAAATTCCATTTCTACCTCTATTCTCGAGTGATCTGCACATGACACAGGGGATATTACGTTACCTTCCATCACAAGTATCATAAGAAAACAAATTAAATCCTTCAAATTAAAATTCATTTCGAGTTTGTAAGCAACGTGACAACATATGCACGCGCACGTACAGCATTTTAGTATACTAAATTCATTCTTTCTTTGTTAGTTGAAAAAATTAACAGCGTACCGACGAATCTGACTACATCGGAGCAACGTAAGGAAATTTATTTCCCCCTTCCTTACAAAGTATCTTCCACCCCTTACAAAGTTCTTCCCGAAACATTTGTTCGCATTAAATCTTTGGTGATAATCTTAAGCTTGGATTCGGTGGAAAAATTATTCAAACTCTAACGTAATATATAAGCCAAATGAATTTCAACCGTAAGCCTGACAACTTGATGAAGAATGATACGAAATTCACGCTCGTTACGTATCCTGTATTTTATAGAAAGAGAAGGAGGGAAAGAAAAGAGGGAAGAATAGTAGTAAAATCTAGTATATTTTTATCATTCAATTTCCACGAGACGCAACGGTATCGAAGGGAAATGAAAAAATTCTTGTATATCAATGAGAATTGGATTCTTCATGACTTTTCAGTTATCACACCATCTCGTTTCATTGTCTTTCATAATATTCACCGCATTCTTGCCTCAAGGGAATCGACTTCAAATAGGTATCTTCGAAACAAGAATTTAATACATACGTATGAAAACTATGCATATAATTTTGTCCGACAATTGGAATTGGTGGAAAGAGGTGGATGATATTTCCCTGGGTATATAAATTCAATATCGCATACCGTAGAAAAACATAATTCAATATGCAAGTGTTTTTACCCGTTTCCTCTACTTTATTCTTCATACTTGTTTGTATTATATTTTGTAACGTGAAGACGACAACGCTGTTCGAAGTGCATACAACGGATGAAAATTTATGGACTCTGTATAGAGTCAGGAGAATGGAGATTATATATCGCTAAGTCATAAATAATGCTCCTTAATTCGATAGAATATCCTTTTACATTCAATCAGTTACGAAGAATTGTATAAACATTGTATCAAATTCTTCACGATTTTATAGTCAGAAAAAACGGGATATCAAATTTTAAGAAACTTGATGATTTTGTGCTTTTACTGGCACATCCGGTTCTTACGAACGGTAATAGAACGGTATTAACCTCTATTAGAATTGTTGAAGTTTTATGTCAGAAGAGTTGTTAAATTTAATGTTTAAATGAGCTTTAATGTCACATCAAACCACATCGAGTTTGATATAGAATCTATTCTTACATACGAGGGAAATTGTGGTCATAAACTCATTTACATTCTATAGACCAGACCACAATTTCTATGATAAATTCAAATAAAGATAGAAAGCTAATGTCAATTATTTATCCATGTATTCAAACATTGAACATTTGTTCTCAAACTAATTTGAACCTCGAACTGGCGCATTTCAGAGTAAATATAGCTTGAAATATATGATTAAAAATCCTATAAAATGAATGAATTCATGAAAATAACAAGAGAAAATTTCCAAAAAAACACAACTACGATTGAAACATTGTAACATTTATAATTAAATACTCCTGACCTAATTTCTCTCTATCGTTTTCGTTCAATACCCCTCTCCACTGAACCGCTCGATATCGTGTGAATTGAATTATTCCGAAATTCATATGTGGGGCAAAAATATTCAAATATTTATAAACGATATTGCATATTCTGATAAATTTCATACACGCTTAATATATTTGCACGAGTATACAATTTGTTCCCAATTTCAACTTGAAAGCAGGGAACAACATTTACAATGTAAAAGTTATTGAATAATGAGAAATTTGATTAACCGATCCATCCGGTGAACGGTGTGGAATATTGCCTTGATGACCTAATAACCACAGATTTTTGTCATTTTAAGGTACGTTCTCAAGGTCCAAGGCACTCATTCGATATATGCTTCATAGCTGACATTGTTGTTTAAATGGGTTGACATTGTACTGGAGTATTTGTGTTTTGTTGGGAATATTACAGCCGCGTAATTCATGGCTTCATGAATCCAAGCGAAAACTCCAAGGGTTGCAATGTTTCGTATTACTATGCATTTAACGTCACAAATTCATCAAATTTCATCTAGCGTATCCAATTATTTACCAACGCGATGATGTTGAATAAATTTTGGAAAATTGCACATAAACAAAAATCAATGAATTCTGTCAAATTTGATAGGAAACGTTCCAATATTTGTAAACAGGATTATCCCAATAAACGTTTCATGTATCGCGATGTTTTAGATGTTTTACACAACACCTTGAGATTAGTTTTCAATCAATTTCTGATCACAAAGTCGGATAGAAATCGAATCAAATATTCTAAATCAGTTTATATTCGACATACTATAGAACGCAAGGATGTCTAATTCATCTTTGAGACTTATCTTTAAGATATCTTTTAAATCAGTTCGAGACTTATCTCAAAAGACTGAACTTGACATCTGTAGAATTCTGAAAAAATTTCTTCACCAGGTTGTCCAATACATGGATTTTCAAAGTACATTAGCTGGCTTTCGTGTGACGTGCAAGAGATGTTTTTCGTAAATTATACGGACATCGTAAAAAAAACTCTGCCAATTGGCACATGGCTTCCTCGTTTGTGTTGAAACAAGATACATGTTTTCTTTCCCTCTCCCGTTTTTCTTAGAGAATCAGGTTGAAATTTATATAGGACTGCGATCCACACTGCATAGAGCTGTGGTGAAAATTTCATAAAAATTGGATGATAGGAACGGAAGTTATCCGCATGTTAACGATGTTTACGAAATTTTTGGATTTTGTTTCGAAGCTCAGTGCTTACCACTTTCTTCCTTCGATTCTGATTTGTGTGAAATTCACACCATACAACTAACCCCCCGTAAACTGATTATACTCCAAGTTTCATGGCATTCGGATGATACCGACATGGGGAAAGCATGCTTTCAAAATATTGTCAAATAATGTGAATCGCGAAACAAAAATCTTCCACAGTTCTCAATCGATTAGGATAAAACTCATATGGGACCACTATCGGATCATCACTAGAACGTGTTATAAGTTTCATTGCAATCGGATAATAGGAAGCGGAGATATACGTGTTCGCAAAATGTTCATTTTTTGTCAGAGTTCTTCTCATCCACCCAATTCTTCTGAATGAATCAGGTTCAAACTCATATGAGACCACTTTCACCCTAGTCCACAACTGTGATGAAAATTTCGAAACGATCGGATGAGCAAATATTCGGCTCCTCGAAACGATCACAAGGCTTCCCTCCACCGAGGAAGCAAAAGTGATCTTCGAGAGGTTCCTAAACTCCATATACATTAGAAAACTTTTGATACTCATTGGAAATTTCGAAGGGAAAAACGTTTAATGGGATTATATATTCGCCTGTATGTTACAAATGAACATACAGCATGGTAAAAATGATTGCCTATAACAAGGAAATGTACTTCTCCCACGGTTGAATGAACGATTGACTTAAAAGAATAAGCATTTCACTCGAAAATTTGACAAACTCGCTTTTCACTGGCTAAAGAGTGAAATCTCCCTCTAAAAATTTTATAAATCATCCCATGTGGAAATGAAAACACGGGCTGAGTACTGTTGTCGGAGTTGCCAGTACTGGCAAATGCGGTCTCACCATTACTGAGCCAGTTGAATTGACGATACTGACCCGGAGTCGAAATGATAACACCGTTGAACGTAAGGGCCAAAATAACATTTACCACTGTGTCAGGACTGGTTTTTTATGAGGGCCTGTTATGGGGGATCTCTGGCGCTTCAGAAGGACCAGTTGTTTTGCCAGAGCTAATTGAGAGATGGAAAGGAATCGGAATGATAACATCCTATGTGCAAATTCAAACCCGACCCAATACTGGCACAGTACTGGTAAACAAAGTTATCCGTATCATCATATTTCAAATGATGAAAAAAATACGTCAAATTTAAATTTTTGAATTCTTCCAAATACAGCTTTCTCATTATCGTTATCAAAGAAAGGCCCTTTGAAAGTGATTTCTGGAAAGTTCACTTAATAAGGATTGAACCCGGGTCCTGCAAGTGAGAAACCGAGTTTCTATCACATCACATGGATCATTCAAATTACCATTTATTGTAATAATTCCACTGAAGTCTGACGATTCATCACAGATGCCGTAGTCAAACAAAGTTCAATCAATACTGACACAATGTCGGTTCTCCACGGTATTCTACGTTGTTGTGGAGTCTGGCTCAGTACACGGAAAGACCGGGTCTATTAAGGAGTAACACCACAGTGAACTCTCCGAAAATAACGCTTTTTCAGATCTTTTTTTCGAAAATTAGAAAGTTCCTATTCAAATTGAACTACATGAAGGTGTTCCGCTACTATTAAAGTACAAAACAATTTTTCTGTGGAATTTTATTGTGAAAAATGGCGGCTTGACAGGTGAATGACTGGAGCACTATGAAAATTCATGGTCGTGCGGTGGGATAAACAACTCAGTCCAGAATTGTCGTAGAACGCAGAACCAAAAATAATTATGCTCTGTAACCCAAAAGCTAGTGAAATACGTGTCCGTTTTGAAAAATGTGCATTTTCCACGAGATGGCATCGGTTTGAAGAAAAAAGTAGAATTTTCACCCTAAATTTCGTTACTTAATGTTGAATAAAAAACGCAAATATCAATATTTCGAAAAACCCGTACGTATTTCACTGGATAATCATATCACGAATACAATAAAAAAACCTCTTGTTTGTCTACAGGAACAAGTACTTTTTGGAATCCATTCAACAATTGGTATCAGTCGAGAAACAGTAATGGCCCTGAATAGGAATACAACCTTGCCAGTACTGCGCCTCTTGACAACTCTGGCAATTTCCACATGAGATGTGATATTCAACCGAGTATCCTGTAAATTGTTTCCCTGTCGCAAATCAATGCAGAATTTTCACATCAAACTACAAAAAAGCCTAGTTCAGCCAATTCTTGCTACACTGTAAAGAAAAAGTTGTGTAATTCCGAATAAAAATGCTTTGGAATTTACAACTGTGTTTCGAAAGAATCATTTTCGAACTTTCTTTGTGGATTGATAAACAAAAACCTGAAAAGTTTTCAAAATCTCCATGAAATCAAAGAGCTTATTGGATATTTACAAACCTTTCTACGATCATTTTCAAAGAAAATTCATGTGAAAAACTGCCAAACTGTCTTTGGTAGTTTTGGAAGTATTTTTTTACAATGCATTTTGAATCTCCCCAGACGCAAAAAGTTTGTTGAATTTCGATGAATTTTTTGTTGGTAAAAATTGCAGACATTTCCGCAAAAGTGAATAAGAATAGAGGAATTTCACAATTAATCACCGAAAGTTATTTTAACTCAACATGCTTCATCGAAATTATTTTGGAAAATCTCGTTAAAAATTACAGAATTTCCTGTTTTACAATTTTTCCATCGAGGAGATTAGGATGAATAATCTTACAATTTATTGAAGACTTTTGTTGAATCACGTTGTTATTTGTTGAATTTAGTTGATCGTATGTGAAAAATTTTGCCAAAACTGAACAACATTCAACCAAATTTAGCATCACTTTCAACAAAATTCAATTAAAATATCATAATATTCATTGATGTCAATAAAATTCACTAAAAGTCAATAAACTTATATCGAAACATTTTTCAACTGATCTGAATAAAACTTAACATTGATCAAAACTTTGAACACCAATTAGTAAATGTTGGGAATCTTTGAAATGTCTCGAACGTTTTATTGATTTTTGTTGAAAACCCTGTTCAAAATCGTATCCAAAACACCGAACAAATTATTTCTTCACCAGGGTCGCGTCTTTTGCATCCATCGTTGCAGTTCAATCGTGGGTCATCGACTTCTTCAGGATATCTCGTTGATTCAACGAGATTCCATCAGAATCAATAATTTACTTCAAACAGTTGGTTGTATGATAGTACACGGAAAAAAAAGTATTGCTGGCATAACCAGCAGGTCTGTTACTATAGCGCCTACAAAAAAAATTAGCTGAGAGAGTAAGAACAATGATTGACATAACTATACATTTTTTTAAGCTAACGTCTTAGCTGCTGGAGTGAATATTTTTGCAAGGGCAACAAATTTCTTTGTAGGCGCTATAGTAGCAAACCATTTTTCCTCCGTGTATGAATATGAATAGAAATCCAAAATAAAACTGAATGTAGAGATTGATGAATCAGAACGAGAGAGGACAACGAGTTGGCCGAATGAAAAACTCAAAATGGTTTTTTAGTCGGAGACTCTTCAGGGCGTCGATCCATAGAGAAGAGAAGTAAGAATGAGCGGGCGAGAGAGAATATAAGGAAAAAGAGTAATCTGCATATAACCCGCTTTCTCACTCTTCCGAAAGTACTTGTGGGAGCGAAGAGTAGAGTGTGTGGTCTCCCTCGGGAAGTGGCTAGCTTTCTGTCCATCCTCATCTCCTCGCAACTCTATGGCCAGTGGATATCCTCGAGAAGACCAACCACTCCTAAGGGATCGGACTAGTGCTTCTCAAACACTAGTAGCTCGAACCCCTCTCCCCATCCTTCATTATCTAGCTCCTCATCCATGCTCGAGCTATTCCACCGTACACCGAGAGGAGCGGAAGAAAAGTTTGCGTGTCGAGCAATCGCAAACGTAATGAATCCATTTGACTTTCATTCTTTATATGAGAATTAACCTTGACTCGCTCGAGCGCAAACATACCCCAACATTATACAAATATCAATTTCTTTCTTCGACGTCTTTATTTCAAGACATAAAAATTCAGACTAGACGAGCGAAAATGTGGCGATTGATGAGAACAACGTTTGAGCTTGTATCGAAAGCATTACTACTTTCCTCGAATGTCGAATAAACTGACAACTAAAGAAAGAATCTAAAAGTACGTTCAATATGTTGTCTGACTCAAAGATGCAAGGTAAAGATATGTATATAAGATAGAGTGCGAATACTCTTCTGCTCTTCTTGGAAGCATGCTAAAATGCATACATCTCGTACCCGTTGAGATCGATCAATTCTCATTCTACTCGAAACAATACAAGTGGAAAAGATATAAGAGATAAAATGTACCTTAACAATGAAGTACGTCAACGTCGTGTCGAGTTTTATTAATCACCGGCACGCAGAAACTTGTACCTGCGAATGATGAGTCTCAGCTAAGGCAGATATGTTCGTGCAATGACGCGTGACGTGAATGTTTTTGTATTCGTTTAGATGAATTTATTTATTTCCGTTCCTTATTACTTTACAATATTGTGTCAGGGCTTTGATTATCTAACAGCACGATAAGCAATTTATCTCCATTGAAAAGAAAACACTCCACATTATCTTGAAAAAAAATAGTGCGATACAATTTATGTTTTTGAAAATTAATTATATTTTGAATATTCATTATCCGAAGGAGGTCAAATGATTTTAGATTTGTCCCTCTTTTAGACATTTTAAAGATGAACTAGGCAAGATATCTCGAAGACGTCCTAATAATCACTCAGTCCCTTTCGATATCTTTTCAAATCTTTCGATATATCGAAGAGTAGAGCAGCAGTGAAGCGGTTTTCTTCATGTACAGATTCATTCGAATTCAAAATAATTAAAGGAAAAAGAAATTGATGTACCAGGTGTGTAAGTATGAAACCGGAATTTTTGTATAGAAAAAACACGTTTATTGTAATGATATGATACAAAGTAACTTATTCAAAGTATTGTCCGTCGCTATCTATACATTTTTTCCATCTTTCTGGCAATTTGTGGATTCCGCGCTAAAAGAACTGTTGCTCTTTTGAGGCAAACCAGTCATCGAGTCATTTTCGTACATCTTCGTAAGAAGTAAAGCGCTGCTCAGCAAGTGCGTGTCCCATCGATGCAAACAAGTAGTAATCGGATGGGGCAAGGTCCGGTGAGTGAGGCGCGTGCTGAAGAATCTCCCAACGGAACGACTCTATCGTTTCCTGGACCTGTGTTGCTTTGTGTGCTGGTACATTGTCATGCAGCAAAATCACCTTGTGTCGTCTTTGTTGGTATTCTGGTCGTTTTTCACGCAAAAGCGATCCAAATCGATCATTTGTTGTCGGTAGCGTTGAGTATGGACAGTTTCCCCAGGTTTCAGCAACTCGTAGTAGATTACGCCCTTCCGATCCCACCAAACACACAGCATTGTCTTTCGTCCGTAGCGGTTTGGTCTTGCCATCGATGTTGATGGTTCACCCGGAGTAACCCATGACTTTTTGCGCTTAGGATTCTCGAAATATATCCACTTTTCATCGCCAGTCACAATTCGATGGAGAAATGACTTTCTTTGGAACCTGGCGAGCAGCATTTCGCATGATGTTTTGCGGTTTTCCTGCTGTCTTCCGTTGAGTTCACGTGGAACCCATTTCCCCACCTTTTGTATCTTTCCCATGGCTTTCATCCGAAGGGAGATGGCTTCTCGGGTCACCTTTAACTGATCCGCCAGTTGTTGTTGTGTTTGAGGGTCGTCTTCGTCCAACAAGGCTTGCAGGTCAGCGTCTTCAAACTTTTTAGGTGGTCTTCCACGTTCTTCGTTCCTGACGTCAAAATCGCCACTTTTGAACCGTTTGAACCACTCGAAACACTGTGTTTTACCGAGAGCATGCTCACCAAACGCCTCCACAGGCATTCGATGCGATTCGGCTGCGGTTTTCTTCAGATGAAAACAGAAAAGTGGTGCTGTCCACAAATCGTAATTTGTTGGCACAAAACTCGACATGTTTATCTCTAATAAACTAATGCTACTGAATGAAACCCGTGTTATTGTGAGTTGGAAATCTTTGTTGGATATCAATACAATAACAAGACACCGCTGACGTGATGTGTCGGTAACTGCATCGACATCTAGCGCCGGCTATAGGCAAATTCCGGTTTCATACTTACACACCTGGTATCCCATAGTGTTTAAAGATTTTAGTTGGTATCAAACTAGGGCTGATTTTTGCGAGAAAACTGCTAATTCACTACTGAGGCTTGAAATTTGTTGCATTTTTAAAATTTCATCATGAATACATAAAACATAATAATATTTGTACTCTGCACAACACGTATAATATTTATATGTTATTGATGAATTCATCCCTGTATGCATTTTCAGAATCTACCTTGCAGTCACGAAATATGTTGCTCTTTCCCAGAATGAATCTGGCGTCTATGTGAAAAGCACAATTTAGGATTGAGATTTAATAAAAATGTTTTCCAATGCCATGTGTTGATTATTTTTTCTTGAATAATATTTTTTGTAACCAGTGAATATTTACTGATTTTCAATAGATCATCACTGATTGTAACACTTGAAAATGAACCCCTCAGAACTAGGGATTCATTATGAGATTTAACGATATCCACTGACCATATCAATAAAACCTACTCATCACATGAGTGAAAAGAACAATGAGAGAAGAAAAAATTCCTTGGACAGAGAAAAATTGAATGTATTCGGTTGAATGGAAAAGAATCATTCAATGAAAAAAAAATAATTTCCACGAAATACTACTGTGGGCAAAAAGTAAGGTGAATTTGTTTGTAAAATGAAAAATCTTCATTTATTCTTCTACATCAATTTCATCCCCTTCAAAGTAATCCCCTCTCGATAAAATACACTTATGCCAACGTTTTTTCCAATCATCGAAACATGCTAAATAGTCCCTTTCCGGTATAGCCATCAGCGCCTTCTTCGATTCAGCTTTTATCTCCTCAATCGACTCGAAACGCTTTCCCCGGAGTGGTCTCTTGAGTTTTGGGAATAGCCAGAAGTCACACGGAGCCAAATCAGGCGAATACGGTGGTTGCGGAACGATATGCGTCGAATTTTTGGCGAAATGGTCACGAAGAACGAGTGCAGTATGAGACGGTGCATTATCGTGATGCAAAAACCAAGAGTTGTTGGCCCATAATTCTAGTCTTTTTAGACGAATTGCTTCACGCATCATATCAGTGAAGTCCCTAACAGTCAACCGACGGTTTTGGAGCACTAGTTCCTTCACTTCATCGACGTGTTGGTCATCTGTTGACGTCGATGTTCGTCCGGAGCGCTCCAAGTCATCAACACGTTCTCGACCCTCTTTGAAGTCTTTGTACCACTTATAAACATTTTTCTGCGACATGGTAGAATCACCAAAGGCCTTCCGCAACATCCTCAAAGTTTCCGCAGCCGAAATTTCATTCTGCAAACAAAATTTGATTGCACTTCTCTGCTCAATTAAATCAAACATTGTAAAAATCGAAAAATGCACTCTTGGTCGTTTGGTAAACACAAGCGTAAATATACTACCGATAATGACATTGACATGAAATTTGGCACAGATGTCATTAACAGTCCTGCCAACTTAAGAAGAAAAGAACTAGCCTGAAATGTCAAGCCCGCGAAGTTTAAATTAAAAATTCACCTTACTTTTTGCCCACAGTAGTAACCATACAGGAAACCCCGATAATGTAAACACAGTCAATAATCGGCCCATGTATGGCTACCATTAAATGGCCAACAATGGATTCACATCATTGGCACAAGTGTGGCCCACCTCTGGCTGATAAGAAAGGCCAGCAATGAAAACAGCCGATGCACGGCTATGGTGAACGGCCAACAATTGATTCCCCGTTACTGGCTGAAATATGGTCTACTACTAAGTGAAATGGATTTCAAAGTTGAATGTATTGTATTCGTAATCACCCGTGAAAAAAGTTTGTTTTGGCCTTATTTCTATTACGCTGAATAAATAATTCACATCCATCAAATACGTTTCACATGATTTAAATGAATTCTTATTTATATAGATAATCAATTACTTTCTCATGTGAATAACAAAAGATTTGAAGCAATAAGAACTGAATTCAACTGATTCATCGAGAGTGCTTTTGTCTCGTATAATTTTACATTTGAGATTGTGGAAATATGGGGCATGCAAATCTATTTAGAAAAAAAAATCCATTTCTGATCTTGTGAAAACTGGAATGACGAATTTCTCTAAAACAAAAACAAAAAAGTGTTTTGGGTCACACTTAACTACTCATTTGAACTAATACTGGACCGATTATTCTGGAACGCAGTCATATCACCATTGGATATCATTATTATTATGCCCCAGTGATCTGCCATTGATGGCTGACATTCGAACATTATCCCGACATTTCTGGCCATAAATCGGGATCATTTAGCCCATTACTGGGCCAATCAATAATTTTATACATGCCTCATTATTAATTGCCATTACTGGACCTACGTTATCATCCAGCAATTAACCATTGATGAGCCATTAATAGGTGCCATTAACGGGCGAAGAACGCCGTTTGTGGTCCAGTAACGTGCCATTATTGGGCCAATTGATGAACCCTGTATCGGGAACGAGCAATGATTATAATCATTTGTGGAATACTCTTTTAGTGTTGGAACGCGCAAAAATTATCAATTCATAAAGAACTGTTGTACAGGTTGGTTGAAAAGTTTTGAAAGCGACACCTATCAACCAGTAAAGGAATCAAAATTTATACGCTATTTTTATATTTCATCCTTCATTTGAACACACACGCACAATTTTATTCCGATCTGTCAATTCATTCTTTGTTTACAAGCCATTCGAAGTTAACGTGTCAGTGTATTTTGTGAAAATGGAAAAATCCGAATATCGTGCAGTGATAAAATTCTTTGTTTTGGAAGGTTTATCAGCAACAGAAATTCATACTAAAATGAAGAAAGTGTTAAAGGAATCTGCTCCTTCATTTCCAACTGTACATCGATGGGTTTTAGAGTTTAAACGTGGTCGTACAAGCGTTGAAGATCAATCACGTAGTGCACGTCCAAAAAGTGCAACGAAATCAGACATCATTGAACAAGTCTATAATATTGTTTGCAAAGATCCGAGTTTGACTAAGCGCGAAATTGCTGATACCATAGGCATCTCGGATGAACGAGTACTCCATATTTTACACGAAGAATTACATATGAAAAAGCTTTTTGGAAAGTTAGTGCCGCATTCGTTGACAATTCAACAAAAACTGAATCGAAAACAAATTTCTCAGCGTAATTTGGAGCGTTTTAAGCAGAATGAGACCGATTTTTTGCGTCGTTTCGTAACTGTGGACGAGACTTGAATTTACCATCATGATCCTAAACTGAAACAAGAACGTTTACAGTGGACTGAAGCTAGTTATTCAGCTCCAAAACGGGTGAAGTCAGAACGATCGGCAAAAAAGGTTTTAACATCGGTTTTTTGGGACGCAAAAGGGGTTTTGTTGATTGATTATCTCGAAAAAGGTAAAACAATTAACTCTGAATATTATTGCTACCTTTTGGACCAGTTGGATGAAAAAATTCGTGAAAAAAGACCCGGTTTACGGAAGAAAAAAATCATTTTTCATCAAGACAATGCACGTGTTCACACAAGTGTTCTGGCGATGGCTAAACTGAACGAATTGAAGTACGAATTGCTTGAACACCCACCGTATTCACCAGATTTGGCTCCCTCCGACTATTACCTCTTCAGAAATTTGAAACAATTCCTTCGTGGAAAGCGTTTTTCGTCGAATGAAGAAGCTATTGCAGCTGTGGAACAGTATTTTGCGGAGCTTCCGGAAAATCATTACAGAGATGGTATAAAATTATTGGAGGATCGTTGGAATAAGTGTATTGAAGTTGAGGGAGACTATATTGAATAAAAAAAATCATTTCATCAAAAAATACATATTCTTTCATTTTTGCTTTCAAAACTTTTCAACCAACCTGTATGATCAACTAATTATGTATATAATTGTTTACGCGAGTACCAGTGATACTCTCTGTAACCGAGCACTGCTCAAAGCTGTGACAATTGATTCAATTAGAATAGTGCCCATGGAGACCCCATGGAATAAAGATATTTTTTTCTTTAGAAAGTATTTTTCTCAAATTTGTGGGGGTGGTTGTGAAAATCCATGTCAAACATTTCAATTTTATAACTCATAGAATTTTCAAAGAGTCGTATTAGTAAAAAATTCTATCATAAAGTTTATTCTTTTCCGATTCAAATGAGTGGTCAGGAAAGTTTGTAAGTGAATTAGAACCGGAGTTATGAGAATTTGAAGATCAATATCACCGACGATTTGTTCAAATTTAAAAAATTCAAATTCCTGAAAATAATGAAAAAAAAGGCAAATCCACAGACACGTGTCGACTTATTTTATACGTAGAACCAACAGAAAATTTCTCAAAAAGAAACAAAAATTGTGTGATTTTTTTTTAAGCGAAATCCGTTCGGTTTATAAAAAAAACGTCCCCTGTATAGATGTCTTTTCGATATTTCAAACTCTTCCTACATCTTTTTATCCCTTTTAAATAATAAATATTCGAAATATCCCAATTCAAAATCTTTGTGGCCTGGAATGGGCCGATTTACATTCCTACCCGGAATTGAATAGAAAATTAACGTGCTGATATTTGAAACTCCGGTTATTCACCATCAACATCAGAAATGTAACAATAATCGTAATAATTCTTCTAACTCGTTCTCGATGATCAATAGATGCTCGATCCCGAGTTATCGACAGAAAAATTTCCATTCACAATCCATTCGTATTCACATTTCTGTTACGGATTATGTAAAGTCTATTTGTTGATCAACACTGCTAGTCGATTAAAAACGTTGTTGACGAATGAGATAAACAATTGCGGGAAGTGTGAATGAAATCAGAAATGAAGAAATACGTGTAGTGTATTGAGAGAACGCATGTGCACGGAATAATAAAAATCATTGTTTTGCAAAGTCTTCGATTCCTCTGTTTGAAAAGTTATCGCATTTTCTGAATAATTATCAAGAGCGAATAACACCGGATTGAGACATCTCGCGGTAACGTGAAATATGGATGAATCTAAAAATGTCGTTGAGATTCGAATCGTTTATTACAACGCATTTGGGATTAGATACGACAAAAATATTAGAATATGTGATGCTTTTATTTCCGTTCTATCGTGTTTAATTGATATGTGATGTTGAGGAAAACAATGTAAGAAAAGAACTGGAAATATATTGCACTTTGGTACTGGAAAATTCTAGTGAATTGTTTTTCCGATGGGTTTAATCAAATTTTACGAATTGTGTACTGCATAATTCCAATTTTTGCATTGAAATTCCAGGGAATATGCTACACGATACAATTTTCTATGTGATTATATATAAACTATATTGAATTATTATAAATTACATTTAATTCTTATAATACGTTTTATTGAATATAGGCACCGTATGGGCTTATATTGGGTGTCTAAATCTTAGGATGACCTACCTTTAGTCACTAAGGGGCCTAGTCGGGTTGCTGATATTCAGCCGGATTTCTCTAACTCAGGGACACCCATAAAAGGCCCATGCGGGATCAAGCTGTATTACCAATGTTTTTCCCTGTTTTGAAAATCTAGGCACGCCAACTACAGCCTGCATAAGGCTTTGCCAGGCTCCCTGTATTCTCCCGAAGATCCTAATTAAGGCATACCTGTACACAACCCACATAGGGTCAAGTTGCATTTTCAACGTTCCCCCAGTTTTGAAAATTTGAATACACCCAACTACAGCCCGCGTGGGGCCTTTCCCTTACATTGATTCTTTTTATAAATATAAACCTACGTTGAAAATAATAAATTTACTCAAATTATATAGGTGATTTCCTTATTTGCCTGTTTCCCTAATTATAACACTAATGTGTGGTAGTATACATTACATGTCCATGTGATTACACGTATAGCAATATATAAAAAACTGTTTCTTCAACAAAAAGTAGGAAAATGCACAATTTTTTGTGATATACGCGCACAAAAAAATATTCCATCCATGATTACTGTGTACACACTATCGGTGAACAATGTCAAAAAATCGAAAAAACATAACTCTGCCGTACCAGGCAAAAAAGTTGTTAACTCAATTCTTCTCAAAAATGAGTTTTTTACATCATTCGATTCAGGGAAGCAAGGTGCGTTCCACTGTGTTAATACAAATTAGTTATCGCTCCTAATTTTGGCGTAATAAACATTTCTCTTCTCTGAAAACGAGCTGAAAATTAGACAATCATCAGAAAAAAGCCGTAACTTACATCAAAATGATAAGAACCATCGAATACGTTTTACCACTTCGCCAGATGAAAAGATCGTAATTTGGGTTACGGTCTTTTCGTTCAGTGAAATCAGTGAGGAGCAAATATCTCGTACTATTTGAAAAAATCTGTTAAATGAAAAAAAACCGTAACTCGAGTTACGAATTTGAAATTTTCACCTGTTTTTCTTATTTTTTCTATTTCAAAAGCATTTTTTCGCGACTATACTTCAAGAACAAATGGTTCGTTATATATAGTATAGAAGTGTGTTCAATTCTGTGTGGAATGAGTCGTTGCTCATTGAAATCGATCAAGAATTCTCGGAGTTATACAATTTTTTCCAGAAAAAGGGAATTTCGGTCTATACGAAAATTGATGTGGAGTTCAGTTAATAATATTCTATGCATCTATGACGTATTATGGTATCGAATATGTTGTTGACTTGTTCTATCATTCACGGAGAAAAATTATAATGTAAATTTAACATCAGTGCATAGATAAAACTTTAAATGTAATTTCTACATTAATTTTGATGAAACTCACATGATACGTACATGATCATTGCTTTGGAAGATTGTAAAAATTACGCCAATCCAAAAATATATTTATTATGATATTATTGACCACGAACAATGTAAATTTTCCATTACACTCGACTGAATCTACTTTTCACGAACGTGATGCCATAAGGTATGCTCAACCACATTTCCACTTATTCAATTCTACAGCAATCCAATGTACATTCAACAAGTACAGTTGCTAATGTTACTCATGCTTTTTTGAATGATAATCTGATTTATTTCCCAGGAATTTTATTCTCATTCTCAAATATACAGTTACCGCAATCTGATGTGTATTCAACAATTGCTTCTGCAAAAACTACTCGCCTGTGTTGGTAATACTACTGAGAAGCTTTGTAACACTCCTGTTAGTTCAAAATGATTAAAATCGCGTCACAAAGATGGCGCAAACAATTTCAACAGTTTTCCGCGAGTATCAGTTTGTTCCTACATTTGATATATATTAAAAACTTGAATCTCCACCCATAGCGTACGGTTAGTGATAATGATAGAATAAGACGACATAACATTGTATTGTATCTTATTGTAATATGTAATATGTAAGATGTAAGATAATTCAAGCTGAGTGATTAAAGTTCATTTCACTGCTCAAAACTGCATTTGTATATATTGTCTCATTGCAAATTCAACAAAAAACACAACAGCAAGAATTAATTGGGAAGATACAATTTTTTTTATTTCAATTGTCAGTGAAAATTCATAAAAATGCGGCGCAGATAATGTAAAATTTTAATCACTTAAATTTTATCCCCATCTTTGTGGCTTTTGGAAAATTAACGAAAATTGTTGTAGTTATTATCGTAGTTCTCGCGTATGCATAAAATATATGAATGAGCGATTGAAATTTTATTCAAAAATCCTAACATGTATTTTACATCAAACTGATGTACAAATTTCATAAGTTTGAAGTAAATATCGCTTGTCATACTGTTTATATTTCATTCATCACGACAATAGAATTTACATTTGATGTATGTGATAGTTATGAAGTGCGTATGTTAAAATTACATCAGATTGCGGTAGAATTGCGACGTTTTCAATTTACAGCAAAAATGATGTAGAATTTCCACCGCAGAAATGCTATCCCTATATTTACATGTGGATTTTGTCAAATTCATCGCAATCGCTGTATCTGCTACCCCAAATTTTTCTCCGTGTTACGCTGAGAAAAGAATAGAGGCCGAATAGGTAGAACTCAGGCTAATATGATTATATTATAATAATAATGATTAATTAATATAATTATATTTGCCTGGGTTTTTTTTTTTTTAAAAATTTGCAAACATGGTTTCGTGTTGTATTCGACCAGACCAACAACCTACACTGGGTCATTCGAAAAGTGCCTGACCAGTGTAGCACCGTGTAATCAAAAGCAGCGCCCCTTATTTGCCCTAGAACCGTTTTAATATTGTCAAAATATTAGTTACGTCATACAATTTTTATGTGGAATAGTTTTTCTCGGTTTTCTCCGTTCGAACGAATTTGGAGTCAACAACTTTTTCGCCTGAGACGGCAGAACTGTATGGTTAATTGCAAGATATAATAAGGCTGTTCTGTTCTCTAATACAGTCCGATCTCAAGTAGCACAAAAACTTCTCAAATATGCTATGGCGACTCTATGAATGTGAAAGGGATGTGCAGATGAGACTATTTTGGATAAATTCGTTGAGATATTCTATGGAGGTGCGTAGCACATAATTATCCGAAACAGTCTCATTTGGAGGTTCTACGCGTGTGCGTAGGATTTTCCACACCCGCTCTTAGCATTTCTAACCTCTTCTGCCACTTGGGATAATGTACACTGGAAAAAATCATTTTGTTAAAATGTGATCAACATTTTTGTTGTTTCAACCAAATTTTTGTTGTGTCAACAAAATTCTTTCGTTCTGATGACATTTTTTTGTTATTATATTAACAAATACATGTTATTATTCCATTCTTTTGTTCATCACATTTGCACAAAATAATTTTTTTCAGTCTATGAATAAAATAATGTTGTGTGGAATACCTGAGTAGAAATCGAAACCGTCCCATTCCAGGCCCTGTCCGGGCTCAAGTCGAATTGGATTGTGTACAGTTAGGGCCTTAGATAGCCCAATTTCCAATCGAGGAAGTTTCCTCCTTGCAATATTTATTCAATTTGATGATATCCGCAACAATTTTTTTATCCTTTTAAAGGTTCTAGCTTCATCGCCTACATTAGCTTCGTCATGGGTATCCTTCATAGACCCAAGTTGGGAATACTATGCAGGCCCTGAAGATGAGTGCGTGACAATCCTATGTCTAGGCCCTATAAGGGTAACCACCAAAACAGGGCCTGAAATAAACTAAGCATGCCTAGTTCGGCCCAAACTACCGCCAAGAATTAATTTCCACACGGGACTTGGTAAATGGTACCATGTATCTGATCTTAGGGCGGAGAGTTTTCAGATCCCCGGAAAGACCGAGTTCATTTTGATTCGAAAAAATGATTGTCAATTTAGGGAAAAAGAGGATCATCGATGAGTATTCGTAATGAATATACCATAAGCTGATAGTTTCACCGTGAGAAAAAACTATAAGACGATCAACCTTTGATATTTTCACTACGAATTTTCGACAAACTCACTACGAGTATTTCTCAGCGGTCCTGTTTTTTCCTGAATTGATAGTAATTTTTTCAAATATTAATAAACTCGGTCTTTCCGTGACCGCCTCACGTTATTTCGGATTTTTAGCACATCGTACCCCAAAACAATGTGCATAAAATGGTCAGTTTTGAACTGTTCTATTACCCAGCCAGCAAAAGACTTCTCGAAAAGTTATATTTTCGCTACTGGCAGTGCTAACGGTGTGACCGTACCACTTGTATGACGAATGTGATGTAGATAAACGTTTAAGAAAATAAATTTTATGGTTTTTTTTTTTATCATTCTCCTCAGAAAAATGTGCTGAGGAAAATGATAATGTTTATTTTTGTTGAAACTCAAAATTGAAACGAATTGAGTATGTACGACTAGTGACAGGCGGGTATAAATAGAGGCCGGTGGCCGGCGAGGATTCACTGCCGTTCTAGCACTCATAAGAGATAAATGTAACGCGCAGGCTCAAGGCTTTAATAAAGCATATATATATTTATAAAGGGTTTTGTTTATTCATTCCCATTGTCAGTTAAGAATCTGACCGTTAAAATCTTTTATTATTTTACTTTCGAGTAAAATCTTGTCAGTTAAGAATCTGACCGTTAAAATCTTTTTATTATTTTACTTTCGAGTAAAATATTGTCAGTTAAGAATCTGACCGTTAAAATCTTTTATTATTTTACTTTCGAGTAAAATCTTGTCAGTTAAGAATCTGACCGTTAAAATCTTTTTATTATTTTACTTTCGAGTAAAATCTTGTCAGTTAAGAATCTGACCGTTAAAATCTTTTATTATTTTACTTTCGAGTAAAAACTTGTCAGTTAAGAATCTGACCGTTAAAATCTTGTATTATTTTACTTTCAAGTAAAATCTTGTCAGTTGGGAATCTGACCGTTAAAATCTCGAATTATTTTACTTTCGAGTAAAATCTTGTCAGTTAAGAATCTGACCGTTAAAATCTTTGAATTATTTTACTTTCAAGTAAAATCTTGTCAGTTGGGAATCTGACCGTTAAAATCTCGAATTATTTTACTTTCGAGTAAAATCTTGTCAGTTAAGAATCTGACTGTTAAAATCTGTTATTATTTTACTTTCAAGTAAAATCATGTCAGTTGAGAATCTGACGGTTGAAATCTTGAATAATTCTACTTTCGAATAAAATTTTGACATAAACTTGATATTCAAGATATCAATACTTTGAATACTCGTTCAAAGATAGCGAGGGTGAATATGCCATTCAAAATTACTATGGGTATTCAGTTTTCAAGTGACAGAGTATCATATTTTAATTTGACGGCTCGAATCAATATTAAATTTTATATTTCAAATATAGTATGTTTAGTCGTAACTTTGTCCGTCAAAATATTATAATCGATGTTCCATGAAAAGGTGAGACACTAAATAGTCAGTGTTATTATTAAAAGATTTTATTTTCTCAATTTTAAGTAAAAATTGAGTGGCGACCAACATTACAAAGAATTTGCAAGGCAACGAAACGGTCTAAATTCGTTGTTCGGTCACAATTGGCGACCGTGACAGGACTAAGGCGTACAAAAGTGCAGTGGTGTCTATTAATCATAGTAATCGGCCGTTGAAAACATTTTCGAGCGTCTATATAAAATTCGAAAAGTTAAAAAAGTGTTGAATTGTGAATGTGATCAAAATTGTTTGATAAAAATGCCACCAAGAACACCAAGAGGTCGTGGTCGTTCTTCAAGGAATGATAATCGTAGAAGTGATGGTGATCAACAAGACATTGATAACATGGCTGATAATCGACAAGAAATGAACGATCAGATAGTTACAATGTTCGAGAGGTTACAAACTTCGATTGAGCTCAGTATGAACCGTCAATACGATCAGATGACTCAGGAAATGCGTAACCTGGGGCGAAGAATAGATAATCTGGAGCAACGACCATTAGTTGCAGACAATCCAATTAATCCGGGGCCAGATCAGGCGGAACAACGACCTACGGCAGGGAATGAACAGCATGCTAGATATCGAAACAATCGTGATAATAGTTTCCCCAAATTGTTAAGTGAAGTGAAATTTTGTGGGAAGAAAGATAAAATTAATCCGATGAGATTCATCCAAAAATTTGAAGAAATCATAACGTATGAGTCAGTCCCAGAAAATGAAAAAAAATATCATTTCGCAAGATGTTTAGTGGGTCAAGCTAAAAACTGGTATGAACTTCATGATTTTGATTCATACGAAGAAGTGAAACAAAAATTTAAAGAATTCTTCTGGGGAGACGAGCAACAAGCTCGTTTTAGGGAGGAAATGCTAACTGGACGGTTCAATGGAGCCGGTCCAGAAACGATGCCTGAATATTTCCTTAGACTGGCCCGCGAAGCACAAATGCTGGAACCACCAATGGGCAATCACGAAATTATAAGATGTTTAAAAAGACATTTTAAGGAAGACATTGCAAAAGAACTACGCCCTGGCATAACAAGATCGTTGGCAGATGCGGCAGCAGTACTAGAAGAAATTGAAAACCAAGAAGAGTTTTTTAAAAGACGAGGCCCGAGATCAGAACGAGGACATAACGTTCAATGGGGAAAGAAGGAGCTGAAACCGCCAGGAGAGAATTTAGTCTCAGGAGAAGGTTCACAAACTTTCAACGAGTCAAAAAATAAGAAAACGGTGTCTTTCCAAAAAGATAGTAGAACAGCAAAACCAGTGGAAAGAACCGAATCAAATAACGCGCGGCCATATACCCGTTCGATGGGAAAATCAAAAGAGAGAGCAGTATCAATGATTAATCAAAGTGATGAAAGTGAGTCTAGTGACAAGCACGAAGATATAGGTACGATAGAAATTATCAATGCACCAGAGATATACCAGGACAATAGCGAAGACGAATATGAAGATATAGACACGGAAGAACTGATCGGTGACCATGATGACTACGAACCAACAATTGCGGTAGTGCGAATAGAAAAAATGGTAAAAGAGTTGGTTCCGAACGATTCGGAAAAACCGGTTATTGATATGATAAGTGCATACATGGAAGTGAAAGTTCAAGGGTTTAAATCTCTTGCATTGATCGACACCGGAGCCAAAGTGTCAGTAATTAGCAGGGATTTGTTCAACGTGATAAAAGCAGAGAATAAATCAATTCGTGAAATTCCTGTGGCAGGTATGAAATTAATGGGTGCGTTTACTAACAAGAGTGTGTCAATAAAAAGGGTAATTATATTGGAAATAATAATGAATTATCAGATCGTTGAGGAACAATTTTATGTGGTGGAAAAGATTTTATCACCGATAATACTAGGCATGACGTTTTTATGCAAGTATGGTGCAATAATTGACTTATCCGGAAGTAATTTCAAAGTATCTCTCACAAAAAATTTGAAAGTATTGAGTATGTCCTGTGTAAATATAAACCGGGCGGAAAAAATACTAGAGAATTTTGAGAAAAAATACCAATCGTTGTTCCAACCATTTCTCGGACGAATCGTCAACGAAAAGTGTAAAATACCAATGAAAGATTTAACACCGTATAAGTGCAAGACATATCCAATACCAGTCAAATATTTGGATAAAGTTCGAGATCATTTAGAATTGTTAGAAGATCAAGGAGTTATCGAAAAGGCGCCGACGGAATTTATAAATCCGTTGGTAGTCGTGAAGAAAAGGAACACCGATGACATTAGAATTTGTTTGGATGCACGAACGATAAACAAACACATGGCTAGTGATTATGCTCAACCCCCGCCAATAGAAGAAATCATAGCCAAAATTGAAAATAAAAAGATTTTCACAAAGCTGGACATTCAAAAGGCATTTTGGCAAGTGGAATTGACGGAGGATAGCAAAAAGTTCACCGGATTTTTATTCGAGGGACAAACCTACGTGTTCCGAAGGATGCCATTCGGGTTGAAGATTTCGGGAGCGGTTTTTACTCGAATCATTGGCAACATACTGAAAAAGGCGAATTGTCATAACGTAATCATTTATTTGGATGATATCCTGGTAGTAAGCAAGAATATAGAAGACCATATCCAGCTATTGGATTATGTGCTCAGAAAATTGGACGAAGCAGGAATTACATTAAATAAAGATAAATGTGATTTTTCAAAGAATCTATATCGTTTCTGGGTCATACATTCGATGAATGGAAAATCAAAATAAATAATAAAACAAAAGAAGCCATTAGTATGTTCGCAAGACCGAAAACAAAAAGGCAAGTTCAAGCCTTCCTAGGTCTCGTGAATTGGGATAGAAGGTTCATACCAAATTTGTCTACATTAACGAAACCAATTGAATATCTACTCCAAAATGATGTTAAGTTTAGATGGGAAAATGATCAGGAAAAAGCTTTCAATGAAATCAAGCTCGCTTTTCAAAACGCCGAAGAACTATATTTATTACGAAAAAATGGGCAGTTCGTGGTTGATACCGACGCTTCTGAAAACACGTTAGGCGCAAGGTTGGCCCAAAGAGATGAACAAGGAACCGAATGGACTATCGCATACGTGAGCAGAAAATTGAAAAGTGCTGAGTGTAATTATACCATCACGGAAAAGGAGGCACTGGCAATTGTGTGGGCGTTGAAAAAGTGGCGGATCTGGTTGATAGGACGCACCATCATCGTCAGAACAGATCACAAAGCTTTGCAACATCTCCAATCATGTATGTATACCAGTCAACGAATTGCAAGGTGGAACAGTTTTCTTCAAGAATTTGATATTCAATTAGAATATATTAAGGGATGTAATAATAAAATTGCTGATGCATTATCCAGATTAGTGCATCAGGAAAAGAAGAAGCAAAGTGTCAGAATATCAGCAATAGTGAATGAACAGAACTACGAGGAGATGAAGAAATGGATTGAAATAATTAAAAAGTCAACAAAACGATATAAGTATCCGATCCGAAGTTGACAAAGAAAATAAAAATTATTTTGTGCACAAAGAATTAGTCAGAGTGAAAATAAATGATTCAGACAGAATCATTATTCCAAAAGACATTGCATGGTGGTTTGTGGAGGCAATACATAAATACTTGTTGCACTATGGAACGGACAAAGTGTACAGTTTTGTCAGAAATATTTTCTGATTAATAATGCAGCAAGAATTGTGCGAGATGTGGTATCTTCGTGTGTATTGTGTCAAAAACGAAATGGAGTAACAAAAATTTTGAGGAAAAATCAAGTATGAAATACCTCAAAATTCAGATGAACTATTATCTGTTGATATTTTCGGGCCGTTACCCAGCGGAAAATACAATATGATATACATATTGGTGATATTAGATATATTTTCTAAAACAGTGTCGCTTTATACCTTGAAGAGCATAAAAACGACACCAATTATAAATAAAATCGTGAACAATTATTTACCAAAGAACCAAAAACCAGAAGTAATACTTACGGACCGTGCGGCTCAATTTTTATCACAAAAATGGAACAATTTTGGAAAACAATACAACATCAAATTGAGATGGACATCTCCATATAATCCACAGGCTAATCCAGTGGAACGGACTATGAAGGAAATCGGAAGAATATTAAGGTTGTATTGTGAACAAAGACATCCATCATGGGTCCAATTTGTTGAAGACATTGAATTAATCCTTAATAATACGAAACATGAAAGCACCGGATACGCACCTACAGAAATGAATAATAAGAAAGAAAAGTTGAAATGGCCTGAAGAATTTTTACCAGTAGAACAAAACATCGTGAATCAAGAAGAGATTAAAAGGATGGTCTTCAGTAAGCTCAAGGAAAAAGCATTGAAAAGACAGAAGGATCATGCGAAAAAATGTAAAATCTTAAACTTGAATCCGGACGATTTATGCTTTATTAAAACACACCGATTATCCTCCAAGAGCAAGAAATTTTGTGCGAAGTTATATTTTCGGTATCAAGGCCCATTCAGAGTATCAAGAAAGTTAGCGGAAAATGTGTACGAAGTGAAAGAAAAAAACGGGAAAATTCGTGGCATTTGGAATGTTAGACAAATCAAGCCATGTAGAATGCCGGTATTAAAACCTGAAAAAATTCCGACGTATGTGAAAATGATTCCGCGTGAAAATAGGATCGTATTAAAATAAGAAGTAACAACATACGTAGTACGATCAACAACAATAAGTGTAAAAGTGATCATACGACAGGATAGTGTGAAAGTTAAATTTAAAGGCCTATAGATGTGAATCAAATAAATCTGTGAAAAACATACAATGAGTGCGCACCATTGTTGGCGCAGCAGTACAATATGGACGCATGATGTATCTGGTAGAGAAAGATATAGTAACGTGACATACAAGAATGAGCAAGTGACAAGTGCGCAAAGAAAACGCGCAGAGCTACGTGTAACATGTGCCGGAATCGGTGAAAGGGTTAGTTGTGAGAAAACGATGTTACAGGTATAGAATCAAAAGAAAACGGTAGCCGTAGAGCAAACAGAAGAAAATAACTGCAGTGTATTACGAGAATGGATAAGCAAATTGAAGACATATTACCCGAAAAGGTAGGATCAAACGAGGAAATGAAGTACTGGGTTAGTAATCGATTTCAAATATACTCAATGATTTTGGACGGAATGTGGGAAAAATTTAGAAATCGACTCATACAATTGGCTATAATGGTAGAACGATCCACAGGATCAGGAACGGATCTTGCTTTGGTAATAAAGTGCATCGAAGAACTCGAGCAAGAAATAAATAATGTGGAAAATGTGAAAATCATTGTATGTGATGGAACTCAATGTAATACGACAAAACAACAGTCAAACAACGATGTACAAGTCGAAAAAGTTAATGAAACATCAAGTGTAGTGATGGAAATGGTTGAAGAAATGCCAGTTACATATAGTCCAATCACACCGCAGTGTTATGAGTCTGAAAATAAAGGAATCGATTCACAAGTTCTGAGGAATTTTAAAGCTAATCCGATTCCTGAGAAAGCTTATGGTGATAAACGAGAATGTTTAATAAATACGGAGAATCGAAACCAATGTAAAAGAATTAAAAGTTGGAATATAAATCCAAATACACCTCCGGAAGTCGAACCTAAGAAGAAAATGCACTACAAAACAAAACAGAAACGACAAAACGCTAAAAAGCAACAAAACAAGTTCGAGAAACAATTAAGACGACCATTACGTGAAAAAAATGTCGATTCGCCATTGGAAGGTGATCTAGGAACTCCGTTGAGAGACGAAAATTTCGGAGAGGGAGAAACTAATGGGACGAATGACAGCAGACAATTGGAATTGTACTCAAATAATGAAGGATATTTTACGATGTCACACGGAATGCCGTTATCCGAAGACAACAAAAGATTACCGGAGATGGAGGACCCAGCATTGAACCAGTTATACAACATAATGAAAGAGATACAGGACTAATAAACGATTATGCAGTGTTGTTTAAAAAAAAAAAAAAAAAAAAAAGTAAGTGGAATGAGTTGATCTGAGTTTTATAAAAGGGAAAAAACTTATTTTATTTAAAGACTAAAATTGTTGTCAGGTTTATAATAGAGCTTTAAAAAAATGTACATATATAAAGATATAGTATTGGTTTTAAGTTTTTCAACTATTTGTTTTCACGAATCCATGAGTTGTGTAAAAAGGAAAAAATGTTTATTTTGTTTTATTTCAGAAAGAATGAACTATCACATTTATTTTATTACATTTTAAAAAAGAGAAAAAAGAGAAAAAAATTTTTATTTTCATGTTATTTACAAATGAGCGAGTGAGAATTATAAGTTACAACAAGCAGAGTTTTATAAAAAGAATTATTCTAGTAATGAGATATTATTTAATTTGTTTGATATTATATAGAAAACGAGATTTGAAACGGATACATAAAAGGAATATTGTTTAATTTTGTTTTGAAATCAAATACAGGATTCATGTGTCAATGCTTCAATTAATGATAAGTATGATTTATTTTTGAATTACAAAAGTGATCTTGTATTGAATTGATATATGACAATAACATGTATTCAAAATATATACGTAAAGATTATGGGTTGAATCTAAAAGACCAAGATTTCATTGATATAAGAATGTAAAGTTGAATCTCATTCGCACGTCATACAAGAAGGACGGACTGAAGTAAACGTTTTACCACAACAATCTTTGGAATAAATCTGTGTAGTAAAAGTTGGTGGGGGAGTGTGACCGTACCACTTGTATGACGAATGTGATGTAGATAAACGTTTAAGAAAATAAATTTTATGGTTTTTTTTTTATCATTCTCCTCAGAAAAATGTGCTGAGGAAAATGATAATGTTTATTTTTGTTGAAACTCAAAATTGAAACGAATTGAGTATGTACGACTAGTGACAGGCGGGTATAAATAGAGGCCGGTGGCCGGCGAGGATTCACTGCCGTTCTAGCACTCATAAGAGATAAATGTAACGCGCAGGCTCAAGGCTTTAATAAAGCATATATATATTTATAAAGGGTTTTGTTTATTCATTCCCATTGTCAGTTAAGAATCTGACCGTTAAAATCTTTTATTATTTTACTTTCGAGTAAAATCTTGTCAGTTAAGAATCTGACCGTTAAAATCTTTTTATTATTTTACTTTCGAGTAAAATATTGTCAGTTAAGAATCTGACCGTTAAAATCTTTTATTATTTTACTTTCGAGTAAAATCTTGTCAGTTAAGAATCTGACCGTTAAAATCTTTTTATTATTTTACTTTCGAGTAAAATCTTGTCAGTTAAGAATCTGACCGTTAAAATCTTTTATTATTTTACTTTCGAGTAAAAACTTGTCAGTTAAGAATCTGACCGTTAAAATCTTGTATTATTTTACTTTCAAGTAAAATCTTGTCAGTTGGGAATCTGACCGTTAAAATCTCGAATTATTTTACTTTCGAGTAAAATCTTGTCAGTTAAGAATCTGACCGTTAAAATCTTTGAATTATTTTACTTTCAAGTAAAATCTTGTCAGTTGGGAATCTGACCGTTAAAATCTCGAATTATTTTACTTTCGAGTAAAATCTTGTCAGTTAAGAATCTGACTGTTAAAATCTGTTATTATTTTACTTTCAAGTAAAATCATGTCAGTTGAGAATCTGACGGTTGAAATCTTGAATAATTCTACTTTCGAATAAAATTTTGACATAAACTTGATATTCAAGATATCAATACTTTGAATACTCGTTCAAAGATAGCGAGGGTGAATATGCCATTCAAAATTACTATGGGTATTCAGTTTTCAAGTGACAGAGTATCATATTTTAATTTGACGGCTCGAATCAATATTAAATTTTATATTTCAAATATAGTATGTTTAGTCGTAACTTTGTCCGTCAAAATATTATAATCGATGTTCCATGAAAAGGTGAGACACTAAATAGTCAGTGTTATTATTAAAAGATTTTATTTTCTCAATTTTAAGTAAAAATTGAGTGGCGACCAACATTACAAAGAATTTGCAAGGCAACGAAACGGTCTAAATTCGTTGTTCGGTCACAACGGTAGCAACGTATAGCAGCTTTTCCATCACCTTGAAACCGCATGCGATCATAGCATACAGAGTGACCCAAGTCGGGTAGATTATATTCTAACCCTAGTAAAAATGAATCATGTAAGAACATATAAAAATCATATGTGATCTATATAAAATTGATATATGGTCATATACGGCCATATATAATCCGTACATAATTCATATTGAATCCATGTATGACCCATATATGACCCATGAACGCAGGATTTTTTCACATAAGTAAAAAAATTCTGCCATGTATGAAATATTCTTCATGCATAGATTATATATGCATTATATATGGGTCATATATGGTCATATATTGATTGTATATGGATTATATATAGATTATATATGATTCCACACATTTTCATGTATGGACCATGTATGGATTATATATGTATTATGTATGAATTATGTATGGATCATATATGTTTACTTTTTATAAGGAAAAGGCATATTCTACAACCAAAATTCAACAATTCCCCGTATGGAAAAAATTTTGTTGAGGCTTTGTTCTTCGAGATATGAGCATTTTTAGATTTTTCGTCAGATCCAAATCACTCAAGAGCGTTGTATGCTGCATACTTGAACGTGAAACCATCCGCTAAGTAGGAACACGGCGGATCTCTGGGGAAAAAATTGAACTACCCTGTCACTTTCCAATTCGGAATTATAGTGATTTGAAATTTGTTGACTTTTAGCAAATCAGAAATCAGCAACTTCAAATTGTTAAAGCTCCGAAACGAAGAATGACAAGGTGGTTTAATTTTTTCTCCAGAGATCCGCCGTTTCCCAACTCGGCAAATGTTGTCAAGTTGTCGAGCATGTAGCACACAACGCTTTTGAGCGATTAGGAATGGAAAAAAGAAATTTCAATACTCATATCTCAAGAACAGATTTCATAAGGGAACTTATTGTGTTTTGGCTGCAGAATATGTCCTTAACGGGACACTAGCGTCGGTAACGGACCTCTCTTTCTATCATATGATTCTGTCCCTTTCTAACCAATGACGTGAGTTACCGACGCTAGTAGCCCGTTAATATATTATATAATCTACCCAACTCGGATAACCCAGTATACTACTGTGTCTAAAAAATGAGGTGACATAGCATTTATTTTCAAACATTTTTATTTATTCTCCCAAATTAAGTCCATCGCCTTCAAAAGAACCCCCCCCCCTCCCCCCGGATACAATGCACCAATGCCAACGCATTTTCCAATCTTCGAAACAGTTGTTAAAGTCGGTTTCCGGGATGACCTTCAGCTCTCTCTTCGATTCGGCTTGGATCTCCTCTATCGACTCAAAACTGTGTCCCCGGAGCGGTCTTTTGAGTTTGTTGAATAGCCAGAAGTCGCACGATGCCAAATCAGGTAAATACAGTGCAAGTTGTGGGACGATATGGGTCGAGTTTTTTGCGAAATAGTCTCGAAGAATCAATGCAGGGTGAGTCGGTGTATTGTCGTGGTGCAAAAACCAATAGTTGTCTCGCGACAATTCCGTCCTCTTTAGGCGAATAGCTTCACGTAAACGACGCATAACGCTCGAATAATATTCTTTGTTGACAGTTTGACCCGGTGGAAGGAACTCAAAATGCACAGCATCACGATAACCGAAGGATAATAATCAGTTCTTTTGGTTTCGCCTTACCTTTAGCGCGGTATTCACTTGATTGATCGGTTGTTTCCGGGTCGTAAGGATAAATCCACATCGCATCTCGGCCTGACAGTCAGGAAGCCTCATTTTACACACTTCGACGCGACGATGTTTTTCCAGGAAATTCAGTGTTTTCGGTACCAATCGAGATTTGACGCGTCTGAAGCCCAAAACATCCTTCAAAATGGTATTGACTGATCCTCTTAAAATGCCAACATCGTCAGCAAGATCTGTAATTGTCAATCGACGATTTACAAGCACCAAATCTTTGATTTTTTGGACGTGAATTTCGTCAGTTGAAGTTGATGGTCGACCGAGACGCTTTTCGTCTTCGACACGTTCTCGACCTTCTAGGAACTCTTTATAACACTTGTCAACATTTTTTTCCGATATAACCTCATCGCCAAAGGCTTTCTGCACCATCCTCAACACTGAGAAAAAAAGATTGTGAACTCAAAGACGGTTTAGTTCTTTCAACTACATCGTGGGCTTAAATACGGCGAATCTCACGGAATAGTTCCGTCAACTACATCGTATGTTTGTAAAGATTGATTCCCATCAACTACAGATGTAGTTGACAGAACTAAATGGTAATTTTATCAAATACATGATTCTTTAAACATAAAAATGATACTTATCACAATCAATTGTACCGTATTTCATTAGATTCAATAATTATTCCAATCAACTCAATAGGAGAACCCGTTCAAGGTTACAAGATGTTTAATGCAAGACTATTTCATTTCAAATCATAAATATATTTATGTAAAAAAAATGTGTAAATCAAAAAGTTAATCTTCATTTGTTTACTGTTCAATCTCTAAAATGCTTCGATATCTCACCATGATAATACCGGTAAGTGTATATATCAAATCTCATTTGAGGGGAATCGAACCTACCTATCTTGAGTTTACCTACCTATCTGAGACACTACCGTCCCAACCGCTTCTCTACAGCGCGCTTCGCATTTTGCTCTTACAAAAGTTGTTAATGTACTACATATCCTGTATTCTACCATCTCTGATCAGGTGATTTTCAAATAATTATTTCTTTATTACAACCAAAAATGCGTTCAATCATTACATACATTCCTCCCACAATTGTTTCAACTAACGAAATGAATTGATTCAACTACAACGATAACTCCAGTGAATGACATTGATGTTTAAACAAAATGAACGTTGATGATACTATAACAGTGCGATGTAGTTGGCTGAACGACATCAGCGTAATTTTGTGTGATTGCCTCAACGAAATTATGTTTAGTTCAAATACAATTCCTTCGTGGTAACTATATACAGTCCAAATACTCGCTTAAGTCGAGCTCACTTCATTTTTTTTCTCAGTGAACGAATCAGCAGCAGAAAATTCATTCCACAAACAAAATTTCATACAAAGTCTTTGCTCAACAAATGCAGATATTATAGAAAACGAAAAATTTACTTTCAGCAGCTTACAAAACAGTCTTACTAACTTGAAAATAAGAGCACTTTTCCAAATACGTTTGCGCACAAAGTTCAAATTCAAATGTCACCTTACTTTATGGACGTATTAGTATACGATTCAACTCATAACGTAGCACTGCTTCAGCGTTAGTACCTACCCAGACAAAAATTCCCGGGTGGGTGGGATTCCCAAATTCCCATGTGGACTCAGGTTCCTGGCCGAGATCAGCCAGGTCCTGCCTGGAACCCCTCTGGTTCCCGCTCGGGGCCGGTCAGGTTCTCGCCCGGGACCAGCCAGGTGGTGACTCGAGCGGGAACCTGACAGGTCCCGAGCAGGAACCAGAGGGTTTCCAGGCAGGACCTGGCTGATCTCGGGCAGGACCTGGCCAAGACCTGGCGGGTCCCGGCCAGGAACCTGAGTCCACATGCGAATTTGGGAATCCCGCCCACCCGGGAATTTTTGTGTGGGTACCTTGTAGCATTCTTGGTAAAATACGACTATAGTGATAGGAATCCTTGAAAAAGATCCTTTTTGACATAAAAAGTACCCAGCAAAATTAGATTTCACCGCATAGCGAATCCTTTTTTTTCGTGCACACTAGCTCTCAGAAAACCAACGTTTATGGTTCAAAAATTTTTTTTAAATTATAAGAGGGGATTCAAGGCACGGGATTTTCCACACCAGCACGCACTCCAATCGAACCCTGGCCACGCCTATGAATGTGCTTTCGATTAATCTGCCGAACCGGTACCATATAATATCCCCTCCGTTCGCTGATATTCTTCGACTTCTTCGATTTCCCAAAGCCTCGATTTTGTAAAAATTCTAGACCACCGGGTTCTTTGAATTCCTCTGGAATTCTTCATCTCAATTTCACCTAAAATACTGATCTTGAAATCTCTTGAAAATCTCCAATCTTCCAATTGTATTTAATAATATATAACAACAACAACAAGCGAATGACGATTTTTCACAAACGAATTTCACTAGATCTCTCTCGATCTTCTTATTTTATTCTGAACTTCTGTGAATTTCTGCAAATTTCTTCGGTTTTGTTTGGATTTTGTTCATCTTCGCCGTACACGGAGAAAAATTGTTCATTATAAATGACTAGACTCGCTAGTATATCGAGGATATACTTGCATTTTGAAGTTATATACCAAACATTCTCTTCAAAAGTACCAGACTTTCTGTGAGTTGATGGTAGAATAATAACATTTTATAATAAAAAGTTTGGTACTTTTGAAGAGAACTTTTGGTATATAACCTTAAAATGCAAGTATATCCTCGATATACTAGCGAGTCTAGTAATTTATTATAGATCATTTTTCCCAGTGTATGTACCTGAAATCCTCAATTACAATTCCACCTTGAATCCCCATTATCGAATTTTTTCAAATCTTCCTTGGTCTTTTCTCTGATTTCCTGATGAAAATAATACATCTGAAATGAAAGACAATCGTTTTTCAATAAGATTCAGGTTTTCAGTGAAATTCAAATAATTTCTCAGAGAAATTTCGAATTTCTCTGACTTCTTCTAAATGCTACGAAAAAAAATCTTAAAAATCTCTAATCTCAAATTTCATCTTGAAACATCAACTCCGAATGCTTCGGAATCTCCCTGAATCTGAATTTCTGAAAGTCTGAAACTTCCATACAAATTCGGAGAAGAGTCAGCGAAAAACTCGTTATCCTACATCTAATCTGCGTCAGCGAATTTTTTACTCCATGTCATTCATCGAAAAGTCACAACGTCCTTCGATAGTATAATGCAAATTCCATCCTTACTCGCACTTGAGATTTGTTAATTCCGAAGCGTACTCCGATGATGAATATACATAATACCGAGATCATGTTGTTCTTGACTAGATAAAACGATGACCTAAGCGCGTTCGTTTATTGATGTACCAAAAGAAAAAGGGAGGGGAATTCTTGTATTCGTTGCGCTATTGAATTCCAAAGAGTGTCAGTAGCCTATATTCGAACTTTGGCTCAACATGGGTGAAACAATGATCTATCTTGTACTGTTCGCTTCGTTGTGTGTCAATGCTTTGGCCATCGAAGGTGTTAAAGGTGGCCATCGTCCTCGTTATCCGACAAGCGGTAGCCAGCACAGTGGTGTCAACAATGGCACGGACAGTGGATTGTGTTACAAGAGAGTACCGTGAGTATAAAATTGGGAATACGTTCCTGATGCTGTTGTCTTGAAACCTACAACATGTTGAAAATCAATAAAATCACAGAGCCGTTGAGTTAATCCACGATATTGAAAACTTCCTGCCTTTTTATTCCAGAGTATTGCGTTCGTAGATCTAAAAAATTGTTGAGTTCGCTTTCGTATCTCACGTAAAACGTTCCATATTGCACGGTTGTACTGCTGTACTCTATCGATAAACAAATAGTCGATGGTTCTGTATTATCCAAAATACATAAGTGAAAATTCAACAATCGCGAATAGTTAACAGTTTGGCTGAAAAATGGGGCAACGATGTTCGTCGAATAGTTGGTTTGAGATTTTTCCTTTTATATCCAAAAAATATTTCAATCGTTTGATTTTTGGTAAAAGGAAAAAACAAACAAAATATTAATTGAAAACAAATTTTCATCCATGCAAAGTGAGAAATTCAATTTCAATTAGTTTTTGATCGAAAAATCCTCAATTAACGATGAAAGTATCCGAAATCGAGAATTTACGCAAATATAACCAACAATTCACGATTATACGATCAAACGATATTCGATTTAACTCTGTTTCATTAAATTTATATACAATTAAATATAATTATATATATATAAATTCTCAGATTTCAATACCCAAACGCTGAACGCAACAAATTTTCAATACTTTTTCAAATTTGTATCAGATTATGTACCGAACTCGACTACAGATTACTCTGTATCGATTTTAGGAGCTCCATATATCTTCTTTCAAATGTTTTCCGCGAATTTCGAGCACTGCATAAATACGGATATTTGAATCGAGATCAAGGCTGCATAACGGTACACATTTGATAAATTTTGAGAAACATCAGCGATTTGACCTTTGAACGCAGATAATTATAGTGAATCATCCTCCCATACTGTTATTATGAAACACTTATAACGAGAACTATGTTTCAAGGAATGGAAAGTTTGAATCGATCATCATCATCATTGCATTTTCATAATTCTTTCCACTTTTCCTTATAGCTACAGTCAAATATTGGCCTTGAACGCGACAGGAGCGATAGCGTACAACACGATTCCTGTTCCCCAACCAGGAACACAAACCGTGAGTAGATGAAACGTGGAATTGTTCATGTTACGTTGCCGTGTGATATTCGCAATTCTTCTTTTTAGGACGTTGATGCGGGTTGGATAACGATTCTCGATTGTTGCGATGGTTTTAAGCGCAACGCAACGACAAGCAAATGCGAGTTCCACTGTCAGGATGGTTGTTTCGGAGGCCGTTGTACCGGACCCAACGTGTGCAGCTGTGAACCTGGTTGGTTCCCCGACAAAGGCGTGTGTATGCCTTACTGCAGTAAACCCTGTCAAAAAGATGCATACTGTTTCGCACCTGAAACTTGTATCTGTAAATTAGGCTATGACGATGCGAATGGGGAGTGTAAACCCATTTGTCCTGGGGGTTGCAAAAACGGTGAATGTATAGCGCCGCGTTTGTGTCGTTGCAAACCTGGATATATGCTCAACGATCTACACGAATGTATTCCCGTTTGCGAAGGAGGATGTCCACACGGGGATTGTACCTCTCCCGGTGTATGCACCTGTTACGAAGGGTACGTTCATTTTACTTTTACATCTCTATGTTGTTGTAATAATAGGTTCGTTCGTTCTACGTGTTCTGGGTTGCTCTAACTTGTAAAAAACCAATCATTTCGTTCCTTCGTTCGAACTTAGCTAATATGTTGATAATTGAATAGATACGTGAACCCACCCACGGACAAGGAATCATGCGTACCGTACTGTCCTGGTAATTGCAACGACGGAGGCGAATGCATATCTCCAGGCGTATGCAATTGCAGACAAGGTTTCGATCGCGATCCAACCGGGACTTGTGTACAAAAAATTATCCCTCTAACGCCCAACCACCATGCAACAGATCAATGCAGATGTGGACCAAACGGGGTCTGCATCGCTCCAAATACTTGCCAATGTCGTCCAGGATATAGCCTTAATCGAAACACCGGTGAATGTATTCCATCTGCAAATCCAAACCAATCTTCGCATTGTGAAAAACCATGTGTGAACGGTGACTGCACGGGTTATAATGAATGTACCTGCAAGCATGGCTATGTTTTGGATCAAACGGATCAAACGCGTACAAAATGCGTTCCGTTATGCTTGAATGGATGCGTCAACGGAGTTTGTTCGGCGCCAAATTTCTGTATATGCAATCAAGGATACGTCAAAGATCGTAGCGTGAAAGGCAGTCAAAGATGTATCCCGCAAACTTCACGAGTTTGATGGGATTCGTTTGTAGCGCTACAATCATATATAAATAATACTTATAAATACTCGATATACATTGTTTGACGTTTGACAATCTTCTGCTCTAGGGGAGAGAGGAAGAAAGAAAGGAGGGAAGGAAGGAGTGGGATATAGTAACTTCATTTAACTTTGAAAGTACATTTTATAGCTTTAATTGAGACACACAATTGACTTTCGCTAAGAAAAATACACCACACGTTGGAATTTTATCTAAAAATGATAAGGGGTGTCAACCAAGGGGTGTAAACAAAGTTTATCAAATAAGTTTATCAATGTATGAATACATTTATCAAATTCATTTACCTTCATTGCAGATGCAATATTAAAAATTAGAGTGTATAACAAGAATGAATGAATGATGAATTTTAATATCCAATCATTGAATCTCTGTAACTCTTTCATATTTATTAAACATGTACGTTATTACATTGATATTAAATATTTATTAATTATGTATTCAGATTTTAATTTAGTACAATTCACAATTCATATTTTACTCCTGTGACTAGCATTTAGTTACAGCAACTATGTGATTTTTCTCAGAGCAGTAAGTTTTAATATAATAAAATATTCTCTTCGTGGATAGAAATTGTACAAAAATTCTATAAAATCTATTCCCCAAAAAATGTGAAATCTCAATTTTGTTGACTCATTGAATTGAGAGATTCATATACTTTTTTATATCAAACACCCCTCCGTTACAATAAAAATCGTTGAATCTAAAACAACGCGACTCCCATCCCCATATATCATTAAATATCTCTGAAATTCTGTCCGAATTTTCCCCGCATTTAGCGACAGATTATTATTCGCTCCAAGCTTTCTCTGTCTCTCATTTCTCATGTATCTGTCATCCTGGGAAGTGGTGAAATATAAAATGAAGTAATAGAATGAAAGGAAAAAATGAACAGAGGAGTGCAATAGCATATGAAAAAGAAGGAGCGAGACCATCTCACAGCGTTGCGACAAAAATGCATGTTTTTTATAGCTCTTGTCACACTTTCACGTGACAAATACGGGTAATGACTCATCATCGTCACCTCGTCATTTCACGAGCTTCAGAATTTGCAGGTAGTTAGGAAATTACGTTCTTTTCTAATGAGATTTTAATGAGAATTCCTTTTGACCTTCTTGCTGATACAATTTAAAATTAGATACTCGCGACTCTTTTTTTATTTTTTCTTTCTAATTACCGTCCCATAGGGATAAATAATATTCACACAGATGATTCATGGATCGAATTCTCGACACATTTATGGACTTCTTTTCCTTCGAGTATCCCGAATCCAAATATCCACTCATTCAACTTTTATCACAGTTTATCCCCCATTTAAAATAAAAACAAAGGAAAAAAAACGTGAAAATAGAAAAGAATTCCAGTTTGATGCAATGAGGAGAGAATAACGGCAAATTTAATACGTTACCCTGGGGGCTCGTTTAATCATTTAATCGAGTCGTCTCTTGGCGTGCTTTCGCCCTTACGCTTTTCTTTTTCCGTCCAACCTTCCATTCCTTTCCGTTCGTTTTCTTTTTTTCTCTTTCTCATTTCGATGAAAGTCCTCGAAGGAGTCGGCAATTACTTAAAAAACCGAGTGGAGTTGAGTCGAGTCGAGTCGCGCATTGACCCTTCTTCTTTCCAACGTTTCGTTGGATCGCTTTTTCCTCATCCTCACCTCGTTCTCTCTCTACGTCGTCATTTTTTAAGTCTCGCAATATCCGTTCCGAACTTCTAGCCTAGTTCTTTTCCTCCGGATCAAGAACCAGACTAATAATTGTATACTTTGTTGGGGTATATACACATACATACATACATACATACACTTTGAAGACAAAACCCGAATACAAAGGAGAGATGGAACACAGACGTCCAGGTCGTATTCAAACACGACATGGATGACGACTGTATTGGCCCCTGCAATGAGGAGCTCGAGAGCATGGCAAACATTTCAATGCTTTTGGTGACAATCGTCAAGTCGATGAGAGATTCAGATCGAAGTGCGGTCACCGCACGCTATAACATCAACATTTGTTTAACATAAAACTTTCATCCAACCGGTTATACGATTGTGTCGAAGTTTGACCCTTTCATTGAAATTTGTCATTTCATTTTGAAAATTTCAAACATATATCTTTATTGTGCGTAACAGCTTTTGTAAATGATATATCACATTAAAAGTAATACTAATGAAAATCACGAAGAAAATGATCAATATCGTTGAAGAATTGCTGGAAGTTACTCATAAACTTTTATGATCGAGACTCGAATGTAGGGTTTTCTCTTTGTTTCCTTTTTATACCGTAATAATAGTACCGACCAACGAGATGAACACGTCGGAATACTTCGTTGTAGCGCAACCATACTGCATCTCAGAGTGTAATTGCACTTTAGCATCGCTTTTGGAATTGTGAATACAATCATAATAAAGGAAGTTCATTTCTTCACGCCGTTCCTCAATCCCATTTCCTCGCGAATCAACTTTGCTATCGTTGAAAGACCCTGGAAATCAGAAAATTTATTCAAAATATTTCTTATATCAGATTGACAGCGTTTATTCCCAAGTTTTGATTTCAAATGCTACCTGGTGTTATACAACGGCAAAAGATATCACTTGGAATATCTTCGAAACATGAAACTACTGTGTCCAAAAAATGATGTGACATAGCATTTATTTTCAAAAATCTTTATATTTGTTCTCCCAACCCAAGTTCATCGCCTTCAAAGTACCCCCCCCCCCCCCACCGGATACAATACACTTATGCCAACGCATTTTCCAATCTTCGAAACAGTTGTTAAAGTCGATTTCCGGGATGGCCTTCAGCTCTCTCTTCGATTCGGCTTGGATCTCCTCTATCGACTCAAAGTTTGTTGAATAGTCAGAAGTCGCACGGTGCCAAATCGGGTGAATACGGTGCAGTTTGTGGAACGTTATGGGTCGAGTTTTTTGCGAAATAGTCACGAAGAATCAATGCAGGGTTAGTCGGTGCATTGTCGTGGTGCAAAAACCAAAAGTTGTCTAGCCACAATTCCATTCTCTTTAGGCGAATAGCTTCACGTGAACGACGCATAACGATCAAATGACATTCTTTGTTGACAGTTTGACCCGGCGGAAGGAACTCAAAATGCACAACACCACAATAATCGAAGAATAATGATCGGTTTTTTTTGTTTTGCTTCACCTTCAGCGCGATATTCACTTGATTGATCGGTTGTTTCCGGGTCGTAAGCATAAATCCATTTCTCATCTTGTCCTGATAGTCAGAAAGCATTGTTTTACACACTTTTTCTCAGGAAATTCAGTGTTTCCGGTACCAATCGAGATTTGACGCGTCTGAGGCCCAAAACACCCTTCAAAATGGTATGAACTGATCTTTTTGAAATGTCAATATCATCAGCGAAATGTCTAATTGTCAATCGACGATTTACCAGCACCAAATCTTTGATTTTTCGGGCGTGAACTTCGTCAGTTGAAGTTGATGGTCGACCGGGACGCTTTCTCAACCTTCTTGGAGCTCTTTATACCACTTGTGAACATTGTTTTTCGACATAACCTCGTCACCGAAGGCTTTCTGCACCATCCTCAACGAATCAGCAGCAGGAGATTCATCCCGCAAACAAAATTGAATACAAAGTCTCTACTCAACAAATGCAATATACTCAACAACCACTATGAAATCCGACAAATTCACTTTCAGCAGTTTTCAAAACAAAGCGTATCTCAAACACTAATGAATATTTTGATGTGACCCTTGGCACGGATATCAAAGACAGTCTTCCTAACCAAAAAATAACAGCACTTTCCCAAATACATTCGCGCACACAGTTCAAATTCAAATGTCACTTTACTTTCTGGACACATTAGTACAATGATCAAATAATCGACCTCTTAAGGGGTAACACCACAGTGGAATTTTGAAAACATCAAAAAATTTGTTTTTGGCTTAAAGTACTCTTTGAGGACCCGAAAATAATATACCGTAAATTACAAACATCGGTCCGACTAAACACGCACGACTCAACTGTTACAAAAACTTTAAACGCGTTCAATTCAAAACAGTATGTCGAAAGTCGGTGGGAGTTCTAGCTCCGCCAATTTTCAATCAATCACCTCGGGGTTTTTTTTATTGTGTTCGTGATATGATTATCTAGTGAAATACGGACGGGTTTTTCGAAATATTGATATTTGCGTTTTTTATTCAACATTAAGTAACGAAGTTGAGGGTGAAAATTTTACTTTTTTCTTCAAACCGATTCCATTTTGTGGAAAATGCACATTTTTCAAAACGGATACGTATTTCGCTAGCTTTTGGATTACAGAAAATAATTATTTTTGGCTCTGTGTTCTACGTCAATTCTGGACTGAGTTATTTATCCCACCGCACGACCATGAATTTTCACAGTGCTCCAGTCATTCACCTGTCAAGCCGCCATTTTTCACAATAAAATTCCACAAAGAAATTATTTTGTACTGTAATAGTAGCGGAACACCTTCATGTAGTTCAATTTGAATAGGAACTTTCTAATTCTCGAAAAAAAAATCTGAAAAAGCGTTATTTTTGGAGAGGTCACTGTGGTGTTACCCCTCAAGGCAGTTCTCTAGCAATATTGAGAATCAATTCAAAAACATTATTGTCAAGTGGAGGTCCAAGGCCGAAGGAATTCGATAATCATATTCGTTGGGACTTATATCCGTATTTATGATAAAAACTCTGCCAATTGGCACATAGCTTCCTTGTTTGTGTTGGAAAAAAATACATGTTTTCTTTGCCTCTCGCGTTTTTCTTAGAGAATCAGGTTGAAATTCATATAAGACTGCGATCCACACTGCATAAAGCTGTGGTGAAAATTTCATAAAAATTGGATGATGGGAACGGAAGTTATCCGCATGTTAACGATGTTTACGAAATTTTCAAATTTTGTTTCGAAGCTCAGTGCTTACCACTTTCTTCCTTCAATTCTGATTCGTTTGAAATTCACACCATACAACTAACCCCCCGTAAACTGATTATACTCCAAGTTTCATGGCATTCGGATGATACCGACATGGGGAAGGCATGCTTTCAAAATATTGTCAAATAATGTGAATCGCGAAACAAAAATCTTCCACAGTTTTCAATCGATTAGGATAAAACTCGTATGGGACCACTATCGGATCATCACTAGAACGTGGTATGAGTTTCATTGCAATCGGATAATAGGAAGCGGAGATATACGTGTTCGCAAAATGTTCATTTTTTGTCAGAGTTCTTCTCATCCACCCAATTCTTCTGAATGAATCAGGCTCAAACTCATATGAGACCACTATCACCCTAGTCCACAACTGTAATGAAGATTTCGAAACGATCGGATAAGCAGAACGGGAGATATGCGCGTACGAAACTTAGGGGGAGCTACAGCCACACAGACAGACAGACAGACAAATGCGGTAACAACATTGTTCCCCGAATCCTGAGGAACATTTTGGTCTAGAAGACAATTGAATTTCGAGACAAAAAAATTGTCGGCTTCTCGAGACGATCACAAAGCTTCCCTCTGACGAAAAAGCAAAAAAGAACTAGCTCGAGATATGAACAAACAATTTTGTAATAACCAAACGAAATTTTTGATAGGTTTTTTTTCTTGAAAAATTCTTATCTTCAATCCGTTTATACCCTCACAACACCACAGTCCCAGAAGAATTCTTGAAGAATTCATGAAGAACACAATCAGTTCAATAAGAATGCTCTATGAATTCTTCTGGGACTGTAGTGCTGTCTGGGTGACTTCCGGGGGCCCATTTTATTCCTTGTGGAATTCGAAAAACCTTCACCATGGAAATTTTTCATATACTAGTATGTAATTTTTACAATGATTACTCGCATTTGTTTATATTTAGTAAAATACATTCGCGTAAACAAAAGTATGTGACAGTGTCATGATGATAAAATATAAAAAATCTCCGGGGTTAAAGTTCTTCAAATCTCACAAGGAACAAAATGGGCTCTCATAAGTCATGGACGGATTAAAGATCAAAATTTAAAAAAAAAAAAACCCATGAAAAAGTTTGTGTGATTGTTGCAAAGTTGTTTGTTTATATTTCGACTTGGTTGTTTTTTTTATCATGAATACGAACCCAAACTGACACAAAGATATCTTTTAGAATTCTCAAAGATATCTTCCAGAAGTACAAGATGCCTTGAAGAATTTTCTAAAAGATATCTTTTCGTATTCGATATAGATATCTAAAAGATCTCTCGGAGACTTCTCAAAGATGTCTTTGAGAAGCAATTAAGGGGTAATATCACCTTGTAACTTTTTTTTTTCATTTTTTTTTTATTGGCTTAAACACTTTCTAAACTATTCAAGAATGATGGGGAATGTCGATTATGGAGGGGAAAATATTTTAAGTTGAGCCTCAACACCACCTTTGCCCTGAAGGTGAGAAGTCATGGTGCTCTTGGCAATCAACGAAGGAGATTTCGGAAGATGTACAAAATTATAAACATCAAACGCCTATGCCAATGGAAGTATTTGAAGCTGTGAAGCCAATTTACGAAGAATTAAGTAGAGATGAGCTTCTTACTCGTTGCTCAGGTGGATATACACAGACCTCCAATGAGAGTTTCAATTCACTTATATGGTCCATGGCTCCTAAGAACATTTCTAGTGGCAAAATTTTCCTCAATTCGGCTGTATTCCTTGCTGTTTTATATTTCAATGATGGTTACAGTGGAATACTTAAAGTAATGGAGCAATTGGGCATCAACATTGGAGAAAAATGTTACAATTTCTGCTCAGAAGCCGATGCGGTGCGTATCTCGCTTTCCGAGCGTTCCATCGCTGAAGAGGCTAAAGCGGCTCGGAAAGATGCAACTTCTGCCAGAAAAGATGAAGACCAGGAAAACCTTCATTTGGAAGGCCAATTATATGGAGCAGGCATTGCAGATTAGAGGTAAAACAAAAATTTCACATCATACATACTACTTGAAACTTTAAACGCATTTATCTCAAAACCATGTTTCTGGAGTCGGCCGTACCGATAACTCTGCCAATTTTCAACCGATTTCTTTGAAATTTTCACTGTATCTTGAAAACATGATTATCTATAGAACATCGTAGCCGGTTTTATAGCCGGTTTTCGATCGATTTTTTCAAAGAAAACAGGGTTTTCAACTTCAAAACGATGCCATTTTTTTTAAAATTCGTTTTTCAAAAAAATCCCACGACGTCCTATAGATTTTACCATATATTTTGGGAAAATCTTTGGTTTTTCGTTCTAGATCAAAAATTGTGACCAGTAGCGGTACGGCCGGGCAGGTATATACAAAAAAACGGCTTTTTTTCAATGTATTTCCACGCCGCCATTTTCCATCTAAAAAATTCAATAAAATATGTTTCTCATACTTAAAGACTAGTACTTCCATTAATACAAAACCTCATAATAAAAAAAATTTTCTTGACTTCACAGTAAGCCTTCGAAATAAGGGTCAGTTTGTCTGGTTACAAGGTGATATTACCCCTTAAGAAGTCTAAGAGACTTCTTCAAGATTTCTCTGGAAGTAGCTTGAATTTTCCTCCCCCCCCCCTCCCCCCTATTCGTTTTTATTGCTCTCACACTCCTATGAAGTATATACTTTATCTCGATCTTTGAGAGGTTGCGGGAATCGAACCTGCGCATTGCACGCCGTACACTATCAGAAATATCTGAAAGTTTTTTTTCAATTACGTACATGAAATCAGGCTCATATAAAAGACTATAGATTATGCTATAGTTTCCATTTAATTTCATGTAAAATGTGCATGAAACTGAATTCATGTACGTACTTGAAAAAAACTTCCAGCAAAAACATTAAAATTAATGCAGAAATTTTTAACAGTGTACTTGCGCTTCAGTGACCTGAGCTATACAGACAGTTTGGTTTGGATGCCCATGATTGTCAATATAACACAGTGAAATCCTGTCAGTGGTGTACATTTTCGAAGTAAAAGTGATTTTTTGAAAAAACTGACATTATATTATAAACAAATTTTTCTTAAATTATTTCTATCTCATCGTTATTGAAGGATAACTTATTGATAAGTATAAATGAGAACTTTTTTCATTCACTTGAGGGCTGAACATAAAATTGAGCATGAAAAGTTCAGTAATTTGTAAAATATTTATGTCTTCGAGATTCGTTAATTCTAGTGCGAGTATTAAAAGGTTACAAAATTGTACTTTGTGCAGAATTTAAAATCCCTTAGCATGTACAAGGTGTCCCAGAACTCGCGGACCGGATTTCACAGGTATATTCTGCAGCCAAAATGCAATAATTTCCCCTTTGAGAAAAATTTTTTCGACGCTTAGTTTTGGAGATATAAGCATTTTTAGATTTGTTTTCAAATCCAAATCATTCAAAAACACTGTGTGCTACATACTTGAGCTTAACACCGCTCGCTGAGTTGGAAAACGGCGGATCTGTGGAAAAAAAATTAAACTATTTCATCATTCATAGTTCCGGAGCTATAGCTAAAAAATTTCAAATCGCTATAGCTCCGGAATTATCAACGATAAAATAGTTTAATGTTTTTTTCTCACAGATCCGCCGTTTTCCAACTTAGCGAATGGGATTAGGCCCAAGTATGTAGCATACAGTGCCTTTGAATGATTTAGATTCGAACAAAAATCTAAAAATGCTCATATCTCCAAAACTAAGCGTCAAAAAAATTGGTTTCAAACGGGAAATTATTGCATTTTGGCTGCAGAATATACCTGTAAAATCCGGTCCACGAGTTCTCGGACAACCTGTATATAGATTTTTCAAGCTTTCGATTTGTGAACGAATTCATCACATCTGTGGTTCGATTACAATAAAAGGCACATTCCAAATGTTATTCATGTCAATTCATATGATCAGGTATTCGATAATCTAATCGATCTTCTTGAACATATCTTGTTGAAGTCTTCCAAAAAGATATCTCTCAAACGCTTCTAAAAGATATCTTTAAGATATCTTGCATGGGCATCTTGCAGACATCTTAAATCAAGACATCTTTTAGAAATCTCTTACAAGATGTCTTTCTAACACTTCTGGAAGATATCTCCAGGAACTTTCCAAGAACGTTCTTGAAGATCTTTGAATTCAGTATTCTTTGAGATATCTTGAAGAACTGCGTGCTGTGTCCCAGACAGCACAACTAGTTCTCAAACAGTTCCAAAAGTATGCCCGTTATGTCAGTAGAAATGAAAACATATGGAAGTTCAAAAAGAACACGTAATTTGCCCAAAAGAATTAATAATGCATTTACATCTGAATTCATTGAGTATAAATAAATCCCACCACAAAATAGGCATCCTGAACTTTCTCATTATTCAATAAATCTTTGTAATTAAATATCAAATCTTTTACAAATTTCCTATCGAAAAAGATAGAGATCACAGAGTTTTTTCTATCGTTTTCTATGAGGGATTTTGCATACTCGATACAATCGATTAGTTCTTCCATACATGAAAGATCGTTTGTATGAATGCAGTTCTACTTTGTTGTATACAAAACTTCAACCTTAGAATCATATGAAATGTCATTTATTCTCACATATTATATGTTTCTTGCACAGAAATGAATTACTAACTGATTATTACATTGCATAATTCACTTCACTGTATTAAGTACTTTCAAAATCTCGTTCACGCACCTATTCAATCAATTTATAAGAGAAAATATACCTACTACTAATTGTATCTTGGACATTACTTTTATTACATTAATACTCTGACTGAATTCTTGTTGATCGAAGTTCATGGCATTCGTTATAAATTCTTTCGGGCAGAACAGGACTACATTTTGAATATCCATAAAGATTGAATATTCACTGTCATAACGGGTAGTCTTTACGAATACTTCATGCATTTTCTATGTGTATTTCAAGAACTCTTCAATAATGCTTTTGATACTCTATGTGTTCATTTAGAATACTCTATGAATCCATAGAAATGAATTCTGTAGGTATCCTTCACTTTGAATTCTCTGCGAACTCAAAAGAAACCTGTGTGGTGTCTGGGGTGGGAATAGAAGCCCCAACGAATATGATTATTGAATCCCTTCGGCCTTGGTCCCCTACTTGACAATCACCCATAGAAGCAACAATTTTGCTCTGTCTAAAAGATCTCTTTCAGATGTCTTTTAGATTTCTTAAACTAAGACACCTCAAAGACAGGGAAAACTGTTGCATAAGAAATCTTTTAGACAAAGCAAAATTGTTTAAATTTGATTCTGAATATTGCTAGAGAAGTTCCTCAAAAGAATCTCAAAAGCAAGTTTTTCCTTCTGCAAACGCAAACAGATTTCACCTTTTCAACTTCTTGTGGTTCAGCAAAACTATAACTCAATCGTAAATGTGGATCAGGCAGCTTGGGATTTTGATTAAACGCGTGTCCAGGGAGAACAAGAACGCCATTTGGCACACACTTCTTCATCACCAAATCATACACGTCATCCATTACAGTGACTTTCACCCAGAAGAACATACCACCTTGCGGTACCGACCATTCCGCTATGCCTGTAAACGACAATAAATTTGCACTCATAGGGTTATTTTATTATGCCAATCGAAATTCCTTTTTCGAATAATAGAATAACCTTTAAAATGTTTATCCAGTACAGCCGACATGATATCGCGCTTTTTTTTGTAAAATTCTTGAATATCCTCGAAATGTTTCTTCAGTCCATTGGCCGACAAATGATTCAACAACTTGAACACAATCATCTGAAAAATAATGATCCAAAAGTTGATGATAAGTATACAAATCAAATGATCACATGATTCATTTACCTGTGACATTGAAGATGTATGTAAGGTAGAACCTTCTAAATGGCGAATCACTTTAGTTATTATATCTTTATGGGCAGTCACGGTTCCCAATCTGATACCCGAGCTCATGATTTTACTGAACGAATCCAAGCGTATGACTCGACCATCCGTATCCAAAGATAATAACGAAGTCGGTTGATAGTTCAAGAAATTTAAAAAATAGTACGGATCATCCTCGATGATCAGAAAATTGTATTTCTGTGCCAACTGATAGACTCTTCTGCGTCGATCTTCGGTCAACATAGTTCCAGTAGGATTTGCTGCAGTAGGATTTATGTACAACAGCTGAAAAATCAAGTATGTCATTTGAATCTGCCAAAGATAGTTCTCATCTGACTTTTAATTGACTACTATTTCCCTGACCTTGGGCATAGGTCGATGCGTTCGAATTCTTTCTTCGCAAACTTTTATTATTTCTTCTGGAATGATACCATCCTGATCCTGCGTAATGTCTATAAAATCAGGCTGCAAAGGCATTAACTGAAAATCAATGATAATTATTATTCGTCGATCAACTAATATTCTCTTGAAATCCTTCTTATAATATCTCTGGGAGAAGCATAAAAATATCAAAGAAGAATTGAAAAAAGAGAGAGCAAAATTTGTTCATGTAACATGAAACAACATTCTAAAGAAAGTTTTCCGCTATGTAATTCACATTTCTGCATAGAATATTTGTACTTTCTTTGAAGTTTTATCGAAACTTATTCTTGTTTTGAAAACTTACTGCTCCCAGAATACCAGCGTAAGTTGGCGCTTGCACCATAACTGGTTCACCTTCTTCGATAAACAGTTCGAAAATTTTTGAGCAACCCTCTTGAGATCCAGTGACAAAACAGACATCCCAAGAGTTATATTTCGGAGAATGCCATGCAGTTTGTAACTCTCGCCACAGTTTCACCAAAGGAGCAATTCTGAAAATAATTTTCAAGCTGATTAGAAGGATCGATTGATATGGAGTGTATAAATTGTTTTTTTTTTTCATAAAAAATATAAAGTTTATAGAAATTATATAAAAATGATAAGAAACTTAATCTCTTGGAGAGAGACTCGGTTTATCAGTGGAAGTTGTAAAACTTGTTCAAGGTTCAATTATTTTCTAATCGCTAATATTGCATTTTATGGTAAATTAGATAACAGCCGCTCGATTTATTAGATCAGATCAAACACGCGGAATCAATTGTTATCACGAATATGCATTTTCAGGAAAGTTCTTTGGAAACTTCGTTTTTGTTATTAAAAATCTCAATTGAGTAAATTGAGCTCACCCTTGTGCACGATTGTATTGCAACGCTGTTGTGAGATCTTCATCGACCATTTTAAGTTTTACTCCATCTCTCAGAGTCATAGAAAATTCAGCAAAAGGAAACGTTGCGCCATTTGGCATGCCCCCTGCGAAGCTCACTTTCGACCCCTCACCGATCAAATAAATATTGACTGTTCAAAAATACAATTATAATTCCAATTTAGTATTCAAAGGTTACAAAGGTAGCTTTGTTGAGATTATCTTCATTTTATCATCGCCTAAATGCCCGTACAGCGCCAAATTCTTCAGGGTAAAAAAGTCAGGGGAAAGTCTTGAATTCAGATCATTTGATGACTGAATCTATAACGCGAACAAATTGAGCCAAAAAAACAATCGCCGACACGATGGGAAAAGCATTGTCTCAAATTATGATGCAAACGGGTAAAAAGACTTTGTTCTCCAAGTTCGTATAGAAGTCTTGAAAATTTGTATTGAATTCTTCATAAACTTTTTCTGATCTGGTTCGCTATAAAGGGTACCAGAAACGTCTGCGTTACGAAATTGCACATCCCTGCTTGAAGAATCTCATTCAACCGATTGATTTTCATTGATTCCGATGGAGAAAACCGATTCAAACCCATTAAAAATTGATTCTCAATGGGTTTGAATCAGTTTTCTGCATTGGAATCGATGAGATTCTTGAAGCAGGGATAGAAAAGTGTTTGAAAACATTTGTCTAAAAACGTTTGTATTTCCGCTTTTATAACGTTGTACTTCATTAATTCGTCGTGTATTATACTTTTTTCCCTATTCCCTTCAACTTCTCAATTTGTTCTTTTTATTTCAAAACAGTAGAGAAAATAAACCATCCATCTTCTATGCACTGGAAAAAGTATTTATTTGTCCTCTCTCCATAAAATATTTATTTGTAGAAATTAAATATTCAATTAGATGCAAAAATTGATTACTTATGGCGAATAAATTATTTATTTAGAAGACCAATTCATTTGGGACAAGCATTCCATTATTTGATTCGATTAAATATTTCATTAATTCTAAGAAATATTTTATGGAGAGAGGGCAAATAAACTATTTATTTGGTTGGAAGAAATTTTTTTCTCAGTGTGCATAAAATATATTAGATCGTTAATTAAGTTCTGTGGATTTTTCATACATATATTTTCCAAGCAAAATCCACAAAACTTAATTAACATCCTTGTATATACAACGAATTTATATAATATACGTTTCATTTTCATCACAATGTTATAATTTGAATTTTTCTCAAAACTGATGACACATTTCGTTTCTTCGCATAATCAAAATATGTCGCAAAAATTAGTACAGCATAGCAAAAGTATATAGATTTAAATCTCCATGTCACGAGCAATGAAATTTACACTACTTACCCAATTTTCTGATTAAATTTTCGGTCCTTCTATTGGCAATTTTGGCAAAATATTTTGTATAATCGATAGCATTCTTCGACATGATTTATTTATTTTTTCCTAGATTGAAATTCAATTAAAATTCTCACATTCAAAAATCAGATCTTACACGGTTAAAAACAGCCACACTACTGATCTCGTAACGGTTCATAACTAACATATGAATAACTGATAAGCAATGTTGGAATGTACAGGGTGATTGTAAATTTTTTGCTTCACAAATCTGAAATGCAAATTTTCTCAACAATGATGTCTCTAAAATAGATTGCATTTTATCTTTCGACGTCAGAAAACACCAAGGTTCATCAAATACTTTCATGCAATTTGAATCATTTTCCATTCAAATCTCATCAAATTAGAATTTGAAACTTGTGATATTTTGCACAAATCTATATAAACTAAATACTTTTTCTATAAAAAAGAATCAATTCTGTTCAAGAATCGGCATGACGAAGAGTGAAGAGGAAGTGGAATAAATAAATTTCATTTTTAATTATTCAAACGAATTCAAGCCAGAAGAAGAAACGTAAAAATCATACAAAATAAAGGAGAATTCGTTACAGTGTGACATGCTGTATGCATGATTCCACTGAGTCTTTGTTAATCTAATCCTCGGATAATGTGTTTTAAACTCGAGGGGGATAAAAACTGAAAATTATTTATCAGTGTACTCGCAGATTTTTATTTTTGCACTTATAAGATAATTTTTAATCAACTTTTTCGTACGCAAAGGAAGTCGAGTGCTCCTACACTCTGACAAAACTCTAATAAATTGTTGACATTTTTCTGATTATTGAAAAATCCTGAAATTCAATAAATACATTCACATGCCGTATTCAAATATCATGTGTGAAAAAGTGTTTGAAAATCTTTTAATTTTTTTCTAAAAGTCAGAAAAATGTTAGCAATCCATTAGAGTTTTGTCAGAGTTTTTTCAGAGTGCAATTTCGTTACTATTTCTCTGAAAAAGTATGAAAAAACTCTGAGAAACTCTGAAAAAAGTCTGAAAAAAGTCTGTAAAGAATGTCCCAAAAATATTAGATTTCTCATCAAAATTTCAGAGATTCTCAGAGTTTCTCAGAGTTTTTTCATTTTTTTTCAGAGATTTTTCATAGTTTTGCAGACATTTTTCAGCGAAATATTTCCACACGGGAACTCTTTTCAACGTAATGAATTCGTAAAGAAGTCTGGAAGAGCTCAATGTTTGGGGCATTAACGGGTTCTTTGAGAGTACTAAAACAATACTTACAGCATTCTCAAAGCACTCGTTGATGTCCCAAACTTTGAACTCCTCCAGAGCTCTTTATGAATTAATTAGTTCGTAAAGAATTCTTGAAGAGTTCTATTCTTGCTCTTGAAAAAGAATTTTCCGTGTGTTATCTGGGATATTTCTACCTGAGAAGAATGTGAAGTGCTCACCGATTAATCAGCTATTCCAGCACCATACATCAAGCCTTCTTTTTCTTCGTATGCCTCATTTTGTGCTTGCAGTAGTGTTTTTCGAGTTTTTCGACCTACCTTCGACTCCAATGCCTCCAGTGTGTTTAGAAGCCGAAATCAAAGTGCGCTCGGTTCTATGTTCATAAAATCTAAACGAATGGGAACTTATATTATCCATATTCTTGGATAGTTGAGCTAACAATTCATGCTATAAAAAAAACGATTTTTTAAACCTCCTGACGTGTTTTTCCCCCTTAAACTCGATATTTCAAATTCCCCACGCAATCTGGTGTCAGTTTAGAACCTCCTCCCTAGATAACACACGAGGAATTCTTTTTCAAAAACAAGAATAGAAACCTTCAAGAACTCTTTTCGAAGTAATGAATTCATTAAGAGATCTGGAGGAGTTCAATGTTTGAGTCATTAACGAGTTCTTTGAGAGTACTAAAACAATACTTTCAGCATTGTTTCTTCGATACTTCTTCGATATAACACATGTGCCACACTGGGGTCTATGTTGACTCCAAGTTGTAAAAAAGTACGCTGAAAGTATTTTTTTAGTACTCTCAAAGAACTCGTTAATGTCCCAAACATTGTACCTACTCCTCTAGAGCTCTTTATGAATTCATTAAAAAGAATTCTTCGTGAGTTATGAGGATTTATTATATTTCAGCGTAGGGTACATGAATTTTGCGTGTTTTTTTACAGCTTGGGGTCAACATAGACCCCAGTGTGGCACCTGTGTTTTAATTCGTTTAGTTTTTACGATTACACGGTTCAGTCTGTCCTTGTTTTAGTGAGAAATTTCGGACATAAGGATATTTTGGAAACAAAAGAAGGTAAATTAAATAATAACATAATTTATTTTATAATAATACATTTTTATTTCAAATAAATGTTTTGGAATAATTAATAATTATTGTACGAATTTTACTCCCTAGCTCATCGGATGATAGGTGTTAGATCTGATCCATTCGAAACAAGTATTCGTTAACGTTTTCAAATCTTATCGTTTCATGCTTTAACCTCTTCTCATTGGGATGGACTCTTATGGATTGAAAATTTCTTGCATTCTAAAAAATAATGTGCAATTACAGCGATTATTGTGCAATTCGCAATGTTTTTATCTTTGCGGTAAATTACATTCCTAGAGTATTCAAATGATTGAATGATCAAGTTTCCTTCAATAGAAATTCCAATAGTCATTCGTTATTTCATTCCGGTTTGAAGGAATCCATTGGATAATTCTCTCGATAAATCTTAAGATGTTCTTCCATAAAAGTCATTTGTTTCCTGTAATACGAAAAATAATTAATTATTACATCTGAAGAATCTGTTCTCGAGACAAAAGAGATTTTTTTATCTTCCAATTATTCATTTCAACGATAAGCAAAAATCATGTCAACAATTTTGAGGCGATAAGCGACTCTAAGGGCCAAACAAAAAGGAAATTCCTGCAATTTTTTTCTGAAAAACTGAAGAACCTGTTGCAATTTGATAAAAAGTTCTGTTTTGTGTAAGTATTCAAGTATGTTTGTTCATTTCTTCAGAGCTGTGGAACAACAAACTGGTAGCTTCTCAGTATTTTTCTCTGGGCATCTTTTTTTTCGTGAATCAAAGATAAAATCATGAGCCAAAGAGATTTTTATTCAATATGATATTAGCTGCAACAGTACGTAGGATTTTCTTTCGTAATGCATAGTTCAATTTTTATTGACGATTTCCACGCGACTTTTGTGTTTCGTTTGTTCGAATTTTTTCAAAACCACGCTATTTTTGCAAAAATCAATTGAATAAAAAACCCTACATACACTGAGAAAAAGGTTTCCTTCTGACAAATCAACGCATTTGGTTGAGCATTTTCAAGAAGTATCATTTCATACAAATAAGACATATTGATTATAACCAAACATTGTGTTGAGTCAAGAAATTCATATTTATTAACTATAACCAAATCATTCATTTGATTCAAAGTGATTGGAGTTAATGTAAATGAATATGAATTCTTGTCAAATTCAGATCTATCGAATCATAGTCGGTATGAAGTTGACTCAAAGAAATATGTAGTGTATTCAACAACTATGTGATAAAATGGATATTAGTAAATATTTCTTCGCTCGTATCCAAATATACGATTTATTTGCTGTAAACAAATCTCATTTGAGTCAACGAATCCTTTTTCTCAGTGTACTACTGAAGCTCACACGTGCGTACCCAGCGAGGGGTAGAGGAAGGCAGCTGCCTTCCTTAAAAGCTGAGTTTTGCATTTTATTTTCACCTTCCCCTCAGGAGAAAAAGTATAAGTTGCCATCTTTGAGTAAGGCTTTTAACTTGAGCATGAACTGATAGATTTGTACCACTCTATGAATGAATTAACAAGATGTAAGTTTATGTTAAATTACTACTGTGTCCAAAAAGTAAGCTTACATTGGAATTTAAACTCTGTGCGTAAATGTATTTGGGGGAGTGCTCTTGTATTCCAGGAAGGATCACATCAAAATATTCATTAGTGTTTGGGATACGCTCCGTTTGGTAAGCTGCTGAAAGTGAATTTCCCGTTTTCTATAATGTCTGCATTTCTTGAGCAAAGAATTTGTATGAAATTTTGTTTGAGGGATAAATTTCTGCTGCTGATTCGTTGAGGATGATGCAGAAAGCCTTCGGCGATGAGGCTATGTCAAAAAAACATGTTTACAAGTGGTATAAAGAGTTCCAAGAAGGTTGAGAAAGCGTCCCGGTCGACCATCAACTTCAACTGACGAAGTTCACGTCCGAAGAATCAGAGATTTGGTGCTCATAAATTGTCGATCAGCAATTAGAGATCTTGCTGACGATGTTGGCATTTAAAGAGGATCAGTCAACCCTGGTGAAAATGAAGCGTTGAAACGCGACGAAAGCGCGGCGAAAGCGCAAGCGAAGAGTCACCTAAAAGTAACAAAGAGTCACCTAAAAGTAATTTAGGAGGGAATTGAAACATTTTCACGTTTCATTTGTTCCAATACCCTCTTCCTTCACTTTTGGATTTTCACCAGGGAATACCATTTTGAAGGGCGTTTTGGGCCTCAGACGCGTCAAATCTCGATTGGTACCGGAAACACTGAATTTCCTGGGAAAAAGTCCTTTCTGACTATCAGGACAAGATGAGACGTGGATTGATGCTTACGACCCGGAAACAACCGATCAATCAAGTGAATATCACGCTAAAGATGAGGCAAAACCAAAAAAACTGATTATTATTCTTCGATTATCGTGGTGTTGTGCATTTTGAGTTCCTTCCATCGGGTCAAATTGTCAACAAAGAATATTATTTGAGCGTTGCGCGTCGTTCACGTGAAGCTATTTACCTGAAGAGAACGGAATTGTGGCGTGATAACTGTTGGTTCTTGCACCGCGACAATGCATCGGCACACCCTGCATTGATTCCTCGTGACTATTTCGCAAAAAATTCGACCCATATCGGTCCACAAACACCGCATTCACCTGATTTGGCACCGTGCGACTTCGGACTATTCAACAAACTCAAAAGATTGCTCCAGGGACACCGTTTAGAGTCGATAGAGGAGATCCAAGCCGAATCGAAGGAAGAGCTGAAGGCCATCCCGGAAACCGACTTTAACAACTGTTTCGAAGATTGGAAAATGCGTTGGCATTGGTGCATTGTATCCGGGGGGGGGGGGGGTTCTTTTGAAGGCGATTAACTTAATTTGGGAAAATAAATAAAGATGTTTGAAAATAAATGCTATGTCACCTCATTTTTTAGACACAGTAGTAAATTAGGCTGAGAGTTCATCATCATCTATTGCAATTCTGTCAGTTCGATAAAAATGAATCGAATTCTTCTAATCAGAGAATCCTTACTTTAAGTGATTTGGCATTTCATAATAAACATCTGTGAACAATTCTCTCCATTCTGGTAATGGTTTTCCTCCAGCTTCTTGGAGAGACAGCAAAACTTTTTTCTTGATCAGAGCCACTAACTCTTTTTCCTTGTCCTCGTTCCAAATTCCCAAAAATTCCAAATATCTGCGGAACTTGATGATGGGACTGTGTTTACTGTTCCAAAAGTCGATCTCTTTGGTAGATCTGTACGCTGTATCATCATCCGACGTACTATGTGGTCCACTCCTAGAAACAATACTCATCAGTCTCGGTAAAATCAATTTGATACCTCCCTGTATTCCCAAATGGACAAATTTTTAGAATTATATATAAACTTATAAATAAAATATATCGGATTCTATACAATTTTAAAAATCCTTTCCAATCAGCCCTGATGAGTCGATGTATAATTTTCGGACATTCAGTTCGTCCATTTGAGTCAAATTGTAAATAAAATCAGGTCATACGATACGTACATCCAGGAAGCCCGTCATAGAAAAAATCATTGAAGTGACAAGAACTGACTTGTAGTAACATGGAAGATTATTTATCGTCCATACCTATACGCCATAGCCTCGATGAGAACAGGTTTTCTCTCTTTAATACAATAATCCCGAGCAGCTTTTGTTACATTATATACAGCAAGTACATCACTTCCATCCACTCGAATCGTATGAATTCCATAAGCCGGACCTCTAGCACCGATACCATCTCCTCTAAACTGCTCATTTGCGGCAGTTGAAATAGCGTATCCGTTGTTTCTACTGAAAACAATCGAAACAGAATATAATATTTGAAAATACGCCGTGATGGTATTTTGCACGCGAGTGCGGGCGATTCACGTGGAAATCGAACTACCAAATCGTTATCGATAAACGAACTTGAGTTTCCAATTTGGTCTACCCACACAGCACATCAGCTCAAAAAGAATGGACAAAAATTCAATTAGCGGTTTAAAAATTCAATATAAATTCTCCAGAACTTTTTTTTAATTTTCCCTGTTGTGTAAGTAGCTTAGTCTTAGAAGAGCGAAAATTGGGTAAAAACTCGATTCAACAACTTACTAGAATTTTCCAGGCGGAACGGAACAGAAAATTGTTGTAGTTTCTTTCCCAGGTAATCCAGGCAAAAACTGACAAACTTTCTATACCCGATTTGGTCTGGAATTACCAACTCGGAATATCCTGTCAAAAACTGACAAAAATTTGTTGAGACGGTTCTGTTTGCAATTCACAGACTGTGATATCCAGTCAAAAACTGACGAAAATTTCCCTGCCAGGTTCATTTAGTGATTCCGAACCAAATCGGGTAGAAAATTTGTCAGTTTTTGCCTGGATTACCCGACATTTTTAGCAGGGGAGGGATTTGAGAAAATTTCAAAGGATTTCCGAAGAATTCCAAGATCTCAGTGAGAATGAAAGATGGAAATGAACAAAAACGGAGCGTAATCGAAGATAAACATATAGTCCATCTCCTAACAGCAAAATGTGTCTCTGGAACGTTTGCTGTACAGAAAAAAAAACTATCTTGTATCAAGAAAATATTGTTTTCGTTATATATGAAACACAGATTGCCTCAGTTCAATGCAATTTGCTTTGAATCAAGAATTTAGTTTTTTCCTGTGTTTGATTCAAAGCAAATTGCATTGAACTGAGACAATCCGTGTTTCATATATAACGAAAACAATATTGTCTTGATACAAGATAGTTTTTTTTCTGTGTGGATGTTCAGGAAACCTCCCCTTCATTCTATGAACCTTCGATAAACGTTCCAGTGACGCGTGGTTTGAAACAAAATAAGCTCGACAAAAGAAAATGATGGAAGTCTATTAAGGGACTGAAAAACCAAACAGAAATAGATAAGAACACATAAAAGCTGGTAGACTTAGAATTACAGGTTGTCTAGCAAAATATAATTTTGGAATTCCCGACCAATTCCCGACTTTTTCCAGGATTTTTTGGGAAATCCCCGGATCGAAAATAAAATGCACACACATCAATTTAAATTAACATTTTCGATGGCATAATACAATCTAATAAGAAAAATGAATATTCAAATATTGATCATTTTAAATGGACATCCCGTATGGAAATATTTCGCTGAAAAATGTCTGCAAAACTATGAAAAATCTCTGAAAAAAAATGAAAAAACTCTGAGAAACTCTGAAAAAAGTCTGAAAAAAGTCTGTAAAGAATGTCCCAAAAATATTAGATTTCTCATCAAAATTTCAGAGATTCTCAGAATTTGTCAGAGTTTTTCAGAATTTTTTCATTTTTTTCAGAGATTTTTCATAGTTTTACAGACATTTTTCAGCGAAATATTTCCATACGGGATGTTGTCAATCAATAATGCAAATCATTCATACCCAACTCGGCTCCATTTAATTATGATGCATTTTGAAAATAAGATCAAGTATATTAAGTATATCTTAAAGAAGTCAAAAACAGACTATTTCACGAACATTTGGGAATTCTTTCGAAAATTCTTGAAACAGTCGCAAGGCCTCTGAGAGAATATTTGAAACAACTCTCAAATCTCCCCCAGGTAGAAATATTCTATTGAATCCTATTACACATGATGAAATTTCTGATCAAATATCATCGAATTCCATTGAAACTTATTCCTTTTCCCATTCGTCAATGAAATTTTATAGATTATTTGTAACAGGGCCGTGAAATAGGACTTCTTGAGTTGTGTAAGGTTTCTGGAATTCTATAAGAATTCGAAAAGAATTGTTTTTCGAAAATTCTTTAGTGAATTATTCATTGCTATCTAGACCTGGCTGGAGAAATTATTCTGAAAATATCTAAGAACCTTTGAATAACTCTCAAAATTATAACAAAAGATATCAATATTTAATATAATCAATATTCATTTCAATTATGATTCAAAATAATCAATTATTCGTCGATGGGGAAAACCTTTCCAAGTTTAAAAATTGTGCACACAAAAAAAAATAAGAGTTTAATTGAAAATTTCCCGGAATTTTTTTCATTTCCTGACATTTTCCCGACTTTTCCCGACGGAAGTACAATTCCTGACTAATTCCCGACTGCTAGACACCCTGAGAATACAGTTTTTGACTTTCACCATTGTAATCCAACGTCTTATTTATGGAACCAGGAAATACTATGACTTGAAAATAATTTTCCAAGCCTGCGTGAAACCCACTCACATACGCGTTATGAAACGTGATAAAAGTTTTCGAAATCACATTGGAAATTTAGTGTTCCGCGGCAAGCAAGTTTGAAGCCCTTCGGAAAGAGAAGATTGAAACACGTTACGTTGCTCAACCACTTTACGTGCGCTAGAAAATATGATTGTGATTTTTCACAGTCACTTTCTTTTGGATTTTCAGAAAAATTTTGCTGAAACATTTTAAGAATACGCTTCGAAATTGAGTTCAAGTTTCTTAAAATTCCGTAAAATTTAACTGATATTCTGAATTTTTAGAAAGAAGTTTTTTACAGTGTACGAACTAATGATGTTTCACTTATCAAGTTTCGATAAAAAATTCTACAGAATTTGATAGAGACTAAACATTTTTTCATATAAAAGATTCAATTCGTCGGAACGTGCATTTGTTCGCTCACAGAGGCGGATGTTGAATCGAATGAAGTATGAAAATGCTTCAATTTCCGCTCTCTTCGCACTTGGATGCTGTTTCTTTGATACTCCATTTCTCCAGGAGAGGGAAATTTTGGAGGAATTTTGAAAATCCAATGTAACGACGCATTCGAAGAAATTACAGAAAATGCAGAGAAAATCCAAGTAATTCCTCATGTAACACACAGAAGGTCCTGATGTTCCTGAATCTTTAACCTCCTCTGAATCTTTCAAAATTCACTCTGCAACTTTCTGAACAATTCCCAAGATCGTGGCCCAACCAGAAATTTACAACAGGCGCAGTACTGCACCATTACTGGCCAAGACTGGCAGGGTACTGGCATTTGTCTGGGATGATAACGCTTTTCTGTACTGGGGATTGAGTACTAATACTATTATTCACAATCAATGCAGTGCCTGTACTGGATCAGTACCTGGTCGGTATTAAGCTCTCAGTACTGGATTATCAATACCGGCATAGTACTGTATTTCTATGTATCCAGTACTGATCCCGTACGTGTTGGCCAAGTGTTGAAGATCCAATACTGGCATTGCACTGCATCTGTTGTCAAAATTGGCATAATTCGGATTTTTCTGATTGGGGGAAAACTTCAGAAATATTTACAAAGTTCTTTTTTTCCCGCCAGTGATACGATTATTATATGTTTTACCATATGAAAATGACAGGACAGTCCAAGGTGGCAGCGAAATTGAAAGCTGGATGAGCATCTCCTTCACTCGCAGCTCCTTCTCCAAAATAACACACCACGCAAGCGTCTTTTTTTAGTCTTTTCATCGCATATGCTGCTCCCGCGGCTGATAACCAAAAACAAAACCACTAAATTCGAGCAAAACCTCGAAAAAACTTCAAATTTTACCTTGAGGTAATTGAGTTGTCAATGGCGATGAAATAGTCACAAAATTTAAATCCTTACAACCATAGTGAACCGGCATTTGTCTTCCTTTCCCTTCATCCTCGCAATTACCGTAACACTGATTTATGAATTGAGGGATGGAATATCCTCGCCACATTAATACTCCTACATTATTAATTTGAATTTCAATTTTGTGATTCAACGATAATAATCTTAAATAGAAATCTTATTAAACTCGTGATAAGTTCGTTTGTACCTGCTTCTCTATACTGTGCATATATCATATCTTTCAAAGTCAAAGAAGCTGCAGATCCAATTTGTATTGCCTCTTCCCCGTGATTCGTCATATAAAAAGAGATTCTTCCTTGCCTTTGAGATTCGTATAAAATCTTGTCCATGACGTTTATTGTGGACATTGTTTGATACATTTGTACCAATTTTTCATCTGTCAACTTGAAAATCAAAATTACAATGATATAATAAGAAATAAAATACCCTATCCTTCCCCAAGCACGTTCCCAACCCGAAGAGAACACGAAGCTCCGACAAACGTTCAGAATAAATCAACATGGATCAGCCTGTAGCTCCGTTGGAGTCGACTTTTAGGTTCGTAAACGTTCAACGAAGTTCAGATGAACATTGGAATGTCCGCTTGAGAATGGTTTCAAGAAAGGTTCGTAACGGAACGTTTATTACAATCCCTAACAGCACATCCACCGATTTCCACGTCGCATCTCCGTGGACTCCACGTGGATAAATGGTGGACCTGGATAGAACGTGGATGAACGAAGATTCCACGTGGAAGCAACGTATATATAAATGTCCGGTGCTGTACGGGAATGATGATTATAATTCCCTTTATTGTTAATTTTTTCATGAAAAAAACATATTTGAAAAAAACTGATATCGAAAAATTGAAACTCCGGTGAATCTTTGGTGAATGTTTAATGAACGTTCAATAAACCTTCCTTCAAAGTATTCTCAAGCGGACATTGTAACGTTCATCGGACCTTCGTCGAAGGTTTATGAATCTAAACTAGAGCACCAACGGAACGGAACATGTTCTCTTCATCAATGAAGCACGATACAAAACGATAAATTTTCACTATCGTCTTCAATGAGATTTCTGAATACAGAATTTAAAATGTTATATCGTTTCTTATCGTAATGATGCAACATTTTAACTTCCATATTCAAATCCTGATTAAGATTCAGGTATGAAAAATTTATCGTTTCTGATTGTTTTGTATCGGGAACTTTTAGCATGGTACTTTCCATTGTACAAGTGTAGAAGTGTATGAGAATTAAAGTTCCTGTACACAAACCTCATCGCTCAGAGATGTCTTCGATAACTCCGCGTTGTTGAGGATCGCATAAATAGGCAGAGTATCGTAATCATCTTTGTTAAAGAATTTCAACTCATTTGTAAATTTGCTTGTGACTCCCAAGAATTTAGGATCATGCGAATAGAAATTTTTTTGAGTGATCTGAAAATAAACAACTCTTATACTCTTTAGGTGTTTCATCTCACATGTCATCAAATATGATATTCTTCGTATAATCTATATAAAAGTTATATACAAATTCTATACACTTATTCAATCTTTATACATTTTTCATCTCCACCTACTCTATAATGATCTTACACATTCTTGGAGTAATCCACGTTTGGCGCGTACAATCCTGAAAAAATTTCTCACAGCCATGTTGTTCCCAAAATTTAGTCTTCTCAAATGTTTCGAGCCTGATTTGTTTTCACTCTCACAACGAAAACCCCAGATATCGGTCGACGATAAAATTCCTGATAATACTACACTTGAATGTAAATATAAACGTACTGTATTGACTTATTCATAAGAATGAAGAAGAGCCAAACTAATCGAACTATTCCTTCTCTTTTCTCCAATTTTACCACACAATTATTTCAATTCTATCTAATTCAACGTCACATTATAGGTTTTGAAATATAATGTCGTTTTCCTTGTGACATCTTATCTTATTTTTTAAGCAAACTATTACAAACTCGATATGATTGTGAAATCAAAGAATACGACTACGGACAAGTGAAACATTCGAGTCACTGATCTCAAAACAATACTGGTGAATGCGCGTGAACTCGGAAACGAAATAAATTAAATCTATCTGAAGTGTTTGAATATTCAACCTCGGCGAGAATTCATGGAAAGTATGTCATTCCAAATTATAATTACGATAAAAAAAAGAGACTTAATTCATGAATATCAATTCTTTTTATCACGCGTAATTTGAAAAATTATCAAAATTATATATAATTGGATAAATTTTTCCACACGGGATGGTTTTTCAGTTATATTTTTCATTTCTATTTTGATTCCGCGTTTGAAGCTTGTTTAGGGTTCTTCTGAAAATTCAACGACAAAGTAATTGTGTTTGATTGAATCTGTGTAATCATTTTTGTTTCAGTTTTTAGAACGAAGTAATGTGTATAACTTGTGTATATAAAAACTATACATATATATATAATCGTGAAAACTTTTCTGCTCTGGTTTATTGTTTCTCCGGTAGCAAGACGTACACTTTGAAAAATTTATTACGACTATTTATTATCTAGCTTAAAATACAATTCAATGTTGATGTTCAAACAATTATTTAATATTCCTCTCGAGAAGCATAATTCGTATTCAATACTAAATTTGTTGAAATAAATGACTCAATCTTCTATGATTCTTGTGAATTTTTACAAGATTCACGTATATTCATCATATGAGGAATAAATTTCAGGACGGAAACGAATTTCTTGACATTATTATGCCAGCAAAATGTTTATCGTTAAGGGAGTGCTCCAGTCGACTTTTTCCCTGGAAAATTTCTAGATTGTTCAACCGTGTTACATCTTTAATATTCAATTAATTGATCTTTAGGTCAAAAAATTCAAAATCAATCAAAAAAATCCAACTTTGATCTGAAAATACTTGAAGCAGGGTTATATCAAAAAAACTGAAAGGCGTTTCTCATTGGCTGATAACGAAATTTCGTTCTAATCAGCCTTATAACTGGTTTGATGAAATCCTTCAACCCTGTCTATTATCCGTTAAACGCTTAATTTCACCATAATCTGGGTCTACCTTTGCGAGCTTTACCATTCATTCTTCCTTCTAATATTGTTTTCAATAAACTATCATGCCTTAATGTGTGTCCTATCAGATTACTTTTTCTTTTCACATGTTTCAAAAGACTTCTTTTTTCATTTACCTTCTCAAGTACTTCTTCATTTTTTACTTTCTCTATCCATTTTATTCTAAGCCTCCTTCTATAACATCACATTTCAAAAGCTTCGAGTCTTCGTTGGTCCGTTTTTCCAATTGTCCAAGCTTCGCAACCATGCTGTGCTCCAAACGTAACTCTTCAAAAATCTCTTCCTCACCGCTAAGCTCATATTCTTTAAGCATAGTAACTGTTTCTTTTGGTGGAAAACCTGTTTTCCTTGTGCTACTCTTGCTCTTATATCTCTTTCGCTTTTTCAAAATCGCGAACATTTTCTCCCAATCAACATTATCGAATACTTTTTGTATATCTACAAAACTTACATACACAGATTTTTTCAACGACTTAATTAATTAATGACAACAACTTTATTAAACAAAAAATAGTCCAAAACCGGCTCATTTGATGGATTCTGAATTCTTTAATCCAAAGTTTTAATATCTTTGATTGAATATTATTAACATAAAACGATTGAAACGATCTAGTAGTTTTTTAATGAAAAAATTGACCAAAAGATTCCCTTAATAATGAAACAAATTGATAAAAAAAAAAAAAAAACACCATCACAGTATTTTTACTCAAACTACACCTTGGAAGACCTGATATCTAAGAATTACTAAAACTTTTATCACCACCCTGTTGTAAAATTTCTATAAAACTGTATAATAGGTCGATTTTATGGATTTCAATTTAGCTTCATCAATTGTCATGAGGTTTGATATGTATATTTAAAACAGGATCGATGAGGCTTCATCTGGATTGATCAGGATTTTACAAGGATTTTATATAATCATTATGAATGCACATAAACCTCATAGAACCCTTGATGAATTCAAATTGAACGAACATTTAGATTCAATGAACATTTAAAAACTTTTCCGTAAGGATCTATACAGGTCTAGGCTATGGGACCTTTTTCGATAAATCGTCTTTAATGACTTGTTATATGTCTAACAATGTTCCCTTAAAATATCAACCTCATCTAACAATAAAAGTGAATACATATTGTTTTGTTTACTCGTTCACGCTTGATCTTCGTTGCACAGCCCGGCGCTTACTTGAATGCGAACAATACAGTGTGGAAAAACTAGAAAATATCCAATTTGATTCTGTCGACTATGCGTTAGTGATCTATTTAAATTTCTAAAGTACACCAAGAACCCAATTTCTTAGATTCAAGGAAAATTTCCTTTGTCCTGATTCTAATGAATCCTTTTTTCAATAGAAAGTCACAGAATATAACAGAAGTATATTCCTTTTTGAATTCAAAGAATGTCATTTTAATTTAATGAAAAAATTCATCAGATCGAAAGCAAAGAAATGTTCTTTTAGCCTAAGAAATTGAGTTTGTTATTTGTTATCAATATCAACATTTTGTGTAAACGATTTTCATGTATTCGTAATGTAATTCTTTGACAATCACACTTTTTCCTTCGATTTATGGAAAAAGGACCAATAACGTAATTTCTAAAAAATCATTCATTTTTGTAATGGGACTAGTTTATCTAATAAATCATGGATGCACAAATGAAAAATGGAAATGTACTTTTGATGTATGGGCCTTTTTCGCAGAGCAGCCTTCATTTTGTTCAACATTGATATTATCTTCGTACTGCTCTAAATACTTAAAACGTGATTCGAAAATGCATTTATAATAATTGTACTTTAGTAATAATCAGGTACAGGTGCACATGCAATTTTAACAAAATCTTCATAGTTGACGTGACCATTTAACGATACATTAGCTTCCCGGAATATTTGTTCGACTGTAACAAATGAAAAAGAACAAATGAATTATACTGAAAAATTACACGATCTTTTTGGTTGAGAAATATACATTTCTAATTCACAATACGAACCTTCTTTACTGCTCAATCGTTCTCCCCAGTGGAGAAGCATATGTGCTAATTGGCGAGCAGGTATAGTTCCACTTCGAGAGGTATCCGCCGCCCGAAATGCCTCGATCACTTCTTTCGGTAGATCTTCTGCTCTTGTTTGGAGATGCATCACCTCGAGAAATTCTGCAAACGACATCTTGCCTCCTAAAGATGAAAACCCATTTCATTAGAAAATATATACAAATTCAATTGGAAAATAAATACCTTTTTCCGTAAGATACTTGTTCAATTCCGCTATCGTTGGACTGAGACCGAGAGATCTCATAATAATAATGAGTTCATCTAGAGTACGAATTTGTCCACTTCGAGCGAATAAATAAAAGCACTCTCGAAACTCTAGAAACATCAATAAAATATGATAATTCATTCTCAATAGAGAAAAGTCTGATAGAAACTAAATTCAATGGAAAGAGAAAAGAACAAGAAGCATCGATAAGAGTCGTATTATTGGTACTCGAATCTTGTTCGAAACAGAATTTCAAGGAAAAACAAATGAAAAACTTGTGTGGATTTTACAAAAGCATTTTCTTAACGGTAAGTACGAAAATTCTGAAGACATTTTTAAATTATTCCAGTAGAAAAATTTGCAACGCTATACATAATTTATATAGAATTATATATAAATTAATCACCATCTATATCTTCCTCTCGAAAATAACGAGCCTGAAAATTAAAAAACAATGCAAAATTAGATAACCGTCAAATAAATATATACTGTACAATTAACGTTCACATTGCCAAAACATCATTGCAAACATAAAAATTTGAAAGTTATGAATACTTTTTATGACACAAAAAGTGAAAGATCGTAAACGCAAGTGATATATAAGTGACTTCTTTATAAATCTTTTGGAATTATTTAGAATAATATACTCGAAGAACATGATTACCATTGTTGAAATAAGACAATCACAGATGAAAATTCAAAAAAAAAGTTTGGCTTCTATTTAATTTTTTTGAGTCTGAAAACTTTCTTTTGATGCACCAACATTGTTATGACTAATACTTCAAGCCATTTTATACCAAATAAGATGCCAACTAAATGAACCAATTGTGTTTCTCTGTGTTGTGTAAGATCGAACGTTCATTGGACGATTCGCTTTCAATTCTACGTAGCGTCGTCACTCACTTTCACGAGAATACCACAATACCACGTCTAGCTCTGAACTGAAGTCTGGTTTTACTGGTTCGATTCTGTTTTTGCACCACGTGTAAGTTTTACCACTGACCAATCGTTATTCACGATTCCAAACGAACCGTGGTCAACTTAAAAACCAAGCTTAACATATCACTTTCTAAATATCCAACTCCAAGGAATACAGATAAAACAAATTAATATTAGAAAAAAAAAAAAAAGGTCCACAAGGGTTGAAATGAAAACAAACGTTATTAATGTGTTGAGAAAATCTATATTTCGTAATCCTCCTTTCTTGTTTGTTTTGTTTTTCTCTCTTATTCTAAATTGTTTCAAGTCCATAAAATGTGTATTTCTAAGCTTACATTCTAAATCTATCAAGTAATTAATATAAATAGAATTTTACACTAATATCAAAAAGATACTTCAAAGGATTGTTGTGAAAGTACGTTATGTTATATGCGAATGTAAAATTACAATCACTGTATTTTCTTTGTTTAATGTTTCAGTGAAAATAAACTTCCAGTTGGTACAAATATAATGTGCAGATATACACGATTATAGTGTATACTTTGTCTACAAACTACAAATACAGCCAATTTGACGTTTTTTTGGGATTCAACACTGTAATTGTGAGACACAGTATCTAAAAAAATATAAATAAAGTAAGATTATTCGTCGTGAAAAAACGAATTATTTGCAGTTTCAATTCAAAATTATTACTTTTGAATCAACATCGTTACCCGGAGATGAGTTTTCATAATGCATATGAATTTCAATAAGGCTAAATTTACCGGCCCTCGACTGTGAACAGAAAACAAAATTTGTAAGATTAATGAGCGATTCGTATTCGATAAAAAATTTGTCGAATGACAAGAAAATTACTGTATCAAACGACATCGCGTTACTTTGAAAAAAAAAAAAAAAGATTAGGTTTGAATGAAACCTTGTGAAACTCATTGATTTATATTCAAGTTAGACAAAATAAAAACTTCAATCGAATGAGGTATTCGAGAAGAAAAAAGATAAGATAACAAATTTCAAAGATATGTGAGACGATATTAAAACAGAATCACGTTCGACAAACATGGATATAAGAATTGAGAATTTAATGAAAACTGATTGAGCAACGTAATACGAAGATAAGAGAAATCAAGGCAAAAAAACATCTATATACTCACTATAAGAAGCGAGGTCAATTTCTTCCGGTAATTCTGTGATATTGACATCAAACCTCTCTTGTACATCGTTCAATATCTTGGCGTCGCTTTCATCGCTAACCAAAGTTATAGCCAGACCCTAAAAATCAAAATCAAAACACATGAATCCAGTGATTGAATAAAAATCACAAGGAATAATCGAAAAAACAAACGGATGCTCACTTTGGTACCAAATCTTCCCGCTCTAGCTACTCTATGGAGATACGTGTCCGAATCTTCTGGCATATCATAATTAAAAACTATATTAACACGCTCTATATCCATACCACGTCCGAAAAGATTCGTAGCCACCAATATGCGCTGTAAAAAGAAATCCCATTGTAAAATATAACATATATTCTATCCCTCGATTCATTCAAATGGTTTTATCATCTGAATTGTCGTGCAAGAGACTGGCTTGAAACAGTAAATATGACTATCACAAGCTAATTAACCTGCCATTTGATGTGGCGCATTTTGAAAATATAACACTTCCATGGAATAAAAATGTTCATATAAATATAAAATGCGCTCAAAAACTAATAAAATATGTATAAATATATATATATATGTAAATATTTCAATACCTTTTGAAAGTCTTTGAATTGTTGGTATCTGGATAAACGTTCTTCCTGCGTCATTCCTCTATGAATTCCAATAGCCGGGAAATTTTGTTCGGTTAACAGTTGTGCAAGTGCCATACATCTTTGTACAGATTTAACAAAAATCACAACCTGCAATAGACGCGTAAAATGCGTTTTTTAGTGTAAAGAAATTAATAAAAAAACATGCAAAATAAAAAAAACAAAATCTTCATATCAGCTTTGTTGTTATATTAACCTGATTAAATTCTAACACATCGAGAAGTTCGAATAATTTTTTGTTCTTCTCGTTTTCTTTGAGTTTCAAATAATGTTGTTGAAGTCCGTGTAACGTGAGTTTTGCTTCGTCATCCACGTATACCTCCATAGGCTGCGCAAATAACATATCATCATAAGTACATTTATTTCAATCCAACACTTAGAATGCCTGGATTTAATTTTCAAATTTTCAAATGATTTTTTTTTCTTTTTTTCAACACGAAAAATGAAGTCATCAATTTCAAAATGATACATAACATTACTTTGTTCTTTTTGTTTTTAAATTTTATCTCAAACGACTCCTGATTAGATCTACTTCTCCAGAAACAGACAAGCCTTTTTTTTCTTTTTTTCTTTTCTTTCTTTTTTTTTTTTCCAAGATCAAAGATAAATATAACAAAGAACTCATTCATCGGCAAAGCATTTTTTAGACTTGGAGGACTTTCTGTTTCCATGATTTCCTCAAGCATGTGTATACAACACGTATATGTATCATCTGGATTCAAACGGTCGATCGCATTAAGTCATACTGGTTACATACGGTCCGGTGACTTCCAACTCTGAGTAGTGCCACAACAACAGAAACAACGGTAGTCACCCACATCACAACAGAGACAGAACACTAAGATGGCGCACCCAATGTTGCACGAGATTCTCCAACACTGGCTCACTTTCGATGCCACAAATTTCTTCACACACCAATTTTATATCTTTCTTTTTGTTTCCAATATACATATATGGATATTAGACATTAGACATTAGCTCAGAACTTGGTCATAACAATTACTCTTGCTCATTGCATTTTACAAATTTTTACTCGGTCGATCATTCAAAGGAATAATAACTGTTGCGTGTAAATAATAATGTCGCATTTTTGGACGAAAACCGGGAAAACGGGCAAAAAAATGATTCTTTCGACTCTGCAAGAGACCCCTAATACAGCTATAACCCCGAATTATATCCCGCGTATCCTCTTGAATCTTCTTTCTTGCGTCTTTCTTCTGTCTTCACAGCGGAATCTTGAAGTCTTCTTGGCCCTCCCCCATCCCACTCATATCTTTACTAACGACCCCTTGGTTTTTTCCCTCCTCCTAACAATTCCCATTTCTTTCAACGACAAATCAAACGATTAGAAAATTTTCTCAGACATGAAAACTATATGAAAATCGTAAACCCATATCATTGGTTTGGGTATCCTTTAGAAGCAACTTTCACCCCATTTTCTTTTGATCATATTTTCAGACGTTAAACGTGTGATGCACGTCTGGAGATAAGGATCATCTTTCGTGTGATTAAACCCTTCCGAGATTTCTTGGGTTTTATATATAACTAGCCTAACCCGCGGGTGCGCCTTGAATGATATTTATTGCGAGCTCTTTGTCCAGGGATACCAGCGAAGTAGAAGTAATCGAAGATCGAAGTGAAGAGGAGGAAGATTGTTTAATTACATCTTGCATAAATTTCTTGCAGACTGGACGAATCTCCTTGGACAATGTGGCGCTGAACATCATTACTTGTTTGCCATGGGGTGTGCTTCGGAATATTTCCTGTACATCCCTGCGCATGTCTGTAAACAAATAATTTTCGAATTGTCAATGTTTTGGTATTAAGAAGTTTCTGTCGGAAACGCAAAACTTGATTTGTATTTTACGGTAAATGTTTTAATGAATAATAGCGTTGTTTTTTTTTCCTTTGGCTAATAATACAAGTTACAGAAGCTAATATCCTTTCGATGAAATACCATCGAGGATACAAAGCCTCTTTGATAATTTTGTCTCTTTAACTAGTATCAAAAACAATGATTTGAATATTTCATGAAGAGATCTTCATCAGTTGTGAGTGGTAGTATATAGCATGTCATCATCTGTGCTCAATTAAAACTTTTTTCCATCATCTGAAGATCTTCTGAATCATGTTTTATACGATATAAGAACATAATATATAAACTTACCTAACAACTCAAGCATTTTATCACATTCGTCAAGGATAAAATGTTTCAAATGTTTGAGATTCAATTTTTTACTCCTCACGAGTGCAAGGATACGACCCGGTGTACCCACAACGATATGTGGACACGTATTTTTTAATACTTCTTCATCTTTTTGAATTGGCAAACCACCAAAGAATACCCCAACCTGCAAAAATAGAAGTTTTTAAGCAAAACAATACTATCAAGATGTTGATAAAACAATTCAATAAGACGTACCTTAATGTGGGACATGTACTTGCTGAATCTTTCGTATTCCTTACTGATTTGAAAAGCAAGTTCACGGGTATGGCACATTACCAGAACGTAAACTTGATTTTCAGTGAGTTCTAATTGTTGTAAGGTGGCCAATACAAATACAGCAGTTTTTCCCATACCGGATTTGGCTTGGCACAAAATGTCCATACCCAGAACAGCTTGAGGAATACATTCGTGTTGAACTGGAAATATTTAGTTTGATTAAACTCGTTGTACGTAACATGAATAATCTTAAACGATAAGTTCAAAACCATCAGGATTAATATGACTCTTCACGGTTAGTCTGTTGTCCCTATCTAACAATGTAGATAGTTCATCATTCGATACTACAAATTTATTCTATTGATTTAATTTACTTTGTTTCTATGTTTTCAAAGAAAATGAAAATAAATGTTCAAAATATTGAGAGATTCGGTACAAAGTATGTATGTTTATATTCACCTTCCGAAGGATGTTCAAAACCACAGTCCACAATGGCACGTAATATTTCAGGTTTTAATAAGAAATCTCGAAAACCACTGCTGTGAATGGAAACATAAGTTCCTTTGACTTCTTTTTTGTTCTCGGATAGATCCCTACTTCCATCTACGACTTGTTCAGTCTGCTCCTCGTCTTCGTAATCCAAAAGATCGTCGTTATCGGCCATTTTAGTGTTTTTTGTTAGTTAAACAACAAATATAACGATGGGGGTGTATCTGAAAACATTTTTGTTAATCAGTTGTTAGATGAACATATATCTTCTTTACACGATTCGTTCAATTTATCTGAATTTTAAGGTAATCTTCATCAGTTGTGGGTGATAGTGAAATTTGGTCATCATGTATGATCAAATCACAGTTCACATCATACGAAGATTGCCCGAGATGTATATGAAATTTGCATTAAATGAAATATGATAATCCTTTTCTTTTGGCGCGACATAACGATACATGGTACTACCTGGTTACTTGTGTTCCGTTGAAAATGCAAATCTCTTTAGAAAAAACGATATTGATGAGAATAATGATTACATTTGATAGAACTTCCTCAAAAGTAAGAAGACAAAATGTTCAGTTGCATGTGAATGTTTGATTTGAGAGAACCAACGTAATTAACCACCCTGTTACAATAATACGGAAACATCTGCCCACATCATTTAATTTCTACCTCATTAACCATCATTTTATCTCTCGACCCTGTGGTTTCAACATAAATATGTGAATATAATCATATATTTATACGCGATAGTTTTGAATTTTATGAATACTATGTATATAATCACCTTCATTGAATTTTCATAAAGAAAAAATATTGAAATTGTTGAAAGGGAACATTATTCTCATCGATAACAAATTTAATTCTAATAAAAATTGAACTTCGACAATTGTATCGTACCATAAAATGAGATATTCATGTCTGGATATCAGAATTTAATTAATAAATCAAGGTAATCTTGCAAAGTAATTATAATATCGACATTAATTGAATTGCTTACAGATCAATGAAGTGGAAATTTCCGTACTAAAATTCATATGCAAACGTAAAATTTTTACACACTCGAAAATTTCAAAATTCGTCATGATTTTCCAAATCAATTAAATGAAATGTTCAAAAAATTTGAGTGATAAATATCTGAATTCGTAAATACGCATACGCGAAGAGGTTACATGAAATTACGTTCAACATAGAAAACACGCGGTCTTTCGTAAAATCGTATACGTAATATACAATCGCCATTTTTGATTCCATCTTATGGATTTTATGTGAAATCACATAAAGCACAAATTTGGAAAATCACACGTAGTTTCGGAGAAATGACTTTCGCAAGATTTTTACACGACGAAATTGTTTCTTTCGAATGAATAACGAAGGAATTGTTGGAAAAACTGATTGAATTTGAAAAAATTTGAGGGCGTGAAAAGTTTAGCCTCAAAATATCTACACGTAAATATAAGCAACAAATATACCGGCTAGATCTCCGAACTATGAAGCATTTTCACGTGAAAATGAAAAAGAAAGAATGCAACTTGAATATTTTTCATATTTCGCTGAACGATGCAATCAACACTCAACCGAAGAAAACGGATAAGAAATGGTAGAAAACAGCTTACCTCCAATATAATTTCGCCGATTTAGCTTGATACAACTGAAAATGACGCTCTTGTCTCCATTGGATGAAAACACGTTCGACCTAGAAGGCATAAACTTCAAAAAATATGGATTGTTACGTGTCACGCCATCTGAAAGAGATCGGCATCAACCCAGATAACACACTAGGAATTCTTTTTCAAAAACAAGAATAGAATTCTTCAAGAACTCTTTTCGAACTAATGAATTCATACAGCTCTGAAGAGGCTCTGAGGTCTTTGGAAATGCTGAGAGTATTGTTTTAGTACTCTCAAAGCACTCGTTAATGTCCCAGACATTGAACTCCTCCAGGGCTCTTTATGAATTCATTAGTTCGAAAAGAGTTCTTGAAGAATTCTATTCTTGTTTTTGAAGAAGAGTTCTTAGTGTGTGATCTGAGAAGTATGGTAGCCCCCCAATGGTACAGGATCGTGAGCCCTAAAAATCATACGCCCGGATTTCAGAAACTCGAAAGACTATATGCCCCTAAGCCCGAAATTGCGTTACCCCAAATGAAAAATGATGAATTTCAGTATAAATCAATTATTAGATACTTTTATACGATTCAAAAATGGAATATACTTCTGTTGATGATTGATCGATGCTTTAGATCATGAAAAAGTATCTAATGATTGATTTATACTGGAATTTGTAATTTTTCATTCGGGGTTATGCAACTTCGGGCTTACGGGCATTCGGGCATACAGCCTTTCGGGTTTCTGAAATTCGGGCGTATAATTTTTAGGGCCTATGAAACTGGGGGTTTACGATGCTCTACCCCCCCCCCCACCCAATCAGGGGGTGACCAACCACCCGTTGGACCGAAACTCTGTTAGCCCAGAATTTTCTTATTGGTCGGAAACTAATACTTTTTAATAACTCTCCTAAAAAGTACTAGTTTTTTCCTAATCAAGAAATTTCAATCCAACAGACTTTCGGGCTAACGGATGGTTACCCAATTAAGAATGTGCAAGAGTAATTTACCCAGATGGCGCACAAGAATCTCAAATGAATTTTGGTAAAATTTTTTTTTTAGACGCTTTTTAGAATACAAAAAGTTGCAGACCCGAAGGTTCAGTGTCCCGAAGGTCCGATGTACAGAATTGCAGAATCTTGAAGGTGCAAAGTCCCGACTCATTTCTAAACGTTCCTAGTCATCTCACAATTCTATTCAAAGTTACTGAAAATCTTTGGGGACTTTGCACCTTCGAGATTCTGCAATTCGGGATATCGGACTTTCAGGAAAATGAACCTTCAGGACTGCAACACTCTAATTCTTCAAGAGTTTTGAAAAGAAGTCAATTCATCAGACATTTGCAAACTCCTTTGAAATTCTCGAAGAGGTTCCATAGAATTTAATCGCAACCATTGAACTCTATACTGCTCTATACATACTGGAATGCGTGCTCCCTAGATTTAAGCGGTCAGACTGGTATAGTTTGTTGCATGAGCAAGAAAGAATGAGACGCCCCCAACATATTTCCTTTCTCTCTTTAAAATACATATATTGAAAGCAGATACCATCTCCCAACATACTGATCTCTCCCTCTAACCGGCCGATACTATAGAAAAAGCGGAGAGAGTGCTCATTCCAGTATAATATTGAGTTCGATGATTGCAACTCACAACCCAGATAGTACACAAGAATCCCAAATGAATCCTGAAAAAAGAACTCTCAAAGAATTCTTTCAGAATACAAAGTGTTCTTGTAGAGTTTGAAAAGAATTCGATCCATCAGACATTTGCGAGTTCCGTTAAAATTCTCAAAAAAGTCTCGTAGGATTGGTAGTATGCGAGAAGAAGCCCGACTGCTTGTCATCGGCTGAAAACTAGAAATTTCTAGTGAAATTACTAAACATTACTAGTGATCCACCAATGGTAGTGGAGTCGGGCTTATCACCAGTCGGGCATGTTACATACTACCAGAGATGAGTGGAGAGATTGCTAACGTAATACTGAAATCGTGGTATGGTTTTTGGACTAGCGACATCACGCGGCAATGATACCAACTAACAAATAAATATTTGAGGACTGCTCAGATCGAACGGAATTTCTGAAATCCAATGGAATGAACCAATCAGTGTGGTTCCACTTTTTAGTTGGTATCATTGCCGCATGATGTCGCTAGTCCAAAAACCATACCACGATTTCAGGGTAAACACCCGTTGGGCCGAAAGCCCGTTAGGCCGAAAGACCGTTGGACCGAAATTTATTTGACCGAATGACAAAAATCCGAAAAAGTCTTGGTGGCATTTTGTCTTATTCGCACACGACTAGTAACGTATAGTAAGATTTCGGATTATTGTCATTCGGTAAAATAAATTTCGGTCCAACGGTCTTTCGGCCCAACGGGCTTTCGGTCCAACGGGTGTTTACCGATTTCAGTATTACGTTAGCAATCTCTCCACTCATCTCTGATACTACCGTAGAATTTTAACGGAACTCGCGAATCTCTAACGAATCGAGAATTTTGAAACGCTTTTTGATCATTTTGTATCCTAAGAGAGTTCTTCGAGAGTTCTTTTTCCGGAATTCATTTGAGATTCTTGTGTGCTGTCTGGGAAATATCTGACGAATGGTGAAGTAACAAGGGAGCCTTCCGCAGTAGCTGATCAGACCTGATGAATTTGTTCATTGGCAGATCCAATAGAAGTAACTATAAATTCCTAGGAAATACTAGTTGTTCTTCAATGCAGCAAATTCGGCCAAAAACGTTTTCGGTTAAAAAATCCCCTACCCCTGAGGAGGGCTCAGAACTTCTGGTCACACTGAAAAAAACGGAAACGAAATTTCCATTCGAAATTGTAGTACTACCATTCTGCATATGGGAAAAATACGAAGTAGAAGTTACAAATTTACAAAAATTTGTCAGTACACAACTCTGAATGTTGGCATATTACAGCGAGTTTGTAAAATCCTCATAAAATCAATGAAAACTTCACATTCAGAGTAGGTCATACAGTTACCAACACTGAATGTGACGTATTTACAGATGGTTGTAAAATTACAGATCTTTGAAAAACTGTCACGTGGAATATAGGGAATCTACATTTCCTTTTGGTGAACCCTCCACCAGGGGGCATAATCTCAAATGCAACATTCTCAAACGGATTTCAGCGCTGCCGTACGGTAGTACAGTGAATTATTCGCCATAGATACAACTAACACAAACAATGAACAAACCACACCGATTTTTGAATTAGTGTCAGTATATACATGTAAAATAGTTCACTGTACTACCGTAAGGCAGCGCTGAAATCCGTTTGAAAATTTTCTATTCGAGATTATGCCCCCTGCCCTCCACATTCAGACTAGGTCATTTTTGTCCCTACACTCAAAGCGGTAATATTCAAAAAACTTTTTTACAGTGTACCCTTTCACGGATTCATAAATCATTGTCTTTCGGGTGAATACAATTCCAAGCACTTGCTACCTTTTTTTTCTCATTTTGTTTTTCAACACTTGCTACCTTACTAAATGGTACCCAAAGAGAGCCCATTTCATGAGAGCTTCCGCGTCGAGCGTCAAGATTGGAAGAAAAGAGAGAACCTGTCGGACCACTCGTTTCTTCCAATGTTGACGCTCGACGCGGAAGCTCTCATGAAATCGGCCCTTGAATAATCATGGAAACAAGCCACGAGGAATCGACCGATACGATATTACCACACGCACAATTAACGACTGATTTTATTCAACAACGATATACAAAAACTGCCAATCGTTGCAAAAATTGGGAACAATAGTTATTAAAAAAATATTTGTATTCCGTCTAAATACCCAACATAGGGTAAATTACGATGTCGACGCTAATTATCTGAACAGTTGGCAGACTTTGCGCGTGTCAATGTACTCAGTTGTGCGGTAGAGTTTCGGAATATAGTTCTTTTCCCGTGCGTTGATAAAGTTTATTTATTTGTAGAAGAAATCCAAATTAGCCGAGGAATTTGCGTGAATTCGATAACCGTCGACGTTTGGAAGAAATAACCGAGGACGGATCGGAAGATCTGACAAGGGATTTCCTCTCCCCCTTCCTCTCCTTTTATTTTTTCTCAAAAAGTGATATATACAGCAAAGTAGTGGATAAACTGACCTTGGGCGCTTTTTCATCACATTTTCAATCCTATCCTGGCACCTTGGTCGTGCCAGGACGAAGACAAACTTGCGAAAAATCACGGACGCGGGAAGGTTAAGACAGGGACGACAGCAGGAACGAGAGGACGCGCCGTCCACCATCAACATGAAGCTCGTTGACCAGGTGGTAAGGAGCTTCAAGGTGGCTAAAATTTTCCGTGAAAATTCCGATCGTATCAATAGTATCGATTTTTCGCCCAACGGCGATACTTTACTATCGTGTTCCGAGGACGATCAAATCGTCATTTACGACTGTGAAAAGGGCACTCAAGTGCGTACTGTCAATTCCAAGAAATACGGCGTTGATTTGATACACTTCACTCATGCGAAGAACACCGCTATACACAGCAGCACCAAAGTGGATGATACCATACGATATTTGAGTCTCCACGACAATAAGTATATCCGATACTTCCCAGGTCACACCAAGAAGGTTGTGTCGCTCTGCATAAGCCCCATAGAGGACACATTTTTATCAGGCTCTTTAGACAAATCTTTAAGATTGTGGGATCTACGTTCCCCCAATTGCCATGGAGTGATGAATGTCTCAGGAAGACCCGTCGCAGCTTACGATCCCGAAGGATTAATTTTTGCCGCCGGTGTTAATTCCGAAAGCATTAAACTTTATGATTTACGTAGTTTCGATAAAGGACCTTTTGTCACTTTTAGACTCTCTCAAGAGAAAGAATGTGATTGGACTGGTTTAAAGTTCAGCAGAGACGGTAAAACGATATTGATCTCGACCAACGGTAGTACTATTCGCTTAATCGACGCATTCCATGGTACGCCGCTCCAAACGTTCGCCGGTTATCTAAACAACAAAGGTATCGCCATCGAGGCGAGTTTCAGTCCAGACTCCCAATTCGTCTTCAGTGGTTCTACGGATGGAAGAGTCCACGTGTGGAATGCGGAAACCGGATATAAAGTATGCGTTCTGAACGGTGATCATCCAGCTCCGGTCCAATGCATTCAATTCAATCCAAAGTACATGATGCTAGCTTCGGCTTGCACCAATATGGCGTTCTGGTTGCCGACCGTCGACGAAAATGCATAAGATTAACGTGGATGAAAGTTTAATCTAGAAAACTAGAAAAACTGCATTTCATATTTGTAAAAATGATCGTTGTACGAACGAACGGTCCCTGAAAAGACACACCTTCCCAGGAGAGAGGAAAATTAGATCCTTTTGGCTCTGGTGTTGCGCTTTTTTCATTTCTTTGTAATTGCATTATTACGTAGACTTTGTCATTATTTTATAATTGATGTGAGTATGAACGTATGTGTGTGTGTAAATATTTTTTTAGCACAGTAACGTACTATCATTATCACTTCCTTGATAAAGAAAAACTGTCGTACCGTGAGTAATGCATCTTGCGTGCAGTTTTTATCGTTAAGTACCTGTAGTACATTGCTCCATGCTATGAACATTGTTATAAAAGCCGCATACGATTAAAGACCAGGCGTCTAACGGATAATGAGATTTTAGAATTGTAATACACCAAATACTGTAAATTATTCAAAAAATTCAAATTTGTTGAAGAAATCGGAAAATTTTGTACAGTTTGTTATTTTAGAAAATTGTAATATTTTCTTACTGAAACTTTGTTTTTCCTTTTCATTGCATCTCATCAAAGTTTGAAGAACTTTATCCACAATTCAGAGACGATAAGGTGTTTTTTTTTTTCTTTTTTTTTTCTCCCTCCATAAATCACTTACTGAATTTGTGAGAATTTTTAATGCCCTTGAATTCCAAATTTACTAAATTATGAATCAATACGATCTCAAGTTTTGTAATTTTGTAAATTTCCTATTATCGAACGCAATTCTTGCGCAAAGGTATATGGTTTCATAAATATCTCTTATCGAAGTTTGAATTTTTTATCGGAACGAGTTTAGAATAGACAATGATGACAATGTTGAGAATATCACTTTTTTCCCACTAGAAAACACTCCATAAACGTAATCCTCCAAGCAAAGCAGAGCAAAGGGACGTATGCTTTAGTATTTTTATATTCGATTGCAAATTTGTTTTGATGAACGATTCAAACTTCAACTACATAACATTTTATACTCAAAGGTTGGATAATATTATAATTTTGTCTACCATTATCCATTTCCACATTCATTTTTTTTTTATTTATAAAACAGTAAGTAAGAGAAAAACATTTTTTCTTTATTTGCAAACTGTTGTTGGGAATACAACAATGATACTTTCGATCGACAATTTTAAAGGCATTGCGAAACCCCTAGAAATGTTATTGGATTTCACATTTCCGTCACCCCATGTTCCTCGAATCGTAAAGGAGATGCGAGTATTCGTTACTTTCTATCTAATTCGTTTCATTTCTGAGAAAAAAATGGGAGTGCATATCTAATAACTTTGAAAGTTTAGAATCCAATTGAAAAGTTATAAAACTTTCGATTCAAGCGTTGTAATATTTTTAAACTATAAGAAAATATGTTTGTGAGAAAGATTTTTTAATTCCTCTTCAATATTGAATTATTATTGAGATTGAAATAATCGCGTATTTAGAAAATGAATTTGCAGGGAAAATATTTTGCGACTATGAACGATAAACAGATTCTCACCAATGCTGTTTTTTTTTAAATAAACTGTACATATATACATGAAATTGATTATAATTCATGGTAAACGGTAATTGATGATCCATACAACTTACGTTTTTAAGTTGTACATATAAAAATACGATACATCATTTTTTCTCATGTAATCAAACTTTGATATTGATTTCTTCCCCTCGAAGTCTAGTAAATCTAGTAACTAATAACAATTTATAATGTATTGTTTATCTAAACTATTTAAAATCTGTAAATATATATATGAAATACTAGCCAATGATCATAAGGAATATTCATACGGTTAACTTCAGAGCAGATGATACCTAGTTTCGAAAGAAAATATTGTCATATTGCTGTAGCATTCTCAGTAGTCGATAAGCCAATAACTGTGAATCATTTTAAGTAGTCTAAAAACATATTTTTCTGCCCGTTAACGAGTGGACTGAGATCAGAACGAGCAACGTAATCGCATACGTTCTTTCATAGATTTTAATTTTCGCGTATCGTATCCAATTGTTCGATCCTTCCACTTACAAATCCAGCCTTCCCATTATTCATGCGCGTATGCATAAACGATATATACACATTATATATATATCTTGTAGAATTTCTAAACGTTTACCGATAATCTACAGTAGTATACATTACATTGGATGTTTAAATATACAATTTCAAACGTTATCTTTAGCACGTGTGCGTGTATACGTGTGATTCATTTGTATAGAATAGTATGTGTACGTGTATGTATACACTTGGACAAGAAGAGAGTATGAGAGCGGGTGTGCTTCTGCTGTAAAATAGTATTTTTATAACGGTACCATAGTGTGCGCTAACATTCAAAATACAAATTTGTGTACATTGCCATGCAATCACGATGGCATGGAAAGATTTAGTTTAATTGTAGCATTTTATAAATTTACGACAGAAAGAACAACCGTTTTATATTGCTTTCAAAATCATTACATGTACATGTTTGGTATTTACAAAATTGAATCATCATTTATAGTGCAAAATTTACAGTTTACGACAAATAATAGTTCTTTTCGAACTCATTTCCTTTTCATTTACACATGAACGGTTTGTGTAGATCTACTTTCTTTCTTTCTTTCTTTCTTTCTTCGAATCGAATTACGTTATGGTGTTGTTTCACATATAGCAAAACAATTGGATGTTACATGTACATGTTGAATGTCTAAAAAGGAATGATATATTGTAATAATGGTGCATCAGTTTGTTTTTGGCGCAACAACAAAATCCTGATAATTTATATGAAATAATGTGGAAATATGTGATCGAAGACCATAAGAAACTGGAATAAAAAATGATTTGAAAAGTCAATCAAAAGTTGGTTAAATTTTATTGCTTCACTATTACATTTGTAATACATTTTAACATAGCAAGGCAATAAAGCTCTGTTTTATAAGTATGCTTTCTTTTCTATTCAAACTTCAATCAACGTTCAAACGATTTCATGTTTATTTTATTCAAATCCATGCATTTTTACTTTAAAATACTCTGTAACACGTCGCCCTATACATAGATTTGAGGTGAACAAGCAAAATTGCAAACAACAAAATCGTTCTTACGCTGCTTCACATTTGTATACAATGTATGTTCCCTCGTTCACCTTAAATCCACGTGGATGTAACATAGAGACAACAATAAATTATTATTCCTATTTGTATTTGGTTAGCGTCATATTCTTGAAAGTAAACTAATAGATTTCAGGTGGAAAAATTCATATGCGTGTGTACATTATATATGACTTTTTTAATGAAATCTTTCAATAGTGAGTAAGGGAATCTTTATATAATCGTCATATCACACGTTTCAACAAAATTACGCTGATAACATACGGCTGATCATATGCGATTTATAAATTTTCAACAGCTTTTTAAATAATTCCAATACAAATACGACAAATTGTCTAAATTCGTTACACGAAATGTGATGCCATGAGTGATGTTCAGTTGATTAAACATCATGACATCATCAGTGTTATTCACGTGAATTGCAAGGTTGACTACTCGGTATTTAAATTAATATGAATATTGTTGAATTTCGAATTGTTTATATAGAACTGATGAATCTGTTATTTATCTTGTTGCAAGATTTTGTGTCCCGAACAGCTGAATATTTCATTATCCGATTACTAATTTGTTCCAATAAACCATTCAAACTTCAGCAACATTTAATATTAAAAGTGTACAGCAGTCTTTTTTTATATATAAACACAGGAAAACAATAAAACATGACGGTCATCTGAAAGATGTTTTTTATTTAAAATCGACGTGTACAATTAATTAATAAATCATCAAAGTATGTATACATTTGCAGTACATAAGGTTATACTAATTCAATAGAATGGTAATTCGATTAAAAAAGCATTCATTACCCGGTTGTAAAACTCCCATAACACCACATAGGTTGATTTCATGAGGTTTGATATGTATATTTGAAACAGCATCTATAAGATTTTATGAGCGTCGATGGAGTTTCATCAGGCAACAACAACTTCCCTCATAAAATCCCATCGAAACGGATAACACCGAGAAGTTTATGCGGTTTGAGATGTGTATTTGGAACAGAATCCATCAGATTTTACAGTTTGAAAATTGTAGCATCATCGAATTACTGAACCACTGTTCCAAACAAAATAAGCAAAATGGCAGACAACCTTCCAACCCCATTGTATTTTTTGTAGAAAACCACGATTATAAAAATCTTAAAACGTTGAACAGTCTAATCTGATTTGGTAACTTTAAAAAGGCAAACTTCGTGATATGTTGATAAGATCGAATCACTGGAACTATACCCGAAGAGAACATGAAGCTTCAGCGAACGTTCAAATCAGATGTGTATAGATCGGGCCGAAGGTTCATTAGAGCTAACTTTCAGATTCACAAACGTTTGACAAAGGTTCTCCGGACGTTGAGATGTCCGCCTCGAAATACGTTCAGGAAACATACATGGAACGTTCGCTGAAGGTTCATCGAAGGTTTGACGTAGCTTCACAAAAATATGTATACTTATATTAATTTTGATCAATTTACATGAAAAATAAATTGATGAATAAACATAAATTATTATAAATTAATCTAAGTATAGATATTTTTGCGAAGCTTCCTCAAACCTTCGATGAACCTTCAATGAACGTTCCATCTGTGTTTCCTGAAAGCAGGGTTGGGTTTATTACGTGATTTTTCAGTTGTTTACCGTAATATACTTGGTATAAAAAACGTGATATGTGTAAGATACTTGAACCCTCCTTCACCCCTAAGGCAAGGGAGTTGGTTTTGTAGGTAAAATACGTGGTCGTAAACTATGTAAAATACTTCAAAGTATATTACGTGCCAACCCTGCCTGAAAGTATTTTGAGGCGGACATTTCAACGTTTGTGAATCTAAAAGCTAGCTTTGATGAACCTTCGATCCGACCTGTACAGATCTAATCTGAAGCTTCATTCACTGAAGCTTCATGTTCTCTTCGGGTATAGACCGAAATTGTACATGACTTAATTTAATAGATAAATAAATATATCTAGTTAGAATTTATTAGAAATTGAAATTAATTCGTAGGGTTTTTTTAATGAAAAAAAAAATTATTTATTTCGAATTAAAATCAAAGTATTGTCCATCGTTTTCGGCTACTTTCGACTATCTTTCGGGCAAGGAATGAATACCGTGTCGGAAGAACGCATCATCTTTGGATGCAATCCATGAATCGACCCATTTTTGGCAATCTTCGTAAGAAGTGAATTTTTGCTCAGGCAAGCTATGAGCCATCGAACGGAACAAATGGTAATAAGATGGCGCAATATCTGGAGAATACGGCGGGTGGGGTAGAACTTCCCATTGAAGTATTTCGAGGTATATTTTGACCGCTTTTGCGACGCGCGGACGAGCATTGTCGTGCAGCAAAATGACTTTGTCGTGTCTTTTGGAGTATCCCGGTCGTTTTTCTTTCAATGCACGGCTTAAGCGCATCAATTGTAGTCGGTAACGATCCCCAGTTATGGTTTCATTCGGTTTCAACAGTTCATAATAAATCACACCCATCTGATCCCACCAAATACAGAGCAAGAGCTCAGCCCCATGGATATTTGGCTTTGCCACTGATTGTGATGGTTGGCCGAGCTTAAGAGGATACTAGCGGCGTGGCAGCAGCCAAATCGTTTATGACAAACTATAGGGAGGCGCTTCATTTGGATCAAAATATCGCTCTGTACAGCTTTTCTCTGATTCAAGTAGAAGTGCTGTACAGAGCGATATTTTAATTGATATGAAGTGTTTGTCCATAGTTTGTTACAAACGATTTGGCTGCTGCCACGCCGCTCGTATCCCCTTAACCCACGACTTTCTGCGCTTCGGATTGTCGTGATGGATCCATTTCTCATCGCCAGTGACAATTCTATGCAAGAAACCTTTCCTTTTCTGCCGTTGAAGCAGCAGTTCGAATCACACGTCAAAAAACGCTTTTCAATGTCCCTTGGTTTCAATTCATATGGGATTCAACATAGGGATCCTTTAATGAAGGATCGGACAATCAGTCGCCATTAGTGGGATACTTCCGGTTTTTTCTATAGTTTAGTTAAGCATGCATAGTGTATGTTATTTTATTAAAATCATTTTTCTCAAATGTATTTACATGCTTTGTTCGAAGAATGTTTCAGATTCACTTAATTGTAAGTATTATACATTAATAAGCTGACTTTAAATATGTATCTCGAATATTTTCATAAATATCAGTACCTATCCCACTAATGGCGGCCGACCAATCCGTAATCAGCAGTTGATTGTCCGATCCCTCATTAAAGGATCCCTAATTCAACATCCTCCCTTCTGGATCATGCCCAAACTTTTCAGACGTTTTCCTACCGTTGATAAGTCAACTCTCAATGATGTCGACAATTCTTGAAGGGTTTGACATGAGTCTTCATTGAGCAACGTCTTTAAATCAGTATCTTCAAATTTTTTGGCTAGCCAGGTCGCTCCTTATCATCCAATTCGAAATCACCAGCTTTGAAACGTGCAAACCATTTTCGACACGTTTGCTGAGCTAGACCATGTGCATCATACACTTCCACTAAAATACGATGGGCTTCAGCAGTGCCTTTGTTCATATTGAAGTAATGGAGTAAGACTCCCCGCAAAAACACTTCATTCGGTATAAATTTTGACATGTTCAATAAATTATGAAGTATTGTTATTTACGATTCAAAAAAAGGTTATGTAAAACAAATGACGTCTAATAATAGCTGTTTCACGGTGAATAGATTATTGTAGTTAACAACGGAATACTGTACTACCTACGTCAGCTTTTGTACAACGCTACGAATTAATTCCAACACCTAATATATAAAGAGTGTAGGATATATTTTATAAAATTTCAATCCGCAGTTGACTGTTGTACGAGGGTCACCACGTGCTTGTTTAATCGCTTAAAACAATTAGTTAACAACAAAGATGAGAGATACCATTCCAAAACTTTTTGTGTTGCAAAGCTACCCAAAGTAGAGAGTAAGGCCGGGTACTCAAGTTAGCGACTGTCGCGCGCCACATCATTAGAAGAGAAAAGAGGAAAGATGTTTTCAACTCGGATCTCTTTTTTCTTCTAATGATGTCGCGCGCGACAGTCGCCAGCATGAGTACCCGGGGTTACACATCACAGTCTTTGTAACAAGAACGTTGTTGCAACAAGCTGGTTGCGAGTAATTTCACACTCAAGCGTGTAACAGGTTACATTACGTCTTTTATATTGATATTCTGTGTTGACTATATCACCAATTTAGATGCAATGATATAATTATATAACAGATGTAATCCCAGATAACACACGGAGAATTCTTTTTGAAGAGCAAGAATAGAACTCTTCAAGAATTCTTTTCGAACTAATGGATTCATATAGAGCTCTGGAGGAGTTCAATCTGTCGGACATTAACAAGCTCTTTGAGAATATCAGAAGTATTGTTTGAGTACTCTCAAAGAACTTGTTAATGTCCGACAGATTGAACTCTTTCAGAGCTCTATATAAATTCATTAGTTCGAAAAGAGTTCTTGAAGAGTTCTATTCTTGCTCTTGAAAAAGAATTCTTCGTGTGTTATCTGGGATGTAACCTGCTACATGCTTTAGTGTGATATTACTTGCAACCAGCTTGTTGCAGCATTATCTGCAGGAGTTTTATGCGCACATCATTCCTCGCATAAAACCTACCGTATTATGCGTACCCAACCCTGTCAGTAAGCCAGCTTAGCCCAGATAGCACACTAAGAATTCTTTTTCAAAAACAAGAATAGAATTCTTCAAGAGCTCTTTTCGAATCAATGAATTAATGAAGAGCTCTGGAGAAGCTCTGGGTTCTTTGGGAATGCTGAAATTATTGTTTTAGTACTCTTAAAGCACTCGTTAATGCCCCAACATTGAACTCCTCTAGAGCTCTTTATGATTTCATTAGTTCGAAAAGAGTCCTTAACGAATTCTATTCTTGTTTTTGAAAAAGAATTCTTCGTGTGTTATCAGGGAGAACAGAGTCAAGTTTATTGTTTTGACTTTGCAATATGAAAGATATGTATTCAATGAATAATCATGGATTTTGATGACCAGATTCTGATAGCAATTATTCAATTCATCTCCAGTATGAGAAACATGTTTTTTATGATGCATCAAAGGGGACGTAGAAATAAACTATCAAGTATTACATCAGTGTGTGAAAATATATGGATATCTAGCCGTTATTATGTTGGTATTACTGTTGAAATTTTATTTTGAGATGTTTCCACTGACTATTAAGGAGGAACTAGCACCGGTACATCAGCCAAATTTTTTGGGTAAGGCTTCTCTCCCATGGACCGGAATTTCTAGGGAACGGAACGAAATTCGAAGACCCAATTGTTTCGTGGATAGTAACTTACTAGAATTCCCTGAAAATCCCCCAAAAATTCCGATCCATGGGAGAGAAGCCTAAGATTTCTCCAAAATACTTTCATATTTTCAAAATATCGCTCTATAGAGCATTTCTATAGACATTCAAGAAATGCTGTATAGAGCGATATTTTGGAAATATGAAAGTATTGTGAAAAAATCTTAAGGTGTAATTTCATACGAGCATCAAACGTCCAGCGTCGAGCGATTTTCACATTTTCTGGGATTCAGCGTGAAAGCTAAACAGTGTTTAGCTTTGACGCCGTTCTAACCCATAATTGAGTTTCAGCACAATCCGTAATTATTCAATCATTCTCAATAGTGCAGGATAAAGAAGACACTTCAGCTCAAACAATATATATTCATATATGTTCAATATTCTTTCTTCCGCACAGAGAATAGTTAAAAGACAACTTTCAACTCTCAAATTGAGCGTCGAGAAACATCATGAAGCTTTGACGCTGAAATCTAGAACCTGGGAAAATCGCTCGTCGCTCAACGCTCGACGCTCGTGTGAAATTACAACTTTAAAGATGTAATTTCATGGGGCGTCGAGCATCAAGCGTCAACATTAGAAGGAAAGAGAAGAACTGTGTGACCTCTCTTTCTTTCTAATGTTGACGCTCGATGCTCGACGCCCCCTGAAATTACATCTTTAAGCTGTAATTTCATGGGGCGTCGAGCATCGAGCGTCAACATTAGAAAGAAAGAGAGGTCACACAGTTCTTCTCTTTCCTTCTAATGTTGACGCTTGATGCTCGACGCCCCATGAAATTACAGCTTAAAGATGTAATTTCATGGGGCGTCGAGCATCGAGCGTCAACATTAGAAAGAAAGAGAGGTCACACAGTTCTTCTCTTTCCTTCTAATGTTGACGCTTGATGCTCGACGCCCCATGAAATTACATCTTTACACGAAAGATTTGACTCAAGTCCTGGCGCTAGTATCCCCTTAACGGGCTACTAGCGTCGGTAACTCACGTCATTGGTTAGAAAGGGATAGAATCATATGATAGAAAGAGAGGTCCGTTAACGACGCTAGTGCCCCGTTAATGATGTAAAACGGTTAAAACGATCTAGTAGTTGTCTAGTGGAAAAATTAACCAGAGCACACCCTTATAGGCTGACAGCTAATGTAACACACCCTTCCCTCCAATAAAAACGTAGCCAAATGTGACCGGTTTGTCTCACATCAAAATGGCCGCATTTTAGTCTACAGACCGATGTACTGATTTTCTTTACTGTTTGCCAATAGCCGTAATTGACGGGCTTGGAAGTGTTACACCAAAATAATTAGACATCTGTTTTGCCGGAAATTTCGCCACCCAGCAAGTTGAAATTTGTTGTAAAATAGAATACACTTTGGTGAGAAACTTGTCATGTAAAAAAAATGAACCAAATTGCATATATTATATACGGTGTCTTAAGAGCCGGGTCAAATCCATTATCCGATATTGACTGATTCATCAATAGAATAAAATTACTTTAATTTTCATTATATCTATCGTCTTACATCAATTACATATAAACCGCATTCGAAAGCTGGTGAATTATCAAGTGTCATTATATTCAATAATCACCACTTAACACAGCCCTCGCGTTGCGATTTTGAACTTTTGTTCCATGAGTTGATATTTCTTGTTGATATTCTCAATGACGAGCATAAAAATCAAGTAAATCAAGCGGATGTTTTTTTTTTTTTTATAAATGTCCTCTGATTTTCCAACGATTTCAAAGTCATTGACCTCTGTACTTTTGTTGAAATATTGAAACACAACTCTGATCACTAATAATTTGGAATCAAGATTATATACCTTTGTTTTATATTTCCTAATTAATAATGATTTGTCATTTTCGACAACAAGTAGATAGAAAATTTCAGTTTGTTGCTGAACAAAATTTGTAACTTAAATGTAACAACCTTTGAAGCATAGCGAATGTGGGTTATATATTTCTGGAAACTGAAACACTTAATAGTATTTGAGAACTAAGCTTTGATCAATCTTATGTTCCGCCAAATGATCAATTACCTGGTTGCATTTTACAAATGAATTGGAAAATCCTTTAAATCATCAATTTGAATCTTATTGACAATTGTTTTTTGTTTTAGATTTTGGTATGATGTTGCGACACCAACATCATTCGATGCAAAGGGATCATAATAGGTAAGCGTAAGGTGACCGGCCCCATTAATGAACATCTTAACCCCCATTAGCGAACAATCGTTTATCTGTTATATCTTTCCTATGGCATATTATTCTGAATTTATTTACATAACAGCGGTTGATTTAGTATCCAGTCAGTCATGCTTGGATGAAATTAAAGCACTAAATGAAAAGTATTATGAATCAAAAACCAAAACGTTCATTAAAGGGATCGCGTTCATAAACGGGGTCATCTACCTTACAAGCTTCTGTGATATTTGAGAAGACTTTTTTAAATATGCGTGAAGAGGATACGTGGTTATCATCCGAGCATACTTTAAAAGCACCCAAATTCTGAATGTAAAAAGAGATGTCCACAAAGTTTTTGAAATTCAGAATTTGCAGTCTTTATGGACATAGATGGAATCTCGGATGATGAACTTGTGTATCCTTCTAACGAGTGTATCGAAAATAGAATTAAAGAGCAATATGGATTTATAGAATGGGAGGACCAATGCGGCAGATGCAACAAGCGAATATGGCCCCTATACATCAGCCGCAGCATCCTTTGACGCATCGAAATCCCCATCAACAAATACTCCCAATGCCCCCCCAGCAGCATATGCATCACATGCAACATCCTGGACCTCCTCACGGGAATCCAAGACAGCCTATGTTGATGGGTATTAATACACACAATTCCAACGGTAAATTATCCTTTATTTGTACAAAAGATAATATAAAAGACATAGGAAGTGAAAAAGTTGAATTTCGATTCCAGGCACAATGGTTAACGTTGTCCTCAAAGATCGTACGAACACGGTCTCTGTGACTTTACAAAATCCAAATATTCCACCCGCTCAATATCATCAACAAAATAATCAATCCCAACCTCAGCCGCAACAACAGCAACAGCCGCAACAACAACAATCACAAAATTCTGAGCAAAATAAAGCTATGAACGATGGAAACGAGGAGTCACAAGATCACGGTTCGATGAATCAAAATCACTCAAACGTAACCAATTCCTCTTTGGCAAACATGAAAGAAAAAACACCTATGTGTTTGTTGAATGAATTAGCGAGATTTAATAGAATTCAACATCAATATCGATTGACCAATGAACAAGGACCAGCACATAAGAAAAGATTCACAGTCACTCTGAAACTTGGAGACGAAGAGTACGTTGCCGAAGGACCGTCTATCAAGAAAGCCCAACACAGCGCCGCTACGGAGGCTTTGACCAAAACCTGGTACAGACAGCCCCCTCCGAAACCTACCAAAGCCATGAGAGTCGGGCATCCGGGGAAATGCCCTCCAGGTACCGGTGGTAAGTTTGTAAATGCGTAGGTGTGTAGATCCGTTTAATCACCGCACTTTGATTTCTCAGGTCATTTGCCCCCCACCGTAGAGTTGAATGCTTTAGCGATGAAACGCGGGGAACCAACGGTATATACGTTCAGACAAGCTCCATCGACCCCTTCGCCCCAGTTTGTCCATGGTTTTAATAATTTCCCTCGAATGTTTACTCCTCGCTTTCCAGGCTATAATTCCGGATTTGAACCTCAAGGCTGGTTTATCGTATCCTTGAAGGTAAAATAAACGATCGTGACGTCTGAAAAGCGAATATTAATAATTTGACAAAATGTATGAATTCGAAGGTCGGAGAACGCGAATTCACCGGCAGAGGAGTTACAGGCCAAGCAGCGCGACACGACGCCGCCAGTAGAGCCTTAGAACAATTAAGACAACTACCATTGCCGGAAGAAGTTTCAAATACTTGTAGCAACAATGAAAATGGTGTTCCGAGTGGCATCGACGATCCAAATTCTGAATTAAAAAGTCCGGTATCCTTGGTTCACGAAACTGCATTGAAACGCGGATTGCCGGTCACCTTTGAAGTCATATCGGAAAGCGGAAAACCTCATATTCGAACTTTTATGACAAAATGTACCGTGGGGGATGAAGTTACCGTTGGAGAGGGATCTTCGAAAAAAGTGAGTTTGAAAATCATTCAGATTTGTGTATACATTCGAATAATCCAAATGAATTTCATAGGTTTCAAAGAAACGAGCAGCAGAGTTGATGTTGGAACAATTGAAACGACTTCCACCGTTGCCGGCAACGGTACAAAATCGTTCGTTACGTTTAAAACGTAAGCCTCCAACGACGAAAAAAAAATCACGAAATCTTATTAAAGTCTACCAAGAATCTCGCTCCGAATCTGAGACGACGGAGGAAGTTAATCCAGTTTCTCGTCTCGTTCAGATACAACAAGCGAAACGAGAAAAAGAACCAGTTTATACATTGATAGAAGAAAAGGGTGCCCCGAGACGAAGGGAATTTGTCATGGAGGTGACAATGGGTCAACATTCGGCCAAAGGAAGTGGACCTAACAAGAAATTAGCTAAAAGGAACGCAGCGGATGCGCTGTTGACACAGTTAGGGTATAGCAAACCTCAGCTCCAGCCAACCAAACCTTCGATAAAAACTGGGGACAATGAAAATACCGAAACAAAACCTAGGAAAGTTACGTTTCTAGAGGACGATCAGAACAACGATACTCAAGATCATCCCGTTGGAGGTATATTTTTCATTATCACCCGAAGATCGTGTTTTGGGAAATGTAGAGTTTGATGTTTCATTTAGGTACGATTGGTCGACAATTGGTCCCAGGACTCTTATTGGTCGACGGAGGACAAGAATCGAAGATCAGTACCGGTCCCAGTGTACAAATAGTAGCCGAAGAATTGCGCGGGCAGCAAAGAAATACTATGGGAATTTCACCGAAAGATCAGCTGAAATATTTAGCACAATTGTTCAACTTCAACGTGGAGTTCAGTGATTTTCCAAAGGTAAGTTCGAAAGATGAAATTCAATGACAGATTTTCACCTTTTCTTTTTTATTGAAATTCAGGGAGTCTCGTTGAACAAGGAATATTTATCTCTGGTGACTTTGAGTACCGATCCACCGCAAGTTTGTCACGGCAATGGACCAACGACGACCGCAAGTCGTAATCAAGCAGCTTTGAAAGCCCTCCGCACTCTGAGCAAATTAGGTCTCGATAATGCGTCGAATTCGCAAACTAGAAAGGACAAAGGTGGGTCCGGGGACGGAATACATATTAATATTCAAGTGAAAAATAATATTATGGATGGCCCCGCTGTCGATAAGTAATTTTATTCAATCAAACACACACACACATATGCATTGTTTTAAGGTACTGCACGCAAAAAATCCAATTATTTTCTCTTTTGAATTCTATCATTAAAAATTTTCCTTGCAGTGCCTTAATTACATTGGAAACGTTCTTCGTCAAGCACCAATAATCGGGGGAAAAATAAGAGAATTATTGGTGTTCGATTTGGGTTTGTGGTTCTACCAGTGATTTTATTTTGCGTTTCGATGAATTCTCTCATTGATGGAACCATGATGGATCTATTGGAATCGTAAGAATTATTAGGAAATCTGAGGTAAAATGCGGCCATCTCTCTTTCCATGATAAATTTCTTCACTTTCTAAGTAATATTTATTGTAACTATGTCTTATTACCTGACGCATCGAATTCTTGGATTCCTTCTGCGAATCAAGAGGAAAGGAAAGCAAAAGAAAGAAAAAGCATCACATACGCAAGCATATTAATAATAATATACAGGTAATGTGATATAGGTATCTCTCTCTCTCATCATCCCCAATTTGCTTTTCTTGGAAAATAAGGGGCCTAGAAGCACTCTGGGGATTTAATATATTCGTGTCTATTTAAGAAAATTTCATAAACTTTGAAGTTCCCATACATAACCCTACGATTTATCCGTATCGGAAATTTCAAGGTGGAAGAAGAAGAAAAGACAAAAAATTCAGGGGTAATGACTCAAAAGTATTATAATGAACGAGTTACAAAATTTGAATTATTACCTGGAAAAGCTTACGATAATGAAACAAATGAAAAATTCCTAGTATTAAGAATAGAAAGACAGTTATGAACTTTGAATGACACACATTATTATATTTTTTCTTTCTATTTGTTGATTGCTATCGGTTAAACTTTTAATATATAAAAAGTAGTAAGATTAAGTTTAAACAAAGTTCAGTGCTGGATTTCTCAGATACAACTCTCTTATATTCTTCATTCATACAAGAATTTGTCGACAAAACACAAATTTTAATAATTGGTCAAAACGGAGAATAAGAATCCATGAAATTTGAAGAATTTTTATGAAAGTCTACTACGATCGAAGGACTTTTCGAAAACAAAAAATTCCAAGATCTTTTTTCCCCACAATCAGCGGAATATATTTTCCTTTTGTATGTATTATAAACAATTTTTAATTTGTCTTTTGATTGATTTTCTTAAACGTCCACACGTCTCTTGCGAAATTTTAGGCTCCTTTTGTTATCAATTTAATCATCACGTGTTATAATTTTAAAATAGATGTTCTAGAAAATTTTGTATTTTTTCCTTCATTTAGAGCCTGTAAAAAAGTCAGTGGCGCTGTGGAGAAGAAAAACTGATTGTAATTGATTTAAAAAACTGATTTGACCACACATTGAAAGGTCTCTTCGATATATTATCATGTTCTGAAAAATTTTTTAATTATTTTTATCGCACGTTCGATGCATTTGATGAAGATTTTATATATATATATGTATATATATATATATATATATATATGTATACATTTACGTTCTCCGATCAAGAAATACCAATTTTTCTTTCCTCTCAACAATAACAATATCAATTTGTTAAAAATCTGCGCAGCAAAAATTATTTTTAGTTTTAATATCTATTTAATGTTTTATTTAATATTCACTATTTATATAATCGACATAAATTATCACGCCAATACTATTTACGTACTCAAATTATAATAGTGCGATAGGGAATCTGGAGATTGTATAATATCCAGACATCTCTCGATTTCATGTAATTTTCGTATCTCGTATCTAAAATCTTAAAGACCAACTGAAACTTCCAAAAATCTACATCCATTCCATTTACGTCGAATGATTTATCAAGAACGAAAATTACACAAAATTAAGCCACTTATGTTACTGTACTTTCGTAAGTTTTAGAAGCATGGAAGAAAATATTTTTATAAGTATTGAATTTACTCGTTGAATATTTGTTGAAACTTTTAACTAAGACTCCCCGCGAATCATGGTGAATTTCATTCGAAAAGATACCAAGGTATCAAGAAATTCTCGAAAAGTCATTTAGAATCGTGGATTCTTATTTCGAATAATAGTTTCCTTGTTCGAAAAGTCCTTCCATATGAAAGAATAAAATTGAATGTGGTATCCTATCTCCGAGGAAGAAGAAAAAGAAAAAAAAATATGTACGCAACAAAAAGCAAAACAATAGAATTATTTCCATGAAATCAGAGTAAATTATAATTTCGTACCATGCGTACTGGTTCAAAACTCGATCTTTATTTTCAAAGCAGATCAAATCGTTCCTGCGTTGTATTAATAATAATTTATTCGCGATTAGTTATTCATTTCTCTCATCGTCTTAAATTATAAAATTCATTACTTTCTCCGAACCTACTCTATTATCGCTTCGTAGATGTAGACACAAAAGCCCTTGTTGTTGTTTACACAATATTCAGTATTATAAGGTACATATTGTGGCTGATTCCTTCTCTGATTCTGTCGAATGAACTTTGTGACTTTGTATCGTTATAAGAAAGAACAAAGTTGATTCGTAGAAAGTTTCATATTTCATTGTTAAAAATAATCACTGTGCGAACAGGGAAAAAAACGAGTAAACGAATAAGTAAAAGTTGAACAGAGAAGAGTATGTCGCGAATCGTTTTCTTTTTTTCTTTTCTTTCAAACAGAAATGGTGTGAATGTATACTTTCGATTAAGTTAATTCAAGTATTATAATAGGTTTTAAGCGATTTTAATGGAGAGGATTGAAGAAAAAAAAAGAAAAACACAACAAAACAAGGAAACGTGTAACCAGTTTTCGAATACAAGAAGAAAATTACATTGATCATTTTGTTTGCTTAAAAAGTTCGAGCAAGACTTGAATAAAAAATTGAACAATAAACCCCTTTCTTCGTCTGATATCATTTACATTTCAATCATATCTTTTTTCTAATGAAGCGGAGGAGTGCGCAATGTAATCTGAATTCCTTTCTTCGATAAATCACATACCCTCGATGTACTTTTCTTTGTTACAATTATTCATCTTTCTAAAACATTGAGATATCACCAGCGCCAGGACTTGAGGTATTTCATTTACGACAAACTATTCAAAAATATTTCGATGAAATCATAAAACAGTAATTTTAGATGTATCAAATATTTGGATTTTATAAAAGGGATATTCTGTCATAAACAAAACACCTACAGGATGTCTACTGTTATCGAAAAATTCAATTCCAAAACTTTTTCAGGAGCTTCCAGGAAGACAATCGATTGAAAAGTTCTGGGACTGTGATAATTTTGTTCCATTATGCATCTTTGAGGATGAAATGAGCTCGTTGGACGTCGAATAAAGAGATAGAGACATATATTATACAGGGTTGTAAATTTGCAAGTGCACTTTTTAAGAAAGGTTCTTCTCAATTCCTATTTATCTTTCATTTCAGAAAATTCCTAATCGATTGATCTGTATCCCACAGAGACGAATACTTGGAAGTTTTTCATCAATTTGCTCCAGCGCTTGGTAAAATTTGCAAGTGAAGTTTGAAAAAATCCTTACTCTCGTGACTCATTTATTTTTCATTTCAGAAGATTCTGAATCAATTGGTATAAAAACAAAATTTCGCAAATTTTTCAAAGGCCCACACCAGCACTTGGTAAAATTAACAACCCCGGCAATAATACAATGTGTGAACAACGTACAAAGACAATATTTGTCTTATTTTTCACTCTTCGCAGGTTGTTCGAATATTATTGCATATTACCTTTTATTCTCTAAACCTAATAATATGAAAAGTATTCCCGATTTCTCATTGATTTCAGGTATTTACACAATTTTATCATGTTTTCCTCCGACACAGAGGAATACATTTTCAACTTTGAACCTTCTTCGATACTGTTTCTCTTCCAAATTCGACCATTAAATATTATCCATCGATGAAATTTTTCGATCCTTCATATCAACTAGATCTAAAGTCTTATAATATTTCAATCAGATTTCACCAAGTAATCGTCATATATGTTTTTGTAAGACATCTATTTCAAAAGGGACGAAATTTTTACTTATTAATTTTCATTTCATCGAGTAATATGGTCGTGGAATAAAATTTTAACTTGCAGAAAATGCTTCTTTTGCATTTCGACAACATATCCAATCAAGTTTTAAGCTCCAGGTATTCAATTAAGATATGAATACCGCAGTTTCTAATCAAAAATGCAATTTCAACTGTTCCAGAATAAGACAAATGATTCCAGGATTTGAGGAGCGATTCTGGTTTCCCAGGATATTCAAGGAGTAGTAGACACCCTGCACCTAGATCCACTTGACTTGAATAAGAATCGTTGAAAGACTCCCAAGTTTCGATTCCAAATGAATAAGATTGAATCAGATTTTATTATTCTGTATAGAAACAAATTAGTAATTTCGAAATATCAAAGTTTGCCCAGTATCAGAGTGAATGAGAGAGATTTCGATTCAAATAGAAATGATTAGGTAATTTCCGGATATAAATTTATAGTGAAAGAGGGAATTAATCGAATTTGGTTGGTAATTCGATTTGCATTTGAATAGAATCGATCAAGTGATTTTTGAATAAAAAGTGACGATGAATGAGATTTTTATCTGAGCAGGATTGATCGTGTTATTCTGACATTTTATTTGAAAATGAAGCAATATAATTCGTCAGGCATTTGCGAGTTCTCTAAGAATTCTCACAAATATCTGAAATATTGATGGGTGATATAAAACAGTATCGATATTCTATAAAATTCAACATCGCCCATCACTAGTCTGAAACCTTTCAGGAGTTCTTTGAGTTCTAAGAAAGTTCGGAGGAGTTTCCTTTTTGTCTTTATGAATTATGTTTTTATTAGTGACTTTTGTGTATTATCTGGGATCCCAAACAGCATAACAGTCCACAGGATGAGTGATGAATAGCTGCTTTGGGTTTATAAAAATTCATTAACTCATTGGAATTCTTGAATTCATTGAAGATTGTGTTGTTTTTTCTTTATTGGTTACTGGTAGTATGCAATATACCCCACTGAAGATACTCTAAAAGCACTTGAAGATTTTTAAAAAGTTCTAAAAAGGTTTTCAAGAACATCTAAGTATGTTGGAAATAATCTTCGAACGTTTTAAAAACGTTCAAGGAACTGTGCGCTGTTAGAATAAAGTAAAGTCCGACTGATTTTGAACTCGAACAGGTTTCAGTTCGAACCAGCCAGGTCAGTGTACGAAGTTTTTCTCATGGATCGACGAATCGTAAAACACTATTGAACAGAATTTCTAATAAGAAACCCTAAAAAGTTCGAACCCAGCTCCGTACAATCGGGCTAAGACGTATTCGGTTTTAAGGGGTAATATCACTTTGTGGACGGTAAAATTGACGTTGTTTTCAAAGTGCTGCCATGAAGTCAAAAAAAATTATTTGCATATGAAAGTACTAGTCTTTGGGTACAAAAAACACTTTTTATTCCATTTTTTAAATCCAAAATGGCGGCATGATAGTACGGTCAAAAAAAACGGGCGTACCGCCACAGGTCACAATTTTCAATCTAGAACGAAAAATGAAAAAGTTCCTTAAAATATAGCTCAAAATCCAGCTATCTACGTAGGATTTTTTCGAAAAACAAATTTTGAAGGAAATAGCGTCATTTTGAAATTTTTTTTTCGATTTTTCCAAAAAAATCTGCTATAAAATCGGTAAAGAAGCTGTTATCGAAAAAATCCTACGTAGATAGCTAGATTTTGAGCTATATTTTAGGGAACTTTTCTATTTTTTGTTCTAAATTGAAAATTGTGTACCTGTAGCAGTACGCCCGTTTTTTTTACCGTACTACCATGCAACCATTTTGGATTAAAAAAATGGAATAAAAAGTGTTTATTGGACCCAAAGACTAGTACTTTCATATGCAAAAGACTCCATGGCAACACTTTGAAAATAACGTCAAGTTTTCCGTCCACAAAGTGATATTATTACCCCTTCAAGGGGTTAGGTTTTTTGCCAGTAAATTATTTTATTTGACAAAAGTAAAAATATAGCATCATTACCTGATGTTTCGACTTGACTTCACCAAAATTTGAAAAAAAAATTTAATGATTTCAAAAGTTATGGCTGTTTTTGTTGATCCAGTTCCAACAGAAGTTCCTTGCGGGGACCATCACAAATTCTTGGAGAATCATCTAAAATCAATCGGACAAAAAAATTAGTTTTGTTAATAAATAATTTAGTACTCGATCGAAGCTATTTTTAAAAAAAATAAAATTAACAAAATGGCGGCCTCAGAAAATTTGTTTCCAGATTTTCGGGAAAAAAACCAACTGTTAATTGTTTTAAAAAAATCAAAATTTAAAGAAAAAATCCTTCGATCAGGCACTGGTTTTTCATGTTTTCCAAAAGCTGTATAAATTTCATCGAAATCTACCGAGCGGTTTTCTAGTTACAGTGGTCACCAGTTTAAAGAACATAGTTTTGAGAAAAACGCATTCAAAGTTTTACAATCGATTTATGTATTCATCTATTCCTGGGCCATATAATAGTGCTTCAGCCGTTGTAGAAGCTTCCAAAATATCGATTTGCGGTTGCCCAAGTAGCATTCTACCTTCTCAAAGGCCCGAGAGCCTTTTGTTAGTTGCTGAATAACTCGAAAAGTATTTGTCGGATTCACTTGAAATTTTCACAGAATATTTTTAAGATGTTACAGTTCAAGAAAATGCAAAAAAATCGATTTTTTGAAAATTATGGATACCCTTTACCCCTTAAAAGCAATTTAGCACATTGCTTCCCAGATAGAAAAATGTCTCAATAATGCCATCATAATGGCGACATGCACGTCAAGAAATGTTCGTATCATGGTACCAAAGTGTTTCCGCATAAAGCATCGTTGTTGGTAGCAAAACGAGGGGATGGTACCATAATGAAGACATAATGTTTACATTTTATACATCATCAAGTTTATGATGGTATGTTTACAACACATCATGTTACAAAATATTTAGAGCATGGTTTTCTATCTGGGTTACTACTTTCAGTTCTAGCGGGTATTTTCAATAGGGTGGATATGCCAAAATCCAATTGAAAATTGAACGCCAGTCATCATATCGTTCAAGTTTGAATCGTTTATTGGAATGAATTTGTAATGGAATATAAAATTCATATAATTCAATTTTTCCTGGACTATGCGTAACCAGTATTTTTATCATATTTTCATGATGAAGAGAACTGAAATTTGTCATTTTCTATTTCAAAGTCGCTTCAACGAACGATTCAAAGTTCAACGTTGACATTCAGCCATCGATGTTTTCAAGAGAAAAATTCTCGTGTTTCATTCAATGAAATTCGGTCGGAATCGATCGTTTCTTTGTTTAATTGGTTGATAATTGACTTTATTGTTGTTTCTCGGCAATGTATGAAAAGTCCATTTTTTCCGTATGGAAATATTTTGCGGAAAAATCTGTGAAAAACTCTTTGAATTTCCCTCTGCAAAAGTCTGAGAAACTAATATTTTTCGGACATCCTTCTCAGAGATTTTCCATAACGATTTCAGATACATGATTATGAATTTATTTCTGATAAAACTTCGAAAAAGTATAATGAATGTCCGTGTTTCATGAAACATGCTTGATCTCCCAGTTCGCAATCTCAATCCCTAATGGATATACGTTTGAATTTGAATAATTTCACTTTGTAAATGAAACTTTGAAACTACTTCCTGAAAATTATTCATTAATTTTGAAATCCCTGAATTCTTCTTTTTCTTCTTCTTGATTTTTCAAAAGTCTACCACCTCTGTTCAAACGAAACTAAATTGTTATATTGCATATACCTTCCAATTCGAGTGGTAATATTCATGAATGTATTATGCATCACTCTTGGCAGGATTTGATTTGACTAAAACTTGGTTTTATTGTTGTTGGTAACAAAAGTTTTCCATATAACACGTAAAATTACTAACTCGTTTTTTAAATCATTTACATTTTGTAGAAAAAAATCGCACTTGGTGTTATTTTTTTGTATGTTGGTGAACGAGGAGCCAATAAGCGTCTAGCTTCATCGTCGTTGAGACTCAGCCAAGCTCCTTTGTCTTGATTTTCTTTTCCTCTCTTTTGTTTTCTAAGATATCATAATAATCCATATGAAATATTCAATCTTTCAATCATCAATAAATAAAATCTTTATGTACATACATTTTTACTTTATAAAATGTACAAAGAGCAGAATATCATTCATTTATAAAATCCTCATTGAGGCTAAAATCCCCGACAAGGAACGTCTCGCTTACAGTTTGGAATCTTTTCGACAAATCATAATCCGTATCATTCATTTGGTCAATCTCGCGTGTTCGAAATAGATCCATAAGTGAGACGATCGGTCCACCTAATGATAAACAATAATACAATTTTTACAGGAATTATTTTTTCTTACTGTTCTCTATCCTCGCTGTACAGAAATTCTCTCTTTTCTTTTTTTTTTACAATTCGAATACAGTATTCACAGATTTGATGCCTAAACCATCCAATCAATCCAATCAATTTCATGTTTTGATTATTCTCACTGTAGAAAAATGTCACTTTTCACGATTCTCAATGAACTTACATAGCAGTGTCATAGCTATAAATATCTATAAATAAACTAGTAACAATGTGCTACGCGAGAAGACAGCCGCACAAATAACAAGCCTCTTCAAACATTTTCAATTTATATAAAAGATACTTCAATCCGTTCAATGAGAATTCGAAGCAAACCTTTCTTATAATAATATCAATGATATTCGTGATAATTATTTTGAAATAAAAAAAAAACAAATAATAATATTCACTGTTTCAAATGTATATAAAGCATTGTATATAAAGTTGCTTACAAAAAATTAAATTAAATTAAAAATATATGTAAATAATATTTTAGTCTCCTCTTAGAGTTACAAAAACAAAAAAGGGAGATTAGCCTTTCCCATTTATTTGGTGTTTTTATTATTTCATGATCCATCATATTATTATCAATTATAAAACGTATTGAAAGATCTATTTCAATGGAGTTACTAAAAACTGATCAAATCTTACTTAAATAAGAAAATTATTATGACCTTTTCAAGGATGATTTAATAATACACATTTTTACAAGTTGGATTTCTTTTCTTACGTTTGCATTATATGTAAAAATTTGATATTGTTACTGCAGTTGTACGTAGTTCTCTCTTAACAAAAAAAATATCAGTATCGGCACAATCTACTTTTCGTATTGCATTTTATTCAAAATTGATATTTCGATACATAAAATTGATTAATTCATGTCCGACTAGCGGTGTACAATTAATAAAATGAATGATGATAAAATTGAGGTCTCGAGGCTAATATCCCTTCAAGATTATCCAAGAATAAATACATTCGATGGTTTTGTAAAACGATAATACTCCTGTGCGGATACAGGCTGTCATACGACAAATTTCATGCACTAGAAACAACATTTTTTGATACCTCTCCTCTATCTCTCTCTCTTTCTCTCTCCATGGATTGATTGAACAATTAACAATTTCTTCTAGCTCATTTTTAGCCGGCCCGATTTGAGCACAGATGGTACAGTGATATACATATATACTTTCATTCTTCAATACTTATGTTCATATCTAAATAATTATTCAGATATATATATATTATCCAACATTCTCAACGCCCTTAAACAGGGGAAGAAGCAATTGCTTGCTTCACCCAAATAATTCAAAAATTCATAAGAATACGGAGTTGGTAGAACTTTGTTCCATAGAACACGTGAGATTTCCAAACCACAAATTGTACATTATTATACAATTATATGGAAATAATAATTCATAAAAAGTGTTAATCGAATTTTTTATCGCTATACGAAAGATATGCAATGACAAACATGATTTGACTTTCATTCGTCAACAAATATATGGTGTGAAATTAAAATAATTTAAATATGTATACATATATATATATATATATTTTTTTTTCAATCAATATAACTATATTTGATATCATTACATCTTTTACATTCGTAAATAAAGTTGTAATTTTTCTTTCTACCAACTCAACATTCGCGTTAATGATAAAGTAAAATTATCAACATAGGATATATACCTCGTCTCCATTGTCAGATGTCACATGGAAAGTAGTCAAGTCTAACCTCTCGTCGATGGTCTATGCAACATCTCACCATGGATACGCGATATATATGTATATACATATATATAATTATATAAATATATACACGTGTATATATATAAGTATTCTTTAGCTTATTTTCGTGGCGCCGTTATGGTTCACTTTGTGATTCATCATCACCCAACCGTCATCTTGCTGTACACTCTTCAAATATTCTTCCAACAATGTCGCCAAATTACGTCGTTTAAATCTCAAAGATTCCTTTACGATATCTTTAACGAATGCCAGTCTGATATCTAAAGTGCCTTGAATTTGATGCAAATGCGAAAACAGGGTAGCGTAATCTGTGAAAAAAATAAATATTTTCAATGATATTCTAAAAAAAAAAGCGCAAAGCTTTTCTCAACGAGACCAAAAAATGAACTTACTTGTTCCCTTTTTCCTAACTTCTTTATAAACAAGGTCCCTAATCGATAAATTATGTCTTCTGATGTCCTCCAACTCCTTCTTCGATAAAATTTTTTCTTTTTCGACTTTCGGTACACGTTTCTCTTCAACATGATTACTCAATTTTTTATCCTCCTTTGTCGTATGTTTTTCCAAATTGTTGACACAATTTTCCAAAGATTCGTTGAGAGGTAATCTATTTGCCTCGACAGGAAAATTCTCCACTTTTTCAGTTTTGACGACAGTATCGATATTATTAACCACCGGGGTCAAGGTGGGAGGAATGTCCAAATGATTATTCGTATGTTGTTCCGGTATCGGTATTGGTTCGTAAATCGGTATAACGGGGGGTGGTATTTCCGCGAGGCCGTTCACAAGTTTGTCGGTAAACGAGTTTGGATTGTTATTCAAAACAACTGGAATTGTTGTTGTATCGGCGTTGAGCGGAGGGCTGAATTTGGGTTCTTCTGTAAACGGTACGGGAGAACACGGAGGACTGTTGATATTAGAGGGAGAGGAAGGAGAAGAGGAAGAGGACCACGAAGGTCTTCGCACTATCACATCTTTTGGAATTGGTCCGGGTTTTCTTTTATTTGGCGGAGGTCTCGGAGATGCTGGTCCCCCACCGTCCCATGGGGGTAAATTACGTTTGATTCCACCTTTGGACGTCGAAGACGTTGCCCCAACGATATCGATATCCGCTTCATCTACCATCATTCTTTTGTCTATCTTGAATGGGTTACCTAAAAAATCATTTCATTGTACTTATAAATGTTTCGTTCGATTCTCTCATCTAAAAGAAACAAATCAAACTTACCAAACATGTGCTGTCTCACGGGAACACTTTCGATTTCTCTTAGAGGAGGTGTCATACGTTTCAAATATTCTTGATAATTTCCCATTTGCGCCACGGGCATGGAATGAACGTAATCGTCGTCGAGTAATTTAGTGTGCGATAATCCAGGTTGTAAAAAATTAGCACGCATTCTAATGACTTGATCTAACAATGATTTTCTTGGAACGTCGAACGCGTTTCTGTAACTTTGTGCTCCGCGTTGTTGTTGTTGATTTCTAACAAGGCCAACGACAAAACCTCCGAATTCATTCAATTGATCTCTCAAGCTAATGAATTTGTCTTGTAAGAGGGGATGAGATACCTGTTCGATGAGAGAAGAATTATAAAATATCAAATTTATCATGCTTTCTCTTGTAACTTACCAAATCTTTTTTCAAAGGTGTTCTCGGCATAACTTTAACTCCTTCCGTAATTGTATTGTTGTTTCCATTGGCTAAATTTTTGGTCATGTTGACAGCAGCGACTTGTTTCGAGATAACTTCGTTGCATAAACGATCGAATTCAATTTTTGCTTGATTTTTCAATCTCTTGAGATAATTTAAAACGCTATACGACAAGGAGAGATCCATGTTGTCAGGGATGAGCGTTTGAGCGAGGGGCATGGGCGCTCCCATTCTGGTTAAAGCTCTTCTCAACGACTGCAAAATTAAAGATCGATATAATTGATTCTGTTTTTGCATTGTAAACACACAAGTGAACTCACCGCGGCGTAATAAGTGGGCATGGTTCTCATATAATTCTGAAATTGCGTTCTCCATTCGTTGGTTGGTTTCAACCTGTGTACTTTGAAGAGTTCTTCCAACAAAGGCAACAGTACGGGATAATTATAAGGCATTACAAAAAGATTAACGCAAGTCAAGTTTGTGCTTGCTTTTAAATATCCAAAAGGATGTCCAACTTCGCTGGATTTGTAAGAATTGGCGACAAATACTTGCCAACAGATGGTTGGTTGTTTACGAGCTAAAATATATTGAGTCAAAGGACTTGGTTCTAACTCGTATTTGTCGAACGGTAGATTCTCAATGACCATGGGTTCTTGATTCGTACAAGTGAATTTAACATTCGGATGAGCGGATCTAGGGGGCAACGAGCTTGCACTCAAATCAGGCCAAAAACTCTCCGGTATTGGCCAAAATCCTACGGCAAATCCTTTGTGCGCCGACCTTGGAACATAGATTAATCGTCGACAAGAGTGCCAAGCTGTATTTCCGGGTACCATTGGATTCGGAAGATGAATCTGAGGTCTCGGACCGTTAGTCGAATCTTCTTCGTTTTCGTCGTCATCTTGATGCTGCTGCGACGTTTCGCTGTTCGTTAACGGTGGAGGATCGGGACCTATTTTCTCGAAATTTATCACCACCCCGGATTGAACTTTTTGAACTAAAGAATCTATACACTGCATCATCATTCTGTGCGACGTTATGCAATAAGAGCGACCTATAAAAGATCAAAAAGTATTTTAGCTTGATGAAAATTTGGAAATATTTGTAGTTAGGGGATCGCTTATACCTCCTGTGACTTCACACATGGCGTCTATGGGAGATGCGTCGCTTGGCACCAAGCCTGTATCTCTTTCCACCGCAGGGGTACCGGACAACCTCAATACCAAAGAGAATAACCTCTGATCCCATCTAAAAGGTTCCTTGGTGAGTTCCGAACCAGGTATCGGTGAATGCATCGGTAATGTAAACTGAAAATGAGAGAAAAAAGTGAGTATTCGGTTGGTTTAGGTTCCAAAGAGCAACTCACATCTTGATGAACGCCGCTGTTGGTCGTATATTTTCCTCCATCCGTAATGACTACGATCACAGAAGGTTCTAAATAGAATGGACATCTTCCTTGACCGTAAGTATCGATGCCTGTCTGCATACGATTTATGTTCAAAAAGTCCAGCGCGTGTTTCAATGCTGCACCCAAGGTGGTCAACCCGACGCATTGTAGATTTTTCAATTCATTCATAAAAGTCGCTAAATTTTCTTTCCAACCCGCCTGAAATCAATTGCGAATCGTTTCTACGTTAATTTGAAAAACTTTCAAGCCATTCTTAATATACAGGATATATATTATTCAAATTTTCCCTCGCGTACAGCGGGGGAGAAGAGTGGGTAAACGAAACAAGGTAATAATAATGGCGACTTCCGTTCAGAATGTTTTTGGTCCTTTGATAAACATGCGATATTATGCCACTTGCAGCGTACAAAGACGGAAAATAATATCGAAAACGAATAAAATATAAGAATGGTGAAGTCATTGAGGTCTTCTGCATTCTCGAATAATTCAAATGAATAATGATTTAAAGAAAACACTTGCTCGCACTCACACACACACACACACACACACACGCATACAAATGTCCGAGGCAAATAAATCATATACATCCTTTACGAATGTAACATGGTAGCGAAGAAAGACGAGAGAAAAAACAAACATTTGACACGTACCTTGATATTCTGAGGTGGATCCTCGAAGGTCAAAAGCATATAACGATCTCCACGACTCTCCGGTGATCTTTGACGGACCTATTACGACCGATAGAAACCATATTGAAAATTTAGTTGACACAAAAGGACCGGCTCAAAAGTAGGAAGAAATAGATATTTGGATTCATGGCATACCTTGACGAATGTTTCCACAGCACTTTTAGCAACGTCCAAAAGAGTCGGTCGCCCGCCCAAATAAGCCCTTTGATTCATGGAGGCCGAAGTGTCGATCAAAAATACTATTATGGTCATTTTTAACTTTCGACCAGGGAAAATAAAGAGAGAGAAAGAGAAAAGAAGAAAGAAAAAGAAAGAGAAGAAACAGAAAAAAAAGTAAATAAGGAAAAAAATTGCAAATTTATAGGCTATGATACAACCCCACGGGGGGGTCACTGTGTTACTGTTGCTGTTCTCGGCGGACAGCAACTAGCTGCTAGCCTAAAGTCTCTACAATCACGGCGTGGCGCATAGCTGACTGTAACCATTCGATCAACTACATATGTATACGTGTGTGTACATATATATATATATATATACGACTGACGATGTATGTATGGAGAATGATAATTTGAAGAAAACTGTGCTCTTTTCTCTCTCTTAATATGTTCCTTTTATAAACTCTACTGCCTGTCTCTCTCTTTCTTTGCCTTCTCAAGTTTATCCGCTGCCTATTTTCTTTCCCAACCAAAGCAGCTTTTTCTACACAGCTAATCCGATTTTCTTGCTACTACTCCGCGCGCGAATGAGCTGGCTGCTCTTGTTTGCTGATTGTAGACAGCAGCAGTATTAGCAGCGGCATTCAGCAGCTGAATGCCAGACATGAAAACCATGAATTAGATGAATCATAAAGGTATAAGCACATAACTCTATGGATGTATAAACATAAGCATAAGCATGACGGAATGTGTGGAACTGAAAATGGTGGTGTTTTGCGCATCGTCTTATATTCGTGTAACGAGGGAACAGGAGTGACATCTAGCAACGGTTGCGGAAATTTCGAAATATTCAAATGTTTTACTCAGTACGACTTTGAAATATTTGTAGATTTTTATATGATCGTTATATTTTCATAAGCAATGGCGAAGCACTGAGTTATAACCTAGTGATTCCAAAGTAACCAATTTTTTTGCTTTACTTTCAGTTGTATTTTGGTTTGGGAAAAATTTGGTCAGAAAATGGTTACCCAGATGGTTTTTACCATATATCACCTATTTGTGATGAACCGAAAACTAACGGTTGCTTTGAACAAATCTGCCACCAAAAGGTCACCAAAAAATGTGGTCCGTTTTTGGAATCTTTTTGGTATTTTTAAGGTACAAACCCAGAAAATCACCACGAAATAACCAAAAAATCACCGAATTGAGATTGGTTGAATTTTTGTTGAAAAAAATGTCCTTAAGGGAGTGCCGGGTTCGATTTTTTCCCTAGAAAACTACTAGATCGTTTCAACCGTTTTACGTCGTTAATATTTAATCAATTGTATTGATCTTTAGATCTAAATATTCAGAATCAATCAGCGAGTCCGGCTCTGGTCTCACAATACTTGAAGATGGGCTATGTTTTTTATAATATTAAAAAAACGAAATAGAGGTTTCTCATTGGCTAATAACGAAATTTCGTTGTAATTAATCATAATGACTTTGTTCAACAACAAACAGACCAGAGCCGGATTGTTTGATCGATTCTGAATCTTTTGATTTAAAGATCAATACAATTGATTAAATATTAACGACGTAAAACGGTTGAAACGATCTAGTATTTTTCTAGGGAAAAAAACGAACCGTGCACACCCTTAACGACCAACAAGTTACCAAAACCAAGATTTTTCACCAAAATGTAACCGAAATTCTTGATCGCTTGTCGGTTCACCCAGACCCGCTAGGGTATTGAATAAAGCTGACATTTCATGGGGCGTCGAGCGGCAGTGTCCACATTGGAAGAAAAGGGAGGTCCGATCGGTTCTCTTTGTTCTTCCAATATTGACGCTGCCGCTCGACGCCTCATGAAATGTCAGCTTAAGAGAACGGAAATCGTCATTCTTCGGCAGGCAAAATGTCACGTTCTTGGTGGTGAGTTTAAACTTTATAAACCCACCCACGCGATACCACAGTCCCAGAAGAATTCTTAAAGAATTCATAAAAGATGCAATCAGTTCAATAAGAATTTTTCATGAATTCCTCGGGGAGTGTAATACTGTGTGGACAGACAGCACACAAGAACCACAAATGAATTCTGAAAAAAGAACTCTTGAAGAAATCTTCCAGAATACAAAGCGTTCTTAAGAAGTTTGCAAAGAATTCGATTCGTTGGACATTTGCGAGTTCCGTTGAAATTAAAAAAAAAAAGAAATTTTATAGAATTTAAATTTAAATTTTTGTATCCTGAAAGAGTTCTTCAAGTGTCCTTTTTCAAAATTCATTTGAGAATCTTGTGTGCTGTCTGGGATATTTTCTACAATTTTATATCATACATTGATAGTATGCGAGAAGCCCGACTGGTAATAAGCCCGAATGGCACTTAAGCCCGAACGGATTATAACCCGAACGACTTTAAATCCGAATGACAGTTGACCCGACTAATTATAAAAATATAATCAAATAAAATGGAAAATTAATCGAAATCAAAGCGTAATTAACCTTTAATCTATACATCTTCACAGTAAAGGGTTGAATAAACTTTGATTCCGATTATTTCCCATTTTATTTGATTATATTTTTATAAAGCTGTAATTTCATACGAGCGACGAGCGATACCTTAGATAAAGGGAGAGGTCTCACATTTCCTCTCTTTTCAGCTAATGTATCGCTAAAAGCTAAACCTTGTTTAGCTTTGCATGAAATTACAACTCAACTAGTCGGGTCAACTGTCATTCGGGTTTAAAGTCGTTCGGGTTATAATCCGGTTGGGCTAACGCCAGTCGGGCTCCTCGCATACTACCATTTCAGGAAATAATCTACAGTACCTTATCTGTTACGGTACAAAGCCCAAATTTCGAATTTCGGAAAAAAATTTCTCTTCACCGACTGAGGAAGAGTTTTTTTTAAATTTAAGCTGCCAATTTATGGGGCGTCGAGCATTGAGCGTCCAATTATTTCCCCAGATTTTTTCGACACTCCAGCGTTGAAATTTATGAAGTTCGTTTCTTCCAACTTTCATCATTTCCAACGTTAAAATTGATTTCCATGAATACCGATTTTATTCCTGGTCCTGGTTAAATTAATTCCTTTTTAGTAGTAATTTACTTTCTTGCTTAATAACAGCAATACATCAAATGAGCATATAAATTAATTCCTTTCTGGCATATGAGGTTATGTGTCAATGTTGGAATTGGAATTTACCATTTTGATGCTCGATGTTTGACGCTCCATGAAAAGGTACCTGTGGCATTTCGCAATTCAGCGTTGCAAAAATCTGGGGAAATAATTGGACGCTCGATGCTCGACACCCCATGAATTGGCAGCTTTAGGCTAACCTCCCATGGACCGGAATTCGTTCCGGCGGAATGACTTTAAACCAATCGCTTTCACAATTTCCTTTAGAGCGTTCTATCAGAAATCTATAAAAAATTGTGCATTGGTTCAATTTTCATTCCGCCGGAACGAATTCCGGTCCATGGGAGGCCAGCCTTAGGCCGGAGACTCATGCCAGCGACTGTTGCGCGCGACATCATTAGAAGAAAAAAGAGGAAAGATGTTTTCAAAAACTCGAATCGCTTTTTTCTTCTAATGATGTCGCGCGCGACAGTCGCTAGCATGAGTACCCGGGGTTAGACTTTAGCTAAGTTCGTTGAGTGATGTCCCAAGTTACCCCAACTTGCTCCAAGTATTTTGGATTCGTTATTTCCAATTATAGGAACGAAATGATTGGTTTGTTACAAGTTAGAGCAACCCAGAACACGTAGAACGAACGAACCTTTTGTACCGCAACATACATATAACGCGGGTGCATGTTCGAAACCTTGGATAGAAAAAGAGGTCAGATGCCACATCTCTTTTCAACTACCCTAGTAGCACAAGGATGTTTGGAATTATTCTATAGATGTCCATAGAACATTCAAATATGCGAAAATATTCTATGGATGTTCATAGGACATTCAAAACGTATCAACATATTCTGTGCATGTTCGTAGAACATTCCAAACATTCTTGTGCTACTTGGGTAAGGATTCGAATCTTTTGCACTTCGAATCTCCTAATGCACCCATATAGAGCACTAAAAATTATTATTCCCTGAAAATTTCAGACCGATTTGTAAGTTCAGTGTGGAGAATTCTTACCAAAAAATGTTGACTCTGTCGGTACGGTGGGAACTTCTTCAAGACCACTTTAAGAGGATACCAGCGTACCGACCGAGCACAGTTTTTTTCTACTAAATTACTCAAAACTGAATCCATAAAAAAATCTGAAATTTTCAGGGATGATTCTTTGAGACTTTATCCACGTCGCTAAAGAGTCCAAATTTTGGAGAAAAAAAATTTTCTCCAAATTGAAAATTTGGGCTCTTCAGCGACGTAGATACAGTCTTGAAAGATCATCCCTGAAAATTTCAGATTTTTTCATCGATTCAGTTCCGAGTGATTTGGTAGAAAAAAATTTACTCACATGGTAACCAATGGTATCCTCTTAAAGGGGTTACAAAGGTACCCAAGCCAACGATGTTCACCATCTAAAACTGTAGAGAGCAATGCTATAGCCACCAACACATACCTTCTTTTTTGTGTGCACATAAATGTGGAAAGCGGTATGTGTTAATAATAGCGACAGTATTGCCCTCTACAATTTCAAACGGCGAATATGAAACAGCTTGAATACCCTTGGGGATACCAGCGACAGTATCGAAACTCCCTTTCTATCGAATAGGCGTGTCTTTTTCTAACCAACTTGCTCGGTCGGTAAACACTAATACCCCTTAAGAGGATACGAGCTTACCGACCGAGCTGAGTTTTTCTTGACCAAATTACTCGAAACTGAATTTGCGAAATAATCTGAAATTTTCAGAGATCATTCTTCGAGACTTCATCTTGGGAGGCTTTCGAAGTAACCGACGAAGCGACCACGATCACTTGGTCAGCCACTGCGAAAGCCTCCTAGATTTCGCTGATTGATCGGTAGGGCCCATTAATGGCGTGAATTTAACATAAATCAAGTATTTAACCACTTTTATCATAAAAAACGTTTTGTTTCCACATAATATGCATAAAAAAAAACATTTTTCATGATAAAAGTGGGTCAATACTTGATTTATATTAACGGGATACTAGCGATGGTACCAAACCCCTCCTTCTATCGTATAGGCGTGTCCTTTTCTATCCAACGTGCTCTGTTGGTAAGCGCTAGTAACCCCTTAACGGGCTACTAGCGTCGGTAACTCACGTCATTGGTTAGAAAGGGACAGAATCATATGATAGGAAGAGAGGTCCGTTACCGACGCTAGTGTCCCGTTAACGGACTACTAGCGTCGGTAACTCACGTCATTGGTTAGAAAGGGACAGAATCATATGATAGAAAGAAAGGTCCATTACCGACGCTAGTGTCCCGTTAAGGGGATACTAGTGCCGGGACGCTAGCCATTCCTTATTGGCTAATTTATTCAAAAAGTACTGAATCAATTCGTACAAACTAAGTTTCTAAAGATTCCTCATGGCTTACCAGAATCTTTGGAAGCTCAGTTTGGATGAATTTATTCAATAGTTTTTGAATAAACTGGCCAATACGAAATGGCTAGCGTCCCGGCACTAGTATCCACTTAACGGGACATGAGTTGTCGACGCTAGTAGCCCGTTAAATTCGATCTTTTTTTTTCGGGACTATGACTTCTCGGGATTATACCATTTCGGGATTATAACTCTACCACAACTCTGATGCTCTGGTCAATTTTTCCACTAGAAAACTACTAGATCGTTTCAACCGTTTTTCGTCATTAATATTCAATTAATCACATCAAACTTTTGATCAAAAGATTCAGAATTAATCAGACAATCCGGGTCTGTTCTGTTTGTTGTTTAATTAAATCATTGTAATCAATTAGAACGAAATTTCGTTATCAGTCAATGACTAAACTCCATTTAGTTTTCCCAGAATTATAAACAATGTAACTCGTGTACAATTATTTTGAAACAAGAGCCGGCTTTTCTGATTTATTCTGAATTTTCCGATCTAAAGGTCATTGTGATTAATTGAATATTAATGATATAAAACGGTTGAGACCATGGGCGTATCCAGGGGGGTGCAAGGAAGAGCAGTTGCCTCTCCCCTTGCGAAATGGGAAACAATGTTTTTTAATTTAATGGATAAATATATAAATAAAAAAGTTGTGGAAAATTTGAAATTAAACAGTTTGCCCCACCTCGAGTTCTGAGCTGGATACACTACGCCCATGGTTGAAACGATATGGTAGTTTTCTGGGGAGAAAATCGATCAGGGGACACCTTTAAAGCACGACTAGTAACATGTGGTGATTTTTCGGGTTCAACTTCAGTCGGTTTTATTTTTTCTTTCGGGTCAACAGCCCATTCGGGCTTATTTCCATTCGGAACAGTTGACCCCAACCCTGTAGGCCAACACTCTCTGCCCTTTGGACAATCGACCAATCATGTGCGTAAACATAACAAAAGATAAATATAGAACGCCCCCAATGAAATGTCAACACGTTTTACCAGTTTGCTGTAAACGTGTCATTACCATACGCTTCTTTCCACACAATTGAACGATCATCAATCTCTATCAATTGGTCCTTTCTTCAAGATCCAACCAATCACCGAAGACCCACAACATTTCTCCAATGATATCATTTCAAATTCTCAATGTTTCCTATAAATTTTCAATTCGTCTGCTACATTCATGAATATCCATTCTTCTCTCATGAATTCAAAGAGAATTGAAATGATAGAATAAAAATAAACACTGTTCATTCACAATGTAAGTCATGTGTAAGTAAATTCCCTTGTGATTCATCCACGTCTTTCATATTTTTCCATATCTTTCAAGAGATTTTTATTTTCAGAATTTTAACATATAATATTTATTGAAATTCATATCGAGAAGATACCATTATTTCCTAGTTTTTCAAAAATGATTTCTGCCACGCATATATTACTTGCATTTCTCACGATATTCTCTTCCTACATCCTTCAAATCACAGCAGGTAAAAAATAGTTGGTGATTTTTTCATTATATTTTCAAACTGTCATTTTACGTGAAGTTTTCATTTCCAGTTAAAGGAACAAAATACGTTGCTTGTGGTTCGGTTACGAAGTTAATGAATCTTGATTATAAGGTGAGATTACATTCTCACGATATCAAGTACGGAGGTGGTAGCGGACAACAGTCTGTCACAGGTTCGGATCTCAAAGAGGATGGAAACTCTTATTGGTTGGTGAAAGGAAAAATAGGGAAACCATGTACTTCAGGGTACGATGATCGAATATATATTCGTATATTTGTGATATCGAAGTATTACATATATATTCATAAATTCATGATTTTTCCAGAAAACCAATCAAGTGTAGAGATATTATCAGACTAGAGCATGTCGCTACTAAAAAGAATCTACATTCTCATTTAGTTAGTTCCCCTCTCAGTGCAAAACAAGAAGTCTCCGCTTATGGAGATGAAAAAGGGGATGGAGATACCGGCGATTATTGGATCGTAGAGTGCGACGGAGAATTCTGGGAAAGAAATCAAAGTGTTAAATTTAAACATGTTGACACAGGAGCGTAAGTTCACGTTTCCATTAATACGATTTATTTCTTGTCTTCCATTGCTTATCCTTCAAAGATCGTTTTATCGTTTGCAGATATCTATCCGTTAGTGGACGAATTTATGGTAATCCGATTAACGGACAAGCCGAAGTAATCGCCGATTACAGTTACTCAAGTCCGAGTACTAATTGGCGGACTATGGAAGGAATGTTCCTCCATCCGAAACAAGATCAGCGCTCCAAAGACCATCACATCGAAGAGCACGACGAATTGTAGTTTTTTTGTTCACAATAATTTGAAAAATTCAGAAGTGTTCGAATCACACATTCCATGATTACATGTGTCTCAAAGCAGTACAATATAATTTGAATTTTTTTTCTGTTGGAGAAAATTATATTTTTTTAAATCCGAGATGATCTTTTGAGAAAGAAATGTGTTCAAAATATAAAACGACAATTCAGGGGATGCGACTGTCAAATCAACTTGGTTCCACGATATCTTCTCAATACACACACACACACACAAGAAACGCAAAGTCTGTACAGTTTCAGTACTGATATCCCCTCAATTGAGGACACAATGTTTTCAATTCTAGAACCAGGAATAATTGTATGTGAAATCGTTGATCATCACATAAAAATACTTACATGCTTTCTGCATGTATGCATACTTACGTATACAAGATTGAACTGAGTGCGTGAAAACCATTGTAAATATCAAATGAAATGTATTTATTGTACTTGATAATTGAACTTTGTATATTATGAAATTTTGCGTGATTGTTGGGAATGTATTTTTTGTTTTATATGGATTTCCAATTAAAATAAGAACTGAAGTGAATATAAAACTCGAATTATTTGTCCAATTCTTGATTTTTCACTTTTTTACAAAAGAATCGAATTATCCGCTGCTAAAGTAGTGTCACAAGGATACGTGAAATTACTCTATCGCTTTGTCTGAAATTAAACTAATCGCCTGATTCATTGTATTATAGACAATATAAACATTTAATCAACGAATACATCCAATACACTTCCATTACAATTTTATATAATTTTTATTGCAGTATTATAATTAATTCGTCGAATACTTTTCAAGTATCTTACTATCATTTACAGCTTCTACGTTCTTTTATCATTAAATATAATTTTGATAGATAAATTAATTTCTGACTAGTTTATGCACCGTGTCAAATCGTTATACAAAATGATTGTGTGTTTGAAACTATTTACAATTACGCCTACGATATTATAATTCATTGATACTGAATTTTGAATAATTCATGTGCGTAGTGTAGATATTTTTTATAACGTATATTGTGTATTTTGTATATTTTGTACTTTATATTATAAATTTATCCTGTAGGCTCGTTTTACATAAATTCGTGAGCATATGTTGTCACATCCGATACATTTCAAACGTGCGTTGTCTTTCAAAACATTCATTTGATATCGTAGTCATTGTCATCCAAACCAACAATCATGATGATTCAAGAAGCATTTCCAACCGAAAGATTATATTGGACACGGTTACATCGCAAGTTCCTCCAATTATTCTTTTCTTTTTTTCTCGCAGTTTTACAAATCCATCAAAAATATAATCAATTTTATGAATTTAATTTTCAATAAAGTTGAGAACTTTGATTCTGTTCATTTCTTTCCCTGGTTAGAAGAACCCGTTGATTCTGACCAATTCTCATTAAATTACGATTAAACGTGGACAATGTTCTGACCAAATCTCATGGAATTTCATTTGTCGGATTCAATGGATTCTTTTAACCAGGGTTATCCATTCTGGAATGCGCTGTCTTTAGCCTTTGTTTCTAAATAAAATCTCACAGACGAGATCCTTCGTTGGGTAATCGATTATTAAATTATGAAAAATTTGTTAAGATAAGAGATGTTACTGTTTCAGAAATTCGTTGAATAATCATAGAGCGGTAATTAATCAATTCAAAATTGTATACGAACTTAAAGGTGGGAGATTATTTCTTTTTTCTAAATTTTGAGTAATCAATACATGCATTCGCATTTTTTCAAAGATATTCAATACTTCCATCAATTACCAAGATTCTCCCTGCATTTTATATGCAAATATTGAATTGACGGTTATAGATTCATTTTTAAATAAAACAAAAGTAGAAAATCCACCATTCAAGGACTGTGATTACAGAATTTTATTACATTTCTCAACGAGAATTCAAAAAAAACATTTCCCAATGAATTTGATGAATTTTCGTTTTGAAACGCAACTCTTAATCTTATATGATTTACGTTATTACATTGTGCCATTGATTAACTGTTCGCGATAGAGCAAATGAATTCAGATTTCGTATCGTGCGATGCGTTTGTTTGCATAAAAGTATATTGAGGTACAATATAATCATTTCTAAATCTCGAAAGATACTTCTGATATTTTAGTTACATTTTGAAAAGTTTGGGAAACTTTTTCTCAGGTACACATTGTGTTTGTGTTTCTCAAATAAATCCTGCCGATGTCAAATTTTATTGATACACAAAATCTGATGCATTATTCAACTGAATTACATGAGGCTTATGACACGTCAACATATATAATTATACTTTGCATTATTAAAAATATTTGCATACCATTATATTTGTACAAGGAAATATTATGCAATTCATTTCAATAGAAAATTATTTCATTTAGTCTAAGAATTATCAATGATTCAGCTTCTCTCAACAAGAATATACATTTCTTCGATTGATATATTTGCGAATGATCATTGGATCTCTTATTCAAATTCTTGTTTGCAAAAAGAGAGGAAACCTAGCATTCTACAGAATGTACGGTGTATTCGAATCTGAAATGAAATGTTACATAAGGAAAGTAAAATCGTCTACATAGCAAATTGAAAGTCTAAATTTAGAATTGTAAATCGGACAATTTACTGAAATATGGATTAGAAATCATCAGACAAATTTTGATGGAATCTATGCAGTTCGTTGCCTGTGAAACAGCTTGGAACTGATCAACTATTGAATGACTTCTCTCTGACATTCCAAACCTGTGCATTCCTCCAACTCAAGACTGATAGAAATTTTTCAATTGAATGTGTAGATTCGGAATATTAGAAATTGGTTTTCAATTGTATTTCACTGAGAAGCAATCGCATAGATCTCAGCAAAATGTTTGCATTGAATTTCATCTGACATTTTAAATAGAATAGTTTCTTTGTTGTTTCAGAGTTTATTTGACTAAAAAACAGCCAATATAGTTTCAATTTACTATAAATTAATCAAATTCCTATTTCTTAATCGGTATACAAGTTATAAAATCAACATATCTTTTCTCCGTTATATTCTGTGTACAACTTCTTCGTTTGGCAAATCAAATAAAACTGAAATGCAAATCGTACGCTGAAATTCTAAACACCATTTATTGAAATCCCATGAATAGGATTTCACTTCAAACTCTTGAAAACTGCATTCAAAAGCATTTAACCCCTTCGGCCCTGACGAGGCCATGGGAAATTTGTTCACCCCGGGAGCTGATAACGTCACCAATATAATTCCATCTCTACATTCGGTTCAATATGAAATGACGTTCGCCGAATTTTTCATTCTAACGTAAAAAAGAAAAAGATATACGTCTTACACTAAAAAATATACCTTTCGTTATGAGAATTAATCTCCCTTCTACTTGATTTCACGTTTTTTCAAACAATTCATACAAAAAGCTAATAACAAAAATTCCTACAAACTATAAAAAGTACACAACTGCAATAAAATTATGCAATCCAAACTATACGATTCTCTCTGAAAACATGATTTTGCCGAAGGAGCGACTAAAAAATATGAAAAAAGAAAACAAAATTCATCAGAATTTTTATATCAATATCATATTGATATCGTCCCTCAATATCGAGGTAAAGTAACGTTAACAATTGATAAATTTTATTATGATTCGACGAACGACGTGTTCCATTCTCTCTTCATTTTAAGGCTTTTTGATCGTTCCATCAGAGGACAATATCTTCACGATAATTCTCCGATAGGGGCATTTTGGAGCCACAAATCGTGGATAAAATTATATAAATCGTCGCTAACCGCTACCTATAAGCATTGGAATTCAATATTATAATGACCTATTACATTATATTGAATATATATAATTACCTTGTAAGGTGTTGGATTTAAGCTTCTCTTATGATCGCTCCTCAGAGTGTGAAGAGATTCCTGAACTCTGTTTCTTATTTCTTGTAGATTGGGCAATGGTTGACAAATTTTTCCATTCTTCCAATACAACTGTTGAAAAGCAAAACAAGAGTTTGTAGCTTTGAGATCACATAGAGATGTTTTTGAGATGCTAGCGGCGTGGCAGAAGCCAAATTTTGTATAGCAACCTACGGGCAAACACTTGATAATCATCAGATTATCGCTCTATACAGCACTTCTACTTGAATCAAAGAACGATTTGGTTGCTACCACGCCGTTAGTATCCCTTCAACAATACAAATGATAGTTTGGTTGGAATCTCACCTTATGCAGCGATTCTACTCGAGTGGGACTAACGTAAGCTCTTTTAGATTCCTGGAAAGGATGTCGGCAAAGGATCTTTTGTTTCACTTGTGGTACCGCCTCGGATGATCTTTGCAACAAATCGATCAAAGCGTACCCGTCAGCTCCGTACAACCTGAACGCATCTTTTTTACCAGGAATGGTCACTTTCCCAACCTCTTGACTCAGTTTGATTCTAGGCATCCCATTGATCTCGACCATTTTATACACACAACCGAGAGCCGGTTGTCTCTGACAAGTGACTAAATGCGTTCCAATTCCGAAGCAATCGATTTGGTGACCCTGTAATGCATTCTACTATCATAAGGAGACAAGTTCTACTCCGTCAATGCAAAATATTATGGTTTTTTTGAATTTGGGAAAAGAAAGAATCAAATGGCTTCATCGAAGGCAATTTTTTATTCCCAATCCAATCCCAAGAAAACGTGAGAAATTATTTGAAAGAGCTCGAAAGGTGAAATGAATCAAGTATGAAAAAGAGGAATATTATCTTTATATTGCTGTTCATGTGGAATTGTTTGGATACGATTCTATTACAGATTACGTGACTTAGCGACGTAACTCGTGATGATCAAATTGCATACGACATTCACATGGTAATCTAATAAATTCACGGTAAAATTTCTACAGAACAAAGACATGTTGTAATTGTGAAAAGGAAGCAATTCAACTTCTGAAAATTGTAGAACATAAATCACAAAGAAAATGACGATCAAAGTTATGATCAAATAAAACTTTCTTCGTCAAAGCATTTAAGAATATACGACAATCGTATAGTTCTCAAGGTCCAAGTACTGTAAGCAGTCATTAAATAATGTAGATAACGATATTAATGAATTTATACATGAAAGACCCTGTTTGAAACTTCAACTTTGTATCGCATAAGGTACATAGTCTTTGCCGCTGGATGACACCATTTGTCTTTTCTTATCGTTTTTGAAATGCGTCAAACATGATATATATATTTGAAAATACCTGTTCGTTCAAACTCATAATTGTTTCTTCATTAATATCATTGGAGGCGATAATTTTGAGCTTCGCGAACCACGGTTCGTTGTATTTGATGGCAATTTTTTCAAACATTTCTCTTGCGACGTTACTGAGATACGCTAAATCACCGCTATCGATTCGTATGCCAATAGCTTTATAACCCAACTCATTGAGAGCTAAAGCGACAGCGCAGAAATTGAGGAGTCCACTCCTGGTTGTAAAGAAAAAAAAAACGAATTTGAATTATTACAAACAAAAGGATTTCACAATGTCTCGATATGAAATGTTATAAAAAAAAAAAACCAGAAATAAAAAACTCGATGACAATGATTTTGCATATTTCGAGGATTTTGAGAACTTCTTTTATAATTATATGTATATGACTGTGACAAAGGATTAATGTGTTAAAGCAAGGTATTGAAATTGAAATTTCAATTTCAGAGAAAGTTCATAAAAAATTGAAAAGGGCTGAATTGGGAGGGACACTATATAAGGACACTATTTGAATAATTATACACAGTTTTTAGTCAAATATTTATATATATATATATATATATATATATATAAAAGAACGAAACACTAGCAAAGATTAAAGAAATCCTTACTCATTTTTTTGTTCTTCTTCAACTTTCCGGTTTGATATGACATGAGACGATGAATATAAAGAATATGATAAAAAAAAGGAAGATAACTTTGTGGAATGGGAGAATTTTTTCCTTTTCGATGATTCATTCAAATCGACTTGATATACTTTTGACAAATTTTATATTGCATATACTTGAAAAGCGTTCAAGTCGAGAATCCTTTTGATAAGAAACTTTCGATGAAGTCGGAGAGAAGCATCGAGAGAATGAAAAGTGAAAAAAATCCTTCGCATCCGACAAAGCTGTAAACAAGTGGAACAACATTGTACCTCACATAGAGCTCACCCAATTCACCGTGCCTTAAAAACCCTTTCTTGTACTGTGATGTGGACTCTGATATAATTGTCCCACCATTTTGGGGAAGGATATTGGATCCGTTAGAAGTTAGAAGCTTATTCTTTATATTTAGGCTGGTTATATGTGCCGAAGGTGGTTTGGTTGAAGTCTCGGTTCTATAAACACACTCTCCTTATTACAATATTTGTTTTTTCTACCACTATAAATCATATATTTCAATTTGGGAATCCGAGACTATCTTTGGTTATTGAGGATAATAAAAAAAGAGATGTTATGAAGATCATAGACATCCATCAAATGTTTAATCGACAAAATCATCATGTTGAGAATAGAGAAAAAGATATAAAATATATTTTGCAATACCTTATGACATCGTAAGTATCTATGAGAGCTATGAATCTTTCGGGAAAAGCGATAGCGAAACTAATCAAAGCCGCCAATTCGCCATCCGAAGCTTCTGAGACTAAAGTTTTGATCTCTGTTACCACAGAATCGCGATATTTACATGAAATTTCTAAGAGATCGTGTAATTCCCCGGTCTGCTTATGCGCCAACATCTGGAGTCGGAAGAAACATATTTTATTATGTATTTGATCATGTGTTTGTTATAGTTTACTGTACTTACTCTTGTGTGTAAATCATCTATGCCGTTGAAAGATGTTATATACGCGTGCGCGTGGGTGCCGCTTACTGGAATGTTGAACAATTTTCCCGCCAATACATTGCTGGTACCATCAAAACCACCTGTAACATAAGATTCATTAGAGAAGAAAGAAATTCAACAAAGCGTCAACCTTAATCAATGTTTTTCCCACCAAGTACAATTTTTGCGGAAGAATTAAAAGATATATATATATATATATATATATATATATTCAAGGGGAGGTTCTCGAATTTGTTTTCTCAAGAAGGAAGTCAATTAAGAACTCGAGTTATTTGAAACTCATTGAATGGGTTTTAGAGGAAGTTCTTCATTTACTTCCTTCCATGGAAAAAAAATTCGAGAAAATCGCCTTATTTTGGGATCGATGGATGAAAACCTCCCCTTGACCGCTGGATAGTATTAGGTACATCATACCGATGTATTATTAAAGAAATTCAAGCCTGCGATCGATCTAATATTACCGTCGAAGGTGATTTTATACGTATAATAAATATATCATAAAGAGCGTGACTAATGGGAGATTTTCAAAGAATTTATAAATGCGAATGAATGAAATTGGGTGAGAATTTACTTGACCTTCGAAACTGTTAGTCATCACCCTTACAATACCTTTTGCTGGTACAGACTGGTACACACTGTTTGTGTATTGATTTTACTATTCACAAAATCGTGGAGAAATGTGGAATGGTACGGGACAACTCCACAGTATGTGTATACATATGGCATTATTATACATAGTGGAAAATATAATACAATTCTTATCGTTGATTGAATCTATTTTTCAAGAATAAACTTGGCACCTGTCCCTCCTTAGGGTGCTATATATACTGAAAACTTTTACTAAAACTATCTAATGAAAACTTTTATCCGCATCATCATTCATTTACCGCGTCGACATTAATTTCTTCTTTCCTCTTTGCTTATACTAATTTCAGAATTCTACAGAATGATTCATAAAGGAATTAAGGAATTTTTAATATTTCACCCTACTGGGCTAAAATATTTTCAACTTGGGGGATAAAATTCTACAAAATGCGTGTAAAAATATTGTATCACGCGTCTGAATGAAATTAAAATTCACAATTCTCTGGTACGAGTGAGGTGAAAATATTACCCTGTCGTTCATTTTGATCGAGTCAGAATTCTCATATCTCAATCACACAATAGAGTTTATAAATAGTCATCAATGAAAAGGAATCGGAGTCTATTACCGATATTGCGTGTCGAGGGAAGAAGATTTCGAATAAAAATGCGGTAATAAAATCATGGAAGAGAAAGATCGAAATTTCGTTGTTATCGTTGTCACCTCATCTTTCGAATACGAGAAAAGTCAATATTAATCAAAAACACTCAAGGTGAATGGAAGCGATAAAGCAAAAAAAAAGGCAGCATAAATGATTTCCAATCAAGATTTATGTAGCACATTTGATTAACCTTGAGTTAAATGCGATCACTTCAATTTCAATTTTCGATTCAAGAAAAACAGTCTTTTATCGAAAAAGTATTGATCGTTACCCCTTTTTGTTTTGTCATTTATCGAACAGGAAAAGAATTTTGATGTCTATTATGAATGATGATATTATGCGGTTTATGCGTCCTACTCCAGATACTTACCGACGTAACTGTACTTGGATGCGCTCAGGCCCCCGTCCGGACCTTGAGCCCTTCTCAATCCAAATTCCAATAAAGATACATTTTTTCCTGCCACCAAACGGTACCTGGTCGCATTGGTGGCCATTAAACTAGCATAATTAACGAGCGTCAGGAGGGTTGTTTCCAACAACTGCACGATTATCAGTGGGCCTTCAACTCTTATCATCGGTACTCTGTAAATACAAAATTTAGTCAATTTATCTTTAGAAATTCAAATTAAGGGTTGCAATAAAATCACAAGGTTAAGATTCTCTGACTCCCTCCCCCGAAGAGATAACTTTGTTCAAAGCATTCCCAAGTCCCTAGAAATCCCAAATATCTTCTCTCCCACTTTTCTACGAAATATTTGAATAAAATGAATGCCCTTGAAGCTCAATCTACTACGACAGCTCAAATGACCTGCGGTCAACCGTTTATCAGGAGTTTTATTTATTAAATCAATGATTTGGCATCGAAACATACAACTTTTGGAGGATGACTCACTTTACATTGACTTACGTTATCGATTTTTGTCCATTTAAAATTTAAAGAATTTTAGGACTGTGAGAGTTCGAAATTTATATAACTCTACCAGTTCGATTATTGTTGGTTATGCAAGTTCAAAATTCGAATCTTCAGAGTTTCCAAACAACATTGAACTCGTATAGTCACACGATCCACGCCAAACTATTGGATTTAATGGCTCGCATCGTGTGACTGTAAGAGTTCGATATTGTTTCGAACTTTTACAATTCAATTTTTTAACCGAGTCGAGTCGAAAAGTTGTATTGATTCAGCCCTAAAATATTTTCCGTGTAGTTGGCTCAACTACTACTAGAATCGTCGCACTGATGGATTCATTAATCGAGGCAATTAACTAAATAGTTGCTGTATCTACTTCCTTAGATGGTCGAAAATCAACTGCGTAAGTAATTACCACAACTATTTCTTTCTTTTTTTGTTTTTTCGTGTGAGAGGATAATCAAACTCAGAGACGTTCTCTGGTGGGGGGGCATGCCCGATTGAAAGAAAATGCCAGATGATGGAATGATGGATTGGTCTGAAACGTGTCGTACCTAGAAGATAGGACTTTAACCCATTAGCGCCTGAACGGACACTTTTGGACACCAAAGTTCAGAGATTCGTTGTACAATGAACTTGGTCGAAAAAAACTTCTTGAGCCACTGTATCCTATGTTTTGAAGGTCGCTCTTTCGAATGGTGATGTTCAGAAGTCCCTAAAATGAGTTTTTTTGTGTGAAAATTGCAAATTAAAAAAAAAGCACTGTTTTTTTGAAAAAAAAATTTTTCAAGATCATGTTTTTGTTTGCTTTTGCATTTTTCTACATACTTAATACCGATAAATATCGCGTCCATGGACGGTCAACTAAAAGTTATCGGCTTAAGATTAATAAAAAAAAATGTTTATCCATACAAAAAGGCGTCCGAAACAATAAATTTTACTTTCAATCTTCAGCAATTTTTTTCTCGATTTCTAAGGACTTTAGAACAAATTTCCTAAGAACAAAAACGTCTTGAAATTGGTCCAAAAATACCCTCAAATTGTTTCAAAACCGTAGAAAAACATTTTTGATTTTCCGGAAAATGGAAAAATTGGCATTTTTGAAAAATTGTTTAAAAAATTTGAGGGTATTGTTTGACTGATTTTAAGACTTTTTTGTTCTCACAGGATTTCCCCGCAAGTCCATAGTTATTGAGAAAAAAATTGCTGAATGGTTTCTGAGATCACCAATTACTCACTTAGCACGAATATGGCAGTGATATTGCTGCAATATTACTGCAATATTCCAATATTGCTGTAATATTACTGTAATATTGTAGCGATATCTGTGTTGGGTGGGTACAGATTCAACATTTTCATTGTGTAATTATCAGTATGTAATAAATATCAAAATATATTTTCTCAATAAATCTGTGATTTCATTTATTTATTTCAAATTGAGATGCAATCGAATCAAACATTCATCACATAGAAATATTGACCATATATCAATATTTCACATTGTTTACATCAATATACCACGTTACTTCGATATTGCACCGTATTATTTTAGGAGCTTCCTATCATAGTAATTCTTGGGTGGGTATTTCTATTCTACGCTTTTAAGTAATCAAAAGTAAATGAACGACTGTCAATTGCTTATTCACTCTTTTAAATGTCACACCCACGTCAACACGTAGTTTACTAAAGGAGAATATTTTTCGATACTCCTAAGAGCTTTATGATTGGAGACCTCAGAAACACTTCAGCGATTTTTGTCTCAATAACTATGGACTTGCGGGGAAATTCTGTGAGAACAAAAAAGTCTCAAAATCAGTCAAACAATACCCTCAAATTTTTTCAGATTTTTTAAACAATTTTTCCATTCTCCGGAAAATCAAAAATGTTTTTCTACGGTTTTGAAACAATTTGAGGGTATTTTTGGACCAATTTCAAGACGTTTTTGTTCTTAGGAAATTTGTCCTAAAGTCCTTAGAAATCGAGACAAAAATTGCTGAAGATTAAAAGTAAAATTTATTGTTTCGGACGCCTTTTTGTATGGATAAACATTTTTTTTTATTAATCTCAAGCCGATAACTTTTAGTTGACGGTCCTTGGACGCGATATTTATCGGTGTTAAGTATGTTCATAAATCCGAAAGCAAACAAAAATATGATCTTGAAAAATTTTTTTTTGAAAAAACAGTGCTTTTTTTTTTAATTTGCAATTTTCACACGAAAAAACTCATTTTAGGGACTTCTGAACATCACCATTCGAAAGAGCGACCTTCAAAACATAGGATACAGTGGCTCAAGAATTTTTTTTCGACCAAGTTCATTGTACAATGAATCTCTGAACTTTGGTGTCCAAAAATGTCTGTTCAGGCGCTAATGTGTTAAAGTCGATTGAAAGCTTTCGAATACTGGATAAGTTAGATATCTCGGCAAGTATCGGTTGAACTGACTCGTGCGATCCCTGGTTAAAAGAATTCATTGAATCTGACAGTGGAATTTCATGGGATTTGGTCAAAACATTGTCAATCAATGGATTATTTCAACCACACTGGCAGAAAAACGACCCGGTTGAAACATTCGTGGTCCCGATAACTTGAAATCTGACCCGATTCAACAGGAAATGGAATTGTGACATCCACACGGAGTGGTTGAAGCCAAAATTAACTGCGTATTCTGGTTATCAGACCAAGAAGAACATCTGGTTTTTTTAACCTGGAAAATGTAGTTAATTTTGTCTTCAACCACTTTTTCTGGCCATTACAACCACATTTCTTGGTAAATCGAACTAGATTTTAAGTTATCGCGACCACGAATTTTCCAACCAGGAAAATTCTGTCAGTGCAGGAATTTGGAGGGAAATTTGATATTTGTCTTTTGGAAGAGGAAGAAACGATTGGAATTAATTTTAACCGCATCTCCGAACTTTTCCAAGTATTCTCTCTCGAAAATTTCAAAGTTATAAACTGCACTGAGAGAAATTGAAATAGTCACATCAACTATTTGAGGATAACCATTCACATTAAGTATACAGTAATGAAAACTATTTAAATAGTTGCATCAACTATAAGAAGATTTGGAAAAATTATAACTGAATAGTTATCCTTTCACATACTTGCTATGACTAAAGATTTCTCTGAGTGTGTTATTCATAGGGTTCTGCTGTCAGAGTCCACATTTCGTGTGCAACGTGCGAGTTGCAAATTTCATCCGAGAGCAACGAATATAGAATGTTTTCATACTATTCATACACGGAGAGAAATCGCAAGACATTGAATCACGGGACGTTACGTGATTTTTTTTATCTCGAACTACGTAAAAGAACATCACAACATCGGAAAAAATAAATCTCGAATCTTGTGAAATTATTTCACCCTGAGGTTGAAAATCTAAAATCACGCCGATGAAAAATTAATTAATCGGTTGATTTTGTTTCACGTCAATTGCAAGATAACAAAAATCTAGTTAAAAATATTGAAAATTGAAGAACTGAGAGGCGTTTAAGAACAAATCTCAAAATTATTATATTTTTTTGAAAATTATGTTTTAACGATCAAATAATTCAATGAAAAATAACTATAACTTTGGCACAGGAAAGTGCTGGGCTCGTTTTTACCGAAAAAAAATAGATTATTCCCCTCAACGAAAATGAATTAGTACCACAAAATTATGTACACGTACAATTACAATTGTTGTTCGAACATTAATTTAGTTTTAAAAGCATTAAGGGGCTATACCACTGTGAACGCTTGAAACTTGGGTGATTTTTCGGAATTTTTTGGAAAAAAAAGTATATTCCATCGAATGTTCTGAAACTTTGAGGATATATTTACTCATAACTCAACTATATTATATAATTTTTTGGTACAAAAATATTGACATACGAGTGACTTATGCATTGCCTTCGGAGGCGTAAAAAAAAAAGTTCCCCAACTGCTGCCACCATACCGGTTGCTTAAGTGGCTGGAATGAAAAAAAAAACAAAAATGACGTTAAACTAGAAGGTATACTTCCTACGATGGACCAGGATTTTTGAAAAATATCGAAATCTGACAAAATGGCAGTGTTTTGACCAAAAAAAAACCATGTTTTTTTGCCTAAAAAATGGTCGTTTGTCCGGTGTAAAATCGACAACTATTATCCAATCGAAAACATCGTGGTTCACCGTAGGAGAAATACACTCGAGAACACTCAGTTCAAATTTCAAGTCAATCGGTTGATTGCTCTTCGAGTTATGATGGCAGCAAATTTGAAAAATCCCATTTCGAGAAAAACTCGTTTCAAGATTTCACTATCGATCCACACTTCGGGACACTTTCTATTAACACCCCATATAACAGAAAAACCTTCTGAAATGCATTTTTCAATCAGAAAAGTATTTTGAATCCTTTTTCGACAAACAGAAATATTTTTCGAATGCATTTGGTACATTTCAAATGTATTTGTAATACATCAAATATGAATTTTGTATACATGTTAAATACTTCTGTTCGGATGTATTTGAAAAGTGTTTTCTGTTTTATGGGATTTCAAACAAAATGTGGTGGTTCCAACTAAATTAGAGTACATTCAATGTCAATTGCCGTAAATTACACTCCAAAATTGTCTCTGTCACGAATTTCATTCCAAATTGTGGTAAACAACAAATCATTTTTTTGCGTGTAAATTTGAGAGGCAACCATTTGCTCTTTAGCAGGCTGGCATACGGATAATATTTGAGATACCGCCTTGGAATTTTGACAAGATATTCTTAAGGGTATAAACTGTTGAAAAAGGTCAAGAAAATCGATTTTTTGTAAAGTGTCACAAGTGAGATTCAGTCCACAGCTATTGTGACAACATTTTTAATTGTTTGAAATAATCTTTTTAACGATCCGAACCAATTGCTAAGTTAACACCGAACGATAGTAACAAACGTTTGATTGCTTTCGCTGCAACTTGAATGAATTTTGACATTTTACGATAAAATAGAACAATCATCGACGAAATTTGAATTGGAAAATATGCGTAGGATCGAAAAATTCTCGGCAAATTGGGAAATGTCAATCGACATCATCGAAAAATTTAAAGGTAAATGAAAAATTCGAAGCAATGACTCAATGAAATGAAATGATTGAACCCAAGCGTGTATTGCCTTTAATGACAATGGGCCCCAGGCTGGGTCCATGCTCTTCAACTCAGTATTGGGAAATGACGATGGGGCCCATGTTGGCTCAACCTTGGCCCTGTTGTGCTTTACCATACAATTATGGTTGATAGAAAATGGAAATAATGAATCTTAGTGCGGGCACATTTGAACTCGGCCCCAATTTGGACCAGTGTTAAGCCAAGGTTGGGGTGAATTTATATCCCGAGCATTTGCGTACAATCCTCAGCGTGTATGAATTTTTGCCCCACTTTGGTCCAGCCTTGGGCCCATAAAATTCTGAAAAAAATGGAAGGGCAGTACTGATTGCCTAGTCTGGGTTCATGCTAGGCCCATGGTGTTACCAATCATCGGGCAAAGCAATACAGCCAAACTGGGAATGATGTTATCATCTCAGGGTTGGTCCCATTTGTCTGCCTAGCTTGGCTTCACGTTGGGCAGCATGGGCACCAAGCCTGGGCGTAGATTGGACCCGCCGTCAATACACACTTGGGAAAGAACATGAAGATTTTATTACATATGCACTCAGAGAAAAGTTGACAATGTTTATGACAAAGAAAACTTATTAATTATAAACGAACCATTTTCTGCTAGCCCAAGTAACACGAGAAGTTCTACGAATATGTTCGAATATTTTCAGAACTTCTTGTGTTATTCGGCAGTTAACAAACCTTATTTGATCGAAATAAATTTGGGATATTATTTTCTCAGTGTATGAATGAGTTATACATATATATCACAATAATACGGATAAGTATGAATTTTCATCAGTTCGGAAAGCGTCCTCATTCTACGTTGTAATAATTTCATTACGTTTGGAATTAATGCGACTGACAACAAGTGCTTTTGATATCGTCCAAATGATTAATCAGTGTTTTGTCACTGTTGTTGCTATTGGCCGGAAAAATTTATTCACTGATCATGGTGTAGTGTACGAAAGACGGATTAATCATTTGGACAATACCGGAAACACCTAATGTTGATACTGATTTGAAGGTTATGCGATGTACCACTAAATATTTCTTCAATAACTCTGAATATCCATACTCCTGAGCCTATAATTTTTCATCAATCTAGGAAAATCATTTTCAGATTATGTTGTTTAATATAAACATGTAATCATGCTTGAATTATGCAAATGAGAATGACATATTTTTAGTATGCATAATGTATAAACCGCTGTTCGTTGTCCAATACGCTCTCCATTATTTGTATTTATCAGGGTAATGATTAGGGGTGTGCGAACCTTGAATTTTTCAGTCGAACCGAACTCGAACCAAACTTCAAATATATTTTTCAAATCGAACCGAACCGAACCGAACTTTGAAAAGTCGAACCGAACTGGAACCGAACTCCAAATGTATTTTTCAAGTCGAACCGAACCCAAACCGAACTTTGAAAAGTCGAACCGAACTCGAACCGAACTCCAAATTTTCCCAGTCGAACCGAACCGAACTGCAAATATATTTTTCAAGTTGAACGGAACTTTGTAATTTCGAACCTACTTCCAACTTCCAAAACGTCTAATCTCAAAGCCAAAACTAAATTAGAAATACATTTATGAAAACAGAATCCATCATGAATTCATTTTTTAAAGTGACGTTTCATATGCAGCATGTTGCAGTAATAAAACAGTCTACCCCAGTAGCACCAAAAGTACGTAAAACATTTTAAGAATGTTTATTAAACGTTTGGGTAATTTAGAAACGTTCGGAGAATATTCTATGGGTCAATTTAAAATTGAGTGCAGATAAATTTTTCTCTGTTTCCGAATGTTCAATTGCAGCGACTAGTATTTAAATATTGATGAAATGGTCGCAAATTTGAGGCAAATAACGAAGAACACTTCAATTCTTCAATAAATCACAGAAAAGTGTCCATAGTGTGATCTAGTGTTGATTTATTACCATATTTCTGGAATAACAGAGTTGTCCCTCTTGGTAACAGAGTGGTTTTTTATGTAAGTTTAACATATCCCACGTATCTAGATGAATTTGAAATTGGGTGCAGAACACTTTTATCATAAATTTCAATAATCACAAAGTAAAATTTCCTCCTAATATAATTATTTATATCCTCATGCAATATTTGGAACATGATTAACTCACATTAGAAACCACTCTGTTACCAAGAATGATTACTCTACTATGAAAAAAAAAATGGTGATGAATCAACACTATTTTGAGGTTTGTGGTAGCGTTGATTATAAACCTCTTTGCATAAAAGACAAGGACACTCACCTCACTGCATTTTTCTCTCTTTCTTTTGTTTGCAGCTGTCTCTTTTTATTTGTGTAAACCCCATGTTTACTGACTCGTCCTCCTAGTATAATATCTTTATAGTCTAATCACGCAGAACTTATGGGTTCATTATATATATCCCGCGCATCTGAGGAGGCAAAATAATGAGGCTGCGAATAGAATTCACTATGAATATATTTAATTTCATCTAATCCGCAGTATTGTCAACTTGCATCTATCAAGTACCCAATATCATGTCAATTCGACTTGGAAACAAGTTGTTTCTGCGTGTTTACAAGCAAAAACAACATGGGAACGCCTGTATGTGTGTTCTCCATCACTTGAACTTGGCATCGATATCAGATCAACTTGATGATAGGTCGATTCAAAATCGTCTTTTTTTTCCAGCGTAGTCGAATTTTTTCGGGTTTTGAGTCTAAAGTTCGAAGCAAACCGTGACAAATCGAATATCGAGCCGAACGTTTTCAATGAATGCAGTTCGAAATTTGAACCGAACCGAACTGTTTCTGTTATCCAAGTTCGAAATTCGAACCGAACCGAACTTTTGAACCGAACTTTTTCTGCTAATCAAGTTCGAAGTTCGAACCGAACCGAACAGTAGGAGTTCGGTTCGGTTCGGTTCGAGATTCGAACGGTTCGCACACCCCTAGTAATGATTATATGGGTGATTTTACATAGCGATTGATGTCTTGAAAATATTTCCAAAAGTTTCGTGAGGTTATTTGGTATTTTTATAGTTGATATGGTTGACGTAAATGATCGGTTTCGGCAACTATATCTTCTTTTGAGACAAATTGTGGATATTATTCAAGCGAAGGTGTTACCAATTGATGCAGATCAATGATATCTTGAAATCACAGGTGGCCCATTTAAACCTGAACACCATTTTTTAATCCACTACGGTAGAATTTTGGAATCTTCTGATCCTATATCACATCTATCTTCAATGCGTTTTTAATCCAAGCATAGATCATTGAAAATATCATCCAATGTGAATATGTCTCGAAAAAATATCGCTTTATCTGTAGCTACTAAAAATCAACTTAGCGTGTGTTATACACAGAAAAAAGCCCCATGTAAATTCTACATTGGTTGTTGTGAATTTAACATAACTGCCCACATAAATGCAATTGGAGTAAAATTTACCTTGGAAGCAATGTTATATTTACATTGTTTCCGAAGTGAATAGAAGTAGTGTTGCTATGAAGTAACTATGATAACAATGTCAATCCAACAGGACTGTGTAGTAAATTTTACATGTGATCCTCAATGTAATCGTTGCCTTATTTTTCATGTAATTTTTACATTGGCATTTTTTTCCGTGTATTCTGCACAGCATTGTTGACTAATTCCTATATATAAACACACTATCCTACTCATTACACGGAAAAAAATCCCCATATAAAAATTACATGAAAAGTCAGGTAACGATTACAGTGTGGATTTCATGTAAAATTCACTACACAATCCTGTTGGATTTACATTGTTATTAAAGGTCATTCACAGCAACACTTCTCTCATTTACATAAAGCTGAAACTAGCAGGTGTGAAGTTGGCAGTCGATTGTTTCAACTTTTTAATCAAAGTTATTGGAGCTTTGTTTATATCAGAAATTGATTGAGTAGCATCCTACCAAACGTTTCAGATCCTCAAATCCTTAATAAAAATTATGTATAAAGAGTTATGAAAAGCTAGCTGTACGGCTGCCAGTTCCAGTTTCATCTCATTCACTTTGGTAACAATGTAAATGTAACATTGGTTCCAAAGTGAATTTTACTCCAATTGCATTCATGGGAGCAGTTATGTTAAATTCACAGCAGCCAATGTAAAATTTACATAGGACTTTTTTCCGTGTACAAATGAAATTTTACACAAATCAACCGAAAAAGTTCAAATCGTGAACAAATAGAGTTTTGATAACGGTCTGTGGGACCAATATTACAGTTCAAAGGTTAAGAAATTTTTTAGCTTATTTTTGCTTATGGTATAAAATATACTCTGTAGAAAATGTCCATACCACGCAACGTAATACGTTTGATTAGAGCGTTTACATTGAGTAAAATCATACAATATATGAATGAATAATATGGATATTTTTCGACGGGCATATTCCTGAAAGAAATTCAGTTTAGTCTTCATTAAATGAATAATTTGTTTGAACTGATTGAAATAATTGAAAATCATACTCATAAGATCAAAAGATTCATTTATTTTTGTAAGTTCTAGTGATAATCTAGATACGAATCTTTCGATGTTATCACATCAATCATCACATCAATCTCTTTGAAAACAGAAATGAATTATATTTTAAAATAACTTCATAAAGTAAAAACAAATAATTTTTTTATAAAAACAGATGACTCTTATAATGTATTGTATAATACTGTAATCATACAGTAGACATGAATTCATTATAAATGGTTTGAATTCAAAATGAACTCTTGATGAATAACTCAATCTTCAGAAAGAATTCATAAAGAACTATTCAGGCATTCAATATTTATGCATTTTCACTTCATTTTTACTTTCATAACGGGGACTATTCAAGAAGTTTTTTCGGAAGTTTGTGTGAATTCAAAATGATCATTTGCGCTGTCTAGGTAAATTGATGATTTCGATGTTAAAAATTTGACACTTTGTACACTGAGAAACAGATTGCTGTATAGTTAACATACGTATATTTGATGACGGCGAAATAAATACCTGTTCTTGTCAAATATAACAACAAAAACCAAACCATTCCATGCATAAATAAATGTTTGATAACGATGAAAAGCAATATGTATTTTGAAAGAACAAAGGTATTTCCTCATTGAATAGATATTCATCCGCCAAAACCAAATTTACGTTCATTCATTGGAAATGAATCTTTATCTCAAATAGGTTCCCATATAGCACCAAAGATCCGTGCTAGAACGTGGAAAGAAATCGCATAGAAACATACACAGACAGGTCCAATTTCAATACGTTTCCATCTCAAAGTTCCAACATGGGAAAGAAACCACATTCAAAGGAATGGAAACAGATCAAAATCGAATATGTTTCGAACTGGCAGTTTTGACAGGGATTTAACATTGCAAGAATATTATCTGTGAAATATGTAATATTCCGACGATGATCTGAATAACATCGTCAGAATATCTCCAGGATGTTTCATCACCATCTTTGTGACATTCTGCAGACATTCCAGAATATTTCTGAGATCAACTGAACGACATTTTGTACAGAAAAATTCCAATAATTACGACTAAATATATAACTTTCGGTTGAAAAAAATTTCTTCAGATTTTATTTCCATCAATGTTGTATGAGTCTGACCAGGATGACCTTGTGAAAGAAAACCTACATTGAAAGTGTCGATCATTAGGAAATTCCCACATTGTGGATTCAATTCAACCTCTATCACATCAGCGGATCTCCGAGATAATGTGGATACTCTCAAAATATCATTTATTGGAAAAACCGCGACGAAGTTTTGAAAAATTCGCCTTCGAGAGATATAGACTAACCGATTCAGAATCTTCTGAAATAAAGAATGGATAGCCCTTGAGAGGGACGTTTCTTAAAAAGCGCACCTCCAAATCTTAGCAAGTGCTGGATCAAATTTATGGGGAAATTTCAAAAATTAGTCTCCGTGGGATAAAGCCCAATCGATTCGGAATCCAGATTTTCATTGAGGTTCCTGAAAAGAAAAATGAGTAGGTCATGGGAGAGAAGTTTCTTTTGACCTTGTCTTGTACATTTTTCCAAGTGCTGGCTCAGATCGATGGAGAATATTGTTAGTAATTCGTTCTCGTGAGATATAGATCAATCCACTCAGGATATTTTTAAATGAATTATAAATAAGGCACTAAATTCATGATTTTTTCATTCATTCGTTGGTTACCAGATTCTACCGAGTTTCAATTTGGGATGATGAAACATTTTATTCCTGCAAATAATATTACTACTGAAATATCCTCTTAATACTTCATTTGCAACAAACTTTGTATATTTTCCAACATTGCAGAATATCATATGTACAATATTCCAATTGTAAGACTTACAAAATATTTGTAACGGAGTATTGCTTCCGTAATGTCTATGGAATTTCGTAGAAATATTTCACCCAAAATGTTTCCAGTGAGATATTGTAATACCCTGGGAATATTACTGAGACATTGAGTACTATGTGGATTATAAATTTTTATTTGAATGGTTCGAAAAATGATAATTTCCCATGCAGAAAATGCCGACTTCCAACCAACCATAACAATCGAAACAGTACTGGTACAACACTGATTACCGCGTGTAGGGCTATGAGATTTTCGCTATTGACCCCCACAGTTTGAACGCTTGTTATCATTAAATATCTTCATTAAGATAATTTCCACCAGGGAGTTCGATTGCTGTAGAACGCGGTTCTAGCAACTGACATTGGAACATGTTTCCATACATCTATTACACATACAGTACGAGATCGACAAGGATTCCAATAATTTTTTTGTGAATTATTTGAAATATATTCTTGGCACTTATTTTAGATGCCAATGTTCTTAAAGTTAGATGCGCCCTCTCAATCTTAGAATATGGTTTTTTCGGTGTGGACATTAGCTGAAAATATGAAATTATTTTCATTAGCTACGTGCAAAGGCTTAAATGGATTACCATCACCGGTTGAAAATCAATTATCAATGTTGGTATGAAATGAAAAACCAGTACTGATTCAGGGTTGATGTTAACGTTGACCCAGTATTGGTGAACAACGCCGTACCAGTGTTGATCAGCGTTATCATTCCGGGTTTATTCCAACGTTGTTTGTCAACAGTTGGCAGTTGGCAAATAACGTTATTCCAGTACTGGGTCGTTCATCAATTTCTGCATGGGTTCTTTTAAAAAGGACTCCCCTGACTATTTTGAAATTTCCCTGACATTTTCCTGACTTCCCTGACCGCTGGACAGCCTGCCGCAACAGTCGGCCGGTACATTATCGAAGCAAAAAGAGAAAAATCTCATAGGCCAAAAAATTGAGAGCCTGTAATGTGCCGAAGAAAACGATTTTTTGTTGAAATTTCTAAGTCGAATGAATCCCGAGACAAATTGTACTTATGTGAAGACATAAAAATGAAAAAATCAATGTGCTACTTCGTTTTCTTTAAATGGTCACTGCAAATCAATAGGGGTAGATAAAAGTGAAGTCTTCTAACATAGTCGATAGTAATCATGTCTGGACCACTTGAAGTGGATTGACTCTGAAACTAAGTCATTTAACCACAAATAACGGTATCTCGAAAGTATTGACAAGTCATCCATTCCTGCATTGCCACTCCTTCAACATTGATCTTTTTTCTTTGTCATATGAAATAGATTTTTCTAACATCAGCCCACCCCCACAAAATTCCCAGAGGGGGAAATTGATTCTCTCTTGCCGACTGTTTATGAAATTCCAACGATTCAAAGAATGGTTTTCCCAGCGGAAATTATTCAAATACGTAAGCGTATTTTCCTGATTTTTCTAACACGCCGTGACCCTGGAAATACAGAGAATGAGGAAAATGAGTCGATATTTGACTTTTTATTTCATTAAAAAATTAAATACAGGAACATTTCGAGTCGATGAAAGATGATGAAATTGATTCGGGAAACAGTAGAATTATAAAAGAATGAAGAAAGATAGAAAATGGCATGAAACCAGTCAGAGGATAGATTACTCTTAACGATGATGACATTGATCTTTGACTACTTGACAGTGTAAATGAGTTCAATCGAAATCTTACAGATTAGAACGAATCATGGGAAAGTTCGTACATTTTACTCATTTCATTGGTAGTAGAGATAATATCAATTTTTTCAGTAATATTGCTCTAATTTTTTGATTGCAAAACAATGAATTTTAAACTCTCATAAGATACATTAACATATTTTATTTTGATATCTCGACGAATTCGCTGAATTTAAATAGCAGGAAACAGGAAATAGGAAGTATAAGATATCGGAGGTTGAATTAATTTTCTCTTTCGTTTAGTGATATTGACAAAAAAATATGCATGTTGACAGGTTTGGTACTAGTTTTTACAGAGTGTGATTATACAAATTGTACAACCGTTTCCATGCTACGACGCACGAAGGATGACGCACGAGTTCAATTATACACTGATATAATCTGTTGTAGGATTGTGTAACATTATGCTGGCGATTATGCTGTTTCATTTCATCAAAGAGTTCCTCTTGAATGAGTTGGGAAGAAAAAGAGAGCAAATTACGGGTAGACTACTCAATGAATTCCGATTCTTCACACGTAATATCAATCATCATTTGTATTGCACAAGATTTTTTATAGACATTTTAAATTATGGAATTACCAATGTTTTTCCAACAACAGAAAATTCATGTATTTCCTAATTTCATTCTTGAAACGTTTATAATTTATTACTCTAAAGAAAAATGTGAGAAAATATGGAAAATATCCAAATTAAGATCCCCTTATGTTACAAAGCATCCATTTATATCTCTGTAAAAAAGAAATTCAAACACTATAATTATTACGCGTGTGTGTGTTTCTTTTTTCAACGCTACAAATGAATTAGATTTGATTCGAAATCTGTGTATTGAAAAAAAAAGTATACAAAAATTCCCTCATTTTGAATTCCTTACAATTGAAAATAATAATTGAATTTTGTGATTCAATTCGAGTTGAGATAATCAGATTTTTGTAACTTCTTATTAGAATTTCATCGATCAAATTCAAATTAAATTGTAAGAAGGAAAGTAGATAAAATGAGGATAGCTATAATTGTAACTCCCAGCGAGTGAAACGTACCTGCATTGCAGAGTTGAACTTGTGCGAACAAGCAAAGAAGTATTTAGACCAGTGAAATGAACTTAAAAAAAAAAACCTTGATTTAAAAATGTCTGCAATTATTATAATATGATGTATTTTTCATGATCAACGAATAAACATAGGATCGAAATTGGCAAGCAACGCCGAAATACGGACACGCAATTTATTATCATTTATTCAAAAGTTCATAAGGAAGAAAATGCATAAGGAAGATTTTTACGACTTATCTATGATACCTGAAGCTACTTAAGCGAGCAATAAAATGTCTCATTATCGCGAATGATTACGGTGACAACAACGTGTGCTGAATTCTTGTTCAATTAGAAATCTATGAGTTAGAAATTTGAACCAATGTCGTAACGTTTTCAGTAAAAAAACGAATTATTCTGTATATTAATTCAATACCATGTCTAATTGAAATTTGATATGCAATAAAGTTACTTTGAGATTCTCTTTGTCCGCATATCTTATATCTCTCTATTTATTTTGTATACACTTTATCGCGATGTTTAAATGATACTGAGAGCATACTTTGTAAAGATTAGATTCTTCTTTTTATTATGTCTGTGAACGATTAAAGGTACTATCGTTTGTCGAGACATCCTTGATTTCCCGGAGTATAATTTTCACGAATGCATGTTTTCCTCATTAAAATAAACCACTTTAATATTCTTCGAGGTTTTATTTATCCGTTGTAATTCAAATGAAATTCCTTTGTTTCGAGAAAAAACATGACTAAGATAATGTATATCTAATAAATTAAACGGTCATCATCATTATCATCATAATCATAAAAGATATTCATCATTCTCGATCCATGATCGATTCAAATGAACTCTGTAAATTCTGTTTTTTATCAACCGATTGTTTGTTTCATCTCTACATATTCATTACCCTATGGGCTCTCTATTACCGTTTCTTATATCGCAGTCCTACTTTTGAGTATAGTTTCGTTTTTTCAATTCGTTCATTGTTTCATCCATATGCAAAACAAACTTCACCGATAATAACGACCAAGTATGGTATGTTTTTTTATCCCCATTGTTCGAAGCTGAGAAAAGTGTCTAACAATGTGTCCACTTTCAAACGTTCTTCTGGAGCAGATTCGATGGGAAATTCAGTTGAAATACTCCATAAAATTTCATCACACATTCTCGTCAAGTGGAACCACAATTATTTTGTTATATCCGTGTACTCGAGATTGTTGATAAATCGTATATCATCGTAAAATCATAATTGATTTATGAAGAAAAAATATTGAGAACGTATTATATGAACTATAAATCATCAATATGTTGACCCGACCGCGTGAATCATACGTGGAGAAAATCCTTGTGTAATAAAAACAAAAGAAATCTGACAGCACTGGTTAGTGTATCAAAGCAAATCAGTAGTGTAGTATAAAGTACTCGTTAATGCAGATTTTTCTTCATCTAGGGTGTCTTCATGAGCGAAGACTAAGTAAAATGAATTAACATTGATGAATCAAGTAATACAGGAGATAACATTGGTGTTATTCTAGATCAACGTTCAGTTCTCCAATTATTTGCTTCGATATGACGAATTTACTACATTTCCTGTGGTGTTATGCTACATATTCAGAAAATGATGGGAATATCGGAAAGTGCAAGTTTTACAGCAGAATTCCCAACATTCTGAATCAGTAAATATAAAGCTATTGAAATGAATATAGAAAAATCTAAAGAATCGATATACGTATGTAGATATTTCTATAGCCATTTGAAAAATTCACTGAAAATGGTAAAGGTACGGTAACTTATGTATCAACCATTTTACGATATGAAATAAAAAATATATCTCCTACCTTGGAAACACGACGGAACCTTCCTCGAGGGCATAAAGTATAACATCTTCAGCCGTAAGACCTCTCAGATATTCGAAGAACTTTTGATCGATGGAAGATGGCATTGTAGTTTTCAGGTATTCGATATCTAATGAAAATACACACATACAAGCAATGAAATGAAATTCGAAGAGAATGTACTTACCGCTGTCGGTGTAGTGGAATCTATGCAAAAATTTCAAACATTCTTCCAGTCCTGCGAATATGGTGTACTCTCCGTAAAAAGGATTTTTGCGAAAGAATAAATCAAACACCGCATGATCGTTGATTTTATCACTCTTCCAATACGCATAAGCCATCGTTATTTGATACAAATCTGAAAAACACGTAAATAAAAAATCATGTGTTGCGTCGTAAAAAAAAACAAATAAAAATGGAATCCAAAGAGGTTAACCGTCTTTTCGCTATCATGAGTTTATGCTTGAAGAATAAAGGATATCGACAAATTTCGAAGACAATTATTATACAATTCTATTCTCAAGTTACGTTCAAGAAATGCCGAGTACAAAAATAATGGATGTTGTTGAAAAGAAAAACAAACTGTATTGAAAGACGGAGATGAATATAGTAGATACCTGTTAAGAGAGGTTGAACTACACCGTTTTGCCGATACTGGCACCTCGTTGCACTGTCTTCTGACATTTTGAGAAATAAGTTTATAAAAGTTTACTCGGATAAAATAATATAAAAAACGATACAAATAAAAAAGACCACGACGATTGGAGAGAGATTTTTGAATAAAGACTCAGCGACCCTTCGATTAACACGGCTACCGAGATACTGACATGTTTTGGTCTTGTATCAGTCTTTGATATGGACTTTTAATGATGCGCGTGTGTGGGGAAGACACAAAGAATGCACACGTGAACTCAGTCCTCCATTCTGTGGAAATCAATAGAGGGAGAACGTTTGAAGGACACTCGGGGTCACCAGAGTAATGATGAACATTCGCTTCCAATTGGCTATTCTTTGTAACGGAAGAGTATGATTGATCAATTCTATATTATAAGGGGTATTCATTTGGTGACCTTTAGGGTACCCAAGCCACAGTGGACAGAAAAGTTTCATGTTCGCCAGCCGAGATTGAAGGGGGCGATCCTATAGTCGCTGATACATAACCCTTTTTGTGCGCACATGAATGTAAAAAGGAATATGCGAGGTTAATGACTATAGTAAGTGGAAACTTTTCTGTTCATTGTGGCTTGGGTAACCTGGTTTGCATATAACGTTTCGAGAACGTTCTGAAAACGTACCATATGTCAGTGAAATAGGACTCTTGGAGAACTCATTTCGAGCTATGTAGCTCTTATTGGATTCTCCAAGAACTCAATTTCACTGACATTTCGAGAATTCTTTTTTGAATTCGTAACTGATTCAAAATAAAGGATGCTTTTTCCAAAATTTTGCTATCTGGGTATTCGGACGTACACGGATTTTACGTCCTGTTGGGGATGTGTAAACAATGTCCCCAAAACGTGTTTCCCAGCACAATGAATGAATGTTCTCAAGACTATTTGGAAAACGTACTTGTGAAAACCAGTATCTGTGGGACTGTTGACACGTTTTTGAAACGGTTTGAGAACTGTCAGTGCTGTTTAGGATACAAAATTTCGGAACAACCGTACTTTGGAACATAAGCATTTCGGAATATCCAGCCCCGGTAAAAAGACGGATGGGAACCCGACTCAAACCCGGATGAAATTTCCGGGATTCTATCCGGGCGCGTATCTGGTTTCATCCGAACCCTATCCGGATTTCAATACCGAATATTTTTCGAAATCCCGCACGAAATTTTGATGAAATTCATTCGTCTCCTTGTTCGAGTTTTATTTGGGATTCCAAAAAGTATCCTGTGCCAAAACCCGGATAGGATCTGGATGAAACCGGATAAAGAATCCCTGCCAAACCCGTATACGCACCCGGATGAAATCCCGGAAATTTCATCCGGGTTTGAGTCGGATTATCATCTGGGTTTCATCCACTGATCTATAGTGGATGCTTCCGATTGCGAGAGCTTTTGGCCCCAGGGCCCATGATTCAGCCAATGGGAATCTAGTATTCTAGCCCTAGGGGCTAGCCCCTGCCTGCAATCGGAAGCATCCAGTATCTATAGTATGCACTGGATAGTGCATAGCTCGCCGAACGTGTTTCACTTAGAAAGCTATATATATCGGTGGAATTGCCCCTATCTAACGGAATGTAATAGAATCAACCAATCCTGCGCGGCTGTTGATCAGAAAGACGGTGGAATTGACCCTTCATGGCGGCGCCCTGATGGGAACCAAGCTCGCATACGGAAAGGCTATGCTATGTACTATCCAGTGTATATTATAGATCAGTGGTTTACCAGGGGGAGGGGGTCCTGCCACTACCCCAGATAGCACACGAAAATCCAAAATAAACTCTAAAAAAAAAGTTCTTGAAGGACTCTCTCAGAATACAAACAGTTCCCGTACAAGACAACCACAGATGGGATTTGTTGCCTCCACATAGAATTTAGGTGGAAAATTGATTGATGAGGTAGATCGATGGAGGAACGGTTGCTCGAGGGAAATGCGACGTGGTGGCAACGGAGAAATGTCCGCATGACCCCGGGGACTCATGCTAGCGACTGTCGCGTGCAACATCATTGAAAAAAAAAGAGATCCGAGTTGAAAACATCATTAGAAGAAGAAATAGAAAAGACATTTTCAACTCGGATCTCTTTTTTTTTCAATGATGTTGCACGCGACAGTCGCTAGCATGAGTCCCCGGGGTCATGCGGACATTTCTCCGTTGCCACCACGTCGCATTTCCCTCGAGCAACCGTTCCTCCACCGATCTAGCTCATCCACCAATTTTCTACCTAAATTCTACGTGAAGGCGACGGATTCCATCGGTGGTTGTCTTGTACGGGTGTATTTAATAATCGAAAATAATGGAAATAATTTTCAATACATATAAAATGAATATGGAAAATGAATGTTGTTTTTTGATACCCATGTGGAAGTGAATTTGACATATGCGGACATTTGCACGTTACCGGTATGTCTCTGTAACGTTTCTTGTACGTTTTGCAATGTTTGGTGCACATTGTGATAAGTTTTTAAAACGTACATAAAGCCTTCCGGTGCCAACTGGATTGTGTGTTATTTGCACTGTGAAAAATCCTCAAATGAATAAATTCTGAAAAAGGACTCTTTAAGGTGTAATTTCATACGAGCATCAAACGTCCAGCGTCGAGCGATTTTCACATTTTCTGGGATTTAGCGTGAAAGCTAAACAGTGTTTAGCTTTGACGCCGTTCTAATCCATAATTGAGTTTCAGCACAATCCATCATTATTCAATCATTCTCAATAGTGCAGGATAAAGAAGGCACTTCAGCTCAAACAATATATATTCATATATGTTTAATATTCTTTCTTCCGCACAGAGAATAGTTAAAAGACAACTTTTAACTCTCAAATTGAGCGTCGAGAAACATCATGAAGCTTTGACGCTGAAATCCAGAACCTGGGAAAATCGCTCGACGCTCGTGTGAAATTACAACTTTAAAATACAAAGTGTTCCAGAAGAGTCTCCAAAGAACTCGATTCGTTAGACATTTGCGAGTTCCGTTGAAATTCTTAAAGAAGTATCATAGAATTTTAACAAAACTCACAAATCTTCGATGAATCGAATTCTTTTGAAACTCTTTTGGAATACTTTGTATTTTAAAGAAGTTCTTCAAGAGTTCTTTTTATCTAGAATATGAGATTCTTCTGTGCTGTCTGAGGAGTTCCAGGAGTGATAATAATGGGACGCAGTTTTCCCGGACAGCACACAAGAATCCCAAATGAATTCTGAAAAAAGAACTCTTGAAAAACTCTTTTGGAATCACGATGTAAGGAGAATAGGTGTGTTATCTTCCCTGTCGGTTTGAACATTCTTTGATGCAAGCTTTGTCCTAGTTCCAATTTCGCCACCAGTTGGCGAAAGTGTCGTGAAGGCCAGATAAATTTCGTTTTTTTTAAATAAAATCAAGTTTAAATGAAAAATAACTCCCCTCTGTAAATGTTATGTATTAAAATACGATTTTAATTTCTTTCTTTATCAATTTGGATTAGTATTTTCAACATCTAATTTGAATTGACCGCTTTTTTTGGCCTTAGCTACTCGAATTTCGTAGTGGCAAAATCAAGAACTAGGACAGAAAAATCTCACAACACATACAAAAGATAACACACCTATTCTTCTTACATCGTGTTTGGAATACAAAGTGTTCCAAAAAAGTTTAAAAAGAATTCGATTCATCAAATATATACGAGTTCCGTTAAAATTCTCAAAGAAGTTTCATAGAATTTGAACCCATCAAGTCCCAGACGGACGCTTTTTCAAGGCTTTTTTCAACCCTTGTCTTTTCTTTAATATCACCCCAAAACAGTTTTGAGAATAAGTATGTCTAACGTAAAATTGTCTGAACTTGTCAAATCTGTGATCGGAATTTCTCAAAGATGCGATCCGAAAAAGTTATGTTGTTTTATATACAACAAAAACGGATTTCTCCATTCAAACAATTTGTTCTATTGACATTTTCGCATCGACAATGGGAGAGGATATCTTTAAGGATTGGAAATTTTGCGTCCATGGATACTAGCCTCCAAGATATGTGCGTAAGGATTTCAAAATTCAAGATGGCGAATTCAAAATATTGGCTTAGAGCCGAAAATTTTACTCTATTTTTCAATTATCTGAGCATGAAATTGCTTTTGATCACTTTTGTCTGCAAACTTTGTGAATAGAGGTTTTTTGGGTCGCTGATTAGGAATTTTCCATCAGATTTTCCGAGCTCAAAATGACGGATCCAATATGGCCGATAAAAATTCTCGAAATTGACATCATACAGTCAAATTATACTCTGAGAGAAAAAATTCCCGTCAACGATGAAGTGTTTAATTCAATAGTCGCAACAAAATATTCAATTGATTTGAATAACGTTGTATCAAATCAATCAAATATTCACCCATATAGCACAAATGTCTCAGTAATATCTCCAGAATATTCTGACAATATTACAATGTCTCCAGAATATTCTGGAGATATTACTGAGACATTTGTGCTATATGGGTGAATATTTGATTGATTTGATACAACGTTATTCAAATCAATTGAATATTTTGTTGCGACTATTGAATTGAACACTTCATTGTTGCCGGGAATTTTTTCTTTCAGAGTATGATTTGACTGTATTATATGTCAATTTCGAGAATTTTTATCGGCCATATTGGATCGATCATCTTGAATTCGGACAACCTGACGAGAGATTCATAATCAGCGACCCAAAGAAACCCTGCATTCGAATTTGCACAAAAAAAAAGGAAATCCGAAAATTTTCAACCACCATATTGGAACCGCCATCTTGAATCCGGAAAATCTGATGAAAGATTCATAATCAGCGACCCAAAAAAATCCTACATACAAAGGTTGGAAAGAGAAGTAGTCAAAAAAAATTTCATGCTCAGAAAATTCAAAAATAGGGTAACATTTTCGGCTTCGAGCCAATATTTTGAATTCGCCATCTTGAATCTTGAAATACTTACGCACACATCTCGAAGTTTAGGGTCCATGGACGCAAGATTCCCAATCCTCAAAGATATCCTCTTCCATTTTTGGTGCGAAAATGTTAATAGAACAAATTGTTTGAATGGAAAAATCCGTTTTTGTTGTATATAAACGAACATAACTTTTTTGGATCGCATTTTTGAGAAATTCCGATGACAAATTTGAAAAGTTCAGACAATTTTACGTCAAGTTGTAATTTCATGCAAAGCTAAACAAGGTTTAGCTTTTAGCGATACATTAGCTAAAAAGAAAGGTAATGTAAGACTTCTCCCTTTATCTAAGGTATCGCTCGTCGCTCGTCGCTTGTATGAAATTACAGTTTTAGTCATACCTATTCTAAAAAATTGTTTGGTGCGATATTGTGGAAAAAACATGCGTTGAAAAGCCTTAAAAAGGCGTCCGTCTGGGACTTGATGAGTTAATGGAATTTCAACGCTATATATGAACTTGATTTGATTCGAAATTTGTGTATTAACAATGATAGAGTATTGAAAAAAAGTATACAAAACTCACTCACTGTGAATTCCCCACGATCGATTGAAAATCTGAAAAAAAAACTCTTGAAGAACTCTTTTAGAGTACAAAGTGTTCCAAAAGAGTTTCAAAAGAATTCGATTCGTCAGACATTCGCGAGTTACATTAAAATTCTTAAAGCTATCTCAGAGAATTTTAACGGAACTCGCAAATGTTTGATAAATCGCATTCTTTTCAAACTCTTTTGGAACACTTTGTAATCCAAAAGAGTTCTTGTTTCAGAATTTATTTGGAAGTCTTGTGTGCTGTTTGGGTAACAATTCTACGCAGGACTTTTTACAGCGCGAGTCTATAATTTTCAAATAAAGCAGCCAATACGAGATGGTTAACATCTTGTCGCTAATATCCCCTTGAAATTTGGGACTATATCACGTTTTTCCATTCCAAAATCAAGTGCATATTCTTTCGTAGAGAATTTACATGACAATTCGTATCTTGAAGGGTAATCACCCGTTTGCCCGAAATTTCCTGATTCGTTGAAAACTAGTACCTTTTTAAGAAAATTACTAAAAAGTACTAATTTTCGATCAATCAAAAAATTTCAGGCTAACGAGTGATCACCGTGTTGTAGATATCTTTTAGAAGTAAGAAGTGTTTGGGATTTCCAAAAGATATCTTTTGATTTTGCATGAAACATCTTGAACCTGTCTCAAGATATCTTTAAAACATGGATTGTTATGTGGGAATTTTCATCAATGAAACGATAACAATAAACAATAATTCATGTAAACTTGTCTCAAGAGCGAAATTTGGCAGGTATCTCCATTGAACTCTATATCATACTGGAAGGCGCACTTCTCATGTTTTCTATAGTATAGTCCGGTGAGATCAGCCCTATCCGACTCCCCCACTTCTGAGGTTCCTTAATGTCGCTATTTGAACTGATCCGCAGCGCAGCGCTAAGTGTTCTGGTGGGCTGCATAAAATATACCTATCTCTCAGTCATCCAATCAAATTAGGAGGAACAGCCCACCAGTACAGCCAGCGCTATCTACTGGTTCAATGTTTTTGGCGACAGTAAAAATACCTCATTTACTATAGTTTAGTTAGAGAGTCGGATAGGGCTGGGTGAGATTTTGAATTTCGAGTGGGATGCTATCTCTCTTCAAGAATAGATGCGACTATAGTTCATTACATTAATATAAACAAAAGAGAAAGCTTTCCCACTCAAAGCAACCTTCTCTCTTGCACTAAGCCCACCGGCCATTTTTGAGCAGTGCGCGCTTTCCAGTATGATATAGAGTTCAATGGGTATCTCTTTCTCTTTCTTTTGTTCTTATATTCCCTTTGTTTTTTTTCTCTTCGACCTCTCCTTTTTGTGTCGCCATATTTGTTTCTCCATTCAAAGTGTTAGTGGTGGTGGTAAGTAGGAAATGTTTGGGAACCTGTTGGTTGTTCACAGAAACACACACACACGTTCAAAAAGTTGGTGAAATTCATTGGACTCGGTATGAAGATATCACAGACCTTTGCAATATTGTAAACATAATCATGAATACGAAAACAAATGTGGATTATAATACCAGTTCATTCAGAGAAGGTGATTCTTCATAAATTTTTATCCTTCTTCCATTGCAAATTGTGTTTTTTGTCAAACTTTCATAATATCCGAATGTAACAAAAATCCGTCTGCTGCGCGTCCTTATGGCGTCTGCTAGTGTATTGCCCCTTTTGCTTTAAAAGGAAATAAACCGAGTGTTGTTGTTGCTCTCTTATTTTTATTTGCAGAAGAGAGAATATTCATTCTGTACGTAATCCATCTTTTTTCCTTAGTCGCATTAATTTTATTATTGAATTAGTTGCACGTAATCCAACTGTCATACATGTCAAAATTATATGTTATAAGTGTTGTGATTTATATCGGGCAATACATGTTGCGCGTAAACACACCTATATATATATATATAGATACACATATGTATGTATGCGTTTACTATTCCCTTCAGGTATAATGAATGACAGCCCGGGAGCTTTATTGAATATGCTGGCAGAGGTGGCTTCCAGGACGTTACATTCAGAAAAAGCATGTCATAAGAAAAGATGTAAACCTAAAAACCCCAATGAATCCACTAAGCGTAAAACACAGGAGTCATCGTTCGATATGTCCCAATTATCATCCATGTCTGCATCGCAACTAGTTAAACATTTTTCAATTTTTACGAGCGACGAACTCAAGAAACAATATTCTTACACTTGTGCCTTGGTGTCCGGTTGTGGACAGAAATATAGCAGTTTCGCGAGCGAAGGCAGAGCCAGAATGTCCATCAAGGCGCATCTTGTGGAGCATATGGAGCAATTGAAAAAAGATCCTTTTGCCTGTATGTATATCAAATATTTTATGAACTATCACGGTAAAATTCATCCTAACCCATTTCCATATTTACAGATAATTCTTTCACTGCCACTGCTGTCACTTATACCAAACTTAAAACGAATCTACAAAATAAGAAATGTAAATTACAGCAATCAAGGAAACCGCAAGAGATGTTGAACAAAGAGAATAAAGATGTGGAAAATTCAACAAATTATTTGCGAGACCTACTTACCAATGATTCAACTCTCAAAGAATTTGAGAATCAAAAAAAGGATAGCGTCAAACAGTTTGGTAGCACCATCAGGAAGCAAGAAGAAGAAGAAGAAGATAAAAGAATCGACCTCAAAGTTTTAGGAGACCACAGTTATTTTGAACAGTCTAAAAATGAGATGTCAAATGTGAAAGAGGTCAACGGCGCAGAGAAAAAAGACTTTGAGACGCCTGCTGTTCAGGAAAATGTCAGTTTGAATTTTTTATCTTCATTCTCGTATGATTAGTTTTTTGTTTATTATGCGAATCTGAAACATGAATCAAAATGATGAATTTAATATGATTTTCCAGTTCTTTGAATTGCTCAAAAAGATTTTCATCTCCGCATGACTGAAGTCGAGTTCCTATGAATATAATGACCGAACTTATAACATTTTCCAAATAGAAAGAATATTTATTTCTTACAATATTATGTTTGTGGAAATTTTATAAATTTTTTAAAATTGGATGTCATTATTATTTAGATGAAGATATTTTTCATGCTTGTAAAAATATCAATGAGTGATCATAACTCCTCGTTTTATCATATTTGAATGTTAGAAAAATTTAGTCAAATCTATAGAAACAATTGACGATTTTTTTGTTTCAAAATTGATTGAAATCATGAAAAGTTTATGATTTCAACAAAAAAAGAATAGCTTATATCATTCGTTCCGCTTATATAATATCTGATATATTTATTTTTAGATCGTATTGATGGTGGTTGGAGCAGATAGTGTACAAACTAAAGAATATCCTCATACTTGCAATTCACAAGTAGTGGAAGATATAGAACAGGACTCCATAAAATCAGGTTCCGATATAATGTACTTATCTGGTAAGTTTTGTTTCGATCATTCGAGTTATGATTTAATTCGTTACAAAATTCAAAGCGGCATATGAGGTTATGTAAAATCTCAATCCATGTATCGCTATCCAGATATAGATGTGATGAAATTTTCATAATTTTTCTATTTAAATAGAAATACCGTGGACGGAAGAGGCTAATCCTATGAAAAATTCAGAAACCAATACATCTTTGGCAAAACCAAAAGGCAAAGCAAAGTTCATAGGAACGAGTAAAGAAGAGAGAGAAATGGCCCTGGCGTTCATGGATCGCATAAAAAAGAAAGGCAATCCAACTGCAAATAATTTACAGTGTCATATTTGTGATCCACCGCGCAGTTTTACAGCCCCGACAACTTTGGTATCCCATTATAGAAGCCACGCTGGAATTAAACCTTACGAATGTCGCATATGTAGGTCCGTTTTTACGAGGAGACACAGCCTGAAATATCACATGCTGATACATCAAAATCAAACAAGATTCACCTGTGCGGATTGTGGCAAAAAGTTCAGACATCCCTCGCATTTTAGAGAACATCGAAGACGACATACGGGCGAGGCACCATTTGGATGTGAAGATTGTGGTCAAAGGTATTTTTTTTATTCAAGTTTTTCAAGTTCCAATAGTTTATAAAAACGAAACGAAAATTCAAACTTATAAACGTCACTTTTTGCAAGATTTTGAGTCTTCGACAGTTAAATATCTCCTTATTCAATTGGTAATTCGTTTCAATAAACGATTGAAACTTCGGCAACATTGTAACCAAATTTTTACAATGATTTTATGAAATATATATATTCATCCTTTACGTTATTTCAGATTCAAAACCAGAAATACTTATAAACGTCATCTGAAGACTCGCCATGGCAAAGTTTTAACTACAACCGGAGAACTTTTATATTTATCGGAAGAAGACTTTCAAAAAGTTCGTACCAATCGTAAAAGAAAATTGAACGGTAAAGAGGAGAATGTAGCGGATGAGGACACAATCGTCTCTGAAACTATAATGCAACAGCATTTCAATGATTCGACCGTATCTCAAGACGAATGTTTGATACATTTGATTAAAGACGATAATAATTATCTTGAAAACTATGAGGAATCTCATACGAATAAGACTGACGACTACATCGAGACTGAAATAACTATTAATGATAGAGAATTTGTTAATAACGAGATCGAAGAGAGAGTAGACGATAATTTTATACAGGTTACTTACTCGAATAGCTTTGATATCATTCGAAGTGAGGACGGTCAGGAAATCTTTTGTACGAACGATATAATTAGCGAGATGGAAAGCAAGGAGCAAAATGAGCAAGTGAAAATTATCAACTGTAATAATAATTTAGAGGAAAATCATAAAACGACAGATAAATCCGAAAACGAAGACATTCAAGAACAAAACATCGTTCCCTTACGTGACAAATACATCAAATTATTTCCACAATCGATGATCGGTACAAAAATAACTCTCGATACAATTCCCTACGGTAAACAAGGAACGATTTTATTTTTAAACGGGGACGCACTCAAATGCGGGATGTTAAAAATCAATCAAAACTCTCTATGCGTTTTAAACGATTTGAAAAGGAACGAATAGAAACATATCAGATGTTTTATTTTTCAAACAAAATCGAAATGTAAATAATTTCGAGAGAGCACAGTATTAATGAAATGAAAAATTATTGTTTTTTAATTGCGTGTTTCGAGAGATGACTTTTGTGCCAAATCGAGCAATTGTTTGGCTTTTGTCGTTTATGTAAAGTTCGATTGCTGTCTTCCAACGGTTTTAAAAGATTGAGAAAGAAAATAAACAACACTTTTTGTGCTTTCATCTTTGAGTCGAGAAACAAATGCTCCATATTTTTGCTAATCACATGAAATGAGAAATCTTATAAAAATTTTCTCATTTGTAAAATCCATATATCATAACGAGAAGTATTTTGCATCATCTTAGAAGTAGAATTTTGTACATCTACCTTAATTCAACAGTAGGAAGGTAGCGGAGTATTTCAAGAAATACAATTTTTACTCATAGTTTGATTTTAAAACAGAAGTTCTTCATTATACAGCCGATTGTTATTTCACTCATTATGCGAAAGATGAATCGTGTATCGATTGATCACACGATACATCACTCATCATGGAACAGCAATAATCATCGAAGAAATTTAATTCTCAATCCATATTTTCATCATGAAATAGCGGTGGATTATTTCATTATATATACATATATTCGTCTCAATTGTTTTATCAGCGCTTTGGTTTTTCAAATTCAAACATATTCTATGCATGTACATATACTATATATGCATATATACATATATAACGTCTATATTATAAATAGACTCCAAACAAACCGTCATTAATTTTTCTAACATAGTTATTTTCACAAAAATTTAATGCATCCAATGAAGTTTTTATCTGATCAAATTCCCAGCCAGCATAAATGATCAATTTGAATGCATGAAGATTTCTTGAAGACCTCTTAAATAGTCCCTGTTATGCGACTAACTGTGATGAATTCAATGAATATTGAATGCCCTAATAATTCATTATGAAGTCTCGATATGAATTCATATTGGACTCATTATTAGTCGCGTAACGGGAGCTCTTCGCGGGGACTCTTGTGTTGTCTGGGATTATCCTTGCTACAAATGTCAAGTAGAACCGGTAAAAATTTGTTCTTATGCTTTGAACGGTTTCTTTCTCAGGTAATTCAGGCAAAAACTAACAAACTTTCTACCCCTTTTTATCCAGAATTACCGAATTTGAACATCCTATCGGAACATGGCAGGGAAATTTTCGTCAGTTTCTAACTGGATATCACAGTCTTTGAATTCCAAACAGAACCATCCAAAACCTTGTTGTCAGTTTTTGACAGAGTATTCCAATTTGGTCGTTCCAGACGAAACCTGGATAGAAAGTTTGTGAGTTTGTTGTTTGGATTACCCAATTTTTGTCCGGTTCTACCTGGCATTTTTAGCAGGGGTTTCTTTGAGGTGGTACCAGCGTTGTAAACCTAGTCCAATCTTGTCTGCTAACTTATTCGAAAATGAAGCAATATAATCAAATTATCGTTCTCTATTGACCTCTGTCTGTACAGGGCGATATTTTGACTATATCGCTTCATTTGCGAATAATTTGTGAAAAAATGTTTGACTAGGGTTACGGCGCTCTAAGAAAATGAAATATATACATGCATTTTACAAAAAAAAAACATTGTGCCTTGACATAAAATGAGAAAAATAATGATGAATAACAATGGCCTTAGTATGGTTTTATGTACGACGATGATACAAGAGAAAAATTTCATTCGCATCGGAGGCAAATCTATTAACAGAATATATATATTGTAATGAACTTTAATATAAACATTGTAAGTTTATACATACTAACATTAGACTTGTATTTTTATACCTATTTTGTACTTAGTACCAATAAATTCTTACGAAAAAAATATCATTGTTGGTCTCAAGTTTTTGATGTGCATTCCAATTGCGCGTTTTGTTTGGATTCTTCCCATCGTTTCATATCTATCGATACGTGACAGCAACAGTAAAGGAAAAATAGCAGAAGTATTATTGTACTCCATGAATCTGAAAATGTAAAATAAATAGTGTGAAAAAAAAGTTCACGATAGCATCCGATGCAAATTTGTAATATTTTCACCTTCAAATAATATCGCTTGAACGAAAATATCTCCAATCTCTTTACCGGCGAAGAAATAGAAATTTGAAATTGCGGACATTGCGAGAAGAGGACTAGCTAATATACAATGAAATCTTCTAGAATTTCTAGAATTTCCATATTTTAGCAAATGTTTCATCAAGTTTTCAATAGCCAGTCCCATGAAATTCAAAAGTGACCAAATAAGAATATAAACCTGAGTTCCGTGCCACAAGAAAACAAATGAAAAACATAAAAAGGAAGCAAACAATTTATTTGAATATGATTTCACAGCAGGTAGATAGATGTATCTGTAATAAAGTAAACAAAATTACTACATGAAGATATGGATTTATCTTTAACCCTTCGTCGGATACGGCTGATTTAACGGCACGGCATTGATTCTCGCCAAATCTCATTGAATCTTATAGAATGTTCTGATCAAATCCCATTAAATTTCATTTCATCAGATTTTTTCAACCAAAGTGGGTCTGCTAAGCATGATGAATAATTTTTTTTTCTTAAATCTCTGTTCATAATTTTTTGAAATACATTCTAATGAAGGTGAAAAGTCCAGACCACGTCCGACCGAGGGTTAAATGAATATTACAAACCTTGTGAGAAACTTGTACAATCCTCTATCAAAATATTTCCACATATCAGAATATAAATGTATCCTGGCTATGCATTTTGGTGGAGGAGGAGACGATATGTTGTCAATTTCACAAAGAGTGCCGTTAATTCCATAAACGACGACGTATTTATTCAAAAAATATTGTCCCATGCAGTATCCAAAACCATATAATGCCCAAGGATTTAAAGCTTTTACGATCTATAAAAACAGTATTTGATTCGAAAATTATAAATTATCTCTTCATTATATCAAATGTAAATTACCTTGGGATGATATTGTATTGCATTTACATAAATAAAATGTAAAAATAATTCAGTGAAATATATCCAAAAAATATATCTCGTGATTTTCCAAATAATATTTGTTATTCTATTGATATTCCATGGTTTCAAGTATGTTACCTAAAAGGATGAGGTTCGCATTTAACTTGAGAATTTGATATAGATGGAAAAGAGGTATGTAATTGTACTTACATTTTTTATGTTTTCTATAAAATCATCATACAAAATTAGTGGTCCTAAAATTAAAGTAGGCAAGTACAAGGCATATGCCATCGCATAGAGAAAATTGAAGGCACAATGATTTTCAGTCTTAGAATCGAGAGTTGCGCTTATTATCCTCATTTGAACCCAACACATCGTTAAGGTTACGATATCGTGTATCTCGTTCGAACCCAACCATTCATAAAAATCTCCTTCAGGCAATTTGAGAAAATTTATTCCCAAGGAGAGCAACACGTGTACGAACCATATTATTTTTTTGCTCGATATACAAGAACTTAACAAATATAATATCGTAGGTTCCATAAGAATACATATTGTACTTTTCATTCCAACGAAATACAAAAGATAGGAACTAGATACGAGAAGATACCAAATGCACAGAATCTGGAAATATAGAAGAATGATAATAGAATATCATGTTGCAGACCAGAAATGTTGTTTCTTCGAAAAACAAATATACCCTCATACTGAAATATAAATGTTTGATCATTTGAGCTATGAAATGATGAAAAAAAATCCATGGGACGGAGTATTTTATCAAAGGTATCCAAATTTGCCACTCTTGATCGGAAACATCTTGTTTTTGTCCAATCCACGACCATCCTGAGGCAAAATCATTGTACCAATCATCGTAATCAATGAAATCTGAAAAATAATGGAAAAAACATGATTATTGTTGTCGATTATGCACACAATCAAAATATTCTCACATGTATGGATCAGATACACATTGTAAATAGCATAAGCGATCGCACTAGTCCAAGCAATGAAATAAAAACTAGTTTCAATTACATTCAATTTAATAAGATTATCTCTCATTGTAAAGTTTGAACTTCAATTCAACGCGCCATATCAAACAGCTGACTCGGGTTGTATTTCGAGGACGAGTTCCGATGACTTTAGAAACTGTTAGGGCATCGTTTTAAATAAATTCTGCATTTCCACATAAATATACTTTTCATCCATAAGCAACGCTTCAGGAAAGTACGTTTGATTTCAAAAATACGAGATACGATAGCACGAATACGCGCATCATCGATATAAAAACTGCTTTGAAAAATTACATTTTTTCATCATCGGAACGCATCCTGGTTCCAAGAAAATTGGGTCTAACAAGTACTAGATGGCGCAACAGCTGCTGGCTGGCGACGAGCGCCGCAGCAGGAGTTTTCGCGCGAGGCGGGTGTTGTCAGTTGTATTTTTATAAAGTGACAAAAGTGAATTTCCTACTGAAAATTTTGTCAAAAGAGACGTAAGAATGCCGCCAAAGAAGCGGGACAAAGATCTGGATGCACAAAAAGGTCCGCGAATGGACCAAATCCAAGCGGACCATGAACTGTTTCTACAAGCCTTCGAAAGTGAGCATACACACATTTTACAGTCTCGTCTCAATTTTCCATGTTCTCTCAGTCGATTTCGAATAATATTTTCGATAAACGATAATCCTCTACTGCATTATTTCATTGAAACACCATGTATAATCTCGTTCCTTTGAAAGAATTTTCTCAATATTGTACCTAACCCCATCGAAAAGAACTTTATCGAGCGCCCTCCCGCGCGTCATTTCGTTTGTTTTGTACCTCTGTTCTTCGTTTCTTGAATTTATAAAGAGCATCTGTCATTATCAAGACAAATAATATCGATGTCATTGTTCGTTGAATGGAACTTCTATTTTCGATATTAATATCGATTTTCGTATGATTTGATTCCTTTGTTCTCTTGATTTTTTTGGAGTTCTTGTTGAACAGGATCAGAGAGGTTTAGCCTGCCAAAGTCGTAACAAAATTGGCGCAGGCGTCTTGTATTGAAATCACAAGTCAACCAATTCATCATTTCCTGTTCTGAATCACAGAAGGATCAAATTCCTATCTTCTGATCATACAATTTGGACCTTTCGAAAATTATATTTTCATGTGAGATAACTAACGAGTATTACGCCATCTAGGGCGTTTTGAATGAATTAATTCTGTGTTGTATGAATATCATATGATGTGTTTTTTTGTTTCACTTGTTGAAAATCATCAAAGTTTTTATATTTTTTGAAAACATGTTTGCAATCGTTTTACAGAACCTACACAAATCTACCGATTCCTTCGTACGAGAAACCAAATCTCAGTAAGTAATAATGATAATGGATAAAAAAAATTTCATCGCAAAGCACTCAAAGCGTTCAAAGCGTTCAAATTGATTCTTCGAATAAGATATATGTTAGTTAACGCAAAATGCATTGTAAATTTTATTTTTCTCTCGTCATCCTCATCGTCTATAGATTTCTGTAAACAGTAAGTAAATAGTTGAGAGCAAAAATTCATCCATGTTGTTCGGCAGGATTTTAATCATGATTATCGATCATCTTCGACCTGCAATCTTCGATGCAAGTTACTAGTTATTTTTTCCAATTTTTCAGCCAATATTCTTGTTCAGAAATTTAACGTACATGAGACAGCGTATGTCGAGAAGCCACAAATCTCGAAGAGGATTCAAAGTTGACTCAATTTTAGAAAAATTAGTGTCCAAAACCAATTCGGAAAATCACATAGGAGTTCGTGGCTTCATGACTTTAACTTTTCTAGGATTTTATGATAAAAAAGGTATAAAAGATATTATCGATTAATCTTCGAGCATTCACTTCAGTTTTTTAACATTCGTCGTTGTTACAGTCGAAATAACATCAGAACCCGTCAAAGTTGAGACTCTGCTTTTGAAAATTTGTCATAAGAAAAGAAAGGATGTTAGCTCTCCGATTACACAAGTGAGTACAATTTAGTTTTGCATGAATATAAATGAATATGCGTTTCGATACATTTATACATCTTTTCTGCGCAGTTCTCTGTAGGTACCAGCGAAGTTCCCATCAATCCATCCGAGCATCAGCCGCCGCCGAAAGCCCCAACCATTTCAATACCCAATGAATCTTTCAGTTTGAACAACGGTCATATAGCTAAAACTTACATGCTTTTGCTCAGAGTTTATTGCATGTCGAACAATGGCTATCATATACATAACTGTGATTTAGAAGGTGAGGAATATTAGATATGAAATATGAAGAGAATATAATATATTTTTTCAAAATAATTCAGTTATCTGTACAATGAATTGTAACCTGCAGAACCAGCAGCGAAACGTCGTAAAGCATCTCCTGGTTCTGTTAAAAATGAACGTGGTGAAGAAGTTAAATTATATGGCTCAGAGCTGATAGTTTATGATAAACATAATCGCTGTCTATTGACGGATGGTGATTATGAGTTGGGTTTACAGGAAGTACAAACCAATGTCAGATCCAGTCCCAAAAAGCACAGCTCTTGGGAATCTGTACCCGAGATAAAAGAGTGTGCTTCTTTCGACATGTTTAGCAGAGGTCCGACGTTGAAATTTAGATTAAGCTGGACAATGGAACCGAGCAACGGTTTAGTCGATAGACCAACTCCCATTCATCCAAATCCCAATGGCGATAACAAAGAAAATCGATCCGGTAACAGTAAGTTTTGGCATTAAAATTAAACCCTGTTATTCTTTCTTTTTTTTGTAAAACAATATGATTGATTCTATTGACTTCAATTGTTTTTCAGCCGGTTTCGAGCGTGCTTCTGCAAATAATAATAACAATAACAATACGAACAATAACAACAATACGACACTGCCAAGTCCTAGTCCATTGACACCTTCAAAAATGAATGGATCCGCAGAAAAAATGGATACTGCGACCCACACCTCGCAACAAATAGTATATCAATTTTTATACAACAATAATAGCCGTCAGCAAACCGAGGCTTGCGAAGATCTTCATTGTCCTTGGTGTTCATTGGATTGTGGCAAACTTTATTCACTTTTGAAGCATTTAAAATTATGTCATTCGCGTTTCACATTTACATATGTGGTAAGTTATCATCAAAGTAGAATTATTTTGATATTCGGTAATTAATGTTTACTATCTTTCAGCCAATTCCACAAGGTGCTAGAATAGACGTAGCGATAAATGAATGTTACGACGGTTCGTACGCGGGTAGTCCGCATGAGTTGATTTCTCAACCATCTGGAACCGCTTTTTCAAAGAGCGGCCCAACTAGACGCACAAGCGTGACCAACATTTTGGTTTGTCGACCAAAGAGAACTAAACCAAGTCTTTCTGAATTTTTAGAACTCGATGAGAATGAATTTGAGAACCAAAGACCATATATTACCGGACACAATAGGTAATTAATTATTCAATACATTTATCATTATTTTATCATCATTGTACTTCATGAACGAGTCGTTCTAAAAGACGGCTCACTTCATTCATTTGGATGAAATAGTTCAGAGGTCCATGAGGTCAAATCTTTTATTCCACACTATTCCAAGATGCTTTGAGGGAATATCACATTGTGCCAAATGTGTCCGTAACAACGGGATTTACTTATACATTATTGGCAAAATCACTTGATACATGTTTTATGTCAAACTAAGCACACTAGTGCATTTACACATACGTGTTAGCAGTAATTTAACATTCACATGTACATATAATTTATTTAGTAATTGTAAAATTGCCATCCTAGAGTTTGGAGAATTTACAGGTGATGTGCAATCCAAGGCACACATGAAGCTGAAGCTCCGTTGAAGCTAAAGTTTGAGTTTATAAACATTCAACTGAAGTTCAATGAATGTTAGAATGTTTCAAGGAAAGTTCACAGAACGCTTATCGAAGATTTTTCGGAGCTTCGTTCAAGTTTCAGTTTAAATATTTTTACAAGAATAGATGACAAAAGAAATTATAATCATAATCATTAACACCTTCGAAACACGCTTGACTGAAACTTGAATAAACCTTCGTAAAATTTTTAATAAATATTCTATGGATCTTCCTTGAACTCATTCTGGAGCAGACATTCCAACGTTCATCAAAAAATTCAAAACTCACCCCAACAAATAGCGTTCTCCATTCACTGCACTGAGTGCGCACTAGGATATTTCTATTATTTATTTTGACACAAGTTTGAGAAAGATGAAAATCTGCCAGTGCAGCGAATGGAAAACGCTAAAAGCTTCAACTAAAACGAAATTTTTTGCAAACATTTTTTTTTCATTCAGAATTCGGTCTACACGCGCATTCACAAACCTTCGAATTTTTAGACTCTTTTATGAGTTCAACTTTAAGTAATTTTGGACAAAAAACATTCAACCTTATATCCTCTTGAAGTGATACTAATGGCGTGGCAGCAGCCGAATCGTTTATGACAAACTAAGGGCAAACGATTCAATTTGATCAAAATATCGCTCTGTATAGCAGCACTTCTACTTGAATCAGAGAAGTACTGTACAGAGCGATATTTTGAGAACATTGAAGCGTTTGTCCGTAGTTTGTCATGAACAATTTGGCTGCTACCACGCCGCTCTGGTATCCCCTTAATTGAACCATATATTGCCTTTCTTTTATTGAGTGAGATACACTGACTTACAACAAACAAGCCTAGACAAAACACTAACTTCCAGTTTGAAACATTCGCAAAACAAATTGGCGTAGACATTAACAGTCCTTTGTTTCAATAGCAGAATTCATATAATTTTTCTCAATAAGGATACAAGGTTAATTTTTTATTCATTTCACTACATGGAGAAGTATGTTTCAAATATTTTGTACCAAGTTCATGTATTTATCTATAAAAATGATGTTTTCATTTCACGAATGAATAATAATAAATATTAATTGCGTATTTTCAGATTGTATCACCATACCGTAACCTGTTTACCCATATATCCGAAAGAAATGGACATCGATTCTGAAGGTGAGAACGATCCAAAATGGTTGCAAACAAAAACTATGATGATGATCGACGATTTCACGGATGTAAACGAGGGAGAAAAAGAATTGATGAAAATGTGGAATTTGCATGTGATGAAGCACGGATACGTGGGAGATTGTCAAATCCCGTTGGCCTGTCAAATGTTCTTGGAAAGCAAAGGCAAAGAATTACTCATGAAAAATTTGTACCGTAATTTTGTACTGCACATGTGTAGTTTGTTTGATTTTGGCCTGGTGAGTCCCGTGGTGTTGTATCAAACGATACAAAGATTACAAGAGATGATGAAAGAAGGGGGCGAAAATAACGATATACGAAAGATTTTACAAAAATCCCACGAGGCCCAGGTCGAGAAATGGATCGCTACAGGGTTCCACGCTTCCTCTATGGATGCCAAAACGAGCATCCCTACCAGCGTAAAAGTGAATTTCAACAACGATGGTTCGAATTCTAACGCCAGGAGGAAAACTTCTCTGCCTTTGGGATCGCCGAATACTCAGAGTAACGTAAAAAATACCGTGTCTGTGCACAATAACGCCAGTAAACACGCTAGCATGATGACGACCTCGTCGAATAAAAGTAATGTGAAAAATTCGACGAGCATATTTGGGTCAGTTCAAAATGGCACACTTGGTAAAATCGTATCTTCTTCGTCTTCTGGTTCAACTACCGTCGCGTCGGCGGCGTCGTCGAATGAGCAGAGACAATCTCATCAGAATGATTTACCAACGAGACGTAAAAGTACAAATTCATTACAACACCCTTCCGATAATAATACCGCGCCTTTACGTAGAAAGTCTGTGGCAAGCGAAAACTCAAATACCGATTATCATAGAAGGAAATTGGTCTTGGATAGCTTATCGAACCAAAAAACGAGCAACCAAAACGGGAATAATTATTGAATTCACGTGTACTTTATAATTATAGCCGTCAGATCAATTTTGAAAAAGTTGATTCATTTTCACAGTTGAATTTTTTCTTCTTCTTTCCTTTGATACAAAACAAACAATATGATTCTCTTTAGTCTAGTCAATGATTATATATTGTTGCATACACACTTTCTAAAAGTTTGAAAAATCATCCTTCTCTACGAATTTATTTTGTACTTTTCTTCTCTATTGCATCCTCCTATTTTATCTTTTTTTTTATATATATATATATTGATCGTGAAGTAACAATTTTTCAGAACATTGAATGCATTTATTTAAATTAAATGATGAGAAAGGATGAAGGATGGGGCGCAGAGGCTGTATATTGTAATTTCCATTGATTTCGAATTAAAGAAGCAAGAAGTGCCTTTTTACCAAACCAGGGAGTCCAAAATGTAAGAACGAGAGCTCTACTACGGCGATAGGAGTCGACAAATTTCTGATAAATCATGAGCTTTGTCGACAGTCTTTATAGGACAAAATATGTAATAATATATTTAATGTAATCACTGCCCTCGTTCGTTCAGTAGAAAATTTTTTTACATTCCCTTAGGAAAATTTCATGAATCGAATGAATTATATTTTAGTTTTTAAAAAAAAAAACCATTTTATGACAAGCAATTTTTTTGTTATTATCCTCGAATAACTTCTTTTTGTCTATGCCTACGTTAGGATGTAAATAGAGAAAATAATGGAAAAAGAGAAAAAAAAAGAAAGGGAATAAAACATGTGATAAGAACACAAGTTTATCGATGTTTATTTAATCAGTAAGTATCGTAAAAAGAATTTCCTCATCAATTTTATTAAAAGCAAAAAAAAAAAGAAGTTTGTTAAAGTGGAACACAAAATATCAACATCTGTGGATTTGGAATTCATGTATTTGAAATATTTGAGAATTCACAAAAAAAAACATATGTTCTATGCATAGCACATTCCAGTAAAAACATATATTGAGCATAAAATATTATATTGTAATTACAGGGAGTTTTGGATCGCTGTTTACATTTGTATAAAGCAGAAAGTATAAAGGGAAGTTTTCAGAATATCGTGAATATCATGAAAAAATTAATTCATTGTTATATCATTACATATTTTTCAATCATTTACATCGGGTACGTCAGCGTGATTATTCATTTGAAAAGCGTATAATGTTTCGATATCCTTGCCTGCCCTAAAAGTAGTTGGCGTAGGTGCGCTGATAATGTTATGAATTTCTATATATTTTTGCTTTTTAAAATACTGATTGATCACTAATTTTCTTATCGATAAACTCTTGAATAAATGATAATACTGAAATTACGCTTTCTTATTACAAAACAACAATAATGCGTATACCATACTTTTTTTATATTTTTTCATTAACTTTGTTCTTTAGGATGATTTTGGATTTTAATCAATATCATATGTTTAGTTCTATCGTACTTAAAATAGCGTGGAAAATCTATACTTATATGTTCTATATTCCAACATACGTTTTGTCTTTTGATACATCGTAAAAATTCTTCGTACATCGGCGCTGTTGTATCCATATCAGCTATGGTGAAAACATATCTTTTTTCTAATGCCATATAAACAACCCTTTTGACTTTGTTATTTAACAGCTTTTTTAATGTTCGAACAAAACCATCGGTTATTTTATCATCGTAAATCACTGTATGAAAAGGAATAGAATATTAATTTTTATTAGTCTTCGTCATGGATTTTGATGTGCATCAGGGCTTCTCTATTTGTTGACAAAGCATGTACAATATTGACTATTTGGTTGTACTTTTATGACAATTTTTATGTACGCGTAATAATGTATGACTGTAATAATTTTTATATACTACACAATTTGTTCTCGTCGAAAAAAGATCGTTCAAATGGAAGCCCTGAAAGTGTACAAACAAACATTTCTCACCATCAGCAGCCAAAATTATATCCACTCCTTGAAGTCTTTGTTCCAAAATATTAGTCCAATTCAAATTTAAAAAATCTAATTCTGTTACACAAAATTTATTCTTTATGTGACTGATGTTTCTTATGAAATTTCGGTAAATCAGTTTCAATATCCCTCCGGCTGCGATATCTGCAAGTAATAAATAATGTATAAAACAAAATTCATGAATAATCGAGGATGGTAATTTTTGTTGAGAAACCGATCGATTACCTGTACATATGACCTCTTTGCTCACAAAACTTGCTACCATACTTGTCAAACCAACGCCTGATCCTAATTCAAGGATAATTTTATCGCGAAACAAATCTGGATTAGATAAAATATAATCTGCAAGTAACAAGGCGCCACGCCATACTTGCAAACCAACGTGTTTCAATTCTGTGGATGTTTTGTGCTCTGAAAAACAAATATATATATATATGTATGTAAAATGAATTGTATATCTTTTGAATTGTAATTGAACATATATAAAGGGAATATACCAATCAATAACATTCCTTCTTTTTCCCGCTCTACATCCAAATCGTCATCTTCATCGAATTTTCCATTATCATCGCCGTTAATTGTACTTTCCAGCATAAAGGATGGATATTTGAAAAAGAATTTTGTTATAGCCACTGTAAAGAGAGAACGTTGACTTACATAATCGAAATATTGTGGTTGTCATTCGGTGGAAGATGATTTCAATATTTACCGCTATCTTTCAATTTCTGTGTACAATTATCGTCTCCTTCCGTCAATACCTCCGACGTTATTCGATGCATCCTCAAGTCGTGTGAATTATTTCCATCACTGTAAAAATACAAAAACCAAATAAATCACTTCTTTTTCAGAATTCAGTATTGTCTCACTCACCTTCTTTCAAGAACTTGTTTGAATTTTCAAGAGCATCATTCTCTCTATTAATAGTCAAACAACATTGGAAAGCTCTCTGTCGATTATAATAAGATATGTATTACATATAGTATACTTGGCATATGATTTTAAGGACAAAAATTGTGATATAACAATAGCAGTACCAATCTTATAACTTGAAAACGGTTTTTGTAAAACTTATTCAAATTGAAAGATCTGATGACATTAAACCTACCATGAAGGGTCGAATGATTTATTTCAAATTCTTTCTCAGAAGTTTTGGTTGGAAAGAATTATTTTCTTCCAACACCAAATTATACTAAATTCTATATTTTATGCATTATATTGTAAAATATATGAAGCATCGGTAGGTTTGATGTTAAACTTGAGAACTGAAGTACTGTACAGCTATCGAAATTTCTTTTATTATCCAAAATTCTGACAAAAAAAACTTGGTATTTTGTTGAAGGTTTATCAAATTTCATTGATGGATGATATTATTTAATACAAACTTCGCAACGTGGAATGAACATTTGAATTCATTCAAACCTAATAAAATTCTTTCCTGCGTGGTTTTAACGGATTTTAATGGGCAAGGTAATGGATTTGTTTCCATTCGCACCCGTTTAAATAAATTGATTGAAATTGAAAATTGAGTGGGCTTTCACTGTTGCAAAGATTGTATCAACGAGATTCAATGGGAAATTTTACCAAAGTAGGTACACAGAATAGTTTCAAGTGGGAATTGAAAAAAATTTACGTTCATACAGCATAGAGATTGAAAAAAAAAAATTTTTACTGAATTATTCAAACTCCAGTTGAGGTCAAGTGGGAAAATTTTCAAAATTATATATAACTTATATAAAAAATCTATAGAATTACATATAATTTGAAAATTTGTCCACTCGAGAGTTTGTCATAAATGCTTTCTTGAAATTTTTTTTAAAAAAACAATCGAAAGAAAGGAATAGTTCTCGATGAGCAGTTTGAATTAGCAATTCAATATGGATCTATAATTCTCAATCGTATGTGTAGTTTCAAGTGGAGAGAGAACTATATTGTAATAATAGTTTTCAATAGTGTTGAAATTATAGGCAATCATTGAAAATAAACCATGTGGTTGGAACCAGAGCTGGGTAATACTCGTGGAAATTTTATTCCAAATACTATTTTAAATGAACCGTTCTTCAGAATAGAAATAAAATAGTATTTCTCCCTGGTTAAAAGAATCCATTAATTCTGACCAATTCTCATTGAATTACAATTAAACGTGGACAATGTTCTGACCAAATCTCACCGGTGATTTTTCAATGAGATTTGGTCAGAACTTTCATGTGAATCTCGTTGAATCTGACCAAATCTCACTAAATTACGATTTAATTTGGACAATGTTCCGACCAAATCTCATTGAATTTCATTTGTCAGATTCAATTGATTCTTTCAACCAGGGCTAATAAGAAGAGAAATTTCAGCGAATAAAATATTTTATTTTGATAGCGAGAAACATAAAATTAAATATTTCTTTCTTATAATCTAAAACTAAAGTATAAAGATGGATACTTTATTCCCTGTCTATATCTATTTTACTGTGTTGATAAGCATAAATGAATTGAGAAAGTATTTTTCACAGATATATTATATCATATGATTTCTGGTAAACGATTTGATGAAGAACTATATGGACTGTACATTTGTAATGAAAAGAAAAAATATTTCGCTAAATATTCCACTTTCAGCATAGAAATTTATTGTACTTGCAAAAATATTCACTTCAGCAGCTCAGACGTTAGTTCTGTTAACAAATTTGTTTATGTCAGCAAAAAAATGTGGTTGTGTCAATCATTTTTCTTGCTCTTTCAACTAGGTTTTTTTTTTGTAGTAACAAACCTACTTGTTATGCCAGCAATACTTTTTCCTCCGTGTATAATTTTGAAAATTTTCCCACTCTGTTGTCAATACCCTTGTTTTTGTTGAATTAGCATTTCCTATGCTGTATTGTTTCGCTCAGATAATATTGTTGTGGAAAGGAATAGGTATCGGACTCTGAATTGTGGGTGCCAGTGCACCCACGGCACCCATCCTAGGCACGCCTATGACTTTCAGATGATTCGTTTCCAAGAAATGATGACACTCGCCAACAAATCTGACGAGTTGGAGCAGCCATTTCCAGAAATTCATTCATTTAAAAAAACAACAGAAATCTTTTGAAGTAGTTTATGAACTTTCACTTGTAAAAAGTTTGATTCTAAAATATTTTTTGTACTATAAATAAAATGCACGGAGAAAAAATGGTTTGCTACCATAGCGCCTACAAAGAAATTGGTTGTCCTTGCAAAAATATTCACTCCAGCAGCTGAGACGTTAGTTCTGTTAACAAATTTTTTTATGTCAGCAAAAAAATGTAGCTGTGTCAATCATTTTTCTTGCTCTTTCAGCTAATTTTTCTTGTAGGCGCCATATTAACAAACCTGTTTGTTATGCCAGCAATACTTTTTTCTCCGTGTGTATTAAAAAAAAGGCTGTGTCTAGAGGCACGTTAGCCTCCCTGCTTAAAATGTCCCATAGAATCGTATAGAATATCATAAAATATGATTCGAAAACATAATAGAAACTGTGAATCTTATCATGTTTTTGAATCATAATCTATGATATTGTATACGATTCTATATGACACTTTAAGCAGGGCTGTCTCCAATTTCAAAATTCGAGACACGTCAAGTTTTCGAGTTCTCGTGGGAACAGTGAATGCTTGAGGAATGTTCTACAGACACGTGAAATTTCCCGTGTATTGAATTGAAAATTCGAACCAGGCGAAATTTTTCGCGTGTCTCGGTGTCGAAAAATTCAAGACATGGGAAATTTGACCTGTCTGTAGAAAACCCCCGAGGACTTACTATATCCACGAGAATTTGAAAATCTCACGTGTCTTGAATTTAAAAGTTAGAGACAGGTTAGCGTGTCTCTAGACAGAGCCTTAAGGGGGGGGGGGGGGGTAGGGTTAATTCGATCAAAAAATAGCCTATTTTTATGAATTTTTATTGAAAAACCAGTTGATTTAAATGAATTTATTTCAACGGGATATTATTAAGTAACATTTGAAATATATTGTGTAAAATTTTCATTGAAAAATATCCAGATATGCGCCGGTGGAAGCAATTTTTAATGAGCGCCAAAAAAAAAGGGTTTTGCGGTGGACAACATAACTCAGGATTGGATCATCTGAAACAAAAAAATCAAAAAGATTCTGTTAGTTTATGAGTTTTTCTAGGTAACCTCGTCGAGTTTTTTTTTTTTTTTTCAATTTTTGGATTTTTTATGGCACTTATAAGTCAAAATACCGATTTTTGACGCAAAAAATCAACACTTAAGTCGTTATAAAATATACTTTAAATAAAAAAAAAAAAAAAAACTCGGCGAAGTTACCTAGAAAAACTCATAAACTAACAGAATCTTTTTGATTTTTTTGTTTCAGATGATCCAATCCTGAGTTATGTTGTCCACCGCAAAATCCTTTTTTTTTGGCGCTCATTAAAAATTGCTTCCACCGACGCATGTCTGGACATTTTTCAATGAAAATTTTACACAATATATCTCAAATGTTACTTAATAATATCCCGTTAAAATAAATTCATTTAAATCAACTGGTTTTTCAATAAAAATTCATAAAAATAGGCTATTTTTTGATCGAATTAACCCTACCCCCCCCCCCCCTTAAAAGACACGTTTTTGGAGGAACCTGGCTTTAATTGGGGAAAAATTACAATTAAGAATTATTAATTATGTCCTCCCTGCTCAAAGAATCTCATTAAACCGATTGACTGATTCAAACCCATTGAGAATAAATTTTTAATGGGTTTGAAACAGTTTTCTGATTCAATGAGATTCTTTAAGTAGGGCTTCATCATTCACCCAATTTACAACTCTGTTTTCCTGTAAAAAAATTATGGTTTTCCACGGGGAATTTTAAGCGGGAATGGCTATCCATTTCATACTGAAAAAAAACGAATTTTCACCCGTCAGAAACATTTCGTCCGATGCTTCATTTGGGAGTGGGCTTCAAATTTGTTTTGATCTTAATTGTTTTTCAGTGCCGGATTTGCTACCCTGGTAAAACAATCTCTCTGAAATCTCTCTGAATTTCTCTATATTTTGGGACAAATTTCAGAGAGATTCAGAGTAATCCAGAGACATTCAGAGAAATTCAGAGAAATTCAGAGAAATTCAGAGGAATTCAGAGGAAGCTTTGAAATCTGAATACATTAAATTCCGGGATATTTAGAGGAATTCAGATTTCAAAGCTTCCTCTGAATTCCTCTGAATTTCTCTGAATTTCTCTGAATCTCTCTGGATTACTCTGAATCTTTCTAAATTCCTCTGAATATTTCTAAAAAATTCTACGTACAATTTTTCTTAATTTATCTTCCTCTGGAAGAGGAATGAATTCCTCTCTGAATTGCCCAGACCCCCCCCCCCCTCGGATCTCCCTAAATTCCTCTGAATCTCTGTGAAACGTGAAATTCTCAGAGAGATCCAGAGAGATTTTTTTACCAGGGTACCCAGAGACCAGCATAGAGTTTGTGAAAGTTTCTTCAAGAATTCATCGACAAACTCTGTGCTATCTGGGTACCAAGTGTCACCTAAAAGCCCTCCCCATACAGCACCCCAGATCAAAGAGGATTCAATACAAATTCATAAGAATTATTTCTGAACTTCTGTGCTGCATGGATTCTTCCCCTGGTTGAGGGCCATGCTACGTAGTTTTTAAAAAAACTAAGCAATAATTACAAATTTTAAATATATATAGCGATAAAGTGCCATGCTAGAATTTGGCTCTAGATATAAATCCAAAGCCCAAAACACATTCCCAAACATGAGGAAATAAGTTGAAAAAAATGATTGACATTTGTAAGTTAATATGTTGATAATCGTTCGCATAATTGTGAGGAATCATTTGCAGTTTCAATTTCATATTCAAAGCTCAATTTTAGTAATGTACTTCATCACTGTGGATTTAAAATTTGTATTTATTGCTTAGTTGACCAGAAAGTAACCAGGTGAAAATATTCTATTGGATCCCATTACGAATGGTGACATTTCTGATTGAATTTCATTGAAACCTATTCATTTTTCCATTCGTCAATGAGATTTTATGGATTATTTGTAACAGGGTACATAGCAAAATTTTGCTCATTTCTTGAAGGATCCCATGGGTCTTAATAAGATCTATAGAATCTGACAAAACTGAATTCCATGGGATTTGGTCAGAACATTGTTTGAGATTCAATCAGATCCGGCAAGATTCAACGAGAATCACATTGAGAAAAATACACTCTTCTGATTAAATCTCATTAAAAATGGCTGAATAGGATTCAGTTGGAGCATCCCCATACAACAAAAATTGCTATGCAATCGTTGCTCTTAAGTTGTTTATCAAGTTTCCGTAAAGTTGCTGGGAATTTGCTACGCATGTGATTGAGAGTTCCACGAAACCAAGCAACTTCCCAGCAACACGATAACAATTCAAGCTAAAATCCTAGATTTACAGCATATTGTTACGCATTTGGCGACGCAACGTCCCTGCAAATTGCTTCAAACTGTTGTTGTACGTTTACAACGATTTTGCTGCATATTTGTTCAGCATTTTTTTGCTGTTAGGGTCTTGCAAGATTCAATGAGATTTGGCAAGGATCAATGGATTTGTTCAATCAGGGTCCTGAACTGTTTTGAAAGTCCAAAAATCCTTGAAAAGTTTTCAAAAAGATTCAATTTGATACAAATTTGTGAGTTCTTTTCAAATCTTCGGAGACTCAAAGAATTCGCAAATTTTTGACGAATCCAATTCAGAAGCCTTTTCTTTAACAAAATAATATCATTCACAATACTCTGAACAAAAACCGAAACACTTGAATATTTTTTAAATAAAAAATTAAGTAAAATCACATATATGTCACTAAGGGGTCTTGACCCTCTCAGAATTCTTCTTAGTTACACCACTGTTTTTACCCTCGCAAACATTTTCCCCCTTTTGAATAAAAAGTCCCATGTTCTTCAAAATCTATTTTTAAAAACCTACAAAATCTTTTTTAATATTTTTATTGACACTTAAAAGCACTTACTTAATTCGATAATGAATTTTTATCGTTAAGAAATATTTTTCCGTACGTGTAGTGTCAAAAATATCAATACAACAGCTATTACACCTCGTTTTTCCATACCTCTGGAATTTCGGGTTAGGTTAGATTCATGATGGGATGGTACCAGGTACCAGTTTCAATTACGGAAAGAATGTATCGTATCAACAAGTGAGGGGGTGGATTATGTTGAGTCTCCTTCCAAGGATCTTACCGGAATTAAAAAATATATTGTTATATAAAAATTATTCTTTGCTCAAGATTTAGAATAATTTACATATCATGAATTGAGAAAATCATTGAATAAAATTCAATCGAATCTCTTGGTATTCTCATCTTTCATGTCAAACCGTTATGAATTGAAAATCAGAAATTTACTTTGTATACAGTGTTCAGTACCTACTTATAAATCTCGGTACAAAGTCGGTATACCAAAGTACAAAGACAAAGTGAAATTAATATCATTTGTCATAAATTCCGAAAGTACATTAAGCGGTGATGTTATCGTGATGAAATTTGCCTATATTTCAACAACAGCGCCTCTGTTTAAATCTTTCAAATTGGATTTGAAATCCAAATAATAACGTGTCGAGGGAAAAATTGGTTCAGCGTATATGGACCATCACCAAGTATGACGATGTCAATATCGTCAATATTGTCAATGAAGGTTATTTCAATTATTTCAAATGCAGGAATACTTTTGTCGAGCCTATAATCTCAAATTGTAGAGAATTACTACTTATTTTTGATAATTTTCAAACTAAGATTCCCCTCTAAACATATATGCACATTTGGAGTGTGTTATTTTGTTTCAAACTGAAAGATGTTTACGAAAACTCGTTTTTTATCTTGTTTTTTATTATTTACCGGCATAAAGAACAACCGATAGCCGAGTCAAAAATCTTGGCGAGTTAATTCATTTATCGACCAATCAGCAACTAACACGATGTACACACTGCCACGCGTTTAAATCATGAATCACTTCTGATCTTGATATACAAGTATACTATAAAGTCATTTCTATTGGATATTACCGAAAAATATGTAATTTCATTCGTTGAGGCTGAAAATACATTTTTAACAGTATACGCGTGGATCATCAACTGCCACGATACCTTTCCAGGGCCGACTCTACGATCCCTCATTCACACCCTCTTTGAAATAATAAACGATTCGAAGATAACTATGACGAAGTCCATTATTTTTCCTTCCCTTCGATTTACAGGAATGTGATTTTCAATCGGATGCATATCCTACAAATGAATAATTTCATTACAAATCATTTGATATTGCATACAAAACAAGGATGACAAATTTGTGGGCTTTTTCCCAAAATGTATCGAGTTACAAGTTTTAAGGATCAATTCTGTATATAATATACAAAACTTGATTTTACTGATGATTTTAGACATGGATACGAGAATCGTGGAGACGCCCCTGATACTTTCAAGTTCCTTTTCGATGTACAGTCCAGCGACGCATCTGTGAAGTTGATTCGTGTCGCGTTTCTCTTAAAAGACGGTCGTGTGTCTTGTGTGTGTGTCTTGATTATTAAAAAGTCTCCACGTACACATATTCTCGATTAATCTGTTTTCATTTTGCTTTCGGCTTTGATTGTAAAGCAAAATCAAAAATGAAGCTTTTAACGTTAGTAATTTCATCCGTTCTTTGTCTCACTAGTATATTAGCCGAAGTAGAATTCCAGTACGAAGATGATGTGATGGTCCTGACAAAAGATAATTTTCAAGAGGCCCTCAAGCAACACGATTATGTACTTGTTGAATTTTGTAAGTATAATTTTGCACGGGCTATTCTCTTTGACCCAAACCAGACGCACTATCCTCCTACACATGTATGCACACGTTATAATTTTTCAACGATAAGTAATATTTCAGTTAGAATAGTTCACAAACATTCCAGTGAATCCAATTACATATCTTTACATTCGCATTGTCCTCGATAGATAAAATCACTCCTACCTTACAATTGAAATTTCATTTTAAACATGAAAAAGATTTTAGGTTAGGCATCAGAATTCTGTATTATGTTACAATATGCCACACTTTTGATTCCCGATGGCATAAGATTAGAATTATGAATCACGTATTTCATTCGATGTATCCATTATTCCGTTGTGATCGAATATTTTCCATTACATGATTGGGAGTTTTTCAACGATCCTACAAAAATGTCATCATTTTTAGCGGTAATCTATGTCAATACAATGGCCAGACATGAATTTTTGAATTGATAATAAGCCTAGTTTACGACCGGTACTGCTCTCTCGTCGCAATTGTGAATCCCACACAGCTTCCGCGATGAGGAATTTTAAAAACCCATTATTATTCATCATCGATATCTATGAGTGAAATTTTATACCCTTTTTCTTTTACGTTCCTTTTCGAAGATGCGATGGACTGAAATTCGGATAAATGCATCCCGGAGAGTGGGGGAAACTTCCGTATTCGGCGAAGAGTCGAAGGGGAATGTTACTGTTAGAAGATTTATTCTTAGAGAAGTCTGCTGTATAACTTGAGAAGATCAAGATGTATCGTTAAAATTTATGTAGTTTGAGAGAATGCGAACGGTGGCTGTTGTGTCTCTCCACGTCGTATAGCGGTATCCAGAGTTCGGTGCTGTTTGACCGTGGAAAAAAAAAGCCTCCGCGTTGCTTCGTATTTTTATCGATTCCGTTGATCTTTGAATTCTAAACTATCGTTGAATCCGAATGAAATTCTATCGCTCGAAAACTTTGCCGTCGAATTTCATAAATTCCAAGATTTTTAATGTTTTCAATGTTCCGGTTGGTTTTTTCTCTTTTTGCGTTGAATCCAAATATGGCGATAAAAGTTGCCGATCACTTTAGGTCCGGTGCACACAAAAGCGAAGTTTTTATAGATTTTTATCGATTCTTTTTGTGAACAAGATTTTAGGAACGCATTTTTTAAATATACAAATGCCTGCAAAGTTTGCAAACAAAAATTTGATGATAATTCATACTTTTCCATCTAGAATGTTTGCAAATTTAATCATAAATTGATTTTTTTATTGGACTCAAACTCAATATTTATATATAAAAAATGTATTTTCTATTTCGTTTCACGTACAAACAAATCAACAACTGTAACAGATGTAATGTCGTAGATCATTATTTCTTAGTTCGTTATCAAGTTATGCAATGAAATATTTCTCTCTACATAATTTACTTCCCAGCTGTGTAAATATTTGTAGATTTTCAGTAATAACTGACAAGCATGTGATCAATGAAAGATAAAATTAAATACATTGAATGATCGGTAGTTTGTTTGAGGATCATTACAATGTATCTTTACTTATCTACACTTCCTAAATAATATTTTTATTTCATTCCATTTCAACCAAAAAAACAGAAAATTCTGTAGTTTTATAGATAGTCTATATTCCCCAAATTCCAAATTCATTCAGTCTTTTATTTTGTTGTTTTATTATTATTCAAACACAAGTGAAATTGAAATCGATTGTTTCCTCAAGTATTTCCAGTTCTTGATTCAAAGTATAAAACATTTCGACATCTAGTCGTCGAGATATTAGAAATTTCATGAGAATTTCATTTTTTACAAGAACCTTAAATCATATGTCATATTGATTTTAGATGCTCCATGGTGCGGGCACTGCAAAGATTTGGCTCCAAAATACAGTAAAGCGGCTAAAACATTGAAAGAAAAGCACCCGCACATCAAATTGGCCAAAGTAGACGCGACTGTGGAGAGTCAGTTAGCGGAAGATCATGGCGTACGTGGTTATCCCACACTTAAATTCTTCCGTAAGGCTGGTAAGCCCCTCGATTACGGCGGTGGACGCCAAGCTGAGAGTATCGTAAGCTGGGTGTTGAAGAAATCCGGTCCTCCCGCTAAAGACTTACCATCCGTTGACGAGGCTAAAACTTTCATCGACGCCCACGAAGTTGTCATCGTTGGGTATTTCAAGGTAAAATTCAACGATTCGTCAATGGATTTTTACAATGTTCTAACTTCTCTCAATTCTTTAGGATACAGAATCTGAGAAAGCCAAAGCATTCTTGGAAGTTGCAAATGGTAATGACAATCACGTATTTGGTATTACTTCCAACGAAGATGTTTTCAAAGATCAAGAAGTCGAAGACGAAAAAGTCGTACTGTACAAGAAGGTGAGATTTGAAAATCAAGGGTTAATATAATTCGTGTATACATTGTAATTATCATTTCAGTTTGACGAAGGTAAAAGCGAATTCAGTGGCGAATTTACAGTGAATGATTTGAACAATTTCATTCACACCCACTCTCTACCTCTCATCGTTGAATTCAACCCGGAAACCGCGCAAAAGATCTTTACTGGAGATATCAAGAGCCATCTTTTGGTCTTCCTAAGCAAAGAAGCGGGTGACTTTGAGAAATATGTTGAGAACATGAAAGAACCAGCTAAGAAATTCCGTGGTGAAGTGAGTCGTAAAAACATAAATTGATCGCCAAATATATTAGACTTTTGAATAGATTTATATGAAGTAACGTTGATATCTTGTAGGTATTGTGCGTTACGATCAACGCTGACGAGGCAGATCACGAACGTATTTTAGAATTCTTCGGTATGAAAAAAGAAGATGTTCCAGCGATGCGTCTCATCAAATTGGAACAAGATATGGCTAAATACAAACCAGACAAACCAGATTTAACCACCGAAAATATTATGAACTTCATCACCTCTTTCGTCGAGGATAAACTGAAGAAACATCTCCTCGTCGAAGATTTGCCCAAAGACTGGGATAAGAAGCCTGTGAAATATCTTGTTGGTTCCAACTTCCATCAAATTGCCCATGATCCTGAAAAAGATGTCCTCGTTGAATTTTATGCGCCATGGTGCGGTCATTGCCAACAACTTGCTCCTATTTACGACCAGGTCCGTGGATTGAATCCAAATTTTATTCAAAGATTAAATAACCATATTTACTTTTTAACAATTCGGTTTTGCTTTTTTTTTGTTTTACAGTTGGGAGAAAAATTCAAGGACAAGGAAGACGTTGTTATAGCCAAAATGGATGCCACTGCCAACGAATTAGAAGATGTTAAAATTAATAGTTTCCCAACGATTACACTTTACAAAAAAGGTGATAATCAGGTGAGTATCTCTTCATCTCTACGTCTGAATTTGTCGATAACTCGATTATAATCATTAATCATATTTTCATTGGAAGGCTGTTGAATATAACGGAGAGAGAACGCTCGAGGGTCTTTCCAAATTCATCGAATCGGGTGGTGTATACGGTCAAGCCGCGGAGGAGGTATTTTTCAATTTTAGTCATATTGAAATTTGATATCGTTATAAAAGGTACTTGAATTAAAAAAACATTGTTCTTCCTTAGACTCAAGAAGAAGACGAAGACGATGATGTGCCAAGGAGGGACGAATTGTAAGACTCACGGAATTGTGAAGGAATGGAACTCACGTCCAAGCTTTTTCGCGAAAGAGCTGCATATATCAGAATATTCATTTGAATATGTATAGAAAGATAACATATTTCCATTTGTTTTATTTTTTCTTTTTTTTTTGTTTTTACATTTCATTTGTAATTTGTTTCATTCATTGTGCACAAATTTTGATCAGTGTAGAAGATTGGAAATTACGAGCTTTATCAGTTAATAAGTGCAACAAAAGAGCTCTATGCGATTCATAATTTGCAGGTATCTTTTTTATCTTGTATGTACAAATTTGTTCAATTGTTTGCTCACTTTTGACAATTCCACAGTCAAAAGGGTACATGAATGTAAAACATTTCCATTTTAGCATTTAAAACAATCGATTAAAAGTGATTATGTACGAGAACATTTATAGAATAAGTGAAAAAATTGTAATCTTATGATGATGAGGATGATACAGACTTTAAAAAAACTCGAAACAGAGAGCGCATGTGTGTGTGAATGAGAGAAAGAGAAAGAGAGAGAGAGCACAAGAAACATGAGAGAATGATACATACCTTTAAGTCATTATATATTATTCTCTTAATATATAAAGATTATATTTTGCGTTTTTTAATTATATTTTATTACCACAAAATACAAATTCCTTAAACAATTCATGAGATTTTTAAACTTTTTCATAATTTATATAAGATTCGATTTCAGCTATTAACGCTTTGAGTGCTTTCGTCGTCTACTTCACTGAAATTTTTACTTCTATTTTTTTTTTAATTCTTTTTTCCCATCAGAGCAATCCAATGTTTGGAGAAATGGAGCTATTTCACTTGAGTGAATTCATGAATGAAATTTATAAGAACACCGAGGATGTGAAATTCGTTTTAAATTCTCAATGTAAAGAACTTCAATTTGTTTTGAAGCCATGGTCTATCGTAGAGACCAGTATCGTGAAGAAACCCGATCGAGTAGTTTGCCACTGTAATAATGTAAGATACATATAACCAGACAAAATATGTGCTTATCTTGTTAAACCATAACCCATTGTCATTAGGTGGCATCTGTCGAAGAAATCGCTTTTGATATAGATAAAGCCCTACGGGAGACTCAACAATTGAGGAAGAAGAAACCAAGCGGAAATGATAAAGTTCCTGACAAAACCTGTTTACAAAAACCGCTTGTTGATAATTCACCCCCTGTTGCGAAATTTCTAAAATCAAAGTCTACGGGAAAAGAAAAGAATTTCATTCTGATGAATAAAATGAGTATAAAAGATATGAGGAAAGAATCGACTTCCGTGACTCAGGTAAATCACATGATTGACATTAAATTTTATAAATGAACGACCAAAGGTATGACATTTTTATTTGTAGGAAAGATATTCTTCTCAAGGAAAAGTGAATAATAAAACCTCCACCGCTGAGTTTAATAGTTTAATGAATAAGATAACTTCCAATTTGACCACGTCTCGTATCGAATGTTCTTGCTATAACGGGAAAGAACAATTCGTTGAAGAACATCACGTGGTGACATTAGATATAAAAGAAGGCCTCAACAGATTTTCAATTCCTGACAATATGTTTCGAGCTTTGAAAAGTTATCAACGATATTTGAAGAATCAAGGAATCAATAAAAAAAGTGAAAAATCGAGGAACAAATTTATGAATTCATTTCAAACAATGGTACGAAGATGAATCTTCGAATATTTTTGAACGGTACAATGAATTTGAATCTTCTTTCAGATTGTTGATCCTCAAACTGAATTAATGGAGAAAAATCCTTTGATAAAAGATCTCCTGTCCATGATCGAGAACATAGATGTATATAAAATGAGAAATCAATGTTTCTCTGAGAAAAATTACGAGCAATTGCTCTCTCACGGTGTCTGGAATGTTCAAGTTTTGAGTGGTAAATTTTTTTTCTTCTATTTTTCAACCAATCAGCACAAAATTGGACTATGAACTGCAAGATTTATTCAGATTTTCAATTTTTCAGCAAATAAAGGAAAATTCTGAGAAAAAGTTTTTAGAGGGTACCAGCGTTACCATCCGAACACGTTGGTTAGAGAAGGACACGCCTGTACGATAGAAAGGGAGGTCCGAGAAAACGCTGGTATCCACTGAAAATGGCATAATGTTCAATTTATGTAACAACCCTATTGAAACTGCCAGACAAATCCGGATAAATCCTAGCAGTTCCTACCCAGATAGCAATTTAGCCTTGCTGCAATGTTGTCAGGGAAGCTTGTGACAAGGTTGACATAAGCCTCCTAGTTGACACACGACAAGGGTCCAAACTTATAAAACCCTTGCAGCAGAGTTGCAGCAACCTTACACGGACAAGGTTGTCAATAACAAGTCAAAAACAATCTAATGACAAGTCTGGCAAGCTTATGACAAGCTTACACGTTATCTGGGTACGGCAAAAACCGAGCAGAACCGGACAGGTTCCTGTCTGGATAGTCCTGGTTCAGTCGGTTTTTGTCCCAGGAACTGCTAAGATCTGCTTGGCATTTTCAGCAGGGGACGGTCCTTCATAGCCCTGTTGGAAATTCCCAGCTGGACAGGATAGCGAAATTAGCATGCGGATTCGGGTTTCCAACATGGATCCTAGATGGACCTTCGACTGGTTCCGAGAGGAAATTTGAGTACATATGCGAATTTTCCCATCCTGCTCATCAAGAAATTTTCAACTAGGAGGGCCATAACCAGGGCAGGGGAACAGGAGTGCAAATTTGAAAATCTTACGGCAGAATTTATGTTGCTGGAGTTTGAGTCCTTTATTGAAACAAATTGGTTACCGAATAACGAAATACTAGGCTGTTAAAGACCAAAAATCTCGCGATACATTCTTTAAACTTTCATCTCGTTTCTATAAACGATTCGAATTTTAACAACATTAGAATTTTCTTTCGTTGAGAATTTGTAGAAAATAGGAATTATTGTGAGAAATTTTACTTTTGTGCTTGCGACAAATCGATTTCTTTCAATCAAACGTTTTCAATTTCTTTTTAGGAATGGATAAATTCCATGAATCCACATCTCTTCAACATTATGAATCACAGTTACAACAATTGCAAAGAACTGATTATCTGAGAACCTTGATCGAATTGATTCTTAAATATGTTATACCAGAAATCAAGAATTGTTCCCAATACAAGGAGAGAGAGTATGCAAAAATTTACAAAATGATTGTGATCCTCTACCAAGGATTGAATCCGAAAATTCCAGTTTTAGTGAAAACTGATGGATAAATTATTTTTACATTGATATCATTATATCTAATAATCATCGAATGAATTTTCACAACTTGAACATCTTTTGTAAAAACTGTGTCAATAAATATCAATTGAACATTCCATACATTGTTCAACACCTTTCTAATGTAATTCCAGTGTTTTCTTTTCTCATCTATACGCAATCCATCTATCCCTATTGATAGGCGATATTGATGGTTTTCCCGTCCAATCCACCTTCCCGAGGAATGATGATCAAGGTATTCTCTCACGATGAGCCGGGTGGGCCTCCACGCTCACCCGACTTTTTCTTGTGGGGATTTCTGAAAGACGAAGTATTCAAGGCCCAACCAACAACGAGGGAGGACATGATCGATCGCATCCGCACTGTTTGTGCCAACATACCGCGATCAGTGTTTCTGAAGACTGTTACAAATTTTCGGCGGAGACTGGGATTATGTATCCAGGCAGAGGGGGGTAACTTCGAGCAATTATTGTAACAACATCAAACACCCCTCATGTGAGAGGCAAGGGGACTCACGATAATCAAGCACTCCGGAGGGAACACAGAACTACCACGTCCACATCGTTGTTCCTGGGTAGCGCTAAGAGTAGTTCATCAATAACTTCGACGGTCCGTACCTTGCACCCCAATGGGCGAGAAGGGGTCCATGACCAGTGTTTCGTAAAGGGTTTGAAACCAGCTTTCCCATGCCGTGATGAAAAAATGGGGATCCCATTTAAAAAAACCATCTTGACCCCTAAATGACCTTCAAAATGACCTCTGAGGGATTTTTCAAGGTCAGCGTCATACTTCCCCCTTGGAACCCTAAACTTTTTATCTGGAACATTTTTTTCATCTCCACTAGTTTCCGAGATATCTGACTATATCACTTCAAATGAACCACCCTGTATAAAGGATATCTCACGGAACATAATAAGATATCTTTTAGGTGTCTTTCTTCAAGATGTTTTTTATAATGAACGTATATGTCTAAGATATCTACGTTTGTTGCATCAGACATCTTTTGATCTCCTCTGAAATATCTTTTAAAATGATCCAAAATAGGAATCGAAAAATATTCACCGAGATTCATAAAGCATCGATTGATTTTCCATGAAATTCAATTTTACATTCAACAGATTATTTATAAAAGTATCGCCCGTCACTACCTATTCTTCTCATGTTCATTCTCAAGGTGATACCAGCCACACCTGATGATGCAACCAGACCCATTGGTTAAGAAAGGAAACGACCAAACTTATTCGAAAACGAATGAATGAAATTAAAATATCGCTGTGTATAGATCTTTTTTAATCAATAAGGATGATCTGTATAGAGCGATATTTTTCTTTCATTGCTCTATCTTCGTATAATTTGTCAGAAAAGATTTGACTCGGGTTGCATCGTCAGGAGTTGCTGGTATCCCCTTGAGGTGATACCGCCCTTGGTAACTCGCATCATTGGTTAGAAAGGAACAGAATCATTAGATAGAAAGGGAGGTCTGATACCCACAGAGGAAAAAAATCACGTGGTATAACATGATAAAATGAACCTCTTTCCCAAAGCTCCAAATGACGTGAAAAAACACGTTGTAAATGATTTTTCCCGTCATTTTTGTAAGGATTTTTTGGACGTGAACTTCGTCTGAAGTCGATGGTTGACTGGGATGCTTTTCGTCTTCGACACGTTCTCGACCTCCTTGGAACTCTTTATACCACTTGTAAACATGTTTTTTCGACATAGCCTCTTCGCCAAAGGCTTTCTGCACCATCCTCAACGAATCAGCAGCAGAAAATTCATTTCGCAAACAAAATTTAATACAAAGTTTTTGCTCAACAAATGCAAACATTATAAAAATCGAAAAATTCATTGGTACGGATATCAAAGACAGTCTTACTGACCTAAAAATAAAAGCACTTCCCCAAATACCTTTTTGGACACAATGGTACTTCATGATGATGACAATGATGAAGGATGGGCCTCTGAGAACAGTAGTAATCTCATAAAAGAACGATCCTCGAACTATATCGATTTTTCGTTAAAGAAAGAAATACCCAGTTTTTATTGATATTTTATAAAATTCGATAAGAATTAGATATAAAATATCGATGTTCTCAAACATCGTCCATCCCTATAAAGAACAGTGATAGTTTTTTGTATAGACAGTGTATTGAATTTTTGTTGTGGTTTTATTAAAATCTATAGATATTCAATATACTTTCTATAAAAAAGCACAGTTCCTATTCTCGAAGACACCCCTACTGGAAATACATTAATTTACAACAATTTTCAATATCACTCCCCATCTAGTAATATCAACAAGGGGAAGGTAAATTTATTAAATTTTTTCGGATATTCCTTGGAAACTGAATCATTACATAGCATTCGTTCCCATAATTTAGTAATAACATAATTATTGTTCGTCTTCAGGAAATCTATTCGATGTTGGTAATGGGGATCGAACCTTTTTTATATGAAAAATAAATAATTTCTATACACCGAGAGAAAAAATTTCTGGGAACAATGAAATATTTAGTTGCATAGTCCCCATTAAATACTTAATTGATTAGAATAAACTTTCATTGACTCGAATCAATATTCATTCAATCAAACAAATACTTAATATGCTATGAAATATTTCATCAATTGAAACAGTTATTTAATTGAGTCAATGAAAGTTTATTCAAATCGATTGAGTATTTTATGGCGACTATTCAACAAATGTTCTATTGTTCCCGGAAATTTTTTCTCTCGGTGTAGCTCTCAATAAAAATTCGAGACTCTTTGTATAAAAGAGATCGATCTTTTTCAAGACTTCCCCCACCCCCTGGTTGAACAAAGCCATTGATTCTCGCCAAATCTTATTCAATCTTGCACAATGTTCTGACCAAATCCTATTCAACCATTTTCAATGAGATTTGATCAAATGAGTGTATTTTTTCAATGTCATTCTAATTGAATCTTACTAAATCTGATTGAATCTTGCACAATGTTCTGACCAAATCCCATTAAATTTCATTTCGTCAGATTCTATGGATTTTTTTCACCAGGGCCATCCCTATTCGATGGACATACAATGAATAAATTATGAGCCACCATGCAAAATTTTTCATAGTTTTCCATCAATATTCCTCTCCGTAGAACAAAGAGATTTCGAAACATTTGCTCCATCGATGAGTGATATCTTATAAAATTCAATATAAACTCGACAAATTTTCTACAAAAAGTATTCACACTGCCAAATATCTTCCATCACTGGTCCACCCGTGTGGAAATCCTTTCAAATTGAATACAAGTTTTTATATAATTGCGAATAAATGAAATATACTTTTGAAAATTTACATCCTTTATAATAAGAAACCTTGTATGTTTTATATGGTTCTTTTCCATGCCCATCAGTTTTCATCTGACACCATAAGCAGGAATATTGAAACCTTGTTTGAAGAAACTACTAATATCGATTCTTTTTTATACAGAATATATCAAATTTTCATCGATATTTTATACAAATCTACAAAAACTATACCGTGAACCCAATTTCTTAGACTGAAAGAAAATTTTCTTTGCCCTCGTTCTGATAAATTTTTTTTTCAATGGAAAAAAATTCAGTCAAATGGAAAGAGTTGTGATCAGATGGAAAGGAAAAATTCTCAAATCGAAACAAAAATATATTCCTTCTTGAATTCGGAGAATGTGATTTCAATTCAATGGAAAATTTTCCCATTCAAATGAATTATTTTTTTCCATCGGAAACAAGATTCATCAGAATGAGGGCAAAGAAATTGTCTTCAAATCTAAGAAATTCGGTTCTCAGTGTAAATATTTTTTCTATGAAGAAAAAGGACGAATCCTTCCTCAGAATCGATATCACTAAAAGAAACCTATTGAATCTTGAATAAATAAAAATTGTCAATTAGATTCACAATTTTTCTGTGTAGAAAACTGATGAAATGTATTTCCTATATCATTGATTTATATAGCAATTTGCAAAAATAATTGAAATTTGAGGATAAGTGGTTTCATAGATACAATCTCTTCCCCTAAGATTCTTTTTTTTATATCCTTCGTCCTTGAAACATCGTCGGTGAAAACGAATGAATTTTTTCATGTTGCGCTATTCTCGTCTTCGTGCTTCCGTTATATCATTTTCCCTCCCGTCAATCACAATAAAATCTAATAAAATTGAGTCTTAATGTCCGATACATGCGAATATCAGGAGTGCAATCGGAGACCTATATTCCGTTTTTATTTTATATATATAATATTAAGTCGAGACATACATAATTGGAAGGAATAATGCAATCTTGAGAAGGGATCTGTCATTTGCAGATTACAGATGTTTTTAATGTAGCTGTCATACGCATTATTTACGTGGGATTTCATTCCGATCGTCCAGTATAAAAGAATAGATTCTCCACGAAATCAAAGTAGTTCGTCTTCACGAATAAATTCGACAAGTATCTCCGGTTGGTTTTTATTCGATACATCCGAAAAAATGGATAACTTTTGATTGTGAGTATGTTCATTGAATAAATTCAGCGAAAAGTCATTGTGTTAAGAAGATACTAGCACCGAGATTCCAGGTATTTTGTTTATGACAAAATATTCGAATAAACTTGAAATAAAATCAGAATATCACCCTGTACAATTCTCAAGTAAATTTCGAATTATAGCAATATTTGGATTCCATTGAATGTTATTGAAGTTTGAATCGTTTATTGAAACAGAATCAAAATAAAAAATGAAAAAATTACACAAATTTTAATTGTTCATGTATTATTGACATCAATGTATTAGAATTAGGGGCAGCCCGTATCGAGATACTTCGCTGAAAAATTTCGGAAAGTCTGTGTAAAATCTCTGAAAAACTCTTATTTTCCTCTGCGAAAGTCTGATAAGGTCTGAGAAATTCTGAGATTTCAGGGAGGAATCTAATATTTTTAGGACATTGTTCTTAAAGTTTTTTCAGAGTTTGTCAGAGTTGTTTCGGAATTTATCAAAGATTTTTCGTTAAAACTCCAGATAGATGATTATGAATTTATTCTTGATGAAACTCTGAAAGAAGTATGATAAATTTCTGTGTTTTCTCCGAAAACTATAATAATTGTCAGAATTTTCTTGGATCTTTTTTCGAGTTTATCAGAGATTTTTCATCGAAATTTCAGATCGATGATTATGAATTTATTTCTGATGAAACTCTGAGAAAAGTATGATAAATGTCCGTGTTTCCTCCGAGAAGTATAAAAAAACCACACAGTAAAAATTTTATATTAGATATTAGCATATTTATATTGTACTTTTGGGATATATTTGATTATGTCGCTATGAACCACAATTATACGAGCATTCACCATACTCTCTCGTGAGGATGAAGATAAATATGTTTTAATTCAAAATAAATATACTTCTGAGCTTCATAATAAAGTATATCCCACGAGTACTATAAAAATATGGTAATCTTTAATATAAACTTTTCTCTGTGCATTAAACATGAGTGACATATGACGTGATTTAATATAGAGTCAGAAAAATCGTCTGCTAGACTTACGACTGCTAATTTCAACTCAGAAGTTACGAAAAAAGTTCGAAGCATTCCTTGCTATTGACCATTTTCATGTACTTGTGCAGGAAAACAAAGATTCATCACATTTTTTTCAGAGTTTTGTCAGGAATAAATTCATATTCATTGATCTGAAATTCTAATGGAAAATTTCTGGTAAATCACGAAAAAATTCTGACCAACTCTGAAAAAACTCAGAGAACGATGTCTCAAAAATATCAGACTTTTCATCGAAATGTCAAAATTTCTCAGACTTTAGTAGAATTTTTCAGAGATTTCACAGAGATTTTCAGAAATTTTTCAGCGAAATATTTCCACACGGGAGTGCACCAGAGAATGAACGATTAAGCATTCGTCAGTGTAAACTGCTACTTTTTCAAACAGCATTGAATAAAATCAATCATTTTTGTGTTTTATATGAATTAAGGAAGTTTTCAGCATTATAAATTTCTATGATTATCCGTGGAGTCATAAGGCTTCGCATATAGAATATTCTTATTTTTCAAGATATTCATGAAAGTATATAGATTTTCCCGATTCACTAGCGAATAAACAACTCGAAGATTGTATACTGTGAAACTCTGAAACGATCATTTATTGTTTAACTAGTATTAATATCTCTTATGCTAACATTTTATCAGGTTGAATGAATTTTGAATTATTTTTCAGTACGTTTTGCGGACAGCGTTGATTCACAGGTACCCGTTCATCCACTGGTGGATTCACCCTATCGAATAACGATATTGAGGGGCCTCGGCTGCATGGAGAGAAATTTGATAGGAAAAAGATTACCATTTTATTCGTGAACTAGAACCATCCAGAAAAATGAGACAATGATTATGTTAACTTATGTTACAAATTCTTGTCTGACTTTTCTGAATAGGTCTAATTTACGAATTAAATGATCATCTTTTCTATGAAATTTCTCCCCGCATGGACGAGAGACTGTATTTCTTCGATCTTATATTCGAGGTTTTTTTTCTAAAGGATCTAATGAATACATTTTGTTGGAACTTTCACATCTTATTTATACATATTTCAACAGTGTTTATAATTTTTGAGAAGTTTCTGTATCGTTAAGAATCCGCTGTAGAGCATCCCGACGACATCCGTGTGAAAACAACGTGGTATCCACGGCGGCCCCCTCATGAAAGAACCCGATATTGGGATTTCATCGTTCAATCATCAGTTGTATTAATACTATCCGAGATCTATCGCGTTGTTTCATTACCAGACAAGTACGATAAAAGTTACAAGTCTACGATAATTATCCGATACAAAACCGAACCAGCAACCCGATGATTGTCCGATAGATATCTATATCGGGTTTATATTGGATAATTATCGTAGACATAGTGGATGCTTCCGATTGCGAGAGCTTCTAGCCCCAGGGGCCATGATTTAGCCAATGGGAATCCAGTATTCTAGCCCAAGGGGCTAGCTCCTGCCTGCAACCGGAAGCATCCCGTATTTATGGGACTTGTACGATAATGAAACAACACGATAGATTTCGGATAGTCACAATACAACTGATGATTTAACGGTGAAATTCCGATATCGGGTTTTCTCATAAGGGCCATCATTAGTGATCCCCATTCTCAAACAGAATCGGTCCCTGTCCAAAAAGTCCAATAGATTCCAATAAATTCCGATAGGTGCTGTGACAAAAACCGCATAGAAATCGATGAGTTATTTTGTTCCTATCAGTATTTATCAGGTTATGTCGATAATACCGATAAAAACCATCAGAACATTAAATTCCACAAAGGATCCCATGAAGACCCTCAAGTACTGTGACAAAAATCGCATAGGAACCGATAAGATATCATCAATTTCAATGGGATTTGACCTTGTATAGGTTTGCAGCGAACAAGACAAGCAAGAGATACAAGTCACCGAGGAATAAAATGATAAGAGAATCAAGGGAAGGAAAAAAAACAATGGTTAGAACAAAAATGTCAGGATATAGAAGTAAGATCACATTTAGGGAAAATAGATGGGGCATATAGGTTTATTAAGAGATTTTTTGAACGAATGAAATCTAGAAGCAGTAAGATTGAGATAAGGAGACAATTGATAAGGACGGAGGAGAAGATAGAACAATGGAGGATTCATTTAGAAGATCTATGTAAAGGAAGCGATAATATAGGATTCTTAGAGAGGGAGGAAGATGTCGATGAAGAACAATTGGGAGATTCGATTTTGAGATCAAAATTCGACAGGGTTTTGAAAGAATTGAAAAATAATAAAGCGCCAGGAGTAGATGGCATAAGTGCGGACCTCATCAAAACCTCCAGTCGAAGAATCCCTGACGCACTGTTTGAATTGGTCAGAGATATGTACGAAAATGGAAAAGTACCGAAAGATTTCCAAAAGAATAAAATTGTCGCTATTCCAAAAAAACAAGGAGTAGATAAATGCGAGGACTACAGAACGATTAGTTTGACTTCACATGCCTCGGAAATACTGACAAAAATTATATATAGGAGAGTAGAGAATAAAATAGAGAGTAGATTAGCAGAAGATCAGTTTGATTTTAGGAAAAATAGGGGAACGCGGGAAGCAATATTAGCACTCAGAACAGTCGTAGAGAAAAGTCCGTGTATATAGGTTTTGTAGATATACAAAAAGCATTCGATACTGTTGATTGGGAGAAAATGTTCACGATTTTAGAAAAGGTAGGAATTAATTTCCAGGATAGGGGAATAATATATGAATTATATAAGAATCAAACCGCAATAATAGAAATAGGAGGTCAAGAAGGAGCAGCACAAATTAAAAGAGGGACGAGACAAGGATGCTCACTATCGCCATTGATTTTCAATTTGTATATAGAAGAAGCGATGAACGAAGTGAAGGAGCAAGTGCGATTGAAATGACAGATTCAGGGAGAAAATGTAAGCATATTGAGATTTGCGGATGACATAGCTATATTAGCTACGAGTGGTGCTGAGTTAGAAAATATTCTCAGCGCTATGAAAACAATATTACTAGAAAAGTATTGTATGAATATAAATAAGGACAAAACAAAATTCATGATTCGTACAACAGCGAAAACATAAAGAAGAACGTCAATCAAAATAGATGCAGAGACAATTCAGCAAGTGACAAAATTTAAGTATCTAGGAAGTATAATTACAGAAAACGGTAAAAGGGAAAGAGATATAAGAGCGAGAATAGCACAAGGAAAACAGGCTTTCCATGAAAAGAAACGTTTACTATGCTTAAAGAATATCAGCTTAGCGATAAGGAAGGAATTCTTGAAGAGTTACGTTTGGAGCACAGCATTATATGGTTGCGAAACTTGGACAATTGGAAAAACGGACCAACGAAGACTTGAAGCTTTTGAAATGTGGTGTTATAGAAGGATGCTTAGAATGAAGTGAACAGAAAAAGTGAAAAATAAAGAAGTACTTGAGAAGGTAAATGGAAAAAGAAGTCTTTTGAAACATGTCGTGAAAAGAAGTAATCTGATAGGACACACACTAAGGCATGATAGTTTATTGAAAACAATATTAGAAGAAAAAATGAATGGTAAAACTCGCAAAGGTAGACCTAGATTGAGTTATATGCAGCAAATTATACAAGATAAGGGTTGTCGTAGATATGTAGAAATTAAGCGTTTAGCGGATAATAGGCAGGGTTGGAGGATTTCTTCAAACCAGTCGTAAGACTGATTACTTCATGATGATGAGGTTTGTATTGGTTATTTTGGGCAGGGGTTCTTTTTTATAGACAAAGTATTTAGTTTTTATAGATTTGTATAAAATATCGATAAAAATTTGTTGATATATTCTGTATAAAAAAAGAATAGATTCTTCTAAGAATCAGCATCGCTACAAAACACTCATTGAGGACCATCCATGTTCCATACGAAATGGTCATTTTCTTCTCTGTAAAAAAAAAATTTTCTATGAAAAATTTGAAGCGAGTGTATTCCTTGAAAATACATTGCTATTTTTTTTTGTAATGTATGAACGTTGAATATTTATACACTGAGACAGACATATCAGTACAAATGACTGCTTTTGTCATTAATGCGGAGATATGCTTGAAATGTAAGACGCAGTAATTTTTCATAGTAAAATGTCAAACTCCACCACGGTTACCTTGAAAGATTACCACTTTTCTCATCAATTATCACACCAACTCCAAGTACATTCCCGTATCAATGACAAGGGCAGTTATTTCTAATGTTATCGAATTTATCCAAAATAATCTTGTTTGCACAATTTGTCCAGAATAATCACAAAATACCTGCAGACTTTTTATGATACAGTATCAGATCAAAAAAGTACTTCCCCACGTGAAATTTAATTTGGATATAAAAATCATACAAAGTATTGCCTTGAAAAAATGGTATAGAATCAATAATTATATGAAGATATTTTTTGAATTCACAAAATATACAAAATTTCACGTAGGCAACAGATATGTTTTTAACCTATCGTACAACTAAAAGTCTAGCTATCTCAGCTGGATGAACGTAGTTGATCAAATTCAACTAGTTGAAAGAACGATTCAGTAAAAACGCTATCCAAGTGGCTTTATTTTTGAACAATCTTGGTACTTGATGAACAAATAACATCACTTTTATGTCATTTGAACCAAGTTGTTTTCATTGAAAATCTAAAAGAATTCCCTAATACGAGTGTTAAACCGTGTTTTTTCGGTGTAAATCCAGTGGAAAATCAGTGGGATTTTGATATTTGACCATGAAAAAACGGTGTATTTGTGAATTTATTACACCAATATCTTCTGGTTTCTTTTCAGTAGAAAATAAGCGTGGATTTGGTAAATATCTGGTGTAACTGTACTCCAACTGGTGTAAAAAATTCACAAATATATTTGAAAACCACGGTGTTGAATCGGTGTATTTAATTTCATTAGAGTTTAGCTAAATAAGTTGTTAATTTGTGATAAATAATTCGACCGTGACAGTCAAGAATTGATACTCCAAATAGAAATATCATGGAGTTTATATGAAAACCTTGTTTATGAATAAAAATATCAACTAATATTATATTCAAAATATTTATAAGTATTTAAAAATTATTTCAAATACTGGTGTACGTATGCATATCGGCAAACATATTTCTTTCACATTCAATTGCAACGATTATTACCCCCTAATAAAAATGACTTACTTTTAGGTCGATATTTCTAAAGCCAAAGATTCTTCATAGATCCATCAATGACCTGATAATGCTTTCAAATAAAATATATATATTATATTCTTAATTGATTCTCGTGATTCCTAGAAATATATCGATGTACGTGATAAATTTCGTTTTCTTTTTGTATGTTTCCTGTACTCATTTATTTTTGTTCGATAACAGCTGAGCATGGGCCACGTTCTGAAATATATCATCTCAACGACCATCATAATAGGAATAGTATTTCAAGTGCACGGCTTTGTAACGAGGTACAACAAACACGCTATGAAAATGGAATATTCTAATGGGATGCCATTGGTGAGGTTCATCATTTTACATTTAAAAAATTCCAAATTATTAATTAATTGATAATGATTAATAATAATCAATGAATTAATAAACATTTTTTTCTATCAAACGAATTCTATACAAATTTCTTTCCAAGGGATTAATCCCCCTTATTTTTAACAAAAAAAAAGCTTTTTTCCAACATTTTTTTTAGCATTCCTTTATGAAAATCATGAACAACCAATACACCAATCGATTGAGCAGCTCTTCAGGAGTAAGAAAAACTTTTTTCATTGAAAAGTTTTTGCAAAATGGCGGCTGTAGGAGCATTTTGCTGGAAACTATGGTTTGAAATCGGCAAGCGGCAGAACTCGAAGAGTTTTCATCCGATCGACTTGGAAATTGAAAACTGTAACTTCATCGTGTGATTATCTAGTGAAGTACACACGATCATAATTTTAAGAATTTTTCCCGCAAACTGGCGAGACCTTGAACAAAACATTCGAATTTTCGAAAAACAAATCGACTTTGATTGTTCATAAAAAAAATCCTGTTGACCAATCGTAAAAATCGTGTGTACTTCACTAGATAATCACACGATGAAGTGACAGTTCAATTTTCAAGTCGATCGGATGAAAACTCTTCGAGTTCTGCTGCTTGCCGATTTCAAACTATAGTTTCCAGTAAGATGCTCCTACAGCCGCCATTTTGCGAAAAATTTTCAATAAAAAAAGTTTTTCTTCCTCCTGAAGAGCTGCTCAATCGATTAGCGTATCGGCTGTTCATGATTATCATGAAGGAATGCTCAGAACAAATGATTGAAAAAACCTTTTTTTTTTTTTGAGAATAAGAGACATATAACCCCTCAATCTAAACTCACGGAAAGGTTTTTTTCTCACAAGAATAGAACGTAGTTCTTGATTCAAGTAAAATTTTATCTTGTTGGTGGGACAAAACTACGTTTCATTCTTGTCAGAAGAAATCCTTTCTATGGGTGTAGATAATTGTGAGATGAACCTGAGTGGAAGAATTTTCACAATTATAGATAATTTATACATGATTCAATGTAGTCTATATATGAGTTACATATAATTTTGACAATTTTTCCTTTGGGTGATTCGTACACAATTCCCGTACAGGGCAGTCGCCCATGGAATGACAGCTCCGTAGAATTAAGGAAAAGAAAAGGGGCCGGTGGATATAAATGTCCGGGCCGTTTTTTCGGGCGGACATTTTTCCGTTGTCTCCTCGGTGGTACCACGCTGTATCCATCGATCCCTTTTTTCTCTGAATTTCACGGAGAGGCCACGTAGTCCGTGTAGGCTACAAATCTGCCTCATGATATTTAAAATTTGTTCCTTTCGTGCAGGGTAGAGAGCAACGATGGACCAAATTCCTTTGGATTCCACAGCACAGTCACCAGTATAAACGCAACATGGATATAATCAACACATTACTGAACTTACAGAAGGATTTGGAAAATGTTGGAAAATGAGACTGAATTAATAATGGTAATTGTAGACTGTTGATCAATATCAATTATCTCCTGGTTTATTTTCAACTTCCAACATTTTTCAAATATCAATTGTATCAAATTCAATAAATTTTCGTTTCATGTTGTTCAACAAAAATAAAATTTACAATTTGTTATGAATAAAGAGAAGCGATTGATCCATTAAAACAATGTATTTATGTAAATTGGTGTTCATATTATATTTACCTTACATTTGTACTCCCAACGGAAAGAGGTATGGGAAAAATATGGAAAAGGCATGGCGTTACGGGAATGGACCCTTCCATATTATAAAACCCGCAGGGTTGTATACATCTAAACGTCCAAACGTATCTCATCTATCAATCTTTTCTTTGAAATATGCTCTCAATCTTGAGGATATTTAACACCAATTTGTCTTCTGATCTCATCTTCCAAGTTAGCTAAACGAATAGACAAATCATGCGGCACTTTTGGACTTTCGAGTAAACCTGTATAAAAAATTTCATGATGAATAAAAGAACTATTATCTAACAAAAAAAACAAAAGAATATCAGTATAAGAGAACCTTTTTGGAGACAATTTCTAACTTCAGCAGCTTCATAACATAATCCAACGCTGTTTACAAAATTAAATGTTTCTGTAGTTTTTGGAAGTGGACATTCAATTTTGTTTCCACAAAGATAAGCCTCGCTTGGACACCAGAACTTTGGTATCTTCAACATTCCTTCGGTTCCCAAAACGCAAGCCTCGTTAGGTAAATCTACCAAAGAGTGAGTCAATAACGTTGCAGTGCGATTTCCACTGTATAAAAGAGTGACGGACGTCGATATATCCACGCCATCTTCGTTTACAAATCCTGCAGCATGGACCTTTTCTGGCATCTCATTGTTGAAAATCAAACTGGCAAATTGTAGAACGTATATCCCGAGATCTAATACCGTCCCGCCACCCATTTGTTTGGAACTGCAATAATATGAAAGGTGAAGAGATTGTAAAGTCCAAATTTACGATATCAAAAAATTTGTTTCAACTATCTTTTATCCTCTTTTCTATAATCATAAATAAAACAGAAGTTAAAATATGTGGATATGGATGTTGCTTGTAATAGCTACACTTATCCGTACTTCAATCGTTCGACGTGTGGCATGTTGTATCCAAACGAAGCTACAACTTGATGAACCTTCCCTATCTTGTTTGAATCAATCTGTTTTTTAACAATCTCGTATATAGGGAAACAACGACTCCATACGGCTTCCATAAGAAATAGCTTTTTCTCTTTAGCAAAATTGATCAAGTTTACGGTTTCCTTGGTGTTCATCGTCAAAGGTTTCTCGCACAAAACATGCTTTCCATGACTCAACATCAGATGCGCTACTTCAAAGTGTTGAGGATTCAACACTCCGATATATACCACTTCTGAAAAATAAATATATACATTTGGTATAGGACAATCATTGGAACGAAGGAAAAATAAACCCTACCAATATCAGAATTCTTAGCCAATTCTTCATAATTATCATAAGCGTGCTGAATTTTATGAAGATCCGCGAATTTTTTAGCTCGTGACAAATCTCGTGCAGCGACCGCGACTAACGTATGCTCGGTCGCTGGCAGACTTTTCATTGCCGATGCAAAGTCGTGCGAAATTTTCCCAGCTCCTGCTATTCCCCAACGAGTTGCCATCTAAAAAATGAAATAAATTGAAAGCTATATATGAAATTGAATTGTCAGAGTGACAAAGAATTGAATTAAAAAACTGAAATTATAGAAATCGTGGATCGCTGTGCGTAGAGTAGGGAGTGAACTTGAATAAATTTTAGGTTTCCGGCGTGGAGCGGCGTCTTGTATCGGTTGGTTGCCGACGTTTCGCCATCATTGCAGCTGGCACCGATACAAGACGCGGCTCCACTCCGAGAGCTCCTAATTTATTTAATTTTGCGAGCCGCAAAAGACCGCACAGCGAAACTTTCCTGAAACAACTAATCTAGTAAATAAACGTTTGTAAAATGTTATGATCATTAATAACTATTATTTTTTATTATTATTTTGTAGAATGTCAATATTTCATAAACATTCTTCATACGTTCTAAAATAAATTTCATATCTGTTAATTGAAATAAACTACATAACTTCCCATACAGGACACTCACCGATGAAGTTACGTGACGTCTCCGTAGAATCAATTTCAATTTTCAATCACTCTATGTAAATTCTACAAAGAATTTAAATGGGCCTTCCTGGAAACAAAGTCCACTACTTGTCTCCGTAGAAGAAAGTTTAAAAGCAGTATTCTCAGATTTGACTCGCAAACGTTACACACACAAATGCGACTGTACGTTCGGGTGAAAAAAGAGAGGGTAAAGTTGCGTGCGCAACTTAGTATGCTTTCTCCATTGCTCATAGGATAGTTGACGCGAGAGTGAAGGAGAAAGCATGCTAGGTTGCGCGCGCAACCGTACCCTCTCTTTCCTCACACGGACGTATAATCACATCTGAGTGTGTAACGTTTGCGATTCCAATTTGAGGACACTGGAGTAAAGGGAGAAAGCTGAAGGAAGGGAGCGTTGGATATAAAGTGGCACAACGGAAAAGCAACGTAGAGGCAATAATGGAGCAGGGAGATACAACTCAACGTTATAAAAGTCAAATAAATTTGGACTGATTTCTGCGCCCTGCAAGCGGAGTACTTTCTTGTGAACTAAAAATCAAAATGGCGGCCTCGTGTAGTAGGTTAACCTCAAAATTATTCTGATTTTGAAACATTAATAGTATTTCGACAATCAAGTGTGAAAATGAGAAAATTCTGAAGCCAAATTATATCTCACCACGTATACCCAGCCAACCATGGATTGATTCCAATGACATTTGCTAATAATTGATCAATTATTTGGGAATTATGTACCGTGCTAAATTTTCCCAATAAAGAACGATACCCAGATAACACACAGAGAATTCTTTTTCAAGAGCAAGAATAGAACTCTTCAAGAATTCTTTTCAAACTAATGAATTCATATAGAGCTCTGAAGGAGTTCAATCTGTCGGGCATTAACAAGTTCTTTGAGAGTACTCAAACAATACTTCTGATATTCTCAAAGAGCTTGTTAATGTCCGACAGATTGAACTCCTCCAGAGCTCTATATGAGCTCTCTATTCATTAGTTCGAAAAGAGTTCTTGAAGAGTTCTATTCTTGCTCTTGAAAAAGAATTCTTCGTGTGTTATCTGGGTTACGGTAAGGAACTGAAAAATCACGTAATAAACCCAACCCTGGTTGCCAATGCGGACACAAAAATGGACAAGTATTGATCAGTCACAGCCAATCTCATTGAGTAGCTTCGGTAGCTTTGGTTAGCTGGGTAATTTGTTTTTAGAATTGTTGTTCACACTCTATTGTTGAAATACTTTTGATGTTACAAAATCAAAATTGATAAGCATAATTTTGAGGTTACCTCGATCCAATACGATCAAAGCGTCACCATACTAGAAAACTTGTCCTTGAGAGGATACCAAAATTACCATCGGAGCACGTTTTCTTGCACTAAAATACTCGAAACTGAATTCATAGAAAACCTCGGATTTTTTTATGAAATTCAGTTTCGAGTATTTTAGTGCAAGAAAACGTGCTCCGATGGTAACTTTGGTATTCTCTTAAGAGGATACCAGTGTTACCATCTGAGCACGTAGGTTAGAAAAGGACACGCCTATACGATAGAAAGAGAGGTTCGAAAAAAAGCTGGTATCCACTGAATTAAAATATGATTTAGGGTCATCCTACAGAGTTAAAGCCCTCTGCAACGGAGAAATGTCCGGGCCGTTTTTTCGGGCGGACATCTCTTCGTCATCTCCGCACTGCTTCTCCATCGCACCACGCTGTATCCCAGACAGCACAGGAAGTTCTCTGTATGTTTTGGAAACGTACTCTTGGTTCTGCGTGTTTTGGTCTCTATGGAATAGGTTTTCCAAACGTTTGAAGTATCTTCCCTTTTGATGCTATGATTGAGTTCTGAGGACGTTCTTTTTATCTACTCCCAGACAGCATTTAATGTCCTGTGGACGTTTTAGAAACATAACCTTAGTTTTGCGCGCTTCATTTCCGTGGAGTAGGTTTAAATACGTTCAGAGAACGTTCATTTTTGATGCACCTGAATACGTTCCCAGTACGTCTTTTCCATCTACCACTGGACGTTCTCGTTACGTTTCTCAAACGTACTTTCATGAAAACTAACCTATACGAACATACGCGTAGTATCGCAGAACGTCATTGACATCTTCATTGAACACGTCGTAACTGGGACGTACATGCGACGTTTTCAGAACATCCTGGGATTTTATTTGGACGTTTTCTGTGAGAGCAAGTACGTTTTATGAACGTTCAGAAAACCTCCCGATGCTATCCAGGCTACGGGATGTTCTCGCTATGTCTTCCAAACGTCCTTTCATGAAAATTACCCTTCAAAACCACAAAATCACACAGTGGACATGAATGGAACTAAACGGGACATTTGCATGTCCCTGGGACATACATGTGACGTTCTTAGAACATCCTGAGACGTTATTTGCACGTTCCCTTTGTAACCAAGTACGTTTCCGGAACCTTCAAAAAACCTCCCGGTGGGATCCACCGATCCCTTTTTTCTCCCTGAATTCCACGGAGAGTCGAAGTAGGTGTCTTCCCTGGTTAAGAGAATCCATTGAATCTGCCGAATAAAATTCAATGAGATTTGGTCAGAACATTGTCCAAGTTTAATCGTAATTTAGTGAGATTTGGCCAGATTCAACGAGATTCACATGGAAGTTCTGACCAAATCTCATTGAAAAATCACCGGTGAGATTTGGTCAGAATATTGTCCACGTTTAATTGTAATTTGATGAGAATTGGTCAGAATCGATGGGTTCTTTTAACCAAGGTTCCCGTACAGAAATATTTCGCCAAACAATTTCTGAAGATCTCTGAAAAATTCTGATTTTCCTCCGCAAAAGTCTGAGAAACTCTGAGATTCCGATGAAGAATCTAATATTTTTGGGACATCGTTCTCAAAGTTGTTTCAGAGTTTGTCAGACTATTTTCGGAGTTTATCAGAGATTTTCCATTGAAACTCAGATAGACGATGATGAATTTATTCCTGATAAAACTCTGAAAAAAGCATGACAAATGTCCGTGTTTCCTCCGAGAATTATAAAAGAACCACGAAGCATGAGTGACATTTGACGTAATTTAATGTAGAGGATGTAGAGTCAGAACAATCGTCTGCTAGACTTACGACTGCTAGTTTCAACTCAAAAGTTGGGGAAAAAGTTCGAAGCATTCCTTGCTATTGGTGATTTTCACTTACCTGTGCTGAAAAACAGGGATTTATCACATTTTTTCAGAGTTTTGTCAGGAATAAATTCATAATCATTTATCTGAAGTTTCAATTAAACATCTCTGATGTATTACGAAAAAAGTCTGACAAACTCTGAAAAAACTCGGAGAACGATGTCCCAAAAATATAAGATTTTTCATCGAAATTTCAGAATTTCTCAGACTTTTGCAGAGGAAAATCAGAATTTTTCAGAGATCTTCAGAAATTTTTCAGCGAAATATTTCCATACGGGTTGTGTGGATCTCTACGGGGTAATTTAGAACAAATGATCAAATTTGGAAGTTGCACAGGTGGTGGAAAAATTTTCAAAGGTATATATAAATATATAAATTATATATAATTTTGAAAATTTTCCTATTCGGATCATGGAAAATCTCACTTTTGTCATAGGGAATTGTGATTCATCGTTGGAATAACGTGAATTATGGTAGTTTTTATTTCCGCTGAGGTTTTAAAGGTTTCAATTTGCTTCCTAAATTATAGTACTTACTTTCAATAAATGTAAATTATAATTGTATACTGATTTTTGATTCGCTTTATGTTCACACCTTTTGAGAAATCTTATCACCAATTTATCACTTCTGCACTGATTATATAATCATCTTCACGTAAACATTATAAATATCACTGAAAACTATCGAGAATCCACTGTGCATGCAATATTTATTGCCAACTAGGGCTAATAAGTTCTAGACTTCGTGACGAATAAGCGACAAGTAATTATTGACAATTATTTTTATCATTTGAACTCAGATTGCCCAATCGTATTCAATTTATAAGAACTGGTTTTGAAAGCTTGATATCATCTGATGATACAACTTTTTTGTAAAAAAAAACGTGGATTGTTTGCGGATTTCGAAACAACGTCTTATCTTGTTGAGTGTGAAAGAAGTCTTGTGAGGGTTTTATCAGAGGGAATCTTGAAAATAAGAATTTATGACCGATACCTCTTTGAAGTTTTATAAAGTGTTGTGACCTGAAAATTCAGAACTTTCAATTGAAATTCGACAAAATTCATAAGAGTTTAATTGAATTTACGAGCAAAATTTCAAGTATAGTAGAGATAAACTCACGTGTACTTTAAGGTATATATTTTATTGCTGCGCAGTTCTTCAAGATCTCATTATTTCACGTCGTTAGAAAATCTGCCCTGTATTTTCTTGATACTTTACTAGCTTATTATTTAAAAACTACACGATTCAATTATAATTTCTATCCACTTTCTAATAATCGCTTTACCCTTTTCTGTGTAAACTGAAACAGCACAGAAGGATTATTAATGAATTTTTAAGCTCTTTCAGAACTCTAAAACTCTTCTTAAACCCTTTAAAAATAATTCCTCAAGGATTCATTATTAATTCTTCATCCCTAGCTTGAGAAAATTTCCATTAAAACCAGGCTTGTAAATTGATAAGTTTTTGATAAGAACTGATCAGAATGAAAACAAAGTATCATGAGATTGACGTATGCATTCAATTTATTTTATTGCTAGCAAGGAAGAAATACCTTAAATTTATAAATCCCTTTTGCACAATCCACACTTAATTCCACTATACAAATTCTTGATTGGGATTCAATTTTACAATACAAAATTTGAGAATAAATACATTACGAGTAAAATTCAAATGATTTTGACCACATTGTAGGGTATAAATATTATCGATATTTACAATGATTTTTTAGTATTTTGAAACATGATGATAAATTGTATATTCTAATTCAGTTTTGTGTTAATCTATTATGCGATATATATAGTAAAAAGCACAAATTCTTGTTCAAAAGAGAGTCAATGTAGAGTTATTGGACCCCTTTGTGGAGAAAATATCAAGCGTATTTGGAATGTATATCCAGATATTAATGATTTTTACATAGACGTGCCCAGGGTAGTCAAATTGTGGGTTTCGGAGGAGACAATTTTTTCAAACTATATATATTTCATATATAACTTATATTGAATAATGCATAAATTATGTATAATTTTTTAAATTTTCCCACTCGGGTGGTATTCAGCTTTTTTTTTTTTTAGCACTTTGTATACTGTGTTATTTTTTCTGGATAGTATTGTCGTAGAAAGAAATAGATAATCGATTTCAGTGCACTCGCGGCACCTCTGTAGGCATGTCTATAAGTTCTTAGCGATACTTTAGCAATGAATTATATGGGTACCGTTTCCATACGATAAACACAGTTCAACAGATTCACTGCATTCAGTTTTTTAGTACGCTTAATCCTATAATAAAATAATACATAGAGATTGAAGATTGCGGTAGTCAAGGCAAAGATTGTGTATTTTCAAGTTAATATTCAATCATTTTCGGTCGGGTTTTAACGTAAATGTAAGCTGCTATCAGCATAAATATTGCTGCCATTGTTGGTAAAACTATAGTAAACACTCTCTGTTTATTTTCGAGAAATTCCTTTTTCCTTTCCTTCTTTTGCTTGTTAGTTTCTTTCGTTTTCCCTTTCAATTGTCGCATATTGTTTTTTACTCCACAAAAATCAAACCTGAAGATACAAAAACACTTGTTATCAATTTTATTTTGAAAATTCATAGGTTATGAATCAAGAATTGTTTTTATTTTTTTGTATATATATATATATATATACATATATGTGTGTATATATGTATAAAATAAACTAGAACTGAAAATTTCCATTCAATAAAAAGGTTCCAAAATAAGATGGAATAAAGTAATATTTTTACCTGAAATCAAAAGCAGTGATTCAATGAAAAATCATGGAAAAATAACTCACAAACATGTATAAAGCACTTGATATGTTCAATTGTGTTCAATGCAGATTACCATGCGTATGGTGATACATGACACATGACACGTAGATATAAGTATATACAGGGTGTATTAAATGTCAGTGATGGACTTGTTTCATGTATCGAGAAAATTCTAATTATTATTTTTCTTATCACAGTAAAAAAGTGATTAGAAGAAACACTTGGAAATATGTGTTGGGATGTTATGTCAACATTTGTTTTGAACAATGGGGGTTTAAAAACATTTTTAAACTGAGTTTGGGGTAATTAAATGGATAAGTCGTGTTCAATAATTCACCGGTAGGGAGAAATGAGGATCTGGAAGAAAACGTTGATCCGTCCTAACCTCAACATTTAAACAAAATTTCCCATTTCCTAGATGTTGATGGTTTGGTGGAATCTTATTTTCAATTAATTCAGTGAGATATAAAAAAATGGTTGTCGACCTTGGTTTTGTTGAAAAATGTGAACCCTGGCGTTTGGAAAGTAAATTTTTCCCAAGTAAAGTAGGGGGTAAGCCGGCTTGGCTCGATCTCAAACACATACCTGAACCAAAAGAACTGCAATGTGATTATTGTCAAAATGTTTGTATATTTTTATGTCAGGTATATGCCCCTTTTGAAGAAGATTCACGTGCATTTCACAGAACTATATTTGTTTTCGTGTGCAGAAGTGCCGAGTGTTGTAAAATCAATCAGAATGGAAATTTCAAAGTCTTTCGCTCTCAACTGGAGAGATTCAATGAGTTTTATCCATCTGAACCACCTGTCGAGGAAGAGGATTGGAGGACCGATATCGGTACATTAATATACAACTTATTGCTAACACAACGATTTATATGTTACTTCAAATTTCCAGGTATCGAGAAATGGGTGAAAACATGTGTCGTTTGTGGCGCTTTGGGACCTCATAGGTGTTCCGCTTGTAAAAGTATCAGCTATTGTTCTCGAGCTCATCAAATTAAAGATTGGAAGTTGAATCATAAGGAATCGTGTGGGAAAGATATCAAAAGTGTATCGAACCGTAACGTTTTATTTCCTGAATATGAATTGGTCATGGAACACGAGGAAGACCATGAAGATGGAAAACTCAAAGAGGATGATGTAGAAGAGGAAAAAATTCAAATGGAGAAGTATAATACTATGGTTGAAAAAGGTTTGGCTGGAACTCTTCAAGATCAAAATGTAGATAGAGACTTACAAGAAATGGCGAACGAAGGTGATGAAACATTTGCGAAATTCCAATCGACAATTGAAAAAAATCCAGATCAAGTTCTGAGGTGAATTCACAATTTCTATAAATAATTGTATCATTTTCAAGAGATTATATTATTAACGCAATTATTTAATTTTAGATACAACAGAGGGGGAAGCGTTTTGTATATATCTCCCAATCAAGAACCAAACGATATACCAAAGTGTGAGGAATGCAAAGAAGAAAGGCAGTTTGAATTTCAGGTATTTGATGACTTTTTCCAACACCTTTTTATTTGCTCTTGCATTTAGTACTAAAGTTCGATGACAAAAATTTTATCTAGCACGGAGAATCGTTTTCAGATTATGCCTCAATTGTTGAACTTCCTAAATTTGGAAGATCCTATGAAATCTCTTGATTGGGGAATATTGGCCATATTTACTTGTAAAAAATCATGTACATCAAAAACTGTTTATTCGAAAGAGTATTTGTGGAAACAAGATATCGAACAGATGGATGGTAAATCAAATGAAATTTCATCCAATAAAGAATAGTTTCTTGAAAAAATAGTTTATTTTTACGTCTTTTCTATACATCAAACACCTCTCAGATTATTTCGAGTAAGAATATATAATGAATGAATTGAATTTTAAGTTACTTCACGTAAATTTTGTCTCCAAAGCCTATGTTCTTAAATCAATGGAATTGTAAAATTTCCATGATTTTACTATACAGGGTAATACAATTTAACTGAAATGAGAATTACATACATTTCATATCGAACTCACAAATTTTTGACAAAGAATTATGAAATTATGCCTTTCTCACGAAAATAAATAACTCTTTAATTTCCAACACAATGAATGAGTTTTTAATTCCTTCGAATATAAACCAGAATTTCACTCGAGCGTAAGCAGAGGTACGTAACTTCGTTTTGGCAATATTTCTTGCAAAAAATTACAATGTCCAAAAGAAAGCAGATGTTTTGATGGATCGATGAATATTTTACTGCACAGTAAACAAACAAGAGGATACCTTTTCATCTTTAACCAATTTTTCCTCTTGTTCAAAGTACATGATAAAGAAATGTATAGAAACGGTTTCTCGACAACCTCCTCCTTCTCAAAAATGATTGCATTACATACTTTAATATTCAACTTTTTTTCTGTAAAACTTCTTCTCAAGCAGTGTATAGATTCCGAAACTTTTCTCATGTGGAACGAAGTTTCGAAGTGTTGAATCAACAAATGAGGACCTTGTAAAATAGTGTCGCAAAGCGAACAACTGAAAAGGATGTCGTCGTATGATAGATTGTTTGAAAGAATTGGAGCATTTTCTTTGATCTGAAGCATATCTCTATGAAAAGAATCATGGATATGTTCTTGCACATCTAGATTATTATTCTCTATTTTACAAGTACCGCAACGATATTCGTTAACACTGAAAGCACTGTTCTCTTTGTTAATCCAGAGAAATATTTCATTTGAATTAGGATGTTCAGCCTGGTTGGAATGTATTTCTCTGATATTTTTACTACCCAGAAACCGATGACAAATACAACAAAATGTGCAATTTTTCAAATTATGCTCTAATTTGATAAAACGATTTCGAAAGTTTTGACAGTGTCTCATAGACAATAGATGACCAATTACTGCCGTATTTTCAAACATTTTGGTATCGCACAACACACAAACGTAAGGATTTTTTTTACGTGTCGTATTACTAGATAGAGAAAGGTACAAGAAAGGGATTTCCCATTTTCGATCGTATTGAATGACATTACAAATCTTGATGTAATATTGATGTTGATTATTTTCCGATATACTTTGTTCTACATTTTTCAAATGTTCTTTGGCCTGTAAATGTTGGGTTAACAACTTCATTCCGTGTATAATTGATTTACATACCGAACAACTAAATAAAGTCTCTTGGGTGGCAAAACCGTAATTAAAAGTTTCATCCCCCACAAGCGTTTGAAAGCGTTCTGTGATTCTCAGCATATTATTTTTATGCGTATAATCATCAAAATGTAGCAATACGTTAGAGTGATCGACCTCCGTATAGCAAACTTCGCATTGATATCTCATATCGCTGAGAGCGACCAACGTTTCTTTGTGCATCCAAAGAAATAAATCATCAGAATTTTCATTTCCAGTCCTTTCTTCCTTGAGTTCCTCCACTGATCCGGAATCGCGGAAAACTCCTTCTCGGAAAGCAAACAATCGTCTTTTGTGTCTAATGCTGTTGAGATGGTTGCTCAGTTGACTACAAAAGAATCTATCGCAAAGGCAGCAAAAAAATCTGTCTGTATCAAAATTTTTGTAAGTCAAATGGCAGTGATTCGATTTATGGAAGAAATTAAAAACAGTCTCTTGAATTTGAAATTCTCCTTCTTCTCCTTCTTCTCCTTCTTCTTCTCCTTTAACAATTTGAATATCATTGTCATTTTTGTTCTTAATTTTTCGCTTCTTTTGCTTGATATTCATCATAGTCTTTCTATGTTTTTCTCCTTTGATGTGACGACGGACGTGTCGTTGATTTGGCAAAATTTGATGACAGTTTGTACATTCGCATCTTTGAGGTATGCCTTTTCTCACAACAATTCCATTAACAACCATCTCTTCACATTTTTCTTCTGATATATTGGAAGTTTTGATTGAATAATTGACAAATATGCAGTCTTTCCTCGACAAATGTTCATGTGTTTCTATATGCGCATTCGTGTGCGATAGGTTTTCAAGAGTCATGTGACATAGATAACAATAAAGTTGTCCATTTGTATATGCTATATTCTGTTCGATAAGTTTTCTATACATATTCAGACCAACAAGTTCCTCCTGTAATAAATTATGGAATCCAGAGTGATGTTTTGATTTGTTACAACGCACGCAAGAGTTTATGTGTTGAATTAAAGTCTCATATTCTAGAATCTTTAATGAAGATGTTACACCATGTTTTTTGGGTGTAACTTCGATATCAGTGCAAATCAAGTGGAAAATCAACGGTATTTTGGTATTTCACCATGAAAGCACAGTGTATTTGTGAATTTTTCGCACCAATACCTTTTAGTTTCTTTTCAGTAGAAAATAAGTGTAGATTCGGTAAAGATTCAATGTAACTATACTCCAACTGAGAATATCCAAGGTGATCGCTTGGTGTAAAACGAGTAAAATGGGTTTGTGGTGTGATTCTGGTGTGAAAAATTCACAAGTATACCAGAAAACTACGGGGTTGAATCGTTGTATGTGATTTCATTACGTATGGAAAGACTTCCCGTTAAAAGCTGGATGTTTGTTTCAAAATTGGATAAAAGAAATACTATCAAAGTATCAATATTTTATGTTCATAAAAAACCTGCTGATGTTTGGATTTTTTCTTTCCCATATTACCTGTATTATTGTTGGCATAACCTCGTGGGATTTACAATAACACTTGTTCTTCTAAAATTTGTTGAACTTATTGAATTTCTCAATAAACGAATTCAGATTCAGTGCATACTGTTGGCGATATAATTTACTGCAGCAATTGGACATCTCATTAGTATAATCGTCACAATATGTGATTGTTGTTGCTCAACTGTTTGCAATTGTTGTGAAAGTCAAAACATTGCATTCGTTTGAAAGTGGAATGGATTCCACTTTCCACTTTTTCCGGGGGAATTGAACAGGGGGCATAATCTCAAACGGATTTCAGCGCTGCCGTACGGTAGTACAGTGAATTATTCGCCATAGATACAACTAACACAAACAATGAACAAATCACACCGATTTTTGAATTAGTGTTAGTGTATACATGTAAAATAGTTCATTGTACTACCGTATGGCAGCGCTGAAATCCGTTTGAAAATTTTCTATTCGAGATTATGCCCCTTGGAATTGAATGGGATAACGGTGTTTTTGTACGTAATGAACCTTATTGGTCTAGACACACAAGCACGTAAACGTGAACGTAAGAAACGGAAGGCTGCGCAGATCTCGTATACGGTTTCTGCGCATCCGTTTACGTCTACGTTTCCCGTTTTTCTGCGTATTGGTCTGTCTGCATAACCAACGTAAACGTAAGAACGAATGCGCAGAAACAGTATATGAGGTGTGCGCAGCCGTTTACGTTTTCCATTTTTTCTGTCTATGTAGACAGATCCCAAGGGTCTAGACACACAAGCTACGTAAACGTGAACGTAACGAACGGAAAGATGCGCAGATCTTGTATACAGTTTCTGCGCATGCGCCCGTTTCTTACGTTCACGTTTACGTAGCTTGTGTGTCTAGATCAATAGTGACATAACTGAGTGTCAAGCAGTCGGGAATTCCAACGGTATCGGTCAATCACAACTCCAAGTTCAACGGAAAAACCATGGAGAATAGAGAAAAGGAATACAGTCGGTGTAACAAGTCCGTTTACAGTTCCAACGGAGAAATATTTGAATACGTTGTTATTAATGAATTTCGAATATTTTTCTTCGATTGTATACCTTCATATATGTTCCTTCTATCATTCAGATGGATTGGAAATTCTCAGATAACAGTAATAACGCATATTATATAAAGATATTTCCGTTAAAATTCAACGGACTTGTTACACCGACTGTACGATCAAAGCCTGGTTTCTCCAACGGAAAGTGTCCGTGAAATTATGATCTAGATAGTTCACACTTTTGACCACTGATGGCGCTTGCGATGGTAAAAACCGGAGTCTTATTGGTTAAACACTTGGTTTCTATGGTTACTAGTAGTACATACTGGTATACACGTACGACAGCGCCAATTTTCAGACCAATCTAGGTCACGTTTTCGATGATACTTTAAAAGTATTGGGATCGTACTCCTTTCCTCTATTCTCTATGGGAAAAACCAGTGAAGGAGGCGAAAAATTCCAGGACTGAACACCCTGTTATATGAGGTCTAGGGTACCAAGGGAGCAGAGTGGAGTAGGTTATCTTTTAACCAATCAGAAATTGGGAATTTGTTTTTTTCAATTTTACAATTGGTCTAAAGATGACCCACTCCACCCTGCTCCCTTGGTACCCCCTCATGTAGCCCCTCAATACACCGAGGCTGCTTCTGATTGCGAGAGCTTTTCGCCCCAGGGGCCATGATTCAGCCAATGGAAATCCAGTATTCTAGCCCTAGGGGCTAGCCTCTGTCTACAATCGGAAGCATCCCGAATGTTCATTGTAGGCCCCTCCGATTCGTGCATTTTCCCCTAGGAATCCGGTTCACGGATTGACCAAGAAATCACCAAGAAATCCAGATGGCGATTTTATTTATTTGGCCGAATTATAACCTCAAAATATCAGGGATGTAGAGCAAAAGTTTTGATCTTTTCGAGTTCGCATCGTAGAGCGAGCGACCCTCGAAATTCATAATGGTGATCCGCTCGGGATAGGAGCAGGTAACAAGTACCAAGGATTGAATCCGAATGAGAGTCGGAGCAGGTTCTAATACCATGAATCCGCTCCCGAGTTGTACCTGAGAGCGGTCGTATACTTTAGATCCTTGAGCGATCGAATCCTAAGACCATGCGAGCGGCTCGAATCACGAGTTAAACTCTTCAACGAGTTGGGACTTTAACTCAACTCGGGAATCGAGCCGAAGAGCGAGCGGATACTTTAACTCCTTAAGCGATCGAATCGTTGAAAGATCGAAGGATTCGATCAAGGAGTTAAACTCCTGATCGAAAAAGAGTTTTACTCGTGTCAGAGGATAGTCCATCAGCTGAATATGAGAGTGCGTATGGAAATTATGTCCATGGGTTCTGTGGATGGGGGTCTGAATTTTTTTGGTCGTAGAATCCGAATTTGAAATTATTGTCGTAAGATTCGTGATCTGAACAATTCAATTGTTTATAACAAAACACGGGCTATAAATTCCCAAAAAGGCATCCAATAATCTAGATTCTCCGACCAACTACACTCAAACCGCCGTTGAAAGATCCAGTTCCGACGACCTAATTATTTATTTAAAAAATGCATTCGAATAAACAATCGAGAAATCGAAAAAATAGTTCAGATAAAGTGTATTCTCCGATGAGAAATGAATAATTGTCGTCTGAACAATTTTCCGATAAAAACAATAGTTTGACCGTCGATGCGTTATAAACAATTCAATTGTTTATAACAAAACACAGATCACGAATCTTACGACAATAGTTTCAAATTCGGATTCTACGACCAAAAAAATTCAGACTCCCATTCACAGAACCCACGGACATAATTTCCATACGCAGTCTCATATTCAGCTGAAGGACTGTTTTCTGACACGAGTAAAACTCCTTTTCGATCAGGAGTTTAACTCCTTGATCGAATCCTTCGCTCTTTCTACGATTCGATCGCTCAAGGAGTTAAAGTATGCGAGAGCCCGGAGGTTTAACTCCTCAAAAGAGTTGCTCGCTCGGGATCTAAAGTGTCCTCCCAGACAGCACAGAAAGTTCTCTGGATGTTCTATAAACATAATCTTGGTTCCGCGTGTGTTGGTGCCCAAGGCACATATTTTCCAAATGTTCAGAGTACCTTCGCTTTTGATACACATGAATACGTACCGAGCACGTTCTTTTTATATACTACGGGACGTTCTTTCCGCGTTTTCTAAACGTGCTTCCATGAAAACTAACCTTTTAAAAACATATGTGCAACGCCGCGGAACGTTGTGAAAACCTTTCCTTGAATACGTCCCGAGAACATTGCAAGAAGACATGAATAGAACTAAACGGGACATTTGCATGTTCCTGCGACATACATGCGACGTTTTTAGAACATCATGAGACGTTATTTGCACGTTCTCTGTGTAACCAAGCACGTTTTCGGAATGTCCAGAAAACCTCCCGGTGCTGTATGGGCTCGCTCTTCGAGGGATCGCTCTTTGGAGTATCCAGTAGGTATGAATCCTCACACATTCAGATCGCAGAAAGAGCGATCCTTTGTGAGAGTTCAGGTAAGTTCATTCTTCATATGATTAGCTCTACATACGAGCAAACATACAGCACTCTTCACAAATCCTCATCCCGCAGGTATCGAATACTTAAAGAGCCAGAAACCTTTTACTCATCGACCGAAAGTTCTTCTTACGATCGATACGTGTTTTGATCGCGAGCGATTCAGGAGTTATATTGCCGCTCGGATTTAATCCTCATCCCTGCAAAGTTTGTTTGCTTGTAGGTTAAAAGTTTATAAATATAATAGTATTATATGTAATTATTGGTGATTTTCTCACTGTTCAAATCGATAGGCCAACTGACACGCGGAGCCCTCTTCAACTTTCTGATCAGTATCCAGATAGCAAAATTTTTGAAAAAGCATCCTTTTTGAATCATTTACGAATTCAACAGAAAATTCTTGAAGTGTCGGTGAAGTAGAGTTCTTGGAGAATCCAATGAACTACATAGCTCGAAATGAATTCTCCAAGAGTCCTAATCTCACTGATATTTGAAGGATTCTTTTTTTGCTATCTGGGGTATATGAACAAAAGTTTTAGACAGTCGGAGGGGCCTGGTTCATTGTACCGAATGCTCATAATACCGAAAATTTTTTGACCGGACATCAATAAGTCGAATGCCCATTGTGCCAAAAACTTGTGACGGGTTCGTCTTGTAGAATATATGATGTATACACAGGTGAGCGGCTTTTTCCATCGGCTTTCAAGAATTCGGTAAAATGGTCATTCGGCTCATTGATGTTCAGTCAACAAATTTTCGGTATGGTGAGCATTCGGTACAATGACCTTTCGGTGTATTGGGGGGCTACTCTCCCTCGGTGTCGGAAGCACCCCTAGCTATACAACAAAGATGGATTGGGGAGATTGAGTGCCTCCGATAAATGCTACGAGCAAGCAATAGCAATTGCTGAAATTGCTATTGCAGTCAAATTGGTGAAAACATTGCTACTGAAGCCTTCCGAAGTAGCTGATCCAAGTGAGGCTGGCCTCCCATGGACCGGAATTCGTTCCGGCGGAATGAAAATTGAACCAATGCACAATTGTTTATAGATTTCTGATAGGACGCTCTAAAAGAAATTGTGAAAGCGATTGGTTTAAAGTCATTCCGCCGGAACGAATTCCGGTCCATGGGAGGCCAGCCTCATCCGGATCACTTTCCAACCAATCAAAATGCTTAAAAAGTGATTCGGATCATTTGGATCAGCTACTTCGGGAGTCGCCAAGCATGAATACCCGGGGTAACACATATTACCCAAATAGCAACAGTGTTGTTAATCTATTACGTTTTTCCTATGGATCAACCTATGGCAAATGATATTTGATCAGAAACGCCAATCGGACCTTCCAAAAACGTAATAGATTAACAACTATGAATAGCAATAGTTCCAAAAACTAGATCTCACTGAATCCTTTCGGAATTACAAAATGAACTACTGAAATGTCAGCAGAATAGACCCAGACAGCACAACGTGCCACTGGAACGTTTATGGAAGGTGTATAGAACGTAGGGGAGGTTTTCTGAACGTTCAGAAAACGTCCCAGAGACACATTGTGCTGTTAGGGGAGTCCTTGGAGAATTCAATTTGCCTTTTGTCATACTATGAACAGTACAATATATAGTATGACAAAAGGCAAATTGAATTCTCCAAGGACTCTATTCTGCTGACATTTCAGTAGTTCATTTTGTAATTCCGAAAGGATTCAATGAGATCTAGTTTTTGGAACTTTTGCTATTTGGGTTACGTTTTTTATACCGAGTATATTACGGTACAGGTGTAATTTCATACGAGCGATGAGCGACGAGCGATACATTAGCTAAAAAGAGAGGTAATGTGGGACCTCTCCTTTTATCCAAGGTATCGCTCGTCGCTAATCGCTCGTATGAAATCACAACTTGAGAAACTGAAAAATCACGTAATAAACCTAACCCTGCTCATGCTAGCGACTGTCGCGCGCGACATCATTAGAAGAAAAAAGAGGAAAGATGTTTTCAAAACTCGGATCTCTCTTTCCTTGTCATGATGTCGCGCGCGACAGTCGCTAGCATGAGTACCAGGGGTACTCCGGAGATTCGACTGTCTCGTTGATAGTTACTCACTAAAACCCCCTAGAATTCCCGGCCCACGGCGGGAAGATTCCCGCGCGACAACCGCTAGCATGAACTTCCGGTCTCACAGTTACAGAAATACATTTGACTAGTACCGGCATGCGTGGAGGGGAGTCATTTCCGTTTTCATTCCATCTACAGCGGGTTGCTACCTCTGCTTACACACGTAGTAGTTAGGTGAGAGAAAAAAAAAAGAGAAAAAAAGTAGAAAGATTATTCCGTGTTCAATAGTATAGAAGAATATCAAGAAAAATTCGATTGCAAGGTAATAAGACTCGATATACAGACATTTCTGATTACAGATGGTAAATCAACGTAAAGATTAAAACGGATTCTCTTGATCACGCTCCTCTAAATACCAATCAATCGGTTGCAACGATTATTAAACCGTATGCACGATGCATGGACATAATTCCAAATGTAGAACGAAAACCTGAATTTTCAAGAACAAAAAAAGAGATTAGTTATCGTCATTTTATACTCTTATTGAATATTAGTGAGTGATTTTTCATTTTAATACGAAATTACCAAAAAAGAAAAACTGATGTTCAAAGGGAGAAGACGGGTCTTTTGTACATCTCAATTTCATTAGAATCATCATCATAATACAAAAATTATGAACAATTGTCAGTGACGAATTTCTTGTAAAAACAAAATTGTTCGATATATTGTGAAGAATTGAAAAAAAGTGTGTTTGGTGACGAATGGAAGTATCGAGGAATTTCTATAAATAGAATAAGCTTTCAATTGTGACTCTCATAAGTGATAATGTAGGGTGGGGTCGGCGAAGGCAAGAATTTGCCCCTGGATCCGTGATACCGTCTCGTCCTATTGGTCGAGAAGAAACAACCGAGTAGACAAATGTTGCGCAGAATACTCACGGCGCATGTCTTCTCGGCGGTTAGTCTGTTACCAAGTTGGCCCCGTTTGTAAAAGGACTCTTTCTCTTTCGTGTATCCCGAGGAAACTTGTCCAACAATTCTGCCGTTATAAGATTTTCAAGAAATACATACCAGCATTTCCTTCTTTTCATTCTTATCAATAGAATTTTTTATCATAGTCTACTGAGACACGATCTCCAAGTAAAATAATTGATAAGTCATTGTATCTTTAGTTGTGGACAGAATTTATCGAGATCCTTATGGATCGATGAAATAGTCTCATCTCCATTACGATTCTTATATCAAAGACTGGATATTTTGAGGGCTATCGAACATTTATTATCGTCGAAACAATATAGGACAGAGAATCCGAATCACGATGAAATATCCGTAATATCCGTACATGATAATGCGTCGCAGTTTATTGTGCATTGAGTTTCGTCAAAATGGCGCTGTTGGTTCACAAGCTCGTACAATAGAACATTTTTGTGTTTCGTTGCAGATATTTCGTCAATTGAATTCGAAATGAGATAAAATACCGTCCAGGATTATTGAAAATGGTGAGTTTTTTTCCTTTGAGGCACAATTTTTATAATTCTCTTTATAATAGGTGTATATATATATATATATATACAAACGCGTATATGAATTGAACATTGAGATATATATATGTATATATATATATATTTCATGTGCATCCCAGAAAATCTTTTCACGAATTCTTAACGTGAGAGGGCGCCATCTTGACTTCCAATAACCTCACGATGTGAGTTTTTTTTCCTTTTCGATTACCAGTGGTAGCATGCGGTAATGGTAGGAAAAAAATTATGAATCCATGATTTTTTTTTCTCGCTACGCTCTTATTTGCCGTAAAACGTCCTTCAAATATGAGTTCTTAAAATCCGTGGAATAAATATTCCATTCGTATTATCCTACACGTGATTGAGATCTCAGATGGTACACATTACGTTCGTATACACTTATTTTATGCAATCATTTATTCTCTATATCAATAGTAGAAATTCACATTAAATTTCGATTATGTATTTGCAATGAGATTTTTTTCTTTTTTCATCAGAATTCCGCATGGTTCATTTCTTTTCCGTATGAATGATTCCGTTATAACATTGATTTTTTTTATTTATTTAACATTGGAGTCTTCATTTCAAATAACCTCAGTGGTGATTATCAATATCAGTTCTACATTGATGTTCAAATTATCTTTGTCAGGCACAAGCGAGTAAATTGCAAATGTATTTGTACATGTATTAGTATATATTTGCATCTATGTGTTTTTGAAGAACAATCAAATTCATAATATTCTTCTACTATCTGAAACAGGTTTTTTTTCTTTTATTCCTTGGAATAAAACTCTTGACGTAGAAAAACTTCGATAAATTCTGTGATAATAAATAACAAACACTCGTACCACGATGAATTATCTCTTGTATTTATTCTTACAGAATGTTTGAGTTTTCTCAAATATTATTTGCACAATGAGAGTATAGCGTAGGTTTGAGATATCATTCTGACTGAAATGTAGAAAAATCTGCTCTTGAGAACAAGAGCACTTGTCAGAAGTTGATTATTATTCGAGCGAGTATGTCAATTTAGAACAATGAGTTTTTTCTAAAAATTATTATGCTTGTCGCTCCAATTTACAATGGGAAGACCATGGTACACTGATGTCGAGAAGATTTTTTATTGTCTATTGAAACAAATTAGTAATCGAATAACTAAATACTCAGCTGATGGACGCCCAAAATCTTGCAGTACTTTCTTTGAGCGATACTTCTAGTGCCAAAAAGTTGATATGAGAAGTTCAACGACAATGATTCATCAGATCGTGTGGATTTCAATTCTCGTTTTGTTTCTATAAACGATTTAAACCTCAGCAGTATGGATTTCTATCGTTTTTTATCTTTGACAATGGACCTACCTCCTCAATGCGTATCTATAAAACAGAAACATGACTATTCGCTTGAGTAATTGAAAGAAATCAATGACTGAAAGCTATGAAAACTGCTTCGATGATTGGAAAACAGGAGGTGATCTCCTTCATCCATCCGGATCACTAACATACTTGGCGGAAAAAAAGTATATTTACTTGAAAATACGAGAAAAATCAACCTCAAGTTCTGTTCAATGCCACATTGAGAGAAAGGGTCTATTGAAATATTCGATAGCTAGGAAATTTAGTTGGACTAGCTATGATTTCATTTGTCACAACTATATTTTCTATTCCCATTGAATAAACCATTTTATTCATATTTCAGACAGCTAGCCTTTTATTTACCCCAACTAGAGTCTAGCTAGCGTAAAAAAAATGCGGCAACTAACATTTAGTTGTCCCAACTAGGTACCTTTCTCTCAGTGCAGATTTCTTTACTTTGTAATTGATATTGTTCTTGAATTCAAGTTCTGTATCTCAATATAATTCTCTCTTGATCCCAAAAAAATGTTTTCTCATATCACCAACTCAGGATATGGAAAATCTTCTGATAGTTTTTACCAGTTTGATCGTGAGAAGATTCTAATCGTACCCCACCATGACTCGAATTCACCTACCATACGCGCAGTTATATCCTCTGTTGTCTGGCGTATTACCTGTTTCACATTATATTACGGTTCACTATACCGTTACGCGGTGGTTGAAAATCGTAAACGCCAAACCCAACCATCATGTTTCAGTTTTAGTTGTTGTCTCGTCTTCAATGCAGAAACATCGTATCGCAGATACAGAAGGAAACGCAAAATCCTCAGTTTGTGCGCGTTTAAGAAAAACAAACATCGAATCTCCTTTTTGTTTTTTCAAACAATTTTGTAAGGAAAACTCTGATTTATACGAAAACATTCCAATATCATGACAAGTTCACAAGTCTCGATAAAACATCCCTTCTCTACAAAAAGGGATAACTTATTAGTTTTATGTACATTCAAGGAAAGTTATCCCGGTTTGTGTTAGAATTGAAATATTCATTCACATTTTCATGCAGACGTTGAAAGGAAGCTTGTAAACAGTAACTCATTTGAACAAATTGTGAATCATAAAAAATTCCTGAAAATTTAGTTTCAACAGATTCAGTCAATAGTTTCTTCAATAAACTGGCTAACACAACAAAATGATTAGCACTTCGATGTTACTATCTCCTCAAGGTGAATGGCTATATCTTCGTAAAATTCATATAAATCGTTCCATATTTGGGAATATACATTTATAGCCATTGACCTCTTAACCGGGTATTTTAATGTTGCTTCCATCAAAACTGGGTCTTTTATTATTTACCGAATTCGCGTAATGATTCGAGTATGAGGTGGCATTTTTATTTGCAATTCCCAAACGAAACGGTCTCTTATGAATTCGTGAAAAGATCTGTAGGATCGAGAAATAAACATTCGACTTTCAAATCTATAAACATAAAATAACAGTAGATTAATTCCTTTCACATTCTATTCTATACACTTCTTCGTGTTTCAATCACATCGAATTGATGAAAATTAAGATACTCTCTTTCAAGAATGTTTATTTATCACAATGTTTGCTACATATATTGCATGTTCACTGATTTTTTGTCGTCGTCATCTTCTCACCAAGTTTCACAATGAATCGTGGAAAATTCTAAATGTTATGTAACATTAGTGCTATCAATGATCGATGTTATGTCCATGTATTCTTTTGAAAACTTGAGCAATCTTTAAAAGGATTCAAATACTGTTGACGACAAGAATAGAGATGTTATATTTCAGTATATAATTTACCAATTCGTTTATTCGGTTTTATTGACAGACATTTTTCTCTCTGATTTCAGCCCCGTATAGATCCGTTATCACTTCTTAAATGTCTCAGCGTTTTGCTGGGACCAACTGGTGGAATCAAGAGTAAAGAAGAAGTTCATCGTTTGGCCAACCTCATGACTAAGTTTTCCAAGAAACTAGTTTCCAAGTGCATTTACATACAAATTCTGAAAACCACCAACACAGACCTTCTCAGCCAGTAAGTACATGAATATTCCTTCTAAGTATTGATTTCATACAACATATACAATCATAATTATGCATAGCCATAATTTCGATCTTTTACCGTTTAAAAGTATTTTGAAAAATGTATTCGATATATTCGAACAAAACCAAAAATGTTTTACTTGTTCCAGTGTGATGGAACAAATACTTTCTAGTTTATTACAGTACCTGCTCAAGTTTGTTACTTTTTTCTTTTCTGGAAAAGACGAGCCGGCAAACATTTATGGATGGGCTAAGTTCCATTTATAGAAAGCATCCACTAGGAGAGATTCTTGGAGGTTTTTCAAATATTTATTGAGGAGATACTAAGGCTATGGTTATTTGCAACTCTAAAAAATATTTCAACAAAAACCAAAATATCGCTCTGTACAGGAATTTTACATTATCTGAAGATTTGTTGTAGAGAGTAATATTTTCACATAAAAAAATAAGTGGTTGAAACAACTGACCGAGGTGAGTCCATTTATGCTTGCGAAAAATAATTATCATTTCAGGTAGAGAGTTGGTTGTTTCAACTACACAAATTGTTATTATGACTAACTGATGAGTTGAAAGAGTCCACTAGTTGGTTGAAATAATAATCATCCTTGGCAAGCGTGTATGGTCCTTTTTGGTTAGTTGTTTCAACTGCCCATTTTTTTGTGTGTTGATTTTGTTCAACCACTTCTGAGTAGTTGAGAATCCGTAGAATCATGATATAATGAAGTGTATTTGAAATATTCCGTTTAGCGAATTGCTATGTCTCGCATTTGTCTAGGAAAAATTGTTCCATTGAAAATGTTCGAAATTGCGGGAACGTGAGAGGGATTGGCTAGAATGCTGGTATTTGATTCCAAGAGGGTAAAAATCTAATAACATTCCACTCTTGAGGAATACAATCTACAGGGTTGGCAGAAAGTCGGCTTTCATTACTATTGTCCTAAATATTGGATAGTAGTGGTATAAACCAGTTTCAATGGTCAAAATTCACTAAAATGGTCGAAATGCTAAAAATATCCATTTTCCTCTCAGGGATCAAGTTCATCCCTAGTGCAAGACAACGATACCGATGAAAGATAGGGACAAATAGATGTCGAATCTTTTCAGTGCTTTCATCCTTCCTAGGGTCAAAAGGAATGTGTAGATCAACTACGTTCATCATTTTCACTAACACTTTTTTAAAAAAGAATCCAGCTGGCTAGAATCAACCCTGATAGTTTAGACGTGACTTCTAAAGATCGACAAATAAGTGAAATTCATTTGAAATTCAGAAAACACTCAGAAAAATCATTCAATCGATGAAACTGAAGCTGGTACTCGTAAGATTAGCAGTGGATTGTCAAACTTGTGTCAATAATTGAAGCACTTGAAAGTTCAAGCACAGTGTTACCTAATCGATTCTTCCGTATCAGCGAGATTTTAATAACTTTTGATAGAAAATTACAACAATCGGTTACTAGCTTCACCTTTTGTAAGTTTTTGCTTCATTCCAATCGAATATTGAACCTGATGAACCCACTTCGAGTTCTGTAAGTTTCCATTGGAACGAAATGGAATTCTCATTTAACTAAACTGAAACTTTATCATCAAGTTCATATTCAAGTGGAAATTGAGTTACACAATGGGTACACAATTTTTCCCAGCTTAAAACCACGAAGCAATCTTCATTTCATTTATTCGTTTTACGGATCGGAAACTCATTGGATAGAAAAATTAATTGAACATTGTAATGAAACCTAGGTTATAACAAACGCGCCAATAAATATAAACAGTGAAGATTGAGTTATGATGAATGAATACGTATATAAAAACGCTTGAATGTAACAATAAGGATGAAAAAAGTCGAGTGAAAGAAATCTTGACCAACGAATCGAATTTTTCTTCCACTACAATGAAATTGTATACTTTTTTCAACGTTTTTCTCTTCTCCATTGTTCATTTGATGAACAGAGAATACGATTTGATGATCGATGAACGATACCCAAACTCTGTACTGAAAGCGAGCTGCAATGATGACTCAAATCATTTTTAACGGAGGATATTGTAAGAAATGTTATTTCATTTGGAATATAGCAATCGACAGAGTTGATATTCAATAATAAATGAAATTTATGGAGCATGCTTATCACATATATTGATTCCTTCAGTTAGCAAAAATTCGTGAGAATGCAATTTTAAGGAGTGAGTTTCTTTACTATCTCAATGAGTCGTAATTCTTTATTCTTATAATGGTATGATTGTATCGAATCAATGACAGATACAAATTGTGAACAGAATGTCGTCATTGAAATTGTCCATTTTGGAAAAGTTCGAACCAGGTTATTTGCCTTAGGAAGCAAAAATCTGGAACAGAATTGTCCGTTTGAGAATGCTCTGCAAAGGGATAGCTCAAACCGGAAATATCTCCTGGAAATGTCCTTGAAGGAATGGTCCAACGATATTCTTGTTTGACAATTAATATGTATCATTGTAGTATATTATACTATTCATTTGATATTTCTCTTGTCATTATAAGAATAAAACTATGACACCCGGGAACAAATAAGATCAATTCAGTGCACAATTTCGACTATCTGATCTATTATTGTGAATTGAAAATCTATAATTATTGTGCCATTGGGAAAAAAATACGATCAGATTCTCGAACGCTCGTTGATTCGTTCGCAACTGTATTCGGGAAAATTGATATAACGATGAAGGATCTGGCTCTACTCATATCGTTAATTCATCTGATACCTGCGCTGGGACATTAGCCAAATTTATTCTGACATATGTTCGAAAATGAAGTAATAAAATCAAAATATCGCCCTACACAGACATTCTTGAATTGACAAAGTTGGTTTGTATAGAGCGATATTTTGATTTGTTTGCTTCATTTTCGAATAAAATGTCAGAATAAATTTGGCTAATGTCTCGGCGCTGGTATCCCCATAATAGAATTGTTTTCGCCAATGATTGATCAGTCAAACCGCATACCACTCAATCATGTATGCAGGGGGCCACTCAATCAGTTTCTGATATAAAAAATATGCAGTTCAGTCAGAAGATCCAACAATCATTAAATCATTCCTTAAACAATTCAAGCGTTTGTATACAGAGAAATTAATTTAGCAATGTACCATTGAATCGAATACATAGGGAGTGTAGAACTAGATGTGACATTACATTGTCACTGCGCAGGTCAGTCGGGCTATATTATTATTATTATTCGTTGAATACATATCCACGCACATCATCCCTTTTTTTCTTTGTGTCATTTTATGACCTGAATGATTACAAACGGACGTAAGAATAGTGACGCACTTTCATTCGCTCGTACAATTCAGAATCCGCAAAAGGTACAGATTGAACCTAAATAAGATAATTACAAAGGGATTCGATCAGATGATTGGATAAATATTTAAATCTTCAAAGGAACGCCAATCCCCGAAATTGACGTAGTTCTCAAAACCTGTGTTCGTTCTGGGAATCACGTGGTTTCTCTTGAACGCCAACTTAATGGCTTGATATGTGACGTCATCCACACGATCGTTTTACGGTTCAGAACAGGCATTGTCCTTTCTTTGAACTGTTATATTTATGATTCATGATGAATTGAAAAATTAGGATCCATTCCTCGAACATGAGGGCTACTGTTTATTAGTTTTTATCAAATTTTGATATCAGCATGCAGGGATTTTATACAGATTTGAAATATATATTTTTTTAATATATTTTCAGAACATTATTAACTTCTGAGAAGATCTTGTACAGAGAAAGAAATTGGCCAGTGTCCAGGTGCTGGTATTTCCTCGATTGATAAAACACTTGGAGATTTCTTCTTAAACCGCACAAATACAGAAGCTTTCGATTTATTTTTTTTTCTTGAAAAATCTAAGTAGTGGGATATGCTTTGAAAAGTATAATTGAAGTCAAATTTCTTGAAGTATCGTCAGAAGGATATGAAAGTTCAAAAAAGATTTTTGCTGTCAAGAACTGTGCCATAATTTCAATTGCAAGAATGAGAGAATTCATAAAGGATACTCTGTTTATATTGGATAAATTCCCAGATCACCAGAAGTTATTGCAAAATTTCATACGTTTCTTCTTCTGCTTCAGAGGTCTCAAGCAAAAATTTGACAAAATAAAATATCAGTGAACTTATTGTTAACTCGATACTTGATTGATAATTTTGAAAACTGTATTCATTTATGGTAAATGTGATGCATCGGCTATGATGAAATAGATGGAACTGGAATCAAAGATGCACAGTTTGTTGTTTAGCTTATAATTCTTGATTGATGGTCATTATCATCATCCATCAAACCCACAATGAGAATGAAGGGAGCAGTCGATTGATGCGTGACTTCTTGATTGGAATTAATCTGAACGTTTTCCATATCCGAAATTCATTCAGTCCCTTCCAACTACTACTGGTTTGGCTACTCGAATATTGGATAAAACAATTCTATCAGAAGTTACATCAATCGACTACTAGCTTCACTCTCATGAACCTACAGTGACAGATGTTATGAATTTCTCATTCTCCCTTCACATTAGATTTTCTGAGAACTAGTGGTCCTAGAACGTGGGAACTGTGGAAGTCTTTGGAAACTCTCAGTCTCATTGCGCGGCTTCGTGAAATATAAGGAAAACTCTCCTGTGGTTGAATGTATCCACTATCATCTGTGATGTCCTATGTTGAATATATCATTCCATACGGTTCATATAGAATTATATATAAATTTTTCTATACATGAGGTCGTTTCTTTTTTTTTTTCGCTTCTCTGATAAGGTTGCAATAACTGTACACCTAGATTTACAAATTTTCATTCTCTCATACTCTTACTATTTTATATGTTGTATTTACGAGGAAGCAAACGTTTGATTCGTCGTAGTTTCGGTATCAGAATTAAGTGTTTTATGAAATTTATCAGTGAATCATACGCAATACCTGAACGATGAAGCTTCTAAATCGAATAGCAATTCTTCAAAATTCATGAAATTCAATAAGCTAAGAGTAGCAAACATTGTACATTAAATTGAGTTGATGTGCATTGGAGGTTTTGTTTTTGAATACATGTTTTTAGAAATTAGTATGAGCTAAAATTTGAGTTTGCTAGCTTGAATCTGCTAGTTTCATCTCTATGTGATATTCCAAAGTTTGAAAAGTATTCAGTTTTTCTCATTGGTCATTCGATTCAACACGAATGCGCGATTATCAAATTCCGGTTGAAATCTAAGTTCGTCGCTACCCTGAAAATTTTACTATGAGTTCGAAATCATAGATCCCAAATATAAGGTGACAACTACAAAATTGTGAATCAAATGAATTCCTATTGATTTTGGTATCTCATATATCATTTCTAGACCGTGAGTTTCAAAATAATTCATTCGTCGTGAATTTCGCATTTCTCATAATTGCACTGGAACTATGTTCTTTTGTGAAAATTATCGTGAAATCCCAGTTACCGAGGCAGAAGTGGAAAATTATTGCGCAACCTGTAGAAAAGAATGAATTTGTGAACAGTTTAGAGAGATATGTTCTAAAAATTTCACAGAACGTATAGTAACCTTTCGTTTTCTGGAATTTCATAATGACTTTTCAAGTAAAATTCTTTCTCAATTCCAAATTGTTTGGAATAGAAAAGCTTCAAAGTTCTATAAGAAGTGAATTGATTTTGAGATTTTTGGTTACCGTATGTCAAATTGGAAATGATGAATTTTCGGTACCGTCACAGAAATGAACATTTGAGTATCCGAAAGTCCAAAAATAATACGCAAGCTTGAGTAGTCATAGGATATCTCATGTTGCCGAACTTTGAATGATTCATTGAAACGAATTAGCAATTGAATAATAACTGAATATTCAGGTTTTGGAAATCAAAAATCTCGCAGTACATTTTTCAAACGATTTATCAGGTTCCAACCAGTCAGTTCGAGAAGATGAATAACGATAATTTGATGAATTTCAATATTCGTTTCGTTTTCATAGACCATTTGAACTTCAAGATCACTTCCGGTATTGTGCGTTCAAATCAGAAACACAGAAATTGATGTGCTCAAGGGGATACCAGCGGCCCCTCTCTAATAAGGCGATAAAAGGAAACTATCGCTCTGTACAGACAACAGACCATCTTCATTGATTAAAAAAGCTGTGCACAGAGCGATATTTTCATTTCGTTTCTTCGTTTTCGAGTAATTTGTCAGAATAGTTTTTGTCGTATCCTTTTCTAACCAATACTCCTGGTTGTATCTTCAGGGGTCGCTGATAGATATCACCTTAATTAGTTTATTCAACTTTTTTTTTTATTTACTTTTTCAAAGTATCTTTGGGTGGAGATGAAGAAATAGATCCTAACCCTTATCCGAATACCGCTCATTATCAAGTTTTGAGAATTTATATTCGATACTTGATTCAGTCCTTTATCAGCGCTAGAACGCTAATCAAATTTCTTTTTTCCAAGTTTTACTTCCTCAACTCTCGTATCTGATAGTTGACAATGATTAAATATACTGCGTTTCATTTTTTTCCATCAATCATGAACAATCATAAATTTGTCTGGCCAATTCGATTCCATTGATAGACGAAAACATTAGTTCAAAACCACAATCACGCATTTCGAGAGTAATATAATCGATAAAGTGTGTAGTTTGAAGCTAAACAAATCTCATGTAAAATTACCCAATATAGCATTGGTAATATGTTGGAAAATGTTATATTGTGTAAAATTACGATTTTTAGTAAAATCATATTATGAGTCATTGAGAAAAATGACAATTCTACGTAAAATTCCGAAATAATAAACTGTCATTGAGTAAATATTACGTTACAACGATATGTTGTGCGATTTTTACGTACAATCTTGACAGTGTAGAATATTGATATACACTGTAAAAAAAATGTGGGGAGTTTTTCTTCACATTGTTGGTAAATTTCGTCCCATCATCGTGGGGGAATTGTTTTTCCATCAAGAATGAAGAATTATTGTGGCTCTCGGGTGTTGAATCCTCTACAAACGAAGGAAAAGTCTACCAAATTATGTGGAAAAATTCCATAATTTTTCTTTGACAGTGTTCATCAGATGGCGTGTATATTCTGAACATGACTAGCACAAAATATTACACAGAATTTCTATTACCGAACCCAATTAACTTCTTCATCGTCCTTCTCTTTGAACAAAACAAAAGATCGAGTACACGGAAAACATTGTACAGTAATGAAAACTTTATACTACACGACTGGCTTGGGGTGTAAAAACAAAAGCAGTCCAACAACAGTGGTTATTCAAATTAACACGAATCAGTAGTGTCTGTGTATGGTACTCATATTCCTGGGAAGATGAAAGAGAGAGATTTTAGATGAAGTTGAAAAACAGTCACCAACTGTGTTAATTTTTGGCTGAACCATTTTTCTCTTTAGTTTTTTTTTTTTTTAATATCGAAAATGCATTTGACAGATTTTAACTATGCTTCATGGCTGCTTTGTTTTTTCATGATGATAAACGAGGAATTTACAAAATTGAGGTTTCTAACCTTCGATCGATTACCCTCAGAACAGGGAAAATTTTTCAATATTATTCATCGAGGCTATAGCAAGCATGTCGATTCACAATGTATGGTAAGCGAAAAAGAAATAAATGGAATTTCACGCACAAAAGAACCGTCACAAGCCCCCAAACGTTGAGGAATGGAAATTTGTTGAAAGAAAAACGTTATTATAGGACTTTTGCCCTGGTGACAGATCGAAAGTTAACAATGATTTTTTGATACTTGGGATTTAGGAATTTTCGAGGTTACTCTCTAAATTCGAAATAGTAAAATTTCACGGATCGCAGCGATCAGTTGGCCCCCGCATAATCAGAGAATATCAACTGATTTTGGCGGTGACATATTACTGATTCGATTAGGGCGGAGTACTTTTAACCGTACAAACAGTGACTATTCACAGATTCAAATGTAGGGAGTAGAAATAATCGCTCAGACCTCCTCGGTATTTAACAATTCCATCAAATCACATGAGGTTTGAGGAATAATGTAAAAATTAACTGCGATTTTGTTTTCTATTGATTTTGTATTTGTAGGTTCATCATGCTATGGCAGTCATTATTGTATCCCCATGTTCGGTTCGTAATGAATTTGAATTGCACATGGATGGTGAATGCTTTCACAAATGCTTTATAGGTCGACTATTTTCAGTTCGCTACATCCAGTTCTCATTCTAATAAATATTTTTTTCAATGGAAAAATTCTTCATCAGATTGAAACGAAAAATTTTCAAATTGAGAAAGAAATATATCCCTTCTTGAATTCGAAGAATATCATTTCAATTCAATGAAAAATTCTCTCATTGGAATGAACTATCTTTTCCATTGAAAACGAGATTTATCAGAATGAGGGCAAAGAAATGTTTTTTAAATTTAGGAAATCGAGTTCTCAGTGTACTGGAATTTTTCAGTGAATTGTATACGAAATGTATGATATGAAGTAGTAATCACTAGGCTTCCGAACACAATCAAGAGGGAAATATTTCTTTATAGAATGTACTTGTAATTTGAAATTATCATTTAAAAATTGGAAACTCCAAGAATTACGAATTAAATCAAAACCATTCTTTATCGTTTTCAAACTTTGCTTGTAAGGTCGAAAAATTTGAATGAGTATCCTGGATCGCCTCAAACTTGGAAATCTGGGAAAATATCTGTTCTAGTATTCGAGCTTCCCTCATTGATCGATTCATTCATTCACAGAGAAGACTCTTGGACATTGTAGATTACAAGATTCTTTATACAAATGAGAACACATTTGCATTTTCTGATTTGATTCCAAGTTGCTGGACTTTTCTTTTTTTGCTTTCTCTGTTCAATAAGAATGCATTTTGAATTGCGATGAAAGGTTTAATACAAATATTTTCTATAAGTAAATTTCTCAGACGTAAATTCTCTTAATTTGAATCAGTGGAATCACACTGATTTTGTAGTTACGAGTATATCACCAATTTTAATCAGTTGAATTTCAGCGCATCATCAGTGAATTATATTTCACTGTGAAAATCAGTAACTAATTCAAGGAACTTTAGATTTGTGTTTAACAATTTTAGAAATTATATGGTTCATTATTTTTATTTCGAATACATTTATTTTATACTCTCGATCAATGTTGAAATTTCGTTATCGTGTTTTTTTTTCTTTGTTGACCATTGCGTGAAGGGGGATAGCAACGATCAAATTTTATTTCAATTCTCCCTGCGACATCATTCAAAAGGAGGTGGTTCAGTGTTATCATCGGATTACATCATTCTATTCTGTCATTCAATATCCTACGAATAGAAATTTTGTATAGTGAATTTTTTCAAGACGGAATGTTATCTTCCGAAATAGTCGTGAAGCCAAGTTACAGTGAGAACGAAAGAAGGAATATTCAATTTTGGAAGACGTTTTTAGACTCTCCTTCTCCCATGGAGATACAGAATAGAGAAACAGGATGGAATCACTAGGCAGATTTGAGTCATTTCGCAGAATTTTTTATCGTTATCGCGTTCAGTAGATACGTGTTTAGATAAGAAACTTCAATCGAATGTTGAAAATATTTGTGGAATAGTGGAGGAGGGTGCTTCAAGGGTGTATGAAAGTACAAATCTACATCATTCCAAAGGAATTAGATCAAAATCTTGATTCTTCACGAGTTTTTTTTATAAACATAAATTGTTCAGTTTTAAAAAAGAAAGAATATCTCAATGGTTGCATTTTTTTTATCTGATTTGAAAAACAAAAAGAAAACGTTCGTTCAGATAACGCCATTTGTGGGTTTATATCTCTCCTCTCTCTCTATCTCTCGTTGACTCTCTTCTTTCCATTCCTTTCAATCCCAGAGTAGAGATACGCCATATTTCACGGTATCGATTGTTTTCATAGAAACTTTGTCGAGTTAATATTCAGTGTGATAAAATACCGATAAAAATTGTATACAAATTGTATATGAAATATCGATATAGGGAAATATAGCGCATCCTTGGCATAGAGGAAAGTAAATTAGTAGGGCGAACAGAACATACAATTCTTAGATGTTATAACTGAATATTTGATGCTGTAGCAAAGGTCAGTCCTGAGGATGCAAAAGTGTTGAGTCGCAATGGCTACTTGGATTTTTTTGTCGTGAAGCCACGCGAATCAACTCACTCGAGTGCAAAAAATATTCAAAATTATGTATAATTCAATGTATAGTTTGTATATAATTGTGAGAAGTTTTCTACTCGGGAAATTATTCAAACTTATTGATCTTCGCAAATAGATCCTTGGAGATAATATTTGCAATCAACCAATATCAGTTTTCTGGTGAAATCTGTTGTAATGAAATTTTTTGAGCTTTTTATCTTGTAGATGTGAAATTTTTTGGATTAAATATTAAGGAATGGTGTTTTTCCTTTTTGAAAGACTTTGATGCATTATCATGTAAACATCGTTCACCAATTTTGTTCTCAAGAGAATTCTTTAGTCCCTGTAATTACTGGACTGCGATATCTATTTTGCGTGAAATTGATTTGACGGAATACATACACGAAAAATGCTCTGTGCAAACCTGAATCTTGTTGGTCCTGTTCATTTTATCAAATTCGAAATTTCAAGGTGGCGACTGATCGGGAATTCCAATGGAATTGATCAATGATATATTTCTATCGAAGAGAATAATCGACCGGAAAAAGAGAAATTCCCGGTGTTCGCAACCCTGGATTTCTTGAATAATTGAGAATTTGGTCACTTATTAGGATTCCAAAACATTACAAATTGATCTCTATATTTTTGATTAGGTAAAAGAAATGATTCAGAGTCGAATATTATTCGATTGAATAATCATCCTGAATCCCCGATTTTATCATTTGACGAACTCATGTTGCATATCGAAGATGAATTAATTTCTTTATATGTATATTAATTGGATCTTCCACACTTGCTCCTTAGTTCTGGATGTTGTTATACAAAACTCCACATTTTCTCTCATAATTAGAATTCCAGATTTATAATATTTTCTTCATCGCGGGTTCAATTATTTTTCCTTGTAACATGAATTGCCTAAAATTGAACTCATTCAAGATTCTGAGAGTCATAACAATTCAAAGAAATTGAAGTACTTTCTAAGTACTTGCAAACCATTTGTTGCAAAAAATTGGAGATTCTTTCTTTTTATTCACGCTGCAATCTCCTCGTGCATGATTGACTCGAAAGCATTATATAATTTTTCTCGTCTTCATCGTTCTAAATCGGTAGACACATAACATTTTCCATAGGTTTATTCGTCTAGGGAGATTATGATCATATTTATTCTTTCTCTGAGGAAATTCTCTTCTGCTTGAAATTATTGAGATGCACAATTATTATGAATATTTCTAATAAGAAAAGATGAGCAGAGTTTAATTTGAGCGATAGTTGAGGTTCGTGAAAGAATTAGACTTGGAAATAAGGACATTCGAAATTGAGTCCATAATTTTCTTTAAGGCTCTTGGAGTGAAGATTTCTCTATTAGCAGGATTTCACTCTTCAAAGAGAGTTGAAATTTCCTCTCAAGAGTGTCCAAATTTACTCTCATAGATTAGAATTCGTACTCTTTTCGGAGTTGCAATATTTTCACTCTGAGAGATGTGAATAGTAGTTTTAAGTACAATGTTTGAAAATTGATTGTTCAATAATTTCCAACTCTTTCAATTTGAAATTTTGAGAAAGATTCCTTGCGGTCTTGGCTTATAATTTTTTTTTACTATCAAATTGACGGGAAAGTTAGCAAATCCGAAACATGATTATTTTTCTAAAATTTCTATTGACTAGACAAAAAAAGAAGAGTGATTGTAGCAGCTAAAGAGAATATCTGTTATTACATTATAGTTTACTGCAACTATGAACCCTCTGTTACTTGCGTTATAGGCGCGGCGCCGGTTTTTGATTTTTTAAATCGTAATGAATAATCAACTATTTTGAATATTGACAATGTTATTGAGAATTATATCATCAGGGTCAACGCCATTGATGAGGTGGCTCACATTCCTCGATCATTCACAGGGACAGCTAGGAGAACCACTCAATAACTGTGGAAATTACTCTCAATAGATGGTGGAGAATCCTATGTTTGAGGACTTTTTACAGCTATTTTGCTTTTGCATACGATCTTTCTGGGTGTAAAATCAAATAATTAAACATCCCGCTACAAGGCTTTCTACACGGAAAAAATAATTTAGCCGGAGCAGCGAAGTGGCTAGCACGGACACGGACAGCCATTAAATTAGCTCCTGCAGCTAAATTTTAGCTGTTACAACAAACAAACCAGCTACAAATGCAAATTTTTTTGCTGTCATAACTAAAATTTAACTGCAGGAGCTAATTTAATAGCTGTCCATGTACGTGCTAGCCACTTCGCTGCTCCAACTAAATTATTTTTTCCGTGTAATGTTTGAAATGTAAGTCGCATGAAGAACCTGTGCGTCTCTCACAATCAAATATTTCGGTATGTAATAAAAACTTCAATTATCACAAACAAATATTATAATGCAATATCCAAAAGTTCGGTTGTGAGAATCATCAACTTTTTCCGTGCAAAGTCTATCACTCATCAGTACACATCATTTTATTCTATTCAAGCTTGATGCGTGGCTCCTCTTCTTTCTATATACCTATCATAACTTTGATCCTTTGAAATCAATGATACGAGATATCGATTACAAAGTATCAGTAGGGGGAAGCATAACAGTGTTAGTGCTGAAATTCATACTCTGGAAATGTACCTTCTCATTGATCCGAACAATGACAGGCGCAATTTCAAAAGTGAGGAATCAATTTTAGTTCTCGAAACAGCACTTACGTTGGTTGAAACCATAACAAAGTAGATCCACAAAGTGTAGGTTCTATCACAAATAATTTTTAACTGTTCCCACGTTATGTTCCCTTATGTTCTTCCTTAGTATCGATACTAACTTATAATGAATTGATACCGTCCTGATTCAAATAATTCATGGAATCTACCAACAGTATCTTGAAAATTTTCCAAATGTTAGTTTCAAAATCAAATTTAGGGCACAGTTGAGTACCCAAAATATGAATTCTGTGCTGAAAAACACGTTCAAACTCTCATCTGTCGCTGCCCCAAAGTTGAAAATAGGTTTATCTTAAGTTTTTCTTCACACCGTGAAAAAAAAACTTGAAAATCTACTGCGTTTGGTATTCGAAAATTCTGGAAAAATACTGGAATTTTTTGTAGTGTAAAACAGTATCACAAGCCAAAAAAACACTGCCGTGATTTTTCCCCAACATTTGTTGGCTTGCAATTTCTAAAATGAATAGAGAACTTTTCACCCTCACTTGGTCAGGGTTTCCTTCCCTTTTTCGAGGATTCAACGCCCAAAAACGGAATAGTTCCTCAAAATGTAGAGAAAATCTCCTATTCCTAATCAAAGCAAAGCAATTCGCTCATGATCAGGGGATGGGATCCACTACTGGAGTGAGGAACAACTCCCTATATTTGTCACAGTGCTCTCTACATCGCTTCATCGAATATCGAAATTGAGCTTGTCCCATTTGAGTATAGTATATTCACATGTTTCACTTTTAGAGCAAAAACTCGATTCTTTGAATTGAAAATTGGCTGTGAAATTCTAATTTCAAACCGTGAATTCGACAATCAACTCGTTTATTAAGCTCGTTGATAATTAGATGAAAAATGCAGTTTGAGCAATCAGCAGGATTGTTTTTGTGGTGATCGAATAATAATTTGCTGGGTCGTATTTAATATCTTTGAGTTTTGTTAGAACACACACGGAGAGAAAGTTATGTTTAAAAATACCATATTTTATGGAGATTCAGTGTTAGTCTGATTCGAATCAAATTATTTATATGGAAAAAAATCTTCAAAAGTCACTAATGGTTGGGACTTTAATGAAGTAATTAGAGTACCTTCTTTATAAAAGTCCAAGTCAATATGGTACTTTTAGAGAGCTTTACACGTGAATAATTTGAGTCGGGACAAACGAACGCTGAATCTTCATGAAATATTGTATTTTTTGGCACCCTTGTTGTCTCCGTGTAGCAGTTACAGTAAATTTCAGTTCAAATCATGGTAAATATGACGAGTAGTTTATTTTCTGTGAAAATAAATTCATCATTTGAAAAAGAGCTTACTAAACATACTACTCATGCTAAATGCTAAACATGCTACCTCATGTATGTATCATACATAAAGGAAACAATATTTCCTTTTTCTAAATAACTCGCTTTGGATGGATAAAATATTATTTCAGTTTAACAAAAATTCGGTATTCAAATTTGAATAATATTTTCTCAATTCGAGGCAAGTTTATTTGGAAAGAGAAAGTATTGTTTCCGTTGGATACGAGACGAGTGTTGAAACAAGTCAACTTTTCTTTCATCAATGTACGTTTCTGTACAATGTACGACTTGAATGAGTCGTTATTTATAGTCTCAAACACGGATTTTGTGAGAATGAATTTTTCAAAACAGGAGGTTGAGAAATTCCCTAATTCTGAGAAATTGAATGTAATATTGCTCTACATGACCATCATAAACCTGCCGAGGAGTACCAAAGAGTGGTACATTTGAAATATTCATTTATTTCACAATTAAAATCTAAATTCCTGCTTCAATGAAGCGCTTGTACTATTCATATTGACAATTAGGGAAAGTTTCATCACAGGAGTACAAGTTATGACATTATTTAAATAAATATAATCCCTAATTTGATTATTTTTGATCCTTTGTTGTAGTCAAACTTCAGAAGCGTTGAGTATTTTTTTGAAGTATACGCGGAGAATAACGGGTAACTTTAAATACACTATTTCACTTCATGATATTGCCGCAATATTTCTGACATACACTATGGAAACAATATCACTAGAAAACTATTGTATGAATATAAATAAGGACAAAACAAAATTCATGATTCGTACAACAGCGAAAACATAAAGAAGAACGTCAATCAAAATAGATGCAGAGACGATTCAGCAAGTGACAAAATTTAAGTATCTAGGAAGTATAATTACAGAAAACGGTAAAAGGGAAAGAGATATAAGAGCGAGAATAGCACAAGGAAAACAGGCTTTCCATGAAAAGAAACGTTTACTATGCTTAAAGAATATCAGCTTAGCGATAAGGAAGAAATTCTTGAAGAGTTACGTTTGGAGCACAGCATTATATGGTTGCGAAACTTGGACAATTGGAAAAACGGACCAACGAAGACTCGAAGCTTTTGAAATGTGGTGTTATAGAAGGATGCTTAGAATAAAGTGAATAGAGAAAGTGAAAAATAAAGAAGTACTTGAGAAGGTAAATGGAAAAAGAAGTCTTTTGAAAGATGTCGTGAAAAGAAGAAGTAATCTGATAGGACACACATCAAGGCATGATAGTTTATTGAAAACAATATTAGAAGAAAAAATGAATGGTAAAACTCGCAAAGGTAGACCTAGATTGAGTTATATGCAGCAAATTATACAAGATAAGGGTTGTCGTAGATATGTAGAAATTAAGCGTTTAGCGGATAATAGGCAGGGTTGAAGGATTTCATCAAACCAGTCATAAGACTGATTACTTCATGATGATGATGATGATGATGATGATGATGATGATTCCTGACATACTGTAATAGTAATGAACAATTGTACTGATATTGCACGAATTTATTGCTGCAATGATTGTGGTAGTATTACAGCAATGTGTTACTGTGATCCAAAAACGCGAACGTTGTGAAATCATGGTGGGCACGATGTAACCTTAGTAATGTTTTTTCTCAATCTTGTTTGTTTAAACTTGCCCTTTCCAATGCCATTTTTATGTAACGAGTTTGGAGGAAGAAAGAAATTTCCACATCGTGGAATGTCAAGCTTTTTCTTTCTTTTCTTTTGAATAGAATCCGAATGATTTTGAAAAATAAAATATATTTCAGTCAGTACCGTATATCCATCCGTTCTGTCTTTTCTCGCCTCATCCGTTTGAGAACCATGAAGTTCTTCAAGCAATGGGCAGAATTTGGCCACTTACTTCCCGATCGACTGAGCAATAAATAGAAATTTTAATTCCGCAGTGGTGAAATACATTGCTAAAATTGAGCTTCGAGTATGAAATTGAATGAATCATGCAAACGATTACAACCATATTAACCTACAAATGTCAATTTTTATAACTTATTTTCTCATGTTGCTATATATTTAAAATTTGTAATCATTGCTTAGTTATTTGAAAACTACGTAGTGGAAAAAAAAGAAGATTTTTGTTATAATCAACAGACGATTCTAATTCAAGTACTCCATTTTGATTTGTTCCATTGAACAGAATCGAACGGCATACTGAGACACACAAATAGACAGTTTATATTTGTATATTTGTGTGAATTGTAAAGATAAAGTATGCAAAATTAAAATAAAGAAACACTGAACCATTGGACGGTTGTAATCAATGGACCGTACTTACTGATACGTGTTTCACAATATTATCTTATTGTACATTTTGAACTTGATTCAAGTTGACGATGATTCGATTGAGGTGAAGAAACCAGGTATAACGCTAGACTTTTTTCCAGTTTTTTTCTTATTTTTATCATGTACTTGGCGCTGTGACGCTTGGCCTTGTCTCTTGATTTATGTTTCTGTACATTATTTATGACATTCATTTCAATATGAAGATATAAACTCATATATAAATCCTAATTTATTTCCACAAAATATCATTCCACAACGCGAAAAACATTTCCATTTGATCATCAAGAGACTTTTTCCTTGTGAGGAGGTATGAGGAAGTGTCATACATCGTCGTTTCCAATTGAGGTGAATTTCAATTCAATATCCGGTATGTGATTACAGAATGGATGGATATTCCCTGACGTTTATGCTGGGGACATTCGGGTGTAAAGTCGATGAAATTTTAATTTGGAAGGGAAGAATGCTGATTTCTTTGTCGGCAAAATTCATAGCGTTCCCCATTGGGCGCACTGGTTGCGGTTACTGCGCACTGAAATATTTCATTTTAACCACAAGTTTGAGACGGATGAGAATATCTCAGTACGCACATGTTCCTCGAAGTTTGAATCGTTCATCGAATCGAATGACGAAATACTCCACTATGAAAAAACTCAACATTTTGCAGTGTTTTTTTTACGCGATGTCTTCTTCAGTTCCAAAGAGTTGATCTGAAGAATTGAATAACGATCATTCATTGGATTTTGTGGGTTTAAATTGTCGTTTCTATGAACGATTCAATCTTCTGCAACGTGTATGTGTTTTCAGCGCGGTAAATGGAAAACTCTAAAAAATGGAAGAAATGTAATTTGAAAGTATTATCGTACTGATTTCACTAATCAACAGCCAGTTGGTATTTCAAGGTTCTGACACTGATTCCAAATAAGTATGAGGTGCTGAATACAAAAATAAAGTCAGCTTTCTTGAATAGGTCTATTTTCTCATGATGTTTTGTATACAAAATCCATCATTTATATCAGAATTAAGTATATAAATAATTATGAAAGTTGAACTTATTCAAGAAACCTCACAATGTTTTCGTATTCAGCATTCGAATCACTTCCCAAACATCATGACAGAGAAAAAAATACATTGTTTTGAGATTGAGAAAAGAAAGCAATTATTATTTCTCCAAGGTATCTCTTCTTCATAAGATGAATTATTCTTCTTCACGCACATGAGAAAAATTATCAATTTTCGACGAGACGATTATTTGATTTTTTCCCTTCATTTTTGTCGACTATGTTTGTTCTACCATGAAATATTCAGTTTTCTCATCGTGTGAAGAATCGGATGATGTAAAACCGAACTATAAACTATCATAAACAAAATAAAATAGATCAAATTTGTAGTTTTCAATTAAGTTTTTGGATCGTAGATACAAGATCTCTTGTTCCACATGAAACAATTCGAATCTTATCTGTAGTATTTTATCATAAGTCCATTTCAAACTTCAATAACCGTTATCATCGATTTCATATTAGGAGCAATCATCGAGAAAAATGTATATGCTCATTGTATTTTATACTGTATTATTATCACGATAAAAACTGATAATCCTCAGAATTGATTTCATACAATACGATAAATCGATAATTATTGAATGATGTTTATCTATCAGTTCAATCAATTTGAGAGATCCCTTTGAGCCCAGAAAAACAACTTCTGTGATCATTTTCCAGCAGGGTAAAGTACAACGGATCTGGCTGCAACTGGGGTTGGCCGAATTATAGAAATCATTAGGGGGACTCGGAGAACAATTTTTTTTTCAGGCTGAACGGCAGTTTATGGAATTTCTAGAAGAAAATTAACGTTGGTCAACTACTTTCCTCGAAATTCAAATGGGCTCGGGCCCTGCGGGCCTCCCAAACTCGGCGCCTGTGGGCTCGAGTCGAAAAATTTGAACGGTTTTTGGCCTCATATTCCGTTTTTAGACTGATCTTGTCCTGATTGTTGAATAGTGTGGACGAAAACAGTACTTTCCCATGATTTCAGTCTGAATTTCTCCTCCAACGAATGAAAGTAATCGAGGGACGTGATATACTTCGAAGTATTTTACATAGTTCACAACATGTACAGTGAGTCCAGTTAATCTGTTTTCTTTTTTCCGATAGACTCTTGTTAAGAATTTATAGTTGATCAATTAGAAACATTTTCAAGTGAATAGATGAGTCTCAGGAGTCTTGTTAAGAACATAGTAAAATGATCATAAAAAAGCGATCAGTTGAATAAGAATAAATTACCAACAAGTTTCTATCGGAGAGAAGGGAAAGGATGAATTGAACCCATCGAACAAAACCGTGTTCTTTGACTGCAAAATCAAGTTCTGCAACGCGAGAAACCGAAAACCCACGTAATGAATCCAACACTGCAAAAAAAATAATAAACTTAATTTGAAAATTATCGTGAAAAGGTTGTAAATATCCAAAAAGTTGTATAATTTTACGTAGATTTTTGGAACTTCCCTAACTTTTGTTCATCAATCCACAAAGGAAGTTCGAAAATGATTTTTGTAAAACAAGGTTGTAAATTCCCCAGCTTTTTTTTTTGGATTCAACAACTTTTTCCACAATGAATCCTCACTGCAACCAGAGATGAATTAAAGAGATTGCTAACACAACGTTGAAATCATGGTCCGTATCACGTTGTTTTTTGCTTTTGAAGAAAATCATGTGATGGATTGAATTTTTCTTCTGAGCCAATTGTCATCAAAAACCGGACCATGGTTTTCATATATCGTTAGCAATCTCTCCAATTTATCTCTGCTGCAACTCGAATAACAATACTTTCGAGACATATTTGCGCGCCTTCTCGGAAGTTAACTTTCATGCAAACTGGAAATCAAAATGGCCTGGTAGAGCGAGGTAACCTCAAAATTATTCTGATTTTGAAACATCGATATAGTATTCCAACAATAAAGTGTGAAAATGAAAAGATTGTAGGGCTGAATTACCAGTAATCACATCTCATTTGGTTTTAGAATTTTTGTTCACACTTTGTCGTTGAGATAAAAATTGATCAGCATAATTTTAAGGTTACCTCGATTCAATACGATCGAAGCGCCATTATGCTGTTTGACTTGTCCCTGATCTTTGACTATATAAGTATGGACTGCTAGTTGCTAATTTCAGACCTGTAGCCAATATTGAACTGCGCTAGCAGCGCCTCCACTAACCACAAACTAAAATTGACCGATCAGCTGTTCATTGTTGTGTTGTCTTTTGTAATACAATCTAACTTATAAGTTGTAAACAGATAAACTAGTTCTTACTAAAAACTTCTAATTTTAATGGAACAAAGAATTGGTGGTGTTTTGTTTTGTGCAAGGGTGTAATTACATCCGATCTAATTATAAAAATCGAGAGAATCAATTGCATGTACCGTTGTATAGGTAAGTTGAATATTTTAGTATAAAATTCTCGATACATATTTCTTCGGCAATTGATGTGAAAATATTTGGAATATTATGCAATGAGTATAAGGGACAAGTTTATATTGGATAATTAAAAAAAGATCAATTGGAACCTCTAATGTTTTTCGAATCATTGGATTGTATTACGATTCTTCATTGCACATTTTGAATTCCCGTGTTTTCGGTTATTGGGGCGGAGTCTAAATATCGAAGAATATCGTTAAATGTTGGATACACGTTTCTCACAGGGTTTATATGGGAAAGGTGGAGGTACTAGCAGTCCATACTTATATAGTCAAAGTTCCTGATTGAAACGTAGTTTTAGTCCACATAGTGAAATAAAGGAAGACGTGGGTTGGTCAGTTCAAAGAAAACTAGGCACAACGTTCTGTCGAGACGGTATATTTCCAATTCCTCCAGTCGTACGATGTACGAAAACGTGGTTTGGGATCATTCTATAGGGTTGAAGCTCCCGGACATTGTTCGAGTCAACAGAGGATTGATTTTGGAAGGGTTTATTCTGGTTTAAATCTTAGAAAAAAAGGCTGTTCTCATGAATTTGTGAAGAAAGTATTGTTATAGATGTTGATATGAAGTTTATCGAGCTTGATAAATACACCCTAGAAGTACATGAAAAGAATTTTTATCAATTTTTTTTCAATGTTTATATACATAAAAACTATGAGTAAGCGTAAATTCTGAGAAAATTAGTTGATCGTTGATTATAGTGATAACTCGATAACGGCTCATTCTCAATGAAAAAATGGAAAATATTTAGATTCGGTATGACAGTGGCTCTCGCGCATTCTATGGATCTATCGATGAATTAGAAAATGACAAGTTTTTTTACTCTTCTTGGCCCGAAAAATAGTAAAAATTGAAATTTCCATACAGTTGTCCTAGAATGCGCTGTAGCTATTTACGTGTAGAGTATGTGGTCAGGTTCGGGTCAATGGTTCCGAAGAAACTACCATCCCTGTGTGCATCAATATAGAGTCAATTTCAGGCTATTCTTGGCAAATGCTGGCCAATTTCGCGCCAGGAAAGGGCTGAAGTTGGCTCAATGTTTGTGCATGGATGGGCACCGTCGACCAAAAATACGTTGTTACGAAGAAAATGCGTTGACAGTGTTTTTTTTAAGGATATAGTCTTACTTGAAGTCAATTAGGGATGTCTGCACTATACGATACTTTTAAATATATATACTTCTGATGAACGTAAAAAAATCAATCGATTTTTTTGAAAATTTTAAACCAGAATGATCCCTTAAGATGATACGAGCGTTTTTGCGAATCTCTTTATATTGTATGTACTGTCAGAATGTTAGATCCAAATTGATTTGATTGAAAATTGACTGATATTTAGCCATTTCCGTTGTGTCAGCAATTGTTTTTTGTGCTTACTTTACACTAAAAATAGGCTTCTTTTGGTTGTGCCTTGAATCCAGTCATGGCAGGATCTGAATTCAAAACTTTCTCTCTACAGTGTAGGTGCGTCTTTTTCTAACCAAGTTGCTTCGATGATAACGCTCGTATCATCTTCAGGCCTAGACAGACAAGACGTAAACAAGCTACGTAAAAGTTTCATCCCCCACGTTCACGTTTACGTAACTTGTGTGCATATTTAAGCCTTTGAGAGAATACGAGCAAAGTTTTTCTTGACCAAATTATTCGAAACAGAATTCACGAAATGATCTGAGAATTTTCAGAGATGATTCTTCGAGACTTTGTGTCTTGGTCGGTAAAGAGCCCGAATTTTGAATTTCGAAACAAAATTTGCATTCTTTAGCGACCAAAATGAAGTTTGAAAGAAACACCCCTGAAAATTTGGTAGAAAAAAACCGTGCTGAAAACTCAGGTAGTAGGGTACAGAGTTTGAGCTTTTGATTTGTGCATAACATGTCACGATGAGGTGGGAATTAATCAATTCTTTTTCAAGATCTGAAATTCTATTCTCAATAAATTAACTGCTTCAGAGAAAAGATTGATCCTTTGTCACTAATGAATTTACAATGACAAAATTATTATAGTCCACATGTCGTCAATAACAGGTTGAGTGAGGTGCGTTAGTGATTTAAATGTGCATGAATGATTACATAGACCCTGTTGGAGCCAACTCCGTTGAACAATGAAATTCAACTAAATAATTCCCGCAAAAGCCATTGAGGTGGATTAAGAATATCTCTTATGCGAATGAATATCTCCTGAAATACATAAGATCTAGAAAGAACTTTTCTAAAAGTATTGCATACGACATGTTTTAGATATCTATTCGACATCTTTTGGTCCACACTGTTAGAAAAATCTTCGTATGAAATTTAATAAAATGTTTATGTACAAAACTTCATAATAGTATTGTTGAGTTTAAGACAGATTTTTCTAACAGTGTGGACCATGAAATTTTTGGTTCAAAATGTGTAAAAAAAAACGTGTTTTCCAGCTCCAAAAATTAGGTCAATCAATGTACTACAATCATTTTCCCTTCTCTTTGTTTTTTTTTTTTTCGTTTCGTTTGAATATTTCATACTACAGGAGACATTATTTCATTCCAACTACTACTAAATCGAAATTTTATGATGTACTAGCACTTGATGTCATCGCAGAATTTTGTAATTCATAATTCATATGGTAGAGACTCGCACGAAAATTTATATACTAAATGGAAGGAAATCATTGAATTTTATCCAGAACCAACAAAATTTGTGTTGGAATTGCTTCTTTTCATTTAATCTAGTAGAAACAAACTTACGTCCGAATTCTCCGGAAAAGATTTACAAAATCTGTAAGGTTGTGATTTCAAAGACCTTTCTGGCTTATATCGATCACTCGTGGCTGAATTACGAATTAAGACCTTAGCGTAACATCGAGTCATCCCCACCATTTGAATTTCGTTCAATGTCCAAACCTGCATGTACCTGTATATGGTTTAATGTTCTTCCCAATAGGTCTTCATGAAGAAATCATTGTTAATGAATTTTAAACATTTTCAACTGCATATACAGGATATCTTACACTGTTGGAAATGTCTGCATGAAGCTTCAATCACATGTGATGCACGAAAACAAATGACCACGTGAAAATGATATGAACAGTGAGGTTATGATTACGTTGTGGATTGCATGTAGAATTTACCTCAGAACCCTGTTGGGTTTACATTGTTATCATGGTTATCATGGCAACACGCCTGCTGTTTACTTCAGTAGCAATGTACACATAACATTGGTCCCAATGTGAATTTTACTCCAATTGCATTCACATCACCAGTTGTGTTGAAATAACAACAACCAATGCAGAATCCACACGTGATTTTTTCCGTGTGGAAGCAGTTTCCATTCGCGCACCGAAAAAAAAGTATTGTTAACCAAGTTTTTGTTGTTGCAACAAAACATTCGGTATTAGACACGAAATAATTTGGTTAATACATTTGGGAACAAAATAATTTTGTTGAAAGCACAAAAATTTGGTTGAAGGAACAAAAGTTTTTTGTTGTTTTAACCAAACAGTTTTCTCGGTGCGTGATTGAAAAATTTCAATCATATACGAATGAAAATTCAGTTACTAAACTATAGTATTATAAGTAATATGATATAGCAAAAATTGAAAATTAAATCACGGGTAATTAAACTTCTCATTCAATCACCAAGATTTTGAAATTTCATTCACAAGTGTATTTGAAAAATCGATGAAATTCCAAGAAATTTTCAACAGTGCAGAATTTATCATTCAGTCAATAATTACCCGTTTGGCAAATTTTTTTAGAGGCTCAGTTTTTATAGATATTATGAGGGTTTTCATTATTGTTTTTGTTTTCAAATCCAGATCGCTCAAAAGCATTGTGTTTTACATACTTGAGCTCGGCACCATTCGTCAAGTTGAAAACCGTCAGATTTTTGGAGGAAAATTAAAGTATCCAATCATTTTCCAATTTGAAGTTATAAAAATTTGAAATTTTTGAGCACCATAGCTTCGAAACAACCAATGAATAATGAGGATAGTTCGATTGTTTTTTCCAGAGATCCACCGTTTTACAACTCAGTGAACAGCGTCAAGCTCAGATATGTAGCGCACAATGTTTTTGAGTGGTTCAAATTAAAGAATAAAATCAAGAAATGCTCATATCTTGAAAACTAAGCCTCCAAAGAATGTTTCCAAACGGGAAATTATTGTATTTTGGCAGTAGAATATGCCACAGCAATGCGAATGATGAATTCTGGGATAGCCGGTATAAGTGGTTGGTGGTGATGATTTGAAAATGGGAAAGTGATGATAAATATTTTCAGTTCTTCAGTAATAAATTGACAAAAATATTGAATGATACAATGGTTTAACAATGTGCAGAACGTATACGATTCATTTTCTGTTGATCGAAATCATATTATATGCTGTAAAAAGTAAAGTGGAATTTTCCTTCAATTTGGTAGGAACAAAAATCTCCCACGTGAGATGAATTAATTTCTCCTGTATTCTGGGGGGGATTTTTCCTTCATTTGTAGAGGAATTTGAATCGTTTATTGAAACGAATCAGTGCTTGAACGACACAATATTCAGCTTTTGAGCAAATTTAAGAAGAATTCGTACATCAAATTCTAATAATTTATTAACTTCCCAGTGAAGATTTTTCTCTTCAACATTCCAAACACTCATTATGTTCTTTGAATGCAAACAGAAAGTTCTCCAATGCGTCGATTTCTAAAATCTTTTAGAAACCTTTCTTATGAAATCTGCAAGTTATCAAGAAGTTAACTTGGATCACATTCTGATAATTTCCAGACCTGATAAGAGGATCCTCTGAAAAATTTCCGAAATCGATCTACTGGGGAGGACTTTTTGATATCATTTAGAGAACGTAACGCATGTTTGAAATGTCATTTCAGTTGTCAAAATAATGAAACAAGTGAACGAATTTGTGCTTCATTCGAAAGTGGCAGATTAGTGATCGAAAATTTGGATCACTTATTTTTCGCTCTCACCTCTTTACAGTGTAAAGAATGAGATAAGCGAATGAATTCAAGTGAAAATTCTAAGAGGTTTCTGTTTTTTTCCTAATGTATGGAAAATTCCTCTGATGTTTGTTCCCATTTCTCTATAAAATATATTGAATTCTATAATTTCACAGAAGTTTGAATTGTGTATTGAATGGAAGGGATGATTGAAACAACAGTTAACAAACTAAGATCTTTGACAATGGAACATAAATGAAATATTTTATACAGAAAATTTTATACTAATCTCATGACACTGATGTCGTTGCCTTCAATTTTTTATCAGTCTCGAATTATGTATGAATCTTGATACAACTTTTGAATATCCACTCTTTCAATCTCTTTGAGTTCAACTTCGCCCTGGAGACACGAGAATACTATAACTCGGAAAAGATGAAAAGTTTCACCTCTGAAAGACGGAATTTAACTTTTCAAAAGTAGAGGTCTGCCTCAGTTTTTAGAGCGAGAATTTCAATTTTAGGTAATTTGATAGGAAAGAAAGTTTCACCTGATGGAAGCCACTGATGGGTTCGTTTCTCTTTGAAGAAATATCAGGGCCGTGAGATTGGCAGATTTTCTTCCGTAAGGTTTTGTAAAAAGAATAAAATATCATTGAGATGTTTCAATTTATCTTCATTCTCTGATTCGCAGAGAATGGTGGAGGTACAACGAAATATCCCAATCATCTAGTCTCACGGCACTGATATTATCCTCTTGATTGTTCGAAAAGTACATGGCGAACTTCCGCCCGTTTGTTTTGAGTTTCGAGAGACCTTAAGGGGTAACATCACCTTGTGTTAACGAAATTAACGGTCATTTTCTGTACTTAACTACAAACGATAGAAAATTTTTCAAGATGAAGAAGTTTTGTTCATATGACAGAACCGGTCTTTGATTGCCAAAAACATATTTTATTATATTTCTACAATACGAAATTGCGACACATGAGCACATTCAAAAAAGTCTTTTGCTCCGCACGAGCGTACCTTTACAAGGCACAATTATGAATGTAGAATGGAAAGCCAAAAAATTTCTCAAAATATTGTGTTTAGAATGAAGTGAGGAGAGATTCATCGAGAGGGTTTTTTTTTGGATAAATCGAATTTCACAGATTTTTCTACGAGCAATTTGCTCTGCCGATGTTGACTTTATTCGATACTATACTTCAAGAAACTTTTTGATTCTTCGTTCTGCATTCATAATTGTGACCTCCAGCGGTACTGCTCGTGCGGATCAACAGACTTTTTCGAGTTTACTGATGTGCCGCCTTTTTGTGCTTTATAAAAATATGATAAACTGTGTTTTTGGTATTCGAAGACTGCACTCACAGGAAGGACTTTTTGATATGAAAAAATTTTTCTTGTCGCTGGGACAAAACTAAATTTTTTCTTGAGCCTAGAAAATTTTACTTGAATCAAATTTTCTTGATTCAAGTAAAATTCTCTAGGCTCAAGAAAAAAATGAGTTTTGTCCCGGTGACAAGAAAAATGTTCTTATTTCAAGAAATCCTTTCTATGAGTGTAGTACTTTTATATACATCAAACTTCATTTTTTGAAAATTTGTCCATCGTTGTTTGCGGTAAGTCACAGAAAATGATCCCTTGTGTTCGTGAAACCAAGCCCGGGTAGAAATGTAAATCGGCCCATTCCAGGCCCCGGACAGGGTCTAAGATGGGCCACTTTTCAATAGCAGGAAATTTACACCCGGGAGGTGATATTATCCTTCAAGGGGATACTAGCCAAATCTTTTCTGACGGATCATTCAAAAATGAAGCAATGCGATTACAATATCGCTCATATTCTTGTAAAGATCACCTTTATTGATTGAAAAAGGTCTGTTTTAGGGCGATATTTTGATGAAATTGCTTCATTTTCGAATAATTTGTTAGAAAACATTTGGGTAGTGTCGTAGCGTTGGTATCTGCTTGAATTAGCTTGGGGTTTGGAATAACTCCGAACGCTTCGAAATGAAACATTATACCTCTCTCAGTTACATAGTGGAAGTTGATCAACAACTCCCTTCTCAATCATCACATAAAAGGATGCAGAGGAAAAATTCTAACTTTGAAGGAAAATTGTATGGCGCTCGGATAGCAGGCTAATACGTTTTTCAATGTTTTTCTTGAGAATAACTGTATTCTTGAAATCGACCAGCGGTAGAACTTGAATAGTTTTCATTTGATTCATTTAGAATTACAGTTGTAGCTCTTTTTTTTACAATTTTCTTCTTCGAATGCGGAATATCTTTTGTAACATGTTGTGCCATTTATCCAAAAATCGATATCTCCCAAAATTCATATGTACTTTACCGACTAATAATATGTGGACAAAAAGAAGATTTGCTGTTTTGTTTTAAGTGCAGATGTACGACACTTTCACTTGCCTTCCGTATAGGATCTTGGAAAAATTATGTGTTGGATGTATGCATCCATTTGATGTTTGTCGCCATTGTATCCCAAAAAGAAGGCAAGAAAAGTGTGATTCGTGAAAAATGAGCAGCTCCATTTTCTTTGGTATCTCAGCAAGGTGCATTTGATAATCAAAATCAATTCTATTGATGTTAAGGACATCTCACACACCCTAGAGTTACCATATCTTTCTACACAAAATACTGAGAAAAAAAGAATGTTGATGAACTGTAAAACATCAACCAGTTATATCTTGTTCTGTTCCAATTGAAAGTTCATCTGATTGATATTTTTTATTTCATCACATTTCTTTCCAAGTATTTTTGGGTAAATGAATCTAAAAACTGTTGACTTTGAGAGGTATCCTTGATTGTTGAGAAATGGGAGGATTTAGTAATCTTGCATGTGTAGTGGATGCCCTGGAAAGATTCGAGCTTTGAAAAATTCGTCTTTGAGAGCACCAGAATTCAATATACCTACAAGTTCAGATTAATAAACTTCTCCTGGGAACAATATTCTATCCCAAAAAATTGCTTGTTCGTTTTTATTTTTTGCAAGGAATCTTAGTTGTCTGGTGCAATGCTAGGAGAAAAAGGGTTTAGTTAAATATTAGACAGCCAGGGAATCTAGTCATTCTGAATAAAAATTTAGTTGAACCAAATTTTTTAGTTGCCTTGAATGAATTGTTCTATTTATATTTTCAGACAACTAGACTTTTATTTACGCCAGGTAAACATTAGCTGGGACAGCTAAATTTTAGTTGCCGAAACTAGGTACCTTTCTCTCAGTGTGGCGTTGTGAAAAACCTCTTTGTCCCCTTTTAACTCGCGTGAAACAAGGATAAGGGACAGATTTTTGCCGCTTTTTTATCCTTCGTTTGGCGTCAGTTGAATGTAGATGGAGCAGTTTTTAATTCGCCACTAATTTGGCGCAGAATAATTTGTACGACGTCAATATTCAAACGAATGAATGGAACCCCAGAGTCTGGAGTGCACAGGAATCATCACTAGACACGTAACACGATGTAGGGTGTTGAACACTCAATTGTTTTTCGGAATTAAACTGATGAATCTGTATTATTAAGGATTAATTATCAAGTTTCAATCCCTAGAAAGTAATGATTTTATGTATGATATGAAAAAAAAAGAATCTACAAATGTTACCTGCACGAAGAAAATTGCGGCCTGAAAATAGAATAATTTTTTGAAGAATCTAAGAATATTAAGAAGATACTAGCGCCGGGACTTTAGCCAAATCTTTCGTGTAAAAGTTCTCCACAATACTTGAATATTTTCAAAATATCGCTCTTCACAGCATTTCTATAGACATTCAAGAGACGCTGTATAGAGCGATATTTTGAAAATATTCAAGCATTGTGGAGAAATCTTACACGAAAGAGGAGGCAAAAGTGGTTCACATCAATTGCCGCACTATCGTTACAATAAGTTGTCGCAAAAACTGAACATCTAATAACTTTTTCAGGGAATGTCCTAAACCCCTCCCCCTCCGCCCCGCAGCATTTTCGAAAATTACTGAATGAAATTAAAAGAGCTCAGCACATGTATTTGGCAAAAAAAACTGTAGCAGAGATTTGGGATCTAGTAACGGAATGCTTTTTAGCTACGCGTATTCTCCTGTTGTCCGTTCATAATGTGCAAATGAAATCAGCGTTCAGAATTTTGAGCTCCTTCCAACACTGGATTAAAATAATTTTTTATATCTTCAAGTTCTTTATTCTTCCTCATTTCTTTAAATTACAAAATTTTCATTTCCTTATTGGATTTTATTTCACTCACAATCAAACGATTGAGTGGAATTTTCACTTTTTTGGAATGATGGTCCAAAGTCTGGGAAGTCCCGTTTGAAGCGTACAAGCCCATTTCTAAGATTTGTTGGAGTAAATCGTGTAATTTCTCATTCTTTCAGATTCATAGAATACGTAAGGAATATGGTTGGCCTGTTCGGTATTTTTATGTCACATAAAGTGATTGGAGATATCATTAAAATGCAGATTCCCTTATCTTCAAAAATGTAGGCATTGGATTGATATTACGTGGACTTGGAAAAATGCAAAACACCACTAGGTGCATCACAGTGAAATACAGCGTAATATGTAGATCACGCGAGTTTGAGGAGATACCAGAGCGGCGTGGCAGCAGCCAAATCGTTCGTGACAAACTACGGGCAGATGCTTCAATTTAATCAAAATATTTCTCTGTACAGTACTTCTGCTTGAATTAGAAAAGTGCTGTACAGAGCGATATATTGGTTCAATTGAAGCGTTTGCCCGTAGTTTGTCATGAACGATTTGGCTGCTGCCTAGAGCCCAAAGGTTAAGGTTAGCAGTGAAGAGAGGGAATGATCTTTAGACTTTTTTGTATCAGTGCAGTTACATCCTACCCAGCCCCCTGATATTACCACATGCCTGGTTCGGAGTTTTGCTTTATAAATTTTTGTCATTCCTCCACATCGCTACTATTGAAAGCGTCATCTCATTTAAATGTACATCAGATGGTTTTGGACGCCAAAAGAAAGTTTTATCTGTATCGGCTAAATATCTTAGCACCCACGCGACAAAATTTAGCTATAGGAGCTGAAGAACTGGCTGTCTTTCTCACATCTAATCATTCTTTCACTATATAGAGTTCAACACGAACTCTAGATGAACAACTGAATGTTCATAAATAATTCATATCATGACTTCATGAAAAATTCATATTGAATTCATGTTTTCCGTCGTAATGGGGACTGTTTGAGAATAATTGTTCAAGGGGTACACCTGGTGTGACAGCTTAAAAGAATGCGATTTTTGGGAATTGAAGAAAAAAAAAGCTACTGTATCATTTGTTTTCAAATTTCAAGGGTATATTTATACATATTTTAAGAATTCACAGTAAAATTTTTGAAGAAAAACATTGAATATTTTTTGAGTGACACGCTATCTCCAACGGCGCTACAAAAAAAGTCCTCCACTGTTGCAGTGATTCCAGCCTTCTACGTGGATGAAACCTAAAAAAAAATTCTTATTCAACTAGAAGATATTGTCCGTACAATGACTTACGGTCGGAAACAAAAATCGAAAATTGACAAAATGGCGGCGTTTTGAGAAAAAAAGTTGAATCTTACCCAAAATTTTGGTCATTTTTGACTTGCCAAAATTTGATTTTTGATCAGATAAAAAAACTGGTAGGTCATTGTATGGAGAACTATACACAGAAAATGCAGAAAAAATTTGATGGCGATCGGATCATTTGTCTCCGAGTAATCACTGCAGCAAAATGCTGTTTCGAGAAAAACGCGTTTAAAGATGAAATGATCGTTTTCACTGTTATAAATGGATTAAAATCATACTTACAGCTAAATCTGCTATTCCAGGCCCATATAATTCACCTTCCTCTTCTGCAAAAAGTGCCTATCGAGCTGAAGAAGCTCTTTTTCGGGATGATCGATCCTCTTTTGAAGCAGCCCGTTGGCGATGATCAGCGATTCGTGGTCTCGTCTCGTCCTTAAATGGCTGTAACTCAAAAATTATTTGAGATATCGATTTAAAATTTTAGTATGATATTTTTCAAGGTATAACCTATCGAAATATGAAAAAAAAATCGATTTTTTTTCAAAATTTCACACTAGGTGTGCCCCTTGAGAAATGTTTATGGATTTAAAATGAATATTCGTGCTGTCCAACCATTTTGAATTGAGTGTACAATGCACTTATTCTCAGGATACTTGTATCAAACGACACTTCTCCAAATCTATCATTTGAATTTCAACGTTCTATTTGTACAGGGAAGAATGAATTACATTTTGAAAATATTATGTAAGGTTATATACACGTGAGAGGTAAATTCCTTGACTCGACGTTTTTTATCTTTTTTTGTTTTAATATGTTTATTCCCTTATATACACTTATAATTTCAGTTTCTTATATATGAGCAAAAGTCGTTAGTTAGATTTGCCGTTCCAATGTGACCCCGAATACCATAATATATCATATTCCTTAACTGTACATCAAATACATGTAACGCTGTGAATAGTGATCGAAGGAAATCCAGCATTAAAATGACGCTTTTTTCCGAGACTTATATCATCCATATGATACACCGTCCAGCGAATTCAAATCTCAAAATTCATCATTCAGAGATTCTCCAAGTTATTCAACGATAAATCAATTTCATGTACATGTCTTTATAAGATTCTGGAGGATACTTTTGTTGTCCTAACAACACTCTTTTACCGACGTCTACGTTGATTGTTCGTTGAATTTACCACCTCTCTTATGCCAATATACGTGGAATCAATGGAGATGAAATGTGTAGACCACCGGTAGATGTGTAAAAAAACATGGAAATTTGAAGGATCAAAATAGGTTTCAACCGATCCTGATGCCATTGAATATTCTATTCAGTCGTTCTAATGAACTAAAATACGTGGTTAAATTTTTTGGTGATACAGGTTTCAATTCAAGGGGGATACTTTTTGCTTCGTCAATTCTCATCACCTTACCACTCAATTGAAATTCAATAGAAACTAGATACTTCATTTTGATGAATTATTAATGGGATGATATATGTTTTGGTTTATGAAGTGGATATTCTTTTACGAAGAGTAACAAAATTTGAATCAGTCATTTTTTCCGAGACAAACTACGCGATAATCCGGGATTTATTTCAATATATCTCCGTACAGCATCCCTTGAATTGCACAAGAAATACTATGAAGAGCGATATTTTGGATGGATGTACGCATTTTCGTGTGGTTTGTCTCGTTTTTATTAGACTCAAGAAGACTGAATCGTTTTTGCTTTGTCGAATGAACAATTTACTTCGCAATACTACGCAAACAAAAAAGTGTAATCATTTCCAAGTACATTCTATATTCCCTAGCGAGAATCACTCAAGTAATTCTTTAGGCTATTACGAAGCCTCACTAGACCTTGCAAGTCTTTCAATACGATGAACAGTGAAGTTCCATCACATTGATATTATTACCATGCTAATGAGGATGAATAGGGTAAAGCAGGGTGAGATGATGCACTTTCTCTCTCCTCGAGAGCATAATATGATTCATCAAATCTCGTTGACTCGAAAAAAATGAAGATTCATGAAATTTTATGTATAATTTCATGCTGTAGTAAAGCGGAAAAGTTTGTCATCTTACCCTGATTTATCCTATTCGTTTTTATTTGAAATTTCATGTTGGTGCATTCGAATTTTTTACCCTTCTGTCAATCTGCCATTTTTGTCATCATTACATTTCATTGAAAAATTATTCCATGTATATTCAATGCTGTTATTTTGTAACCATCAGAATTATTGGATTAATAACTCATTTCATCTACGGATAATTCCAATAAAATGGAAAAAATCAGAGTTAGAAAGAGTTGATTTCGTACTGCGAATATATCTCTTTCTGACGGCCCACCCACCGTTGTTTTGTCCGTAATATTTCAATGGTCTCCACGTGGAGAGACATCAGTGGGTGTGCTTTTTTTTCCTCCGCTATCGGCGAGTAAAATTGATGAAAAACATTCATTCGTTCGGAGATCACTATACATTCTCAGAGGGAAATCAGCGAAATAAGGTTGCTGCGTAGGAGTCGAGGATGCTGCATTTGAATTAACAAGTTGAAAAAAAACATTGTTTTGAACGAACATGATATTGAATATCAATCTTCGGTAGTTTGAAAATGAAGGTATCTGTCTTACATAAAATAATGGATAATGAATTCAAATCAGTCCTTTGTGAACTTTTTCCAAGTTGATAATGAATGACAGAGGGCTTATTGCTATTCGTGTAAAAAGTTTTATTAGTACATTGAGTTGAGGGTTTTTATTTGATAGGATATCATAATATGTCGTCTTTACGAGCTCCATGGGTTTCAACGGCGTTCAGTTGAATTTTAGTATAGTGATGATAAAAAATATCACTTCATCTCCGTTACGCTGAAGGGATGAGAAAAAGATAGAACTATGTTTGAAAGTACTTGCCCCAGCTATCAGGTAGTTTCCGCAGCTACTCGATAACTCTGGGGCAATTATTTTTGTTAGGTGGCTCAAAATTGACTATTTGAGTAGGTGTCTTTCAAATCAATTTTGTAAAAAACTTCTTTCATAATCCCACATAAAAAATTCGGTAGCGTTACCTTGCTCTGACCATTTTTCAATCCGCCTTTTCAAATATCCGCCCAGATCCCTCTGATTGTAATGTCCCACCTGTTTTTACTGATTGATAAGAATGAAGTCTGTATACTACTGTGTCCAAAAAGTGAAGTGACATTTGAATTTAAATTCTGTGCGCAAATGTATTTGGAGAAGTGATCTCATTTTTAGTTTATTAAGATTGTCTTTGATATCCTTGCCAAGGGTCACATCAAAATATTCATCAGTGTTTGAGATACGCCTCGTTTTGTAAGCTGCTGAACGTGAATTTTTTCGATTTTTATAATGTCACTTGTATAAGTATCCAAGGGTTTAAAATGAATATGTGTGTTGCAAAAATATTGTTTTGAATTAAAAAAATATTACACGTTCCAAAGGTTTTCAGAGAAAACGTCATCTTTTTCAGCTTTCACGATCGCTAAAGAACTTGACCTCATTTTGAGAAATATTTTTTATGATTTAGCATACAAATTACAGCAATTGTTCTTTGGCGAAAGATTCATATATATATTTTTTGTATATCTCCTGGCGGTAAAAACAAATAAATATGAACTCAACAGAAGAATTAGCGAGGCCAGCAATTATATTACAAATCAATGAGTAAAAGAGATGGGCACAGCAATTGATTCTTCATAGATATAAATTATTCCCCTTTACCTCTGATATCTCAATTAATATGTTTCCTTAGTTACAGTAGAAACATAATTCCATACATAATTAATAAATGTTATTCCAGTTTCTGTTCGATGAATAGAAGTTTACAAAGCTTTTCTTGTTTCGTGAAGACTGAATACTTTGTTATATTCTTTTTAACTTGATGAAATTGAATTGAAGAGTTAGAGTTTGAGAGCATCCTGTAGAAGAGAGATTTACTAGATTTTCCTATCTAAAATACTCCAAGATGATTGAATAAAATGGAGGGAAAAAAATGAACCAGCCAGACCTTGTTCCATACGAGTAGAAAGTCTGGTTGGTTGTTTCATTCCATTTTATCAAGACATCTTTGAGTATTTTGGGTGGAGAGATCTAGTAACTTTAGGATCTACGGGATACCCTCAATATCCATCACATTGAAAATTACACAATTTTGTTGACAGTTCGATCACTTTTGATCAGTCAACGGTTTTGATTTATCAGCACTTATTTGTATTTGATAACCATGCAAACCATACGTCTTACGTAATATATCAGATAATAAAAACCTCGTTTTTACTCAAGTTAAGACTTTTGAGAGTTAGGAATGATGAGAACGTTGAAAGTAATCTGGACTCTGCTTCAGAATAGTTTTTTGTACGTTTATTTAGGATTTTTAGATGAAAAAAAAAATATATATAGATGATTCTCGTTCTTAGTTGTCATGAGAAAGCCCTATCATTCGAATTTATAACAGTTGAGATTCATTTAGCGGTGAATGAGAAACTTTTTTCCGTTGAACAGACGTCAAACATGTTATTTTAAAATTAAATTTGTTTTATATAAGACCATTCAAAGATGTATCGATACATCTGAAATATTGTTTTAATAAACTGAAGCATCTCTGGATGAACTAATACTCAAACTCTAACTACACGAGTTTCATGGGCGTAAATATTGAGAACGAAAAGCTTGCACAATGCGTTTGTTTTTATCCAATTACGCGAAGAAGTAGAATCTTGAAAAAATTACAATTCAAGACATTCGATAGGATACAAGGCTACTCGATCTCCGCTTCTAGTTTGTTGTTTTAACAATAAGTGAGTGAATAAAATACTTCTTGATGGGTTAAAAAACACAAATGCACCTGTTAATGTTTCCAATTCGAGAGAATTGGAAGTGCAAACTGTCATCGAATAACAACGATGCTCAATATTTTTTTCAAATGATGTCCGCTAAATGATTGGTGGTCTGCTGTAAACTATATGTTTTCTTTTGAAAATTTGATCCAATGGATTTCCTGAATTTTCAATATTACAATATGATATCATATATATATATATATATATATATATATATATATATATATATATCAAATATTTAATGAATACTATTTTAAAAGATACGAAATGGTTGAATCGATGTTAACGAATGCCTATTAATCTTCATGTGACGTTTTGTGTTGCTCGTATGATTTGAAATGAATCAAACTAACATTACACGTTTATCTTCTTTAAGATTCATGGGTGCCGGAGGATGGAATCTGATACACATGTGGCTCACAGATGGAATTCTCGCGAAGAATTGGGCCCTCATTCAAGAGTTGTTAGAACTTTTATTACTGTGTCCAGTGGATATCGAAAGGTTAAAGAGCAATAATTGTCCAAAACTGATAAAAGGTTTGTCTAAAGAGGGAAGTCATCAAGGAGTTCGAATTTTAGCTAGTCGTCTTGTCGAACAATGGTTGAAAATTGTGAAAGGCGAGGCGCCGCCAAATTCCGTACCCGCTCATTTGATGTCGATAACCCCTCAACCCAATGTATCGTTAGGACAGTGCATTATCGCTCAGTCTACGCAACAGCAGCAGCAACAACAGCAAATCGGCACAGAAAACGCAACGGAGAATGTTTCTAGCGTTAAGACGGAGGAAGGAACGCCGACTCCACAGGACTCGCAGATACAGTTACAAATTGTTCACAATGCTCAACAGCAGCAAACGAAGAAGCCGCAACAAACTTCGTTTGTAGTAGTTTCCTCGTCGTCGCAATCTACTGTTCCATTATACAAGTTAACGATACGCGATGGGAAACAAGTATTGTCCAAAGTAGAGGCCGCAGCGGATTCGTCTAGTGTAAATAATAGTGTAGAAGTAAATGGTGAAACTGTCGCTCTTGCCGCTACAGGTTCTCCCGCCGTTGCCGGGGAGGATAATAAAACAGATAGTATAGAGAATAAGAAAGAGGTAGATAAACTCGATACAGAGTCGGTTAAAAAGGAAGAGGAGCAAGGAGGAGAGAAAGAAGAGCAAGCGCAGGAGAAAGAAAAAATTAGTGATAGTAATAAGAAAGATGAGAGCGAACATTCCAGTGAAGTGAAAGAGACTAATAAAGATGTGGAAGTTGAAATTAAGGACGATCATGTTAGTGATAGTAATAAATCTAGTGATAAAGAAAATCAACAAAAAGACTCGCATAAGAAGGAAGATAAGAAATCTTCCGACAAAAAGTCACATTCTAAAAGTTCTAAACATAGTTCTTCGCATCGATCTAGTTCGCATCGTAGTAGTAGCAGTAGTAGTGGTAGCAGTAGTCACAAAAGTTCTAGTTCAAAAACCTCTTCTTCGAGTTCGAAAGAGAAATCATCCTCTAAAGACAAAGATAGAGAAAAGGAAAAGGATAAACATCATTCTTCCTCCAAACACTCCTCGAGTTCCAGTAAAAGTAAATCAGATCGTGACAAGGAGAAGGAGAAGCAGAAGAAGGATCAAGCGGAGAAAGATAAGGCAACGCTGGAGAAGGTTCAAGGTCAAAGTTTGAGTTCGAAATTGGGAAAGATTCCCAAGAAGAAATCGGAAGAGGAGAAACAATCCACGGGAGATGCCACCGTGACCGCAGCAGCTGTGAAAAAATCATCCTCGACCGAATCCAAAGAGAACAAAGGTGATGGTAAAAAAGTTTTCCCCACCTTGGAGAAGAAGAATATATCAATTTCGATCGAGAATCGGAAGAATTCTCAAGATTCCGCGTCGCGACCTAAAACCGTTAAAACCTTCAACTCCAAGTTCAGATCCACCGGTCTCGAAGAGGAGGCGAAACCTCCACCCCCTCGTGGAACGAAGAAACCTTCTACGGTTGTAGATAAGAAAATCATTCCACCTCCCAAGATTCTACCTTTGAAGAGAACTTCGCCATTGAGAGAAACCACTCAGCCGGTTGATAAAAAGATCAAATTGGCTTTGGAAGTTCCAAGCATAAATTCAACCGACGAGAAGAAAGGGGGCATTAAACTGATTCCGCCGAAACCAAAACGTAAGTATCGTACGGTATCAGTAACCATCGTCTTACATTTCTTTTGTTTTACAGGGATTATTAATTTCTGTTTACCGATTACCGATGTTCCAAAACAAAGTTGTCTTGCGAACGCAAGTATTTTCTTGGTCTTACTTCCTGTTGTGTCGAGCCTACAATATCTACCATTCGATGGACGAGTTAGACTAGACCACTTTGTCCGTTATGGAGCATTGGTTTTGTTTCTTTCTTGTTTTTATCCATGTAACACTAATAACTGCAATATTGAGTTCACAGGTGGATACAGAGTACCAGAGGATCTCTTCGCAGAACGAATACAAATTTGTGCAAGGGCTTTAGTCGATACTTTGCGATTGTATGATCATTTACATTTATTTTTGTGTTTTTCCAGGATTTTCACTCCAATATCCTTCACTTCACAACCAGCCTCTTTTATACTATGATAATTATTTCCTTACAATGTATCGATAGATCCCCCCAAGTGGAATGGAATTCACGCAGATTTTGTGTATGTATGCGAGTGCGTATGTATTTGTAAAATCCCAAATTCCATCATTGTTCTTCCCCCAATCTTCCTCTTGTACACCCTAACGAAGTACGTACAACAACGCGCTCTTCGAGAGAAGAGCCCTAAACATACGAAGAAGATTCATCTGCTCTTGTTTTGTTAACAATATCGAAGAAGAGTCATCAGGTAATCCTTCGAACTACAAATATATAATATCAATCTTGATAATGTTTATATATCTGTCATAACGTGATTGTAACGTTATACGAATATATACGCATTGATTCGTACATGATAAGTGTCGTGAATACCAAAGACATTGATTCAGTGATTGTTCTCTTCGAAAATACAAAAGAACAATACTTTTCTTATATTTTCGTGGAATGTGTTGTTGTTGTTGTTGTTGTTGTTTTTGTGCGACGATATGCAAATTTTAACGTTCCTCGACGTATACGGCAACAATCAAACGAGCCAAGCCAGCACGGATGAAATTAAAAGAAACAAAATAAATATCTTCTTAGGTAAGGCAATGACAAGAGAAAAAGAAAACACTTATAAATTATTTCCTCCCTTTGTACATGTACACCTTATTTAAGCATTTTATTCAATAAATTGATCAGAAATCTGGAAAGTATTGAAATTCTTGGGTTTCTGTTGTATTTATATGCTTTATACATCACACTCGATTAAAATAGGTCTCAAACGTTCATGAAACATTTCATGAGCCCATCCAGATTTCCATCCTCTCGATGTTTAATTCTAAGCAAAGGGAAGAAAGTATTACTATCCCTTGAAATTCGTTGCTAGAAATGATGTCCTATGATTCGAATACCGTTTTCAATACTTTATTATCGTAATATCGATATATTCTTATGTAACGGATGTCAAATGAAGTTGAATGATGAAGGAGGAGCTCCTGATATCTTCGAATCATAGGATATCGTGTTCTCGTGTATAAATTTTTAGAATAGAATAGAAAAGAAAAAATGGGAGCATCAAAATCTGCTTGGGTAGAAGTTACTATACAAAGGTTTCTTTTTGGAGCGAAAGTGATAAGAGAGAATATGATCAGTATTTGGAATATAAAGAGAGAAATATCAATGACATCAACGATTTTTTTGTTATCGATTTCAATCTTTAAGAGTTTGAATTTGTGTAGTTTGGATATCCGATGAATCGTTGATGTTATTTTCATCGAGAGTGACTGGAAAAATCTGAGAATGCCTGTTTGGGAGGAAATAAAATTGGAAAAAAAGAAAGTGAATGATGTCCCAAAAAGGAAGAGACTGGCAGAATTATTCTTGGAGTTTTGTGGATATCATCGTTGTGAGGCTATACCACAGAGCGTATGAGGGCGATGAATTTCCAACGCTGCGAAGTTCATTATCAGCGTCCTCGGAACAAGAAGCCCTGTATAGAGGAACCTGCGCGGCCCTCTCTCTTTCTCTCTTTTTGATCAGTTGTTTTCAAGTCATCGGCACGACGAAGCAGCTTCTTGTACATTTAAAAACGAATTTTTTTTTTTGTCATTTTTATCTCTGATCAGCTGAAAATTACTGAAAGTCAACAGTCACGTTCACAAAGTATTGGGGTTTGAAATAAGCACCGCGAGATTTATTACTGGCAAGATTTCGTTGTTAAGTTTATAGCGTGAATGATACTGTATTGATTTGATGTATCTTATAAAACACACCACGTAGGTTATAGATAGTTTGAGAATATTCTTATATTCTTTTCAATCAAGACGGTTTTGCAAATACTATGGAATTAACTTTTTCGATGAACACGTTTACTTTGATATCGTGGATTGAATTTCTATATTGTTTTTACAATGACTGTGTATCAATTAGATATTCGAATCGATATTAAAGTATGCATTGAAAGCTCGTTAACATGAACATATTTGAAATTCCACGAACAATTTGGTGCAACACTTGCATCTTCCTCATAATTATTGGTATTAAAAATAGCAGGTTTTTGCTTTTTTTTTTTCTTTTAATTCAGTTATTTTGTGACCAAAATGAAGGTCGATTTTGAGATTTCACAGAAAGTCAAAGAAAGGAACTTTTGATAGATAAAGATATGCATGGCATTGGGGTTTTTAATTTTCAGTATAATTTTCTAGGTAACATGCTCAGTTGATCACTTCATGTAGAGTATAATTCAAATTCTGAATTTCATGTAGTTGATAGTTTAGGACAGTTTACTTTTTAATGATGTATTTCATTCCAACACATTTTGCATGGCTTCATCATAAATGGAAGGACTGTAATTCATGCACTGTAAAAATTCAAAGTGGAATTTTCCCCAAATTTAGTGACAGCAAGAATTTTTATGTACTTTGCAAGAATTCTTCTCTTTTTTTGGGAGAAAAATTCTTCAAGAATATAGGGATTTCTGGTGTTACCAAATTGGGGAAAAATTCCACATTTATGTACTTTTTACAGAGTGGATCTAGGGATATTCTCATGTACATAGAGTTATTGAAACGGAATTGAAGCCCCAAAAGGGATAGGAAAGATTTTGTTACGTACTTTTGAAAGAACTAAGGGATGAATTGAGATTTTTAATGTGTCAAGATTGAATCCGGAATATGAAATTCAAAATTTGAAAAAAAAAGAAGAAATAGTTGCAGCAAGTATTCACGTGGTTGAAACAGTTGAAACGACAACTCAGTAGTTAAAGCATGTACCACGTTAGTGCAACTATAGGCTTAGTTAAGGGGAGGTTCTCATCTAGCGACCCCAAAATAAAGTGATGTTCTCGAATTTTTTGTTCTCATGGGAGGAAACAAATGAACAACCTCGGGGGTTTTTACACTGTTTGATTGAGTCTTTGAGTACATAAGAAAATTGTTGATACGCGTTGAAACATAACCAGCTAAAAAATGAACAGTGATCAATCGGGCGCCACTATAGGATTTACAAAAATTATCAGAAATCCAAAATCCAAAAAATTTTATGAAATATATGTTATCTTTGTTGGAGGTTGTACCAATAAAACCAATGAAAAGTCCAAAATTGAAAAAATAACAGATATGTTAATTTTTGGTAGCGTTTTTTTCACCTTTTATTCGCTCTTTAAAGTGCTATAAGAAGAAAACAGAAGGTGAATGTCATCTTCATTTGGGTTCATCCTCCAATGAATGCAATCAACTTCAGAATAAAAGAAAAAAGAGCAATCCGTTCAGTAGTTTTCGAGTTACTTCCTTCTGAAGAGAAAAAATTCGAGAAAATCAGCTCATTTCGGAATTTGCTTGATGAGAACCTCCCCTTCAGTCCACTAGTTGAATGGTTATTGCAACTATTCCTTTGTTTTCGTAGATCATGATTTCTAAGAATTATTCAAACTATTTTAAATGATTTCTATAACTCGTTCCAATCTATTTATGGATTATTTTGAGTTTTAATTTGAAATTCGAAGCGCGATCCCAGTAGTGGTAAGATCACATATATCCGAAGAGCGAGCCATTCACCCGAAAGTTTCCAGAAACTTCTAGTGATTATTCTCGTACGTAACAAAGTTTAATCCGTTTCTCTGAATGTTTCAAGGCGGGTAAAAATATATCCCCAAAATCATGACACAGTAAAAATTAATTAATTAAGTTGATGATTGATTTCATTTGCTCAAATTTCTTCAAATGATCTTGTTTGAGTATGTTTTTTTTTGTAGTTTCTCAATGTAACTGGAAGCAAAACATATCTTTTCAATGAATTCTCAGGCGGAGCATTCCTCGTTTGAATTACTAACTCTTTCTGCAAGTACAATTCTTCCAAATTTGATGAAGTTTCAACCGCAAAACGTTGATCAGGATCTGAATATCGTAAAAATCATATAGTATTTTTCATTGAAAAAAATCAATCCCATATGGTTCTTTCACGACAATTTAGTATGAATTTGATTTTGATTAATCTCCAACCGAAGATAATAAATATTCTCCGGTTCGATTTTCACCCAACTTGATCGTTGAACCTCAATTCACTCTAGAAATACAGAAAATATAAACCTACAGAACAGAAATGATCTGCTTCCTCTAAACTGTAATATGATGAAAAAAAAACACTTGTATGAAAATGAATGAATAAATAAAGAAAAGAAACAAAACATTGTGTATATTTAATTCACCTGTGTATGTTGAAAAATTTGCACTCAAATCAGAGATAATTAATATTCCTTACATAAATATGAAATCAATGAACTTACAATGCAAGTGAATTCATGTTTCGAAGCGTAAGAAATTGATATGATAATCATAAGCAGCAGTTGCATAAAATATCTCTGGTTTGATGATATAGTTGTTAGATTTTAAAATGAGAATACCTACGTAGGAAAGGGAAATTTTGAATATTCTGTAAAAGTATGCATTATATTCTAGTGTTCCGGTTACAGAATATTTGAATATCCTTAGGTAGACTCAAATATTGCTCATGATGATATGTCATTCATATCTTATTGGTTCTGAATAGAAGTAGATATCCTGGATTTTATTGAATAATTGAGAAATAAAATTCATTGAAGAGGTTAATACAACTAACAAATTGAATGCACAACAATGACAGTGTGCATATTGTTTCGTAATTCCAATTGTAGTTCATCTTATGAACTGATGATCAATACCTAACAATAAAAACCAGTATTAATGATTGAATAGTGTCGATCGAATCAATAGTTGTTTTGATACTACAGTTTTTAATTTTCGCCATAACAAAAATTGTCTTGAATAAAATACATAACGTAACCGATTAGAGTATGCTATATGCTTTTATTGGTATCAATTATATACAGGAAACAATTTTATAAAAACCGTGCTATGAATAGTTTGAATACTTATGAACACATTATAGGATATTCAGAACCAGTTTGATGTGTATTACATTCATTATAGGAATTTTCAACATACTCAGATGAATCAAATATACTCGAGGGTTTCGCTTTCGTAATTTTCTTTATCAATCAATTTTATACTGTGGATAGGATATTGAAAGGGGGGAAAACAACCCTGAATGTGTCAAGGGCACTCGACCCTCAGAAAACAGCAGGCAGGTTCGTGTGGAGCCAATAAACAGTCCCGTTGAAAAAATCTCATGAATGTCCAAATACCGCTATAGAATCCCATATATCCTTATAAGATTTTATCAGGTTCAATAGTGGCATTTGCACACTTTTATCAGATTTTAATCAAACGTCCCTCCCGATTTCTAATTCGGGATCAGATTTTTGCTGGTCCCATAAATTTCAACTGTTGCAATAATCTCAATGGAAAATTATCATATTCACAATATGCTATAAAATCTGATTGAAGAATGGAAAAGTGAATGGGTTTCGATGGAATTTTAGCATTTGTAATGGGATGTTTTGAAATATGTTCACCGAAGGACTAAATCAAATCAAAATTATACCCCCCAACAGCATTTTGTGTGCAAATATTGTTCTCTGTTAACAAAATTGCAAGTCTTCACGTTTGTACATGGACGCGATTGCCAATTGCCTACAGCGAAGTACGCATACGAAGACCCGACTGCCGAGGTTCAAACTTTGCGCGCACCGAATGTTATCTGGGTTCAGATAGAGAAACTTGCTCTGGATAATTTGTAACATATAACATAAACATTATGTATTCGTTACTTCGAAACCCTTGGCAACACGATATGAACATTTATTGGGGCACATGTCATCATTATGATGCCATTACAACGGAGACATTATTCTATATTCAAGTATCTAATTCGTCGATCTTTGGTTTCAACAGTAAAAGTAACGGTATCCTTTGTTGAATCGAAGATGAGATTTTATGGATTTCTTCAAACCAGGGATTTATTCTTGTAGAAAAATTCATTTGATCCAAAATTGAACATTTTGTTTGTCAAAATTCAGAATCTCAAGTTGAAAGTATACTCGATTGGAAACAATTCAGATGAAATGTAGATTCGGTGCATAAGAGTGCAAAAATCGGTAGCCATCTGGAGTTTTTCGATTCTATAAAAAAATATAAATTGCGAAAGTTTAATTTCATATTTCAGATTACTTGGAACGTGAAAGGATTTCTACGCGCGACTGCCCACTAATCGCTTCGTGCGCTATTACACACGGATCGGAAAGAAAAAAATGTATAAAAGTTTTGAGTTAAATGGGGTTTTTTTACAAGGATGATCTTTGGCTTGGAGTCCTTTTTCGTATGTATCCCTTTAAAATTTCTTCAGTCTCTTTTCGAAGGATAAATGTGAACTGCATAGAACGTTGTAACAAAAAGAAAACCAAATTATCTGGTCTAATTTTGCTGCATAGTAGAATCGTGGATCTGAAAAGTTTATTAAGAAATGTAATTTTACAACAAAATTTCTTCACACGAGGTATATATTTATGTATAACTTCGACAATATTCGTACTAGAAATTCATATAGTAACGGAAGAGATGTGAAATAATCGCGTTAGATGATTGATCAATCCCTTTTACAGTCCAATCTGGTTATAAGCCTCGTTTGGGGGCTGTAGGGGAAGAAAGTAGGGAGAAATCGACGTCTCCTCCACTATAGATAACAATCTTGTCTCGCGCTACTTCTTATAAGCCTTGCCCAATTCATATTAACCCACAGCCTCCACGCGAGTGCGAATTCGCCCCACCAAAGATTCAATAACCAGTAACTTTTTACCAGAATACATTACCTTCTCTTTTACCTATTACCATCAATGAATTTCTCTGGAAAATGTCACCTTGAATTCATGTAATTTTCACTTTAAACCTGATTACACAGGATGAAAATTAGAAAGCCAAATTCGCACTCGTGTGGAGGAGGAGGTAGTGGTTGCGTGAATGAGATTTGGAGGCTGAGGGTCAGAACATACCACATGTACACTGAGAAAAAAAATCTGTAAAATTTACATCTCATTGAGTAAATATATGGATGATTTAGAATTTAGTGCAAGCGACCACAATTTTAGTTGATTTTATAACAACGTCTGTAAAATATACCACAGCTGATGTGAAAAATGCCATAGCTGAAGTGCATCTTACTTTCCCTGCGGTGGAATCAGCAAAAATTGTAGTAGCTTGCACTACATTTTGAAATCATCCATATATTTACTTAACAAGAGGTAAAATTTACAACTTTCTTTTCTCGGTGTATCAAACGTTGTGAGTTGAAATTTGGACATTATTTTCATTTTCAACTTCCAGTGAAGGTTACATCGACATCTTTGTGCTCATTGGATCTCTAAATGAATCCGACATTTTCCATGATCTCCAACTGATCGATTTCTCAGGCCAAAGAGAGGCTTATAGCAGGATGTATGGACCAAAACTGCAAGTGGTCTTGAAGTGGGGGAAGATATGTGCTCAGTGGAGCGGAACAAATAGCAGCGAGGCTTATAACCAGAGTGGACTGTGGTATATTGATCAATTCCTCTTTGGAATATACGAATCTACGAAATTTGATAACTTATATGCGGGGAATCCTCGATTAGTTGCATAAACGGTAAGCACCGGGAGAAGCGAGTAACATTTTGCGCCAACTTTTTTCATAAATTTCCAATCGATAATAGTTGAGTACATACGCAAGATTGGACTCTGAATACAAATTTGGATCTTTTCAAGCTTAGTGGATATGAAGAAATGAATTACAAGAAAAGTTTCTACAGTTGGAGAGGTTATTACTTTTAAAATTCTCTCTTATATTCGCCTGAAAATCAGTAAAAGACTGGAACTTACGATTAGAGTCTCATCTTAGTCATGGATTTTATTATTATTATTCACTAAAGATTCTCATTGAACGTTTAATAATTTATTATTGAAAAAGTAGGCGTAAAATTTGACTTGCTTCTTTGGGTGCTTGAGTGCCCTTAGGGTATAAATTTTGATTCAACTAGGAATCAACTCCTTTTTCTTCTCTGTTATGAAATATAATGCAGTCCATATTTAACCACCCTAACAGCAAAATGCTGAACAAATATGCAGCAAATTGTTGAAAACGTACAACAACAGTTTGAAGCAATTTGCAGGGACGTTGCGTCGCCAAATGCGCAACAATATGCTGTAAATCTAAGATTTCAGCTTGAGTTGTTGTCATGTTGCTAAGAAGTTGCTTGGTTTGATGAAGCTCTCAATCACGCGCGTAGCAAATTCCCAGCAATTTTACGCAAACTTGATAAACAATATAAGAGCAACGATTGCACAGCAACTTTTGTTGTATGGGCATTAATATAGTAAATATTCCCTCACATTTTTCATTATTATTTCGAGGAGGATGAACGTTTACGTTTTAGATGCATAAAAAACGCAGTTTCAATAAGATCCGAGAGTACCTAATGAAAATCAAATTTACATCGAAAAATTTCCCTTTGAGAGGATACCAGCGTACCGACCGAGCACGGTTGTTTTCTACCAAATTACTCGAAACTGGATCCATGAAAAGATCTGAAATTCTCAGGGATGATTCTTTGGGATTTTGTCTACATCGCTAAAGAGTCCAAATTTTGAATTTCGAAGAAAAAGATCTTCTCCAAATTGAGAATTTGGGCTCTTCAGTGACGAAGATAAAGTCATGAAAAATCATTCCTGAAAATTTCAGGCTTTTTCATCGATCCAGTTCCGAGTGATTTGGTAGAAAAAAATTTACTCACATGGTAACCAATGGTATCCTCTTTTAAGGACCATGGAGTCCTTCAAGAAATAGACAGAATTTTGCTACGCAGTTTTTGATCAACTGAACAACGAATACAAATTTTCAATCCACAATGATTAAGTAAATTACTTAAATTGAGCTTTGAATATGAATTTGGAATTGCAATGATTGCTTGAAATTATGCAAACGATTATAAACATATTAACCTACCAATGTTAATAATTTTGTACCTTATTTTCTCATGTTTAGCAATGTGTTTTGAACCTTGGATTTATATTCAGAGTCGAATCCTAACAGGAAACTTTATTGCTATACATTTGAACATTGTAATTATTGCTTAGTTATTTGAAAAAACTACGTAGCAAAATTTTGTTTGTTTTTCAATGCTTCATGGCCTTGAATTCAGGTAAATGAACGATATAATTCGAAAACAAATTGAAAATTTATAAATCGGATTCAAAAGCAAATGAAGAAACAAAAGAATCATAAATTTCAGCGTAGAAACGCAAAAGTTTTTGCATCCCATTCTCAGATCATGCCTTTGAATCGAACGAACTTCAATCTCCCAGTAGGCGAATTTATTACACCTTCAAAATTCTCTTTGTAAATTCGCGTTTTCTTTTCTACCTTGGTGAAATTACCGAGCTTTCGAAAAACAAACAAAATTCGGGTACAAGAATTTTCCACGTCGAAACGTAATATCTTTGAATTTTTATTCATAATTGCATACACGCGTATACATTACGAAATCGATATCGAGAAAGAAGTGACTATTCAGGTTGGGTGAGTTGCGCGTTGGAACTGATAAATTTCTTGTGCTATTTATAGCGAGATGAAATAGTCTGCTACTCGGTGTATCGAAAACCAAAGACTGAATCGATGAAAGTAATCGTGGCCACAATCGTTTTATTTTCAACTGTTTTTTTGTATTAAAAAAACAAACTAGAATTTCAATTGGAAACTTGAGAAACCTATTGCTCATTGCGCATTAATTTATGAATTCTTGATCTTGAAACTACGAGATCCAAAACTCGATGTACATTAGTAAAACATAAACATAGAAAGAATACGAGAACCAGTGAACAACAACGTGTTTTCACGTGTACGATGTAGGTTCGCCAATATCAATGCAAAAAATTGGAATCTCAAGACGCAAAGGAGAAGAAGAAGAATGAGAAAAAGATGAAGAAGCGGATTATCTGATAAGTGAAAAAATCAAAGAACAAAGAACTCGGATGAATAGATTCTTTGAAGAATTGGAAAATCCTATTAAAAATCAGCAAGAAACGGCAGCGAAGAAATGAAAATGATGACCTTCAGTTTACGCTGTAGGAAGATCAGAGAAGGCATATCGGAAATTTTTATTACGATATATCATCAAATAGAGCAGATCGTTTAGCTTTGTATTTGTAGATTCATTGCACTAGATAATAAATATATAGTCTCATGAAGTGTTCAACTTGTTCAAAATATTTATCCTTCGATGTCTGTTAGGGGAAGATGAATTACCGAACCCGCATTGGGATAATTATATCATTTTATTCGGAAAAGGAGACATTACAAGTGAATTACGGATACTGAAATCGCACGATATCAAATACCAATGAATAAAAATTTAGGCTTTAGATATTACTGGCTAAAATTGTGAAAATATCCTGTTATAGTTGATTTAAATATCAAAGATTGTTGAAAAGGGGCCATCTGTAATCCAATATTTCAGACTTTTCCTCAACTCGCTCATATCTCATTCTTAATCAACCTTTGAATTCCATACTAATAAAAACCCATTCCAGAAATCGTATTTCGAAACCGCAACGTATTATCCTTTCACGTTTTCATTCGGAAAAGTTTTACCTAATTTATGGACGGCCCCAAAGGTAAGTGACTGTGGTGATGATCCGCGGAGGTTTTTAATGAAAAGAACGGATATAAATAGAAAATACGGGACTGTGAAAGGGACATATTTTTGAAACGAAAAACATTCGGATAATTGAATTCAACGGCGTGGTAGCAGCCAAATTGTTTATGACAAACTAAAGAGCAAACGATTCAATTTTATCCAAACTTCGCTCTGTATAGCACTTTTCTCCCTGGTGAAAATGAAGCGTTGAAGCGCGACGAAAGCGCAACGGGAGTGCAAGCGAAGAGTCATCTAAGCGTAATTCAGGAGGGATATGGAACATTTTTCACGTTGCATTTTTTGCAATACCCGTCTTCTTCACTTTTGGATTTTTACCAGGGCTGATTCGAATAGTAGTCCTGTACAGAGCGATATTTTGATGAAATTGAAGCGTTTGCACGTAGTTTGTCATAAACGTTTTGACTGCTACCCAGGAGCAGGCTATGACCCGTGCCAACGGCAGCAGGCTGTGAAAGGGCGGCAATCGGGTTTTCAGGAGAATGATAAATTCTAAGCAATAAAAAAAAAAACATCCTTTGGTAACGAATATTTTCGTGAAAAATTAATTTTTACTGCAGGGGCGGCAAAAACCATAGCCCGCTTCTGCTGCTACCACGTCGCTAGGTACCGCCTTTTAAGGGCCTTGGAGCATCAGAAGGCGGATTAAAATTTCATAACTAGTTTTTAAACAACTCGGCAATGATCACAAATTTTGAATATACAGCAAGAAAATGTACTGTTGAAATTACGCTCTGAATATAAATTGAAAACTCCAAGCATATTCCTGAATTATAAAAATGATTGACATTTGTTGGTTAATGTATTCATAATAGTTCGCATGATTTTGAGGAAACGTTTGCAGTACCAATTTCGTTTTCAAAGTTCAATTTGATCGCTTAATCGTTCGGAAACTACGTATCAAAATCTCGCCTATTTTTTCAAGGAATCCATGGCCCTTGAATGGTACCAAGTGTATTTTTTTTTTAGATCGCAGGTTAGGAGCTTTCTTAGCTTTTCAAGAATACTCGATAATTTATTTTAGTTTATATATTCTATACTCGATATAATTTCGCAATATTTTGTATTCGTTGTGGGATATTATACATGAAAGAAAGGGCGAAATTTCGCTCGAGGTTTTCGTAAATCATCAATTATTTAATCTTTAGAATGCCAAAACAATGAATAATTTGATTTTCTTTTCCATTCTATTAGGTTTGAAAAACTTAATCGGACTTAACAAGACCTGGAGGGATCTAAAACATTCGTTAGAACAGCGTCGGAACAATGTACGAGGAATTAATCGAATTCTACCATCAATATCCGCTTAGTATTTTTCAACTGCATCTGTTTAGTAATCGATCGGGAATCAAAATTTCCTCGTGGATGAATTCTACTAAAGACGAGACGAGACGAGTTTCTTTCGATATCTTTTGTCACATTTGCTATCGAATTTTTATTGGATTTCGCGCGGGAGTCATCATTTCACTGATTTTTATTGGCGCAGAGGGTGCTAATAGAAAACAATTTCTATTAGAAGATTAATTGCTTCAGCGAAGATTCGCTGTGCGGTCTTCCGCGACTCGCAAAATTAAATACATTTTGAGCTTCCGGGATGGAGCCACGTCTTGTATCGGTTGGTTGCCGACGTTCCGCCATCATTGAAGAAGCCAGCTGCGATACAATACGCGGCTCCACTCCGGAAGCTCAAAATTTATTGAATTTCTATTCGAAAACCATGTCGTCTCGTCACAAGATTCATGTGGAGTTTATTGGAATATATTTCCAACAACTTTGAAATCAAGTTTTATTCGATTTGTCAAATACACGAGATTTCTTTGAATTTGAATAAAATTTGTTAATGTATCCCAATAATTTCGTTTATGATGATCTTGCGGGTACACCTCGTGTTTTTTGAATCATAGCAAAGATAAGATACGTACCATAAGAATGGGGGATCATCCGGAAACGGGGTCGGATTAAAGACACTCAAACCCCAGGAGAAGCGGGTAAAATTTACGCCCACTTTTTTCATAAATCACTTGATAAAATTGAATTTGAAATCGATAATAATTTAGTGCATACCTGAGATTGAACTCTGAATATCAATGTAGGTTTCTTCATAGTTTGCAGGTATTACAAAACAAAATTAGAAAAAAAAATGTCGACAGTTGGAAGTTATTACTCCTCTTATACTCGCCAGAAAAGACTGAAACTTAACTTCAAAATCTAATGCTGGTCGTGGATTTCATTGTTATGCATTGAAAATTTCAGTTGAACGTATAATTTATGCAAAATTTGGCTCGCTTTTGTTGGTTTACTTGAATGTCCTTAATGCATGGACATGGCTGGCACGTGTTCAGTCCCCACGAAGGGCCCCATCAGTCGAATATATTAGTCGTAGGGAAGTCTGTCCCTACTTGAAGAATTTCATTGAACCGATTGATTGTCATTGATTCCGATACAGAAAACTGATTCAAACTCATTGAGAATCAATTTTCAATGGGTTTGAATCGGATTTCTACATCGGAATCAATGAGATTCTTTTAGCAGGGCTTACAAGCGGGTCCCATAAGTGTTAAACTCGGCCCTATCCAACAAAGATGTTGAATGAAGTTATAACTGATTATGTGATTGATATGAATGGAAAACGCGTACTATTGATTACTTTCATCATTCGGACAATCAATTACGAATTCGTTTTACACGTTCTTTCGTCCATGATTCCATTCATTCGAATGATCCTGTTCACCCCGTTTTACAATTAAATTTAATTTCCTACCTGGATTAATAAGCATAGACGTCACGGTGGGGGTCACGGGTACCATATGGCACTCATCCTAGCTCTCCGAGGGGTGCCTAAATCCGGATAAAAAACCAACTTTTATGGCTCGAAAATTGAAGGAAATTGCACAGGGAGTTCATCGATGAAGGACGGAATTTTGGGCATTAGCAATAAGAATTCAATCTTGATTTTGATCGTCTGACATTGATTCGTATTGGAGATCAATTTGTGTAGGGAATCGATACAATATACAATCTTTAGTATATAATATATATGTTCGTTTGATTTACATGCGCATTATATTGATCGAAAGAAAAAAATCCCCACGCAAGACAGTCAACGACTAAATCACGTCGTCTCTCCGTGGAATCAATGGAAAAGCAGCATAGAGCCGTTTTTCATGCAGACATTTCTCCGTTGCCCCCCACGTTGTATCCATACCGATCCCTTTTTCTCTCTTAAAGGCCCTTAAGCACCAGAAAAGAAACGAGTTAAATTTTTTTCATAAATTATGCGTTCAACAGAAATTTTTAGTGAAGAATCATAAAATTCACGACTATGATTAGACTTTGAATATAAGTTTCAACATGGTTTACTGATTTTTTAGCAAGGATAAGGAGATTTGAAAAGTAATGATCTCCAACTGTAAAAAATTCTTTGTAATTTTATTTCTCAATATCTGCTAAATCATGAAAAAACCCAGATCTCAAATTCAAATTTATCAGAAAATTGGCGCAAAATTTTACCCGCTTCTCCTGATGCTTGTCCTTGAATATCCATAATTCCACGAAGAAGCGACGTAGGTGTTGTGTGTCCCTGGTTGAAAAAATCCATAGAATCTGATGAAATAACATTCAATGGGATTTGGTCAGAACCAATAGTTTCTTTTAACCAGGGGTAGGGAGCAATAAATTTTAAATCTTTCTCTTTGAGGCTAGTGAAAAATTAGTCGCATAAACAACTGGAACCTTGAAAAGTTTCAAAAAAAGAAGAAAGGAATTTTTCCAACTCAAGTTTGAACTTGATACTGGATTCAGTAGCTCAATTAAATCTTACGGTTACACGCAGAAAACAGATGTGTTGAAAAGTCCCATAATTTATTGAGAATCAGCGCCAGTCTGTGACAGATAGAGTTTTGACTTGAATTTATTTTTAAAAACTCCCATAATTAGATGTATTTCTACAAGAAATTATGGTACTTTTGAAGCTATGTTCAGCTAAATAATTTCATTCATCACAGACTGGCGCTGATGCTCAATAAATTATGGGACTTTTAAAAATATATTCTTCTGCGTGTAGATGATTGTTATAAAATGTCTTAGATATCACATCCCGACGCGTAGTCTTGGAAACCAAATCTAGTCATAAGTTGGCTATAACATCGTACAATTAATCCGTTTTCCCAGTGTGAACAAATCGATAAAATCATGTTTAAAAATAGGAGGATCAAAGAATAAGACGAAATTCAGGAAGATTATCTCATACTTTCATTTTTTACTCGGTTGTCACGTGATCGGTCGATCGATCTGGTAATTGTCGGAGCAATTTTGTGTAATGGAAGGGAAAAAATACCGCGTGACCGATGCAACAGTTCCGACGATAATCATATATCGTATATTGATGTGAAGCATTATATGTATGGTGCGTGTAAAGATAGGCATCGTTTACAAAGGGTAATATACTTCACCGATCTCGTTGATGCATTGGAAAATTATATACTTTCAATCAATTCAACTCATTTTTATGTCGCTATTGATTTATTAGGATACGAATTATTGTGTATTTGTAACGAGCAGAGGAAATAAAATCTTGTAGAAATAGTAATTTTGCCAACATACGGACCATTCATCGTATACATTCAGAGAAGAATGCATATTTTATTGTTTCGATTCCGATGCAGAAATACAATTCAAATACATGAAAAAAATTAGTTTGAATTGTATTGAAATTGAGAAAAAAACAATAGGTGGGATTTTTTGGCCAGGATTTAATTGGATTGATAAAATACATTTTGGAACACATGAATATGAATTCATATTTGTCACTATTGAAACACCGTGAAAAACGCGAATAAAACAGTAGTTTTTACTACATTGTATATTTTATAAAATTGAAATTCATGGAATTACTAATAACTTGTTAATTTTAGTCTAAATTTCATTTAGAATGTAAATTTACAAAAAAAAACCTTGAAGATTTACGTGACAAAGGAGGAAAATTCCTCATTCTATACCGAGCATATATACAGGTTACATTCAATTTTTCAAATCCACGTGAAGTTGAAACATTTATTTTGAGTTGTATCGTGTTCAACGATAAATCGTTTGATTTTACGTCAGAACTTTTTACAGTAAAGAGATGGTTTCGTCGTCCGAAGTAATTGTTCTTCCAGTCTATAGGAATTTTTCATTTAATCAAAACTCAATTATTATGGCAATGAACAAAACATTTGCTACGTTGGAAACATGATTGTTGATCCGATTATTCTTGTTGCAATTGAAATTGTACGGCAAGGCAAATTGGTATTTTAATAAACGATTAGGAGAAGGTTCTCATCTAGCGATCCCAAAATAAGGTGATTTTCTCGAATTTTTTTCTTCATGGAAGGAAATAAATAAAGAACCTGGGGGGGTTTTCACACTTGTTAATTGAGTCTTTGAGTGCATACAACATTTTTTCTCAGTAAAAAAATAATGCAATGGGAATTGTTGATAACAACAATGAAAAACATTGATCAATCACGCGCCACTATAGCACTTACAAAAATTATCAGAAATTAAAAATTTAAAAATGTTTACGATATATATTATATTTGTTGGAGGTTGTACCAATAAAACCAATGAAAAGTTCAAAATTAAAAAAATGACAGACATGCAAACTTTTGGTAGCGTTTTTCACCTTTTTTCGCTCTTTGAAGTGCTATAAAAAGCAAAAAGAAGGCAAATGTCAGCTTCATTTAGGTTCATCCTCAAATAAATTCAATCAGCTTCAAAATATCGTGGAATCAAACTTGAAAAACGCCTTAAAAAGGTTTCGGGATACAAATCCTTTGACTTAAAAAACATTTTTTCATGTACTTTTTTTAAGACTCATTTAATGAGTTTCAAATAATTCGAGTTCTTAATTTACTTCCTTTTTGAGAAAAAAAATTCGAGAAAATCAGCTCATTTCGGAATTTGCTTGATGAGAACCACTCCTTAACGGCTCTGGAGCATCAAAAGAAACGGATAGACGTTCGCTACTTACTGTTCAAAGAACTCAGGCATGAGTGGAGATTTTATCAACTTGGCAGTAATAAAGTACATTCCCAGGACCACGTTTCATATATAAATAACAATCCCAAAGTTATCGGAATTATTGATATTCAACAATTATCGTGTTGACAACTTTTTGTATGATATTTAGAAATTATTCGCGCATTCAGAGTTGAATTTTGGCGAAGTGCTTTATCATGAGCATACGCTCATACAATATTAGTATTTGTAATATATACATATTATTAAAAATTTTAATTTATTGTTTACACAAAGAGATTGTCACGTAGGTAATCAAAACCCGCGCATTGATGGTTGATGTATGAACAGTAAATATTTATCTGAGCATATTGAGAATTAATGCGAAAGGAAAATGTTTTCGTTGCATATGGATCATCAATGTGTACACACTTTTGACTATCCTACAGCTTTTTGAAAAGTAAGTAGCAAAATTGGACCTGTTTCTTCATGCTGCTCAAGGGGCCCTTCAAAAACTGACCTATTGACAATTCTAGATAGATAGGATTTTAATCAACAAAAACCGGATTCCAAGTCTAACTACACAGAGAGAAAAATTACATTATAAATCCTACATGATATCATTCAGTCAGATACCTTCTAAAAATTACTATATTCGATAGTAGTGCTAGCAAAATAATCATTTATGATGTAACTTTCTTCTACGTGTATTGCTATCTGTTTCTACGCAAGTTTCATTCATCGTAATGCGTTTCAGTAAAATTCATCATAAATTCCAATTATTTCAAATGAATTTCTTAGTTGCACGGAGAAAAAAATGTATTACTTTTTTTGATTTTGCTTGCTGAACCAGAAGCAGGAAGGTTTGTGAAATAGATTTTTACATAAAAATACGGGAGATTAGGAATGAATAACTGAATTTTACTCTACGCTTTATAAAATCTAACGTGTTGCGTTTGAAATGTCAATCCTACAATATTCGTAATATTCCGTATTTTTGTGTAAAAATTCATTTTACAAACCTTCCTGTTTCTCTTATCCACTAAGAAAAATGACTAAAATTCTCATATTTTCGAGCGGTATTTTTCTCCGTGTGGTGGATAGATGGAAGACCAAAGAATTTCTTTAATCGAAGCAACGTCCAGTCGAATCATATAAACTTTATTACAATGTAATTGTGGCGATAGAAATATCTGGATGTAATTTTCACATTGGAACAACCCTCTCGATGACTGATGAGGCGGCACATCGCCTCCACGTCCCATCTACCTTACATACGCGCAATGTGACGTAGAGACGACGTATTACATCGGTGACGATGTTGTCGGGGAACCCGAATGAAAAATTACACCATTTCACATCACTCGAATTCTTCCTCCGTGAAATTATTGCACTCGAACCGAAATTTATTAGTAGGAACGTATCAAATATCTGAATAGTGATTTTAAATTTCTAATTCTAAATTAATTTGTCGAGACAATTAACTAGTTTGATTATCCGGAATAGCATTTTTTTTTCATTCGAATTCCTTCATTCCCGAACTTGGGAACGGTTGAACGATTCTATTTTCTCCTCCGCGATTCAATTGTAAATTAGGAATTGTGATTTTTGTCGACAACACAAATTTGTTAGAATTCATGTTATTCTGAAGCGATGAAAACGTTCGGTGATATTTTATATGGATTTTAATCTGGAAAACGGGCTATGAACAAGATTTATGAAGATTCATCGATATTTATGAATCCTCAACAAAGTTTAACCAAAGCTGTGATTAATATATGGACAGCAAAAGAAATATTCTTGTTAGATTCATTAAGAACTTGGTGAATTGAACAAGAATTTTCTTATGGGTTACAGAAATTTATTACACGCAGAGAAGTGCCTTTTTGGAAAATAGCGGAGTTTACTATTTAGTATAGCAACACATGTTTTTAATATGTTTTCAGTAGAATGAGCTATGTAATTTACTGATTATGTGATGTGAAGTATTACTTTGTGAATCGCTATGAGGATTAGTAATTCCTGTAACTTCCATCGCTGAATTTGAATTTTATGTGCCTGCAATAAATCAAAATATGACGTGATATAATTTACTATTTCACATATCGGGGACAGCTGTGCTACGTATGACAGTGAACTTTTCCTATTTTTTGAGGATCACTTTTCTCCGTGTACTGTCCATGCTGTAACTGGAGTTCCAGCATCATTGACATCTCATTTTTCCCCGAATATACGAAGATTGTATATACAGATTTGGATATCTTTTGACATCTTTCATTCAGAAATTGTATAAGAGTTGCAGCATGTCCTGCTAAAAATTTCCCATAGAAAACAATAGAATTTTTTCTATCGGTTTCTGAAACAAGAATTCACGATCGTTATTGTTTTCTGTAGGATTTAAAAGAATGTACGTGGTTGTACCATAATCGTGTTTATTTTTCAAATAACTGATATTTCTTCTATAGGAATTTTATGATAAAACCAGACACATTTCTCTTACATCCCTAACAGCATATCCACCGACTTCCACGTCGCATCCCCGTGGATAGAACGTGGATGAACGGAGATTCCACGCGGAGGCAACGTAGAAATGTCCGGTGATTCTATAGAATACGATAATAACCGATGTGATATCGTAAATTCACGATACAGTATCGTGAATTCTTGTTTGAAAACCCGCATTCAAAGCTGTAGGACAAATATCCTCTTATCCTCTTCTGTGGAAAATTTTTACCAGGTGTAAATTGAGAAAATATCTAACGCAGATTATTGAATGAATTTTGCTGCATCCGGCAGACTTTTTTTCTTGTTATTCTCATATTTTTCATGTCTTTACAAATTACAAATAGCTTTATAGTTAAAAGACATGCAGAGTCTTTATCAAGCTCTGAAGAATCAAAGTCCCTGGAATAGACTGTTAAAGACTCGGTAAAGTTTGAAAATCGATATTTTGAATTCATACAAAGACTCATGGAGATTCAGAAATATTCATTTATCCAAGATGTTATCCCGAGGTACCAAGATCTAAAAAATTACTTCCTGAATTTCATATAAATTCATGTGAAGCAATTAACGTATAAACTTTTGTATGAATTTCTAATACTTTTTTAACTTTTCATATTCATCTGATATAGGAAATTTCAGACTATTTTTTACAGTGTATCTTCATTGAATGATTTCCCCGAAGTTTCATACGCGTATGATATTTTGAAAACGAATGAAAGATTTATCGAATACAGATGAAAGTAAAAGTGTACCTGTCGACTCCATATTGCCCTTAGTGCATGCGCCCCTATCTCGCACATGTTGCATTTTCTTTGGACGATCTCAACGATTCTTGATCGGTATCAGATTCACAGCTACACGCATTCGTTGCTTCACCGAGGAAAGAATCAGGTGGGGTTAAAAATATGACGAAACTCCCTACGCAATCGAGTCAATTGTCCCAACAGTTGAATTTAACTACCGTTTTCTTACGATTCTTGTTATTCTTGTTGTTGGAGAATTGCCACGTATTCGATTAGCATCTCCCTAAGTAGGAAAATTCTATTAACAGCTTCCTCATTTGAAAAACAAATAACTTGGATTCAATGTTATGCGTGTTCTCAATAGTTCGCGCAAGTAATCTTATTACAAAAGTTTGCAAATATTGAGCCAACATCGACGCCTTGTATCGGAATCGAATCAATGTTGCGAATGATGATACGAGTAATATTTTAATAATTCACGATAAACCCGAGCGAATGAAAGTACTTTGCATACAAGTGCCATCAAACAATGAATAATGATAACAACATATTCAATGCTTACAAATAACACTCTCACTTTCTATCCTATTTCCGTGAGATGATGTTCAGGTTTTTCTTCTTTTTATATATATTTTTCTTTCCAGTTGCTACATGTTTTGAGAGAACGAAGAAATAAGAAAAAACTGTGGAAAAGGAAGAAATTTCGCAACAATAAGGTCTATCCATAAAATACTTTGAACGTTCTTATATTATGCGAGTTATAATATATATTCGAGTATATAGAGACGTGACTTTCCTGTTTTGAATATCTCAAATTCTTGAAAATTGGTATAAATTCGATGGAAGATCTGAAGAGGGATCAATTTTGGTTTTGGTTCTAAATTTCCATTATTCCAAAATTAAAAAATGAATTCAACCCAATTTGAAACAGATTACCTCAATATTTCTCTCCCTAAATCTAGTGTGTATACAACATCTGTTACCTTTTGCTGTCAAAGCAATCTTGTTAGCTATGATAACAATTTCTTAGCTGTTACAGCAAAAAATGTCGAAAATTAATCAAACGTTTGCTGCCCCATGGAATTTTATTTTCTCCGTGCATTAATGAATTATTTCAATTACAAATGAATTTCACAATCCTCGTTGGATTGAAAATCATTTTGGGACATGAATTAACGAATCAAGTGGTAAAAAATATACTTTTTCTCAGAAATGTTGATTTTAATTCTAAATGATTAGGTGAACAGTTTATGATAAAAGTTTTACAGTCGTTAAATTTCAACAGCACAAGGCGCCGAGGTTCGAATTTTCCATTAATCTTTTCCAGGTTTATGTTCATGACATGACATATAACATGTTATATGTTATATAAGATTCTTGACGCAATTTTCTTTGATTTTTCAAATTGTTTCGAAGATTTAGAAGTTTATGAAGCGCAACGAATGATGATTTAAAGCCCACAGTTTTTCCTTGAAGCACAAAAATATCAATAATTATTTCATTATTTACTTATAGCTACATTTTTTAAGTTAGCAATTGGCATGTATATAAATCAAAGATCGAATAAAATCTATAACGATTGACAAGTACAAGTAAAATGGATTGAAAAATGTACTTTGGAAATCAATTACAACAATCTCGAAACAGTTGACTACAATCGCTGGCTCTTTGAAAAGGATTTTGTTTGTTCTTGTTTTTTTTCTGAAATAGAGTATTCTAAACAATTCATAGAATGTTCTCAATGTCTTTGAAATGAAAAATTGAATAAATGAAAACCAGAAAAATTTTGAAAAATCTTCAAAGAATTATCCAATGTGTGGGTGTGAAAATATGGAAGAGTGAGAGGGAAGGAGAGAAACCAGAGCAACCGAGGCAGAAGATATTACCACAAGGACGGAGAGAATGTAGCTGTGAAGAACATGAATTGAAGAGGAGAAGAGTAGAGAATACTTGAAATAAACGCGAATAAAGACATGGAAGGATGAAAATTGAATAATCAATAGCCATTAATTGAAGTAAAATCTGAAATGAAATGAGAAAATTTGTTGTTCTCTTGAACACCACGATCGTAGGGTTTTAATAAAGGGTTTAGACTTGAATGATATCAACTACGAGGGATTTTAATAGTAGGGATGAAGACTAGATCGAGTATATACCCTTCAATTGGATACAAAATCAAAAAGCAGAGGCAAATATCGTACAGGAATAGGCAGGTTCGAATTGTTCGATTGTTCTTTCCAAGTTGATAGTGTTATTGCGATTATTTATTATCGGATGATTTATCGAAGGTTCACTCAATCATAGTCGACGTACGCATTTGGGTTTTGGATTAAGTGCAGTTGGAAACAAAGAAAATAACATGGAAAATCAATTCCCATTGAGTTCAGGATCTCACGAGTTGAATGAATGGACATTAATCAAAACAGTTCTCAGTTGAATCTATATTGAAATTAGAGTTAATCGTTGATTCAACGAGATACGCCGGGTTGAGCATTGTTGACTGAGAAGTGTGTTTGTTTTTTGATTGATTGATTTTCAGGGATTTACATTGATCATAAATTTTCAATATGTAATGCAAATGATTTACAGTTCTAATCTAAGCCTCATTGTATTGATATTTTATTTCAGGTACAAACTTTTATGTACGAGATTCTCAAGCAGAAGAATGGGATTGCGAAATTAGAGCCTGCTGTTTTCTCTTTTATACTTATTCCATTGATAATAATATCATCTGCATAATTGTTCTTTATGATATTTATATTTCAGGATCCAACCAAGTGGATGTTTTTGAATAATTTGAAGAAATTAAATTAACCATTCTTGAATACATTTTTCTATTGTAAATTAGGTTTCCAGGATTACTGAGAGATAATCACAGCTTTTTAATACTTTCAGTTTTCCTTGATGTATATTAATTTCAACTCGATGGTGAATTTTGGGCCACACGTTGTATCATCGAACGTCGTTTATACGAAAAAATATTCAAAAATCTGTTCTCTTTATTTGTTACAGCCATGGTATTGCAGGAGAGCGATATGTTCATGGATGCCTTGACGGCGTCAACGAAGAGCAAAGAACCAAGAAAGAGGAAGCGGAAAACCTCGATTTCCAAAGATGGACCCACGGATAGCAAGAAGCACGAAAATTCTAACAATTCTGAAGCTCGAGATATCTCCCCACCTCCTACATCGCCTACGGGGACAGATGACAAATCACCGGTTGTAGTTAAACCCGAGTTCAAGGTAATTTGAAGTTTTCGAAATTTCATTGAGAATCATTGAACATTATTCACGTAGATAATTTAACCACAATATTTTGGATTTTTCTAGTTTTATCAAGACACGCTTGAAACGGAAGAAGATAAAGAGAAAGACAAGGATAAAGTTGAGAACGAAGTGAAGATTGAAAAAGAAGAGGTCGTGGAAGATCAAAAAGATATCAAAGACCTCAACGACGAGGATGGAAGGAGTAACAGTGAGTAGATTTTTCATACGTCAACAACACCGTTTACGACAATAACACGATCTTGATTGTTAAATGTATTTTATTTTATTTACAGCTCCGACCCCCGAGGATGACATCGAAGAAGGAAAATCATTCGATTCTCCTGTTGACTTGGCTGACGACACGGTGAACTCGAAGAAAGAAAACACCGGTCATTATCCAGAAATTCGTTACGTCGACGGTTTGAGAAGCGTGTTGTTGCTACAAAAACGAAAAGGACCCAAAAAGACCTTGAAATGGAAAACAGATTTAGAATCCATAAGGTATTTCGAATTGGATGAGACTGAAAGGGTAAACGTAACTAAAACGTTCACCGATATGAAACAAATGGAAAAACAAAATGAAAGAGAAGCGTTCCAAATGGCTAGGAAGTTGAGTAACGAAGATTTGATGGAAGAAAAAACGAGGTGGAGACCACTGATTCCCATAGATTTACCTCCAGCTTTGGTGGAACCTGGCAAAGACAGCAGGGAAAAAGATATTCAGTACGCGAGAGAGAAGGGTATTCTTCAAGCATTGTACTTCAATCGAAGCATGATACCAGATTCCGCCGCGGAACCGGACGAAGAGAGGCATCACTCGATTACGGATCCAAAGATCATCCCGCTGGAGGATTTAACGGGAAATAAGGAGAGCGAAAGGGACTTTACCGCCAAACCATGGCCGGAACCTAAACCTCAGCTACCACCGCAAACCATAGCCCCCGCAATGACGAATTTCCATTATCCAACCTACCCCCACGTTCAACAACCTCCGATGATGCCGCCGATGCCACCACAGATACCTCAACAGATTATGCCCCCTCCAACTCACATACCCCCACAAATGAATCCAGATATGGTTCCCCCGATAACTGGACCCGGGACGGGCGGTGGTTGGAGAACCGGTGACGGGAAAGTCGTAGTACCTGACATGAATATAAATATACCCCAAGGATATCCTCAAGCTATGGAAGGAGCGCCAATGGGAGTTCCACCTGGAATGATGGGAGGTCCACCTATGTACAATCAACAACAAGACGGAGGTTACGGTATGATGGGTGGTCCGGAAGATATGGGTTTCAACAATTATCAAGGCCCGCCCGGTCCCCCGGGCCCTATGTACGGTCCAGGTCCGGGTCCAGGTCCCAACTTCCAAGGTCCCAGAGGAGGCGGCGGAGGTCCCATGCGAGGCAGAGGAGGCCCACCCCCGGGTCCCGGCTGGTATCGAGGAGGGGGTCCTCCTCCCCCTCCACCTCCCCCAGGAAGAGGCGGTTGGAGAGGAGGATGGAGGGGCAGTGGGAAACAACCTCCAGTTTGCAGGCAATTTTCAAAAGGTGGATATTGTCGTGCGGGAGACAAATGTCAGTACCTTCATCCCGGAGTCAATTGTCCACCATTTTAAATCGTCAATCACAACCAGTCACAATTTACTTTATTTTAAACTCGTGATTAATTTTATTAGGAATTCGATGAATGATTATCCTCGAGTATACTTTGGGTCAAATGATTTTCGAAAAATTCCCAAAGTCTTCCTTATTCTATTTTTTATGTTCCGTGAAGAGAGAATATTTCAATCTGTGTTTGTCTTATTCGAGCGTTTAACGACATGATTGACTGTCAGTATGTAAATTGATTGTGAATAGTAATATTAATTGTATTATTTTGTACAAAGTACATTTATTAGTTGTAATTATGCGAGACTGTATTAGATTTTAAATGAAGCATGTCATTACAAACGATCAGGGAAAATGAAAAAAAAGTCCAGGGACTTTAATTAATCGACGCAAGCTTCGTATCGTGAATCAAATTTTCTAAACGGAATGACATGATGAAAACTTTTTTACTATCCATTGTGAGTAGCAATGACATTTTTGTACAGAAATCGATAATCGTCGTTATTATGTTTGTACATATAACAACCAGTTGTTATGTAATATCAGCTTATAAAGAATACATAAGTTATGAGTATTTTCAAAAACATCTACTTTCTTTTTTTTCTTTTATTTAATCCTGATTATCACCTGAATTATCATTATATATATATATATATATATTACTTTTGTGTGGAGTTTGGAAATTGTAGAATTCGATTATTCGTAGATTTATTCTGCAGGGAGTCTGATGAAGAACTACTTCAGAATCAGCAATGGGCAATTTCAGTTACTTTTTATGCTCTACGAATTTTTGTCGAATAATAGTTTTGTCTCACAAAGATAAAAATATTGAACGACAAAATGTGGAAGGAATTCAAATTGATCATCTTTGTGTATAATATCTCTCGTTAGTTTATTATACTATAGGCTTTGGTAGGATATTCTTCCTTGTGAGTTATGGATACATTTATGAATTATGGATTCAAGGAACATATTTCCAAAAAATAGAACATCTGAACAGAAAATGAATAAATACTGTATCTCGTGGTAGAGGAATGATAAATTGATGTTCTGAAAGAGAATTATATACTCCTGGTGGGAAAATTTTGTTGAAATTTGTTCACTTCTGGCACCCTTGGTTTAAAAAAATCAAATCAGATCGGATGGGATTTAGCTAGATTCAATGTGTTCTCCAGTGAAATAACCCGTTCAATTGAACAAAGTCTAATTTAGAATTTCCGAATTGGCTTCAACCAGAACATTGTACAAGATTCAATAAATTTCTTTAATCGAAGACAGCAGTGTTTCAATGGAATTCAATGAAATTTCACAAACTTCTACAAAATTTAATAGGAGTCGACAGATTTTACCAAGATTTTGTTGTATTCAGTTAAAATTTGCCAAAGTGAACAAAATTCATTCATGGCTTACTAGCCAAATTTTCAATTGTTATGGAAAGAGAGAAGAAATCACTGAATCTTCAAAAGGTTTCATCCTCATTGTTTGTAGAATTATGTAACTTAGTAAGTACTGAATAATCTCAACAGATATTTCAGCGAAGCTGTCCATTTTGATAGAATTATTGATTTCGTATTCGGTTTTCATGATTAAAGAATGTAATTCCATGTTTTCATCACGAAAATATGGAGGGTGAGGGGATTTCTTCCAATTTCGCTAATTTCATCTTGTGAAAGAAAGCATAGTGAACAAATTGCAAGTTTTAGTGAATCAAAGAAGTTTACATGATTTGATCAGTTAGAGAACACCTAACAAAACCTTGGATTTTTAATTAATGAAATAATGAATTCTTGAATTTTCCAATACTTTCATTGATCAACGCGTGACATTTGTAATATATTTGTATAATAGAAACTTTATTTCTATCAATAACTCGTGAAATTTTTCATAATTTTCTGAAATTCTTAAATTTCCACTTTTCAAAAGACAGAAATGCTTGTGATTGGTCAAAAATTTGTAGAATCATGAGAAAGTTTCATTCGTCATTCGTCCATCAACTGAATTTTTGAACGCAACCCAAACTACCGTTGGTTGCATGTTGCGTGTGACAGTAATGTCGTCCGATCGAATCGCTTTCCCGTCCTGGTGTTTCGTCGAGGTAAGTAAACTTGATTTCAACCTCCATTGGTTCTGATTCTGAAGAAACTCGTTCATTCGATAAGAGGAAATAAACAGTTTAAATTCATAGGCCAGACTGCAGATTGATTATTCGTTGAATTTTTCAAAGACAACCAATAAGGAGGTTATTTAACATCACAGCAAATGATAAAAACTGTTTCTTCAACGTTTATTTCCATTTTTAATAGTTTGACTGTCAAAAAAGAGCGGGCTGGAAATCATAACATTCAACTTTATTACCAGTTAATGGGAACAACATTAATATATATTCTACAAAAATATGTCTCACAACGTGTCAAAAAATTCGAGCCATGGATTTTGTAGCGCTATTTTCTCAAATTCTCCCATAAATTTTGATAAAGAAAACAAAATTCCTGTTCCCGAAAAGAAGTGAGTATTTGTCATTTTTCTGCATAGAATAATTTAACAATACGTTTATAATTTTAGTAAAGATCATGTTCAAACTGAATCAACCGATAAATGCCAGAGGACTCCAAACGCGCAGAACGGCAAATACAAAATGTCATTGAAAAATAAATGTTCCTCCGTTCTATCCGAGACTCCAAAGCACAGAATGCATAGCAAAAATTCTTCTAGTTGTAGTAGTTTATTCGACAATCCACGTCCAAAAACTCCTCTCAAACCAGGAACTATTAATAAAACTCCAAAGCAATCTCACGCTTCAAAAATGAATCTTTTATCCAATCCTAGAACTCCGATAAAGCAGTACTTTAGCGATCATACTTTACTACAAGCAACTCCAGACTGTTTCAATGCCGTCCAAGTGGAAGTTCAAAGTCACAACAATGTCGAAGAACAAACAATTTATGAAGGAGAGAATAGCAATCTTATCGTAGGGATTAGAGTTAGACCGTTAAGTTTTAAGTAAGTATCAAACCGAATTGTCTCTTGTTTTTGGACATTGAAATTATATTTCATATTTTTGCAGAGAATTACAAGAATCCAAAATCAAATCGGTAGTGAAAGTGAATGATCAGAGTATCATAGTGGAGTGCGAGTCTGTACAACACACTTTTGTTTACGATCATTGTTTCATATCGTATTCGGATTTTCAAATTCCTGGTCATGCTAGTCAAGAAGTGGTGTTCAAGAATATGGGAGTACCGTTGGTACAAAGTGCCTTTGAAGGATATAACGTGTGTTTGTTCGCATATGGTCAGACCGGGTCTGGTAAAAGTTATAGTATGATGGGAGTAGATAATCTCAATGAAAATAACGAAGGAATTATACCAAGGTTTTGTCGAGAAATTTTCTCAAGAATATCTAAATTGTCGAATACAACAACCACGGTGGAAATTAGTTATTTTGAAATATATAATGAGAAAATACACGATTTATTAATGTCGAATGCTGGCGGTGGAAGTTCTAAGCGGGCTGCGCCTCTCAAAGTACGAGAACATCCCGTTTTTGGGCCTTACGTAGTGGATTTGAGCCAACACATTGTTCAGAATTATCAGGATTTACAGGTAACCGTTAAGCCTCAAATGGTAACGTGTTTTTTAGCACCCGTTAATGGTAACGATGGATCATTCGTGTCCTGCGTATTTTAAACCAACTTAATGTATTCAAAGAAATTTGCGAAAATTCATGAATGTAGTTTAGGCAATCTATTTTGAGATTGTACAGTTGAAATTACCCGAAGACATTGTGTAAACATGTATTTTTCTACGTTTTTTCGATGTATTTTTTCACTTTGAATCAATTTTTTGTTTTGGTCTGGACACAAATGACCCATGGTTACCATTTGAGGGTTAAGGCTTAAAAGATTGAATAATATTTTAGCAAATTTGGAATTATAAAATCTTGAATTTTGTCCTTTATGTTTCAGTCTTGGTTGAAAGTTGGCAATTCACAGAAAGCCACTGCGGCTACCGGTATGAACGAGAAAAGTTCAAGATCGCATAATATTTTTAGTATAATTTTAACTCAACAACCGCTGTCGGAGAGCGAAAACGATGGAAAATCCAAAGACGCGAGCCGACGTAGCAAAATCAATTTGGTAGATTTAGCTGGCAGTGAGAGATTGAGTCAAACCTGCGCTAGCGGAGATAGATTAAGGGTACGATACGTTCAGCTAAAAGTGTAAAACTTCTTCTCTGACTGTAATCCATCATTCTGATAAGTTACAAATTCTCAAATAACAGCAATAACATATTTTACATGAAGATCTACAGAAGAAACTTGTAGAGCGTGTTTCTTGGACACATCTGGAGTTTTGAAAGAGTTTTTTTTTTACACTTGGAACAAAATTTTCTGATATTCGATATTTTTCGTATCTACACAATACAAATCCATTTCTATTCAAAAAACGTAAATCTATTTTGAACTTCCATGAATCATTCTGAATGTGTGAAATTTCCTTGGATTTCACCGAGTTATCACTCTATTTGTTCATTGAATTCCTTCATATTTTTCTCAGCGCATGAAAAAAAGTCGTTCACGTTTGTTAGAGATCCTTAGAGAAGGTTTAAAAAAATCTAAAGACGTTTTAAAAATGCTTGAAAAATGCAATAAAAAAGTTTTAATTGAGTTAATCAACTGTTACGTCAAAACATGAGAATTCCAAGTTCTCTATATTTAATACCTGATTCGGACATTCTTGTAGATTTTTTAAACTGAATGTTTTTCAAAGATAATGACTTTAACAACAGTTGAGGATCGGTTCAAAGAAAGATTGTGACTTCTAACAATTGTTTATTTTACGACGAGGTGGTCAAGATAAGAACATTCTCAGTTTTTCCCTATGATAACAGGTTGGGGATTTTTGTAGATTTTATCAAAATGGATGTCCATGAAAGATAAAGAATCTCATAAAAATTCAGGATTGAATTCACGAGGGACGCAATTTGTATCAACTGTTCATTTAAGGGAGAGCAAGCTGAATTAGGTCTTTTAAAACGCGTGTTTGTAAATGTTCTTGAACTTTGAAAAACTAAAATTCAAAGTGACAAATTTTGAATGATCATCCATGTCAATCCTTTCGAATGAACTTAAAACTTCGTTCAAAGCATGAAACGCAAGACCCAGGTCTTTCATAGCTCAGTATTTCGTTATTCGATTACCAATTCGTTTCAGTAAATGATTCACACTTCAACGGATAGAGAATGATTGAATCAAGCGAATTTTTTAAATATATTTTCATGTATATTCACAGTTTGATTGAAACGAACCAAAGTTTGTTATCTTCAGTTTTGTATTCCTTCTATGCGAACTACAAAGATTTATGAAAAATTATTTCTAAACAATTTTCAACCGAGTTGAAGTGATTTTTCCCCCCAAAAAGCACGTGTTTTTTCGTCAAATCTCAAGTAAATTTCGAATTTCACGTTTTCTTCAGGTTTTTCCGGGCTCTACAAACGTGGACATATAAGTCTTGTGAATCTGAATATTTCACATTGGAAAAAATTATTTTATCAACTTGAAATGTACATGAAAATATCCTAAAAAGTTCGTTCTATTCAATTATTCTTTTCGTACTTGGGAAAAAAATCTAAAAAACAACTTCAATAATTGTTTATTCAACGATAATAATAACGTGAAATAAGGAAATCCTAATTTGTCACTTAAAATTACTACTCAACAATTCTTTTTTCATCTTCACACAAATATTTTCGCTTTTAAAACAATGTTGAAAATACGATACATGGAAAAAATTGTTCTGTTATTCAGGAAGGAGTATCTATCAACAAATCACTACTCACCCTGGGAAAAGTCATAGCTTCACTCGCGGAGAGTACGAATAATCGGAAAAGAGGTTTTGTGCCGTATCGAGAATCCGTCCTCACGTGGTTGTTGAAGGTAAGCGATATCATAGTTTTATTATTTTAAACGAAGGAAGTCAATATACAACACATATTCGACATAGTTTGAAAAATCTTATTCCAACGCATGCTTCATATAATTTTTCATACATTTTGAATCTCACGTTTGTTTTAAAAAAACAAATTTACCATAGGAATTTGAATGAAAAACAAAGTTTTTATTAAAATTTCAGTCTTATAATTAAAATAACAATTGTTTTTCTAAGGAACAAATTGAATAATTTAAATCATCGTACAAAAAATACTGATCGATTTTGGTGTGAGATTACTAGATATGAATATACAAATGAAAAATCTCTCTAATGCATAAAATCGGTGAAGTAATTGAACATTGGTGGTTTTATGAGGATTCTTTTGTGACCGCAAGTACATTTGTTTCCACATTTGTTACACCGATCTCCACATTTACAGCAACTTCCTTGCGAATCGATCTTTCTTTCGCAACATCCTGCGTTTTCTGAAAACATAAGAAACGTTGATAACGTATTAAAAACGTTTTGATACACTTCTTTTTATTCAGATTCAAATTCTTGATATTTCAAGACGAAAAATGTACAAATCCACAAATTTCCACTGTGTGGGATGTAAAGAGAGTTTAGATAACGTAATCCGGTGGTTTGAAGACGAAACAGTGAGCATGATCGAATGCAAAGCTTGTGCGCAAGAATTGTCGTCGGAAGAATTCAATTTCATTAAATCTTATTTCTTTTACAGCCTAAATTTCTAATTTCTTTAAAATCTTTGTGGACACTCTGTATGATTCACTTATGGAAGAATTTGCTGAAAAAAGGCTCGAAGAGTTGATTTATAAACTCCAATCAATATCAACAAAATAATAACGTAGAATGATGCTTGAATTGTGATACTAAGAGGAAAATCAGGGCCACGTATTTGGCCTAGAAACGTTAAATTTCCACAACGCTTGAAAATCATCATGTCCTACCATAAAAATATAATTCTCATTGCATTTTTAACCCTAGAACAACGGGCACGTGAAAAACACAGGAAATTTCAAATGGCTGTAACTCATTTGAAACTAAACGGATTTCAACTCACTATGGGCGGTTTTTGTTCGTCAGGATGTAAACTTTGAAAATCTTTGGGTGACAAACTACAGAGATAAAGAGAGGCTCAGATGCTGGAGTAGAAAAAAATGTCCTGGGATCCTAAAAGACCCCACATGCCCGTTCTAGGGTTGATACAGAAGAATAATTTGTGAAATATCCCTTTCTGACCTGGTTTAATTCTGATGATGATAAAAATTTTCTTTCAATAGGCAATAATTTCTATAGCTCCTAGCATGAACTCTGAATTTTTACAGAATTTTCAGTAACGTAGATTAAAAATTACTGATATGTCCATTCCAATGGACACAGGGTGTCTATGACTAGAACATAGGAGAAAAAATTCAAAATATTTGTATATCACTATTCGTAATAAATCTTCATTAAATTTCAATGATTCAATATATCAAACGAAAATTCAAAAGAAATATTCATTAATTATAAGTACAGGCTGTTGTTGAGTGTTTAGAAACAAGACAGAGTATCAGCTTATATTTTTTTTCTATTCTCAACTCCAACCTACGTAGCATATCGACACCACATGCAAAATAGTATCAGTGCAGGGTGTCCAGTTCGGGAATTTTCTATTTGTTTCATTGGTCATTTCGTTCAACCTGATTTTATGACTCATTGATTCCATTAGAATTCTCCGAGGCTGGACATCCTGCAGTGATACCACTAAAAACTTCAATGTTATATTTTTATCTTGAAATCCATTGGAACATGATTATCAACTTCTAGTCATTTTCGTACGTCGGCCAACCGTAAGAATTTTGTTCATGTTAATTTTCGTTCATTTTCACTGAAAGAAAGGATTGGTACAGTGGGTGAATCTCATAAGTTCTCTGTTACTTTTCATGAGTTGTGGAAAACGATGCCATAATTCACAAATTTTTGATAAAAATTGCATTCCAAACTCCTAAACACTTGAGAAATGATTCATGTAGATCGATGAGATCGTTCAAAAGTTCCAAATTTGAATATTATGATTACAATTGGGATTGAATTGTGGGTGTTCTTAAGTTAACGGATTAAATTCACCAAATGTAACAGTTATCAAATATATATCCCTGAATATGACCAATCAAATATTCGATAACATTGAGCAAATATCAATGATATTCATAAATTCATAAAATACTTAATCATTATGAACACTTTGTTGAATATTCGATTAGTCGGATTTGAAGAATATATTTGACAACTGTTACCAGCCTTTTTTCAGTGTAGTATTCTATCTTTTCGAATGTACACTTGTTACCTTGTTGTAGATGAATTTTGCCAACAGGCACCCATTGTAATGGACACAGGATGTTGTTGCATAATACAGCTGTGTATTAAAATACTTTAAAATATGAAAAACATTTTCTGGTACTTAAAATCTCTTTGAAGTTGAACATATTTTTTTGAATATTCAAATTGCATCCTGTAGAATCAGTAAAATTCGTTCTAGTAATAGAAATTGTGGTATCAAAAATTTCGAAATTCTCATCACATCAGTCCCGTTTGCAAACATACCACACTGAAAATATAATCCTGAATGATTTTCTCATCGTCAATAATTGACACCTTTACCTTGTTGATATCCTGGGTTTCAAACTTCTCTGATTTGTGAAACGATTTTGATAATTTGGTAAATTCTATGTCCATTGGAATGTACGTCAGGTCAGAAAGGGATATGAAAAACCTCCTCAATCTCACATTTTTCAATTTTTCAAACGATCAGTCAAGCAATTCTTCTTCCGACGAACCATATTTCTAGAATTTTCTCAAGTCTTCTATCACCACACCGACGTGCGTAGTTATTAGAATAATGAAATTCACCAGCGGAAATGGAATTTTATTCCAACGTTGTACGTTAAAATTGTTAATTCAAATGATTTGTTATTACCTTCTTTGGTCGATAGATGACACTTGCTCTTTATCTTTTGCCACACCATTTTCTCAGGTTCCTCTCGTGTTCGCTCAAAGAACTTCAGGAGGCTGTTTTTTATCAGCGTATGACGTCGTTGACCAAGCCCACGTAAAGTCTCAATGGTATAGGTTTATCCTCGTAGCTATCGGTAGGGTAGAAACCACTCTTGAGTCGTCCTCAGTGCCGCAGCTGTGTTTTATACAACTGATTTTCGACGCAACACTATTTTGCGCACGACACCACAGTGATATTGGTCTCGTGCACCGAACGTTGCACTCCTGTTTGAAAATTTGCTCATGCGATGGGGCGATTCAAACACTTTCTACGGTATTCTCTTAGACGAATTCATATCCTCGAACATTCATCGTCGTCGATGCGAACCGGTTGAACTAGCTCTGCAGTGTCTACCATCTTTCTAGAATATTTCACAGTTCAATTCAAATGTTCCGATTTCAATAACTTTATTAGATCATCAAGGAAAATGATGCAAGGATGTTTGTCCACGTTTATTTTGCATTATCGCATATTGTTTGTGTATAATTAATGACCTTTGACTGTACGTTTTTGTCTTCTTATTTTGCAATTTAAAGCAGGACTACCTTGGTTCGAAAATATCTTACAGTTTATATTTCTTCTTCGAAGTTATCGTTGTTTTTAGGATAAAAATTCGTATCTCATGGAAAGTTTGGATTGAAAAATTCATCAATTTTTATAACATTCAAATCTAGCATTGACAGCTTCAGAAACTATTCGAAGATTCACAGACCTAGTTTTCATCTTTTGAAATTTTTGATGCAAGTATTGTTATCTCAGCAACTTGAAAAGTTCAATGATATTTCAGAGATTTAGGGGTTAAATTTCCAATACATGGATAAATAGTTCAAACAAAAATCCCGATTCTAATTATTTTGTTCTTCAGAATCATAGGGTATATCTTTTACATTCAGGAACAGAAATAAATCATTTTCTCATTCTTTAATGACATTTTTTTTATTTAAATATCAAACAAACGATATTATTTACAATATTCAATTGAATGCAACAGAATAACAAACTTTATATTCAAAAAGCAATTAATTTTCGATGATATGCGATGAATAATGACTTACTTTATTATGCTTAGAGTAACTAGATTTTCAGTCTTATACTTGTAATTTTAACGTAGTTATCGATACTCATTTGATCCTTAAAATTGTGTCTCTGAAATGTGATACCACAAGTCAGGGTTTCAAAATACTATGCATATTTTGAAAGTCGATATAACTTTCAGCTCCGAAAAATTTACAAAATATAATATTCCAATTGAATACATTATAGGCTTAAGAAAACTTTCTCTGTTTTTATTTCTCCTAATTATCAAATAAATTCCTTCCCAAGATACAGAAATTTAGCAATTCTGTAAAGACTGTGGAATGTTTTTATGGAGCATTAGTAAATTCTCTTCAACTATTAGATTGTTTTACACGATATTTTAAGAAAGAGAGCTTTTTTTTGTTTTATCGACGCGGATCAACTCATATTTCCATATTATATCATCAATTCTGATCAAAATGATACAAAAATTTGTGAGTGGTAAGTTAGAGCTTAGCGATGAAGAATTCAAACCTGATGGATAGTTTTGATCCTACAAAACAGGACAGAGAAACTAGTGTTTTAAATATAATGTTAGTATCATTTACATAGTTGTGATTAAAAAATAAATACTAAGCCGTATTTAATTCCACATTTGATGTTCGAGAACAGAGCATTTATAATGAAACCAAAACACAAACATTAGATGAGTCCTGCAACATAATATTCATAACTTATTTACATTTGAAGAATTTAAATTTCAATTGATTTAATTTTATTTTGTCATTATCACGACCCGAATCTTCATTTCAATGAATGAAATGGAAATAGATTCTAATGTCTCAACATCATCCTTGACTCGATTTCGTTCTAAATTAAAATGGCGAATTGACATAAATGCGACGATCGATTTAATTCGAAAAATCATTCGACTCGGCAATGTTTTGTTGCTCTTTCTTTTTAACGGGGGTACTCAAACAAAATGCGTACAAACAGTTAATTCTAAACTGAGAAAAATAAATTATATCTGTCGAAAAAGAGTCTTTCATTCACGGTATATTCTAATTTTTCACAGTTCAACTTAGAAATGAAATATCACTAGATCGAAACTTCTCTCCCCCCACTCAACTCTAGGATCAATCAATAATGAAAATTTTAATTGATAAAATTTTAACGATTCCTTGGATTTTGAAGAAAAGTGGGGGGAGAGAGAGTCTAATAAATTTATCCTTATCGCATAGTCCGAGTTCTATCATTATCTTACAAATACTAGGCTTAACGAGAGGAAAATCCATTCATTTCTTGTCAGAATCATTCGGGGTAGGTTTTTCCTCGCGATCATCCGTTTTATTGTTGATATTCGTTCGGTCGTCGATATCTTCCTTAATATTATTCTCCTCGCTTTCCTCCTCTTCATGAATCTCTTGACACAAATTTCTTCTCGTTTTTCCTCTGATGTAGGCAGCTAAACTTCTTCTCTTACTCTCACGGCATAAATGGCAGTTGTCTTTTGAGAAGCTCAGTTTCTCTTGTTGATAACATAACTGTTGCTTCTGGCACCGCACGGACAACGCAGGTTTCCCTGAAAATATCATTTAATTATCAATTATGAGGTCGCATATATCTTTGGTTAATTGAATAACGTTCGGTCGAATGTTCATGAAGTTTCAATCGTTTATTGAAATGTGTACATATATTGACCAGAACTTTGATAAAAAAAAACCAGGCCGGCTGGAAGTGGTTAAAACCATAATAAAAACCAGGGGTGGCTAAAACTCGGCCAACCCTGGCGGACATAGAACAGGACAATTATTATCTATCAATCTCGTGGTCCATAGAATTGATCCAAAATTGATCATTCAACATACATGGATAATTGAAATTCTGGAAATGTAAAACATCACTCATTTTCTATCGGTAATATGGAATTTCGCATTGTTTGTCGATGTCATGTTGATAGGATAGAATTATTTATTATGTATTGGTTATTACAAAAAATTGTTGTGGTTTATCGATTCATTCATCTCCGTTGTATCAGGGATCGTAACTTATTCGAATTTTATATTATTCGTAGCGCGATAAAATGAGGTTATTCATAGCCTCAATTTCGGAACATGGATGCAAATTCCTATTATTATTATTATAACCGAGTGAATCGATTGATCTCCATTCCAATCAAAAAGTGTGGTTTCGGGTTATGATTTCTATTTGAATTAGCAATACGCAAATTGCAGATAATTATATATTATAATATTAAATGAACGGATTCAGTTCTATAGTGGAGTCATCACAGTTTTGAAAGAAGTTCCACAAATTTGAACAAAATCCTTTTACACTGAAGTTATTATATTATTATTTTAAGGTGATTCAAAGTTTCACAGTATATATCAATCGATAACGAATTGTTGCTCAATTTTCGATCATTCTCCAACCAAAATAATTGTCCAATAATTGCCAAATTATGGGTCACATTCTTTCATAGCTGGTGGCAGCACCTATGCCCCATGCCATTGACCTAAAATTGCCCTGTGATTGGGAAATCCAATGGTCCACTGAAATTGATCAATTATTGGTCGCCAATGCGGACACAAAAATGGACAAGTATTGGGCTGTTGTTGAAGACTCAAAATCTTCGTTTCGTTTTTATGAATGATTCAAACTTCAAGAACATACTATTATATAAATTAAAAACTTGATGAAATTTCAGGTGGTTTCGAGTAAGAATGAGGGAAAAAATGGATTTAAAAAATCAATAATAAGAAGGATCTTATGAGCCACCTGTTTAGTTTCATACAGTACAAGGACGAACGTTTAATAGGGCAAACGACGACGACGTGTTGCGGAGCACAACACGGTTGATGTGGCTACGTGTCGAACGTCGCATATGCGGTTCTGTTTACGCTTTCCAAAAGCAGTACATCTTGAATCGTTTGACTTCAACTACGCACTTGGAAATTCCATAATGATGATGAACTTTATCCACGTTTTTCTTTCATGATCTTTATCCTTTATACCATATTCTTTCGATGAATTTTGAATTTTCTTACTTAATTCGTTCATTTATGAATCAGTATTTTCGTTATTTGCTCAACACTAGGATGCTTTCGTTACTCATCCATCGATTGCGAAATCAATGACTGCTTGGTACGCAGTAAAAATGAAAATCCAAAGCTAAGCCCTGTTTCATCGGAAATGAAATATCGAAAACAAGTGGAAAAAAGGAGAATTTGTTTTTCAAATGCAACGATGCAAAAATATGGTATATAATTTCAACATAGATGATTTGATTATATTCACCTTGATCATGAGCGTGCAATACTTATGTAATTAGATTGTTGTACAATTTTTTCTATTCTGAATGTGTATTACATAATAATCAACGGAAAATAAGGTAGTTACTTCTCACAATGAAAATGCTTCAATCTCAACAATTTTTATACAATGAATATTCGCATAAATGGTTCACAGACATCTCCCTGTGTCTCTGGTAAACTATTTTTGCATCCTCCCGCTCGGAGTAAACGACCCATGAATCGAAACGATCAGCTAAGATTTCGATTATCTTCGAATAAAAATTCTCAATCAAATATTTTACGTATCAAATCTTCAGGGAGTGTCTCGTGATAGACGAAAGCATTGATTTTTCCTCAAGTACTTCACGATAAGTGAAGTTAGTAATTCATTAAACGAAGAGTGCTGAATCGTATCGAGTGTTCGCGTTTTCGTAATAATATCTATCAATGTAAAATCATTGTTCACGTGCAGCGGTTCGTGTACATTCACGAATAATATGGAATTATAAATGCGGAATAAGATAACATGATTCATTCTCACTTTGGAATTTACTGGACGTATACCGTTACAAATTGCACACTTACTGCAAATTCAAAAAGTTTTGAAACATCCGGTATGAGGTTTACGAGAAAAGTATTAGTCACCATAAATGGTTACTGCGTAGTAGTCAACGTGATCATACACAGTTGTTATAATCCTTGAAATTCTTTTCGAAAGTGATACACATAATTTGATATCAACAATCATTTTGTTTTCAAAATTGTATTGGATGAAAGGCTGAATAATTTGAGTCAATGACGTCTAAAGAGACACACCTCTTTCTATAAGGAGACTGATCAATTCAAAAATAGATGCATACGTGCACTTGCGCATGAAAAACAAGGAGCACGTGCGTGTGGGGGGAACAATAACAACAACAACAACAACAATCTCTAGATGCTGAAAGGAAATCAAATGATCAAAGTGTGTATCGTGTATCGTGTATTTTTAATATGAATATTTAAATCCATTCAAGAAAAATCAATTAATGCAGGTTTTATCTCTCTACTTTTTTTTTTTTTTTTTTAAGTTCAATGACTGGGTAGAGGAGCTAGAGAGGTATCACGAGTTTATATCACATTGATAATCACCACCACCGTTTAATATTTGTCTAGTTCAATGGCAAGAAATGAATTGCATACTTTTTCACATGTATACCATGATGCGTCGATTGATTTATAATGTTAGGACAATGGAACAGATTATATGGACAATAAAAAATGAGCTTCGGATGGTGAAGAATATCTCATTATCTTTCTTTTATACGCGAATAGAAACTGCTTGTGTTTTTTGCTTCTTTTTCTTAGATAAGTAATAAGTAGTACATTAACCTTTTGAACACTGTTGACATTCATTGACCCGTGTGGTAATATATAGCGATGCTGATTCTCAAACAAACTCGATTCTTTTTCTTCATAGATTTGTATAAAATATCGATAAAAATTTGATATATTATTACTTTTAATCTTTCACATATTTCCTGAATAACTTCTCAATATTCTACGTCCATAATCGAAACGGTAAACAGGGCATAAACCTTGCAAATATTTTTGATCCTTGCAGATCTATAGATTGATTTCCCAATAGATATCGTGTTAAGCTTTTCCTGTTGGCGTAGGAACTTATACGAACGAGTTGCTACTCTGGCGTTAATTACATTATATCACCTTCGCTTTTTCGATTGAGAATCTGCTGATAATATTTTGTGATCAACGATAATAACTATAAAGTTACAACGTAGCGAATGGGAAGACGATAAAAAGGTTCGCATATCAACAACTCTTGTCAACGAATAAACCTTTGGATGAAATTATTGTGTACTATGCAGAAACTTGATCAGTTGCATTTCAACACGCTACACTGTAGAACGGAGTTTGCTTTATATATATTTAGAATGCAGCAAGTCGCTGGAACCGACATTTATTTTTTCATTTTATATATCTTATCTTTTGCAGATCGAATACAAATTTTTATCCGCATCGCAACTCTTACGTAACGATGTTGTTGTTTATTTCATGAAATCCAATTTACACGAGTCAATACGCCACGAATCGAGGTTCCCACATTTTGGAAAATCAAGGTTATTTCTCTCTCTGATGTTCGAAAACCGATTTGGAGTCATTTTGGAATGTTGCTGAAGTTTGAATCGTTTATTGAAACGAACTCATAAACTTGAAACTGATAAAAATTTGAGAATATTCCTTGAAATCTGAGAGTTTTTCTTAAATGCATAATAAAGACAAAACGGTCCACTTTTTTGTGGAATTGTATTCGAAAAACAATGAAAAATTATCAATACTTGACAAAAAATAGAAAATAATAAGAATCTCCCAAAAGTCGGGCATGTAATTTTACAAAGTGAATAGTAGGATATTGGAATTTTGTTAATATTTTTGTAAAATTTCACCCGTGACTTTTGGAAAGTTCACATGTTTCTCTATTCTTTATTAAGTATTGATAATTTTCCATTATTTTTCGAATGAAATTCCACAAAAAGGTGGACCGTTTTGTCTTTATTATGCGTTTAAGAAAAACTCTCAGATTTCAAGTAATATTCTCAAATTTTTATTAAAGATTACTATATTTTCGACCTTCATTTTTCTCCATGTAGCGACATATTCAGCTGTTAAAGGCGCAACATCTATAAACGATTCAAACTTGAGCAATATATTTTGGAGTACTCTTTACAAAAGAAAAAAAACATCCCAAAGGGGGGTAATTTTTTGTTGGATTGGTTCTGGATTTGTTTCTATAATTTTTATGTAGAAAAGATGACATTGTTTTCGCGTTCGGTACATCAAAACCATTTTGAAGCTGAGATCGGATCTCAACAAAACAGAGGAGAACGAGTTTTTGTCGTGGAGTGTTATTCATCATCGAATTAATCGAAAATAACAAAGTTGCGATATTGTTTATTGATTTATATACACGATCAGCATGGAAAATACTGCTTTCAATTGTGGATAGCGACCTCCTGTGCAGCAAAATAGGCTGACACTTGCGGCTTAAAGGTCATTTATATACAGCAAATCTTATAATTACAGTTACAGACGAAAGTCTCCACCAACAAAGTGAAGAGAATTACTTTTAATCTGAATATAAGATTAATTTAAGATGCAGCCGAACGTTAGTCAACTGTTCAAGTAAGATGCAGCCATGCACGGAGAAAATCCTACACTAATGGTTACTGTAGCCTACACGACTACTGGCTCGTGTTATGCAATCAAATAATTTTCACACTACTGGTTACTATGGTAACACGAATCAGTCGTGTTTCTACAGTAGAGAATGGTGTAGAAAAACGACTCGCTACTGTGGAGACACTGATTAGTGTTACTACAATAATCAGTAGGGTTGAAATGATATTTCTGCATAACACGAGCCAGTCGTGTACGCTACAGTAATCAATGGTATAGGATTTCTTCCGTGTATTCAGCCGGATTCTTCACAGTGTACCTTTTTGCTAAGGAGAAATATATTAACGAGTATGTATGATTTAGTATGAAAATTCGTAATTATTTTATACCACTCATTATTTACGAATCGACATGATTTTTCATAAAATCCATCATAGTCGAGAGAATATGAATTGTTATAAAAAACCACGCAAGATATAAGAATTAGGATAAATATATTGGGCCCTGAAAATCTTTTGCAATGTCTTTCAGATAAGTTTAGGATGTTTTATAAATAAAAGATATTATAAGACACGAGATATTTATTGGTCTATGAAAGAATTCTAGATACGAAAAAATTGGCGGGATTTCAATATATTCGTACTGATTTTTATGTCTTTCATAACACTTCATATTTTTTCGACTTGAGCAAATTTTTGGTGAAATTAAATTGATTCATAAATGAATTTTCATGAATTAATTATAAATTTCCATGCTAAATCATGGCTCGATTACCATTCACGACTTTTCATGAATATGATTGATCGATGATATGAATTTTGCATCTTCCGTGCTTTCATAAGCAGAATGGCATACGAATGCGTGCTTTGCAACGAAGAAAGTAAAAAACGAAAAAATAAAGTCACGATGACCAACAAATGGATGAAAACTTAGTGTGTCCAAGAAATTAGGTCCTCGTTGCGGGTGAAGGGCTGTTCTAGAGGAAATTATTGTCATGATTGCAGATAAAAGCTTTTTGTTTCAGAAAAAATCAAATCTCAATCACGTATCAGAGAATTATCATGAAGTAATCAGTCTTATGACTGGTTTGATGAAATCCTCCAACCCTGTCTATTATCTGCTAAACATCTACGACAACCCTTATCTTGTATAATTTGCTTCATACAACTTGATCTAGGTCTACTTTTGCGAGTTTTACTATTCATTTTTCTTTCTAATATTGTTTTCAATAAACTATCATGCCTTAATGTGTGTCCTATCAGATTACTTCTTCTTTTCACGACATGTTTCAGAAGACTTCTTATTTCATTCACCTTCTCAAGTACTTCTTCATTTTTGACATTCTCTATCCACTTGATTCTAAGCACCCTTCTATGACACCACATTTCAGTGCTTCCAGTCTCTCTCTGGTCCATCTTTCCAATTTTCCAAGTTTCGCAAACATATCATGCTGTGTTCCAAACGTAACTCTCCATTTTATTTTCTATCCTCCTGTATATAATTTTTTTCAGTATTTTCGAGGCATGTGAAGTTAAACTAATCGGTTTGTAGTTCTCGCATTTGTCTGCTCCTTGTTCTTTCGGAATGGCGACAATTTTATTCTTTTGGAAATCTTTCGGTAGTTTTCCATTTTTGTACATATCTCTGACCAATTCAAACAGTGCGTCACGTGTTCTTCGACTGGAGGCTTTGATAAGGTCCGCGCTTATGTCATCTATTCCTGGCGCTTTATTGTTTTACAATTCTTTTATAGCCCTGTCGAATTCTGATCTCAAAATCGAATCTCCCGATTCTTCTCCAACATCTTCCTCCCTCTCTAAGAATCCTATATCATCGCTTCCTTTATACAGATCTTTTAAATAATTAATCCATTGTGTATGGGAGCATATTTCATAGAAAAATATTCTTATGACTATGGATCACAGAAATCCGAATCAATACAAACTACTGAAAATCAGTGAAATTTCACTGGCAATCAGTGATAAGTCTTTTATTAGTCGAATTAGCTATGTTGTCCCAAACAACCCATCATACTCATCAATTCGAGGTGAAAATTACATCACATTGACTTCAATCTACACGAACTTCATGTTGACATATGGAATAAACAAAATGTTGTTTTCGCAGATGTAAAGTCAACGGTGAATACCTTTGAGTCAACATTCTCCATTGTGTATATCTTGAATTATTAAGGTTGGACATTCCCATGATTTATGATTGTTCCATTCCTCTCGTTACTTTTTTCAAAGCTGCGACAGCCCCATGAGAACAAATCAGTCAAAATTATTCCAAAATTCTTAAGGGCTTGCCCCGTCAACATTCTCGTGGACGTTTTGATTGACGATATCAAAGAAGCCTCGACTTTTTCAATAACAAATTTGTCAAATTTTTACCGATATTTTGTGAAAATCTATTTGATTGCAATCAAACTGAAGATTCAGTATTAAATTAGCAACAAGGATAATTATATTACTTTTCAAATTTATAGAAAGTATTAAAATATAGGGGAAAACCATCTTTTAATGAATTTAAAAATGTTGATTTCCATTTCACAAGAACGTGTGTTACTAAAAATACCGGATTCTTATTTTCCAATCGCAATTTTTTCCACCGATTCACAGTTCTCTGAATAAATCTGTAAAGATCTTCTCCGATTGATACATCTGCTGTATTGGTCTCATAAATTATGTATGAACGATTGCAATCATTCATACATAATTTATTGTATACGATATGATCAGATCACGAATACAAATCGAATTAACTGTTAATCAATGTGATTCTTTCAATCTTTGTAACAGACAAAATCAAACAACTCAAGCGAAATTTATTCTATTGCAGTATAATTAAGATCGTGTATCGTAATGCAATTGATTTCTCTCATCTCAAGTGTCACCGCAACCTTTTTTTTTACTATGGATGGTATTCAATTTTACAGGATTCATTGAATCTAGATCCTCAAATCTTCAACTATCTTGAATGTCAAACCATCATACGGTATGCGATTGAGAAAAAAACAATGGTCAATTATTCATTTTTTATCGATTGCACGGACCGAGGAGTTAGTACATTTCTCAGTACTAGTATCATAAGAAGTAACACAAAACAAACAAGATATAAGAAACATTACACTGGAAAAAATATTTATTTGTAGGAATTAAATATCCAATTGGATGCAAACATTGATTACTTGTGGCGAATAAATTATTTATTTAGGAGACAAATTTATTTGGGGCAAGCATTCCATTATTTGATCTGATTGAATATTTTATGGAGAGAGGACAAATAAACTATTTATTCGGTTAGAAGAAACTTTTTTTTTTCAGTGTACCTATAACTTGAGTAAATCAATTACGAGAGACGTATGAATTAGTTATAACGAGTTTGAGATGCTCTTTTATCGCTGAATCGATATCAAGTTCTTATAACAAATCTAAGGGATGATTAAAGAAGTCCTCAATTCCTTGACACCTGTGAATACACCATTACATGTCGCTACATAAAGCTTTTGACTAGGGAAAAATAACATCGTGTTCCAATGAAAACACTGAATGTGAATACTGTCATTAAAATAATGATGATGCAGTGATATTCCTATTAAAAGAACGAGAATGTTTTTCTTCCATTCTTTGAAAGCATATGAATCTTTATTGAATGGAAATTACTTCTGGTTTTTTTCTTCTCTTTTCAAGGCTAAAATTATACACCTCGTGACACGTGATTTTCTCGATACTACTTTGATGATTACCACAGTGTCAATCGCTTACAAAATTCACGTTTGTGGAATACCACTATTCGTACATGTTTACAATCGTCGAGGGGAAAGAAAAAAAAAGAAGAAAGAAATACATCTTCCTACACGCCTTGGACTTTTTCCTTTCATCTTATATCAAATTCTTATCGTTAAATTACACAAAGGAAGGTAATTATCTGTGAGATAAGATTATTTCTATAAAGAAAATTTTTGCCACGAGAGATTATACCGCGAGAAAAAGTAAGGAGCAATGTATGTGGCAATTGCACTGATAAACGTGCACAGAACTGACAAGACAGACGTCCACGTGAGCGCTGAAATACGATCAAGGGAAACATTGTTTTCTAGTTACGTATCTTTCTTTTATTCTTCATTAATCTCGTTTTTTTCTTCCTTTGTATTATCTTCTTGAATTCCGATATGTAAGGGGGGGGGGAGAGGGGGGGGATATAGAATGCAGAGCATTATTCACCATCTCAGAGATACCATAATATTCATGTGGTTTTTCAATTTTAGACATCATCGATGTTTATCTTCTCCAATTAACTCCTCCGAATTGGAAAGATCGTTGAAAAAATGTACCGATTTTGTTACTTGTTAACCAATTCGTTATGAATTTTGCTTCTTTTAATTTGTATTTTCTCCAACATTGATTTATGCTTCGATCAAGTTAACAACTTCCGATCATTCTCACGTGAAACTCGATTACGACATAGACATTCTCCCAGTAACAGGTTTTTCATACTTCAAATTGCAGTAGAGGAAAATCTGTTTGAAACGTTGAATATCCCTGGTAGAAATTAATCTTGGCATATCCCATTCACCATCCACTTGCCAGATGGGACCCATGTGAGGCCAACTGGATAACACATTTCAGCCAATTCGACTTCAGTGCTCAAATGTAGATTTTTCATGACGCAACTGATCGTACAATAACATTGATACTCAGAGGAATAAAAGGGAGCCCAAACGTTTCAATTTGTCACTCGGGATGACATTTTTAGACAAAATGTATCAAAAAATATTTAATTTTCATCTTATTCATATGTGTGATTTTACTGAAAAAACATGATTTCACATTTCTAATTAACAATTCGAACTACATTTTAGCAATTCCCTTAACCAACCAACTTGACTAGAAAACTAGCTGGGGCCCATCTAATTCCAGATCATAATTTCTATAATAAAAATGGTTTTTTCATTCGTCCATGAGGAAATTCCCATTCCTTGAGATATCACAATATTATCGTTCCCTGTGAAATCAAATCCCAACACACAATGTAGGCCTTGGTTCAACGTGATTCGCGGTAAACAAATATTGCAACTGTCGAGATAAATATAGCACTCTTTAATCACTATCAACATACTCAAGTTACACATCTATGCCTTGAAACGTGCATAACATGTTCGATCAAAGTTACGATTTTACTTTCCCGCGCGATTTGAAAGTTGTTTCAATCATATTCTGCTAATGTGGAGTAAAATACCGAATACCCTGGTATTCTTTTTTCAAGTTGGAGAAAATATTAATAGGACATCTTATCGATATTGAAAAATTCATTCAGATTTACGTGTGTAAAGTTCATCTACTCGGCTGAATATTGAATGGAGTTGATTGTGCGTGCGTGATTTATGAATATATGAATCAATGATCGAGCTCACAATTCGATGACACGGGGGTGAACATTCTACGTGTATATCAATGAATGTTCTTATTCTGGTAGAAATATGAATAGTATTGAATATATAAATCATGCACTGAGAAAATAGATATCCTGAAAATTACCATAATTTATGGATCTTCAGCGCTGGTCTGACCCGAGTCGGAATATTTACTTGCACGAATATCTAAAAGTACCATAATTTCTTGGACTTTTCAGAATAAGTATGGTACCTTCCTTATAAAAGTCCCAGATATTATGGTACTTTTAGAGGTTTGTTCAGGTAAATATTGAGACTCGGGTCAGACCAGCGCTAAAAATCCATCAATTATGGTACTTTTTAAGATACCTTTTTCTCCGTGTGGATATTTATGGGATACCACCAATGCTCGAATGATTCTATCGCTTCGATTAGCGATGGGGATTCTTTCTTCCCATATAAAATTTATACATATTATATATATTTTTTTTACATAAAAAAGGGATCGATACTTTGCAAACATCTCCTTTAATCTGACTTTAACCAACCCTCAAACGAATACATGCTCTGCTTGAAGTTTGCAAAAAAATGATGTTGTTGAAGTTTGAATCGTTTATTGAAACGAATTAATAGTTGTTGAAGACCCAAAAGATGTTTCCATCCTCAAGGAATTCATTAGTTCAAAAACATAAATAACGAGAATTCATCAGATTTTGTGGGGAAAAATTTAAATTATATATAAATTATATATAAATTATATATAAATTATATATAAATTATATATAAATTATATATATTTATGAGAAATTTGGTTGATACCACGACCTTTTAACACTATTCATTACAGAAATAAAACTGTATGTATATAATATATTTCACATATTTGTATTCAACAACTATTAATTTTTCTAATAAAAAATACTCATAGGAATATTGTATACAAATTGATATAAAATATTTTTATACACACCATAATTGAAACAATCCTGATTCCACGGTTGCTCGTAATCACGATACTGCGGACTCCTGAAGGAACCGTAGGTCAGTACCTCTGGGATGTATACGAGATCCATCGTAATGCTGATACGAATGTTTCTTTGAATTTTTCAACAATTCAAAAACGATAAAAGTTCTCTCACTTGCAATAAGAAAAGAAATAAAGTTTCAAGAAAAATCGAATGGATCGTTCACATTTTTGTAAACTATCTCAAATAAATGTTGATCTTTTCCAGCAAGAAAAGGAAGTGAAACTCGTTTCACACGTGAAAATTGCAAAACAATGCAGAAGACTCGTCAGGTCCGATTGCTATCGGTGTTTTGTTATGAACTAACGTAAATCGTGCCTCCGAACCTCAAGCCGATGGCTGCGGATCTCATGTTTATTCGTATACGGTCTCTTCCCCTCCCATTCCTCCGGTTCTCCCCTCTTTTCTTTCTTCTATAACAACTACGTGATCTCTCTCTCTCTCTCTCTCACTCCCTCCCCCCCCCTCTCTCTCTCTCTCTCCTTTACCCTCTCTCATCTTTTGCGACTGAGAGACAGACGGACAGATATTATTTCGCCTTTTTTCCCTTCATCGTGTACTTGCCATATCACAAAACTTATCCCGTTGTTGCTTTCTTGTTTTATCCAGTCTGGTCTCAGTTTTCCTATGACACATCTTGTCCCTGGCAAACATGAATGAGTAAATTGAATCGTTCTGTTTCCCCCGAAACACGTGTCGTATTATGTATTGTGTACCCCAATAGGGTATAAATTTATTGGCCAATAAATATGCAAAGGATTTGATGAAATTTTGCAGATGTTTGAAATCCAAGAATTATTCAATATAGTTTCACCTATGTTCCCGAAGTTTGAATCGTTTATAGAAACGAAACGAACATTGAAACTTACATAAATCTGAGAAATCATCAGTATTTATATCCTAGAATCGATTCTATGGAACTGGAAACATTATTTAGAAAATGTACTGCAAGGTCTTGGGTCTTTGTTAGCTGAGTATTTCGTTATTCGATTACCAATTCGTTTCGATAAACGATTCAAACTTCGACCACGTGTTTCACCTCATGTTCTATGTAACCCTTCGAGAAAGAGATGCTAAAAACATCAGCTCACTCGACTAGACCGATCACCGCGTATAGGAGAATTCTGATCATCCATCTGTCTTTTATCATTTAGAATCCAAACATGCGCAAAATTTATATGTATTTCAGTATAGAATATGATCGAAAGTCTTTTATTCGCCCAAGGTCAGAAGATGAAACATCGAAGAAGTTGAAATACTTTAAGAAGTAAATATCGTATTTCGTTTTCTTTTTATAATTCAAAGATCACGGTAGATGGATTGTTTTTATAATAAATCATTATGTTTTGCATATTTATGAATTTCAATTTGACTGTGTAGTGACGAGATTCAAGAGTTTTTTGCTTTCAAGAATTGTTGGTTCGAAATAAGACGAAAGAGTTTGGAAGAATGATTTGTTTAGTGCATTCGTACCCAATGAAAAGCGGTTGCGAACCATCCATCACGCGAATGACAATTCACCGGAGATTAGTGCTAAGTACGATAAGTAAAAAATGTATACGCCGATAACCTGTAACGCTTTGATTTCGATCATTCCGAAATATCGAACGTCGAAAGTGATCTATCAAAAAGATTAGCGTAACGAGTCCTATTTGTCGATAAATGTGACATCGCTCTTAAGTTTCGCATCGATATACCTTAACAGAAGTATAAGCCTTTTGTATTCATCATATTGATTATTCTTTGTTGTTTCGAATTTGATATTCAAAATCAAGAATTTTCGCAATTATTCTTCAGTGAACTTTTAGATTTTTTGTTTCCAGTTTTTCTGGACCGAAATTTCAGGGGTAGTTCTGGGGAAGGTTATAGGAGAATCAGAATGGTAAATCAGCCCCAGCCCTCTCCGGTTGTCTGCACAGAGAAAAGTTTATATTAAAGATTACTATGTTTTTATGGTACTCCCCGAGTCGAAATTTTGCCCCTGCTTTGTCGATCCAATCAGTAAAATTGCCCCTATTTGCACGCTATAGAAACTACTTGGTCCTACTTCTCCGCTTCGAATATTTTTTGATTCTATTTTTCTACTCCACAATCTACTGCTCCTACATAGAACCTAATGCTCCTACATGTTGGATTTTTCGAATAATAATAATATCACATAAAGCGCATTTTCTCAATTAAATCAAAATTATATCCATCAAACAAATAGATTCTTATTCACATACGAATCTAATAATTATTACTTGATTCAAATTAAACATTCATTTCATTAAAATAAATATTTATTTTATAGAATCAAAAAAAATTTTGTTTTTTAGAATCAAATCAAATTTGTCTTTACCCAAATGAATATCCATCAGATTTGTTTTCAACTGAATGTTTTATGTAGGTGTATAAAGAATAGAATACCCGACTTGAATTATAAGAGGAAATTAAAAACAAACTTATCAAATTACTCAAGTTCTTTTTTATTGACTGGCACTGTCACGTAAGCTTGATTATCAAAATGCATATAAATAGAAGTGGTAAGAAAACTTTTTTATATATAATATGGAATAAATTCATGGTGTAGATGTACATATTCGAATATGACGGAGAAAATGATTATCAATATATTATCGTTGAATTAATTTGAATAAGCCCTTCTCTCATATACAAAAATATCTATTTCCACTATGAACTAATCGTTTCTTCAGAGATTGCAATCGACTGAATACACGGAAACAATGCCGCTGGAAAATATGACTTTTTGAAAATTTTTTTAGTAAACCAGAAACAGAGGTTTGTAAAATGGATTTTTATATGAAAATACGGAAGCTTACGAATACTGTAGAAAAATTACGGGTTTAAAATCTGAATCCTAACCATTACGTTTTCCACAGCACCCGTGATCTTTTGTATTCTCATGGAAAAAATGCATTTTATAAATCTTGCTGTTACTGGTTCACTGAAAAAATAAAAAAACGTAATCTTTTCGGGCGGCAGTATTCTCCGTGTAGGAGTGGTAGGGTCAAAGTAGAGGATAAATCTTGCACCTACTTTGCTCCTACAAGTGGTGAAATAGGAAATATCTACCACCAGCAGGGGCAAAGTAGGAGAAAATATCTCATTGAAACTGCTCCTACTTTACTATCTGATCCCCCTACTGAAAACAGCATTATTAGCAGCAAAGTAGGGGCAAAATTTCGACTCGGGTCGTGGGATATACTTTATTACGAGGCTCAGAATTATATTTATTTTAAATTATAACATATTTATCTTCATCTTCACGAGAGAGTATGGTGAATGCTCGTATACTTGTGGTTCATAGCGACATAATCAAATATATCTCAAAAGTACAATATAAATATGCTAATATCTAATATTAAATTTTTACTGTGTGGGACTTTTGTTCGCAAACTGATCGGAAAGTTGTAGAAGGCTCGGCGTGTAAACTGGTCTATCGATTTTGTAAAAACGAAACATTTGGTGAAAGGATTCAAGATGTTCTCAAGTGAAAATACTGCAAGTGCAGGAAGAGTTAGATTCCATTCTTGAGGTGATACTAGCGGCGTGGTAGCAGCCAAATCGTTTATCACAAACTACGGGCAAACAGAAATGCTGTATAGAGCGATATTTTGATTCGATTGAGGCGTTTTCCCGTAATTTGTTATAAACGATTTGGCTGCTGCCACGCCGGTGATATCCCCTCAAGGAGCGACTTTTCACTCCATAAATGTTAATTCTCACTCCAACAAAGTGAAGTTTGAACTTGGACTGAAGAGTAAAAGAGATCTCCATTCCAAGAGAGTGACAATTTACTCTTATGGAGTGAAAATGTACTTTTTAGAAGTGGAATCCCACTCTTGTTGGACTTGGAGTATTTTCAATCTTTAGGAGTGGATGTTCATTCCAAGAAATTTGAAGAGTGCACAGTCAAAAAATGACAAATGATAATAATAAATAATGTTATCACGTCTAAAACATAGGGCGAGAATGCCGAAATAGTCAGACAGAATTATAAGAACCTATGCGTGTATGGACCAATGGCCCAATGATGGCCCAAGCCTGGCACAAGACCTGCCGAGACTTGTCTTGAACAATTTACCAAACTTGGTCTGGGCCTAGGAATGATAAGATCAGGACAAGCTTGGGCCAGTGATTCTGGCAGGCCCGGTTCAATTCATTTACCAAGCTTCATTAACCAATGCTTCTTTGATCGCAGATATGGATGAAAAAAGTAATTGATTCATATTTCAGTTCATGACTTTCTTCCTCAGAATACCGTACATGAATTATTTTGAAACGATAGAACAAATGTGACAAGGCTGGGATAAGCTTGTATGATAATTGGGAAATTTGCGTTCTTTGATATTTCAATCATTTTTAATTCTATTGTTGAATTATAATTTTGATCAAAATTCAGTCAATATTTATTAACATTGTGCCACTCATGTGGGCAATATTTGCACAATTGTTCTCAACGAATGCTCGATTTTTACACTTGTGCCAAGCTTGTACCAAATGTAGGGAACATTTCAAAAATATTAACAAACGTACCATGACTATCTATTGGGAACAACGGGACAATCATGGAACAATAGTGGGCCAATTTTTCTTCACGGAGGTTTGTTTCTGACACATGTGTCAACCTTGGATTTTTCTCAGACTTGGCAATACCTGCATGGGAAGTCATCGCTTTCAAATTCGTTTGAAAGTCTGTATATGCGCGGTTTTTTGGGTTGCCGATTGCTAATCCGTTCGAAAATATTGTCGGACATTAGAAATTGCCAAAGACATTTGTCCCACGTTTCTCAATCCGTACGAAAATATTTCGCTGGAAAAAATCTGAAGAACTCTGACAAGCTTTGAAAATTTTTGAAATTTTGATGAAAAATCTAATATTTTTGCAACATTTTGTACGGACTTTTTTCAGAGTTTTTCACTTGTTTTTTTTTTTGACAAATAGAAACGAAATTGCACTCTGAAAAAATCCTGACAAAACTCTGAGAAATTTCTAACATTTTTCTGATTATTGTGAAAAATTATTTTCATTTTCAAACACTTTTTCACATACGATACTTGATTACAGAATATGGATGTATTTATATAATTTTGAAAACTTTTAAGAGTCAGCACTTTCTCAGAGTTTTGTCAGAATTTTTTCAGAGTGCGATTTCGTTTCTGTTTTGCGAAAACAACACTGAAGAACTTTGAAAAGCTCCGAAAGAAGTCCGTACAAAATGTTCCAAAATTATGAGGTTTTTCATAAAAATTTCAAACGTTCTCAGAGTTTGTCAGAGTTTTTTCCGAAAAAATACGAATTCATGATTATTTCAGCGAAATATTGTCGTACGGGTTGAGAAACGTGGAAAAAATGTCTTCCGTAATTTCTAATGTTCGACAATATTTTCAAACGGTTTTGTAATCGGCAACCCAAAAAAACCACCCATATACCGGATTTCAAGCGAATTTGAACGCGATGACTTCTCATAATTTTGTCAGACAATTTTGGCATTTTGGTCCTGTGTTAGTCGTGATAACATTATCTGTTATCATTTGTCATTTGTTTACAGTTTACACGCCGAGCCTTCTATAACTTTTGGATCAGTTTATGGACAATAGTCCTAGACAGTTGAATGGGGCTGGGACTGATTTGCCATTTTGATTCTCCTATAGCGTTTTCCAAAACTGCCCTCGAAATTTCGGTCAAGGAAAACTGAAGAAAAAATTCCTAAGGTTGAGAGAAGAAATGTGGAAATTTTTGATACTAAATATCATCATCATCATCATGAAGTAATCAGTCTTTGAACTGGTTTGATGAAATCCTCCAACCCTGTCTATTATCCGCTAAACGTTCAATTTCTACATATCTACGACAACCCTTATCTTGTATCATTTGCTTCATACAACTTGATCTAGGTCTACTTTTGCGAGTTTTACTATTCATTTTTCTTTCTAATATTGTTCTCAATAAACTATCATGCCTTAATGTGTGTCCTATCAGATTACTTCTTCTTTTCACGACATGTTTCAGAAGACTTCTTATTTCATTCACCTTCTCAAGTACTTCTTCATTTTTGACATTCTCTATCCACTTGATTCTAAGCACCCTTCTATGACCCCACATTTCAGTGCTTCCAGTCTCTCTCTGGTCCATCTTTCCAATTTTCCAAGTTTCGCAAACATATCATGCTGTGTTCCAAACGTAACTCTCCATTTTATTTTCTATCCTTCTGTATATAATTTTTTTCAGTATTTTCGAGGCATGTGAAGTTAAACTAATCGGTTTGTAGTTCTCGCATTTGTCTGCTCCTTGTTCTTTCGGAATGGCGACAATTTTATTCTTTTGGAAATCTTTCGGTAGTTTTCCATTTTTGTACATATCTCTGACCAATTCAAACAGTGCGTCACGTGTTCTTCGACTGGAGGCTTTGATAAGGTCCGCGCTTATGTCATCTATTCCTGGCGCTTTATTGTTTTACAATTCTTTTATAGCCCTGTCGAATTCTGATCTCAAAATCGAATCTCCCAATTCTTCTTCATCGACATCATCCTCCTTCTCTGAGAGTCCTACGTTATTGCTTGCTTTATACAGATCTTCTGAATGATCAATCCATTGTTCTATCTTTTCCTTTTCAATCTTATTGCTTTTAGATTTCATTTGTCCAAAAAATCTTTCAACCATCCTATATGCCTCATCTATTTTCCCTAAATGTGATCTTACTTCTATATCCTGACATTTTTGTTCCAACCATTGTTTTTGTTCCTTTCCTTGATTCTCTTATTATTCTATTCCTCAGTGACTTGTACGTCTGCTGGTCTTGTTCGCTATTCTTATTCTTGTATTTCCTCCTTTCATTAATTAAATCGAGAATTTCTTCCATTATCCATGGTTTCTTAGGTTCTACTCCATCGTTCTTCAAAATTTCATTTGCACATTCTTCTATGTTCCCCTTTATATTTGTCCATCTACCTTCTATTTCCGAGTCTTTCTCTTTTCGATCCTTCAATTTTTCATCCAACATCATTTTGAATGCCTCATGTGTTTGTTTTTGTTCGAGACTCTTCAAATTCCATCTTTTTGCATTTCCTTCTCTTTTTCAGAGCTTTGAATTCCAGAGAACATTTCATCATCAACATATTGTGATCACTATCTATATTTGCACCTGGATGAGTTTCACAGCTTTCCACTTGATTTCTAAATCTTTGTTTTATGCGATCAATTTAGTTTCTTGCTTTATCTCTTGACATTTTTCAAGTATAGACTCTCCTTGGATGACTTTTAAATAATGTTTTGGTAATCATTATTTTATGACTTTCACAGAATTCGAGAATTGTTCTCTTTTATTTCTTTTCCCTAACGCCAAATCTCCTATTATGTTGCCCTCTTCTCCTTGTCCTACTACCGCATTCTAGCCGCCTATGATCATCAAATTCTCTTCTCCCTTCACATATTTGATCATTTCTTCTAATTCATCGTACACGGAAAGACCGGATCTAATAATATTTAGAAAGAATTTATCAACGTTTGGAAAAATGACTGTCAATTTAGGGAAAAACAGGATCGCTGAAAAATATTCGCAGTAAGTCTATCAAAAATTCGTAGTCAAAATAGCAACAGTTGATAGATTCATTGGTAGTTTTCACAGTGAAACTATCAATTGTTAATACATCGACTACAAATTTTTAGTAGACTCACTACGAATATTTTTCAGCAATCCTCGTTATCCCTAAATTGACAGTTATTTGTCTAAATATTATTGATACAATATATCTGAGTATGCAGATGTGGGCATATATACTTGAACTATAACAGTGTTCACCGGTTTTTCTATCCTATTTCCTACCCCTTTATGCATTATATATTCCTACACCTGCTTGACCATTCTTTGAATTATTGCATCATTTCCACACCAGAAATCCCCTTCTCGCGGTCATCTCATTTCGCTAATTCGCATTACATCGATATTTGACCTATTCGTTTTTCATTTCAAATCTTCTATTTTTCCTGCTTGTATCAGTGATCTAACACTCCACGCTCCCACTCGGAAAATGTTTTCTTCCTTCCCTTTCTTCTTTGGTTTCTTATCTTGTTTGATGAAGCTCTCTCGAGCACCCTCCACCCGGAGATTCGAACGGGAGGCTATTTTATTCTACTCGAGAAAACGCCATGGTATTGTTTTTTTTTATCAATTAAAAATTCTGAGTTGGGAAAAAGATTCCATTTCTTCGGAAATATTGAAAGATGTCAAGAAAGGTAGTTTCCCCTTGCTTTCCCTCCGTTCTTGCCGATGTTCCTGGCGTTGGGGTGATTTGGTTTCTCTCAGTTTGTATTCTCCCTCCCGAGTACACAGAGAAAAATGCAGCTCGAAAGGATAGTAATCTTTAATAGAAAATTGAAGAATATTTCTTAAAATCTGAGAATATTTCTAAAGTTCGTAATAAACATAAAACGGTTCAGATTTCTCTTGAATATTGCTCGAAAAACAATGAGAAATTATCAATACTTAACAAATCATAAAAACAAATATGAAGTTTCCAAAAGCCGCGCATGGAATTTTACAAAGTGAATAACAAAATTCTGTAATTTGTAAATAAGATTTCAAAATTTTGTTATTTACTTTTTTGAAATTTCATGCGCGACTTTTGAAAACTTCATATTTGTTTTTATAATTTGTTAAGTATTGATAATTTTCCATTGTTTTTCGAGCAATATTCAAGAGAAATCTGAACCGTTTTATGTTTATTACGAACTTGAGAAAAATTCTTAGATTTTACGAAATTCTCTCAGATTTTAGGAAATATTCTCCAATTTTCTATTGAAGATTACTATCCTTTCGAGCTGCATTTTTCTTCGTGTAGTTCATTCCACCCGAAAAAGACACCCAATTCTGAGATACTTATCCTCTCCACCACGTAAAGGAAGCAGATACTACCAAGGATGGATAAACAGGATATCAAGGCTAGGTATCATGAATATCCTCCCGGAAGACCCGTAATCATCCCACGGGGGGGACCAAATATCAAATTGAGAAAAATAAAGAATTATCAAAATTATCAATATCAATAAAGGCTTATAATTTTGTTAAGGTATATCGTTGCGAAACTTGAGAGCGATGTCACATTTATCGACAAATAGGACTCAAGATGCTAATCTTTTTGATAGATTACTTTCGACGTTCGATATTTCGGAATGATCGAAATCAAAGCGATACAGGTTATCGGCGTATACATTCTTTACTTATCGTACTTAGCACTAATCTTCTGATAAGCCCCTAAGTTCACTAAGTCAGAAGAAAGTCTGTACAGAATGTTGCAAAAATATTAGATTTTTCATCAAAATTTCAGAAATTCTCAGAGTTTTTTCAGAGACTATTTATTAGGGGTGTGCGGTAGTGATCCCGATTCTTTGGAAAAAGAATCGATTCTGAGAATCGATTCTTTTTTCAATTTTCGATTCTAAAAATCGATGAATCGGCCAAAAAGAAAATCGATTCTGAAAAATCGATTCTTTTTTTGAAAGATTCAAAACACAAAGGATTTTTTGTCATGAACATGATTAAACGTGATTTCAAGGTATAAAAAGTTCATCTTTCATCATCTGATCTATACTCTGAGTAGAGAGTTGTGATTATTAGAGGCATGGATCCGTAGGCGTGTGTTAGTACTTGCTATGTTAGCGGCACGCATGCATTCATTGAAAAAACTGATTAGGGTACAACTGAAAAATTTTTAGTTCTACTAAGGAAGGGTATGCTATGCACTATCCAGTGTATATTATAGATCAGTGGGGTTACCCATCTCGAAAAGAGGACACAACGTTCATTGGTCTATTCTTCTCAAACAGCCAATCATATTTGAGTTTCCAAAAGACTCGACAAATGACCATTGTGTCCTCTTCTCGAGATATAACCCTACACACAGTGATCTCAACAAAATTATCTCGCACGGCGTGTATTGGTCAATTCTGTTAGATTGACCAATTACATCTTCAAATCCATCCCCTAACAACAAGTTTCTTGGACCTTTTTAGAACGTTATAAGAACTTCTTAAAGACATACGGGTATTTTAGAACACCTCAAAAACCTCTGAGTGCTGTCAGAAAAGAAATCGAGCAATGAATGAAGTGTATGATTATTTGGTTGAAATCACATAGTCAACGTTGCGTGGAGCTGAGAAATAAAGGGGAGTGGAATACGAAACCAGTAATTGAAAAAGGCGTAACTATTCGCCTTTGGAGCAGAGTCTCAATGTTCCGGATGTTCAACGTCCCGAAATTCGCTGATTGGTCCATTCATAATGACTTACTAATAATTCACTAGAAATGGATCAATCAGCGACTTTTGAGAGATTGAACATGCGGGACATATTCATTCAAGACGGAGGCCATTTGGGACATTGAACGTTCGGAACGTTAAAATTGTACCCTCTTCTAGATTGCATAAAGATATTACTAGACTGCGGAAGTTCATGCAAATATAGGATTTTCCTGTTAAATATTTTCTATACATCCTACATTAACAATATGAAACGATATCCAGCATCGTTTTATTAAAAAAAAACAAACATGTAACGTTCAATTCTACGTCATTGGGGTAAAATATGTGAGAGATATATAGCATGAAAAATCTATAATTGCATAAACTTCCGCAGTCTAGATGATACATATAGAGTGCAGGAGTCAGTCAAAATCGTGTAGATAAAATTAAGAAGCGAGAGGTGAGAAGTATCGATGTTATTGTCTTTAGCAACTGAAAGACAATGGCATCGGATACTTCGTGTCACTTTCTTTCTCACCCCGTTCACGGGATTTCTCCTGACTTCCCACTTTATATATAATATGTCTAGGTGAGAACTGCCAGATTGGCATTGCATTATTTTCTCCCATTGGTAATTCCTAGTGATCAAACTACATGATAAGAAAATAATTGAGAAAAAACATGCCGCCCTGGCAGCTCTGGTCTGTATGATATTCAGTCCAAAGAATCCAAATTATGATTCACCAAGATGAAATTCCGAACAAATTTTTCGGTAAGGGCTAGTTCGCACGAATAAAAGTTGGTTTGAATGATAGTTGATACGAATTAAATAAGACTGAATCGAGATAAAGCCGAAAAATCACTATCAGTTACTAGCATAGAGATATAGAATAGAGGACGCGAACCAAGGGTTTTGTGTGAGTGGAAACGTGGACTTCTTAGAAAGAGAACAAAGAACGCGCTTCCTTGTCTGTTATTCACAATTAGAGAAGGAAGCTGATACTAATTTCATTTTTTCTCTCTTTCTAAGGAGTCCACGCGATTTCGGCTGTCTCACGTCCTCTATTCTATATCTCTATGGTTACTAGTCATACTTTGATCACAATAATAGTTACGGAGAATTTTTCGACTTTATTATGATTCGGTCTTATTTCATTCGTGTCAACTATCATTCGTACCAACTGACCCCTACCAAATTTTTCCACATCAAAACTTTTTTTCGATGCATCAAAATTTCGATTCTCAAGAAAAAAGCATCGATTCTCTCAGAATCGATGAAAAAAATAATCGATTAAAAACCGATTTTTCTTCATGAAAAAACATCGATTCTCGATGCATCGAATTGAGAATCGGGATCACTAGTGTGCGGGTAGCACTTTTTATCGGGTCGGGTCGGGTTCGGGTATTTGTATTTCTTTTCGGGTCGGGTCGGGTCGGGTACCCGATTAAATCGGGTTTTCCAAGTCGGGTGCCCGAATATAATAAAATCGCTTGAATTTAATATTTTCAACTTCTATTCGAAGTTGCCATTGCCGTTGATATTTCAAGGACAAATTGTCTTGAGCGATTGCAGGAATAAGGGGATTTCATATGAATTCAATTCTAATATGAAGAATGCCATATTCATTACAAGTCTATTAGGGTTGTGACTCAATGTAATTGATTATGCAGCGCATTAAGAAATCTCCAAATTGCTTCATGGAATGTTTATATTTATTTTTTTATTAGTTTTCATATTAGTATTTAGTAACCACAATATAGAATCTTGAACATTAATGAAAATAAATATTCTTCTTATAAATATCATTCTTTTTTCATATTTTTAAATTTGAATGGCGAAAGCACAACTCTTCCACATGTTTTGTCAGCAATCTTTTGCGGTTTTGAAAAACGTTCGCTATATTTGAATTACCCGAATGTAATCGGCTACCCGAAAAACTCGGGTAATTGAAAAACCCGACCCGACCCGATAAAAACCCGATGACTCGGGTACCCGCACACCCCTACTATTTATGGTTATTTCAGCGAGATATTTCCGTACTGGAACCGATTGCGATGGAACTTATATGGGACCGCTATCGGATTATACCCTAGTAGAAATGCTCTAGTCATCGACGAGTTTTGTATCCTTCAACTATAGCCAATGACTACACTGTAAGAAATTCCCACCGGAAATTTCCTGTACATGTATGTGAAGTAATTAACATATACATTGTATTGGAAAATTTCCATGCGTCGCGAAAGTAAAAATACTATCATTGGTTCATAATTTTCCTATACAGTCATGGCAAAAAATATGTCACTGCATAACACCCGCACTCAGGATCGAACTAGGATCGTTCGGGACGAAAGAGAGCACGCTACGACATCAGCTGGCTTTTAGTGAGAACTTTCAAGTACACGTTATATGCGATTAATTTCTTTTTCCCGTCTTTTTGTCGGAAAATTCCGATGCACGTTGGATTTCTAATAATAGTATAAGGAAAATTCATATGCCGGTAATGGAATATCTATTTCCTATACGTGGTTGGAATATTCACATTCTCACGTGCAGGAAAATTTCGATTATTTTCTACAGTGTAGAGCATTTCTTCTTGGGTAACTGAAACATGGTATAAGTTTCGTCGTAATTGAATAACCGAGGGAGAGGAGATATGCGTGGTCGTAGAATCACAATTTTCATAATATCACTTTTTTCCTTCTCCCGTTCTTCTGTAAAAATCAGAATTATTAAAACTCACATGGGACCACTATTACCTCGGTCCACAACTGTGATAAAAATTTCATGAAGATCGGATGATCAAATGGAGAGGCATGCGCGTTCGCAATTCAGGGGAGGAGTCACACATTCATCCAGACAGACACGGGATCAACAATTTCGAATTTAGAGACAAAAAAATGTTGTGTCCTTGGAAACGATCACAAAGTGCCCTTCTAACGAGGAAGCAAAAGTAGTGGAGTCAACTACGCAGCGGGATTGACCGTATTGAAACTCGCCGCGAGGTTGCCTCCACTACTTTTTTTCTACTTTTTCAGTGTAAAAATGTTCCTTCTTTCATACTCGTCGAGTTGTTTTCGATGCGAGATGTGAACGACGATCCCGACGCTGCTCTCTAAATTTCTTGGAGTGAAAAATTCACTCTTGAAGGGTGAAAATACTGCAAGTACAACAAGAGTGAGTTTTCACTCCATAAGAGTGACATTTTAACTCGCTTCGAAGAGTAAAATTCCACCCTTTTATGAGAGTCACATTCTCACTCTGTGAGAGTGAAAACTCTCTGTTGTTGGACTTACAGTATTATCACTCTTCGGGAGTGAGTTTTCACTCCAAGCAATTTAAAGAGTGCATACGCATACAACGCAAAAATGAGCGTAGCACTCTTTAATAGAAACACCCAGGCTTTCACGAGTTCCCTAGCGCTCGCGCTAGCGAAATACTACTCTCTGAATCTGAAAAAGTGAAAAATCACGCATTTCACTCCACTTACTCTCAGAAGTGAACCAGTCCGCTTCGAGTTGGATTTTCACTCATTTCGAGTGAACTCTCACTTTTTTAGAGTGAAAAATTCACTCCGCGATTGGAGCGGCTGTGATTATCTAACCTCAAACTTTAGTCTATCATTCTAAAACAGTAGAAATTTCGACAAGCCTCACTTCTGGCTGCCTAAAGAGTGGAATTTCACTCTTAAAATTTCAGAGAGTAGACACTTGCAAGTGCCTCACCAAATACTTGTGCAAGTATTACGCATGCTTTACAAGTATTCAGCGAGGTCCACGTAAAAGTGTCTAATATTTCACTAGCGCAAACATAAAAAATCATTTTTACTAGGTCTGGATGAGTTCGAATTTCGCTTCAAAACTTTACAGGTATTTTCGAGATGTTTTTCTATAATTTTATGAAAACAAAAATTCTATTTTTGTACGATTCCAATTGGTATGACCCCCTTTCAACCCTTGTTCCCTCTAGTACAAGAAATCCATTGATTCTCGTCAAATTTCATTTAAATCGGAAATAAAGGGGTTCTCCCATGTAAAAAGTGAAAGGTTGGGAAAATTTGAAGCGACAAAAGGTTGGTTAATGGACTTTGAAAGAGAATCATGATCCTGGTTTTGGCAGACACATTATTACCTTCTAGAGTACACTGTAAAAAGTGAGTGGAGTTTTCCCCCAAATTTAGTGGCAGCAAAAATCCCTCATGTGGGGGAAATTTATCTCCCCTATATTTTGAAAGGATTCTCCTCCATTTTGGAAGAAAATTTCTTCTTTTCAAAGGGAAATGAATTTACCCTCCAAATTGAGGGGAAAAGTCCACATTTACTTTTTACAGTGTAGTCATATCTTTTTCGCGACATCCCATGTAAAAATTTAGCGATTTAGCCTATGTTGATCACGGGCAATGGTATGGGCCAGGCGTAACAGCCAAGCGTAGGAGATTTATATTGGGCCAACGTTGATCGACAATAGAGGTAATGTCGTGCCTGCGTTGGCAATACAAAGATGAAAAGTGATGAAACAGCGTTGGCGCAAGTTTGTACCAGCATTGGTTTTATAGCAAAAGTTCTGTGTCGGCCAATCATGGCAGGAGCATTGAATCAAGCCTGCGGCAACATCGACGACCTTCCACCACCGTTGTCCCAGGCGTCAAAATTGAGGATCCTTGATGGCTGAAACGAGCTTATAATTTCAGTTCTCAGTCAGGCTTTCTCCCAAGGTTTCGCCAATGCTCGTCAGGACTGGGTCAGCCTTGCGCGACTGGTAAATTTTCACATAGGATGCTTCAACTCTCGACTCTTAGATGCGTTTTATAAAATACCGATTTCCTCAGTAAACAAAAGTCCAACACTTTTCAAGTGTCAACTCATTAATAGAACCTTAACCCTCTGGGGATACACTTATAGTTTCCTCACACATAGGATACACTGGGTCAGTTTGACCCAAGTGTTTTTTGATCGCTCATATTTCGGCTTTAGAACATCGTTGAGCAATGTTTTTTTTTTCTTTTGATTCATCGCCGAAGTCTCCAGAATACGAATCCGAAACCCGCTTTGCTTCAGAGTTGATACTTTTTTCAATATTTGAAGAAATGTAAAGATACTTTTTCAAAGATATACAACTTTTCGAAATGAAGGATGGGTCATTTTGACCCAGTGTATCCCCAGAGGGTTAATAATTTTGTGTACGATTGAGAAATTGCAATCCTTTCTTCACCATTAAAATTCCTTTTCGCTCTTTTTTGAATAAAATATTATCCCTCTCTTCGAATATAAAGACGTTGATGTCCTTTCATATTATAAATGATATTTTTTTGTTCCCACAGAGTGCACACAGAGAATAAAAAGCCAGCTCTGCAAACATTTACTTATTCTTCATAATGTTCTATCAGCGTACATGCTTGGCAGACATATGTCCTAAGCCTTCTAAGCATAGCCTCTTCTGTCAAAGAAGCACATTATGATGGATGTACAAATTCTTCTAGAGCTTGTTTTTTTCTCTTCGTGTATAAATCAATACTTCTCCACTTGCAAAAATGTTTTGAAGTGTTTTTTTTTTCTATTTATTTTAATCTTCGTTATAGTTATCGGAAATTTTCTGTGAATCCCCGAAATGGATTCATCACATTTCCTTAATCACTTCTGATCTATCTCATATCCGCTGACTTTGTATCTTCAATCATTTGTGAAGAGGGGAAGTTGTTTTAAGACATAATAACATTTATGGTTGAGGGGTAATATCACCTTGTGTCCACCAAATTTTTTGCCATTCTCTAAGACTTACTACAAATGATAGAAACATTTGTGAAATATGGGGTTTTGTGCATATGAGAGTACTAATCTTTGAGTACCAGGAACACATTTTATCATATTTTTACAATACAAAATTGCGGCATATCAGCAAATTTATAAAAAGTCTGACATTGCAGGTCACAATTATGAATGTAGGACTAAAAACTGAAAAGTTTCTCAAAATATAGTCCAAAATCTAACAAACATCTTAGGATTTTCCCGAAAAACTGATTTTGATCGAAAAAGGCATTGATTTGAATTGTTTTCGATCTTTTCTTTGTTGAACCGATCAAAAATCTCTCATAAAATCTGTCGTATTCAATTTATCGAAAAAATCCTACGATGTTCGCTAGATTTTGAACTATATTTTGGGAAACTTGTGTGATGCAAAAATATGATGAAATGTGTTTCTGGCACAGGTCGGGCTTCAGAGTCCCGGATAGTAAAATATGGAAAATATAATAAGGAAAAATTGGCAATTCTTTAACTTTTCATACTTTATTTTTATAAATTCATTTTCAAACATTTTCTTTTGTCTTTATTTTTCTCCCTGTCATTTTTTTCCCTAGAGGAGAAAATGTGAGAAGAAATGATCGGTCTGCAATCAGTCCCTTTCCTCCCTCCAAACAGGCATAGAAACTTGAGCTTTTCGAGCAGGTGAAAAGTTCTTCATTATAGAATTATTGCAGTATGTTTTTAAATTTCTTCGGAATTGTAAACAACAAAATGGCGGCTCCTCAATGTTTTTTTCGTGGCTGGACGAAAAGTAACTCCTGCAAATTTGAATATACAATCATAAATCAAGACAATTTCAATTGGATATGATATTAGGTACAGCTGTGCATAGGTTTTTTTCCTTCGATTGATTCTTGCAAAAATCGCGTGTTGTTTAAGAAAATTCGAAAAAACGAAATTCGCTCGAAGTCGCAATAAAAATTGCACTATGCATTATAGAAAAAAATCCTACGTATTGCTGTAGCTAATATCATATTGAATATGAATTTTCTTGGCTTATGTTTGTATCATCAAATTTGCAGGAGTTATTTATCCGGCCACGGAAAAAAAATGTTCAGGGAAAAACACTGAGGAGCCGCCACTTTGTTGTTTACAGCTTCGAAAAAATTTTAAAACACACTTCAATATTTATATAATATGGAACTTTTTACCAAATTTCAATACACAGTAAAAAAAATTCCGTCATTGTGTAAAAAGAAGTACGTGTCAAAATTCAAGTGTTGAATATTTAACTACGTGTTAAAATTCAAGTGTTGAATATTTAACACTTTTGTGTGTTCATTTAACACACTAATCAAATGCTGTTCGATCGATTCATTTTCAACGCATTAAAATGTTATTCGAGTTCAAATTAACACTTTATAAGTGTCACTCTGGAATCAAGACACATTGAGTGTGAAGAGAAATGGTTAACATTCGCTTGTGTGTTGAATTTGACGAAAAATTTTTTACAGTGTATGTTCAGTTTTTTTGTGGAAAAAATTGCCGAAATTTTTTTTTCTTCCCGGCCTCCCCTGGTAAATAAACTTTTAAGATCTGCTATTACTCACCGGTACATTCCTGGTTAATTAGTTGCGCATCAACAGTTGATGCGAATGAAATGAGGCAGTAATATTTCCATGGTTATCAATTTTTATTTTTCACGGGCATTAATTGTCGATGTCCAAACGTCAACCGTTCCAGAATTTTATTTTCAGCGTAGACATTCTCTTCAGTTAATCATACGGCCCTTACGAGTTTACCCGTTCAACTTGTGAGGAATTAGTGGGGAATGTAACGCTCTAACTCATCAGATACTAGTTAGAGTCCATCAGATACCAGTTGCTCGCTAGTATTTCACAAGGCACTTGGTAGTACATAAATATCAATAAAATTTCTACCAATCAATGAAAAATCAAAAAGATTTTTCACTAACCTCTTTTCTTGTCGATTTCCAAAGAGGACCTTGTGAATACTTGGAAATTTCATCCACACATGAATTCAATATCCAAAAGATTTTATTTGGAAATCCACGATAGAAGGAGGTTTCGCAAAAATATCTTCCCAATTTTTTTCTCTGATGCAAACAGAGGACTACATTTTTTAAATATACGTATATTATGAATATATACAGCGCCGGATTTACCCCAGCGGGGGCCCCTGGGCACTTATTGTGGTGGGGGCCCCCGGATTGTCCAAGCACGAAAGCAAAAAAAAGGTGCTTGGATCGTATGATCATTTCCTATCAATGCCGGTTTATGAATATTAAAAATATGAAAAAACAGTTTACAGAAGTATAATTTGTATGAAAAGTTTTCCAAATCTTAAAACATTATCCCCAAATGATTTGAACTTTGAAGATATCATTAATCCAGTGATGATAGAATACAGACACTGTAAAAAATGCTTCTGGAACACACCAAATATTTTTACCAGAAATCTATTGTTTTTGCAGATGTTGAGCACACGGCTGAACGGCAATAGTCTCGAAAAAAATTTGGTTATGTTTCTTCCCATTTGCAGACGATTAGTAATGTATAATTATGTTACGGGACTATTCCCCAAGAGAACACTAACGTTCAAAAAACCATTAATAAAAGTAAAATAAAGCTATGGACATTTGAAGGTTAAATGAACGTTCATTGAATTTAAATTTATCAAAAATCAACCTAAAATCGATCTATTTGGCTCATGTTCTCTTGGGGTTGCCATTCGGGATGATGAACTTCAGGTCTACTGTGCTTCGAGATTGTTTGTATGCGGGCTTATTGTGGTTTACCTTTGGTCATATGATATCCTGCCAATCAAAGTATGACCAATAACCCGCAATAATTCTTCGAAGCCCATTCCATTCGGGTTCATTCCGGTTAACGAACATTCGAGTCAACTGTTCTTGGATCTATTAATCCCTACCAGTGGGAGATCAATTTTAGATTGGTACAAAAATCTACGGGTATATTATATTTTTCATACTCTGATGCTTCCCAGATAGCACACAAGAGTCCCAAATGAATTCGAAAAAAAAACTCTTCAGTAACTCTTTTAGAGTAAAAAGAGTTCTGAAAGAGTTTCAAGAAGAATACGATTCGTCAGACATTCGCGAGTTCTGTAAAAATTCTATGAAACTTCTTTCAGAACTTTAACCAAACTCGCAAATGTCTGACGGATCGAATTCTTCTGAAACTCTCTTAGAACACTTTGTATTTTAAGAGTTTTTCAAGATTTCTTTTTTCAGAATTCATTTGGAAGTTTGTGTGCTGTCCGATATGACAGTTAATAATGAATTACTCTCATTCCCAGATTCTTTTTCACAATACGAATATTCCATGGAATTTATAAAGAATTTATAGACTTAAAATAAATTTACATCAAAAGCACGCGTAAAAATCTCGCTCATTACTTATAACTTTTTTCAGGCGCAGTGCCAGATTTACTCTTTGGAGAGCTTCAACTAGGGTATGAGGAAGCAAATCGATTGATGATTCATTTTATTCCTGTGGATTTTGGGGGGCCCCTTTTTTTGGGGGGGGGGGCTGGGCACGTGCCCCAAGTGCTCTTAAGTAAATCCGGCGCTGAATATATATATTCCATACAACATTTCCAATGATTTTTAGAAACAAATTATTCTGAAAGAAACAGATGCCTCTCAATTTTTTGGTAATAATGATTTAAGACATTCGACAACTATCCAGCCACTGAACTCTGTTCTAAACTGTTCTTGGTAAATCAGGAAGAATATTGTCTTCTCTGAGAATATTCAGCAAACCATCTCAATGTTCGTGAGAAACCTGGCTATCAATCGCCCATTTTCGAATTTTGTCTGCTGTATTCGTAATAGCTCAAAAATCTGGAACTTCAGTTGCACTACTGCTTTCCTCTTCCTCGTCAGGACTATAGTGATCACCTTTAATCTCATTTAGTCCTGAATCGGTTGACGCATCATTTATCTCGTCAATTGTTGGGAGTTCTAAAGCAGGCGATGTGATTGAAGCATGTGAAGATGCAGACAAATAATTATCTGTAAATGTAGCATACCGAGATGAAAATTCGGACGTTCGAACAGGAATATTTGAATTCGTGATTTGGGTATTTTCACCGAAATCTGAGATTTCATGTAAATTTTGTATCCAATCTGGGAAATAATGATCAAAAAGTATGCATGAATATACCAACATGTCTGTCAACTTATCGAGAAATCAAAGTATCGATAAGGAATATATAGAAAAAACATTTTTATTTTATTGTATTTTGAAAATGGGAATACTTGCTCACCTTCTAATTGCTGTCTTTTTCGATAATTTGATACCCGATGTTGAGTTGAGATTCGTTTCTCTTCCATAATTGATGTCGATTTTCACTTTTGCTCATTGAATAAGTTGAGTAAAAACAAAAACATGAGGATCGCATACTTTTTACAAATACGAATTAAAATATCGGCTGCGGAAATTATCGAAAGTATTTTTAGTAATAATCGCCAGTGATCGCTGTTAGAAAATCTTCTCGTCTTTGAGAATATCTGTTTTATTTTTTGGGTTTTGAGGTTAGCTATTTCTAACTAGTATGGATTGGGGAAAATTTGTGAAATTCTGACCAGTTTTATCCATCTGTAATTCATCGGACCCACCTTACCAAGTATTCGCTAATAACTTTCCAGTGTATCCTAACCAGTTTTTCCTTGCTAACTCCTCATGGGTGATCGGGAAAGACTCGTGATATTTCTACCAGGGTCTAGAGTGGTTTACCCTCTTAACTTACAGTTATATTAAAAACTTGGAAAATCTTTAGATGAAATCGACTATTCCCGTCTGATTCAATGAAAATATTTGAAACTTGAAAGACACCAAGCATGGTATAATATTTTTCTGGTTTCAATTATTCTATAGATTAGAAACTATAGATTTATGTCGCTTTGTTTGTTATTCTTCGGTTCATTCTTCTTGCGCAAAATACTATCCTTCCTGTATCAAGAAGAATCTTTTCCTACTCATCCCCTGTAAATATGATATCGATAGTTGCTGAGGGTCCATTCATATACCGTCCCAATAATTCGCTACTATCACGTTCGAGTCGGTAGAACTTTTCAGTTCTATTCAAATTCAATATTATTGAAAAATTTTCTCAATTTTTTGTTTCTATCCAAAGGATGTATGAATGCACTCGTCGTTATCTTCTAGCGACGAAAGGCCTCAATTTACATCCCAAATCATGTTTTCCAGCTAAGAAGTTATCAATTTTCTTATCAGACTTTTCTTTACGATCAGGGAAATATTAACAATGTATGTTAATGAGTATTAACCACTCTACGTACACACGAAAGGATTATATTTCAATGTTCTACTTTGACGTAAGTTGTTAAAAATGGGACGACGCGATAATCTCCAAAAAGTACTTATCAATCCAATTACACATGCCACTCGAGTACAGTGTATACTTGAAGAATTTGACCGCGCTCGTTGATTTATGTAATACAGCAATATCTTATGTCCAGCATTATCGGCATTGAACTTTTCCTTCATTTTACGTTCGATAAATTCAGAAAAAAGAAGAGAGTACTTCTACCGAACATTTGTTGTTGAGATTTTTCAGAGACATAGATTTATGAATGTTGCAGAAGTCAATGTCTTGTACCGAACGATAATTGATCGATCGACTTACGTCTTAACTCGATGGTAATTGATTCGTTTACCACTCGAATCATCAACGGATATTCAGCAACAATCTTGGCTAACACTCATCAAGAGGAATTTCTTACTTTTTTCATTGTTCATATCGCACTTGAAGATGAATTGATAAAATTTCATTATAAAATTTCATATTTCCTATGATGGATTTTTTTTATCTACATAAAATGGAAATTTCTGTCGTCAGGAAATCATAAATCATAAAATTGACTTGCTCTAATCGTGAGCTATTGGTATATTTGTAGAATAATGGATTGTATTTGATAATATTTGAAGAGTTATATTTTACTAGTCTGTCGATGATAAAGTATGTAAATAATAGCTGTGTTGAGTGGGAAATAATCATTTATGTTTGATATATCAATATTCAGCATTTTATGTGGTTTTATTGTACACAAAAACCGAGACAATCTTGAAAAAATGGAAGATTTTACAGATCGTCGTACATATGTTTATAAAAATCTCCCTGACTTGCTCTGACATTCCAATCGGAAATTCAAACAAAAGTCGAAAAAAGATGTTTATGAAGTGAGGGAAACGTACAGAATGCTTATAAGCACGGTTTATGAACGTTTTCAACACACGTGTCACACATTTTTAAACAAATTTGTTGAATTCCAAACAAAAATGCTTGGGAATTTACCATCTTTTTTTGGAAAAATAATTTTCGAACTCCTTTGTGAATTGACAAACAAAAGTTTGGGAAGTTTCGAAAATCGTACAACGTTTTCGGATATTTATGAACTTCTCCACGATAATTTTCAAAGAAAGTTTGTCTAAAAAATTGCCAAACTTCCTTTGGCAGTTCTGGAAGTATTGTTTTTACAGTGTGCATCTTGTGCTTAAGGGGAGGTTTTCATCAAGCGAATTCCGAAATAAGGTGATTTTCTCGAATTTTCTTTCTCAAGAAGGAAGTAAAGTACATGAAAAAAATGTTCTCAAGTTAAAGGATTCGTATCCCGAAACTTTGAAGGCGTTTTTCTCGAAACCCTGTTTTTCAAGTTTGGCTCCACGATATCTCAAAAACTACTGAAACGGATCGCTTTTTTCAATTTTATTTTGTAGTTGATTGAATTTATTGGAGGATGAACTTGAATGGAGATGACATTCGCCTTTTTTTTCTTTTTATACCACTTTGAAGAGCGAAAAAAAGGTGAACAAACGCTACCAAAAGTTTGCATGTCTGTCATTTGTTTAATTTTGGATTTTTCATTGGTTTTATCGGTACAATCTCCAACAAATATAATATATTTCATAAAAATTTTGGGAATTTTTTATTTCTGATAATTTTTGCAAGTGCTATAGTGGCGCGTGATTGATCAATGTTTTTCATTGTTAACGGATAGAAGAAGTCCAATATCGCGGGCAATGGCGAATAACTTTTATTTAAAAAAGTATAATCCGACGTTTCGACCGAGTTTCGGCCATTTTCAAGGATAATACAAAATCATAATGGCGAAGGATTTGTCTGTTCCATCGTCGTTAAAAAACCTCGTTGACAAGAGGACAGAGGTAGAATAAGAATATTCACTCGTAGGTTGAGGAATGTGGAGTTGGCCACATTATTCGCACAAGTTATTCGCCATTGCCCGCGATATTGGACTTCTTCTATCCGTTAATAAGGAACGATACGGGCATCTGCCAACTCCACATTCCTTGTTTTTCATTGTTGTTATCACCAATTCCCATGGCATTATTTTTCACTGAAAAACATTTTTTTATGTACTTTAAGACTCAATTAACAAGTGTGGAAACTCCCAAGTTCTTCATTGACTTCCTTCCAGAAAAGAAAAATTCGAGAAAATCACCTTATTTTGGGGTCGCTAGTTCCTTGACTCTTGAAATTTTTCAGAGCATTCCCATGCATTTTCAGGTCGACAGGTTAATTTTAAACACATAATGAAATATAAAAGCATACTTGAATGACTTTTCGATACATTGACAATCAATCATCTATGATATTATAACTCCTCTCATCTGAAAAAAAAAGTTACAGTGAAAGAATTTTATTGTAAACATTACTGTGAAATTTCAGTAATCGAAAAACAAGTAAAAATTATTCAAAAAATTACTGGAGAGCTTGTAAAAATGGGTGAAGTTTCAAACAGTTGAGGATGATATTTTCTAAAAGTTTTACAGAATCCACAGTAATATTGAACAAACAAAAAATTCCTACTTGTTCTTCGATCACTGAAATTTCACGGTAATTTTCCAAATAGAATTCTTTCAGTGTAGACCTGGATGCAAAAATTTAAAACAACTTTTTTCATTGAATTTTCCAAGTTGAGAACAAAGTTGAAAGAATTTTGTTGCTCGCGTTATTTATGTTCATGACAGAAATGATTAACCAACATAAAAGTTTCGATAACGTAAAAATATGTAATCAACAAGAAATAGAGCAATTTTCTGAAACAATGTCTCCGCTTATCTGCCCATAAGCTATTGGCTTCACTTATCACCATGGGGACATTTACAAACTTTACATATTCCTTGACTTTAAGTCAATATTTTCAGTATATCGATGTGATATTTATTTTGATTATTCTATAATCTGCGCTCAAGTAAATGTTTATGCATTCATATTGTCAACAGGAAAGTTTGGGTGGAAATTCACGGACTGCGATGCTGGGAACTGTATCACCGGCCAATATTCATGTGGAGGAAACATTGGCTACCCTTCGCTACGCTTGTCAAGCTAGAGCCATTGTCAATCGTATTAGGATTAATGAAAATCCAAACGATAAGTTGATTAGGTAAGATAAATGAACGATATGATTTTCATTAAACATTTTCACATCAAGTTTTACCTTGAAATCAACCGGCTTTGATTGTATAACGTTCACTTATGTGATCAATTGGAGAAAAACTTGGAAACAATAAGCAAAGAAGTGAAACCAGAATGAAGTTTTTATCGAGTTTCATTTTAAAATATTCACACGTTTTGGTATTTTAATTGGTGTAAGCAGGGTTGGCCCGGAAAAAACCTGACTCGGTTTTACCCACTGGGTTTTTTCAGATGAAACTCACTTGAAAAAAACCCGAAAAAACCTACTGAAAAGAATGATGGATGGATGGATTGGAGAACGATAAAATTAAATTTCATGAATACAATTGAGATTTTTTATTGGATATATAATATAATAAGTGTTCCTACATAATCAATATTTTCATTTCACAATTCATTTTGATCAATAGGAATATTATGATGTTTGTATAATTGGACCAATTTGGTAGCTTTTTCCACGCCTAATCTGTTCCTTACATTGGACCATACGGGTCCAAATGTTGAGAAAACTCGTTCTAATCCTGCTGAACTAGGTGGAATACTTGATAATTGGCAACAAAATTCGAAAAATCCGATTGGGAGTGCATCTGTTGAACTCGTCCTCGCTTCCATCAATTTCCACCATTCGTTAGGAGTATTTTCATATAACTCTTCAACTTCTGCACGGAACATTGAAGCAGGATATGAATTTTCATCGTGGATTTTGAATGCTATCATTGCCCCCAAAAATTCCGGTTTATGTTCCGTCATCCAATCTTCAGCCATTTTTTCTTGTTCTTGATTAAGTTGTACGTTCTTTGCAAAGGGATTCATCAAATATGCAATGTAAAAACACGGTTCCAAAGCTTCATCTCTTCGTTTTCGTATAGCTGTTGTATATTCTACTAAATTCTCCCTGGGTAGCAATTCAGACCATACTTCAACAGTTGTCGATTGATTAGCTGATTCAGATTGCAATTTATCTAAAGCTTTAGCAACTTTTTTCAATTGTTCGAGGTGATTTATAGCTTCTGTATATATGTCAATGTTGTTTAATATTCGAGTTATTTTAGGATCTGCATTTTTATATTCCATTTGAATTTCAGAGTATAGGTGGAAATTTTTAATGAACGTTTCGAGACGATCATTTTGAGAGTTCCATCTTGTGTCATTTGGCAACTGCGGCATCGAGCCCTCTATTTGCTTGAGCCAATCCCTATGAAAATAGAATGGAGTGTAATTCCAAATCTTCTTGAAAAAACATCAGTTGCAATTGATTTGAAACTTTTGACCAGTTGAAAGAAATAGATTGTATTCCATGAACGCATATATAACACTTTTGGATAAATTTGTTTTTATTTCCATCAAAATTGCCACGAATTCATTGATATGAGTAGTGTATCAGATTTTGTAACGCGATTGACTTACAATAACGTAAGTTGTCATTCCCATAACACATAACGATTGATTCCAACGATAGATCCTATTCACTAAATCGGAATCAGTAAAAAATCCTGATTCGTCGGTGCTCAATCTCCCATCAATGCAAGTCACTGGTACGATCAATGCATATACACTGACGAAATCAGTGAAATTTCACTGATAGAGTTCTAATGAATCAGTACTGTTCAAAAATTCAGATTCATAGAGTAGAATTCATATACTCCAATTTTTTAACTGTTTCCTCTATATATTATTTGTATCTTAAGTACCGTATGTATTATTATGTTATAATATTTATGTTTATAAATATACAAATTTCATTAGATTTTATTCTATATGTGTTCATGAAATTTTATCATGAGGAATTCATAAGAAGAGTTTCAACAATTGACGTGAACGAATGTTTTGGAACATACACGTCCTAATATTCAATGTTGCTGAAATTTGAATCGTTCATTGAAACGAATTAATAATCAGACCCAACTTCGGTTTAAACCCCAAAATCTCGCAGCACATTCTTCAAGCAATGTTTTTACTTTCAACAAGTCAACTTGAGGTGATAAATAATGATAGTTTATCATATTTGATTAAAAATAACAATAAGAAATTGAAAACATCCGGAAAAAACACAAGTGGATCCGGTTTTTCCCAACCCTGGGCATAAAGCGTTATCTAAACATTTTTCAACGTTTCTTCCATAGAGAACTGAAAGCAGAGGTGCAAAGGCTGCGAAACGTTCGTGAAGATTACGAAAGACAATTAGGCATAAGTCAACCGCGTCGTTTATTCGATTTCACGGAATCTCATACGTCCGATGAAGTTCAACAGAAGGAAAGAGAAATTGAAAAATTGAAGGATCAACTGAAAAAAACGGAAGATCAACTCGCTGTTACTCAGATGTACGTTTTAGTTATGATGAAATAATTCGAGTATGAAAGAGTATGTTTCTTCATGTATGGGAAGTAGTAAAATTTAAAATTAAAATGTGCTAATTTCAGCTTCATAAATGAAGTTTCCAATAGAAAATGAGAAACAAGTTGTTTGAGATTGTCATTGCTAATGAAATAAATATAAAGATCTTCATTTGTTCTCAATTGAATGTGTACTTCATGTCAATTGAATCAACATGGAAAGATCATAGCTATGGGTGAATGAATCCCGCCCTTGGATCGATGGTTCAGGAAACAATGTAAAAAAACATTTATTTTTATTATATTTTTTCAAATCATTCTGTCTGCTCGAGCGATGAGCGTTGCAATTGAATTTTAAACTATTTCATTCAATCATCCAGTTCTTACGATTCAAGATTCAAGGAAGCGAATTAAAGAAATTTGTTGCCATTTCAAAATTTATTCACGAATGTAGAAAACTTTGGATCACCTTCCATTGTAAATTTTACAATCTTCCTTTGCATATATATATTTTAATACACAATTGATGATCAATATTTTGAACTAGTGCCGGAAACCTGAACGGGAATCCACCTGTATAGTAATTTCGGCACTACTTTGAAACTATAATTTTGAAAGTGACGAGTACGAAAGGATGGATGCGGTAAACCACAAGTGAAAATAAAAAAAAATATATGATTAGATATGAAAACTTACAGGAGCTGGTTGGAAAAGTTACGAAAGGCCGAAGAAAAGAAGAATTCTGAATTGAGTTATTTAAAACGTTGTGGAATTGCGATTGAAATTGATTTACGGGAAAGTCATAAACGCCAACCATGTCTTATAAATCTCACTGCCGATCCAATGTTGTCCGGTACACTTTTGTACCTCATACCACCAGGGTTGGTGAGGATTGGAAAGAATTGCGAGTTTGCAACTCCTTCGAGACAAAAACCAGATATCGTTCTCGATGGACCTCTCGTTAAACAATTACATTGGTTAGTTGGTTGTGGTGTGTTGTGTGTGCCCTTTGCGCGATGGTGGATTTTCCCTGCTGGCTTTTGCGAAGACACGTGCATGGCGCAAAATATCCTCAAAGCTTTTTCAATCGCTTCTTACGTGCACTTTGAACATAACATTTCTTTCTTTTCTAGATCCTTAATCTTTTTATAAAAATGAAGGAGAGACGACGTTCACGATTTTGCACGTTCTTTGCTTGTTTGTTGTTTATGCATGTGATTATTTATCTTTACGAATCAACATCATTTAATCTGATTTTTATAATCCGCAGTACGATTGAGAACAACGATGGAAAATTGATATTAACTCCCGAAATGGATGGTGACACGTACGTCAATGGCCAGGTAATAAATACAACGGAATTTCACGTATATTTTTTTCTTCACTTACAATGATCATTATCAATTTCAATCAGATCGTAACGGGAAAAGTATTTCTGAAACACGGAGATCGTCTCGTGATCGGAGGAAATCATTATTTCAAAGTATCGAATCCAAACGACAAATCGAATGGTATACAAATTTCCACTCAACCTGTGATAGATTTTGAATACGCTCATCAGGAAATTCTTAGAATACAGGAAGAAAAGTGAGTATAAAATTAATTTTTTCTGTCTCTAAGAGATAGACTTTAATCTATTGTTTATAATTATTTCACCAGATTAAGAGCGGAATTGGAAGAATCCAAAAGAAAAGCTATCAAAGAATTGGAGAATACGAAAAAAGAAGTAGAAATACAATTGGGTTCGCAAAAATCGAATTACGAACGTGAAATTCAAGCTCTAGGTTCTACGCTCGAAGAGCAAAAATTAGCGTTGGAGGAGGTTAATCGTAAGAAAAAAGAATTGGAATTGCAGAAAGATTTGTTAATCAGCGAGGTTGAAACGAACAATAGGATAAAAAAAATACAACTCGAAGAGAGTACCAAGACAACCGTATCTCCTTACAAAACGAATTTTCTGCAAGAATTAGAGACGATATTGAATGAAAAAACAGCGGATTTGGAAAGCGCCCTTAAGATGAAAGTTAGCGAAGACGCGATCAACGCGGGCGGCGTGAGCCTCCACGAGATGCAATTGCTCGTCAGAGAAGCGACCGAACGTTGCAGAGATGTAGGAGTTAATTACGTAAGTAACCGTTGATTTAAAATGATTTTTGAATTAGGAAATTAGGGGTAGTTCGATAGCGGTATTCACGACCTCTCGTACAATCGATAGGAATTCACTCAACAACGATTAATTGCGAATAAGAGTTTGGAACCTGTAATTCGAGTGAGGGACAAAGATCGTATGATGGAAACTCTTTGGTCTCCGATGCAGTTTTTGAATTGGATCCATAAATTGAGAGATCACGAATTTGAAGATTCTATGAAAGAGTTGCAGGACGATGATTGCAGATGGGAAGTATACGAAGATAGCGAAGTGTTCGAGGATTCTTTCAATAACAGTAGAATTTCAATAAATATGACTCCCGTTAAGAGACAATTGAACGAAAGCTTGCAGCAATTATCTCTAGACTCGTCGTTGCTCAACACGACTTCCGAATCCATGATTTTTCATCAACGTGAAAACATCCAGGCTTGTCTCGTTCAGATGGAAATAGCTGCCAAAACTTTGAGCAAACTGTGTCATCAATACGAAAGTCGTGAGATAAGCGGTATCGTGACACGATCCGTGGACAAGGTACAGTCCATAATTGACGATCTCAAATGTACATTGAGTAACGAAGCCAGCGTAAGTTCGGCGACCCTAAGCACCGACTTGGATTCCACTGTGATTGAAAAGAAAAATCCAAACCCAGCCAATCATTCCCCGCCCAAATCAAATCTACGTAATAATACAAACAAAAATAATAACACGCCAAAAACTGTGCGATTCAATTGATAATTTGAATTTTTGGATTTTTAAATGCAGACTTGCCAAATTTTTTTGTTTATTCGAACTATTTTATACGTCAAAGTTTTGTTATAGATAATTTATTGATAGTTTTAGACGAATTCTTAATTGTGATAAAGGCATGAGAAAGGAAAGTACATTATTCTTCTTTAAGTTCAAGTGCATTTTATTTTCAAATGCAATCGAAAATGTACTTGATCGATCATACAAGACTGGCAATAATGTCATAAGTATTTTTGTCATATGTATATATTAGAGTTAAGGTATGAATTCAAATTTTATACGATTTTAATAAACATGTGAAAAAAAAAAAGTAGGAAGCAATGTTTTAAAAGGTGGTACTTCTTAATCGAAATAATCTTCTATGTCGATATCAGGATTCAGCAAATCCTCTCCGTAAATGCTCAAATCTAGTTGATTCAGTATTAAATTTTCACACATTTCTTCGAGATCGGTATCTCCGATTAGCACAGCTCCTTGCAGCCTTCCATCTTTCAGTATCAGTTTGATATATTCCATTCCTTTGGTCATTCGTAGAAGAATTTCATAATCTCGATTCAACTTTTGGCCATTGAACAGACCTAATAGAACAACTTTATAATCAAACAATTTGGTTACGTGGGTGAAAATTTCGAAACAAAAGTCCTGGAGAAATTCCTCTCCTTTGAAACTGGATGACATGACTTTGGCAGCGTAACGACCCATTTGATGAGCTTGCGTCCATAATCTCATTTGAAACCAATGCGCTGCCAATTCCCATCCAGCGCTGCAAACATCTCCAGCAGCGTAAATATCGTTTACGGACGATTCACATTTCCAATCCACTAAGAATCCACCGTCTTCTCCTTTTTTGAGATTCTCCAAACCTGGAATGTTAACGTTTGGGGTGACTCCGGTGGCGGATACTATCAAATCGCAACCAATGATTTTATCATTCGTTAGTTCAACGTATACGGGCCATTCTTTGTTGTCTTCGGCGGAGGGAACGATTCGTTTCACTTCGCATTCGTATTCGACTTGAACTTTTCTCGATTCCAAATGTCCTTTGATATCAAAATTTTCGTGCCAATCCGGTCCAAGTGCGGGCCCATCTTTACCGCGATCGTTTGTCCCGGATATAGTGTATTTTAATCTCTTTGTGGGGGTGGATGATTTATTAGAATCAGTCTCGTATAATTTATCGTAGAAAAACTCTGCCGCTCCGGGATCTACAAAAGTGGCGGATATGTGTTTATCCTTGATCACCCAAATTATTTCAACTCCATCTATTTCGTGGACGATTTCGGTCGCGATGCCCCCGTTCCCGACGATGACAATCTTTTTCGCGTCTTTCAGTCTTCCAGAGAATTGCAAAACAGATTCGGTATCTCTAATTCCGATGACGAATTTGTTGTTTTCGGCTATCAATTTCGGTCTCGCGCCATTGCAAAGACATAACTTTTTGTATTTCACAGTTTTACCGTTCTGAGTTTTGAGGAATTTGTTTGGAACGTCGATGCCGATCACCGTGTCTTGTACAACTTTGATCAAATCATGAGTCAAGGTATCCGCACTTTTTTCTTCTACATCGAACTGCATCAATGTTTTACCGAGAGGCGCGATATTTGTGACAGTTTTTATTAAGGGACTCGCGGTAACTAACACAACACTTTCTTCGGGAGAGAGAAAGTTTAAACCTTCCACGCAAGAAACTCCAGCGATCCCTCCACCGATAATCGCAAATGTACACTCTAGAGTATTCATTTTTGCGCCAATTCAAAATTCTTTTTGCTAATCCGTTCCCAGTCGGAATAATCGTATTCCCTGAATGGCACGTCAAAGGTTATCGTTCCGTAATTTTTAGCTCTATGAATGGCAATGTGGAGTTGTTTATGCTTCGCCTGACATATATTAGTTTTCCTGTAGAGAAAGGAAAAATTATTAGGCTATAGTTTTATAATAATGATAAGTTTCATGCGAATCTTGATAATTAATAAACTCACTCGTAACTTATGATTTCACCATTCTGCGGGGAGATGAATTGTTTTAATAAATCAACATTCCTATGATCTAAAACTAAGTATTCGTCCCTGCAAATGGGACAAGGACTGCCCGTGCTTATCACACCTCCTCGCTGGAAAATGAAGAAATTTTTATTCGATACTATGGGTAAATTCAAAACATTGAAATTCAGTTACTTACGATGCAAGTTTTCCTAGTTTTTCTAGTTGCAAATTGTCCTTTATGATTTCTTCTATATGGGATCCAAACAGGTTTATCGCCGTAAGTAATTTTATATGCTGCAAAAGATGTAGTTATTCAATTTTCAATGCTTCTTGGATTCATAGATATTGCGATCACAGTTCTTCAAACCCTATAACTCAAACTTCCAATGGTAAGTATAGATATTTACCTTTACTCTTCATATACTTTATACTCGTCTCAACTGGAATAACTCTGGATCGATCTTTGGAAGGATCTATCGGCTTTTGTTCTTGCTTTCCATCAGTTTCAGTAGATTCATCATCGAAACGGTATAGAGTAGTAGAAATAAATCTTTTAGGTAAAATCTGGAAATAATTGAATACGATGTGAGTAATTTAAATTTCTAACCTCAAATTAGATAATTATTTCTCGCTTCTTACTCTATTGGTTAAATTGTTGCGAACGATTGATCCAGCATACTGTAATCCACTCAATATCAATGACATAATTACAAATTTGATTTCACAACAAAATATACTTCTTTTTTTATAATAATACTAACGTTTTGCAAACTGCAGATGCACACTCAGTTGTAAAACGGAAACGAAACGTATCAAAAGTTAGGTTAGTTACACTTCAAAGCTTATCGACTCGACTTTACCATCAGTAGATAGAAATATTTCAAGATATAAAAGGTCAATCACATTGATTTGAGTTGAGAAAAATGGAAAAAGAAACAAAAATATCATTTTTTGTTGACATATTAAACCAGGATATATTGTGATTGTCTAATAACAGACTTTAACAATAATACTGTTAAAGTTGGTTCCGGTTTATTTCTACGGTACCTATCCGTTGAAATTCCCATCATTACCATCAGAGAGAGAGAGAGAGAGAGAGAGAGAGAGAGAGAGAGAGAGAGAGTGGAGAAGGTATAGAAAATAGAAAGATTTTCTTGTCAAATTCATTGCAAGTGGCTACAAATTACGGTGAATTAAAGCGAATTCCTCTGTCGTAAAATTCTATCCCAGCAGACAAGTTGGTCTTATTTGTACAAGCAAAGTTTTTAAATAAGAAACAAAAGTTTTCCAACAGAATTTTATGTATAAAAACATATTACAAGTATTTAACCTCTCATGCGTTGGTTGATTAATTTGTGTAATTTTCAAATAAATTATGAAAGTTAGAGATAATAATTAAAAAAAATGGTAGATTCGAATATAGTTGGTTTGAATTCTCCAAGTGAGATCAGCGATTTGGAGGAGAAACAAAAAATTATTGATAGAGACCCTTTTCGTAACCTCAAAATCGACGACGCTCAGGTTTTGGACACCGTTGAGGGAAGAGAGATCTGCGGCACTTGTTACAAATCAAGAAAATTTTTCTGTTATACCTGTTATTCACCTATTATAGATCAGAAATATATTCCTCGAGTTCAGGTACCATATTTATTTCTTCATTCAATCAATACAAGAAACTTATTTGTTTATTCTCAGTACTACTTGGCACTGTTTTCAATATATTTTGGAATGCGATGTATATTTTTTAGTGTTTTCCATTCACTGCACTGAATGCACCCTAGGATATTTCTATTCTTCATTTTGAGACAAGTTTGAGAAAGATGAGAAAATGCCAGTGTGCGCTCAATGCAGCGGATGGAAAACGCTATGAGCGTTTGTTTCTTATTTTTGTTGAATCGTTAGAATACAATTTGCGGAGTTCAGTAAGCAAATAAATGATAATGGTATATACACTTTACCAAAATACGTATAAACTGTTCTATGAATAAAGTGATACTTCAAAATTTGAAATTTTCAAATAGCTGGATATGACTGAGCGAGAAACAAGAATAACATGGAAATCAAATTTTATGTTGAAATTATGTTTGACATTCATCTGTCCTGTCCCATTCGCTTGATGTAATCTATTCATTAAATTACATGTCAAATGTTTTTCAATTAATCGGTTGTAAGGACATTTCAAGCGATTTCCCAATTAAAATTCTATGTGCAAAAGTTATAGATTGATATTTATTCGGTTCTTCTATGAACGACTTAAAATTCTGATACTATAATTGTATAAACAATTTGAAATTTGATGTTCTCTGTAAGTAGCTTCAAAATTTATGTTTATATTTTAAAACCGCAAAGAAAAGAGTATTTTCTCGAAGGCATCCCATAGACAATAGCATTACTAGATTTCTCTACCCGAATTAGTCAAATTTGAATAGTTCAGTTTGATATGGGATGTCCTTAAGAGAATTTTATTTCAACAATAATTTCAATCATCTTCTTTTTCTTTGTAGTTACCAATTCAAGTCGATATCATCAAACATGCGCGAGAGATAGATGGTAAAAGTACTGCCACTCACGCGGCCGTGCTTGCACCAGAGAACGTGAGAATTTATACGTATCCTGAATTCCCAGAAATAACAAACAACAAAGAGGTATGAAAATCACGCATCCCTTGTTTTCATCAACAATATATCACAATATGAGTCTGGATTACGTAACTTCTTAGACCGTTCTGATCTTTCCTAGCAAAAATGCTACGAATGTGGAAGGTTTGTTTATAAAAGAAACAAGGGAAGGTGATGCCATTTGTATCGAAAAAATTCAGAATGAATTTCCTATAACCAGAGCTGTCTTTATCGATAGCACATGGCATCAGACCAAAGCTATTTACAAGGATCATAGATTACGCGGTAAGCGAATCAGCAATGTTGTAATAACCCCTCGACTCTTGTTAATAAAACTTTGATTGTTCCACAGGCCTGCGATGCGTTATCTTGAAATCAAGAATTTCTCAATTCTGGCGACATCAGAAGAAGAGTCCGCGATGGTATTTGGCAACCATCGAAGCGATACATCAATTCTTAGTTGAATTGCACACTTGTGCGTTTGGGGTAACAGTAGGATATGCGAATCAAGATCATTTGACGGAGGAAACTAAAACAAGTGAGAAATTTTCGACAGAAAATGATAACAATACTTGTGGATCGTTGAAGACAATTCATGGACCTTATTGTGGACAATATGATAATTTGTTATATTTTTTTAAATATATGTATGAAAAAATTCATAGTATATATGATCATGATCAGTTGTGGGCATACAAAAGACCTTTGATATAATTTTATTATAATGAATGAATAAATTTCTTATTAAACAATATCAATGGAGTTCTCATTATGTGTTTATTTGATATCAAACGATATTAAATATTATATCCAATTTATATATTTTTGTTTTCTGTTGAATTTGATAAAAAGCGTCCCTAAGTTCATGTATTTTTGAATTTCAAATATCGTTATCTGTTGGTGAAATATCAAACGTATCTCATGTATGAAAAAATATGTTTTTCAAAGTTCTTCGAATGAAGGTTTATCAGTCTTTTCTCATTTGTAAATAAATTCTTATAGATTCAAGGAAGAATTCAACTAACGATCGGAAGATGAATAGGAGAGGATCAAAGAAAATTTTAATCACCGGTTATATCGTTGATTTGATATTTTTTCTTCTAATTTTCACCCTCGGTTACTCGCTTGTCGATTGAAACGATTGAATTGGAAAGTGCAGTCAATAATTAGTACGCGTGAATAATGATTTTTCCAAACACATTGGAAGAAAATTACACGAAGTGTTTGTAAAAATATATTCATTCAATTCTTTATTGTAAATCCCATGGAGTTATAAAATTTCTCAAGTTATCCAACGTAATTGATTAATTACCATTTGTTGACAAAATTAAATATGTTTTCTACCCCTTGAGATTCATAAATTTATGTTCAAATTAAAAATAAACAGACAAATATCAACGGAAGCTCATTTCTCCGTGGATTACATTTAATAGAGCTGTCATCCTTTTCCAATTTGGTCACGAGGTTCCTCTTACAAGAAATTACAACAAGTTATGAATTATTTTGAATTTTGCTGACGATATGCTTTTTTAGTTTCGTTAGAAACTTCGGGTTCGTCGATGCAGTTCGATAGAGAATTTCAACTGAATTGATAGCGAGTAATGCAATGTAAGTGGAGAAAGATTTCATTAGTCAGACAATTATTTTTAAAGGAATAGTAGGCTTGGGCTTGTTCATACATAATTCACGTAATAACGCATTTTAATTTTTCTGCTTTCAGTTTAAAATCTTTTGCTGGATGAGAAAAAAATTATTCGTCGGGATTAAGAATATGCATTTTTGAATATTTCCTGATTCATCTGAATTCTCATCGCGAGTTTGATATCACATAATTAAGCTCTGTAAAATATTACACGCTCCGTGTAGTTTCGATTAATTTGGCCTATGAAATAACGTGTTTGTACAGATGCTGCAGACCTATGAATATAATTTCGGTATGTATTCAATTCATAATCTCTAAACGTTATTTACCTGTTGTACTTTTGTTTTCTTTTTTTGGTTTTTATTTGCATTATTCGGGTATTTATTCGTTAGCGTCATATTTGAATTTTGGATTATTTATGACCGAAGCGAATAAAGATTAATTCGATTTATAAAAACAATATAAATCATTTTTTTTTGTTTCGAACAACTCTCCCCCAGACGAGCCAAAACGAAAGATCAAAAATAGGAGATAATCGACTGCTCGTTGTTGAATTTTCTTTGGGATTTCAAGAAATTTGAATATGAGCGTGAAAAAATATTTTCAATTTCATCATTTTTTTCTAATAGAAAAGTTAATGAAATGTTTAGGCTTTTTTCTATTTTACTTTGTGGAATCCATTCGAGAACTCAACTCAACTTCTTCATAACACTTCCTCGCTTTTATTTCATTCCAGAAGGTTCTTACGAAAGTTCTATGTACGGCACTAAGATAGCAAGATGAAATTTCAATATGACAATATCGGATCACTTCGTCTTTGAAACGTTCCATTATCCTGCGGAATTCGTATGCGGTCTATTACCAAACGTACGGTAAAATGATAAAAAAGCGTATGTATGTGCACACGTTGAAATGTTACATTGCTGTTATTGCTCCTTCATTTTGTGTAAGTATATGTTTAATGCAGGTATAGTACTAACAGTGGGTGTTGTATATCGATCTCTAATAAATATTTTTTCAGATTAACTTTAAATGATTTGAAAAAATTGAGCTTGTTTTTCAAAAGGCTGCCACTTTGTTAATTGATCAAAATTTATGCATCGCGTAGAACGAAACCATCTAAAACTTCGATGAAATGGGAATGAAACATAGATGGAGGAGTTGGAATTCCTCCTGAAAATATATTATGCCTTATGCCAAGAACTACGTCATCTAGAGCCAAAATAAACGACAATTAACGCCTAAAACTCCTGAGTCTGCCGTTTCGAACAATTCTGTAAGATTGGCATAAACGATTCCGATGTTTTCATGTTAGTTAGAGAACTACAAGTTTTTACTATCACGGTACTACACAAATTACGGACTTTTTTAATTCAGAGAAGTGCTTTACAGAGCGATGTTTTGATTAGATTGAAGTGCTTACCCGTAGTTTGTCATAAACGTTTTAGCTGCTGCCACGCCGCCAGTATCCCCTTAAGGAGAGGTTCTCATCAAGCGAATTCCGAAATAAGGTGATTCTCTCGAATTTTTTTTATCAAGAAGGAAGTAAATTAAGAACTCGAGTTATTTGAAACTCATTAAATGGATCTCAAAGTACATGAAAACAAATTTCTCAAGTTAAAGGATTCGTATCCCGAAACTTTTGAGGCGTTTTTATCGAAACCATGTTTTTCAAGTTTGGCTCCACGATATCTCAAAAACTACTGAACGGATCGCTCTTTTTTTTTTTATTTCCAAGGAAACCCTGGTAAAAAAAATCTCTCTGAATCTCTCTGAAATCTCTCTGAATTTCCCTGAATCTCTCTATATTTTGGGACAAATTTCAGAGAGATTCAGAGTAATTCCAGAGGAAGTTAGAGACTTTTCCAATAGTGATACGTTCTGAATTCTTCAAATTCCTCTGAATCTCTCCGCATATCACTGAATCCCTCAGAATTTTATATATCTAAATTTCAAAGCTCCCTCTGAATTTACCTGAATATCTCTAAATTTCTCTAATCTCCCGGAATTTAATGTATTCAGATTTCAAAGCTTCCTCTGAACTCCTCTGAATCTCTCTGGATCACTCTGAATCTTTCTAAATTCCTCTGAATATTTCTAAAAAATTCCACGCACAATTTTTCATAATTTATCTTTCTCTGGAAGTCTCTGAAACTTCCAGAAAGCCTCTGAAATGCAGGACCAAGAATTATACTGAATTAATTCCTCTCTGAATTTCCCAGACCCCCCCCCCCCCGGATCACTCTAAATTCCTCTGAATCTCTCTGAATTTTTCTGAAAAATCCCACGCACAATTTTTCTTAATTCACCTGTCTCTGTGAGTCCTTGACATGAATACTTCTGAAATCCTGAACCAAAAATTTAACTGAATTAATTTCTCTCTGAATTTCTCTGAATTCCTCTGCATCTCTCTGAATTACTCTGAATCTTTCTAAATTCCTCTGAATATTTCTGAAAAGTTCTATGCACAATCTTTCTGAATTCATCTATCTCTGAAAGTGTCTGACATTCTTTGAACGCCTCTGAAATGCAGGACCAAGAATTTTACTGAATTTGTTCCTCTCTGAATTTCCCAGAATTTCCCTGCATCCCTCTGAGTTTCTCTGAATTTTTTTGAATCCTCCTGAAAAATCCAAAGCACAAGTTCTCTGAAATCCTCCGAACCACGCTGAATTGCTCTGAATTCCTCTGATTCTTTCTGAATCTCTCTGAAACGTGAAATTTTCAGAGAGATTTTTTTTACCAGGGGATTGAATTTATTGGAGGATGAACCTGAATGGAGATGACGTTTGCCTTCTTTTTTCGTTTTATAGCACTTTAAAGTGCGAAAAAAAGGTGAAAAAACGCTACTAAAAGTTTGCATGTCTGTGTTTTTTTTTAATTTTGGACGTTTCATTGGTTTTATAGGTACAACCTCCAACGAATATAACATATTTCATGACAATTTGTGGATTGATCACTGTTTTTTTAGGTGGTTATGTTTCAATGCGTATCAACAATTCCCGTGGCATTATTTTTTACTGAAAAAAATTTTGTGATGTACTTGAGGGGGGGAAATACATGTAGACGCATGAAAAAACGGGTTTTTTCGTGATTTTTTGTAATGCACTTACAAACATCTCATCATTCTGTAATTTTTACACATTCAAGCACAAAAAAGGATTTTTTTTAAAGAAAAAACAAACAAAATGGTGGCTGTAATGCAATCTAAATGAAGTCAGGTCGCGCTTGACTTCACAAACGGTATACATCGCAGCTCTCTGAATATTCATCTGTAACTGAAACGTAAAACAATATCGATTATTAACCATATTTCCTTCAATGTGAACCTCCAAAATTATAAAAAAGTCAAAAATTCAAAATTTGGTATTGATTTAAAGAAAAAGGCAGATTTTCGCGTGATTTTTTCAACCAATTTGTTTGAAAAAGTTGTATTATTTAATGTGAATGTTGTGATTATGTAGGTACAATTTGGAGAGAATGTTATTGACTATACGTACACCAAATTTCAACTCAATCAGACGGTTAGTTTTTGAGTTATGATATATACCAGTTACGAAAATGTAGTTTCGAGAAAAACGCGATTGAAAATAAAGGACCCAGGTAAAAATTGACCATGGGCGCTAGGTTGCCGCAAGGCTCACCAAGATGGGCCGAGCCTAGGCTACCAGGCATGGCGCAACTCTGAAATGATAACATCATTTCAGCCTCATCCCATTTGTTTCCACAATCAAGACCCAACACTGGAAACAGGGTTGTGATAGCATATGCCGTCAATGGCAGACCATACAAAAATTTGTTCGCCAAGGATGAGCCAACGCTGTAGCAATCTTGCGGCAGGGTTTCGCCCATCTCATGCCAATGGTCACTTTTATTTTTTATTGTAATTGAAAATAAAATAAAAAATCCATTCTATCATTTCGATTGAACGAAATGAATGTCGGAGAATTTCAACATGTAATTTTTCTGATTAGTTTAAACTGATGAATGACGTAAATCCGGTGGTCCTGGCGTAGAAGTAGGCGGGTCTGGAAACAGATGAAGAATTATTTCTGTCATGGAATCTTCAAAGGAGACTTATATATTGATTGAATGCTTGGTTCGCCACTCGCAGGAAACAAGCATCACTCTGGTGAGAGTTATCGTAATTTGCTGTTTGAGAAGGAAGTTTCACTCTTAGCCAAGCTATTACTCAAGTCGAGTCAAGCTAACGCCTAAACTGAGCGAGGCCATCGCCCAAGCTGAGCCAAGCTATTGCCCAAGCTGGACCAAGCTACGACCCATGCTTGGTGCAACATGAGAATCCATTGTCATTCAGAGTTGCCTAATGCTTGGAGCAGTGTCCCGCCAAGCCCTAGAGAGCCTCTGTTGAAAGCATGCGTTTTCCTTCAAGCAATATTGGTTGAAGGATGGGCCAAGCGTGGCGCAGCCAATGATCAATGATGGATCAACGAAGTCGATTTATGACTTCCCATATTGGTACAATGTTTAGACCATTGTCAACCATCCTTGTCCCTACATAGATTGCCCAGCTTTGGCTGGCAGCCTTGCGTCTAGCTATATTCCGTCGTCAGCATTGGCGGAGCCTGAAGATTTTTATATGGGGAGTGAATCGGATAAGGAAAACTCCTATTAATCGTGACTTACTTATTAATCTGCTACTCCAAGTCCATATGATAACTCTTCGGCTTCCTCAAATAGTTCATTTTCCATGGCCAGTCGTTGTTTACGAGCTTGCCGAGCTGTTTTAGTCTCATGCCAGCTGCGACGGTTTTGGCGAGCAATGCGTGCTTCGTTCTGCAGCTCGGCAGATATTTTACATTGAGGCCCAATAACTTTTTCTAATTCGTTGAATAAATGTATTATTGAGCCATAGCCTTCATTGAAAATTCCAGCAGCAAGAAAAGCCGCTATTCCGACAATTTTTAGGCTTGAATGCAGATGTTTAAGTGCCACGAGCCAGATCGTCGGATTAAAACTTTCGTTGGCATTTTCAGTGTGTCCACCCAGACATCTCGTCAATAAATCATCACTTGAAAGTTCTTTATAAATAGGCTCTAAAAATTGCTTGAACTGTTGAGGTAAAAGAGGCGATAAATTGAACGCGCGCTTTCCCTGACGCTGCGCGCTCCTTCCTATAATGAAGCATAACTTTCGGTGGATTTGATTTTTCTCGATTCCGGTTCATCGCATTTTAAAGCTAAGGTTCCATACTAATTTTTAAAGCAAAAATTAAAAAATCGGTTTTTTTTTTGGTTCTGCATGTATTTGCCCCAGACTTAATCAACAAGTGTGAAAAACCCTGATGTTCTTTATTTACTTTCTTCCTTAGAAAAAAAAAAAATTCGAGAAAATCGCCTTATTTTGGGGTCGCTAGATGAAAACCTCCCCTTAAGGAGATACTAGTGCCGAGACGCTAGCCATTTCGTATTTGCTAGTTTATTCAAAAAGTACTGGATCAATTCGTACAAACTAAGTTTCTAAAGATTCCTCATGGCTTACAGAATCTTTGTAAACTCAGTTTGGATGAATTTATCCAATAGTTTTCGAATAAACTGGCCAATACGAAATGGCTAGCGTCCCGGCCCTAGTATCCACTTAAGGGGGGATCCTGCTTTAGAAGGCCTCAAAATAGTGTATTTTGGAGAATTTTTTTAGGTACCAAAAAAATAATTTTATCCAACGAACTTTTCAGGGTATTTTCATATATTTTTCAAGTAAATAAAAAAATTCTTTCCAGCGTGACAAGATCATATATGTAAGAGTTATGTCCACATTCGTAGAGCGCTTCGCAATTCAAGTCTTCTATCGGTGGGAAAGATACAGGCCGTATTTCTTATCTAAAACGGAAAAACCAAACGACATTTCAATTTTCATACATCATTCTTCTATGTGAACCAAGAAAACCCGGAAGAAATCGTGGAATTCAAAATTTACTCGGGGTTGGAAAAAAAAACAGCTCTTTTCGGAGGAGAAATAATCACTTGAATTTGCTATAAACATCGCTCAGACATAATTTTCTATAAACGTTTCAAGTTCAAATGAAAGGAGATACAAAACTGAAGATAACAAGCTTTGGTTCATTTCAATCGGACGTCTAGTTTTTTTGCAATCACTCCCACCAGTTTATAATGATTTTAAAACTGAAAACTGAAGGAAACGCACCTTCCCTCATTGTTTCTCATTGGAAAAACATTTTTTTATTAACTTGAAACATACACGAATATACTCCAAAAAGTTTGTTTCATTCAATGATTTTTTTCGTATCTCAAAATTTTTCCAAAACAACGCTTTTTTGAGGCCTCCTGAAGCAGGATTCCTCCTCAAAGTGATGTTTTGATAGGACGTATCACTGATTCATTCTTCTCCGTGTGCCGTCGTGACAAGTTTTCAACGCCCCCACTCTGTTGTGGAAATTAATAAAAATATACAGAAACCAGAACTTTCTACGCACAATTCCATCCACTGGTGAAATCAATGTCATCGTATTCTAAAATATCTTTATTATATTCTTTGTACTTGAATTCAAACACATAATCATTTTTTCTAGCTGGAAAATTGACTACTTCAAAACAGGCATAGGCGATATTTCGACAATATCGATTATTTTGACACAATTTTTATGAAGTTTCAATCTATATTTTATGAAATTCAATATAAACTCGCGAAATTTTCTATAAAAATATCGATGCTGTCAAAATCTCGCCCTTTGCATTCCCTAGTCATAGTCTGGCGTATTTTAATAACAATAAAAGTATTTTCACAATTTTCCATGCCACACAGGTAGGCGTAATTTCGAGAATGTATCCTTACTTTTCGACGTAATGTGGTGTAGGGATTTTCTCGCGAAGAGCCCATGGCGATAAGGGAGGAATAAGGAAGAGTCTGCGTTGATGCAACGGAGAAATGTCCGCTCACTGTATTTTCAGTAGAATCATATTGGTGAATTTACATATTCAGATTTGGTTATGTAAACTCACTGATATGAATTCTATTGAAAGTACAGTGAACGGACGTTTCTTCCTTGCTTCTCGTTTGCATCAAGGGAAACTCTTCCTTATTCTCACGGCTCTCATTCTTCTCCTAATGTTCAGCCTTCATTCTACTGAGGATCGGTACCTACGCTGAACGGCATTTTTCATGTCTTTCAACGATAACGTCCTTTCGATGATTCCAACCCGATAAAAAATGAATGAGATCTAATTGGATGTCTTGTGATCAAAAAAATGGAATGCGGTAGATCCGCTGAGATCTAAATGATATATCTATTTGGATAACGATAGATCTACTTAGATCTAAGTAGACCTACGTGGATCAGAATAAAAAAAGCTGTGAACTGACCTAGATCAATTTGGATATGAATGGATCAGTTGAGATCTAGACGGATCTATTTAGATCTACAGAGATCTAAATACAAAAGGAGCTTTGATTTGTGCTGAGATCTACGTAGATCTATTCATATCTATCATCCCATTTTTTGGATCTAAAAAGATCAAATTAGATCTCATTAGATCTCTTTGGATCTAATCCATTTTTTCTCGGGAACGCTTATTACCATCATTCGCCTTTACATGGAGAAACAAAATTCGCTAACGCTGCAAATCGAGGTATTATACTACCCAGATAGAAAACCATGCCCTAAATATTTTGTAACATAATGTGCCGTTAACATACTGTCATAAACTTCGCTCAGCTTGCAATGATGCATAAAATGTAAACATTATATCTTCATTATGGTACCATCACCTCGTTTTGCTACCAAGAACAATGCTTTATGCGGAAACACCTTGGTACCATGATGCAAGCATTTCTTGGCGTGAATGTCACCATTATGATGGCATCATTGAGACATTTTTCTATCTGGGCTATATATTAGGTGCACAACTTTTCCTCCGGCGTTTACAATACATGGTTGCGTCGGTAGGTGGCGGTTGAAATAGGTTAGGTGATGAATGTCACACAATGAGGTTGGACATGTGTCGACATAATAACATTGTCATATGAGTGAATTTTTGATTACATCATAAATTTGTACTTAATCGAAGATGTCAGTTTTTGAACCGAATTCTCGTCATTTGCGGGAAGTTCTGATTATCTGCTCTCATTTGAAGAAAACTGCGGCTGAGGCTCATCGAATGCTCTCAAGTACTCACGGTGAGGCTGCTTTGAATGAAAGAACGTGTCGTGAATGGTTCCGACGTTTCAAGAAGGGTGATTTTAATGTCGAGGACCGACATGGCGGTGGAAAAGAGAAAATTTTTGAAGATTCCGAATTGGAGGCATTACTTGATGAAGACTCGTGCCAAACGCAAGATGAATTGGCAGGATCATTGGAAGTAAGTCGACAAACCATTTCGAAACGTCTCAGAGCCATACACGGAGAGAAATTTGTAGTTAAATTTACTATGTTATTACCCACCCAACACAGTTTGTCACAGCGACGTAATAGCGACAAACAGTTTTGTTACTGGTAATGTAACCTGTTCCTTGCAGGCAATATCCTGGTTAGTAGTAATTTCCCACTCAAAGAATGTAACCAAGATGTAACCACCACAACACAGATGAAACATTGTTATATCTCTGCGATGTTGGTGTTACGTAACACGTGATTTTCTAAAATCACTGCAACATCCCAGTAATCAAGTTTGTAACATTCGAATTTCATACAAAATTTACGAATATAAATACGAATAATTGTTTTTTATAATAGTTTAGAAAACATATTTGAGGGAAAATTAAGGTTCTCATAGCAAAATTTTGTGAAATATTTCATCAATTCATTATTCAATGTTATTGGCGAATATGAATCTCGTCGTCCAACACGGAAAGGGCATCATGGGGCTAACCAAATTATGTTTGTAAGATTATTACATGTTACGTAACACCAGCGTCGCAGAGATATAACGACGTCCCATCTACGATGTGGTGGTTACATCCTGGTTACATTCGTTGAGTGGGAAATTACTACCAACCAGGAAATTGCCTGTAACAAACAGGTTACATCACCAGTAACAAAACTGTTTGTCGCCGTTACGTTGCTGTGACAAACTGTGTTGGGTGGGTATTGTTCCTGAGGAACAGACTGAACTATGACGGGTTCCCCCATAAAACATAGTAAATATGATCAGCATTCTATTGTTGTACCATAGTAAAAATATGCCCTTCATAGTAAAATCCGACAGAATTCAGCCTGTTCCTCGGGAACAATAATAACATAGTAAATTTAACTACAAATTTCTCTCCGTGTAGGAATGATTCAGAAACAGGGGAATTCAGTTCCGTACGAACTGAAACCAAGAGATGTTGAATGACGTTTCTTTACTTGCGAACAGCTGCTTCAAAGACAGAATCCAAAGAGGTTTCTACAACGCATTGTGACCGGTGATGGCTAAGCCAAATATTCATGGTGCCAAGGTTATGCTCTGCATTTGGTGGGATCAGCTCGGGGTCGTGTATTATGAGCTATTGAAACCGAGTGAAACCATCACAGGGGATCGATATCGAACGCAGTTGATGCGTTTGAGCCGAGCATTGGAGGAGAAACAGCCACAGTACCAAGAAAGACACGATAAAGCTATTCTCCAACATGATAATGCTCGGCCACATGTCTCAAAACCGGTCACGAAATATTTGGAAACACTAAAATGAGAAGTCTCACCCCATCCGCCGTACTCTCCAGACATTGCTCCTTCCGACTACCCTTTATTTATTTCGATCGATGGCACACTGTCTGAGTGATCATCATTTTCATTCTTATGGAGAAGTTGGAGAATGGATCGATTCGTGGATCGCCTCGAAAGATGCATCGTTTTTCCGAGATGGAATCCGACAATCGCTAAAAAGATGAGAAAAAGTAGTGGCTGGCGATGGCCAGTACTTTGAATCATAAGTATATATTTACTTTTTGGGAATAAAGCTTGAAATTTGGCCCAAAACGGGGGAAGCAAAGTTGTACAAAATTCTCAATATTGTGTACAGAATAATAAACAAATTATGCTGGAGGGGTCAACCCAGACAGCACCAAAAGTTCTCGGGACGTTTTAGAAACGTGTCCATAGTTTTCGAGATTTGATTCTGAAAACATCATGTTCTAGATGTTTTGAAAACGTTTTTTTTTCATGCATTCCGCAAGATTTTGAAAATGTTATTCTCATGTTCTTAGGTCATTTTTGAAACGTTTCTGAAATATTAAACCAAATGGGTATTCGTAATATGTTTGCATAATACTTTGAAATGAGACTGGAAACATCAACTTCAATATAATTTATGCACAATTATATTTAATCAAATCATCATATCAACATATCCTAACCTAAATTTGAAAATTCACATAAGTCGCTTAGTTATCAACTGATGTAAAATTCATTTTTATTACATAGAAAATATAAAATCCATGCAATTCCTTTCATTTGAAAGATTTAATTACACATATTTACATAACATGAAATTTTTATATCCAAATTGACAAATCGAATGCCATAACCAAGAATTTAATTTGATCAAAACTGCACTTTATTCAATGAAAAATCAGCTCACTTTCACTTAAACTCGCTCAACATTCAAATATTTCACGTGAATAGTTCAATATCATTAAATTCTCACGTTCCGAATGATATCATTGCAGAACTTTTTTGTGGACATCTGTGTGACACATTGCTATGTTTTGAAAATGTGTTTGGAATATTCCAATTCTCCAAGGAATAATATGAATTTTAGTGACTGAAAAAGACGAGGAAATCATTCATGCGACGTTTTCAAAACATTCACAATAAAATGTTTCCATCACCTCCCACGAAAACGAAAATAAAACGTTCTAGGACATTTTCACGTTTTCAAAACATACATTGACGTTTTGAAAACATCCTGGGACGTTTTTGGCATGTTTTCTATGTTACCAACCACGTTTTGAGAATGTTTTCAAAACGTCCCAGTGCTGTCTGGGAACATATTTTCCTTCATCAGCTAACAAGATTGCTGGGATAGCAAATTGTTTGCTGCCTTAGCAAAAGGTACCCAGTAAAATCAAATTTCGCTGTCACAGCGAATTTTTTTTCTCCATTTAATCTTCGATTTCCCTGTACAACATATCTGGTTGAATTTGATTTATTTATGATCAACTGATGTTTCAACCAACATCAATTCTCTCTTTTGAACCATTATTTTTTGTTACAATCCTTATTCATTCCCATTGCCCAATTTAATATTCATCAAATATATTCTTATTTGCCGATATTCTAGATTTGAATGTTCGATCCGTAAATTCATTATGCCTGCGCGAGAAAGAAATGATGTTGCTGATATTTGGATAGCTAAAAAGTAGCTACAGTAGCTGTTTTTCAACCGGAGCAACAAAATTTATAGCTATAGCAGCTAGAATTCAGCTGTTACAGCAATACTTTTCGCTATCCAAATACACGAATCAGCTATCATAGTGAATTATTCAATATTCCCTTCGGCTATCGAGTTTGACGATATATTATTCGTATGCTCAAAGAATATTAGCTTAGCGATGAGGAAAAAATTCTTGAAGTGTTACGTTTGGAGCACAGCATTGTATGGTTGCGAAACTTGGAAAAACGGACCAGAGAGAGACTTGAAGCTTTTGAAATGTGGTGTCATAGAAGGATGCTTAGAATCAAGTGGATGGAGAATGTCAAAAATGAAGAAGCACTTGAGAAGGTAAATGAAAAAAGAAGTCTCTTCACTAAAAAAATCGTATACTAGAATTAAGAATATTCCTTTAAAATATGAGGCTAGTACATATTCCTCTGAGTTTCAGAGGATTGATGTGGGAGTTCCTCTGAACGTTAGAAGAATTACCACTGATATTCAGAGGAAAATGTACTAGGCTCATATTATAGAGTAGATTCTAATTTTTAGAATATGATTTTTTGGGTGTTGAAACATCCCTGGTAAAAACGAAGTGTAACAAAATACATTTGCGATGCATTCCACGGCGCGAAACACCACTCCGGGTACATTCGGATGAACCTCGCATTGCACTGTAACTACAGTGTGTAACACTTTATTTTCACCAGGGATGTCGTGAAAAGAAGGAGTAATCTGATAGAACACACATTGAGGCATGATAGTTTATTGAAAACAATATTGGAAGAAAAAATGAATGGTGAATCTCGCAAAGGTAGGCCTAGATTAAGTTATATGAAGCAAATTATATAAAATAAGGGTTGTCGTAGATGTGTAGAAATTAAGCGTTTAGCGGATGATAGATAGGGTTGGAGGATTTCATCGAACCAGTCATAAGAGTGATTACTTCATTATGATGATCATTCGTACAAACTCAATTGAATCTGAATTAATTCCAGTCCTCGATTTCCTCATAGACGGCAGTGGCTCCCCTGCTTAAAGAATCATCGAACCGATTGATTCTGCATCGGAATCAACAAGATTCTTTAAGCAGGGTCGTTTCATCTATACACCGCCTAGCCAGCATCAATGCTCAATTTGAATTTACAAAGACTTTTCAAAGCCCTTTCGAATAGTCCCCGTTATGCGACCAACAATGAATTAAATAAGAATTTAATGAATTTCAAAATTCAAACATTTTGAATGCCCGCACAGAGAAAAATGGAACTCGAAAATATAATGATTTTAATGAAAATCTGAGAGTTTTTCTTGGTTTTTTAAAGACCAAAAACACTAAGGCTTAGAAAATGAATTTTTATATGAAAATACGAAATATTATGAATACTGTACAAAAATTCACAGGTATCATTGAAACGTAAAGTGCTGAACGTTAAATTTCATGAAGCGCATAGTAAAACTGTTCAGCATTTCAATCGTGTTTGTTACTTTCCACTTTGTATTCATAATCTTCCATACTTTGGGCTAAAAATCCGTTCTCCAAACCTTATTGTTTCTAATCTATTAAAAAATTAAGAAAAAGTTTCAGATTTTCATAGAAATTATTATATCTTCGAGTTCCACTTTTCTCCGTGCAGAGAATTTATTATAAAAACTCGATATGAGTTCTTTCTGAACATTGAGTTGTTCATCAAGAATTCATTTCGAATTCAAAATATACATAATGAATACATATTGATTGACATAACGGGAACTCTTGTATACTGTATGGGAACGGCTATTGAACCTCATTCATAAATCCTTATCCATTGATTCTCATAGAACGTAGAGATTTGTTTCAGAAATTGTTCGCTCCTCAGGAACAATGACAAAGCTTACCGTTGGCTTATAACGAGGAATCAAAACATAAAAATAGAGTATTCAAGACGAAGATGTACGAACTGCGGAAAGTAGGCGAAATTGGATTTTTTATGAAGCAATGCATGAAATTATAGCCTAAACTCCTCAAATCCAACCTGTTGCGCTCGCTTCGAGCTTACAAGGGTGGAAAATCAATGAAGATGATACAAACACTGCCTTTTCTTCCCCAGCGTTGAATTCGAAATTGAGTCATCAGTTTTACAGAATATCAATCTCAAATCAAGCTGTTGTTTTTCTTTCAAAAAGATTTCATTGTGGAATTTCTTTTATGATATTTCATATTCTGTGTGAAATAAAGCTATCAAAATTCTGAATAAACTAATACTTGATCTGTGTTTTTATTTCAGATATCAGAACTGATTCAAAGACAGCACAAATTTTACGCGGTCTGAAACCCAATCTGGTCGCTCCGAGTGAATTTTTCGACTCGAATCAACGAAGTTGCAATAATAAGAAGAATACTTTTGATCGGAACGTGTCGAGAACTAGGAATTGAAACCAGTCCTCGATATATGAATTTTTCAAAGTTCAATTATTATCAAGAACACGAGCAACATGAAACATAATAGGAATTCTAACTCGTCGCGAGATGATGGATTGATTTCAAGAATCGAAACAAATGAATTCAATGGAACCTTTGCAAATTATTCTCCTTGGTTTTCACGTAATGCAGAAATTCGATGATGACTTTGACGCGTAAAAGGATACCTTCAAGATCGTGACATGAAAATTATTGTAACGCAGGTTGGTCGAGGAATTAAAATTTTACATCTTTATGTAAGTCGTGTATCTGGATTTCCAAGAAATTTCAACGTCATTCGATGTGTGTATATTTCTCGACATACTCTTTCGATTAAAGTAAATATCACAGTGGAAGACCGTGGGGAAATACAAGTATGTTGGTGATATTTTTAAAAATCACCTCACGTTAGAATATGTTTGAATCACATGTATTACATACATTCGTTTCTTACATAAATTACATACATATTAGGGCATTTATTGTCGAATATCGAATCGCGTCGTTGTAGTCGCGATGACCTTCGTTATTACGGAAGAGTCAAACAGGAACCGACGGACGGACATTGACACGCTTTCGATGGAACCTCAGGGTGTTTGGACTCTTGGAAGGTCCTAACGCGACGTTTCTCGCAAGTTTCGGCCAGTGACTTTTTTATTACAAGAAGAAAACGATGATAACCTTCCTATAATTTGGTCCTTTTTTCTTGTGGAGAATTTTAACAAAATCTATAGAAAGATATACGTTATTACTTTCTCTTGAATAAAATCATTTCTTTTTGTTGAAGATACAAGAAAGAATAAGTGGAGGAAATTTCAGGAAAACCAGGATATAGCACAGTTTTCTTGAAGCAAATTAGATAGCTCGAGGAAAACATAAATTATAGTGAACTACCCTTAGAATTTAGGTTCACAATTTACCGTTTGTGGAGTCAACGAACCTTTGGAGCCAAAACCTCAGTTCTTTCTCAACTATACAAAAAAAAATGAGTTATCGCTAAAAGAAAGCGCATATGGAATTTTTCTTATACGTTTGATGGATAGAATTTTACTATTTTGTGGCAATCTCCTCAATCTCTGGCGGAAATATTGAGGATTTTCTTGATCCTCTTTGATCTGTGAATGTGAAACACGTTCATTCGTGTGAGATTACATTTAAGGATATATGTCATTTCATTCCATCAGAATGTGACCACAGCGGAAGATCTTCTTCCATGAGGGAGAAGATAAAAATATTATCGACATCCCTATACGAAATAACAAAATAATATGTATATTTTTGTTACAGGTGTGAATCGGATTCATCACTTATCAGTTGCAATGTAATGTATCCAAATCCGATCACGTCGACATAACATTTCTGTTGAGTCGTTGGGTCGAATCGAGTCGATGCGGCGGATTGCTAGCTATAAAAGCTCTCTCGCACCGTGGTCTCGACGTCAAACGTCGTTAGTGCTTTGCACCGCGAGGAACTCCTGCGTGCACCACCTGTTACGGCCATCCATCCATCCCAGGACCAAAGAAGACCATCAGGCTTTTTCCTTCTTTTCTTCCCTCGTTCGCTTTTTCCTCGAAATCCCAAAACTTCTCGTCGCACGCGTCGAAGCGGGTGAAAAGATTGAATAATTCGTATACTCTCGTTATGTTACGATCGTCGATGAGGAGTTGAGAAAGAAGAAAACAAGCAACAAGTTCGTAAAAAAAGGAAACTTTCGTGAATCGGAGTTTTAATCGTGTACCGTCGGTTACCAGGACAGGATTCTTCTTTGGTGTGAAATTGACATTTTTATCCTTCGTCTCTGAAGTAAGTGTGCTGCATTTCGTATATAAATATCAATTCGAATTATAATGGATTCAAACATAAATTAGAAAGGACATTGCTTATCGTGGAAGGGATGTTCACTTTAATTGAACTTGATTGAAAAATCTTCAACTGAAATTAAATCTTTCGTATCGAAAGGAGCATTAGAATTACGAGTTATACAATTAACAAGCAAGGAAGTTTCTTCTATCCTGAATTCTATCGATCTACTGGTTTTTTGTTTATGCAATCATTCGAGGATATCTCAATCAAAGAGAACAAACTTTCTTATTCGTATACAATTATTGAAATTTTGACAGACGTGTGATTGCAAGTTTTGCAATTTTCTAACAAAAATCAAACAGTAGAATCAGGGTCCAAGGATACCGTGTATCTGGCGTTTCAACTGCACAGCGAATATTTGAAATTTTCTCTTCTATCTTGTTTTTACCAATCCTCTGCATATTTATTCGGATTAAATTAAAAAAGGTGCTGCCGCACAGGCAGTAATCTACAAATGTTTTAGATTTCAATTAGATATCCAACACATTTCTCACCAATCGATTTCAAGACCAATTTCAGATACGTTTATGTAAAAACGTTCCTCGATAGAAATTCTACGTGGTTGTGCAATACAATGGTGAGCATATTGAGAAATGCATATAATTCTAAAAATAAGATGTAGTGCTTTGGAATTCATTGAAATTAGGTGTGGACTTTGTGATCATTAACTTTCACTTTATCAACTTTGACCTACTTGGGAGAAATGAATATTTCACTAGGGCCCTGTTTTCCCTAATATCATGGAAAAAAACTCCCTAAATAGTGATATTAATTAATTCAGTATTACAGCACATTGAAGGTTCACGAAAGTATTTATTTAGATTCATGCTATATTTGTAATAAATATGAACCCTTACCTTTTTAAGGGAACATGTTCACAAGTTTTTGATGTAAATATAATGTCTTTGATACAAATATCACGTTCACTCCCACCGGATAAATTTCCACATAAATTCAATTGAAATTGATTTTCCCTATTACCAAACGAACACTGTATTATATTTTAGTTACGATTATTTTCAATACATCGACGTAACAAAACATTATTTCATTTCATCGAATATATATATATATATATATATTATTCACACAAAAGGAGAAAACTTTTCAAATAATTTTTTAACAAGATCAGATATACGATAACACCATTGTATTAAAAATATTACGATTTTCTGTCAATGTCAATTGAAAAATAGAAGTTTTCTATCAACCCCCTCATCGTCGGAATCAATGTATCTTAATTTATTCCATTAAATTTGCAAGGACAATGAGAATTTTATTCTCCTGAAAACTAATGGCTCATGACAATCGTTTAATCAAAAACATATTCCGATCAAATGAATTATCAGATGAATGGAAAATAGTTCGATTAAAGTACTGTCAATCGAAAACCTTTTCCTTTTCTTTTCCCAATGAATTTTCAATCTAACACAATCAATTCGAATTCATTGAATAACCACCGACCTTTTAAATAAACACGAACTAACGCGTGGAACGATTATTCTATCTTCATTTTCGAACGTATATATATAATAAATAAATAACCATTACGCGTCCTTCTGTTCTCCATCAAAAACGATTTTTTTTCTTCTCTTTTATCAGGGAACAATTATGTTCGCAATGAAATTTCATTTCTTTAAGGTAATAATCGTCTCGGATTCATCAAGAGAGAACAATTAGAATAGAACTTCGATGTATACGATAAAGAATTCAACGATTCGAATATAATCGAGGTGAAGAGAACAGGGTGAAGATGCAGAACAATATCAAATTCGTTTCATATTCGAGGGAGTATCGTTGTTTTCTTTGATCTATGTGCGATCGATCGATCGTTCTTTTTCATTTCATTTGTTGATTCTTCATCGATAAATTGCAACGATTTGGAGGACCATCATTCGTTTTAGAACACCTCCACAGAATCAGTTGCAACCAACCAGGGACTAATTTCCCTTGATTCGTTTCGAGTATAACTGATTTCACTCTCGAAGTATCGGAATAGAATTTTGGTTATTCGTTTGGGTGTATATTTGTTCTACGTCAAAAAATATACGGAGATTGTGATAAAATATTCATTTTATTCAAGAAACAGAAATCTTATGAATATTTGATTTTAGATTTCAAAAAAAGCACTATTCAAAAATGATACGCGAAAGATTGATTGTTCACACAAATAGTACAAAAAAAAACATTGTTCAAATAATCAATAGATAATGATATCAAGTCATATCATCTTATCATCTTGAAATTTCAATTTTGATGAAAAATGGTTACACAAGTGGAAAAAATGTATTATTTGTGTTAATTTTAGGATGGAGTGTTGTTCAATGATATGAGATATATGTGGTGAACTCAATTCCCAAGTCAATTCGATCCAATTCATTGAGTACCCATTTATTTACACATTTAATGTCTTAAATATCTCTTGATCATTCGTGTAAGCTGTGTTGTGTGGATCCTTATTTTGAATTACTTGTCTGTGCAGTGGTATAATCAAAGGGGACGACTCTGCTCCTCTTAATATCTCTCCCTTTCTCGCATTACCGCAATAATTAGAAACCATGTTTTATCCGCTACATGGAGAAAAATATAAGACTTTGTTGCTTATTTTTCTCAGTAATAAACCACAAAAAATGAATTTTTATATGAGAATTTTTAAAGTGTCATGACAAGAATTCAAATTTTAAACATTAAAATTTGAATTGCATGATTCATTGAAAAAAACTTGAGGAAAATTCTTTTTTTTTTCGTATGAATTAAAAACTTCACAATTTGAAAGAACCCCTAACTATGAATAAAGAAGAAAGAATGGGTTTACAATTAAAACGAGAGACTCGTTAACATCAAAATTAAATAATCTGATTTTTCAACTGATCAGGACTTGACGTTCTCAAACTGTGTCACGCGTGGATCAACTCTAACAATGAAATTTACGACTGATTAATTTATTCACGAATTATCTCAAATTATGCTACTTTATTTTATTGCAGTGGAAAAAAATGTCATTAGTTTCGGTGAAAAATTCAAGCGACACTTGAACTGGTTGAAAATTGTGAAAGAAAACGTGTAAAGATAGTTATAAGCAGAAGAACGAAATGGTTGTTTGTTTGGTTAATCAACAGATGTGTATAGGCACGAAAACGGATATACTATTAATCGTTCTATAAATATATAATATACTCGGTAGTTTCCAATTTAGTGATGTGGATTAGCGGTTGGGATGTCGGATCTCTGGTAATTTGTCACAATTATTGAGTGTGAGTTGGCACTTCGTAGGTTCCCTTTTCAGGAATAAGAATAAGAATGACATCGAAATGTATGAATTATAAATAATATTCCACAGATCAGATTAGAGTTCATTTCTGCCACTGTGAAATACCTAGTAGTTTAAACATTTTCCAGAAACATTGTTCGAATGAGATAACGGTGGAGGAATTTAAACAACCCATGTGTGTATGGACCAATGGCACGAGACCTGCCGAGATTTGTCTTGAACAATTTACCAAACTTGGCCCAAGCTTGGGAATGATAAGATTAGGACAAACTTGGGTCAGTGGTTTTGCCAGGCCCGGTCCAATTCATTTACCAAGCATCAAGCAATGCTTCTAAAAAACTGATTGATTCATATTTCAGTTCAGGACTTTTTCCCTCAGAATACCGTACATGAATTATCTTAAAACAATAGAAAAAATGTGACAAGACTGGGACAAGCTTGTATGATCATTGAAAAATTTGCGTTCTTTGATATTTCAATCAATTTTGATTCTATTGTTGAATTATGCTCAAACTAAACTTATAAGATCTCACTAAAATATCATAACATAAATCTTATGATGATCTGAAGAATTGATGGTTTATCTTCACGTGTATATCATCCCTAGTGAGCATAACTATTGACCCAGGCCTGACCCGAGCCTGCCCCAGAGTGGGCAGCCTTCGCCCAAGCTTGCTCCAATAGTTATAACTTGATAAATTTATAAACATTGTGCCACTCATGTGGGCAATATTGGCACAATCGGTCTCAACGAATGCTCGATTTTTACACTTGTGCCAAGCTTGTACCAAATGTAGTGACCATTTCAAAAATATTAACGAATGTACCATGACTGACTATCCATTGGGAACATTATTGGGCCAATTGTTCTTCACGGAGATTTGTTTCTGACACATGTTCCAACCTTGGGACAAGCTTGGGTTTTTTTCAGTCTTGGCAAAACCTGCATGGGAAATGATGTAAAATTTGTGTGAAGATGAAACTTGTCAGTTTGACTTTGATCCTGTTCGGGTTCTGACAAAGAATGCATCAAATACAAAATTTGTGAAATTTACATTTTGTTAAGTGACTACATGGACGATTGTAAATATAGTTCAAGCTACCGATGTCGATTCTAAGATCAGAGCTATTCAGGTAGATCGGTTATGCGGATCGATGTTTGGCATTTCTAAGGATCCAAAATTGCAGGAAATGGTCGGAGTATCAACTCACATGGTACACCAGTTCAGGAAAAATTCATAGTGAATTTATTTGGAACTATAAGAATTCGAAATTAATGCCTCAAGGACTCTTACTGAACTGTGGCGTTGTGTGGGAATATGTCATTTTCTTTTAAACCTAATTCTTGAATTGAATAAAAAACTTTCTTGTGGAATTGAATATTCCCATATTAAATTTAATAAAGTTCTTGAATTTAATGAGTTATAAAATTTTTTAATTTTTGATCGAAATTTAAGGAATTATTTATTAAGGGGGTGTTCTCATCAAGCAAATTCCGGAAGAAGGTGATTTTCTGGAATTTATTTTCTTGAGAAGGAAGTAAATTAAGAATTTGAGTTCATTGATTTAGTCTCAGAGTACTTTGTTTTGGAAGTACTGTTCGAAAGGTTTACATGCGTTCAAGTTCAATTCATAGTAGGTGAGCGATTTTGTATATGTTTCTGAATTACAAAGTGGATGTATGTGATGCGTATGTGTGTTTGCATGTTTTCTGGAAGGGTGGAATCGGGGGTTCAACTGTCTAGTTAAACTGAAGCACTTTTCTCTATGGAAGAGTTCATTGAGTGTATTAGAAAAGAATCAAGCCAAAAATAAATTCTCGCTGGCGCAAGTTTTGAATAAGGTTTTATTTACTCCGCCGAGGAAAAAACAATTTGCTGCTTTCCAAAAATTATGTAGCGTTGTGGGTAGTTTTGACGATCCGATGTATGAGAACAAACTATAGAGTATTTGGCATGGTAATGGGAGTTGTGTTTTTTTCGATTGAATATGATTTCGACCAATTGTTCTTTCGGTTAGTTTAAATTCGCCCATTTTTTTTTTCGATTTAATTGTTTTCGACCAACTGATTTCGGCCAATCGTCATAGACCCGTTTATCTCTTCTACTCGTGAGGCAGTACCCCTATAAAAATATTTCTCTTCAAAACTCCAACAATTTCTCTGCAAAACTTCAGTATCGCAATTCTTAGAGAAAGAAAGAATTTTTTCAACAGATTCATCTTCCAAAACTCTGTGAAATTCTGCATATTTTTGAAAATTTCTATTGCCAGTAAAGGTTTCTCTGTACATTTCCAACTTATTGGTCAAGGTTGTTTTGTTGAGAAATGTTGAATTTTCTCAACATTTTACTACTTGATAAATGGTGGAAACATTTGACGAGGAAAGGAATTTTCTCCACGAATTCATACATTTCTCTGCAAACTACATTTGCAGAAAAACATTTGAATTCTCTCTTTATTTGTCTATTTCAAGAATATTACGGCTTATGGCGGAGAGTTGAGTTTTCTATACAAATTCATACATTTTTCTCAAATCGCATTTGCGGAGATGAAGTGAATTTTTTCAAATTTTTCAATCGACTCAAAACAACTTAAGTAAAATCCACTAGTAGGCCTCGAAAAAAACTCTCTCCCACGACCCACTCATTTTTCCTTTCGGAGGATTCTGAATCGATTACTCTATATCCGACGGGAACGAATTTTTCAAAATTTTCTATCGATTTGACCCAGCACTTGGAAAAATTTACAAGTTAAGGTCGAAAAACCCTTTCTCCCACGATCTACTCATCTTTCGTTTCATAAGATTCTGAATCGATTGGTCTATATCTTACAGGGACGAACTTTCAAAATTTTCTATCGATTTGACTCAGCACTTGGAAAAATTTACAAGTTGAGGTCAAAAAAATCCCCTCTCCCACGACCTATTCATTTTTCGTTTCAGAAGATTCTGAATTGATTGGTCTATACCTCACGAAAACTAATTTTTCCAAAGGTTCCATTGCGATGATTCCCATAAGTGGTACTTTAAGATTACCGTAGTCATCTCGGAGATCCGCTGATGTGATAGAGGCTTTGCTTCTCACTCGCAGGACCCGGGTTCAATCCTCACTGAGGAAAGTTCCTAAAAATGGACTTTCGATGTGGTGTCTCTTCCGTAATGTCATTCAAGTCGAACTGGAAGGAAATTCGTAGAGATAAACTCTGAACAAAAATTTTTTTTCTCAAGCAAAAGTGAATAGATAAAATAGAGATTTGTAAAGTAATGCAGAAATATGCAGAGGAGTATTTAATGTAATATGGAGATCTGGCGAGTTTTGTACGAATTTTGTGGAGAAATTCATAAAATATTACGAAGATTGGAAGAATTATGTACAATTTTGCAGAGTAATGCAGAAATTTGTAGAGTGATATTTATGGTTAAAGATTCTGCAAATTTCTCAAAGCGTCCGAAATCTGACAGTTATGTAGAAAAATCTGAAGAGTTTTGAAGAATTTTGGAGAGAAATATTTTTATTGGGGTAGTGAGGAAAACTCACAAGGCACTCACTAGAATGTAACACTCCAACTAACTAGATTCCATTTATCAAAACTAGTGAAATAGTCATCATTATCTAACGAGGAACTTATTAGAAACTAACATGGCACTTGTGAGAATGATTAGAGTAAAAATAAAAACTTATTATTGAATTTATAATTGATTCAGATATGTTCTTAGTTTGAACAAATCTGCTTCAACTCAGAGAATTTCATTTTCTGGTAGTAACATTGTTTTCTCGCATCAAAAGAACACTGTCTGGAGAGGATTATATTTTCAGAATAAAGAGACATGTTTTTAAATTGATTAATTATTTTTTGTTTAGTGTACATGCATGAAACATTTCTTTACCAGTCATCCAGAAAAATTAATCAATCCAAATATGAATCTAATAAATATTTGGCGAGTCTAATGAATAATATTGATTTAATAAATATAACTGCTTATTAATGATTTTAGTTAATAATGTATAAATCTAATCTTAGTAACGTTTGGATTAACCTTGCGAGAAATTCACAAGTTTTATCGAAACATCACTAGTCAGATAAGATTCACAAGTGATTCATTAGTCGCTCACTAGTTTTATTTTAATAAGTTTTTCCCTGCGAATAACTCGCGAGTCACGAGGAAGAACTTGTGATATTTCTACTAGGGTGGTTTCCTAATACAAATGAGAGTGTCAATCTCAAACTTTTGAAAAACCTCCATGTGATTTAGTACTGTAAAGAGTTTGTTAGCCGAGTTTTGGTCCATTTTCGATTCAATGTTGATACTTTGTGTCGATAGCTATGCGCACGTCCATCGTAGGCCGTGCAGATATTCGTGTTGAGCATTCGATTGGGATTAGATCTGGAAAACCTGAGAGCTTTAAGGGGATACCAGCGGTTGGGCTTTTAAAAATTTTTTCGAGACGAACTACATTTTCGTTGACTAGTATACCAGTTTTGGACGGAGCACAAGTTTGAAAAGAATTCGTATACTGGATTATAATAATTCATTAACTGTGTTCACTATATTCGAACAAAGGAATCCACTTTTTATTTTCATGATCGAAATAATGGGAGGAGTCAACGAATTATTAAAATCCAGTGTACGAATTCTTCTCCAAATTGTGCTCGGTCCAAAAATGACATACTAGTCAACGAAAATTTGGATCACTGATTTTTTCCGTGTACGTACATTAATTTAAAATATCTCTCTGTACAGCATTTTTTGAACTGCTGAAGAAGTGTTGTACAGAGGGATATTTGTTCCGTAAAAATTATAGCGCTGGTATCACGTTGAAGAATATAGTGTACCGATGGAGTGAATATTTTTTCGGCCAGATTATCTAACATTTTCATAAATTCAGTTCGGAGTACTTCATTTATTGTGGCACAAAATCTAAATTTGAAATTTCGGAGAAGATTTTTTTTTCAATTTTGAGATTACAACACTTGACACACAAATGGCTGGTCATGTATGGGCCACATCCGGTAAACCATGTATGGGCCGGATGTGGTTTGCCAAATCGGGCCCTCATACTACGGTGCGTTACATTCAGCATCTGATCCCTTCCCTGGCGAAAAAATTTCTCATAATTTCTCATATTTTTCCATCATTTTTTTTTCATAATTTTCTTATAAAATGCCATAATTTCTCAAGGATTTGGAACATCATTATGAGATATAATGTTTTCATAATTTTCCATAATTTTCTCATGAAATTTTCATATTTTCTCATAATTTTTGCATAAAATTCCATAATTTCTGAAGGAGTTTGGACACTCTTACGAGAAATGCTTTTCTCATAATTTTTCATAAATTCTCATAAATTTTGAATAAAATCTTACCATTTCTCAAAAGAAGAGGTTCTGTTATAAAAAAAACAATTCCCTTCTAAAATTCCCAAATTTTTTATAATCTCTCCAAAACATATGTTCATAAAGTCACATAAGATTCATCATTTATTTTTTTGATGAGACGCTATGGAACCTTCCGAAGTAGCTAATCCAAGTGATCCGGATCACTTTTCAACCAATCAAAAAGCTTGAAAATTGATTCGGATCACTTGGATCAGTTACTTCAGCAGGCTTCTATGTTTTCATATGTGTTGATATTTCATATTATCCTTCTCGTCTTTACGGATGCGAGAAGAAACTGTATGAAATTTTCAAGAAATTAAGACATATATGGAATTTTTTGAGAAATTAGAAAATTATATGATGATACACTTCTGTTTATGAATAATTGTAACTTTTTTGGTCAGAAACTATGAGTTTTTATGAAAAATTATGACTTTATGGAAAACCATATCTCATAGTCATCATTATATTTATGAAAAATTTTATGTAATTTTATGAGATTATGAAAATATATGAAATAATATGATTTCATTCATGAGAAATTATGACTTATTATGAGAAAACATTTCTCATACTAAATCTTCCAATTCCTTCACTGAGAGAAAAAATCTCCGGGAACAATAAAACATTTACACTGAAAAAAAGGCTGGTAACAGTTATCAAATGATATTTTTGAATATGACCAATCAAATATTCGATAACATTAATCGAATAATCCATAATGTTTATAAATTATGTTTATAATTATCGAATATTTAATAGATATTATTGATATTTAATGAATGTTATCGAATATTTGATTGGTCATATTCAAGAATATCATTTGATAACTGTGACCTGCCTTTTTTTCAGTGTAGTTGAATAGTCGCTATAAAATACTTAATTGATTTGAATCAATTTTCATTGACTCAATTAAATAATTGTTTCAATTGATGGAATATTTCATAGCATATTAAATATTTGTTTGATTGAATGAATATTTAATCGAGTCAATGAAAGTTTATTCAAATCAATTGAGTATTTTATAGCGACTATTCAACAAAATATTTCATTGTTCCCGGAAATTTTTTCTCTCAGTGTTGAGAAATTATAAAAATTTATGACATTTATGGAAATATATGAGAAATTATAAGAAATATGAAAAAATACTGAAACATATGAGAAATTATGTCAAACTTTTTCGCTAGAGTTAGTATTTTCCATATCAAGACCGGATTCAAAATGAGTTTTTCCAGATCTAGTCCTGATCGAACACCCAATATCAATTTCTACTCGGGTACATCTTAAAACATTCATATATTCACTTAATAAGATATAAATTTTACAAGCTTTTGTTTCTCGGTGTGGTAATGCTGAATATTTTTTTCATCTTCCGTCACAATTTCCCACAAAAAATCCTCCCTGTGGCGTTTGGCGAGCAGCGAAAGGTACCCCCAACAGCAAAATGCTGAGCAAATATGCAGCAAATTATTGAAAACGTACATCAACAGTTTGCAGGGACGTTGCGTCGCCAAATGCGCAACAATATGCTGTAAATCTAGGATTTTCACTCGAGTTGTTATCGTGTTGTTAGGAAATTGCTCGGTTTCATGAAATTCTTAATCACATGCGTGGCATATTCCCGGCAACTTGACGTGAATTTGATAAACAACGTAAGAGCAATAATCGCACAGAAACTTTTGTTGTATGGGACGTGTTCATTCTTTGACCAAGGTTCTGTTCGGTCAATTCATGTACACTGTAAAAAATAATCGGAATTCTCCTGTGTACATCAACCGGAAAATTCCAATCACTGATTAGGAAATCAATTTCCGGTACATTTATATGAAAATTCCAACCATCATGGGATTTTTCCCAACATTTCGCAGTAAATTTCCGGACAAGTTGAGAAAATTCCTAACGCATGTATGCGTTAATTACTTCATATAAATATATGGGAATTTTCCGATGAAATTTTTTACAGTGTAGCACTCGTCTTTTCACCTTTTGTAGTTTTCCTATCGCGTGCAATTGTTCGGAGATGGCTACTCGAGTAACTCCTTACTAAACTGCAAGCTGTTTTTGGGTTTGCGTTGAGTCATTTTTGCCATTCAGCATCTGCAAATTGCGGAAGCTGTTCAGGACATTCCCAAGGGGTTTCATCGATCGAAATCGCTATTTGCGAATTTCAAATAAAACTTTCTACTCGATGAAAAACAAAGAGTGAAGAATTAAGCTATGCAGCTAATACACTGAGAAAAAAAATATTTTGAACCGATGAATCTTTCTTTGAGTCTAAGTAGTGGATTCATCTAATGGTATCTGTGGAGTTGTTGCATCAACTCCTGTCATATCCATCATTGTAAAAAACACTGGAAATTTCCAGTGTTAATACTGGAATATGGATATTCCAGTACATGTACAGTGATTTTGTTGCTACGGTACTGAAAATTTACCAAGCATGACTGAAAATTCAGTCCTTGTACTGGAATTTTCAAGTTTGAGATTGTGTACTAGAATTTTGCCATGATTTCGTGAAAATTTTACAGTTCTTGTGCAGCAGGAAAAAGTATCCCCTCAATAAGGACTTGGAAAAAATTTCGAATTTAGAAAAAAAAAACCTCATTGTTGATATACTGGAGTTATACAGGTTTTGAACTGCAATTTTCAGGTCGTGTAATGGAATTTAATCACTGTTGCACTGAAATTTTCCACTTCTATTGGACTTCGTCATTTCTCGCAGGAAAAATTCCAAGTCTTTATATTAAAAATTTCCTGATTGAGATTTTGAATAATAATTGTAATTGTAGCAAATAAAATTGATATATCAGGTTTTTCGAAGATTTATTCCTTTGTGTATTCTAAATATGAAGCATATATAGTAACTCAAGCTGGCCTTCCGGCATGTGGCGCTATAGTTCATCTGTTAGATCTTAGGTTTCTGTGGATAGACAGGTAGAAAAGTGTAGGTTCAAATCCCGTGAGGTGGATATGACTTTCCGTCTATCCATATGAATGATCAAGGTTCTCAATCATCTTAAAACACAAGGACCGTGCAAAACCACTTTGCGTAAGCAATTTTTGTTTAATTTTCATGAATATTTTCAGCATTAATTTTCCAATACATGTCCTGGAAAAGTCCAGTTCGTGTACTGAAAAATTCCAGTACTGAGGCTCAGAAAACTTCCAGTTTTTATGCTTAAATTCCAGTTTTGTAAAAAATATACTTCCTAAACTGCCAAAGAAGTTTGACTGTTTTTTACACAAACTTTTTTTGTAAATTACCCAACAAAAGTTTGTAAACATTCAAAAAATTTTGTGATTTCACGAAGATTTTTGAGAATTCACAAACTTTTGTTCGGCAATTTTCAAAAAAGGTTCGGAAATTATTTTTCCAAACCAAGTTTGTAAATTTCCAAGCATTTTTGTTTGGAATTCAACAAATTTTTTTTACAGTGCATGTAATAAATGTGTTAAAATTTTCCGGTACATGTACAGGTTAATTGCTTCCAGTAAATGCACTGGAATTTTCCGGTGAAATTCTTTTACAGTGTTTTCACTTGGAGTCAATAATTATTTCGGTGAAGGAAAAAATTATCATGTCAAATACTTGATTGTTAAGAATTTCAAATATCAAGTATAATCACGCTCGATTTCCATACGAAACTTGACGTTATAAAATTGATGTTGTATTTCATTGATTTTCGCTTTGGAATTCATCACATGAGAGTTATAAATCGGATGAAAGATGATATTGACAAAAATAATTAGTTATTCGGTCAATAGAGCGTGTCTTTAATTTCAGAAAATAAATTACAATGAAATGGGAATCAATGAATTCCACTTCATTGATTCAAAGAATTTTGTTTCCCAGTGTATATGACATTCCCGAGTGGCAAAATTTTTCAAATTATGTATAATTTATATTGAAATTATATAATCTTTTCTCATTCGGATTATTTCGGACAGGCAAACAAAAAAAAGTAATTTTTCGCTACACAGCGAGAGAATTCAATGAAAAATACCATGCGATTAAATAAATATGCTATTCGAGGGATTAGCGACCAGATGGCAAGTTGATGAACGAAATTTTTTCCTCTCCGTTAGAGTGAGAAGTATAATCAACATTCCATCAATTATTTACTCGAGAAGGCTTGTTTATTCACTCTCAATGATTACGAAATACATTATTGGAGACTTCGAAGCGACATCCTCGCATTTTAGGTATAATTTTGTATATTACTTTTATATAAATCAGTTTGCTGCCGTCGTGAGAGATTATAGGAGAAAAAATATGATCGAAATATAACTAACTTCTCGTCATTAATAATTCTGAGTAGAATGAATACGTTATATACGGTGTTTCGCTTAAAGATCGAAATAGGAACATTTTTTCTCAAACTTGAACGAATGACAAACAGTCGCAAAACAATACTGCAAACTGATAATGTCTAATCGAACCGGAACATATGCTACTCCATTATTCTCTCTCCATCTTTGAATTCCGCCTCCACCTGTAATTACCGAATCCCTCAACGACAAAAGCATTGAAACACCATCCGCGGTATTATAAATTGAAAACAAAATTTACATTGGTCTGGGTTTGAACGATGAATCCTCACGGCAGTTCCAATTATCAGGAAAAAAAGTTCTTTGCGATAAAAGGAATTCAATGAATTTTCCGTCGATTGGCAAAGACATTTTCCAAAAATAATTGTTCTTATCATCGACATTTTTATTGAGATACGAAGACTTCGCGTACAACGTTATTAATCCATTGATGAAAGTGGGTCAAATACCTGGGTTCACGCGTATCCCTCTGTCAAAAACAACAACGACTATTGACAAGGGGTGATGGAATTTTTCGTCATTACGATTTAATCCTTCCAGCGAACGAAGGATACGAATTAGCATGAATTCTCGTTAAGATGATTCTACAGCGTTCGTTGAACTTCGGAAAAAATATTTGACACGTGGGTGTGTATTTTGAGTATTCAAAATCGTTTAGCTTCGTGAATGTTTATGATTGCGATTGCGTTCAACTCATTTCCAGAGGTAATTGGAATTATTTTTACGTGTGTAACGTGATTTGCGTGAGAGAAGAAGATATGAAGGAAGCACAGGAGGAGGAGGAGGAATAAGAGGTAATTTTGAATTGCAAAAATTACCACGAAGACAAAAAGAATAGAACGACGTTATTATATTTTCATATATTCATTCCTAACTTGCGAGGAATCGGATATTCAAATTTGAATTGTTCATCGAGACGAGTTGATATAGTTTCGAGGAGAAACTTGATATAATCTCAGGTTTTGAAAGTTCATAGTTTCCAAACATACGTTTTATATCTATAGATTCTGGCGAACAAAAAAGAATTTTCAAAGAATATTCTATTCGTATGACTCAGTGTAAGTGAAAAATGAAATTTGCAGAGATTTTCACCCAACACTTCATAAGGTTCAAAGAGTACGATCGATTCGACGGTAAATATGTACCACTACAACATGTTGATGGATTGTCGATGAATGATGCCAATAAAATGTCAATTCAAGATTGCTCTAATCTCAACATAATTGGAATTTTTTGTAATACAATGAATTTAGTTCTATATTTTCATACTTTGAAGTATATTTACCAACAAAAGTCATGTTTATGATGAATTCACGGTTTAGGAAATTGTGTTCTTATAAATTTAATTATTCTTTTCAGCCTCCCGAGGATTTCGACGATATTGAACCTCGGAAGTGAAGCTTTTGTCTACAGTTGTCAACATCGATTGGAGGACTTCCAAGCTGTGATACAGAAATCCAACGCAAGGTTAGTCGATGAATAAAGAATTATATATGAAGGAAAGCTCGGAACAACGCGAAGAACAAACGGCTGATGGAATTGATTAGAGTTTCTGGTCATTTCATAGGAATTGTACATTGATATTCAATTTTGGAGTTACAAACTCGGATCTATCATTTTAAAGCAACAGTTCCATTTTAACGCGAATTAGTTTTGATTTCTAATCAACGTCTAATGCTTTCCCGATAATCAAGCTATTCAATCATTTATGTAACGATAATTATTATTCTTTCAACAGTTTTCAATCCAATCATTGTTTCCCTCGATATTAATTATCGTTACGAACACTGATCAATTCGGTTAATGTAACAGAAGAATTAATCATTCGATCAATGAAATTAACAAAATCCATGAATAATTCTTCCCACGAGGGAAAATTATTGGTATTCTAAATGCGGTTTATCTAGCGCTGTTGGGAAGAACAATATCCGTTAGTACTACTTGTTCGTATGCGATACAGATTTCGATACATCAAACTATGCGTCTTGAGGTAGTTAGTCTTCGGGAGAATTCAGGATCAAATCAGGAAAATTATTGTCAAGCAGAGCACCAAGGTCGAAGGAATTCGATAATCATATTCGTTGGGACTTATATTCTTATTTATGACAAAAAAAGAACCAACTCGAAGTATAAATAAACAACCTTGTAACAACAATGCGAAATTTGACATGGTTTTTTTTTCTTGAAAAATGTTTATTTTTGATCCGTTTATGACTTATGAGGGCTCATTTTGTTCCTTGTGAGATTTAAAAAACCTTTACCATGGGGATTTTTTTATATGAGTCATCATAACACTGTCACGCGCTTTTGTTTATGGGAATGTATCTTACTAATCATAAACAAAAGCGTGTGACAGTGTCATGATGACTCATATGAAAAAATCCCCATGGTGAAGGTTTTTTAAATCTCACAAGGAACAAAATGAGCCCTCATAAGTCATAAACGGATCAAAAATAAACATTTTTCAAGAAAAAAAACCATGTCAAATTTCGCATTGTTGTTACAAGGTTGTTTATTTATACTTCGAGTTGGTTCTTTTTTCGTCATCAATAACAATACAAGTCCCAACGAATATGATTATCGAATTCCTTCGACCTTGGTGCTCCGCTTCACAATAATTTTCCTGATTTGATCCTGAATCCTCCCGGAGAAATGCATTTCGATGTAAACCCGAAGAGAAGTAATTTTTGATTTTGAGGAAATCGTCAAAATTGCAATATTTAATCAATTTTATGAACGAACAGGACGCGTACTTGGAATTAATAAATAGATTATCAAAATACAACTTCGTTAACAAGGATTTTATGAGATAAAATCTCTCCTGACTAGTTCTTTGAAACACCCTCTGATTCGATTGATCTTCCGGGTGTTGGGTCGAGGAGTCGAAGCCTCAACGGAAGCTTTGGAATCGAGCATCAAGATTTTTCACTCTGAGAAAAACATTTACTTTCAGGAAAAAATATTAATATTGAATGCTTTGTTGACGTGGTTCGGATTCAAAGTATATTTCTGTTTCTAGTTCCTTTCTTCGCTCTTTTCTTTTCTAATGCAATTTGAAATCAATTCAAATAATGAATGAATTTGAAATTTTTTGAAATTTCCCGGTGTTGGGAAGTGATACGATGAAGTTTCTAAGGCAATATATTTTATTCTTCCTGCACTGAGAAAAATAATGATTAATATCAAAAATTTTAATTCATGAATACTGCCAAGAATACAAATTCTTGATTAAAGCTGATATGTTATTAACTCAAAAGAAATGGTCTTGAATCGAGAAAATATTTTTTGATTCATGAAAAACTTTCTGAGGCCCATAAAATATTATCTCTAATCAAGAATTTGTATTCTTGGCAGTATTCATGAATTAAAATTCTTGATATTAATCATTATTTCTCCCAGTGTGGTGAAAAGAAACCGGATGAAAACCGGATAGAAACTGGAATTCCAAGCCAAAGTGTGGAGTGAGTAGAACACAATCGTCGACGCAATGAAAAAAACCTGAATTCCAATCAATTTCTAAATCATAAAATTTTATATAAAAATGTCTTCCTCTCGCCAACAATTGACAATGAAATATAGCTCGGTGCAAGACTGTTTGTCGAATCTTCGCAATGTTTTTAAAGTTAGATGCGCCCTCTCAATCTTAGAATATGGTTTTTTCGGTGTGGACATTAGCTGAAAATATGAAATTATTTTCATTAGCTACGTACAAAGGCTTAAATGGATTACCATCACCGGTTGAAAATCAATTGTCAATGTTGGTATCCAATGAAAAACCAGTACTGATTCAGGGTTGATGTTAACGTTGACCCAGTATTGGTGGACAATGCCGTACCAGTGTTGATCAGCGTTACCATTCCGGGTTTATTCCAACGTTGTTTGCCAACAGTTGGCAGTTGGCAAATAACGTTATTCCAGTACTGGGTCGTTCGTCAATTTCTGCATGGGTTACCTCGAACAATTGAACAAAGTTGTTGAAGCTTCAGATAAATCGCAATCTGAATCAGCTAATCTGTCGACAACTGTTGAATGTATGGTCTGAATCGCTGTCCAGGGAGAATTTAGTAGAATATACAACAGTTATACGAAAACGAAGAAATGAAGCCTTGGAACCGTGTTTTTACATTGCATATTTGATGGATCCCTTTGTAAAGAACGTACAACTTAATCAGGAACAAGAAAAAATGGCTGAAGATTGGGTGATGGAACATAAACCGGAATTTTTGGGGGCAATGATAGCATTCAAAATCCACGATGAAAATTTATATTCTGCTTCAATGTTCCGTGCAGAAGTTGAAGAGTTGTATGAAAATACTCCTAATGAATGGTGGAAATTGATGGAAGCGAGGACGAGTTCAACAGATGCACTCCCAATCGGTTTTTTTGAATTTTGTTACCAATTATGAAGTATTCCACCTAGTTGAGCAGGATTAGAACGAGTTTTCTCAACATTTGGACACGTATGGTCCAATGTAAGGAACAGACTTGGCGTGGAAAAAACTACCAAATTGGTTAAATTATGCAAACATTATAATACTCCTGTTGATCAAAATGAATGGTGAAATGAAAATATTAATTATGTAGGAACACTTCACGGAAAAAAAAGAATAGTTGCAGCAACTACTTAAATAGTCGATCTTCGACCATCTACTTAAGTTGTTGCTGCAGCTACTTAGTGGTCAGGACAAGTAACATGTTAGCTGTCTTAACTAATTCAAAATACCTCAGGTATTTACGTTAGTTAGTGCAACTATCGAGTTACTTGTCCTGACTACTAAGTAGCTGCAGGAGCTACTTAAGTAGATGTTCGAACATTGACTATTCAAGTAGTTGCTGCAACTATTTTCTTTCCGTGTTATTATATTATACATTGAAAAAAAAATTTCCATTGTATTCATAAAATTGAATTTTATCGTTCTCCAACCCATCCGTCCATAATTCTTTTCAGTGGGTTTTTGATTGGGTTTTATCTGAAAAAACCCAGTGGGTAATACCGGGTCGGGGTTTTTCCGGGCCAACGCTGAACCCGATCAGGACCATATTAAAAATAGGGAATGCCTGATCAAATTCCTCCTCGGATAGTGAATTGGTTTCTTCGATCCACGATTGTCTTAGCATTCGTTTAAGCCTGGGAAAAACCATTGCCAACCCTCGGTGAGATACAGACTGGATGAAATATTTTTCGGATTGAGCTCAAGGCACTTTCTAACAACTTTCACTGTCACTAATGGCAAAAATCATCAGGAATCGAGAACAAAATAACGAGGTTTAACGAGAAAGTAAAAAAAAATTACTAATCATACAATGAAATTTCTCTCAGCGTTGATCAGGCAAGGAAAAATGTATAAAATTTTGTATGAACGTAATCTCATTTGTAACGCCTAAAAATCGCATAAAATTTCTATGTAACCATCGAATACTCGAGGAAAAAACTGAAACAAAAATTCTTGTGAACAATACATCATGAGAAGTTTTTCTTTCTTTCAACTGCTCGTTTGTAAGGTCTCTCGAATGATCTTCTTTGAACTGTGCATTGCAATTCACAACACGTAAAGAGTACAGAATATCATATTCCGATATATATAGAATTCAGAACTGAGATTTTCATCGAATCAATCGAATTTTAGCATAAAAATTCAAATATGAAACTCGAATTCAGACGAATAAGTAAATAAGATGTATTGTTCACAAAAGTTTTGGTTTCTGTTTCAAAAATATCGTTTTCAATGGATCAAGGATAACGCGGACGCAATGTGCACAGAAATGTCAAGATTTCAACAAAAATGATTTGAAATCCTTTGGAGATATATGTCCCATTTTTCAAACCCACGGATCAAAACATGCATTTATTTGTGAAGACTTAATATACATAGGTATATAAATATTTATCGATGATTAATTTCCTATACATGGAATGAACTGGCAATTTGATTCCAACCATACAGTCCCCGTACATGTCGAGCATCCATCAAAAGTTTGGAGTACTATCGATCGATTTCTCAACTTTGCCATCATTCGTGTATATGATAGAATACAAGAATATATCGGTCATACGTGGCCAGTTGATTCCTAGGAATGTAGACAAGAGAGAGAACTCAAAGCAATTGTTTCACAAGGTACAATACGACATGCCAACACCTCTTTACTCGGCCAACCGATGACAGAACAAAGTAGAAACTCCGTCTATCATCTTGATTCCTTCCGATCCACGAGAACAACGAGTATCTTCATCATTGGTTTTGCGATTGAGATTTGCTTCCTTACACTATATTTATCAATCTCCCCGCGTGTGAGAGATAATTAACGCTCGTATCTCGGAAGCGAATAATGCATACAACCGAGGAAATTGTCTTACGGAACTTTCGGAATAAGATGTCGCTAAAGTTCAATTATACCGCTTTAAATGAACAATGATGTTTCAATCCGCATCCTCATATTCGAGAGTTACGAATTTCGAATTATATTGGAGAAAATTTGAGTTATGCTAGGTACGTTGCAAAACAACCATCAAGTATTTGATATTGTGTTCGCGATTGTAACATGGTTCGCGTGTTCGACATTCTTTGAGAATTTTTTGATCTTGTACAAAGAGGAAGAGAACTATTCCTGAATTTATAAAGCGAGGAGATATTTTTTGTACGTTACCAACTATTTTGAGTAATAGAATGGTGCTTTTTAGAATTATTCTTTCATACGGAGAAAAATACAGATTTGCAAATATTTTTTGAATTTGCAATAAAGATGAAACGGTTCGCGTTCTTGTTTGATTTTAAATCCTTGAAAGAAGATGAGAGATTATCAATAGTTGACAAACAATAGAAAAAGAATGAATTTGTTTGTTTTCAGTAAATAATTCGTTGTTCCAACGAATATTGAGACAACAAAATCACATTTTGTAGTCAAACAAATAAGGTGATATAGCATTTATTTTCAAAAATTTTTATTCATTCTCCTAAATCAAGTTCATCGCCTTCAAAGTAATCCCCCCGGATACAATGCACTCATGTCAACGCATCTTCCAATCTTGGAAATAGTTGTTAAAGTCGGTTTCCGGGATGGCCTTCGGCTCTCTCTTCGATTCGGCTTGGATCTCCTCTATCGACTCAAAACGGTGTCCCCGGAGCGGTCTTTTGAATAGCCGGAAGTCGCACGGTGCCGGATCAGGTGAATACGGTGCAGGTTGTGGAACCATATGGGTCGAGTTTTTTGCGAAATAGCAGGGTTCAGAAGTAACGCATAAAATGTAACGAAGTTACTCGTTACGTTATTCGTTACTTGGTAACGCGTTAAATTTTTTAGCAAGTAACGATAACGATAACGTCGTTATTAATTTTTGGTAACTAATAACGATTTTCGTTACTTTCTCCGTTACTTTGAGGTATGGTTTTTTTTCAATTTATATGATTCAGATCATATCTATGATAGGTAATTGCTGGTAATTTGTAATGGTAAGGTAGCAAGTGCCCGGAAGGCTATTCACCCGGAAGCAGTAAAGTCTGTGGCTATTTGAGGAGGGCTAGAAACTTCTAGTCATTTTCCTTGGATTCACAAGTGATTGTCTTTTGGGTATATTCTTCCAATTCTCTAACCAAGTTTTACGACTCTAGGCGCGTTCTGATATGTATAGAATTTACCGAGATTCTCTTCCGAAAACTAAAATTTCGCTCTCAACTGTTGTTGTCTATAACAATAAATGTTATAACACAGTTTGACATTCTTCGCGCAGAACAGTTGAATAAATATCCCTCAACCACGCACCCGGGTCTTTTGGACCCGGCTCATCTTATTTTGGCTGTATTTTCTTCAAATATTATCCTTTTGAGATGATTGTTTTTTCCAATCGATTCGTCGTAATGTCAAGATTAGTAATCAGCATTGTGAAAGGAGATTTTCTTGGAATTTCTGTGAGTTATGTAGGGAAGAAGGAACATAAATCTGAAAAAAACAGTGAGAGAAACGATTTTTTTCAAAAAATTATATCTATTCCGCACAAAGACGCAAAGACAAAAATAACCACCGTTTTGTAATCAGAAAAAGTTCAACTTCCAGGAAAAAAATAGTTCCTAATGATAGCTAGGAAAAAACATAATTATTTACAAGAGTGAAGTTGGGGTATTTTAAAGAATCCACAATAAGTGAATTAAAGATATTTATCGGAATATTAGAGGGAAAAAATATAGAAACCGATAAGAATAATGTTCGAAACACTTTTATCCTTCGAGACTATTCTTTGGTGATTATGAATACCCTCAATGCATATAAGTACATATACACTCAAGAAAAAATCATTTAAACTGAATATCGATTTGTTCTTTATCCAAAAAATATTCATTGCTATCAGAACTACAGTAGATGGAATGGAACAAAAACGATTACACTGGCGAAAATTAACCGTAAAAAATGCCATGCAGTGTGGGTGAAGTTAGAAGCGAATGTACCCTAAGAGTCATTTTGCGCTTTTGGAATGTAACATGTTACAGTTCCTCACGCGAATGTACATTATATTTTTCTCAGAGGATTTGTAGGAATAGAATTCAATTACTTTGATTCAATGCTTCCCCAAACTACACAACAATTCTGAAAGAACTTTAATGCACTCATTTTGAACTTTCATAGTTCCCAATGAATTCATTATGAACTCTTTCTGAACTCATGTGCAGCGTAGATAATCAATACCACTAAATACTTGCCAGACAAAAAATAAATGTATTTGATGCAAATATATATTTTTTAGTGTAGTTGAATGGGTTATGATTCAATCCCCTCGGGGGGATATCCTCAAAAGTATCCTCAAAAGGATACATGAACCTCTTCTATGCAGTCTTGAAACATTTTCCAGTTTTCCGCCAAAAAAAGTTACACAACCACGCACATCGGGTCCAGAGGACCCGAGCTGAATTTCGTATACATACTACTCGAAAACTAAGTGGCGGATCCCTGATTTCCAAAAAGCATTCAAAGCAGGAAGGTTTTAAGTTGCTTACATTACAATACCAGCCCTTGGCTGTGCATTGCAACAGAATGAGAAGTAAAAGAAAAAATTGCTCGGGTCCAAAGGACTCAGGTGCGTGGTTGAGGGATATTCATGTTTTTTATACAACATTGGGGTGAATTTCCAAACAAATTTTCAAACCACCCTAGTAGAAATTCTCTAGGCATTCACGAGTTTTGTAACGCTCGCGCTAGCGAAATACTAGACACTTACGAGGGCCTCATTATATACTTGTAAAGCGCTCGTAGTACTTTCAAGTATTTGGTCCCTAGTAGAAATTTGACAGGGAATTCCCTATTAGAAGCATGGCCCTCGTAAGGCTGCAATAGGAAACTCCTAATTGAGGAAAACTTTCAATTACCTTATCAGGTCCTGACATGGCATCCTGTTTGGGACCTTACAACAAAGTAACGCAAGGTTGTTGACAGGTCCTAGTCAGATTTTCCCTTTCAGTAACTCAGATCAGGATTGCCTTGACTCATCCGTATTTGAATTGTAAGGTAACTGTCAAGATATCTTGATCAGGGCCTGGTCAGGATCGCCTTGGCTCGTCCGTATTTTAATCATGTGATAATCGACAAGACAGCCGAATCAGGACCTGATCAATTCAGAACGATGAATGTATCAAATTATTCAGAATTTTCACAGGACTCATTAGAAATTTACCTGTCTTCTTGAAATGTTCAACTGAGGTCTATTTGAATCATCAGTAGAATTTCTTCTGTTGGGGGAGTTTCAAAAAATTGTATGAAAAGTGAATTCCATGAAAATTAAATTGAATGTTAGAATATAGCTTAGATGAGGTCTTGTTCAGATCCTGATTGGGAAACGTTTGGTTTTCCTGATCAGGACCTTGTCTTTTCCCTGCGTTACATTTTTATCGAGGCCTTATCAGATACTCAAGCCAGGCCCTGAACAGAAATCAGGCATACCTGATCTGAACCTGATGTTTTCCATATCAAAATTTCTACTAGGGGTGAGGCACTCGCAAGTGTCTAGTATTTCGCTATCGCGAGCGTTACAAGACTCCCCAGCCAGTACAAATGATCAATTTGAATTTCCAAAGACTTCCCAAAGATCTCTTGAACAGTCCCCGTTATGCGACTTACAATGAATTCCATATGAATTTAATGGATTCCAAATGAAAACATATCGAATGCCTGAAGAATTCATCATGGAGTTCCGATATGAGTTCTCTTTGAACATTAAGTTGTTCATTGAGAATTCATTTTGAATTCAAAATAGTCATAATGAATACATATTGATCAGCATAACGGGAGCTCTTTGTGGGAACTCTTGTGCTGTATGGGTCGTGAATGCCTAGGCGTTTCTACTAGGGCGATGAAAGTAACGGTAACGATAACGAATAGCAACGGTAACTGTAACGAGTTACTTTTTTAGGGTAACGTTTTGAACCCTGCGAAATAGTCACGAAGAATCAATGCAGGGTGAGCCGGCCGGTGCATTGTCGTGGTGCAAAAACCAAGAGTCGTCTCGCCACAATTCCGTTCTCTTTGGGCGAATAGTTTCACGTAAACGACGCATAACGATAATCGAAGAATAATAATCGGCTTTTTTGGTTTTGCCTCACCTTTAGCGCGATATTCACTTGATTGATCGGTTGTTTCCGGTGATAGTCAGAAAGCATTGTTTTACACACTTCAACGGGGCGATGTTTTTCCCGGGAATTCAGTGTTTTCGGTATCAATCGAGATTCGACGCGTCTGAGGCCCAAAATATCCTTCATAATGGTATTGACTGATCCTTTTGAAATGCCAACACCATCAGCAAGATCCCTAATTGTCAATCGACGACTTACCAGCACCAAATCTTTGATTTTTTGGACGTGAACTTCGTCGGTTGAAGTTGATGGTCGACCGGGACGCTCTCTCGACCTTCTTGGAACTCTTTATACCACTTGTAAACATTTTTTCCGACATAGTTTCATCGCCAAAGGCTTTCCACACCATCCTCAACGAATCAGCAGCAGAAAATTCATTCCGCGAACAAAATTTAATACAAATTCTTTGCTCAACGAATGCAGACATTATAAAAATCGAAAAATTCACTTTCAGCAGCTCACATAACAAAGCGTATCTCAGACACCAATGAATATTTTGATGTGACCCCTGTCACGGATATCAAAGACAGTCTAATCAACCCAAAAATAAGAGCACTACCTCAAATACATTTTTGCACAGAGTTTAAATTCAAATGTCACCTTACTTTTTGGACACAGTAGTATTCTGTATAGAAAAAAAGGATCGACATCACCAGTAGATATCCAGAAAAGGTTCGTATCACGAGTCCCTGTCTTGTACATTGAGAGAAAAATTAACTCTCGACAAGTTGGAGCTGAAAAAATGTTTTGTCCCTTAAATTAAGCACGAAAAAGAAAGATCAGTTAAAATAACTGTTCAACTTAAAAGCGCATTGAAATGACAAATTTTCTTTATTGATTTAAGTTTTAATTAGTCAAATCTAGTGTTGCCGCGAGCTTCGAGTCGAGCTCACAAAGCTTTTCTTCGAGCCGAGCCACATCGAGTTTCGAGCCGAGCCGAGCCGAGCTCACGTCAAAAGCTCGATGAGTTGAGGTTCCTGACTCGAGTCGAGCTAAGCCGAATCGAGCCGAGCTCATGTTGAAAGCCCGACGAGCTGCTCTCATTATAAGCTTCTTATATAATACACTAAACTGTTGACTACCGGAGCACTATATGAGTTTCTCATTGTTTGAATTCATATTTGTATCAAAATATGCAGAGAATTTACTTTTTCTCTTGGTTGTATTGATACTGATTCTGTTTGATTCCATGGTAACGGGATAATCATCATCAGTAAAGTCGTTCCCACTTTCATTATTTTGAGAATCTACTTTTTGCCGTTTAACTTTTTTCTGATCCATACTCATACTGTTAAATTATGAAAATATATGAATTAGGAAAGAACAGATGATTTTATTCAAAAAAGTGAGGGTTATAGAAAAAAAATAAAACAATTGAATCTACTGATTTCATCAACTATTTACAAGACCATTGTTCGAAAAATGAGCCAGGAGTGATGCAAGTGAAATTCAGATAGCAGAAAATTTATTCTGTAAAATTAGATTATCCATTGTGATAACGAATGAATAAACAAAACTGGCTTGGTCCTAAAGTTGTACACACTACGGGTGATCATATATGTATTTGGAATTCACAATTGTCGCATAATTTATGAGATAAATTGAAAAGTCCAGAGAACAAAAACATAGGTATTATATTTTATAGGATGATGATGAAGAGTCAATGACTGAAGTGATTTATTTGATCCATCGTGTGATTAATAAATTCAAAGTATACTCTCTAAATTCCTTGGAGTGAAAAATCCACTCTTGAAGAATGAAAATACTGCCAGTCTGAGAAGAGTGAGAAGTCCACTCCAAGTTCACATTTACGTGAACTTGTGTAGCTAGAGTTTAAGTAAGAAAAACGTAAGGCGCAGCCTCACGGTCTCAAGTTCACGTTCAAGTAAACCGTGATTATTCCGAAAGAGTGTCAGCCCGACATTCGATTGGCTCGAAATTTGATATCCCGAATGAGAATAATCCCGAGATATAACTATACTTTATTATTCGTGCGCTAATGAGATAAAAGGTCACCCTAAGAAGATGCTAGCATCTATATAATAAAACCTCTCTTTCTATCATATGATTGCGTCTTTTCCTAACAAATGATGCGATTTATCGACGCTAGTACACGGAGGAAATAGTAAAGTCCACTGACATACGTAGCACAGCCGCCCCCGATATGTGGCATAGTAAATTATATCACGTCGCATTTTGATTTGTAGGCACATAAAATTCAAATTCAGTAATGGAAATCACAGAAATTCCCAATTCTCATAGTGATTCACAAAGATACTACATGGCATTACACTTTGTAATAGTTCACATCACATAATCAGTAGGGTAAGAGACCCGATAGCCGATCAGTGAACGTACACCCGATCAGTCCTTATATTTTAGGTTTTTGTGGTTTAGTTGTGCAAAAAGTCTTCAACAAAAATATTTTTTGTAAATCATGGATCGAAAATTAACTTTTTTATTTGAAACTCACAGCTAAATTGCTTCGTAAATTTATGTAATGATGAAAATGATCGAGTTCTAGTCCCTGATCGGGTATAGGGTCTCTTACCTTGAATTACAAGGCTCATTCTACTGAAAATATATTGAAAACATTTATTGCTATGTTAAATAGTGAACTCTGCTATCTTCCAAAGAGGCACTTTCCTGCGTGTATCACCTTGAGACATGTTGATACTTCTTTGAATTACGCTCCCAGCTCGTCTCGGCTCGAGCTAGCTCGCAGCGAGCCGAGCTTTGAATTCATCGAGCCGAGCCAATATTCCAAACTTGACTCGGCTCGGCTCGCGGCAACACTAGTGAAATCGATGGAAAAAATTCTTATTCCAAGCCAAAAGTGGATTTATATTCAACCAATCTTTCTTTTCCGTGAGAAAATGTTTTCCTCGCCGCGGTCAATGCAATATTCTTTTCCCCTCAGTGTACGAAAACGAAATGTTTATAACGATCATTTAACACAATGAATTCATTCTATAGCACGATTATCGGTTGAACTCCTCATCGCAATGTCATTTCCTGCAATCGCCTAATCGCTCATACGATAATCCGATCCTTCCACTATATCTTTGCGTAATCAGTCATAGGACTAATTTCATGTAACCCTTCAGAATTTCTCTTCCTTGCCAACTGTTTCTCGTATGCATCGAAACAGGGCCGACGAAACGTTTTTCTCTGTCTTTCTCTTCGTGCATTGATATATGCGGGTTAATAAAGGATAGTAAGTGGATAGTAACTCACCACTTACTATCCTTTATTATCCCGCATATGCGAATGGACGAAGAGAAAGACAGAGAAAAACGTTTCGCCGGCCCTGCATCGAAACTCGTTGGTCGAATATTCACAGCTCACGATAATAATATCATTTATTTAGTTTGTACTCGGACTGTCGATAAAAGTTACGCGAAGAAAGGATTTGAAAAGGAATTCAAAGAACGTCGTTATAATGAGATGGATTCTGCAGTGCTGTGATTAACTTTGCACAAGTTTCATACCCATTGTGAACATCTCATTTGAGTTTCTGGGCACAGTACAAGTTATATATGTACACGAACGACGCGCTACTGGAGATTTTTGGATGTTCGAGGAACTGTATTATCATATTTTCTATCAGATTTTTACGTCGAAGATACGACGTTTGTCGCGGTCATCACGAAATGACGACAGCCTCCAATATCAGATTCTCATGAAACTTTCAAATCTTTCGGTTTTCATCAAAAGAATAACTCAACGTGAAAAAGAAAATCATGAATCTGAAGATGAGGTGTGCGAATGTTTGGAAATCGTATACACATAAATTTGATAGAAACGAATAATTTTAGAAATATTCTTGGTAATTTTTCACTACACGCACAAAGTTGCGACTTTTCATCCATGGATTCATGGATCTGAGAATTTGTCTTCCCTCTAATCAACGTGTGACTGAGGATAAGCGGAGTTTCAGAGCACTTGAGAGGCGTTCAATATTCTTGAAGTTTGAATCGTTTATAAAAATGGAACGAAAATTCAAACTCACATAAAATCTGATAAATTGCTGGTGTTGATCACCCTAAAATTGACTCCTTGGAACAAGACACATCGTTTAAAGAATATACTGCAAGATTTTGGGCCTTCAATAACTATTAATTCGTTTCAATAAACGATTCAAACTTCAGCACCATAACTTAATCACGTTCTGGAAATTAATTTCTACTCGAGACTTCCTTATAAATGTCTAGATCAATGTGATACTTTCAGAGGTTTTTGGAGGGAAAAAATTTGATTCGAAGAAAATTAACGCTAAAACTGTATAAATCTTTGAAAGCTCAGTATTCCGTTATTCGATTACCGATTCGTTTCAATAACCGATTCAAACTTTAGCAACATGGTGTTCACAGTTTTTCAGAGAGTTTTGATAATTTTCAGACAAATTCGAAGTTTTTCGATGATACTCATGGATATTCAGAGAAATTTTCAGTGGAAAAACATACCCAACCCAGGTAGGAAGTACCAATACTGACAACTGGTTCGAGCTTGGAAAAATATTGGGCTGTCAAGCATGGCGGACCAATATATAGACCCAATACACGAAGAGATATTTAGAGGAACGGACAATGAAATTTACTATGACGAGACAATAGAAGCCTGGTCAAATTCACTATGTTTCACAATAAATTCCATTAGAAATTCAGTCTGTTCCTCGGCCACAATAATCCCATAGTACACTTAACTGCAAATTTGTTATTTGAAAACCCATACCATGTTTCATAAGAAATGCCGATACAACGAGTAGCTCAAACTTGGCAAAAGATTAGGCTGCCAAACATGACAAACCAATATCGGCCCAATATAAAACAATTTATTATCTCAAAATTCATATCACTTTTCATAGGAGATGTATCACAACAAGTGGTTAAAGTTTGGCAAAACATTGAACTGCAATGCATTGAAGCATGGTGAACCAGTATCGGGCCAATGTACAACTATTGGTTATTTGAGACCCTACACCGCGGAGTTTTACCAATATTGATTATTCTTATGATGCGACATGATTTTGTATGTCACACATGCCATGGAAAAAGATCAAGAGTTATGGAGAATCAGGTTAAAGCTTGTGAAAAGTTAATATACACAACTTGGGCCAGGTCTGGTCTGGTTAGATGAGCCAAGCTTTAAATAACTCAGTATTATTAGTATTGTTTTTTGGCTCAATATTGGGTACCAAGCCTGGCACGAGGTTATCATTCCAAGCTTTTACCAGGCTTGGACCATTTTTTATGATGCGTTCTGGCCCTATATGATTCAAAATTGGGCCAAGGTCGGGTCAAACTTAAATACACTGTTAAAAAATTTCTGCATTAATGTTAATGTTTTTACTGGAAGTTTTTTTCAAGGACGTACATGAATTCAGTTTCATGTACATTTTACATGAAATTTAATGTAAACTATAGCATAATCTATAGTCTTTTCATGTTTTTGTACATTAAATTTAATGCAGAATGTATATGAACCTGATGTCATGTACGTAATTGAAAAAAACTTCCAGATATTTCTGACAGTGTAGTTAAACCCGTGCAGAAAATCATAGAATGTTGATTTTTTGTCATTCGATAACTCATGATCGAGGTATCAATCCCACAATCCCTAACAGAAACCTAGGCTGAGTTCTACACGGAAAAAATCAATGATCCAAATTGTCGTTGACTAGTACGTCACTTTTGGACGGAGCACAATTTAGAGAAGAATTCGTACACTGGATTTTAATAATTCGTTAACTCTTTCCATTATTTCGATGATGAAAATAAAAAGTGGATTCCATTGTTCGAAAAGTGAACACAGTTAACGAATTATTAAAATCCAGTATACGAATTCTTTTCAAACTTGTGCTCCGTCCAAAATTGGCATACTAGTCAACGAAAATTTGGACTACTTATTTTTCCGTGTAGGCATGCACGAGTTTTGTAACGCCTGCGTCACCGAAAAACTAAAAACCAATGAAGTGCATCGGAAGTATTTAGCGGCTTAGCGTCACTGAGAAAAAAGAAGTTGTAAAATTTACATCTTACGTAGTCAATATTTGGATGATTTTAAAAATCGTTCGAGCTACCACAATTCGGATTCATTCTACAGCAGCGAATGTGAGATATACCACAGCTGATGTGAAACTTACATTCTCAGCTATATAAAATCAACTAAAACTGTGGTCGTTCAAACTATTTTTCGAAATCGTCCAAATATTGACTTTACAAGATGTAAATTTTATCAATGTTTTTTCTGGGTGCAGTTTTTCAATAGTGCGAGCGTTACAAACTCATGAATGCGTAACCCAAGTAGAAATGCTCCAACTATTGACAAGTTTTGTGACGATTAAGGAGAGCTTCTCATCTAGCGACCCCGAAATAAGGTGATTTTCTTGGATTTTCTTTTCATGGAAGCAAGTAAATAAAGAACTCGGGGGTTCTCACACTTGTTAATTGAGTCTCCAAGCGGAAAAAAACATTTTTTTCAGTAAAAAATAATGCCACGAGAATTGTTGATACGTGTTGGAACGTAACCATTTAAAAAAACAGTGATCAATCGGACGCCACTATTAACACTTACAAAAATGATCAGAAATACGAAATCCAAAAATTTTTGTGGAATATATTATATTTTTTGGAGGTTGTACCAATAAAACCAATGAAAAGTTCAAAATTAAAAAAACGACAGACACGCAAACTTTTGGTAGCGTTTTGTTCACCTTTCTTTCGCTGTTTGAAGTGCTATAAAAAGAAAAAACTCTGCCAATTGGCACATGGCTTCCTCGTCTGTGTTGAAAAAAAATACTTGTTTTCTTTCTTTCTCCCGTTTTTCTTAGAGAATCAGGTTGAAATTTATATAGGACTGCGATCAACACTGCATAAAGCTATGGTGGAAATTTCATGACAATTGGATGATAGAAACGGAAGTTATCCGCATGTTAACGATGTTTACGAAATTTCCGAATTTTATTTCGAAGCTCAGTGCTTACCACTTTCTTCCTTCAATTCCCATTTGTTTGAAATTCACACCATACAACCAACCCCCCGTAAACTGATTATACTACAAGTTTCATGGCATTTGGATGATACCGACATGGGGAAGGCATGCTTTCAAAATATTGACAAATAATGTGAATCGCGAAACGAAAATTTTTCACAGTTTTCAATCAATTAGAATGGAACTTACATGGGAGCACTATCGGGTCATGAATAAAACGTGGTTGAAGTTTGATCGGATTCGGATAATAGGAAGCAAAGATACACGCGTACGCAAAATGTTCTTTTTTTGTCAGAGTTCTTGTCATCCACCCAATTCTTCTGAATGAATCAGGTTGAAACTTATATGGGACCACTATCACCCTAGTCCACGACTGTGATAGAAATTTCGAAAAGATCGGATAAGCAGAACGGGAGTTATGCACGTACGAGACTTAGGGGGGAGGGGGGGGGGCTACAGTCACACACCTAGACAGATAAACCGACAGACAGACACGGTAACACAATTGTTCCCCGAATTCTGAGAAATATTTTGGTCTAGGAGATTTTGAATTTCGAGACAAAAAAATTTTCGGCTCCTCGAAACGATCAAAAAGCTTCCCTCTAAACGAGGAAGCAAAATTTAGTTGAGGCAACTAAATTTTATGGTTAGAATCACTAAATCCATTCATTTCAACGGACCATTCTTCTATATTTGCCACTATCAACAAAATGAATAAAAAAATACCACTCGAATAATTACTGTTTCGTTCGAAATTCGTGAAGTGCGAAAGCAATGAAAATTTGAGATATGTGTTGATGAAATACGTTCTTCTAACTATGAAATTTAGTTGCCACAACTAAACTTTTTTAGTTGCGCGCACTAAATTTCATAGTTAGAAGGACGTATTTTATCGACACATATCTCAAATTTTCATAAAAAAATTTAGTTTTCATAAAGAAAATTTTTTTTAGTTGTGGCAACTAGAAAAATGTAGTTGTGGTAACTAAAAAGATTTAGTTGTGGCAACTAGAAATTTTTAGTTGTAGCAACTAAAAAAATTTAGTTGTGGAAACTAAATTTTATGGTTAGAATCACTCGATCCATTCATTTCAACGGACCATTTTTCTATATTTGCCACTATCAAAAAAATGAATAAGGTAACTGACCCCATTAGCGAACGCGACCCCTTTAGTGAACCTCGAGATAATAAAACCTCTTTTACGAACAAGAAGTGTTTACCTATTACGTGCTGTGAAGATTATTCCCATCTTCAAACATTATTGTTAGTGATTAATGCGAAAACAAATGGAAGGAAGAAAAATGTAATTCACGAAATAAATAAAAAGATTCATGCCGAGTGTCACAACGAGCTTTGCCTTCGTGAATCTTACAAGGTGAGTTAAGAATGGACATTTTTTGAATTGTGCATTTTCATAGTATTAATGCGACCATTGAACTATTTTATGTATCCAATCTATTGATATTATTCAAATTAAGATAATATAGGGTTATTTTCAATAACTGTCAGTCGCTAACCTAGAAAATTGCGCGTTCAGAAATACACACACGAAAATGATCGGTGAATCTATTACTGAACGAATAAACGTAACAATTCATATCATAGGTATCTACTCTAGGAGAATTTTTTCATGAATTCTCATAATGCGCATAATTTTTCAATCAATCTATAAATTTCTCCAAGGATTGGAATAAACATGTAAAATTATAAACCCTACATGAAATTCTCAATTTTTTTCGCCAAAGTAACTCAAGCAGCAACAGAAGTTCAAAGTATATACGAAATAAAAACGTTGGTAGAATTTGAGAATGAGATACGAAGAACATATCATGAAAGTTCATAGAATATACGAATGAGACTGTTTTGAATATACTCAGAACGTACATAGTACATTTGAAATGTACGATATTCATTCCACCGACGTTCGACTGATGTCCCGTCATATATTCGATTACATACGTTCGATGAATATGCATAGCACCTATGAAAAGGTCTCATTAGAATGTGCACAGAATATATTTCGAATATCATCAGGAAAGTGATAATAACTCATCTGAGCAGCCTCAAATTCTACGCGTTCAGTAATGGGGTCAATCAGCGTTCACTAATTCATGCGACCCGTTCACTAATGGGGGTATTGTTAACATTTCATTAATTTCACTATTTTTATTGTTATCACTTAGAAAATGAATAAAAAATCACGGTAAGAGAAAATTGAAATGCTCAATCTACCTTATTTACTCGTGGAAATTCATTTTGAAGGAATTATTCCTGAGATGATTTATATTTAGAGTGCTTGTGTTCTTAAATGTTCACTAATGGGGTCAGTTACCTTAAAAAAATACCACTCGAATAATTACTGTTTCGTTCGAAATTCGTAAAGTGCGAAAGGAATGAAAATTTGAGATATGTGTTGATGAAATACGTCCTTCTAACTATGAAATTTAGTTGCCACAACTAAACTTTTTTAGTTGCCCGCACTAAATTTCATAGTTAGAAGGACGTATTTTATCAACACATATCTCAAATTTTCATAAAAAAATTTAGTTGTGGCAACTGAAAAAATTTAGTTGTGGCAACCAAAAAAATTTAGTTGCGGCAACTGAAAATTTTTAGTTGCAACTAAAAAAATTTAGTTATGGCAATTAAAAAAATTTAGTTGTGGCAACTAAAAACAATGTAGATTGCTAAAGACTCGTCTTCCACTTTTCTCAACCGATCGTAATGAAACTTATATGGGACCACTATGGGATCATAACTGAACCGTGGTATAAATTTCATTGCAATCGGATAACAGGAAGCGAAAACATGCCCTTGACCCAAACATCACAATTATTGATAACATGTTTCTTTTCCGTCTTCCGTTTTGTTGTAAAGATCAGGTTGAAACTCGTATGAGACCACTATCAGCACTGCATGAAACTGTGGTAAAAATTTCTTAACGATCGGATGATAGGCACGAAAGATATCCCCATGACAATGGCATTTTCGGGATTTACAAATTTTGTTTCGAAGCTTAGTGCTTACCATTTTCTCCCCTCAATTCCGATTTGCTTGGAATTCAAAACGTACAACTAACACTTCGTGAAATGAATATGCTCCAAGTTCCAAGGCATTCGGATGATACGAACATAGGGAAGGCATGCTTTCGAAATATTGTCAAACAATAAAGATCGCAAAAAAACAATTTTCTACAATTTTCAACCGGTTGGGATGAAACTCATATGGGCCCACTAGCGAATCATAATCAGAACGTGGTATAAGTTTCATTGCAATCGGATAATGGGGAGTGGAGATATGGACGGTCGCAAAATCACAATTTTTTTCCACATTTTTTTTCACCCCTACCGTCCTTCTGTAAGAATACGGTTGAAACTTATATGAGAACACTATCGACACTACATCTAACCGTGGTGGAAATTTCATCACGATCGGATAATAGGAACCGAAGATATGCGCGGTCGCAATTCTGTTCACATACATACATACATACATACATACACACATACACACAGACAGACAGACAGACACAAAACCAAAAATTTTCCTCGAGTCTGGAGCAACATTTTGGCCTAAGAGATTTTGAGTTTGAAGACAAGAAAATTTTCGGCCCCCGGAGACGATCACAAAGCTTACCTCTAACGAGGAAGCAAAAAAGAAGGCAAATCTCATCTCCATTTGGGTTCATCCTCCAATAAATTCAATTAGCTTCAAAATGAAGAAAAAAGAGCGATCCGTTCAGTAGTTTTTGAGATATCGTGAAGCCAAACTTGAAAAACATGGTTTCGAGAAAAACGCCTTAAAAAGGTTTCGAGATACGAATCCTTTAACTTGAGAAAATTTTTTTCATGTACTTTCAGACCCATTTAATGAGTTTTAAATAACTCGAGTTCTTAATTTATTTCCTTCTTAAGAAAAAAATTCGAGAAAATCATCTCATTTCGGAATTCGCTGGATGAGAACCTCCCCTTAACTAGCCAAACCCTAGAAACTTGCAAGTATCTCGCCAGAACCCTACGAGGCACTCGCAAGCGTCTCGTTTTTGGCTAGTTAAGCAGTACAAAACTTGTAATTGACTGGAGCATTTCTACTAGGCAGAGAGTATCCTGAGTAGAAATTCATACTGGGTGTTTGATTAGGACCAGATCGGGAAATCTCAAATCAGGCCCTAATTTGGAATATAACAAACGATGACAAATCAAGTGTGTCGAATCATGGCCTCACCAGGACCAGATCAAATGTGCCGGAATGAGTTAAGTCCGATCGGGTAGTGATATTGACTTCTGATCAAAAAGCACCCGGAATTTCTTAATGAAACGAAAATGGTTCAATTATTCATCGATATTCACTTTATTTCCTTCGAAGTAATCTCCATTGCAAGCAATACACATATTCCAACGCTTCTTCCAATCTTCAAAACATTTTGCATAGGCCGATTTCGGAATCGCCGATTCAGTTCCTTCCGCGAATTGTACTTTATTGCCTCAATCGTCTCAAAACGCTTTCCGCGAAGTGGGAACTTGAGTCGTGGGAATAGGAAAAAATCACAAGGAGCCATATCAGGTGAATACGGAGCTTGAGGAACGGTATGAACATTATTGTTTTTAGTCAAATAATCGCGTATAAGATGAGATGTGTGTGCCGGTGCGTTATCGTGATGAAGAAACCACGAGTCATCTCTCCACAATTCTGGTCCCTTGCGACGAATGTTTTCCCTCAAACGCTTCAATACGCTCACGTAATATTCCTTATTCACAGTCTGACCTGGTGGGAGGAATTCGGAGTGGACCACACCACGGCAATCAAAGAAAACAGTCAACAAAACCTTGATTTTAGATCGACTCTGTCGCGGTTTTTCAGGTTTTGACTCGTTTGAAAAGCGCCATTCCGATGATCGTTGGTTAGTTTCGATGTCATATTCATAGACCCATGTTTCGTCACCGGTCATGATGCCTTCGATAACATTTTGGCCCAAAGAAAGCATTACTTTAGCAACATCAATGCGATGCTGTTTCTGCAACAAATTCAACACTCTCGGCACAAGCCGTGCTTCGACTCGTCTCATGGCCAAAATATTGTGCATAACGTTCTGCACCGATCCGAACGAGACACCAAGATCGGATGCTATCTCCCTAATGCTCACACGACGATTTGCGAGGACGATTTCTTTAATTTTATCAATATTTTCGTCAGTGATAATGGTGGATGAACGATCGGAACGAGGCAAATCATCAATCTTCGTATCACTCGTACACTTGTGTTTTCGACATCGTCGAGTCTCCGTAGGTTTCTGTGAACATCTTCAACGCTTCCGCACATGAAATTTTGTTAAAAATACACTCTTTGCTCAACCAAATTCGACATTGCGAAATTCGCAGAACACAACAAACACTGACTCGTTTACCAGGCAACACGCACTAACTTCTGACAAATGAAGCGCAAAAAGACATTTGAGCGCTAAATAACAGATGAAATAACATGGAAAATAAAAGATTCCGACAATATCTCAAGCGCGGTTTGTTTGAATAGAGAATTCCGGGTACTTTTTGATCAGAAGGTACAATTTTTCTGCTCGGAATTTTCTACTAAAGATGAAGATGATTTTTCAATCTTTGTTAATCTTTGAGACATTAATTTTCAAGAATAACAGAAACCCCACCCCTTCGATAATTAATTGCGCTCGTGAAAGGAATTCCTCAAAATCGGTTATTTTCCTGACCGTCACAGCGGCCTTCTTCCCCCTCGATCGAGATATAAGAATATTTCATACATCTCTCAGATAAACTCATTGCTCTTTTCTCAATTCTCCATTGTTTCCGATAACGGCAATAAATTTGGAGAACGTTTCAGAACTATCGTTGTTGAGGGTGTGTAAGAAGCGCGCTACCCAATCCCTTGTACTTCCCTCTATCAAATTCAAATCCAGTTGAAAATATTATCAAATTTTCCTTTCTCCAAGTCATTTCATTTGAATCATGGAAGTTAGGAGAGAGTGAAAGCGAGGCCAAACGATGACATACGACGTTCTTTTCCCCAAACAAGAGTATCGATGCCTCGCATGTGTGCCAGATATTTATTGCGCGTAAGGTCGTAGAATTCAAACTTGTGCGTGAACGCGTGACAAGCGCTTATACGGGTGTTGGAACAATGGATTTCAAAAACAAAGGAGAACAAAAAAAAATTACTCGTCACACGTGTCACCGTGAAAAGAGGAAGAAAATGTAAAAGTAAAGTCTTTTGCTCGTTTTCCTCCAAACTACACTTGTACCGCCAAAGCACCGTTGTAAAGTTAAATGAGGATAAGCCTCGTTCCTCACATTCAAGTTTCAATGAAATATTCCCAACCGATTCAGTTACGTACGTTCCTTTCAATTGTGTGAAATCTCACAACTCAGATCGAAACAAGCTGAGGTTGAGTCTTTGATTTTAGAAAAAGTGTTTATCGAGTCTCGATGAGTGCCATGAGCGATATCGAAAAATTCCTAAACCATTGGGTGCTTGGCAACCAAGTATGGCGCAAATATAAACTGATGATATCATTTCATGATTTATCGATATGTGCTTCCAACCTTGTTACAAATAATCCATAAAATCTCAATCAAGAATGAGAAAATGGATAGGTTTCAATGAAATTCAATGATATTCAATCAGAAATATCACCATTTATAATAGGATTCAATAGAATATTTTCACCTGGGCATCGAGTCCCATCATTGATGAAAAAATTGCAATGAAATGGACCAAACAATTGGAAAATTTGTTCATCAATGTTGCGCCAATGATGAAACTGTGAAGAACAATGAATGGAAAAATGTATAAAAAGTATGCATTTCAAAATTTCCGATATGTAGGGGAGGGTAGGGCACGTTTTTCAATGCGTTATAGTTTTTCAGTGCGCTGGGAGAGCGCACCACTGGATGAATCATCGTGAGTAGATCATCCAAGGTAGCATTCACGGTAATATCAGGTTGATAGCTGCTTTTATCGTGAAAAGACAATTATTGTTACGATTTTGTCGTTGGTGAGTAAACTTTACATATGTTCACTCAAATTGAAAAAAAAAAACATACTTATGTTATTTTGATTATTTTGTGAGAATATGTATTTGAAAATGGGAGTCCCCTGAATCGAATGATGTCATAGTTGTTGTGAATCCCCCCACGTCTTCATTATTTTAGCCTCGTTCAAAGTTTCAAAACAATGATGGCACAAATTTTTTCACTAAAGAAATTTGTCTCCGTCTCAACCACTGATATAAATACTATGGATACGAGATCGCTCGGTTGAAATAACAAATTCTTGTACCTGAAAAATGTACAAACCGCAGCGCCGCCTAGCAGGGGGATGTGATACTTTCTGATAATATGATACTATCTGTAGTATGATTTGTTCATGTTCATATAACCAAAAAGTGGAATGTTATAACAATGGTATAAGGAAAGAAATGTTATGTATTGTTAACACTGATCTGTGATTGTTAATCAAGTCAAATATTAGGTGTACAAATAAGTTTCCGCGGTTTGTCAAAAGATGGCCCCACCAGAAGGTTATGGAGAAATTGTCAGATGTAAAACGTAATATCCCAAGTTTAGTCATCTGGCAACACCATAACCTTAAAGTACTAGTGATTCCGTATCAGCATCACGTAATTTTTTTCGTGCAAAAATGTCAAGTTTTATTCCGAATAAGCATCATTTGCGGGAACTTTTGATTTACTTCTTTAATGTGAAAAAATCTGCAGCTGAGGCGCATCGATTGCTTCTAGAAGCATATGGTGAAGCTGCTTTAAGTGAGAGAAGTTGTCAGGAATGGTTTCAAAAGTTTAAGAACGGTGAGTTTGACGTTAAAGACAAAGAACGCAGTGGAAGGCCGAAAGTGTACGAAGACATGGAATTAGAAGTACTATTGGAGGAAGATTCGTCCCAAACGCAAAAAGAACTTGCACTTACTCTACAAGTGACTCAACAAGCAATTTCACATCGTTTAAAATCGTTAGGAATGATTCAAAAACAAGGAAATTGGGTTCCATATGAACTAAAGCCGAGAGACGTTGAACGCCGATTATGCATGAGTGAAATGCTGCTTGCCAGGAATAAAAAAAAGAGTTTTGTGCATCGTATAGTCACTGGTGACGAAAAATGGATTCACTACGATAATCCAAAGAAGAGAAAGTCATGGGTTAAGCCCGGCGAACCATCAACATCGACAGCTAAGCCGAATATTCATGGAAAAAACTCATGCTGTGTATTTGGTGGGATCAGCTTGGTGTCGTGTATTATGAATTGCTGAAACCAAGCGAAACCATTACTGGAGCTCTCTACCGAACACAATTGATGAGATTGAGTCGGGCACTTAAGGAAAAACGCGCCCATTACTACTCCAGACACGACAAAATTATTCTTTTACACGATAATGCTCGTCCACATGTTGCGGCGCCGGTAAAAACATACTTGGAAACACTCAACTGGGAAGTTTTACCCCACCCGCCGTATTCACCAGACTTAGCCCCTTCTGATTATCACCTGTTCCGGTCGATGGCACATGGTCTGTCTGAGCAGCGCTTCACATCATATGAAGACACCAAAAATTGGGTAGATTTGTGGATAGCGTCAAAAGATGAAGAGTTTTTTCGACGGGGTATCCGAATGTTGCCAGAAAGATGGGGAAGAGTAGTGGCAAATGATGGAAAATACTTTGAATGAAACGTAATGTACTTTTCCTTTACAATAAATTCCTAATTTTTTATAAAAAAACCGCGGAAACTTATTTGTACACCTAATAATAATAATAATTTTATAAAAACGGTATTAATGTATACAGAGGTTCAATTTTAACAAAAGTTTTCAAATTTACCGCGTTTCATTAGTTCTAAACCCCCCTGCTGGTGGCGCAAAACGGTCCTTCAATTAGGGACATGAAAATGGCGGTCATCCCGTATCCGTAGTATAGAGATCAGTGGTCTCAACCAAGTGTGATTGTAGGGTGTTATAGATGAATTTCTGACATGGTCTGATTAGTCTTCAAAAGCTACAGAATCTAGGGAGGAAGAAGATGAAGAGTGCCTCTGCATTTATTATTTAGAAGCCTACGGTAATTCTAAGTCTAAAGAAAAATGGATTAGATGTACACGGTGCAACGATTGTACTACACTTTTCCCAAATGAAATATTCTCAATGGACATTTTTCCCAAAAATTATATTCCCAAGCAGTCGCATTTTCCAAAACAATTTTTCCCAAAAAAAGGTCATTCCCAATGAATATTTTTCCAGTGAATTCCGTTCCCATTTTTTGTTGATATTTCATTTTAATTTTTGAATTGAGCTCTGGAAGAATGTTTTAAACCATTGAAGAGTGGAACACACTTTGTAGAGCAAACTTCATCGGAAGGTTTGTTGTTCTCAGTTTATAACCAAATTGTCCGTTGCCTGATACGTTGTAAAATCACTTTCGAAATTTAATTTTAAATCTTCTCAAGTAATGGCTGAACTCGTGAAAGCAAAGAAAGGAGTCTTCTTGAATATTGATAATTTTTTATATTATAAACATTCTGGGTCATGGGGCGATAGAATTTATTGGAATTGTCGGAGAAAGGGCGAATGTTCGGCTCGAACGATAACCTCTGGGACAGAAGACAACATTATCGTCCATAAAGATCCGGAGCAATTAGCACACGCTCATGCTCCAAATGCCGAAGAGATTCAAGCATTGAAAATTGTGGAACGCATAAAGCGCAAGGTTGATGAACATCCGGAAGCACCGCCTTCACGAATTTTGCGCAATGAATTACGCAATGTCCCATCAGGTATTAAAGATGCGAGTATACTTGAAAGTATTTTGTGAAACAGTGGTCAAATTCAATTTTAGAGGTGTTAGCGGAACTGTCTGATCGTATTACCCTGAGCAAGGCTCTCACCCGGGAACGTCTAAGAAAATTACCGTCAAATCCTACAAGAATTCAAGATTTGAATGACATTCCAGATCGTTAAAAAAACATTCTCTCGGTGGTGCCAATTTTTTATTGTACGATTCTGTTGACGACGATACAGTTGAAGAGAGAATTCTGGTTTTCGCTACAGTAAAATATGGTTTGTAGACGGTACGTTTAGCACAGCGCCAAACATTTTTTCTTCAAATGTTCGCTATCCTCGGGGCTATTACACAGAGGGATAGCAACCCAAACAGCACCGAAAGTTCTCAAAACGTTCTCAAAACGTGTTCAAAGTCCCACAAATGTTGGTTTCCAAAAGCACATTTTCCAAACGTCTTAGGAACATTCATTCAATGTGTTGGGGAGCACGTTTTGGGGACATTGTTTACACATGCTATGGTACGTTTCCAGAACGTTTTTGAGACGTTATATGAAAACCAAGTATTTTATCTCTAACCTATACAAATGTATATTTATAGTCTTACTAGGGAAAAAAGTACCAAACAACCATAAAAATATGTTTTGTATTGAATATTTGGAAAGATTCATTTCCTGAAGTTCAAAACTATTGGCAGAATGTAAGTTATCAAGAATTAAGTCAATATATTAAGATTCACATAACCTCAAAATTGACGCGACACAAAATTTCACTATCTGCAATTTATTAAAGAGATGCAAATGTGTTTTATCAAATCTATCGATACAGGCTTCACCGCAGTTCATTTGCATCTCCTCGAAATGGAGAATATTAAAAGATTTGGCACAAGTTTGATCTTTAACAAATTCTCATTCAACACCCGAAGGGAACATGAAGCTCCGACGAACGTTCAGAATAGATCATGATAGATCAGACTGAAGCTCCGTTGGAGCTCAAGTTTAGATTCGGAAACGTTCGACGAAGGTCCGATGAACGTTGAAATGTCCGCTTGAAAATAGCTTGAATGAAGGTTCATAGAACGTTTATTAAAGATTCTACGAAGATTCATTCAACCTTCAGTTTTTTATGTTTCAGACGGAATTACAATTATAGTTAGAAATGCCCCAATCTTTCATTTTTTCGTGGAAAAATATACTTTGAAAAAAACTTTGATCGAAAAATTGCAACTCGAACGAACCTTTAGCAAACGTTCGATGAACGTTTTATAAACGTTCATTCAAACTATTTTCAAGTGGACATTTCAACGTTCATCGGACCTTCGTCGAACGTTTACGAATCTAAACTTGAGCTCCAACAGAGCTTCAGTCTGATCTATCATGATCTATTCTGAACATTTGTCGGAGCTTCATGTTCCCTTCGGGCATGTTTCATAAACGTTCCATGGAAACCTAAATAAGACTATACCGGACATTTGTACATCCCCGGAATGTCTAGGCGACATTTTTAAAACGTCCTGGAACATTTTTTGAACGTTCTTCTTGTGACCAAGTACGTTTTCTGAACGTCTCAGTGCTGTCTGGGAAAGCGAATGAGCACGATATTGCATTGCCTTATGTTTATGCTCTTTTGGAATCGAAGACAGAGAAGTCTTATACGCAAGTTCTGGATGCTGTGAAGAAGAAGGCACATGAAATGGGATTGCAAAGCTCACCTGATGTCATGATGACAGATTTTAAGGTTGCAATTCTAAACGCGATAAAGAGGATGATAGGAGATGATGACAAAATCAAATGTTGTTTTTTCCATCTCAGTCAGTCTGTTTATCGTAACATTCAAGCAGGAGGGTTACAAGCTTTGTACAACAATCCTTCGACTTCGGTAAAGAAAGGGGCACAAATGATATGTGCGTTAGCTTTTGTTCCTGCAGATGACATCCCAGATGTGTTTAAAACCTTGCAGCCCAGCCTCGTCGAAGAATTAGAACCGATATATAATTATTTTGAGAGGACCTACATATCAGGAACACTTGGACGAGGACGTAGACGAGCCGTGCGTCCACGATATCCACCAAGATTGTGGTCTCAGTACGATTCTGTTCTGCAAAAGAGAGCTCGTACCAACAACGCGTCAGAAGGGTGGCACAACAGATTTCAATTGGTTGTGGGCAAAAAACACCCCACCTTGTATACTTCTTTGACGGAGTTGGCAGAGGAACAAGCGGACACAGAAATAATGTTACGACAGATAGAGTTGGGTCAGAGAGTTAGAAGAGGCAAAAACAACGAGCCCGTGTGGAAATTAATTCTTGGCGCCAGTTAGGGCCAAACTAGGCGTCCTTACTTTATTCCAGGCCCTGGTTTGGTTACCTTTATAGGGTATAGACAGGATTGTCACGCTCTCATTTCCAGGGCCTGTACTGTATTCCTAACTTGGGCCTATGTAGGACACCCATGATGGGGCCAATGCAGGCTCTGAAACTAGGGTCTTTGAATGTGTAATAAATTTTTGCATAGATTATCAAATTAGATGAATATCGCAACGAGAGAATAAAATTCCCACCCGGGTAGAAATGATTTATAACATTCCCCAGTTCTATTCAGGACCTGGTCAGATTTGATCATTTGATATATTAAAATGATTATTTCGATTGTTTCTTAATGAATCAAGTACCTTTCAGTTCACACAACGTTCCCTTTTTTATTGTTATGTCTACGAGTATAAGGTATTAATTATCATTATGATTTTCCATCAATTCATTGATTATAAAATTTTTATCTCATTGAATTTATTCAGTGAAACCGAAACTATTGACTTTTATCTAATATCAAATGGAAAATTTCTTGCATTTCATTCCTGTGCTCGATCAAAACGACAGAAATTTGGCTATAAAAATGGATCTATGTAAAGACTTCGAATTGTAAATAGTTCAAAACTTTAGTTGAATGAAGAGGTTTATATATTGCTGTTTTCAACCAAGGTTGGGTGCGCCTAACTTTTCAAAACAAGGGGAATATTGGTAATGCAGGTCGGCCCTACGAGGGTTGTGTACAGGTGTGCTTGAATTAAAATCTTTGGGAGAATATGGGAAGCCTAGCAAGGCCCTATACGGGCTGTAGTAGAGTGCGCCTGAAATAAAATCTTTGGGAGAATACGGAAAACACAGCAAGGCCCTTTACGAGCTTTAGTAGGGTGCGCCTAAATTTTTAAAACAGGGGGAAACATTGGAAATGCATCTTGGCCCCACATAGGCCTTCTATGGGTGGCCCTGAGTTAGAAAAATCAGGCCAAATATCAAAAACCCGACTAGGCCCCTTAGTGATTAAGGCTAGGCCATCCTAAGTTTGGATACCCGATTTAAGCCCATACAGGGCCTATATTCAATACAGGGGGCCCGGACAAATTTCCACACGGGAGAGAATAAGAAGGGAGAACCAGATTTTGAATATCGTACTATCGTATGGTGATTTTCGTGATAGAAATGATGTAACCGGTTACTTACAACTCATTGGCTTCAATGTTAAATTTAGATCAGTATTGTACATTTAAATCACTTCTGATATGTTCTTTTTGATTTTACTACATGATTGATGAAATTTAGATTGTATATTTTGATCAATTTTGATATGTCCTTTTGAATGGTTTTAAACACTCTGGATATGAAATTGTAAAGAATGTTTTTGATGCTTCAGATAAATGTTTATTTTTGATAAATTTTGGGAAGAAGTATTTTGGGAGATAGTTTTGCTTGGGAATAGGATATTTCGGGAAATGGCGTTCTTTGGGAATGGGATATTTTGGGAAATGGTGTTCTTTGGGAATAGTACATTTTGGGGAAAACGGCCCTAGGAAATAATGGATTGGGAAAAGTGACTCCCTACTCTCTAAATTCCTTGGAGTGAAAATTCACTCTTGCCGAGTGAAAATACTGCAACTTCGAAAGAGTGAAAAATTCCACTCTTAAAGAGTGAATTTTCATTCTATAAGAGTGGAAATCAACTCTGGTGTTTGGAGTGAAAAACTCACTCTTAGGAAAAAGAGTGAATATTGACTCTTAAAGAGTGAAATTTCACTCTTGAAGAGTTGAGCTCCCACTCCGTTCTAGAGTTGCAGTATTTTGACTCTTTGAAGAGTGAATATTCACTCCAAAGAATTTAAAGAGTACCGGTGCAACAAATGGGCCCCCGAAAAATGCTCAAATGGGGATTTATTATTTTTCGTTCGTGTGAATTGTTACAGCGATTGCGATGACGGTTATCGTTGAAAGCATTTCCCTTTATGTACACTGTGAAAGATTTGTGTGGGAAATTTCACATAAATGTTCGGAAGTACTTAACACATACATGCGTCAAGAATTTTCCTCATTTTACCGGGAATTTGCTGGAAAATGATAGTAAAAATTCCATAAAATTAGGAATTTTCAGTTGAATTCATGGGAAATTTATCGGAAGTTGATTCCCTATCGCATAATCGGAATTTTCCGGTTGAGGAAAATTCCGATTATTTTTGACAGTGTAATTCAGTGAATTGATTCCTTCTTTTCTTCATACTTTTTCTTCCTTCCCATTCACTTCATCCGTTATGTCGTTCTTGTACATTATGTTTATTTCATATTGTAACTGTTTTCCTAATTTGCGTCGAATAAAATACTCAATTCGTATTGAAACTACAATTTTGAACCTATTTTCGACGATTTTGAATGAGTGAGAAAACTTGCCCCCATATGGTTCGAAGGTGTTGGAAAATTTGCCCCGTATGCGAGGCAAGTTTTCGCAAGTGACATAACTGCAAAAACACTGTTTTTTTTCTTAATATGCCTATGAAATCATTGAATTTATTTATACTAGGTTGTAGCGGAAGCTTCAACGAGTAAAATAGTACCTTGAACTTCTCGAAATATACAACAAGAAAAAATACAAAAATCGACGAAATAAAAGTGAGAAAACATGCCTCACTCTCCCCTATTATTTGGAGTCTTATGATAATTCCAGCATTTGTCTGTAAACAAATCGGTGTCTTTTGTCGCTAAATTCTGTCAATTTTGCGTCATGATTAAACAAATGATTAATATGATGTTGATTTATTCACACTTGAAATTGTAAATCAAATGATACAAAAATCCACGAATTCATTCACCAGTAGAACATTAAGGGGCATGTCAATATTGAACCATGCTATTACCAACGATCGGCGCTACATCGAAGACTAATTTTTATCGAGACTGGGCCAAAGTTTGTCGCAATATTCAACCAACACTGTTAGAAAAATCTGTCTTGAACTTAACAATAATATTATGAAGTTTTTCACATCAATATTATTGTTAAGTTTAAGACAGATTTTTCTAACAGTGAATATTTCAAGTGATTCTCACTTCAAATAAAATCTATGGTTCGATCAATGCGAAATCAAGGATGAGCCAAGCAAGAACCAACCCTAAAAAAATTGTGAATCAATGGTAGGCTGAAGAACAGAATTCGTTGAACTAAATTATCATTGGTGCAACATTTTTTTTGTTATTAATCAACATCGCGCCAAACTTACACTGTAAAAAATGTGGGAAGTTTTTCTTCACACTGTTGGTGGATTCCATCTCCTCATCGTGGAGGAATTGTTTTTCCATCAAAAAAAAGGAATTTTTCCACCACTTTGAGGAATTATTTTGTTTTTTGGGTATTGAATTTCCAATAAATGAAGGAAAATTCCACCAAATTATAGTGAAAAATTCCCCATATGTGATGAAAATTTTTGGGGGAAAATTCCATAATCATTCTTTACAGTGTAATTCTATTGTCAGCACTGGCGGAGCCAAATAATTTCACAATAATTTTTATAAATCATGTGCCTAAAGATTTTTCAAAGATTTGAAGATTTACATTTCATAGAGTTTGAGCATTAGTTTTGTCCGAATCAAATTATTCATCTCCAAAAACCTCTGACAGTATCACATTGATCTAGACATTTATAAGGAAGTCTCAAGTAGAAATTTATCTCCAGAACGTGATTAAGTTATGGTGCTGAAGTTTGAATCGTTTATTGAAACGAATGAATAGTTGTTGAAGACCCAAAATCTTGCAGTACATTAATTCTTTAAAAGATGCTTCCATTCTCAAGGGATTAATTTAAGAACATAAATGACGATGATGCATCAGATTTTGTGAGGTAGAATTTTCGTTTCGTTTCTATAAACGATTCAAACTTCAACAATAAATTGAGTTAACCTTGATGTTGCTTGGATTTTGACAAGGATTGTCAAGCTCCTACCCAAGTAGCAACAGAACTTCGAAGTATATACGAAATAGAAACGTTCGTAGAATGTACAAATGAGTTACGAAGGACATGTAATGAACCTTCATAGAATATTCGAATGAGAATGTTTTAAATATACTGAGAAGTTACATAGAACATGTTACGAAATGTACGATATCCATTTAATCGATGTTCGATTGACGTACCATCGTACATTCGATTACATACGTTCGATGAATACATTGTAAACAAACAATCTGAAATTTCATGTATCAGATGAATATGAAAATCCTGAAACTTGTAATTGAAATCAATTTCAATCATGAATTCATGAACTTTGCTGCAAAATTGATTGAAATTCATATAAAAATGCATGAAAAATCATAATTCTGTATGAGATATCATAAAACTTCATACGAAAAGCCAAAGAAGTTTTGAAAATTAATACAAAATTTATATGTTAATTGCTTCACATAAATTTATGTGAAATTCAGGAAGCAATTTTTTACAGTGTATGCATAGGCACCTATGAAACGGTCTCAATGGAGTGTGAATAGAACATACTCCGAATATTCGAAGAACGTTTATAGTATATTCTGGTGCTACTTGGGTAACTATCATCGGAATCCTTGTTAGGAAAACCCTCCCTGCGTAAAAAAATCAATACAAAACTCTATACGGAAAAAATTTGAGGACTGCGAGAGTTCGAAATTTATATAACTCTAACAGTTTAATTATTTTTGATTATGCAAGTTCGAAATTCGAATCTTCGGAGTTCAAAAGAACATTGAATTTGTATAGTTATACGATCCACGCCATTAATTCAGCCTCGGACTATAGTCCGAGATTTCGTACTCTGAGAGTCCGATCGCTTAAGCTCTCGCAATTCGACGCAGCGCCGCACTCTCTCACGCCAAACTTATTGGATTTAATGGTCCGCATCGTGTGACTATAAGAGTTCGATATTGTTTTGAACTTCTTCAATTCAATATTTTAACCGAGTCAAGTCAAAAAGTTGGACTGTCATTGTTCAAATTTCATTTGAACTTTTCCAGTACAAACAGTTGTATTGATTCAGTCTTAACCCTTTTACTGTAAGGTGGGTCTGTGTGATCCGGACATAAATTTGGAAAAATAAAAACACAGGTATTTGTGAAAAGTTTATCGTACATTAGAAGGTTCAAACTTGTCAAATGAAGTTTGTCGAATTTTTATAATCCCGTTTTGTGCTCATATTAGGCCCCGAGTCTGTCAGACTCACCCTGAACTGAATAATTGGCAAAATAACGTTACAGTGAAAGGGTTAAAATTTCTTCCCTGTAGATCGAAGAATCGAGATGGGAAGGTTTATCAAACTTGTAGGTAAATTCTTTCCTCTTCGCCGTGTGTGATTCAGACATTTGAAAAACCCATCGAAGTATAGTCTACACTTCTCTATATTTATCGTCCTAATAATAATCTATCAACGTTCCTCATCCCAGACAGCACAACGTGCTACTGGAACGTGTATGGAAGAGACACATTGTGCTGTTAAGGATTATACTAAAATTCTCTTTTTTTACATTTTCTTATAATCCCTGGCCATTGCAACTTCTCGCCAACTTATCCATTAGTTCATTCCCGTTTACCCCATCGTGTGAAGGAACTCGCACCAATATCACCCTTACACGGTGGAAAATAATCTAATCAAACAATAATATCACCCTATCAAATGTCGTCGTAATTACCTAACGGTCAGAAAAGCTTGCTTTCTCACAGAATGTAGTGAAAATTATCGGAGTTGTTAAGGTTTCATTCCACATCTGAGAAGTACTTCTCAAGATATAAGACACGATAGTGCTAGTTCATTAGAAAATGTTGTAATTGCTTCATTGGGAAGCTTTATCGCGATCGTTTTTATTGATCTGAAAATTTGTCATCCCTAAAATCAAAATTTCTTGGACCAAAATGTTTTCCTGCGCTGAGAAAAATGAGATGTGAAAATAACCTCTTTTTCGTATTTTTTTCACCCGTCGTCAAATAATGAAAACTGAAGCCAGCTGTTCAAAAGTGAAAAGTACCTTTTCGGTGTTGAATTTCACCGTACATTCGGTTTGATTCGCCAAAAAGATAGTATTCATCACTCAACTCATGGTAATAATAATCAAAATAATGTATTTTTCACCGTCAAATAAATTACTATATTGAAACATGATTTCTACAATGCAGATTTTTCTCAGTGTGGAGTCGAGGAACAATTTTGTTTCAAACCGCACATGCACACGGAGAGAAAGGAATGGTTGTGGCAACTACTTAAATAGTAGATTTTCGACCATCTGATAGGTGTTTCGGTTTATAATGTCGATTTTTTTGCAGAATTTGGGCGTTTATTTACGTAACAATATGAATTATCCTCATAATTAAAGTATTGGCTATCGTTTGCTATGACTTTCTCCCATCTTTCTGACAAAGCATGGATTCCTTGCTAAAAGAATTGTTCATTTTTTGAGGCCAACCATTCATCGAGCCAAATTTTCACTTCTTCGTAAGAATGGAAATGTTGTTCTGAAAGTCCGTGCCGCATCGATCGAAAAAGGTGGTAGTCCGGAGGTGCCAAGTCCGGTGAATACGGTGGATGGGGTAGGACATCCCATCTCATGTTTTCCAAATAGTTTTTTACACTTTTCGCAACATGCGGCCGAGCATTATCATGTTGAAAAACGACTTGATCGTGTCTTTGTGCGTATTCTGGTCGTTTTTCTTTCAAAGCTCTGTTCAATTGTATTAATCACCGCCGGTACCGATCGCCAGTGATCGTTTCACCAGGTTGCAGCGGTTTGTAATACACAGCTCCCCTATTATCCCACCAAATACAAAGCAAAGCCTTCTTTCCATGTATATTGCGCACGGGTTGTGATATTGAAGGCTGGCCTGGGTCTACCCATGATTTTTGTCGCTTTGGGTTATCAAAGTAGATCCACTTTTCATCATCGGTGATGACTCGATGCAAAAAACCTTTTCTTTTCTGCCTGGCAAGCAGAATTTCACAAATGGTTTTTCGTCTTTCAATGTCTCTATCTTTCAGAATGCATGTAGCCGTTCAGAAACGGTGGATTGGGCAACACTTGATGCATCCCTGGTGAAAATGAAGCGTATAAACAAAGCGAGAAGGAAACGTAAACGAAGCGAAAAACGTTTCAACTCCCTCTTTCTGGAGCGTATGATACCCGCTCGCTGAAAAGTCATCAAATCATACGTTCTGTATACGTTTCATAAACTTCCGATCCCGTTTCGCATACGCTTCACTCAACGTAATAGTAGGTTATATGAAGAGTATGCGAGTCATACCTATTCTGACTTCAAATGACATCTTTCAGCAACTGACGTCAACGACGATCCATGGCTCAGTGGATAAGACCCTACCATAGTCAAAGTCACCGGTTCGATTCTCACCACAGGGTTCAATTTTTTTGTCTAGAGTTCTTGAATTTTTCCCGCTTTCTTTGTTTCAATTCCCGTTTCACATACTCTTTGTATCCTTTCCATTCAAGCTTCGTATACTTTCCATTAACGTTTCTGTTACCCTTCAGCATACGCTTCGTTTACTCTTTCTTCTCGCTCCCATTTTCACCAGGGATTTGCCAATCGCTTCAACGTTTGACTAGAGTCTTCATCCGATAAAGCTCCCAAATCTGCATCTGCAAACTTTTTTGGCTGACCTGGACGCTCCTTGTCTTTTACATCGAAGTCACCAATTTTAAACCGTTGAAACCATCGTTCACAAGTTTTTTGGGTTTTAACATGTTCACCATAAGCTTCGATCAACAATCGATAACTTTCACTAGCCGTTTTCTTCAAATGAAAGAAGGTTATTAAACTTCCCCGCAAAACAGCTTTTTCTGGTACGTAATTCGACATTCTGAAAGCTATAAAAACTATCTTTTTTGCACACTGACAATTCAGGACAAATTGGCTTTTGATGAGGTGTTTCTAACCTTCAAAACGACATAGATGTCATTTGTTTGTACCAACAAACGTATCAGTAATATCGTCTCTTACCGAAGTCGACATTACACTGAGGGAAAAATTGTATTGAGTCAAGAATGTAGTGCCTTGAATACTGCCAAGAAGATATTTTCTTGATTCGAGTGCAATTTCATTTGAATTCAACAAATGTTTGCTCAATTGAAGCAAATGATTTTGAATTGAAATGAAAATGTAATTGAATCAAGAAAATATGTGCTTGGCAGTATTCAAGACAATACATTCTTGGCTCAATACAATTTTACAACTTTTTTTTCTCAGTGCATTAACCGAAACAACTATTACTTAAATAGTTGCTGCAACTATTTAAGTAGATGGTTGGAAATCTACTATTCAAGTAGTTGCTGCAACTATTACTTTTTCTCCGTGCATGTATCTTTCGGTCTACTTATCCAATCCTGATGAAATTTTTACCACGATTTTATATCGAAGGAATATGAGTTTCACCTGCATTGATTGAGAAACGAGCTATGTATGAAAGATAATTCTTCTCTTATCTCTCATTTTTTTCCACACAATCGAAAAGCCATGTACCGATTATCGTGGTACACTGTAAGAAATTTCTATGGGAAAATTCCTATATATCTATGTAAAGTCATTAACACAGACAGAAAACCATGCCCTAAATATTTTGTAACATAATGTGCCGTAAACATACTATCATAAACTTTGCTCAGATTGCAATGATGCATAAAATGTAAACATTATGCCTTCATTATGGTACCATCACCTCGTTTTGCTACACTGTTAAAAATGTTTGTGAATTTAATATACGTTCATAGAAAAAAGTACATTAATTTTCAAGGGCGCTATATGAATTTTATTCCATATTTGGATGTTGGAAAATCAATCACATATTTCATGAATTTCAAACAAAAGTTTTGAAATTCATTACAGTTTGTGAAAATTCATAACTGTAGATATTGAATTTCTGTATTTATTTGAATATTGGAAAATCAATCACATATTTCTCAAATTCCAAACAACGTTTTTGATATTCATCACAGTTTATGAAAATTCATAAATGTACATATTGAATTTTCATAATGTACATGAAATCAATGCGCAATTACACTTTGCGCATCTAATTATCACTTGTTCAATATGTACGATAACTCCAATGGTAAAACATAGTATTGAAAAAAGGCACACCCCGTAGGAAAAATTTTCCTAAGCTTTTTCCTAGACTTTTTCCTAGACATTTTCTTAGGTATTTTCCTAGACTATTTCTTAGATAAAATCTGGGAGTTTTTGCCAAGGACAAAAAATATATAAACACGTGTTCATGGTGTTTTCACTTCTAAAAACCCTCATATATGGTGGTTCTCCCTCCAAAAAATGGTGCTGATTCAATATCTAATTGAATATGAAAGAAAAAAAAAATAATAAAATCTCGCAAGATGGAAAAAGTTTTTCTTCTGCAGTTTGAATCGAACGTGGGCCTTTTCGGTGTCGAAGCCAAAGATTTACCACTGAGCCATAGACCATGTTCTTATCGAGACATGCAGGAAGAGGGTTTATAATTGGTGTGTGGATCATTCTTATCGCATTGCTGTAATGAGTGAATTCAAAAAGTAAATATCATTGAAAAGATCATGTATGGAAATTTAAGAAATGCGAAACATTTCCCTTGCATCTTGAGAATTGCTTGCGTTATTGATGAAAATTACGCTTCAAGAAATACCAACTTATCATTCGAGTGAATATTTTTTCTGTAAGATCTCTTTGAACTGAATCTATGAAACAGTCTGAAATTTTCAAGGAAGAATCAGTGAAATTCATCGTAAAATCAAATCACCCCTGGTAAAAATTTCACAAATTTTTTCCTATGACTGATGAGGCGCTAGAGAGGAAAAACTGAGCACAAAAACTAGCGAGGTACTGGTCAATTACTGATAAGTTGAATCCAACTAGCGTTGGTTGGTCAAAACTAGTGAGCTACTTATTAGTATGTAATAAGTTGAACTAATTGATAATGTGGAGTAAAACCATCTCTAATAATTATACAAGTGCTTACTAAAATATATATAAAATGGAGAAGAATGAATTTTTCAATTCTAAAATGAATAAAATATTGTTCACACTTGATATCGGAAATGTCAGTACCCATACAGCACGTATTGCATAAAGATTTTTAAACAGCTGAACAGGTTTTTCATTAATTTTTACACATAATTACAGGTGATATAAATGAGAAAGAAGATGTAACAAATCTGTTTGTATTTTAGAATTGAAATATAGTTTACGGATATGAGGTTGACTTCTTTGAATTGAAAAATAAAAATTAATTATTTTCGTGAAATGCGTGATCGTTAGTTCTTAATTAATATGTATTAAAAATCTATTATTCAGTGCAACATGAATTATTGAATCAGTCATAGCTGTTGTAATATGTAAAAATCATAATTTGTTGATGCAGTGAGAATGAGTTTTATTCAAATACTTACATCAATATTTCTCAGAAAAACTCAGAGATCAAATCATTTTTGTAGTAATATGAGTCATGAAGAACTCATTTAATAAAAAGTATTTTAAGCGAATGTTTAAAATAAATTTCCAAAAACTTGGATTATTCACATAAAGCTCGTTGGATGGTTTTACTCTTGAAGAGTACCGTCAAAGTTGACAGTTGCAAATTGGAGAAAAAAGTCTTATTTTCTGTCTTGAATTTGTTATTAGAGTAGTGACAAACTTGTAGGCAGAGTTTGAAGGTTGGGTGAAATCCATATTGATCAGGAAAGTCAAAACCGTATTGCAAAACTTGGAAAATCTGTTAACGTAGCTGACAATACTGGGGTATCGAGTCAGCTTTTCCTTACTACATGGAATCTAGGCAGGAGAAATGTATCAAAATTCAGTGAATTCAAGTTAGTGTCAAGTAAGAGAGGATAGAAATATTCATTGGATTTTATTGGTTATTATAAAAATGTTGGCAAATAAGGAAAGGCTATGTAGGACTCACTGTATCATCTTTCATTATTTTTGTTTCAATAATTTTGTATTGTGGACATTTTTGTATTTTCTTACTAATAAATTGAAGAAACAAGTGTATTGAACGTGTTTCACAAATATAATAACATTCATTCGTAGCAGCATGATACAACATTATTGAAACAAAAATATTAAAAGACGATACAGTGAGTCCTACATAGCCTTTCCTTATTTGTTGACATTTTTATAGTAACCAGTAAAATCCAATGAATATTTCTGTCTTCTCTCACTCAACACCAACTTGAATTCACTGAATTTTGATACATTTCTCCTGCCTAGATTTCATGTAGTAAGGAAAAGCTGACTTGATACCCCAGTATTGTCAGCTACGTTAACAGATTTTCCAAGTTTTGCAATACGGTTTCGACTTTCCTGATCAATATGGATTTCAACCAACCTTCAAACTCTTTCTACAAGTTTATCACCACTCTAATAACAAATTCAAGACAGAAAATAAGACTTTTTTCTCCAATTTGCAAATGTCAACTTTGACAGTACTCTTCAAGAGTAAAACCATCCAACGAGCTTTATGTGAATAATCCAAGTTTTTGGAAATTTATTTTAAACTTCCGCTTGAAAAGATTTTTAATACATAATAATTAAACAATAATGACCACACATTTCACAAAAATAATTCATTCATTGTTTTTTATCACATAAACTTAACCTCACATCTGTCAACCGAATTGCAGTTTTCACATAAGTTAATAGATTATTATACTCAACCGATGGATTGAATCAGATATCCACGTCATTTACATTGATCTTTTCTAATAAACCACGTAGGTACCGGTTTAGCTTAGGTCGTTAGGGCGTTAGGATAGTAGATCGCGCAACATTAGGTAGGGATTGGTTTAGGTGGTTCGATTCTTTTCGAGGTTTCCAATTTTCTCTCCATGACATGAGAACGTAGTGAACAACGTGGTCGACAATCTGCAAGTGTTCTCCTCCGAAACATGATTTTTGATTAAAATTCAGTTTTTTATATTTAAAGACATTTTGGGCCAACGCATAAATATTTTACTTAATAATCATTGTTGATGTATTATTGTAATTTCACATCTTTACATCATTTTTTGTATTAATTTCACACCATAACATAATGAAACATTTGGAAGGAATTTTGGAAATTAAGTCATATAGTGTTGAAAATTCATGCATTTTTTTACATCAATTTTTATAATGTTGTGGCTTGAATTTCAAAATTCTGTCTATTATTTTTGGGATACAAAAATGTTTGAAAATTGATACACAATTGTGTGTGTTAATTGCTTCCAAACTTTTTATATTAAATTTCAAACAGATTTTTCTAACAGTGTACCAATGGCAATGCTTTATGCGGAAACACCTTGGTACCATGATGCAAACATTTCTTGGCGTGCATGTCACCATTATGATGGCATTATTGAGACATTTTTCTATCTGGGTAACACATACGTGCGTTAGGAATTTTCCGAACTTGTCCGGAAATTTACTGTGAAATGTTGCGAAAAATCCCATAGAGTTTGGAATTTTTAAATAAATTTGTGGGAAATTTCATATAAATGTATCGAAAATTGATTTCCTAAACAGTGATTGGGATTTTCCGGTTAATATAGGGGTGAGTCGAATAAAACCGGGTATCTCAATATCTCCCTGATCAGTGCTTTTTTCTGACAGCAAACGCTTGGGCTACACTGAGAGAAAAAAAATCTTAAACCAAGAAAATATTGGATTGACCGAGTCCAATCCGATATTTTCTTGAATCAGAAAAACTCTATTCAAACGAAGAAAACATTCACTCGATTTGAAGCTATACAACGTGATGTGGAGCAGGGCCAAACAAATTTTCATCAGATTAAAGCGAAAAATTCTCGAATTGAAACAGAAGTATATTTCTTCTTGAATTCGATGAATGTGATTTTAATTCAATGACAAATGAATTATTTTTTCCATTGGAAACAAGATTGATCAGAATGAGGGCGAAGAAATTTTCTTCAAGTCTAAGAAATTTATACAAAATTTAGAATTCACTTTGATACGAAATTTCATATCGTGGTTTTTCATCAAATTTAATATCAATGTTGACACAGAATTTTATGTCACGTTTTATGGTGTAATTCTTTACATGCATTGGTGAATCTGTCACAGATTAGTACCCTGTTGAAAAAACTGACACCACACTGAGAGAAAGTATTAGTTGGCATTGTCTGAAAAAATTAGTAAAATAACGTTTCAACTATTTTTTTTCAGTATCACTTACTAATTTTTATAGTACGATGTAACCAAAGGTTGGGATAGTAATTACTCGATTTTTAGTAAACAAGACTATTTTTCACAACTACTTTTTAATAGTAAGCTACATCATAATAGGATAATCTATAAATTCTGGTTAAAATGACTTGCGAATGTGTAAAGAATAATAACCTAGATAATAATCTACGAAAATCATATGACAGAAGTTAAAAAAATGACCCTAGGGTTCATTTTCGTCTTGTTCTTGAACATTTTATCCACTTTTATCGCAATGTCGACCAGGGAAACTATAATCTTTGATTCAAATTCATAACCTATATCAATACTCGTTACTACGTTTGTACATATAAGAGTGAATGCCTTGTGAAGATACCACTCCCATCGTAGAGAAAAATACGCATTCAAAATCAATTCAGCCCTCAGACCCCCGACAATCTAAATTGCACAATCTAAAGTAGCAATTTTGACAACTTTGACTCATGCGTCCTATACGTTTGAAAGGAAGGAAAGTGTCCAAAGGAAATTGAATACGAAAACAAGCTTGATTATATTGCCTGTAATTTCTTAGTTGAATCATTCAAATTTTTAGTAGCTGTTATTGAAAATATTTAGTTGAGACGTTTTAGTTACAGTCACTATAAGAATTTCTCTCAGTGCGATTGGTGTTAATTTCCAAAATATAACATAAATCTGGTCGAAGTCAAACAAAAAGTGGTTACGGGAGATTAAATTTTCAACAGTGTAAAATGCTAGGAATCGATGAACTTGGGGTTGAATAAATAGTGATTAAAAATCGTACTTGAACTCATTACACAGTTGAAAATTTTGTGTAAATCTGTTAGAAAATCCGTGTGTCATGAATTTTCTGTTAAATATTCAACACAAACAGGTGTAACTTCTACAGACGCTCCTTGTGTAATCAGATCTCAACCGATTTATAATGTTAACCCATTGAAACAAGTGGAGAAAAGTGTCAAAATGACACAAATTTTATTCAACCCAAGATTGAACATAAAAATTGTATTATTCTCAATTACCAAGGGGAAATCGCCAGTGGTGGGTGCTACTTTTTGATGAAAGATCCATGTACGCGTAACTTTGGTACTCGTCGTTCATTTTGGTTTCGGCTCCCATTCTAATGGGGCTTAGTTTTCTAGATATGCAAATCTGAAGATCGAGTGCAAGTTGATATACGCAGAGAAAGTATCCTCATCAAAGAGATAGAGCTTCAACGTCCGCCCATATAAAAATCTTCAGGCTCCGCCAATGCTGACGACGGAATATAGCTAGACGCAAGGCTGCCAGCCAAAGCTGGGCAATCTATGTAGGGACAAGGGTGGTTGACAATGGTCTAAACATTGTACCAATATGGGAAGTCATAAATCGACTTCGTTGATCCATCATTGATCATTGGCTGCGCCACGCTTGGCCCATCCTTCAACCAATATTGCTTGAAGGAAAACGCATGCTTTCAACAGAGGCTCTCTAGGGCTTGGCGGGACACTGCTCCAAGCATTAGGCAACTCTGAATGACAATGGATTCTCATGTTGCACCAAGCATGGGTCGTAGCTTGGTCCAGCTTGGGCAATAGCTTGGCTCAGCTTGGGCGATGGCCTCGCTCAGTTTAGGCGTTAGCTTGACTCGACTTGAGTAATAGCTTGGCTAAGAGTGAAACTTTCTTCTCAAACAGCAAATTACAATAACTCTCACCAGAGTGATGCTTGTTTCCTGCGAGTGGCGAACCAAGCATTCAATCAATATATAAGTCTCCTTTGGAGATTCCATGACAGAAATAATTCTTCATCTGTTTCCAGACCCGCCTACTTCTACGCCAGGATCACCGGATTCACGTCATTCATCAGTTTAAACTAACCAGAAAAATTACATGTTGAAATTCTCCGACATTCATTTCGTTCAATCGAAATGATAGAATGGATTTTTTATTTTATTTTCAATTACAATAAAAAATAAAAGTGACCATTGGCATGAGATAGGCGCAACCCTGCCGCAAGATTGCTACAGCGTTGGCTCATCCTTGGCGAACAAATTTTTGTATGGTCTGCCATTGACGGCATATGCTATCACAACCCTGTTTCCAGTGTTGGGTCTTGATTGTGGAAACAAATGGGCTGAGGCTGAAATGATGTTATCATTTCAGAGTTGCGCCATGCCTGGTAGCCTAAGCTCGGCCCATCTTGGTGCGCCTTGCGGCAACCTAGCGCCCATGGTCAATTTTTACCTGGGCGGTCTCGACGATCCGTCTTCAATTCTCATTGAAGACTATTTTTTTCAATTCATTCTTATGCATTGTTTTAACATGGACAAAAGTGCGATTTCCACATTTGATTGACGTGAAAAATCCATAAATTGCACTTATTTTGAATGTCATTCGACAGTACTCATGTGGTGAATTTACACGATCGGAAATTCCCATAAAAACTTGATCAGTATCCTTTTCTGTAATATTATTTCCATCAAGCTTCGCTTATTAGCTCACACAAACACATTATGTTGAATCAACACAAAAATTTGTGTGAACCGTTTGGGACATGTGAAATGCGTTGAATTTAACACAAAATTTCCGGCTTTGTATGTAGAATGTGTTTCCAAATTTTCGACTCCCATTCTAAAGCTGGTAAGCTGTATTTTAAATGTGTGAATGATTCATGACTCCAAGAAGATACTTTTATTCATATTCTATATGATAGTAAACTTGAAATTCATCGAGAAAGTTTGAAGTGCACGAAGGTGTTTGAAGAATATTGAAAAATAACTGCGAAATTTTTGCCAATTCTTGAACATATGGTGTTTCTATGCAGTAACATTCCAGATTTTTTTCCACAGTATATGGAGGTTCCATAAAATATCGATAGAAGTTTGATAAATCTTCTATAGAAAAAAGAACGGAGAAGCAAAATTTCAAACTTGAATAACTTCTTTCGTAATTATCCGGATTCACATGAAAGTTCCATCGGAGTTATGGATTGATTTTATAGTGATTCCGTATGAATTTGAGACAGACACAGAAAAAGCGTGGAAGAAAATTACGTATTTCACGAACGCACCGTTACATCTTACCGCATTTATACGTGGTACTGATAAAGATGCTGTATAAGTTTCAAATCCATCCACTTATTTGTTGAAATAAAGAAACGAAGTAGAGACGGGAAGCAGCGTGCTAATTATTAGCGGAGTACTTTTTATTTTCTCATTATCTGTTCCTTTCCTTGTCATAGTTTTTTTTTAACAATATTATACTCTTCTTCACATTATTATTCCCTTTTTCTCTTAGTTTGAACTTCGTTTTTCTTTACTTCTCTTTTAGTATTAATTTTTTCACCTTTCTTCCGCTGTGTAACCCCTTTTGAAGATTCTCAAAAGATTTACCTAACAATTTTTCCATTATATATTTTAATTAAGAAGATATTGATGCTCGCTAAACCTTTTGCAAACATAAAATCCAACACCGTGAACACGCTTTTGCTCCATGAGGACAAAATTTTTCTTTGTTCGTATTTTTCATTCTTTTAGCAACTACAAATATTTTCATTCTTCAAAGACCATAGCCGTGCCCAGATGAGTAGTTGAATCAATCGAGTGGACAATTTTTTGAAATCATACACAGTTATACTACTAGTAGTAAACACACGCACGTTTTAAAAACGTCAAAAACAGTCAATAACCACACGTTGTGAATTAGTAATATTCTTGCGTTGATTCAACGTAAAAATGTCGCGGCAAATAGTATTTCTGAGTATGACAGAATTTGGAAAGTATGCCACACTATTTACTATCTTGCTCTTTGTTGAAATTTTAACCATTGTTCGATTTCGTTCGACATTTTCAGCAGAATATCTTCAATTGAAGTTCAAACACAAGGTGTTATGAACACATTTTAAACGCGTGATTCAAATCCGTTCAAAACACGTTTTTTGAGGACGTCGTTTGATGGTTATTTTTGAATATTAGTTTAAATTACACGTCATCAAAACGTAATTCCTGGTCGTCTATTTCCCTATCAAATTTCAACTAAAAATCAACGTTTTGAAATCAACGACTAACGTCCGTTTGACAGTCTAACGTTCTTTCAACGTTGAAATAACGAGTGTGTGTTTATTGGACTGTGTCCAGAAAATAAGATGACATAGCATTGATTTTTGAAAATCTTCATTTATTCTCCCAAATCAAGTTCATCGCTTTCAAAGTAATCCCCCCGGATCCAATACACTTATGCCAACGCATCTTCCAATCTTCGAAACAGTTGTTAAAGTCGGTTTCTGGGACGGCCTTTTGAGCCAGATGTTGAATAGCCAGAAGTCGCACGGTGCCAAATCAGGTGAATACGGTGCAGGTTGTGGAACGATATGGATCGAGTTTTTTGCGAAATAGTCACGAAGAATCAATGCAGGGTGAGCCGACCGGTGCATTGTCGTGGTGCATAAAACCAAGAGTCGTCTTTGTTGACAGTTTGATGCTCACTCGATTGATCGGTTGTTTGCGAGTCGTAAGCATAAATCCACGTCTCATCTGGTCCTGATAGTCAGAAAGCATGGTTTTACAAACTTCAACGCGACGATGTTTTTCCAGGAAATTCAGTGTTTTTGGTACCAATCGAATAGATTTGACACGTCAGAGGCCCAAAACATCCTTCAAAATGGTACTGACTGATCCTTTTGAATCATCAGCAAGATCTCTAATTGTTAATCGACGATTTACGAGCACCAGATCTTTGATTTTTTGGACGTGCACCTCGTCGGTCGAAGTTGATGGTCGACCGGGGCGCTTTTCGTCTTCGCCATGTTCTCGACCTTCTTAAAGCTCTTTATACCACTTGTAAACATTTTTTCTCGACATAGCCTCATCGCCGAAGGCTTTCTGCACCATCCTTGACGAATCAGCAGCAGAAAATTCATTCCGCAAACAAAATTTGATACGAATTCTTTGCTCAACAAATGAAGATATTATAAAAATCGAAAAATTCACTTTCGCCAGCTTACAAAACGGAGCGTATCTCAAACAGTAATGAATATTTTGATGTGAATCTCTCAAATACTGTTGCATACAGAGTCTAAATTCAAATGTCACCATACTTTTTGCACACATTAGTATATAACTTTTATATAAACTATATTCAATTTTATATCAACTATATATAATTCTGAGAATTTTGTCCTCTCAAGTCCCGAGAAAAACAGATTAGATCTAACGAGATCTAAGTAGATCTCATCAGATCTGAATTTCGGTGTAAATCTCTACAAATCTGTAAATATCTACTTACATCTGAACATCTCAACTTAGGCAACAATCTTTCGAGTTTTCTGATACATTGAGAAGAAAAAACCGTGAGGCTATACATAAAATCACGTTGTCCATACGGTCGCGAAACGAGTTGCATTGAAAACACGGCGCCAGTGTTGCATACTCGTCGACGTAGCGATAGAAACGATTATTAAACCTACTTCAAGCTTTACGTTTCATCTAGCTATAATTTCGTAAGTAAATTCTACAGGGGTTTCAATGCTGGAATCACATCGCACGATGCGGTCGATTTACTTTCAATTTTGCTTGTGAATTTTACAGCATATTTCATACTGAAAGTACTCCAAATTCCATGGCAAAACAAAATTATATGTAATATGAGTAGAGCTCGAAATTTTAAACCCCGCGTAAATGTAATTCATAGATGGATTTATAGAATCGTATGTGTCATGAATTTTATCCTTGTTAACCCTTCGAGTACTCACATCCTTTCACACCTTCGGAGTACACACAGGTGCAAATTCGCATCACGCAACTTTATCGATTAGTAACTCGGTTTCTGTTCGACCAATTTGACCCTTCTTTTTTTAAATTTGAAGGGAAAACTGTGCAGCGTGAAAACTGTGAAAACGTGGTGTGGAAGAAACTTCACAAATATTCCATCTAATTAGTGAAAAGCACACTAGAATAAAATCAATTTTTGACGAGAAACGCAAAGTATTGAAATGGTTGGTGCGAATTTGCACCTGTGTGTACTTGAAGGGTCGGGAGGATACCAGCGTTTACCATCCAAGCACGTGGGTTAGAAAAAGACAAACCTATACGATGAAAAGAGAGATCCGAAGCAAATGCTGGTATCCTGATCTAAAAATCTAGAAATCTAGATATCTATTGAATCTTGTACAATGTTCTAGTTGAAGACAATTTGAGAATTTTCAATTAAATCTGTTTATATGTAATAAGCTATCTCAATACAAAATTTATTGAATCTTGCCAAATCAGGGTATGCAATTCGTATATGACCTTGATATAATTCAAATATGTTTAATCCCAATCAGAATTTAACAACTGGCGCTGTACTGCGCCAGTACCGGCTAAAACTGGCGGAGTACTGGTGGTCTGTACTGCAGCAGTACTGGCATTTATCCGAAATGATAACGCTTTTCCATACTGGGTACGTGCTAGTCGACTCTTGGGGGCCCAATACTGGCACTGTACTCCGCCTGTTGTCAACATTGGCATACTTCGGTTTTTTCTGATTGGGATATATTGGGAGTAAAAATTAATTCGGTCCGTTTTTTTACAGTTAAAGATGCGTTTATTTCAGAAGAACATGAATTATCAAATTAATCGAAGTATTGCCCATCGCTGCACTGAAAAACAAATTTATTTCAGTCAAATAAATATTTATTTGTCCTGTACCAAAGAAATATTTATTAGAATTAACAAAATATTCTTTGGAACCAAAATAATTTATTTGAATTAAATAGATGGATTTAATCGTTCATTTGGTTCCAAAGAATATTTTGTTAATTCTAATAAATATTTCTTTGGTACAGGACGAATAAATATTTATTTGACTGGAATAAATTTTTTTTTCAGTGTGGCTATCACTTTTTCCCATCTTTCGGGTAATTTTCGACTCCCGTTACGGAAAAACGTCTCGTCTTTCGAGGCGATCCAAGTTAGAAGCCAATGTTCGATTTCTTCGAACGAAGTGAACCGGTGGCCTGCCAAATCGTGCTGCATCTGTCGGAATAACCAGTAATCGGAAGGAGCAATGTCCGGCGAGTACGGCGGGTGCGGTAGAATACCCCACTTCAACGTTTTCAGATAATTTTTCACTACTTTCGCGACACGAGGCCGAGCTTTATCGTGTAGAAGAATAACTTTGTCATGTCTTTCCTTGTATTTCGGACGTTTTTCTCGTAACACACGACTCAAACGAATCAATTGTAGCCTATACCGATCACCCGTAATAGAATCACCAGGTTTTAGCAACTCATAGTATATAATACCCTTTTGGTCCCACCAGATACACAGCATGATCTTCGAACCATGAATATTCCTCTTTGGTGTCGATGTTGAATTCGATGGCAACGATTGACCGGGCATAGCATAGTATTTTCTTTTCTCGGGGTTATCGTAGAATATCCATTTCTCATCTCCTGTCACAATCCGATGTAAGAACCCCTTTCTTCGTTGTCTTTGAATCAGCTGCTCGCAAGTGAAAAATCGCCGTTCAATGTCTCTAGGCTTTAGGTCATAAGGCACCCAATTGCCTTTGCTTTCGAATCATGCCCATGGATTGTAATCGTACGGAAACTGCTTGTTGCGTAACTCCTAATGATTCCGCGAGCTCCTGTCGCGTTTGACTCGGATCTTCGTCGAGTAAAGCCTCCGATTCCTCGTTTTCGAATTTTTGTGGTTGTCCTGAGCGAGGCTTGTCTTCGACACTGAAATCGCCATTCTTAAAACGTCGAAACCATTCCCTACATGATTTATCAGTTGGAGCATTGTCACCATAAACTTCCACGAGCGTTCGATGGGCTTCAGCTGCACTTTTCTTTCCAATTAAAACAGAAAACTAGCACCTCCCGCAAATGCTGCTTAGTTAAAACGAAATTTGACATACTTCGCTGAGTAAAAGTCGGGATTCTAGAAGAAACTCGGAGTGATATCAACTGAATATTACCCAATAAACACATGCACGTTATTTCAACGTTGAAAAAACGTTGCACTATCGAACGGACGTTATTCGTCGAATTCATAACGTTCATTTTTGGTTAACGTCTGACGAGCGAATAGACGTCCAGAAATGACGTTTCGATAACGTATTACTAAAACTAATAGTAAAAAATGACCATTAAAAAACGTCTGCAAAAAAACGTTTTCGAAATGTACTTCAATCACGCGTTGAGGACGTATTGTTTATGACATTTTCAATGCTCGAACATCAATCGAAGATATCGTGTTGAGAATGTCGAACAAAACACAGCAACGTTGGACAAAAATCTAAACGAGAAGTGAAATAATGAATAGCGTGATTTCATTTATGAATATTTTTCTTCTTAAATTTTTATGTTATCAAAAATCCCTTCTTTTCGCATTAATAGAAAATTTTTCAAATAATATGTCTGGTTTGATTCTCATTTTGGAACCATCATTATAACACGTCATTATTTGACGTCTTATAAACGACTTTTGGACCGTTGTTGTGACGTTATTTTATAGTTGAAAAACACGTGATCTGCCGCGACATTTTTACGTCAAATCAACGGAAGAATATTATTAAATGTCAACGTGTGGTTATTGGGCGTTTTTCACGTTTTTTAGACGTATGTGTGTTTATTGGGTATTCACAGGTGTCTAACCTCTCTGAAACAATTGAAATCGGTTGTGACTATGAAAGATTCATAAGAGCGAGAGTCATCTTTTCAAACCGGACCGAACTAATTTGTACTCCCAATATGAACCATACATCAAAATTCACTCACATACAGGAAAAGTAAAAATTTACGAATTATATATGAGTTGTATGGGATAAATGTATATTGTATATGAATCATACAGGAGGGAGTACACGATTTCAAATAGGAGTTATATATGACTCAGTTCTACTAGAGATATATGTTGAATTTTTTTGTAAAAAAGAAAAGAAAAAATACAAATAATTGAAGACAAATAGCTGCGGCAGGGTATCGATACATAGAAGACACAAATGCTACGGTAACGTTACATACAACGTCTTGTTTAAGGGATATTTCCATGTAACATTGCCGTTTCCAAATGCGGTGGCCGTAGCAGTCTCAAGCCACGTAAAATTTACGTGAATCAAAGTTGCCTTGACGTTGCACGAACAACGTGATGTTGCCCCGTTGGGTTATACAAATCTTCTTTCTCAGTGTATCCACTCACTCCCGAAGGTTCCAATTTTGCAAGGAATCCAAAAAATATACGAAAATTCCAAAAGATTTCTGGAGATCTCTGTGGATCTCCGTAGATCTTTTTTTGTCAAAATTTAGATTCGAAGAGATCTAATCTTTTTTTCTCGGAGCGTCTTTTCTTTTTTCTTTTGGTTGGTATTGTTAATGCTGTATCAGATTGTTTTTGTTGAAGGACATTGTTATGGAAAAAAAAAAACAAATAATTGCACGGAAAAAAATACCCATGTAAAAATTACATAAAAAGTGAAGTAACGATTACAGAGTGCATCTCGTGTGAAAATTACTACACAGTCCTGTTTGATTTACATTGTTATCATACTTCAAAGCAACGCTTCTCCCATTTCCTTCGGTAACAATGTAAATATAGCATTGATTCCAATTTTAATTTCACTCCAATTGCATTCATGTGAGTAGTTATGTTAAATTAACAGCAATCCGTGTAGAATTTATGTGGGACTTTTTTCCGTGTGGATTCTAAATTGTGCAACCTCAAAAGAATTGATTCTTCTTTCATACAACTTTTATCGAATTTTAATCGAAATTTCATAAGAATTTTCCGGTGTTTCCCGATTTTTATCTAATCCCAATTGAAATTCGATGTAAATAGTATAAAGGTGAATCGATTCTTCTTTACAAACACTCCGAATCTTCTTGAAGACCCATAAAAATCGGGAGAATCCGAGTCTCTGGAATGAGGATCAGTAAGAATTCGGTGCATTCTTTCGAATGCTTCAGAAAATTTGATTGTTTCACAAGGAATCATGAAGATCCAAAGATATTCATCAAACCTCTTCAAATATCATAAAAAATTCTGAAACTGATCAGGTGTACATTTATTTCGTATGTTTCAAAGAATTGAGACTGTTAACAACGATCGGTGTGGGTGATTTATGCAGCAACGATGTTTAAAGGACACATTTTTCACGATCTCTTGTCAAAAACAGTCCTAAATCTGCACTCCTATTTCGTGTTTTATTTACGAATGATGGATATTCCGGGGCTGAATTGTACATTCATGGGTCGCAGAGCAATTGAATAAATCTTTACAATCGGTACCAACTCTATCTTACTAAATTAAATACTTCCTATCATTCTCAAATCTATTTCGATTTTCAAGAATAGAACATTTCTTCGATTCTTCGCGCTGTTAGTGTATTCGGCTAAATTTCTATTTTTCCTGTAAATTCTAAAAAGAAACCCCTCATAAAATCGTTATTATCATCACCGTACAGACGAAATTATTGAGATTGTGTATTATCGATCAACCCTCGCTAATCTCATCCTCATTTTTTCACCCTGCAATCTCTCAAACATATTTGACACTGTTGATCATAATTGCTCATTTCAAAACCTGATTGATTTCAACTTTTCAACTATCAACGAGTCGTCGTTCTCCTTCACCGTGAGATATTCACTCCAACTCCACTATCGCTATTTTGAATAAAAAATGTCAAACTATTCTTCAGCCTAAGAGAGTAAAATACGATTTAGCATATTTCGATAAGAAATTTCCCGGGCTGATTAATATTCAAAGTTTCATTACAAAAGTCTCAACGCAATCCTTACGATAAATAACTTTTCTGCATTCCATTCGTTTTGTTATCATTTATCGTCGCTTTATAATTGCTCCTCTATTACTCCTCCTCTACCACTAAACCACCCTCTCTTGTCGTTTACTCTGATCGTTTCGTCGAACGTGGTATGATATTCGTCGATTTTGTGCGAATGTTAATGCTTCACGCCACGAATGAACAGTTCGAGATTCTCTTGAGAGTTAATTACAGGCGTAATCTGAAAAACCAATTTATTGGTAAACGGTTTCGCGATATCGACGGGGTTCGTATCGGATCGTTATAATTCATCGAATTGCCATCGTGGACAAGCGAATATACGCGTGACACCTGGTAAGTGATGCGACGATAGTCCGGGGGTTATATATTCTTTTGTATTTTCAATCGGAAAAATTTGAAGCTGCTATTATTCTATAGAAGACAAACAAACAACCATTGCAGTATCCGGCTAATATCTGTCTGCACAATTTGGAACGTTACTACTGACGAAGAAAACTCGTCGCATCGCGAACTCTCTGCTGCTTCCATCTTCGAATTATGAGATTTATGTAAAATTTCACGCCCTCATTTTAATTCCGATACATTTGTTCGTTTCGTTTGCTCAGTCGATGTCGACTCGTATCGTTTTTTATGCACGCTTCAATATTTTTTCTTCCTCTCCACGTATATCAGTCGATGTAACAGAAAGTCGTGCCGCTAAAACGAGGAATATTTAATTTTATGTGAAAACTGTGTAGGCTTTTTCCTGGGAGATAGAAGGATCATGCGAGTACGAACGTCAATCCCTTGCCTCGGCGTGAGACATTATCGGTATTAAACGCACATGAATATTGTACATTTAATCCAAACGACCAAGAGGACTTATGGAAATTTATTCGCAGATTTTCAATGACCTCTGGATTTCACCTTTCCCTCGTCATCTTCGCTCTTCGCCATATCTTCTGAATTGTCTCTTTTTTTTTCCTATTTCTATTTCTGTTTCTGGGAGAAAGTCATTGAGATCGGCGTAGATTCCACCTAGCATTTTCCCCCACCACGAGTTCAGAGAAATATGTATTTTGAATGTAAATAATGTTCATTTTGGAATCTCATGACGAAGGAATCTCGGATCGAAAGGGAAACAAAAACACCCTAGAAGAGGGTATACTCCCCCAAATCTCTATCCACCAACTCGGAAAACATTTTATTCATTAGAGAAGACAGTTGATCACGCGAGGAATCAAGCCGAGGCGACGTCGGACGATAATTGAAAAGCATCACCGCAGTCTGTTAGATTATTACTGGAACGTAAATGAAGTCAGTGCAGAAGTTAATGAGTTTCAAAGAAACGCCGACGAATGACAACCACGAAAATCCCAGGGACGAGAATGACCTCATGGTTGATATTTCTGCCCCACGAGAAAACAAATATCAACTAAAGGGAGAACTGTGTATGATTTTTTTGATATTCAATTATCATCTGGGAATTCGGAAGATCGTTCACAGCTGCTCACATTTGAATGAACCGATTTGCACGTTTCTTACCCCAATTTCGTAATCTAAAGTCCTTCCCTCCTTCTACTCCTCTATCCGCTACTTAATCCGATTAGATTATCTGTATACGATTGGGAGAGAGAGTCTGCAAATTCTCATACGAAAAGCTGTATTTATACATTATGAAGTATTATATTTCTAATCGGTCAAAGCATCCCTCCCAGGACATATTCTAAGAAAATTTAAGAAATAATCGAAACGGTGGACACTCGATTTCTGAAAAAATAAGAAAAGAAAACATTTGTGTGACAAGTATTTCTTGAATTATTTGATACTTCCTTAATCTTACACTGTAAAAAAAGTAATTTCCGATACATATATATAAAATTTCCCATAAGTTCAACCGAAAATTCCAAACTTTATGGGATTTTTACTATCATTTTGCAGTAATTTACCGTGTACACTGAGAAAAAAAATTCTTTGAATTAATGAAATTGATTCTCAAATAATTTCATAACCATAAAAGGTCGTTTCATTCATACTATCAAATCAGCTCATTGAAATTTATTTTTTGGAATCAAAAACGCACTCTATTGACCGAATAACTAATTATTGTTGTCAATATCATCTTTCATTCGATTTATAACTCTCCTTTGATGAATTCCAAAGTGAAAATCAATGAAATACAACTTCAATTTTATAATGTAAAGTTTCGTATGGAAATCGAGGTTAATTATACTTAGTATTTGAAATTCTTAACAATCAAGTATTTGACATGATAATTGTTTTCTTCGCCAGAATAATTATTGACTCCAAGTGAAAATATATTTCATAAAATGAATAGACATGGCTTACAAATGATGAACTTCTTCCATCATGAGAAAAACAACGCGAGATCAGGTTAATAAAATAATTATTATATTCAAGAACATGAAGTTATAGGACCAAAAATACTGTTATTTATAAACCAGTACAGTTGAGAATATAATAATCTCATTCATTTCAATACACGTGGTTTTGTTCGGATAATAACATCAAATCATAAACCGAATAGCTGTGAATTTTAGTTCCGAGATTTCTATTTCTTCAACAGAAAACTAAATTCATGATCACAATGAGATACTTTTTCAGTTCAAACTTCAGAGCAATTTCTTTGGATAAAATCTATTTTATAGAACAGATTTGATATGAACAATGATAGTTTGGATACTTTTGAAATCAATAAAATGAAGTATTCCCAATAAACGCACACACGTCATTTCAACGTTGAAAGAACGTTAGACTGTCAAACGGACGTCAGTCATTGATTTCATAACGTTGATTTTTAGTTGAAATTTGATAGGGAAATAGACGACCAGAAATTACGTTTTGATGACGTGTAATTTAGACTAATATCCAAAAATAGCCATCAAATGACGTCCTCAAAAAACGTGTTTTGAACGGGTTTGAATCACGCGTTTAAAATGTGTTTATAACACCTTGTGTTTGAACTTCAATTGAAGATATTCTGCTGAAAATGTCGAACAAAACGGAACAATGGTTAAAATTGCAACAAAGAGCAAGATAGTAAATAGTGTGGCATACTTTCCAAATTTTGTCATACTCAGAAATACTATTGTTCTCGATATTGAATGAAGATTTTTCAAAATAATTTGTTGGATTCAATTCACGTTTCAGAACCATCATTAGGACACGTCAATACTTGACGTCTTTTGAACGATGTTTAAACCGTTGATATGACGTTATTTTACGGTTGAAAAACACGTGCTCTGCCGCGACATTTTTACGTTGAATTAACGCAAGAATATTACTAATTCACAACGTGTGGTTATTGATTGTTTTTGACGTTTTTAAAACGTGCGTGTGTTTATTGGGTTATAACCCATGATTTGGGAATTCAAATCGAATGAAGCTATTTTATTCATGCTAATCAATGTGTTCTCGAAGTTTGAATCGTTAATAGAAACAAAACGAAAATTAAAACTCATGAAATCTGATAAATCGTTGTTACATATCTTTTCGAATCAACTCTTTGCCACTGGAAACATCGTTTAAATAATGTACTGCACACGGAGAAAAATTTGGGGTAGCAGATACAGCAATTGCGATAAATTTGACAAAATCCACATGTAAATATAGGGATAGCATTTCTGCGGTGGAAATTCTACATCATTTTTGCTGTAAATTGAAAACGTCGCAATTCTACCGCAATATGATGTAATTTTAACATACGCACCCATAACTATCACATACATCAAATGTAAATTCTATTGTCGTGATGAATGAAATATAAACAGTATGACAAGCGATATTTACTTCAAACTTATGAAATTTGTGCATCAGTCTGATGTAAAATACATGTTAGGATTTTTGAATAAAATTTCAATCGCTCATTCATATATTTTATGCATACGCGAGAACTACGATAATAACTACAACAATTTTTGTTAATTTTCCAAAAGCCACAAAGATGGGGATAAAATTTAAGTGATTAAAATTTTACATTATTTGCGCCGCATTTTTATGAATTTTCACTGACAATTGAAATAAAAAGAATTGTATCTTCCCAATTAATTCTTGCTGTTGTGTTTTTTGTTGAATTTGCAATGAGACAATATATACAAATGCAGTCTTGAGCAGTGAAATGAACTTTAATCACTCAGCTTGAATTATCTTACATCTTACATATTACATATTACAATGAGATACAATACAATGTTATGTCGCCTTATTCTATCATTATCACTAACCGTACGCTATGGGTGGAGATTCAAGTTTTAAATATATATCAAATGTAGGAACAAACTGATACTCGCGGAAAACTGTTGAAACTGTTTGCGCCATCTTTGTGACGCGATTGTAATCATTTTGAACTAAAAGGAGTGTTACAAAGCTTCTCAGTAGTATGACCAACACAAGCGAGTAGTTTTTGCAGAAGCAATTGTTGAATACACATCAGATTGCGGTAACTGTATATTTGAGAATGAGAATAAAATTCCTGGGAAATAAATCAGATTATCATTCAAAAAAAGCATGAGTAACATTAGCAACTGTACTTGTTGAATGTACATTGGATTGCTGTAGAATTGAATAAGTGGAAATGTGGTTGAGCATGCCTTATGGTATCACGTTCGTGAAAAGTAGATTCAGTCGACTGTAATGGAAAATTTACATTGTTCGTGGTCAATAATATCATAATAAATATATTTTTGGATTGGCGTAATTTTTACAATCTTCCAAAGCAATGATCATGTACGTATCATGTGAGTTTCATCAAAATTAATGTAGAAATTACATTTGAAGTTTTATCTATGCACTGATGTTAAATTTACATTATAATTTTTCTCCGTGCAAGATTTTTGGGCTTTAATAGTCGAATATTATCTTATTCGATGGTTAATTAGTTTCAATAAACGATTCAAACTTCAGCAACATCTGAAAAATTACCTCATTAAAAATTTTCATTCATGATTGAAGAAGGATTCTAGTCAATAAACTCCCAACCTGATTATTCTCGTCAATACTACGTTTGATGAGGTCAAAATTTTATACATTCTGCAAAATTCCAGTGCTTTTTGCAAATAAAGGTTCCATCGAGTCCATAAAATGGATAGATCGATCGAATTTATGAATTCATTGAAACAAAGAAATATGTTTTTCAAAATCAAAATGTATCGAATTCACTCCGACAAATTGCGTTTACTTCTCAGAAGGTGGCAATACTTTCTCACAAGCTATCTTCCTGCAGTGCAGTTCGCATATGAAGAACTAATTCACCGTAAACCTATAGTAAGTAATGTTCCGTCTTAATAAATATTTCTTTCAGGTTCCGGCATCGAACATCATCAACGGATATGACTTGATCGCAGAGAAAAACAGTTTCTTCGAACTTCCCGATCATATTAATCATCTGATCGAATAATCCAATTGTTTCAAATGAGATCACACAGGAACTAGGAAGGTCGGCTCCGCCCTTGCACGAATGCTCTGACTCCTACTTATTTCTTTTTATTCGGGAAATTTTGTAAAATATCATTCATCCGATCAAAATGAATTTCATCTATTCGAAGAAATAATTTCTTAGATAGGGAAGAATATTGATTGTTTCAAATATTGATTTATTTACAGAAAATTTTCATTTCATATTCATGAAAACATTTTATTTCGAATGCAAGAAATATTTATATAATTTATATTGATATTTTCCTATTTTCAAACTTTTATTATTCAAATAATTAAATATTTTATTGAAAGGAGAAATTATCATTTTGGCACTACGGTTGGTTATTACAGTGTTATGAATGGCTTCTGCCTATTATCAAATGCATAATTCATTGAATCAAATTATATTCCATGAATTCGAAAATCAAAATTTTCCATCCAATAACTTTTTCATCAATCCTAAGTACCTCGTATTCCAATTAATGATAGGGACAACTATAGATACCCTCTCGTGTGTTCCCCCATACAAAATGATAAAAGTCATATTTGAAGTTATTGACATGATGTGTATCGTGAAAACACGATAAATACCGATACATTTCTTAAATTTGATTTTCCGGTGAGCACAAGGTAATTATTTGAAGGAATTCCACGATAGACAACTGTAGGTATCCTTTCGTGCCTCCCCCATACATTGCGATAAAACTCGTATAAGCAAAAAATGGTATCAAATGTATGGGAAACTTCCGATTAAACCATATAGAACTGGAGAAGGTGAGAACAATTTATAGTGCATAACCGAAAAGAAATCCGATTATCACTGTAGATCCCCATTGGGACAAATTTCTTTATCGGCTCAATCTGATGTCACGATACCCCCTATAGAAAACGATAGAAAATAGGCTAAAATATTGTCGAATTCTATCGTTTTCTATGGGAAATTTTTAGCAGGGGACCCTTATAATATGCCTTGATCCCTACACGTCAATTTTGATATTCAATCTTCATTATAAACAACAAAAATGTATATATCAAACGAAGGATTTGTTGTAAGGAAATAGTTTTATGCTCCATAACGTGTCCATGTAAATCCATGTATTATTCATGAACAGGGGTATTATTTCTCGTCACCTTTATTCTCAACGTGTCACTTTTTTTCCCCAAGAAAAAATCTTGTTCATTCATTCACAATATCCACACCTCGTAGGGTTTTACGAGGTTTGTTTGCATGTAGGCGTTTAAAGATATAACACGATGCACGTGACCGAATTTAATTTGTCGTATAGAGAACTTCGTAAGCAACGTACAAGCAAATAGATTCGAATTTTCATCCTTTCGAGAGAATTTATGATCGTCATTTGAATATCACATTCTAATAATTGTAAAATAAAATGCACAATTTTTAAATATTCTGTAGAAATTGTTGGCACGTGGAGAAGAGAGGAAGGAAGAGGAGTAGGGGTTGCCGGAGTTTCATGATTTATTCATTTTCTCAAACTATTCGGATGTGTACTTGAAATTATATGTTGCGTGTACACCTCGATCCCGCCCTCCCGTGTTTGTACAAGTTGTAAATCTGATCGTAAAGACGAGTTGTTGTTCAAAGTAACATCCGAACTTAACACACGTGGAATTGAAATACACCTGAAGCGATGTGTGTGGTAATGTAGGAAAACTTTACGAGGCAAAGTCGAAATTACGGGAATATGCGATTGAAGGAGAGTCAATCAACACTCTATATTCCAGTTCAATCTCTGAAAGATATATTCGAATTCGAGTTGAAATTTTGTCATCATTCTTTGTGATGTGTAATAATATCACGGAGAGTGATATCACGTTACAATTTGCAGTTCGCTATTTCTCTCTCCTGCTAGTACATGTTCGTGTTACGACCACCAGATCCAATCAATCTATCAATTTAAAGACTATTAGTCAGAAATGATGTTAGCATTCCCTCGTTTCTAGTGCTTATAATCGCATTTAACGATCCAACTGAAAATCATTTACATCGAAATATATGTAATGAATTCTTTGAATTCGTTCGAGCGATAAATTTGGGATTGATTTGATAATTTTCCGTGGTTCGTATTAGCCGTTATACAATCGTTCGTTGGGCTTCATTTACCTAGATGCTCGTACAAATGTGTGCGAGTATCGGAAAATATCAATGAGAGTACTTCTCCTGCGATAACTAATGTCTACGAATTACTTCGGCCTGTTGTTTGCCAGGGAGTTTCACGATATCCCTGAATTTCATCACCCCCGGATGGGTCTCGTAGCATGAAGGGGGTTGGTGAAGAGCCTTAAGTGCCCTCTTCCTTGACAACCCGTATACTCGATTCTCATTCAGCTAGACATCATCGGGAGTGGTCTGAGGATCAACGCGCAGGTGAAGGGGAAAGAGATAGCAAATGAGAGATAATGAAACTAATTGATCCACAATTCACTCGTACGAGAACAAATTAATAGCTGATTTCATTGATTGCAAAACGAAATCTCGTTTTTTTCATCAATACTCGTCACTTGTACTTTCTTTCAAGTTTGAAAGAACATTGAAATCTACAGAAATCAAGCGAGGAAAGTATAAATCGAATTTTAATCCGCGCAATGTGGCCTTGGCAGCTGCAGATTGATGAGCCGATTGATGCATTCTCGCGGTTTTATCGTGGTTCGACGAATCGTTATGCTACCTTTATCCAGGGAAAAATCAATTCTGTAACTAAAAATACATTGTTTTAGAAATATTTGATGTAACAGCAATTCAATATTCGAGAAAGAGAAAAATGTTTGATGTTTATTGGATGTTTGTTTGGATTGTTCTCAGGTTATTGTGGTTGATATGCATTCTTCCTGCACTCCAACCGTGATGTTTGTTGGTATTTTAACGGCGACCGCATTAATTAACGTTGTCAACTCCTTACCGATGTCATTTGTCACATACAAAAGAAGAGAACTCGACAGTTTGGAGAATCCAGAGTCTTTGCTACAATTTAATCCAAGATTAACGGAACTGGAGGTGAGATAATTATGAAACTATATTTAATTTTATTTTCGTAACTAAGGATTTGATTGATCATGTACCGTCAGTTATTTGAACATAGAATACATTCGTTGTCCTATCAGTTTCAATAGGTACTATGTAACTTTGTTGAACAATGATGTAAGACTAATATTAGAAAACTCTATCTTGAGTTTCACAACAAGGTTGCGGACAAGGAACTATTAAAAGCACGTGGGTGTCGAATTTCATAAATAATCGAACGCTATCCCCATCAACAAATTTATCAACTTTCATTCGAACTTCCTTGATTTTTTAATCAAAACTGAAAGTGGAAATATGTACAAATTGTATATGACATTGAAAATTTTTCCCCTCGAGTCAATTATTAAAAGACATTGTTTTGGAATCCATCAGATTCGAAATTACATCCCATACACAAATTTACAATTGGCGCTAGCATGGTACAACGTAGATAAAGTATGGCCGAGGCTTGGCAACCAAGAATGGCGCAAACCTGGGATGATAACATCATTTTATGATTAGGGTGTGTGTAGTTTAGTGCTCCACTTCATCTCTACGTTTGTAATTTTGCCTTGAAAATGCCCAGTATCTGGGCGAAACGTTGGCTTTTGCAATAAAAAAGCACTGCTCGGCTAATTGGATTGTTTCTCCGTTAATTGATGGCGCCGCACAGTGGGAAATTTTTGTGTATTTATTGACAAAAATCAACCTACAACCCAATTTTCATCCGACGCTGATGAATTTCCTTCTAAAATACTCAGAAAGAGTTCCACTTTAACGTATCACTGCGGTATTTTTGTTTGGGCCAATCCGATATTTATACAATTCAACAGAAACTCGATAAATTTTCAAAAAAAAAACATCGATACTGCAAAACATCGCTTTTTAGTGATGGAAATTCTCGAATTTTCAATAGTCAGGAGTTACATAAAGTTGTCCCGGTTTTCTTGAGTCTTTTCTGCTATCTAATAACCGACTTTGATTTTGAGAAAGTTATTTCTATTCACAAAAATTCTTGATCTTTGGGTGGATTATGTAATTTCTATCAGATTTCTATAGCATTTTTGTGCTTCTCCACCACAAGTATTAGTAATTCCATGTGAAGAAATATGTTTCGTCACGTGAAACAGGAAAAACGTTTCTTTTTAGACAAATAATCATTCACTCGTTCACCAAATCTTCTTTTTCAATTTTGATTCGAATTCTCCTCTAATTCAGTTGAATATTACGGAAATGCCGCAGTGATACGTTCAAAGGGAACCCTCTCTGAGTATTCTGAAATGAAATCCATCAGCATCGGATGAAAATTGAGTTGTAGGCTGATTTTTGTCCATGAATGCACCAAAATTTCCCACTGTGCGCCGCTCCGAGCAGTAAACTACACACATCCTAATCATTGAATCACCCCATCCAATTTTTTGTGGGTTCAACGATGGAGTCTTCCACTTCATCTCTACGTTTGTAATTTTGCCTTCAAAAAATGCCCACTATCTATGCGAAACGTTGGCTGTTGCAATAAAAAAGCACCGCTCGGCTAATTGGGTTGTTTCTCCGTTAATTGATGGCCCCGCTCCGAGAACTAAACTACACACATCCTAATCATTGAATCACCCCATCGAATTTTTTGTGGGTTCAACGATGGATCATATGATATGGATGGATCGATGGATATTATGATTTACCTATGTGTTTTTCCAATGAAGTCCCATCATCGATGAAACAATGGCGATGAAATATACCATCATTGGCAAACAATTGGAAATTTTGTTTGTCAATGCTGCGCCAGTCTTGAAGTCTTATTGTTTTCCCCTCATTTGTTTGTGAACAACTCGGCGTCTTCTGTCGATAAATTTTGCCATAAGAAGTAGACACAGTGTAGTTCGGCGGTAGGAGCCCTTTAGTGTGACTCATAGTGAAGAGCAATTGACTGTTCTTCCAAAGATTCACTTGAGGTGATACCAGCAACCCCTGAAGATGCAACCAGACCCATTGGTTAGAAAAGGACATAACCAAAATTATTCTGATAAATTACTCAAAAACGAAGAAATTAAATACAAATATCGTTCCGTACAGACCTTCTTCAATCAATAAAGATGGTCTGTACAGAGCGACATTTTCCTTTTATTGCTTTATTTTCGAATAATTTGTTAGAAAAGAATTGACTCAGGTTGCATCGTCAGGGGCCGTTGGTATCCCCTTAAGCCTTATATATTCTTCGTATACGCGTGTCACCACTCGCGAGAAACACTTGATTAGTAACATAGCAAAAATATTATATAGGTTGCGAATATCGAGCCATGCTATTACCAATGATCGGCGCTACATTGAAAGCTAATTTCTACCGGAACTTGGCCAAAGTTTGGGGCAATATTGAACCAAATTTTAAATGACCCTGGCGTTGAATGGAATCTATCGTTTAGTCAATGTTGGGCCGAGGATGAGCCAAGCAAGAGCCAAGCTTGGCGCAATTGTGCCACAATAATAGGCTGATAAACGAAATCCGTCAAACACCGACATCCGTTTATAGCTTGCCAAGCCTTGTCTGTCAACATTGCGCCAAGCTATATTTTATTATCAGCATTGGCGAAGCCCAAAAATTTTTTTTAAGGGATATTGTTTCTTAGAACAAAATAATCAGCGACTGTGATCAATTGTTTTGTGAAACAACAATTCAATGGATTATCAAAAATATTATTGTTGCATAAAATTTAGCTGTATCAACCAAGTATTTCCCTGAGCGAAGTACAACATGTATAATTTTTTGTTGTTCTTCAATTCGATTCCCGTTATTTTATTATTATTTTCAATGAATTACACGAGAACGATATCCAAGAACAATATCCATAATCCGTTTGGATCCATATAACACGCTTTTTCCTCTCTGAATCGAGACAAGAACAGTAGCTGTACGCATTACTCACATTATCCATTTAATCGTATCATGAGACAAGAACGAGTATCTATGCCTTTTGTATTTACATATGTCCTTTGTATAGGTAGATTGTGAGAACATTCACACGAATTCATATATGTATCGAATCTACGTTGATGCACGCAGCGTTTCTGATACATGCCTCTCCTATTCTGATTGATAAGCGCCCTGTAAAAACTATGCATAGTTTATAGTATATTTGTATGAAAAAAAGAAAAAATCAAAGTACATCATTTCGTCTGTTTGAAATATGTAAATATTCTACATAGCGGCATGTGGAATTTTTTAAATAAAACGGAGATATGAATCCAAGCGTCCTACGAATTTTCTTCTAGAGATATGCGATGATTTTTTATTCACATTCTCCGTAGCACACAGGTTACGCGAGAGAGGCAATAAAAGTTTGAGAGAATACCGTGCAATAAAAGTGCGTGTAGTTTGGCATACCATAGGAATATGAAACTTGCTGTGATATTTTCATTGAAGTCAATGAGGAAGCTCTTCTATCGTCTTCATTTTGTACGGCTAGATAACTCTCAATCCCTTTCTAAATGAAAAAAAACAATCTGAAGGGATCCATGGATTGAGGGGAGGTTCTCGTCAAGCGAATTCCGAAATGAGATGATTTTTTTTCTCAAGAAGGAAGTAAATTAAGGACTCGAGTTATTTAAAACTCATTAAATGGGTCTTAAAGTACATGAAAAGAATTTTCTCGAGTTAAAGGATTCGTGTCTCGAAACCTTTTTAAGGCGTTTTTCTCGAAACCATGTTTTTCAAGTTTGGCTCCGCAATATCTCAAAAACTACTGAACGGATCCCACATAACAATTTTGGATCACTCTTTTGGATCATTCTGAAAGATATCTTAAAGAATTTGAAAAGATGTCTTATGAAACACCAAAAGATATCTTTTGGAAGTCTTCATGCGAGATTTCTTGAAGTTTTCTGAAGGTATCTTTTAGAATTCTTGAAGATATCTTCCGCAAGATATCTTAAAGATGTCTTTAGGTGTTTCATAAGACATCTTTTAGAATTCTTCAAGATATCTTTTAGAATGTTCCGGAAGAATTCCTCAAAATTGTTATCTGGGATGTTATCATCCGGAGCTCTTAAAGATCTCCTGAATGTGTCTAAGAGGTCAGATAGACCTTTCAGAAGGTTAACATAAAGATATCAGAATGTTATCAGATGCGTCGATTTCTGAGGAAAATCAGAGATTGCCAAAATGTTATCCAACCGAACTCTTTAAGAGGATTTTTTTCTGAGATCTCAGAAAAATGATACCATTCAGATATCAATATGATAACATTGACAGAGCTCTTTCAAAAGACCTCTCATAAGTGTCCACTGGGAAGATATTGCAAACAGCTAACATTTCAATTGACAGATTTTTCACATATTCCTGTGAAAGGATATTGAACCGTAATGCAGATGAAAGATTGAAATCTAATTGAGACATTACTTAAATCGATGGTGCTGTATGGGCATAGTTTTTCTCCAGTGTAGACTTTAAATTACGATTTTCCACATTATCTTCTGTGAAGATTCATATAAACTAATTAAAAATGTTCATAAATGATTCCAAATGCATTCATATGAGAAAGGATTCCATGGGAAAAAAATTGGCAAATTTGTATACGAGGGTGGATTGATAAGTTTCCGGCCTGACCAAGAGATGGCGCTACTAGGCCTACCTTGAGGTGGCGTTCTATAGTACCATCCTTAGATAGCTTGCAGCTATAGTTTCAGTCCGATCGCCATGTTAGTTTAGTTTTGAGAGCACGCTGACCAAGACGCCTCTGTGTTTTTCGTAAAAATGGAAAAGCTGGAAAATCGTGCTGTCATCAAATACTTTTATTTGAGGGGGTTAACGCCGAAGGAAATTAAAGAAGAGATGGACTCAACACTGGGGACATCCTCCCCATCATATTCAACCGTTAAGCAGTGGGTTTCCGGGTTTAAAAAGGGGCGTGTGAGCACCTCTGATGAGCCTCGCTCAGGACGCCCCATTGAGGTCACAACTCCAGATATGATCGAAAAAATCCATCAAATAGTGCTGAAAGATCGCAGATTAAAAGTTCGTGAGATAGCTGAGACCTGTAAGATGTCATATGAACGTGTACAAAATATTTTGCACCAACATTTGTATATGGAAAAGCTCTGTGCAAGATGGGTGCCGCGTTTGCTAACAGTCGACCAAAAATTGATTCGAAAGAACATTTCTACCGCCAATTTGGCGTTGTATAAGCGTAATCCAAGCGAATTTTTGCGTCGATTCCTAACCGTTGACGAAACTTGAGTCCACCACTACACTCCTGAAACCAAAGAACAGTCTAAACAGTGGATTGGACCAGGGGAACCAACTCCAAAGAAGGCAAAAACAATTTTTTCGGCGAACAAGGTTATGGCTACTGTTTTTTGGGATGCAAGAGGTATTATATACATTGATTACCTTGAAAAGGGTAAAACTATCACTGGTCAATACTACGCAGACTTATTGCAACGTTTGAGCCACGAAGTGAAAATTAAACGACCTCATCTGGCGAAGAAAAACATCTTGTTTCATCACGATAACGCACCAGCGCACACGTCAATCGTTGCGATGGCTAAAATCAACGATCTGAAGTTTGAATTAATGCCGCACCCTCCCTACTCTCCAGACCTAGCCCCGAGTGACTATTATCTGTTTCCTAACCTCAAAAAATGGCTTGGCGGTAAGAGATTTGCGGACAATGAAGAAGTAATCGAAGCTGTAAATGGGTATTTTGAGGAGCTTGACGCATCAGTCTATAGAGATGGCATTACTAGACTAGAACACCGCTATGAGAAATGTATCAGCCTTGGAGGAGATTATGTTGAGAAATAAAAAAAAAAAATTCTTAAAAACGTTGTTTTTCTTGGTCAGGCCGGAAACTTATCAATCCACCCTCGTATAATAACCCTTACAATACTTCCTGAGCACATTCGACAATTGTCGCCATCGTTGATGAATAGTTTTATAATTGTTCATAGAGGGAAACTTGGAATATGGCAATCTCAACCCTATAAAACCTGCATAAACATTGATTAACGATCGCGATAATTGTGGATTCCGGTCAGAAATTTTGGTTAAAGTTATCACCTTCTCCATAAAAATGCATTCGAAATTGATTTCGTGAATATAAATCGTGAATATGAATATAAATTGTGAATAAACATCATGATAATTAATGTAGTCGGTCTAGAATCGTTGTTGGAGTTATTATCTTTCATGAAAAGCCTTCTGCAAAAATTCACTCAAATTGAAGTTCTTAAATCTCTGATATTCCGCGAGTCTCTCGAAATTCACCATAAAATTCCCTACAAAGGAATTCAGATGCCTCAAGGATGCTTTTGCACCGGATGTCGAGAAGTTGATGAATTACCGACAGGTACATCTGACAAGATGTACTTTTATAGCAAAAAAATATACTAATTTTTAAGAAAATAATGAATTTTTATAAGAATCCCAACTAACCAAAGCTGATAAATAACTGGTCAATTATTACCCAATGAGAAGTTGAACTTGTCCATTTTTGTGTCCGCATTGGCGATCAATAATTGATCAATTTCAGTGGGTCATTGGATTTCCCAATTGCAGGGCTATCTTAGGTCAATGTGACCCATAATTTGGTAATTATTGGACAATTATTTTGGTTTGAGAATGATCGAAAATTGATCAATAACTCGTTATCGATTGATATATTCTGTGAAACTTTGAATCACTTTAAAATACTAATATAATAACTTCAGTGTAAAAGAATTTTGTTCAAATTTGTGGAACTTCTTTCAAAACTGTGCCCACATAGGAACAGAGGCTATGTCGTTCCAAAAGTATTCTAAAAGATATCTTCAAGATGTCTTATGCAACATAAAAAGAAGAATTCAAGAAAGATCCTTTCTCAAGAACAAATCTTTCTTAAATCGTTCTTTTCATGTTGCATAAGACATCTTAAAAATATCTTTTAGAATACTTTTGGAACGACATAACCTCTGTTGCTATGTGGGTGATGACTGCACTGTAAAACTGAATCCGTTCATTTAAGATTATAATATATAATCATCTGCAATTTCCGTATTGCTAATTCAAATAGAAATTATAACCCGAAACCACACTTTTTAATTGGAATGGATTTCAATCGGTTCACTCGATTATAATAATAATAATAGGAATTTGCATCCATGCTCCGAAATTGAGGCTGTGAATAACCTCATTTTATCGCGCTACGAATGATATAAAATTCGGATAAGTTACGATCCCTGATACAACGGAGATGAATGAATCGATAAACCACAACAATTTTTTGTAATAAACAATACACGATAAATAATTCTGTCCTATCAACATGACATCGACAAACAAAGCAAAATTTCATATTACCGATAGAAAATAAATGATGTTTTACATTTCCAGATTTTCGATCATCAATGTATGTTGAATGATCAATTTTTGGTCAATTCTATGGACCACGAAATTGATCGATAATTGTCCTGTTCCATGTTCGCATTAGCGATTCATAGCGACCAACAGTTGGTCCTTCAAAAATCATCAATTTTGAATCAATCGTTATCCAATGAATGGACATGCGCATAAAAATTCTAGATAACTCCCAAATAATTGATCAATTATTAGCGAATGTAATTGGAATCAATCAAATTGACCAATAATTGTAACCAATCCATGGTTTCGATTTCTATATGAAACATTTATCGGAACTTGACATATCTTGCGTACAGAAAGTTCGGTTCGACAAAGTTCGCACATGCTTGAAAAATTGTACGATACGTCCTTACGCGTATCTATTTTTCAAAAATACAATCTAATTTGTACTTTCATTCCCTGCCTATAAAACACCCGTCATAAAAGTACGTTTCATTGAAGTGAAAGATGACATCAGCACTAAAATGCAATTCCGAGGCTTCCTCTATACAAATTTACCATTATCGAAATGAGAAGATGGCAATAAAATTTCTTTTCCTTCTTTATAAAGAAGAAAAAGCATTAACAAATATAATTACATTTCACGATCTCGGTAGAAAAGAACTAGTGGACATGGAAATGCACAAATAAAACCAGAGTAATTCATTGCCACAAGAAGGTTTTACTAAAGCCGCTTAGGTTGAAGAATAATTGCAAGAAAATAACGTTTACGTTTCGAATGGTATATCGAAAGAATTGTGTTATTGTATTCAGATAAAAAAAAACAGCGAGAAACCAAATAATTGAAAGTCTCGGCAATGGAGGGAAATAAAAATACCTTTTTCTGGAATTGTCTGAATTTTTTTCATACCCTAGAACGGATTTTGGTGAACCGGAAAGTGACCAAAAATCCATTGCAGTTCCCCTAAGGTTACATTTTGGTAGAAAAAGTGTTAGCTTTGGTGATTCTTTTTGGTTTCCACACGGAAAAAATTAGTGATCCAAATTTTCGTTGACTAGCATATGTCACTTTTGGACGAAACACAAATTTCAAAAAAATTCGTACGCTGGATTTTAATAAATCGTTGAGTTTGTTCATTGTTCCACCAATGGAATTCATTCTTCATTTTGATCGTCTAAATAATGGAAAAAGAAAATCCAGTGTACGAATTCTTTTCGAACTTGTGCTTCGTCCCAAAATGACATACTAGTCAACGAAAATTTGCATCACTAATTTTTTCCGTGCACCTGAAAAATGTACACGGAGAAAAGGGAATAGTGATAATCGCTAAACAAATAGTAAAATATGGACAGACCAAACTGCGCGATTCAAATAACTAAACGACGCGATCGAAATTACAATACGCTCAGTTAAATTAACGATACGTTCAATTAGAATAATTACGCGATTGATTGTATCAACCAAATGTTTGATCCGTCCATATTTTACTATACCAGTTTTCTCCGTGTATTTTTTGGCCACTTTTTGAAAGCAAGGTATCACAAACCGGTCATTAATACACGGAAAGACTGGATCTAATATTAATATTTAAAAAGAATTCATCAACGTTTAGAAAAACGCCTGTTAATTTAGGGAAAAAGAGGATCGCTGAGAAATATTCGCAGTGAGTCTACCAAAAATTCGTAGTCAAAATATTAACAGTTGATAGTTTCATTGGTATTTTTCACAGTGAAACTATCAATTGTTAATACGTCGACTACGAATTGTTAGTAGACTCACTACGAATATTTCTCAGCGATCCTCGTTTTCCCTAAATTGACAGTCATTTTTCTCAATATTAATAGACCCGGTCTTTCCGTGTATAGTAAAAACCATTTTTCCATAGAAAAATTGGTAATTCTGGAATCGCCAGGATACCCTGCTAAATTGTTCCCATAAAGAACGATACAAAACGATAAATTTCTTCTATAGTTTTCAATGAGGTTTCTGAATACGGAATTTACGAAGTTATATCGTTATTGAACGATAGAACTCTATGGTTTTTTTATAAAAATTAAACAGAATGTATGGGGTTTTATCGTGAAATTCGTATAGAAAAAGTACTACTTATTCTGGAACACATAAATATGTTTTTCCAAATAACTGGTACTTTTCTTATAAGAATTTCACGATAAAATTCCATACATTCTTTTGAATTTTTATAGAAAACGATAAGGAACGATAGAGTTCTATTGTTTAATAACGATATAACTACGTAAATTCCGTATTCAGAAACCTCATTGAAAACTATAAAAGAAATCTATCGTTTTGTATCGTTCTTTATTGGGAAAATTTAGCAGGGTAGGGATTCGAAATTTGAAATTATAACCACGATGTCCATCAGGATATTATTAATCAAAGAAATCGAAATATTGCTTGGCTTACAGAGAGAATCCTTCGATCCCGGCAACACTCCTCAAGTTCCGCGGAACAAACGATTTGGTGGAACCCTATCCATCACCGCCCCAATCGACTTACTCAGGGAAAGAGTTATGTTAGAGTTATCGCGCAGAAAGCAACTGCAGAACGAGTTACAGGTCGACGCGAATAGACGTATCCTGGACAGAATCGGAAAACGATCCGAACCGAAATACGATGAAACGATGGAGAAAGATTTCGTAACCAGACTGGCAAGATTGGACAACGACTTGGATGATGATTTTTCGACGATTCAACAACGCGATGCGGAAGATCGAGAACAATTGCCGAGCACGACTACCGCAAATAGGGTGAACCTCTTGAGGATGCGGCGGGACTGGCTTCACGAATACGATCCCGTCGAACAAAAGTCACAGGAGCAGGATCATCATAGACGACGTAGGGTATGTACATGTAGTTTCGTTCATTTACTCACAAAAATTAACAAATTAAACCCAGTGTTGATCCCGCTAATAATTTCCAATAGAGAACGATAAAATCCAAGCACACGGAGAAAAATTTGATGGTGAAAATTATTATTTTTCGTCACAAACTAGTATTACTGGAAAATATTGAGAGTAATTTGTAACCTAAGTGTATTATTTTATACGCACGTAGTAAATAATCGTCAGCTACGATGGTAAAAATGAAGATTCAGCGTGAGAAAATATATTTCAGTAATAATAATTATGAACAAACGAAATAAATATCTTTTCTAATGAAAATTATCACCACTCGACAATAATAGATTTTGTTTGAACAACTGTTCTGAATTTTGAAAGCCACGAATCACATTTACTACCAATGACGGGTCGGTATAATACAAGCACCGATGGTAATATTTTCCAACAGAGCTTGAGATTTTCTCACAATTATCGCACACAACGAGTTGTTCAGTTTAGGTTCCTTCGTTTAGTCTTTCAATGAAACTTCAAAACAGCGAATTCATAAGTGCGAGCGTAGCAAAGCGGCTTCAATTGTAAGGTTTATAGGTAGATATAAGTACATTATTCTTAAGTTCAAATCCCCTCCGCGTAATTGAGATTTTTCATTATATAAACTGTACTCAAGAATGTATTAAAAATAACATGATTGCAATCAACGAATATGGTGGTAATAACTCGAAGGTTGGACAATATGAACTAACAAATGTGCCTGGAAATATGTTTTTGCAAGTAAATTTTTTTTTTTTTTTCATTTTAGTGAATAATATGACCATCATTGATGGTGAAAATTATTGCCTTGGCTTCGATTTTTAGAGCTCTCGCTTGCGAGAATCTTGAAATAAAGTGTAAAGAAACATTACGATTGCTGAGGGTAAAAAGTATTAGCACTGCCTGGAATCATCAATATTATCTTTGTTAGTTTTCCGGAAGAAATTTTGAAATTTTTGACAAAGTGATGTTCACGATCGTGATAATTTTATTTCCAATCTATTCCCAATAGTTTCAGTTTACCAATTTTTATGATGATATGACCTACGTATTTGACCACTTTCAACCATCAAATTTCTCTCCGTGCAACATTCCTATCGATCGTTCAACATTCAATCGTTCTCAACTACCGTTTCTATCGTCTCGTATATGAGGTTATCGTGTTTTATCGGATATGAACGCACTGAAAAAACGTTTGTTCCAGCCAAAGAAAGTTCTGGTTGAAATGAAAGCAAAGAAACTTTTTGCTTGGCTGGCATAGAATTTGTTTGAGATGATGAACAAAATTTGGCTCACAAATAATTAACAGTTTCTTACAGACAAATGAACTTTATTTATCATAACCAAATTTCATTTCCACGCTTCATTTGTTTCAATATCAACTTCCTTCACTTTTGGATTTTCTCCAGGGTTCAGCCAACGAAAAAGTTTCTTTGCGTTCATTTCAACTAAAATTTCCCGAAGAGAACATGAAGCTTCAGCGAACGTTCAGATTAGATCTGTATAGATCGGATCGAAGGTTCATGAAAGCTAACTTTTAGATTCACAAACGTTTCACAAAGGTTCTACGGACGTTGAAATGTCCGCCTCGGAATACGTTCAGGAAACATAGATGAAACGTCCATTGAAGGTTCATCGAAGGTTTGAGAAAGCTTCACAAAAATATCTATACTTAGATTAATTTATAATAATTTATGTGTATTAATTAATTCATTTTTCATACAAATTGATCTAAATTAATCTAAGTATAGATATTTTTGTGAAGCTTCGTCAAACCTTCGATGAACCTTCAGTGAACGTTCCATCTATGTTTCCTGAACGTATTTCGAGGCGGACATTTCAACGTCCGTAGAACCTTTGTGAAACGTTTGTGAATCTAAAAGTTAGCTCTAATGAACCTTCGGCCCGATCTATACACATCTGATCTGAACGTTCGCTGAAGCTTCATGTTCTCTTCGGGTTGGTTTCGCGGGAACAAACTGTGTTTTCAGTGCTGCGATAAGGCATAACATTTCTATTCAACTTCGTTTGAATGTTTGGTTTCTTTCATTGGAATTCAATAGGAACAACGTTTCGCTTGATAAGATCTCCACCGTTTTGCACAAGAAATGCACGACGATGCGAAAACTGCATGATTTCTCTTTGACACCATTACAAAAGCCTATACCCTGTAAAAACATTGCGTTGAAAGGAATTAAGAATCGCACGTATGAATACAATTCTTGTATATTTGACAATCGGAAACATCCAGTGTGAATACCTTTCAATTCTAATGTTTCCTAATTCCTTCTCGAAGATTCAAATTCTCTTTTATAAATCGTTCTCAATAATAAATTGCTCCGAAATTTTTCTGAACCATTGAAGTTTGATGTTGTAGAAGTTAGGTTGAATCGTTTATAAAAACGAAACGAAAATTCGAACTAACAAAATATGATAAATTATCGTTATTTATCAACTCAAATTGACTCGTTGAAAGTGAAAACATCCCCAATGAAAATATTTCTCTTCAAAACTTGAACAATTTCTCTGCGAAACTTTATTATCGCAATTCTTAGAGAAAGAAAGAATTTTTCCAACAGATTCATCTCCCAAAACTCTGTGAAATTCTGCATATTTCTGAAAATTTCTATTGCCAGTAAAGGTTTCTCTGTACATTTCCAACTTATCGGTCAAAGTTGTTTTGTTGAGAAATGTTGAATTTTCTCAACATTTGTCTACTTGATAAATGGTGGAAACATTTGACGAGGAAAGGAATTTTCTCCACGAATTCATACATTTCTGTGCACACTACACTTGCAGAAGAAAATTTGAATTTTCTCTTTATTTGTCTATTCCAAGAATATTACGGCTTGTGGCGGAGAGTTGAGTTTTCTATACAAATTCATACATTTTTCTCAAATCGCATTTGCGAAGATGAAGTGAATTTTTTCAAATTTTTCAATCGACTCAAAACAACTTGAGTAAAATTCACTAGTAGGCCTCGAAAAAACCTCTCTCCCACGACCCACTCATTTTTCCTTTCGGAGGATTCTGAATCGAGTAGTCTATATCCGACGGGAACGAATTTTTTAAAATTTTCTATCGATTTAACCCAGCACTTGGAAAAATTTACAAGTTAAAGTCGAAAAAAACCTTTCTCCCACGATCTACTCATTTTTCGTTTCATAAGATTCTGAATCGATTGGTCTATATCTTACAGGGACGAACTTTCAAAATTTTCTATCGATTTGACTCAGCACTTGGAAAAATTTACAAGTTGAGGTGAAAAAAATCCCCTCTCCCACGATCTATTCATTTTTCGTTTCGGAAGATTCTGAATTGATTGGTCTATACCTCACGAAAACGAATTCTTCAAAATTTTCCATTGCGATGATTCCCATAAGTGGTACTCTAAGATTACCGTAGTCATCTCGGAGATCCGCTGATGTGATAGAGGCTTTGCTTCTCACTCGCAGGACCCGGGTTTAATCCTCACTGAGGAAAGTTCCTAAAAATGGACTTTCAATGTGGTGTCTCTTCCGTAATGTCATTCAAGTCGAACTGGAAGGAGATTTGTAGAGATAAACTCTGAACAAAAATTTTTTTTCTCAAGCAAAAGTGAATAGATAAAACAGAGATTTGTAGAGTAATGCAGAAATATGCAGAGAAGTATTTAATGTAATATGGAGATTTGGCGAGTTTTTACGAATTTTGTGGAGAAATTCATAAAATATTACGAAGATTGGAAGAATTATGTACAATTTTGCAGAGCAATGCAGAAATTTGTAGAGTAATATTTATGGTTAAAAATTCTGCAAATTTCTCAAAGCGTCCGAAATCTGACAGTTATGTAGAAAAATCTGAAGAGTTTTGAAGAATTTTGAAGAGAAATATTTTTATTGGGGTTCTAAAGGTCTAAAAAGCCTCATGAAGTAATAATAGTTAAATTTGTCAGGAATGCTCAAATAACAAATTCGATTATTCCTTGGCGGAAAAATTTTGTTGAATTTTATTCACTTTTGGCACAGCAATATTTCAATAAAATTCAATAAAGTAGTAAAAAATGTTCACTAAAAGTTATTGAATTTTGTGGACAATTATTGAAATATACCGAAATTTCATGCAATTGAGTTGAATTTTGCTAATTTTCAATGAAAACCGAATGTGCCAAAAGTGAACGAAATTTAACCAAATTCAACCAAATTTTTCAACTAGGGTTATTCCAAAGCGGAATATTTTATGAAGAATATTTTTCTGGAACGGAGTATAACTTAAAAATAAATTGGAGTTTACCTTGGTCAAAAGAATCCATTGAATCTGAGGAATGAAATTTCATGAGATTTGCTCAAAACATTGTCCGAGATTCAATGAGATTTGGCAAGATTCAATCAGATTCATATTGAAAGAATTAATTCTTCTGACCAAATCTCATTCGAAAATCCCTGGATGAGATTCAATCAGAACATTATTCGAGATTCAATGAGAATCAATCGGATTTGGCGAGAATCAATGGATTTTTGTAACCAGGGTAAACAAGACATCGAAATTATTTGTACAGATCATCAATTTATACATTAAGTAAAAATATATTTTATATTCTTTTCTGTAAATCTCTGAATAAGTCTTATTTTTTTTCTATTTTATTAACTCTTAATAACTCTTGCGGAAAGTCCGAAATCTCAGGGAAAATAAGACTTTCCAACAGTTTTACAGAGTTACCAAGACTTATTAACGCTTTTCTTGACATAGTTAGGGATATTAAGACTTTCAGAAAGTCTAATTCAAAGTTCTGAAGACTTTCAAAGAGTTTTTCAAAGAATTATTTCCACATCTGACGTCATTTTCAATGTAGGGAAGTTTATTACCCACTTCGAAAGTGAAGTTTTTACCGATTTCATGATAAATTTACAAATATACTGTAATGTGCTAATATTCAGAGTAAGGTATTTACAAAATTTTTCTGAGAATCCAACTTGGTCTTTCTATTTTGCTTACATTCAGAATCCCAGATAGCGCAATGAGGACAGCTTCCCGAAGAGAACATGAAGCTTCAGCGAACGTTCAGATCAGATGTGTATAGATCGGGCCGAACGTTCATTAGAGCTAACTTTTAGATTCACAAACGTTTGACAAAGGTTCTCCGGACGTTGAAATGTCCGCCTCGAAATACGTTCAAGAAACATAGATGGAACATTCACTGAAGGTTCATCGAAGGTTTGACGAAGCTTCACAAAAATATTTATGCTTATATTAATTTTGATCAATTTATATGAAAAATAAATGAATCAATAAACATAAATTATTATAAATTAATGTAAGTATAGATATTTTTGTGAATGTCCCTCAAACCTTCGATGAACCTTCAATAAACGTTCCATCTGTGTTTCTGCAAGATAAAGTGCACTGTTAAAAATTTCTTGAAATTTCATGTACTTTTCATGTACATATGTGAATGAAAATTCAATTTTTGTGAACTGAAATAGGAATTCAAATACATGTTATTGAATTTTCAAGTTATTGTGCATGAAGATTGAAATTAGTGTACAGGTGATTGAAAAAACTTGGAAAAATTTAATCCAGTATAATAACATATAGTGCATTTGCGCATCTAACGGTACCGCAGAAACTTGTGCTCGAAATCATCACAATCTGCAACATAGATTGTGATACAATTGCATGTCTTATGTATCACAGAAACTGATGCTAAAACGTTACAATGGATCATCACAATCTGCAACAGAAAGTGTATTGCATTTGCATGTCCAATGTATCTCAGAAACTCCCCGATCAAAAAAAACCTCAAGTGATCCCTCATAGGAACCCTCGAGGGTTCCCCAGGGAATTTGGCAGAAAAATTTTTTGCCTGGGACCCATCTGGGAACCCTTGTGAGATTTTATTTAAGACATTGTATTCAACATAGAATCTTATAATTGGTCCAGATTTCTTGAAATTTCATGCTTTCCTTATTCCCTTGTGAAATAAATCTTCAATTTACCCAACTGTGAATAAAATTAATTGATATATAATTGAACTTAGAATTTCTGAAATATTAGCACATGATTATCCGAAACAGTCTGATTTGGAAGTTCTAAGCATGTTCGTAGGATTTTCCAAACACGTTTTTAGCATTTTTAACCTCCTGTGTTGCTTGGGAAACAGTTCTTACTTCCAAAAGATATCTTTTAGAAGATCCAAAACTTTTCTTCTGAGATTATAGATATCTTTTAGACATCTTATGGGAACCTTTTAAGAGTAAGAACTGTTTCAGATCTCTTAAAGACCCTGGTGGAAGGGAAGCGTGTCATGAAGAGTAACGGAAGCGTAAGAATGTTTCAGATGACTTTTCTAATACTTTTTACATGCTTCCTATCCATTCTCCAATTACGCTTCCGTGTGTAAGGCCCGATTTCTATGAAATTGGTGTTTCTGCCCATACGCTTCGCACTCTTCAAATATACGTTCGAACTACTCTTAATGTCCCACTTGACGCTCGGTATACGCTTAAATCCACGTCCCAAATACTTTTCAACTACGTTTCTGACACTCCTTAATACACGCTCCCCTTTCACCAGGGGATATCCCACATAACAATTCATGTCTTGCGATGTCTTTTCGATGAGTTTAAGATGTCTTGCGCAACACATTTAGATGTCTTTTAGATGCCTAAAACCCTTCTTTGGTCCAAAAGACATCTAAGTGTGTTGCGCAAGACATCTTAAACTTATCGAAAAGACATCGCAAGACATGAATTGTTATGTGGGACCTTTTCATGTTGCATAAGACTTCCCTGCTGAAAATTCCCAATAAAGAACGATTCAAAACGATAAGATTTCTCTATAGTTTTGAATGAAGTTTTTGAATACGGAATTGACAATGTTATATCGTTCTTATAAACGATAGAACTCTATCGTTCCTTATCGTATTGTATAAGATGTAACAGGATGTATGTGGTTTTATAGTGAAATTCGTATAGAAAAAGTACCAGTTATTCGAAAAAAAATAATCACGTGTTTCAAAAGTGGTCCTTTTTCTATAAGAATTTTACGATAAAATCACATAGGTTTTACGTTAAATTCTATAGAATACTATAAGGAACGATAGAGTTCTATCGGTTCTAAGAACGGTATAACATTGTAAATTCCGTATTCAAAAACCTCATTCAAAACTATAGAGAATTCTTATCGTTTTGAATTGTTCTTTATAGAGGTGCACGATATTCCATGATATCGATATTTTTTACGGAAACTTCGTTTATCCCTAACAGCACCAAGGTCCCTGGACGTTTTGAAAACGTTCTGAGAATGTTTTAAAAACGTCTCAACGTTCTTGGAACGTTTTAAAAACCTCCCAGTGCTGTTAAGGATATTGAATTTTATGAAATATCTATAAAAATTCTATATAAAATATCGATATCGTGAAATATCGTGCACCTCTAGTTCTTTATTGGGAATTTTTAGCAGGGTTCTTAAGTTTGGCTTGAGATATCTTTTAGAACTGGAATGCTGCGTGAGTTTCAATTGAGGAGATAATTCGAACAACTTTTATGAATAAAAAATCATCTATTTTTATCGATTGAATTAATTTTCAAGTACATACTTCATTAAAGAACCACGGCGAATCAATTTTTACACTTTATATCAAAGATAAGCAGATAAAAAAAATTTTTTTCAATACCAACGCATCTATACTGCTCTTAGTGGATGGTATTTCCAGAGTACCCAACCCGAAGAGAACATGAAGCTTCAGCGAACGTTCAGATTAGATCTGTATAGATCGGATCGAAGGTTCATGAAAACTAACTTTTAGATTCACAAACGTGTGACAAAGGTTCTACGGACGTTGAAATGTCCGCCTCGGAATACGTTCAGGAAACATAGATGGAACGTTCGCTGAAGGTTCATCGAAGGTTTGACGAAGCTTCACAAAAATATCTATACTTAGATTAATTTATGATAATTTATGTTTATTAATTCATTTATTTTTCGTATAAGTTGATCAAAATTAATATAAGTATAGATATTTTTGTGAAGCTTCGTCAAACCTTCGATGAACCTTCAGCGAACGTTCCATCTATGTTTCCTGAACTTATTTCGAGGCGGACATTTCAACGTCCGTAGAACCTTCGTCAAACGTTTGTGAATCTAAAAGTTCGCTCTAATGAACCTTCGGCCCGATCTATACACATCTGATCTGAACGTTCGCTGAAGCTTCATCTTCTCTTCGGGAAGGTATAATGGTGAAGAAAAAACACGAGTTTCAGCGCCGCCAAGGAGTTGTCTCGGAACTATGAGTAATATATATATGTATATTTATACATATATATATAAATTTTATCACGTGACCATATTTCCTGTATACCACGTGACCATATTAGATATTTGAAAATTTGCAGAAATGATTAGATACATTCCGATACGTATTCGTACCATGGGGATAAGTATGAATGAAAAATGTAATTGAAACGTGTATTTTCATATTTTTTCAGAGGATACTTGACAGGTATATTCAATTCAATAGAGTACATGAGATTTTCCCTTGTTCAATTGAAAATTTGTTCCAATGAACGATTTACACTTTATCGATATATATGAAAAGTGAAATTTGGGACAAAGTACTTCTAGAGTACAGTTTATTCCTTATTTGATGTGATTTTGAATCGAATGGCCTATTATGACAAATTTTTGAAGTAATTTTTGACAATAAATCTTTGTGAAGTATCTATCGTACCAATAGTTCATGATAATCAGAGTAGAGAAAACTCACTGCGCTCCCAATATATCAGTCAATTTCTCCATCGAATAAAGTTTTGTGAATGTCTACTACTTATTCGCAGGGAATTTATTCCACAAAGTGCCTAGTTATTTTTAAAATAACATCTCTCTATTTCACATGCTAATCACTTGAAAAATCATTGCAAGTGTACAAAAGTTATGATGATAGTACATTCTTTCATAAAATGCAACTTTGTATCTTCGTCACTCTATGAAAGAATATTCTCAATACTTTTCCAGAAAAAATTCAATTACTGTCTCTGCTGAGTGATTACCTGATCTATGGACACTGATCAAGTATTCGTTGGCAAAGTATTCCAAAATACAACACTCGATGAATGTAACAGATTACCCTAGTTAAAGTCTCTTAGCAATTCATGAGAAAATGTTTTCGATGAGCTTATGACTATATATTCATTCGTATTTATGATGCATCATCAGCACAGATTCATAGGACTTCAAAGTTTACTTATGAATGTGCTGTTCCAAAATCCATAATGCCTCATAGTGAGAACATTTCTTTATGACTTGCTATGCGACTTCAACCAGGGGAGGTAATTACTCAGCAGAGACAGTAATTGAATTTTGTCTGGAAAAGTATTGGAGAATATTAGTATATTAAGAAAACAATGTTCCACAACTTTATTCTTCTTTCATAGAGTGACGAAGATACAAAGTTGCATTTTATGAAAGAATGTACTATCATCATAACTTTTGTACACTTGCAATGATTTTTCAAGTGATTAGCATGTGAAATAGAGAGATGTTATTTTTAAAATAACTAGGTACTTTGTGGAATAAATTCCCTGCGAATAAGTAGTAGACATTCACAAAACTTTATTCGATGGAGAAATTGACTGATATATTGGGAGCGCAGTGAGTTTTCTCTACTCTGATTATCATGAACTATTGGTACGATAGATACTTCACAAAGATTTATTGTGAAAAATTACTTCAAAAATTTGTCATAATAGGCCATTCGATTCAAAATCACATCAAATAAGGAATAAACTGTACTCTAGAAGTACTTTGTCCCAAATTTCACTTTTCATGTATATCGATAAAGTGTAAATCGTTCATTGGAACAAATTTTCAATTGAACAAGGGAAAATCTCATGTACTCTATTGAATTGAATATACCTATCAAGTATCCTCTGAAAAAATATGAAAATACATGTTTCAGTTTTTTCTCATAAGAAAAATGATTCAAACTTGATGAATATTTTCATATATGCTCAGTTCACATTCTGATACGCGATATTTAAATCGTATTCTACTTTGTTCTTAGAACGTTAGCCTGAAGATCTAACTGTCCCCGGTTCAAGCCCGGGTTTCGGCAACGTGATTTTTTTTGCCATTTTTTTCCCAAATCATTTTCATTCTCACGCAACGTGAAATAATCTACGATTCAAAAACTGTATTTTCAATAACTCCTCTACGTACATCGTATCGAATTGATATTCATCACATTCGACTCTTTTTTGTTTCGTTTGAATTCGTTTATCCGTAATACGATTAACTGAATAATCGTGTACATCGAAATCGAACTGTTTTTTATCCCTTCATCGCGGTAACGTATTTTTATTGCATCAGAAAATAATATTTTTCCTGCTCAACGGTGTGAAATTGAAACCAAGTTTCGCGTCACGAGAATGAAGGAAGTGTATCTCTACGTACTATGACGTTATATCAGAATTTCTTTAATATTTTTTTACAGGCCGTCAATGTGAAAGAATTTAAAATAAGAACGTATTTTACGAGCAGTTTGTTCTTTTTACATCCTACAGGGTTGTATGAGAATCTCATTTTCAGGTTTTAAAACTCGAATAAGAGAAAAAAAATTGTTTTCAGATGCTGATCAAGGAGTTAAGAGCGTCATTATAATTGGATAATTATAATTGGACAATACCAGGAGCAAAAGAGAGTGAACAGCCGAATCCAAATGCGACGGTTAAAAATATTCTTTCTTCGTATCTCATGACTAACGTTTCGATTTTTCAAATTCTTTCCATCGATTTTCTTTCACGAAGAATTTTTACAGTTCCGAATATTTTCCTATTCTACTTATTTTATAGTAGATAAAAAATATCGATTCCTCTTTTCTCTTCCTAATATCGTTTTATCGAGAGAAACGAATGATAGAAATTTGTATGTGATTTAATGGTTTAAACTTAGATTACGGGATTGAAGTTTTCGATGAAGAGATGATCATAAAACTGTTTCAGTATTATTCATGGAAAAATATTCAAGATTTATAGTATTAAAAAATGTGTACAAGATTTTTTTAACGATCTCTTTTTTCTTTTGTCGTGTGATCATAATGTAATATAATGAAACTTTTCTGTTTTTTCATCGATATTTAAATTGCTTAATCGTACACTAATTATCATACTATACGTAAGATCTGGTTGTACGCCATGATAAGAGTTATATCTATTCCATACAGCATATTATTATTGCGACATCGTTCTCAAAAATACGTAGGTAATATTTATTTAATATCGATACAAGATTCTTCACTTCGTTAGTGAAAGGTCAACAGTTTTAAGCAGCTATATTTCCCTGATACTGGAGAAACAGAGAAAGAGAGAGAGAAATAAGAATTGAATCACAGTATTCTTCATTCCATTTTTGTCAATGCTATGATAAAATGGAAAAACTTTAGACATCTCCTATCGAGATGTAGTAGTATTAGACAAATCATTTTAGATTTTAATCCAACCTTTTTCTTCAAGTTTTTCAAATATTTATGCAGTATTTTATAATATCGATACCCAGTGTTGATTCTTCGAAAAGTAATAAACTAGTTTAAGAGGATAAAGAGAGAAGTGATACTAGCGGAATGTATGTTCTTGAAATTTGAATCGTTTATAGAAACGAAAATTCAAACTCACAAAATTCTTCTCGAATCAATTTCTTGTAATTTTTTACAACTTCAAACATCGATCAAAGAATGGACTGCAAGATTTTAAGTCTTCAACAGCTGAGTATTTCGTTATTTGATTACCAATTCGTTTCAATGAACGATTCAAGAGAATACAGTATTGACAAAACAATCAAATGAATATTCATTTATCCTCCACCCGTGAATGAAATGTTTATTTCAGAATAAATACACAAGTTTTTGATTTATTGGATAGAGAACAAATGAATATTTGACAAAAGTGATCGGACTGTAACCATCGCATATTGAATAGTTTATTTGAAAACATTCGATAAGTTAAGTTAGGTGGATATCGTTGAAGTTTGAAGTGATCGCCGTTGTCACAAAATTAATGTTTTTAGAAACAAATTGTTATTTTATATTGGATTACCATTTTCTTTCAAAAAAATTATTCAAACTTCGATAATACATCTATAAACTGCAGACTGATACGAAATGGCTGAAGTTCTGGCGCTAGATGATTTGAAAATGTGTACTTCAATATCAAAATATTGATCTGCTCTAAACAATATTCTGTGTACGCTAAGTTTGCCAGTGTTTCGTTATTGAAATATTTAAATCTTCAAGGTATTATTTTCCGAATATCGAAAAGAATTGTATTAATATGCTCTCTAACATATTAACGCGATTAATTCAACAAGTTCGAAGGATCAACATTTTTAAACGATGATAAAATAATACAATTTCCATTAAATCGTTGATTTAATTGTATACAAAATAATAATAGTATTAAAATATAAAAGATCGATAGAATTGGTCGGATGTGCCATGTTGGGATACTAAAATTTAGGCTCTGAAAGAATTTTTCACTCTACTTTGAGTTATACAATGTAAAATCCGTTGCTATTCGAATATTGAATATCACTTGTGAAACAATCATTTGAGATTACATTCACACGCATTTAAGCACAATATCCAACAGATATGGAATTACTGTATAAAAATAGGATTATGATCGATATACAAACCGACACCTCTTGCTTTGTTCATTTTTACGAAAACTCTGCAAATATTACGCAACAGGATACAAAGATTACGTAAAAATTTTCCACTGGGGAAACGAAGAAGTTACAATAGAATGTGAAAGTTTAGATAATTAATAATTAATGTATTTAGCATTGAAGTTATTGAAAAGTTAATTGAATTTCATAATTGCATAAATTTATGGATATTTAACATGAAAAGTACAAAAGGATTTCGCACCCTTGTTAACTGAAGACATTAATAATTTATATATAATTGTTACAACATAACAATTGTAAATCCTAGAAGTCTCAGCTGGACTTGGACTTCTCTTTTGATCTTCATCTATCTTTTTTTCAATTAGAATAATCCTTAACAAAAATAGATGGATCCTCGCTAGAACCCTTATAAAAAAATGTACTTGAGCTAATACTTGTTTCTTTTTTTATAAGAGATAGTTGATTTAGATTGAAAATATTTAATTATCTTAGAATATTAATAATATATCGTCTCAACAGTCCTCATACAAATAATAAAAATCAAAAACATACTGACTAAGAAAAAACAAGGATTGATGAACGATGGAGAGCGAATGATATTACTTTAAGAAATTTTGTTTACAATTTATACAAATATTTTATCTTTCTATCGTTGATGTATACATATTGAAAATATATTTATAATTGATTTAAAGTTCTCAAATAACTATGATAATTAGCACTTTTGGCGATTGCAATATTCTCTTGCTGTATGGAATGTATAAATATACGAAAAGAACGATACTTGATTCTTGATAATTATAGTTGTATGACACCAAAGCTTATAATTACAAATACGTTGACGTATTTTATAATAAATATTTTAAAATCATTGAATATTTGTATTAAATTTTTCTCCGATTCTTTATCCCTTCCATTGTTACAAATTTTGAATAAGATATCCAATGAAAAATAGTCATGGTACGTATCATGAAAATAGTGTTCAGATCTAATACTGTTTTTCTATGGGAGATTAGAAATAAAATCAGCAAAAATTCTTATAGTCTTATAGTATATGTGGAAAGGAAGTAGAAATTACGTAGCTCTACGTAACCCTGTTCTTGTCAATGATGAATAATTTATAAATAAGAGCCTAAGTTTCCATCTCACGTACGTAGAACTTCATAAAATAACGTTTCAAATGTCTGAGTCGTTTATTCCAACGCGTTGATGATCAAAGATGAATAGCAAACTGAATTGTTTCAATAAACGATTCAAATTTCTATGATATCGTAAGATATGCATTTTTCTTATTATTATATTATATAACAATTGTATATACAATTTATATAAGGCCACGTAATCTACAACAATGAACATATTTTAATATAAACATAATATTTCATGTACAGGAAAAAGCGATGCAAAAAAAATAACGAATCAAGTTGTTCATTGTTGTCTCATTTAGTTGCTCGTAGGAAAATTTTTCTTTGGCCTTTGACAAAACCCCATTGATTTTCCATTAGCAAAAATCAATATGAAACTTTCCTAAGAGTGAAAGAAGATTTTTTTGACAACCAAAGTACGGAGTCGACAGGCAAATACTTGGTAGTACTCGCTAGAATGCAAAACGTTGTAACAATTTGTGCTCTCTTCTGCTAATAAATAATAATAGCATCAGCTCGAGTTTAAAGTCCTAGATTCATTCGCTTTAGCGCGTTTGCAGTCGCGAAACCATGGAAGAGAAGTAATTGGTTTTCTTATCATCTGAAATATTATTAAAAAACGATTGATTATCATTTTACAGACATCGCTGTGATCCCTCTAATCGGTCAATTTGCATGAATTTTCATAATAAAATATAAGCAAACAAACTATTCACTCTGCCCTGGTTGAAGAATCTCATCGAACCGATTGATATTCATTAATTCCGATGCAGAATCAATCGGGAATCTTCAACTAGGGTGCACTAATGTTGAATAGAGAAACTGTGGATGATAATTTTATATTGTAATAAAATAGTAAAAAATTCAACTAACATGTTTTTTGAATCTGTAATAATTTTCATCTTTGAAAAAATATATATTTCCGTCGTACGTCAAGACATCGTTCAATTTTGTAGGTAAAGTTCTCCATTTCCATGTGCACGGTGTAGGTTTGACTTTGCGTTTCATCCGAATTTTCGTTTGCCAACATTCTGAATCTTTGAAAAAGTAAATCATTCGGTTCGGTAGAATCGTAGCCGCGTCGATATTCCCCGGAATTCCCGGGAATTCTTCTGAGATCGGTTTTGGATATTTTTGTTGTAAAACTCCAGAAGCGTTGTATTTCCAAACTTTGGATTTCTGAAATAAAATACAAAAATAGTATCCACCTCGTACAGTTTTCATATATATATATTTTTCTTACCTTAAAAAAATACTGCTCTCGAGCCTTATTTTCAAATGCCGCATCAACACCGTGATGCAGATTCTTCCATTTCGAGTCGATGAACTTTGCTTCGGGAATATCGGGTACGCCATTATCGTGTATTCTCCAAAATAATTTATCTGAAATAATTTCGAAATAAGAAGATATACTTGAAATATTTCAAATACATTTCAATTACCTTTAAAAATATACATATATCCATCGCTGGAGTGAAATATAGCATCCATGCTTAAATAATCGCATAACTTGACATTTTTCGGATGAATTTTCTTCTCTGGATTCTGAATGATGTCGGATAGATTCGATCGATGAGTTACAGTATTGTTTTTCTTTCCGTAAAGTGCCTAACGATCGAGGTAAACATTGTGAATTGTTATTCCCACCCAGCTCATAGTATTGCAGCAGTATTCAAACTGAATTAATTGGAAATGAATTCTTACATAAATATTATCGATATCTTCCTGATCAAACGCCAAGCCAACTTCCACGTTTCGATATCTAGGAAACATAATAGAATTTGGATTTTTACTATGTAACAATCCTAGAGAATGTCCAAATTCGTGAGTCGCGATGTACAAAAGTCTGTAATGGTCCGTAATATTTTCGTCCTTGACACTCCAAATTTCGTCGTCATCGAGATGAACATCCCCGTTCCAAGGTAAAAATGCGTGGGCTAGAACACTACCGGGACCGTCGAAAGGGTAATTACAATTTCCGTGCAGCCACGTTCCAAATTCAATTCGAATATCGACCTTGGTCAAAACAAAACAGAAATTCAATATACAAATATACCGTTATTGTACGTATAATTTTTAAGCTTCAAAACCATTAATAATAATCAATAAAATTGCTATGAAATTTGTTATTCTATACCTCGCCTTTCTCTTTGTGTACAAAATTCAAATTTGTATATTGCTCCCAGAGAGAAAATGCTTTTTTAAATTCACGATTAGCCACTTTATTCCTCACTGCTTTATTCTTTGATTCTCTGGTGATCCTCCATGTGACATCAGGTCCAGGCCAAGTCCTCACTATAAAAACATAGTTTAAATTTATTTCAATTCCCTGATCTATGATATTTTTTTTTGTACGCACATTGAAAGAAATTAATTTCATTCGCAAGTTTTATTGAAAATCAAAAGAAAAGTTTATTCATTGTTGCATACTTTTTTCATCTTCATCATCCGTCTTGTTATGAGATCTCCTCCATCTGTGTTTCTCTGTCCACATATCTTTGAAGCCACATCTAGGTTCCTGCTGCATGGCGCGTACAGTATCGTTACCTAATCTCCCTGTGAAAGGATTTTATTACATAATATTATTTCTCATTCACGTTGATATACCTGTATCAAACATTTTTCCTAATCCGAGCATGTATTCCCAAAAAATTAATTAACCACTTATATTTCATTCAATTATATAGAAAAAATATATCATCCAATCCAAATTGAGAATCTTCTGAACGTTTCTTCGAACGTAGATAAATAAATTACAGAATCATATTGTGGAGGAAGAGAAAGAGACATCAAGGATGAAAGAGTATATGTTAGGGCTTCGAATTCCTGTGAAAGGGGAAAACCCGAAACACGATTCGCAAAAGAATGTGTGCAAGGGACGGAAGAAAGGAGTAGAAAAAATGTTGTTTAATCTCCTAAGAAACCAAGGGATATATCAAACTTGATGAAAAATTCAAAGACGGGAAAAGAAAATCATGAAATATTATAATACATACCAGTTTGGTTCAATTTCATGATGCGTTGAAACTCGATGATTTCATTTGATGAAGAAATTGGTGAGACGAGAAGGATATCGCGACTTCCATTGGAATAGCCAAATTTTGACAAAAATCCCTGTATAAAAGAAAAAACAAACCCATCAATTATTTCTTTTCATTGAATTTGACAAATCTACGTTTCATTTTTTTAGATCTTCATGGATAAAAGAGAAATGAGAGAATATACTTACTACATCGGAGTCCGTTATACTGTATCCTATGGGTTTTGAATTTCCCACATTGATCGTGATCCACAAAAACCCACAATACCACCGCATATAATTATTTTTCCACCATTTTTCCATCACTCCGTCGTTTGCCATTATCTTGTCCACCAACAAAACCACCTCGAACGATAAAAATCTGGAAACTAATTCCATGAAAACATTGTTTTTTTTCCAAGATTTCAACGTAAATGAGGGAACTCTTATCAGCCTGTATAAATACATCACGACGTTATATATCATTTTAAGACATGAAGCATAGATATATTGAATATGAATATGCTGCTCTAAGGTTACTCAATGAAAACTTATTTTATTGCTCCCCATTAATCATCATTTTGAAATAGAGTGTCATATTTTCTTTATACAAGTGGTTTAAAATTAGAAAGGATTGTATCAAGTTGTCTCGTCATTTCCTACATAATTTGTAAATTATTTCTGTTCCCGAGAAATATAACTGTTTTTTTGCTTTTTTCAAGAACCCTCAATCTTTTTTATTATTAAACGCAAATAAACAAAAAGAAAAAAAAAACATGCATCGATGCATACATTTGTACAAGATAAAATTTATTTCAATATTAAATTATAATTTTGAATAATGTACATTAATCATTAACGTATGTACATTGCACTGATGCTTGATATATGTATATAAATATACAGGGAATAAAATAATTTATCCATAATTTCATTGATCTCAACATCCATCTTTTCTGAAACCAAATTGTTCACCATATTTGTTTCTCGTTAAAAACAAACAAATGAATTCATACCCATTACTGAAATATATAATTATATAAATATTATGTTTCGACTAAAACTTATAAATCTCTCTCTCTCTCTCTCTCTCTCTCTCTTCCATGGTTCCTAAAAATGATCATACAAAATCTTACGTGACAATGGAAGATTGGAGTAGCTAAGGATTGATTTTTATCACTGTAAGTTCATTGATGCTTATGCAAATAATTATTGTTGTTCGTTGAATTTTCCTTTACACAATGAATTACCATCACGTACATTTTTTTTAAAAACTTTATTGTTACTCGGTACCGGTGTATGTATCTATGTATATGTACGTATGTACGTGTATATGTGTGTGTACGCGTGTGTTTGTATGTCTTTATATATGTATGTATATATATATATATATTTCTTTTTCTTTCTTATTCATCCATCCATTCACTTTTATTTATATATATAATACTTAAAATTATAACATGTACTCATTCGCTTGAAGCTTTTGAATGCAGCGTGTCAAATGTATCACTGTACAGAGTGTTGTTATGGAAAATATCAATTTACAATTGTCTTTTTCTTTCCTGGGTTTCAACTAAACGAAAAAAACTTCATTGAACGTTAATAATCTCAACGAAAGGTTGAGTTAATAATATCCCTGTGATTCAGTTCTGAAATTCTTCAATAAATTAAATATTCCTCAACGTTAATGAAATAACGTAATGCGTGACAATAAAGAACTTGAGATGATAAGTCAACTTCATGAAACAAACAAACAAACAAAAAATTAATGAAGAACACCATTAAAATCATGATCGATTACGAATATGTTATCAAAGAAAAAAAAAAGAAAGCTTCAAATTGTGATGAATTTATGGAGACGATATGAAGATTGTTTATATAATTAAAATAATTCATAATTTCGATCACAGTTTACGAAGGTCAAGAACAAATACGCTGCCATCGGAAGCAGAAGCACCAACTTTATCCCCGCGACTGTTCCAGCAGACCTCGAAGATCCCTCCTGTCCCTTTGTAACTGTGCACCAATTGTCCGCTCTGGAAATATCGGAATATATCAATGAAACAAAAATTATTGTATATAGAAGACGATCAACGGATGTAGTAAGGTTTAGCAAAGAGATATTGAAGCAACTGTTTGTAACGAACTTTAGATAAGAGACGAAAGTTCGAGAAGCGCGCAATGAAATTATAGGAAATAGAGGAGTTAAGAAAGGGATTGGAAAAAACTTCGAGATAATAGGTATGATGAAGAAGATATTAAGCTCTAAATTGGGGCGCATGCAAGATGCGATTTTATAGAGTTCGAGATATACAGTAGATGTAGAGAACAAACGAGTTATCACGGGAAGAAGAGATGAGAGTAATATCCAATTAAAGACGAAGAAGAGTGTTACAGAGAATAAACTCTTAATCCGTGATCTTAAGGGTAATGAAAAATACTTCGTTATTTTGTCATTTAAATGCCATTCGATTATGATCTCATTGACAAGTATTTCTTACATTTGGATATAATCGAGAGGCTCCAATAATTAGTCTTCTCTCTTTCTGTATAAATTACAATTAATATCTAAACGGAGAAGATTTGATGAAGCAGTTGATATTTTTATTCAATTGAAATGTAACTTTTTAGGTTTTTTAGTCGAATGTTGAAGCATATAAGAAAACCCATCAAAAAAATCAGCGGGGATTTTGGAGGCCGAAGTTTTCATCTGAAACATTCCACCAAGGAAACTTCTGTCAAAAAAAAAATAGTTAGAATTTTTCGGTAAACCTCAAAGAAAAAGAAAAATTAACAAAAATTTGACAATCAGTAGAGGTTTGTCGATCATCGATTCTGTCGGAAAAACCAATTGTCAAATTTTTCTTATTTTTCCTTTTTCTTTTAGGTTTACCGATAAATTCTAACTATTTTTTTTTCACAGGAGTGTTTTTGGTTGAATGTTTTAGATAAAAACTCTGACCTTCAAAGTGCCCGCGGATTTTTTTTTGTAAGTTATCATTAAGCCATTTTACAATCAAAACTTACAAAAAGAAAATCATTTTTTTACACACTGTGATGTTACGTTAACAAACCTACAAAGTTTCATTTTAATTGAATAAAAGTTTCCTAATGAAGAAAGACATAATTGTCTCTTCCAAATCCCGAGATCACTTACTAATTATGGGGATGATGCTTTGATTGCAAGGCTATGTAGAACTGGTAATTTTGTAAGCGCATACTTCTTTGTCGATCCTTGTCGATCGATTTATAAGGTCTTTAAAGCTTGTTATATTCGATGAACTTTTGGATATAATATATCTCTACTCGTTTGATTTGTTTGATTTAGTACTTTTAAACCATATCTGATTCATGCTTTCATTTCTTTTTTATGATACTTCTTTCTGCAGTCATGTGCATGATTTTACAAATTCTTTTCTGGGCGTGTTGAGCTTTGTCCCGTTAATTACCGTATATTGCTTGAAAAAAGTATCAAAAGAATCGTATTGCAATATGATGCAGTGGACTATGAAATTTTTCTAGAATCCAAACATTTCGAATATCTCCGAGAATTCGAACTTGATCGTTTGGTTCTATTGAAAATAAAAAATGTTCATAACGCATCCAAGAGGAAAGATATGCTCGTTCTATACTCACTTGAGTAGACCATATATGAACACATTTGTCGAAACTTCCACTGGCGAGAAACTTTCCATCAGGACTGAACGCTACACTGTACACTGGCTCCGTATGTTTCGTTAAGGTATGTATACACGCTCCTCTTTCAACGTCCCATAATCTCACAGTGGAATCGAAAGACGCGCTAGCTAATGTCAAATTCATATTAGGATTGTGAGTACCCGGTCCGGTGGGTGACCACTTGATCGTGTAAATCTCTTTACTATGCGCCTGGAGATCGTGAACCCAAGTATCTTGTTTCATCGACCAGATCTTTAAACTCATATCGTCGGAACAACTGGCCAATAAGTTGCCTTGAGGGTCCCATTTGATTGCATTAACTTCGTTCTATAAATTATACAAACGTAACATGAATATAAATATATGCAGAACAAAGTTTAGATATGAAATTTGACTCGTTTTGATCTGAGTGAAAAAATTTGTTCACTCGGGAATGTGTTGAATTACCCGGTATACGTACCGTATGTCCTTGGAAGCTCTTGATTGGTTTATCAACATGAAGTTTACAAACATGAATACATTGATCGGTAGAACAACTAGCGAATGAGGTATTTGTTTGCCAGTCTACGTCCAAAGCGGGCGCACAATGAAAACTAAATTGTTGCGTACACTGTCCACTTTCGGCATCCCAAATGATTGTTGTTTTGTCAACACCGGCACTGAGGATATAATTGCCACGTTTATTCCACTTCAACGCAAATATCGGACCTTTGTGTTGTCCAAGAGTAGATGCTAATTTTCCATCTGTTGTCCATATGCGTGCATAACCATCGTAACTGCCGGTTGCCAATAAAGTCCCGTCACACTGAAAAACAGTAAATTTTTTTATTAAAAAATGCTTGAAAATCTTTCAATTTTGTCTTTGTTCGATGTAACTCTATTCAAATTATTTGAAAAGATACAATGAAAGTGAGTAATTTTCATTCAGGAGTCTACTTTATTGGCCATTTATACAGCCAGGTAGCTCAATGAAATTAAGTTAACTTTATTTACTCCAATTTCGATAATATTGAAAGAAGCAAGGTGTTTGGCTTTGATGCAACTTTTGATAGAATATAGCCCAACTGTTTAGTCGAGAGTCACTAACGAAAGTATTACCTTCCAGTCCAATGAAGTGACATCTTTGTTACTGGGTACTTCGGTTCCACCTTTTTGAATACAATGACGAAGAACCAACTGATTAGGCGCTTGAGAATTATCCGACATATCCCAAATACGAGCGGTGCTATCCCCAGAACCAGAGGCGAGTAGATCAGTGGTTGGATTCCAAGCGCAGATAAATACTTCCGATTCGTGTCCTCGTAATTTCGTAGCTTTGCTCGCTGGGATTTCAACGGCGCTGGTGTTCGAATTTGCACCTGTGCCTTGTTGTTGTTCGTCAACTTCCATTTCCGTTCTGTCTCCAGATCTCTCGTTGGCAACGCCATCGTTCGAGGTAACAACTATCGATAAATCCAATGAAAATCATACCATACAATATTTTCTGTATTTTATTATAGATGTAGATTGCTTGGTGTGACTATCGCTAGGTATTGTTCTTGTTCACTCTCGACTCAACGGAAATCGCAAGAAATTTTTTTGAAACTTACATTCGACAAAGCTGATTTAAAATATACCAGAGAAACGACATGACAAGAGACAAATTTAAACATTTTTTTAATGATTCTACTTTGTCAAAGTATGTTCAAAAATGTAGAGAATCCGTGAGTCGAAATAGTGTGTTGATATTCCTGGTGTAAGAAGGAGGTTCAAAAATGAAAGTAATTTTTAAACCAGGGTGTACCAGGGTTACCGTCGAAATTCATTCGGTGTAAAAGTTGAAAGTTTATAATGAAAATTTACTAGAATATTTATTTAAAAAGTCAGATGAGATAGTACTTAAATTTCATGATGAAATTGCAATATTCTGTGTTTCTAAGAGTTAACCAGGATCCATCTTTCCATTCGTTTTCAACTCTAAATTCAATCTTGATATATTTTTGTGTTTGGAAAACTGTCATCTCATAGAGAGAAGAACTTGTGTCTTCTTAATAGAATTATTCAACTTGAAATATTCTAAGGGATACTAATGCCAGGACGCTAACCATTTTGTATTTGCCAGTTTATTGAAAAATTATTGAATAAGTTTGTTTAAAGCGAGTATCTAAAGATTGAGATAAAGATCAACTTTATGCATACAAATTTATGCAGTAGTTTGTGAATAAACTGGCCAATACAAAATACGACATATTATTTAAAAGCACTTCATCAAATTCAAAACATTTTTCCATATAAGAATTCTTGGATGCAAGTAAAATTGTTGGACAGAGTGATGGTTCGATTATAAAAAATATTCTGAATTCAGAGGTGTAAAAAAATCAGAAGATTCAATGATATCGCAAACTCTTGAAACCCTTATAAGCATCTGTATATCTATCGAATTGTAATTATACTAATTACGATTTATATAAAGAATTTAAAACAAAAATTCACCTTCTTCTCCATTGGTGTCTTGAACTTCCGTTTTCACCTGTTGTTTCTGTTGATTGATTTGATTTTGCCGAGAAGCCACCACATCTGGCATAACGGCGTCAATGAGAGATAGAGATTCGACCATTCTTTGCTCAGTTCCATCTTCGCCTATAGAAATTTCAGCTTCCGTGTACTGCAACCCCTTTTGTAATATAGATAATAGAGCCGCCGGTGGTACTAAGGCTCCATTTATATTACTTTGAGATATGTGCGATTCGATGCCAAAGGTATAAGCGGAATGTTGAAAACCTGTAAAATGCAAATGAATTAAAATTCTTGAAAATTTCAACATGAATATTTTCATATAATAAACATATATATTGTACATATAAACTCAGACTCCTTGAAAAGCACATATTCGTTAATTAAGATGTGAAAATTACCGGACTTGGAAGTAAAGTTCAAATTAAGAAAATAAACTTATGCACATGATGAATATAGTAAGAGATCTTGAGAGCATTCCAAAAATAAGTTCAAATAATAACACAAGCACAAACTATCCGATTAATGTGTTAAAAATGAATGTAGGTTATGAATTTTTGGTAATTCCTACCAGACTCCTGAAGATACCGGTAGACTAAAAAGTTCACTTCATCGCTGGAAAAGCTCATCGTTCCTGGCCTTCAAAATACTAGAATATCATATTTATGCCGAAATATATGGATAAATTGAATTCATCCGCTTCCCGACGCCGCGATTTGCCGCGTTGGGGTTGCTGGGGGGAAACAACGCGAATTTATCTTACACGGGAGATGGCCATTGGCCGCCAAGGGGCGAGATGTAAAATATCTACTCTATTTAAAAAAAAAAATCTAACGGTATTTAATATTACTTAATATTAATGAATAAAAGCGTGCATGGACAAATCCATTGCTTCTGAGAGCTCTAAAAGTGCTCTAAATATTGCTCTAAATTAACGTTTTACACTGACGCTCTCGATGCGTACCGACACAAATGATATTTCTATCCTGCTTCAACTGTGAGTCAAAGTAAAGGATGGGGAATATCAAGTTGTATAAAGTGTAGCGGTAATCCCACACGGACGCTACGTTGCCGAAGTCTTGTACCGGTCGAGTACATGGAAACGTATCCTAATACTTTCTCACTTGCTACTACTCTATTTCAATTTTTCTTATAAAAAAGAAAACATATACATCAATGAACAGTATCAACAGTATCAAAGAATATAACGTAGAAAAATGGTAAGTTTTTCATTTTCGAATATTACACAGCTTTATCATAAATTTTTCATCATTTGAATGACAAAATTATTTTTACAGTTGCCTCTTTCTCTTTTAAGAACCGCACAAAATCATCCCATGGTAAGTTTTTGGATTATTAAATAACCAATTTATAATATATTAAATATTATAATTTGAAATTAAGATTTTATTCCATCATAATTCTTTCCAATATTATGTATGTGGTTTTATTCTGAAATTTTAATAACGCGTTGAGGTTAATTTTACGTTGACTATTTATTTAATGTTATTTCCATTTCAACAGCTCGTAGAATTGAAGAATGGGGAAACGTATAACGGTCATCTGGTGAGCTGTGATAATTGGATGAATATCAATCTTAGAGAAGTAATTTGCACGTCAAGGGTAAGTCGAATGATTATGTTATTATAACAATATAACCTACACTGTGAAAAATCAATTCCCATTCCTGATCTTGAATTTATGCTGAAAAGTTCTGTAATATTAGTACTTTGAATGTATATTGCTAAACTTTGAATCGTTCATTGTAAAGAATTTATAATCGTGTGAATTTATAATGGAACTGAGAATGTAAACATCGATTTGGGAACAAATTATGTTACTGCGGTGCTCCCAAATTTTCTTGTTTTCAGTTCCAATTTTCTATAGTTGAATCATCAAAGCTTTAACAATATTCCAATTGTATGGAGAATACAAATCGAAGATTTCAAATACTCTACTGTGAATATTGATATGGTGAATTTAACAATTGATTATACATTTTAATTATTCAGGATGGTGATAAATTTTGGAGAATGCCAGAATGTTATATCCGAGGTAGCACCATCAAATATTTAAGAATTCCAGATGAAATTATAGACATGGTAAAAGAAGATGTACAAATGAAATCAAGGGGTAGAGGAGAAATGAAAGGGAGAGGAGGTCAGAATCAAAGAGGAGGTCGAGGAGGAGGTAGAGGTAGGTTATGAATTAAATTTTTAATTTATAACAGAACATGTGTACGTCATTTTCACTCAAATACATTGCATAACAGAATATTACAATTTGGAATTCACAATAATTTATATTAATAGTAAGAGAATAATATATTGTAATGAATTTCCGTGTTATGAAATTTTAATTTGTTTACTCTTTGCAGGTACATTTGGTCGTGGTGGAAGGGGGCCAGCTCCATTAGGTAGAGGAGGTAGCAATCAAGGATTAAATAAATCACAAAATAAACCAAGAACTAAATAAATAAAGATTGACTTTTTATTTGTCATCAAACAATAACAAAAACTAAGTAAAGTCCATAAGCTATATGTATAAAATACATGAAGATTTATACTGAACATTCTTCGTTTATGGACTTACAAGTTTTCTTTCTTTGAGAATTAACAGAAGTCCATATAAATTACATAGAAAACCTATGTGAAATACTTGAAAAATGTCATTAGTTTACAAAAACATAGGACATAATGAAATTTACTTTCTGTACATATAACTTTCTTTTTTCGAGAATGAATAATTTTTATTCAGTTATGAAATGACATAATAGATATTCGACTTATGTTTTATGACTTCATTCAATCATTTCAAATAATACAATTTTTTTTCGTGTTCCGTGATGTCAGTAGGAGCACCCGACATTAAATCTCTCCCATCCATGGTTTTTGGAAATGCTATCACGCTTCTAATACTTGGTGCATTGCATAATATACAAACCAGTCGATCAAGACCTAAAAAAATTGATAAGTTGAAAATTAGATCTCTTCTACAGAGTATTAAAAAAAAAACAATGACATTTAGTACTTGATATTACCTAACGCTATACCCCCGTGAGGCGGAGCTCCGCTAGCCAGGGCGTCTAACAAGTGTTGCAAACACGATACATCGATATCAAGGATTTTCAATATTTCTTCTTGTAAATTCGCATCGTGAATTCTTATCGACCCTCCTGCAATTTCAGACCCATTCATCACTAAATCGTAATGTAAACCACGCATCTAAAATAAAAATATCATATACACTATGAATGATCCAGAAAAACATACATTACTACATTATCTTTGTAAAACTTTACCTTAGTTGGATCTGTTTTTAAATAATCTACATCCTCGGGATGAGGTTGTGTGAAAGGATGATGCATAGATTTTAATTTTTGTGTCTCATCATCCAGTTTGAATAATGGGAAATCAACAATCCAGACAAATTCATTTTTAGAAGAACGTATTTTTATATCTTTGGATTCCAATATGTTCGTCAAAGCAACACGTAAGTCGCCCAATAAACTCAACTGTACGAAGTACGAAATTGAAATTAGATATCGGGGAAAAAGGATGGATAATCGATTCTATCAGTTACCGTATGAAATTTCGATCCAACTGCCACGAAAAGAACATCTCCTTCGTTGAGATTTAATCGATTTACTATTCCATCCGTAATAAATTCAGAGAATAATTTATCCATTTGCGTCAAGCGAGAATCCTTTGTACTTTTCAATTGTAATAATTTTACATTAGTAAAATATTGATTTCTCATATCTGTCAGTTGTTGTTTAACAGATGTAGTGAAATGATTCTGGAAGGAAATTTATACTTTTTTTTTATAAATTAAATATCTACTAGATGTTTTGATTTTTAAAAATATATTACCTTTATATTTGGAAAAACTATTGCATAAACAGCATCATTGAATTCTTTATATTCATTCTTCACAATATCTGTTAAATTGATAATCTGTAACATGTAAATACTTTTACTCAGTTTTCACTATAATTGTGATGAACGTTTGATAGACTCACTTGATGAGGTATCCTTAAATCTGGTTGTTCTGAACCATATAATTCCATAGCGTCAGAATACGTCAGACGTTTGAAAGGAGTGCGTATTTCACCTGATTCTTTAGGTAAACTAGACTCCAACAAGCCTTCAATTAAATTTATAACACCTTCTCGATTCGTGAAAGACAATTCTATATCTAACTGTGGAATAAAAAATCGATCAATGACCATCTATCTATGATGACCATGTTTTTTCATTCATTTATTAGATCATTTAAAGTACAGACTTGCGTGAATTCGGGCTGTCTGTCGCTTCTACTACCCTCGTCCCTGTAACATCGAGCGATTTGGAAATATCTATCGATTCCACCGACCATGAGTAATTGTTTGAACTGTTGTGGGCTTTGTACGAGAGAATAAAATTTTCCTTTATATTGTGTAGGAACGACAAATTCTTGAGCCCCCTGTCAACAAAATTTTCTTACTTTCCAGTTCAAATGATCATAGTCTTCTTAATTGATTATAAATACCCCAGGAGTACTCTTGAAGAGCGTCGGTGTTTCAACATCCACAAATTCACATTCGTTGATCAAATAATCCCTCATTCTCGCAATAACGGAAGAACGCACTCTTAAATTCCTTTGCATTTCAGGAAATCTTAATGCGAGGTATCTGTATTTCATTTGCAATGGTTCTTTCGGTTTGTTATACTCTCTGATGGTGAAGGGAATTTGTACGGAAGGTTTATTCAATACATCTAAAGATTCTATAATTATTTCTATATCTCCAGTTTTCATTTTTTTATTCTCTTGACCTTTGGGTCGTTGAGTAACTTTACCCACAACGGACAAAACACTTTCGTAAGGTAGATTTTCAACTATTTCAATCAAATCTTGTTTCTGAAAATAAAAGTATGGATTTCATGATTCACAGCTTGCTCAGTCATAATTTTATTTCTAAATATAATAGAAAGATTGAAGAAAAAATACATAAATAATTACTAAGGGAAAAGAATTAGATCTATTTAGATTTCATCGGATCCGAGTAGATCCGAATTTTGGTTCACAAGATCAGATTTAGATCTAGTCGGATCTAATCTTTCTTGCCCGAGTAGAGACAATAAACAAGGCATGTAGGAAGATAATACTTACTTCTGATGGAATGTAAAGTTGCGTGGAACCATAACAGTCACGTAATATTATAAATTTCCCCATTCTATGAAACTCCATCCAACCGTTAAGTAATACCGTATCTCCCACATTTTCGAGTGTCAATTCTCCACACGTATGTGTTCTCCAAACAAATTTATTGACTGGAAAAGTCGATCTCTTAGGATTTGTTTGACCAGACAAATTATGAATATGAGTAGAGGCGATGGGAACAGTCTTTTCGATAACCATCTGTCAATGAAATAAAACAAGTTAATTCGAATGATTATATCAATTTGTTTTTCATATCAACTCACTTTGGATTTATTCAAGCTGCAGGATGCGTTTAAATATTTGGAGCTTGACAAGACGTACTCGGAGACACAACGTATCGTTCTTCGCGTAGAAAACATATCAAGTTAAATCTGTCTATACGCTATTGAATTGAAATTTTCACCAATGTGTTTTATTTCATTGAATTGAGTGATAGTAATTGACTTTATTGCCCAATTCAGCAATACATAAAAATACTCATTGAATTGAAGAAATATTTTTTTTTATAGGTTAAGTAGCAAATTCTTTTATCAATCATATGAACAATCTGTTAAAATTATCATTCACAATAAATATGAAACTTATGTATTGGAAGAAATATTTGATACTCGTTTGAAATTATTGTACTTGTTGTGGATTTAAAATTCGTTTAAATCCAAGGTATCTTTTTATGTGCATCCACGGTATTATCATCTTTGGGGGGGATTCATAACAAAGTTTATACATTCTTTAAGGGGATACGAGCGGCTGGGCTTTTCTGAATTTTTTCACGTACTTTGTCTCGAAAAAATTGGACCGCTCGTATCCCCTTAAGGGATTACAGACGTGTCCTCGTTCAGGACATTGAACATTTGGGACTTCTTTTTCAAAAACAAGAATAGAATTCTTCAAGAACTCTTTTCGAACTCATGAATTCATAAACAGCTCTGGAGGAATTCAATGTTTGAAGCATCAACGAGTTCTTTGAGAGTACTAAAACAATACTTTCAGTATTCTCAAAGAATTCGTTTGTGTCTCAAACATTGAACTCCTCCAGAGCTCAGCCAGCACAAATGATCAGTTTGAATTTATAAAGACTTCTTAAAGACCTCTTGAATGATCCCCGTTATGCTGATCAATATGTATTCATTATGAATATTTTGAATTCAAAAATGAAAACGTATTGAATGTCCGGACAATTCATTATGAAATCTCAGTATGGATTCTTTCTGAACATTAAGCTGTTCATTAAGAGTGCATTTTGAATCCAAAATATTCATAATGAATACATATTGATTGGCATAACGGGAACTCGTGTGCTGAATGGAAGCTCTTTATAAATTCAAAAAGGGTTCTTGAAGAATTCTATTCTTGTTTTTGAAAAAGAATTCTTCGTGTGCTATCTGAAAAGACAGATCTGAAGCAAACGCTGTTTTTTTCTCAACATGAGAGTGATGAGAGTGTACTACCGCAGCAATTGACCGGTTTTTTGTTCATTGTTTATTATGATGTTTCAATGTTTTTGTTCCGAGGGGTTCCCCGTAGATTATCGTTACAGTTACAAAGCATTATAAAGACGGCCGAATACGACCGAACTGACCGAACTCTCCACTCTCCACAGTTTTACTTATCAAAACAACCGTTACGGTCACGATGTAAGGTCAGTTTCAATCAGTTTGAATTATAATCTCGTGTTATTTATTTTACACCTTGAGCAATGAAATAATAATATGAATTTCATTATTCCTCACAGAATTTGAACACGATACGCCTTTTATGGGTTGACAATGAAGTTTTTGTTGTGAATCAATTTCTGCGACAAACAGTCGGGTTATAACCAACAAGTACACGTTCAAAAAGAAAACATTCAACGGATTTCAATATTATTTGATGTCGTACCAAATTGCGAGAAGATGGGGGCATCTGAAACCAAACCTGAGACCAACGAAACTACAGAATCCACTGAATCCTCTCGTTTGGAAGAAAGCACATTTTGTTGCTTTTGTAGTGAATTCTTATCTTCAACGTATCCACTGCAACATGTATGCAATTCTAAATATACCGACGGTTTTTTGATACATTGGCCACGAAGAGAAATAATTGAAAATGATATTTCATATTGTAATCTTTGCATAGAAGAAATCTGTACGACTGAAATATTCCGACATTTCATGAATTTTCATCAGTTACAAATTACAAATGTATCGAATCCTTCTGCATATACTTGTAACATGGCCTTTTGCTGTTTCATATGCAAGATGATTTTTCAAAACAATGGATTACTGTTGGACCATTTAATCTCTTCCAATCATATTGAAAATTCCAACTCTATAAGCGATCCACATTTGTATCACAGAATTTGCGGTCTGATCATCGAGATGCCAAAGAAAGAAGTGCTTTTACCATTTTTATACCTAACTTTATCAAAGTCTGATCAACGTTTAATACAATGTCTACTATGTCACAAAAATTTTAAATCAACAGAAGGGATTGTCAGTCATTTGTATTCCCAAAAACATCGTACAAACGTCAATACTGTGGCAAACACATATGAAATTTCTGAGTTGCCAACAGAATTCTTGTCTTTTTGCAATAAATGTCCTTCCGGGAAAAAATTGATCACGTCTAACGGTCATCAGACACATCCATGCGGTCATAGTATACCACTTGAAAATTTTCCTAATGGCGTATCGTATCGTTGTGCCTCTTGTAACAAAGAAGTTGTCAATGACATAAATAAACACATGACTAGCACGTTCCACAATGCCACGCAATTGCCAAATTCTAATAGACCTGTAATCAATTTTCAAGATACACTTTTATTCAGATGTGAAATATGTGAAACCATTCTGCAAGGAGTATATTCTTTGGCTCATCATTTTACTATGCCAAGTCACGTGAACAAGATCAAAGAAAATATGGCCCTGATAGATACATTCGAGAGCGATACACTCTACATGAAAGTCAGTAGCTTGGTAATATCTTGCAATGGAAGTATAACGAGGGAACCATTTCTATATTTACCCTTAGCAAATGAAATTAGAAGATCCAAAAATCATAAAAAATCGATGAACAGTCAACTTATTTGTATGATCTGCAAAAAAGTCATAACAGCAGATCCAGAAACATCCATGCAACATCTTACATCTTTGGAACACTGTTCCAATATATTACTCGCAACACCTACCAAGATTATGGATCAGGAATTGCTAAAATCGTCCGTACCCTCATCGACCGAAGAAAACTCTCAGTCTGTGAGAACATTTTGCGGCTTTTGCGATAAGATATTCCGTCTTTCAAATAAAAAACTACAAGATCATTTGAAAGATATACGTCATTGCCGTGGTGTATCTTTATTGAAAATAATTGGGGCAAATCTCCAAGGAGGGAATTCAATTATACTTCCCGATAAATGTTTATTACCAATAGATTTGAAAACAAATATTGTCTCCGATATCGTGTATAAGTGTAACACATGCAATATCGAAATGAATGAACTGAGCATACTAAATCATTTTATTAAAGAAGATCATAAGATTGATAACTTTATATCCAAGTACAGAAAAGCGTACAGTTGCGCCGTCTGTAAATGTATGCTGCAAGATGTACGTGAATTGATTGTACATTCGAGCACTTCTATGCACATTCAAAATTGTTATGACATGATTTCGTCAACAAACATTTTGTCAGCCACGCACCTATATTTTAAATTGTACAATTTCGTTGATTCTATGAATGAAAATAGAGAATGTCCATTTTTATACTTATCAGTCTTCTTTGATGTCCAGTCGCGTGATCAAAATTGGACTATCACTTTCATTTGTATGATTTGCAAGTTTCGTACGCAAGAAATCAATCTTCTAATAGATCATATAATTTCATCGAAACATTCAAAAAATACTTTCGTCGATGAAGCGAAAAACAATCAAATTCCACCAGTATTTTGCAGCGTTTGTGATAAATTCAAGAATCAAAAGAATCATGTAGATAGCAAACCTCATAGACGTGAAGTAGAGAAATATCGGGGAAAAAGCCAAAAGTCGAAGAATGCTCCGCTTTTGCCTCTACTGCACAAATTTAATAATCCATACTTTATATTGCTGTGGACGAATAAAGAGGAGATCGGTTCAAATGGATATGAAAATGCCCAAACTTGGATCGCCGATGACAAAATTTATGATGCTGGTAATTGATTTGAAATATAATTTTTCACTTTGAATGTTCTTTATCGTTCTTTTGAGCAACTTTATTATTTTTTCACACAGTACAGTGTTTTTTTCTTTCTCTCATTACAGAAGAGGATCGAACGATGCAGTCCCTTCGTCCAATCGAATCTAGTGAAAATATATTATTAAACGGAAAGCCTTTGATAAATTTCGATAAAAACTGTTTAATGTTCAACTATAATCCTCTTCAGGATGGAGATTTATACAGTTGTTCTATATGCAAGTGCATCTTGCAAGGTACTCATTCGTTACATAAACATATGGACTCTGCTGATCATAAGAAGAACATGGACAAACTAATAAAAACAATCAAGAGTTCTTTGGAAAATTTAATCTTCAAAATTTTCAATTTGATTTGTGTTGAAAACACGGTGATAACGGAAATGCCTTTTTTGTATTTATCCATGTATCATGGAATTATCAACAAGATGAAAGATCAACGGTTACATAATAAATGCACATATCTATGTTTTATTTGTAGTGAACAATACCGCGGAATAAGATTAACGAGGAAGCATTTATTGGCTCATGAACACCGTGATCGCGTGCTGAAAATCCCGAATAGATATTCAAGATCCGAAGTTCAAGTTACAGAAGTGAAATCATTGGAAATATCATCGAAACCTGGATTTTCAAATCATAGCGAAGATCAAATGATTCCTTTGTCGTCGATGAGAGTACTTAAGCCGTTGGATAATAAAATCCAGCCTTTAACTACTACTACTAGTCTTCTATCGAATTCACCAATATTCCCGGATATCAGTGAAAATATCCCAACATTGATATACTACAATAAAAAACAAGTAATTCCCGTAATTCGTCAACTTGAAGCATCTTCGCGTAATTCCCAACTAAATCAAACTATCCAAATATTTTGTTGCCTTTGCAACGAGATTCGTCTTGTCAATCATTCGGATTCAACAAAACACAAAAAAAAAGTAAAACAATTAATTAAATTTTTTGAACAAGAACGTATTGAAATAAAAATTGATAACAACATGATTTTTATGCCATTGAGCTTACAAGAAATCGTTGCAAATGGAGTAGAATATCAATGCTCGTCGTGTGAAAAACAAGTACACAATGGGAATTTGTTTCAACACATGAAAAGTTTAGAACATTCGGACAATCGTTCCGCTGCTACCAACGAAGTTTATTATAGATGCTTTGTCTGCCAATCGATACTACACAGCGAGGCTGAATTCATTGGACATCTCAGAGAGTCTACCCATTCGAATAATTTGGAAAAGGAAATTTCTGCGATCTATTGTTCTTCGTCGAAGGAATTGAATATTAAAATATCAAGCGTGATTTCTTATAAAAAAGGACAACAAGGATGCTTGGAATATTCTTTCTTATACATGTCACTTTGCGATATACATTCTTATTCCACAGAACAAAACCGAAGAAAAAAATTTTACCTGGTTTGTACCGCTTGTCACCTCCAAGTCAGGAAAGCAGAGAAAATGGTTGCTCATTGTTCATCGTCTAAACATCAAGAGAATATCCAAATGATATTAAGCGACTCAATGGAGGCAGAGGCCGAAGAATCCATGAAGAATCCAGTTCCAAGTTTTTGTTGCCTTTGTAATCAATTTTGTAATCGTAAACAACATTCCCAATATGGATCGCATCTAACTAAAGTGAGATGTTACTATTATCTTTTGCCGGAAGACCGTCAATCGGCAATTCCATTGAAGGATTGGTATAATTCAAACACTATTTTTCTCAATTTGAAGGCAAAAGAAATCGTTGAGGAAACAATAATCACGGACCTTAAAAAATCTAATCATCAAAATACAACATCAACTGTTTCAAATCTAGATGATAATACGGTTAATAATTTTTTATTCAGTTGTTCTATATGTAATTCGATTTCGCAAGACGCACATTTGTTGATATCTCATTTGAATTCGACTGTCCATAAGAAAAATATTGAAGAAAAAGTGGAGAACATTAGAACTAATCAAAAATACAAAAAATTTTTCTTGAAAGTAATTAATCTGGTGTATACGAATAACAACGAAATAACAGAGTTACCAATAATATATACATCCGTATGCGATATATTGTTGAATACAAGTAAACCATGGTTCGTCTGCCTACTATGCCGTACAGAAATATATGATTTGTCTGGATTGACATCGCATCTTTTATCGTCAGAACATTTGGGGAATTTCCCAAAAATATCTACAAATTGTGATAAAGGATACCCTACTCTGCAGGAAGAATTCAATTTAGATGATGAATCAAACAAAAATGATGATGATGCTTCTAATTTGGATGATGATGCGCGCTTGGTTGAAACTTCTTTATCGTCCAACGAAGAGGAAAGTTCTAATGTCACAAAAATTCATTCACTATCCAAATTGGGCTCGAGTTACGTGACATTTTGTTGCGCTTGCAGCGTATTCTTCGTTTCAACGAGCAAAGATGGGAGATCGAGTGATCACGCGAAGGAGATCGAACATCTTAATCGTGAACTTAAATTGTCTGGCATTCAAACTGATTCGGATCATGTCTTTTTATCTATAAATCAAGAATATTTGGTTGTTAATCAAACTTACACTTGTAGCGCGTGTAATCTCCAAATTAATAGTAAAAATATGTCCGCACATCTGAAAGATGCGACACACGAGTGCAAAGTATTTGGCAATCGTTATTCTTACGATAGCACTCTGTTCGCTTGTTCCGTCTGTGAAGTGATCATCTCGGGAGATGAATTGTTGAATAAACATTTGCAAACTCCGATACACGTGATGAATTTTGAAGAAGAAATTACAAAACGAGTTTCATCGCCTAATAATGAATTGTACGTTGAAGTATATAGTTTATTAACGTATCAAATGCAGTCTCACCAGTGGGAAGAACAACCCTTTTTATACGAATGTATATCGAATCTTTATAATACTGCCAAGAAGGGACATCACACGGTCTGTACGATTTGTTATAAGACAATGAATAGAACATCCAAAAGCGTAGATCATTTAAATTCTGTAGAACATCATTTCAATTTCGGCGAGAAATTTAATTCCGATGCGATCTATTGTTGCGCTTGTAACATATTTTGTAAGAAAGAAAATCATTTGAAAAGTGAAATTCACAAAAATCGTATATTCGATTTGAATAGGATTTTCAGTACCAAATATAAAGATAATCTGAAAAGTGACGATAATAATCTATTTTTGTCAATCGATAAAAGGGAATCAACTACAATAACAACGTATAAATGTCACGTCTGTGAGAAGAAAATCCGAAATGGAAGTTTATTAGCGCATACTCAAAGCTCAAAACATCAAGCTAACGTATTCAAAGTAATCAACGAAATGAATTCCACGATCGAGTCAAAAACAAATACCGTTTCATACAGTTGTTCGATTTGCGATTACATTTTACAAGGAACTCACGATTTGATCTCGCATCTTGATTCAAAGATTCATTCCGATAAAACGATAGAGAAAGTCGTTGCTTTGAAGAACAATCGACTTTATTTGAAAATTCTTAATCTCGTAAAAATGCCTCGAAATGATAAATCGATGATCGAACAACCATTCATGTATTTTCTCGTTAAATCGAATAGCAACGTCAAGGATTTTATATGCCTATTGTGCAACGAGAAATTATCATCGAAAGGGAATTTAATTGATCATTTGCAATCATCGAAACACGGTGAACGTTTGATCGATCAGCCAGTTACTTGCAACAATGTCGAATCAACGAGTGATGTGAAAAACTCCTTCCAACAATTGTATTTACCTAAAAATATTATTTCGGATATCGAACGACACATGTTACCTCCAAAATACAGAATGAAGGACAAAATTCGAAATAAAAAAAAGAAAAAGATCACGGTATCGTATTTCAATATTCCATACCGGGAAAATTATTTGGATATCGAAGATCAGATGTTCGAATCCAACGAAAATAGATTACAAAAACTCGAATTGAGTACTTTACTGTCGTACCCGCTCAAAGGAAACAAAATATTTTGCATGACCTGCGAACTGGCCCTCCCGTCGAATGAAATACAATCTTATTACGAACACGCGCGATCCAGGCAACATCTTAAAAAGTTGGAGAAATTTCAGATAAAACATCCCAAGGATTTATCCACAGCCCATCCTCTCGCGTTTAGATTTCTTTATGAATTTCAAGATGGAAAGTTACAGTGTTATCCATGTAAGATGATCATCCAGAATTCTCCAAATTCTATAAATGCACATTTGGCGACAACATTCCACACTAAAGGAGAGAAAAACTATCGACAGAAAATGAAAGAAGTGTGGGGAAATTTGTCGAGAGAGCTTGAAAATGTGTGGTACAATATTCAGAGATACACGTGTGTCCCGTGCAACAAAAGATTCCTTTTTAAAATGGATTTCATTGAACATATCGATACGAAGCATCGTCAAATGGAGGACAAAGAAAACGAAAAGCCTCTCGTGTACGATTTTTGCATACCCTGCATGTGTTTATGGCTGGGATACAAGGATACGTATTGGAATCATTGTCACGACTCTTTACATAATTATTTAACGAGGAGTAAGGATTTTTCCGTTGATCCACTCTCACAACCCGTTAGAAGTCTCTTGAAATCCTTTAGCAGTGAAGCCGATGAGTTATTCGTGATAACTTCTTCCATAGATTTGACGAAACAAGATGAATTGATCCGAGAATTGGAAATTTCATTGAAACCTCAAATTCCGAACATCAAGGTCTATCCGTACGGTTCCAGAGTTACCGGATTAGGATTTCCAGACAGCGATTTGGATATATTTCTCGATTGCGGTGAGTGTTTTTTTTATCAATAAAAGGATTTAAGAACGAATTAATTGATTTACTTATGTATTTAATTGAGCAGGAAATTATTATTCTGGAACGGGAAGTTCCAAATCGATGATCAAACATTTACAAAAAGTCGAACAAGTGTTGTCCAAGAATGGAAAAACGTGGGAAATAATCGCTACCTTACAAGACGTACGAACGCCCGTGATTGTATTACGACACAGATTAATGGGCTTAGACTGCGATCTTTGTTTCGTGAATGGACTCTCCGTGGAAAATTCCAAATTAATCAAGTAATGAATGAATTTCAATTTCAAAGATTATAGTCATCGGACTATCAGATCATATCATGATATCTTTATGTTTTTTCAGATTCTTCAACGATTCTCACGTGCCTTGTAGAAAATTAATTCTGTTTTTAAAAAGATGGTTAGGTTTATGCAGTTTACCTGGCCCTGACAGCATTAAAAATTACGCTCTATCGTGGCTCGTTATATTTTATCTACAAAAGATTGAGATTTTACCGAGAGTAGCCGATATGATGATAGAAGAAGAAACATCTCGATTAATCGCCGGTAAGTCGATAAAAAATTGAACTATTCTTCTTATCTATTCGAATTATTATGACCTGTGAATTTGTTATAGGTTGGAGAACGAAATTCAACCAGAATTTCCCTATAAAACAATCCCAAAAGACCTTTGATGAATTACTTCTGGGTTTTTTTCAATTCTACGGGGGATTTGATTTTCGAAACGATGTCGCTTGTCCATTGATCGGACGAGAATTGAAGAAAAGAGACTTCACGGAGCCGCACAAATTACCCGTGGAAATGAATCTGTACCTCAAGAAGATAGAATCAGCGGATCCGGAATACTTTCGCGTAGATTCCGCAATGTGTCTACAAGATCCATTTGATTTATCTCACAATTTAACAAAAGCTGTCAAGACTTTTACGTTGAAATTTTTTAAATACTATTGCAAAGAGAGTGCCGTCGTCTTAAGTCAATCATTACCAAAACGCAAATGAATGTATACATTTTTTGTATACCTTCACAAACAAACAAGTACAATGTGATAAGTTAAGAAAAGTAGATAGGTTGAAAAGTACTGATTTTGCTCCATGAGTGCCTTATCTATTGTTCCTATGATCTCAGGAAATATATTTTTCTAACGATTTATCGTAAGCGAAGATTGCGCGATTTGTTACACAATGTACACATTTTATACATTTGAACGAGTTACCAATCTATGAGTATTACCTAACGAAGACTATTTAGTATTCAATAGTTTTTATATGATTATTGAAATTAAGTTTGGAATATTGTTAAATACCTCAGGTTTATTTTAAAGTTATTTCAATTCTATCATCAACGTTTTACGATTATGCTTTATAAATTATCTAAGGGGTTATAGTTGATGAGTTACTTGTTTTAGTAAATAAGATTGTATATTAAACGTTTCAATACATTTAAATGAAATTTTTCTTCTCGAATAAAATACTTGTATACGGAATAAAAGTCCTCATTTTATTAATATGGTTTTCAAAACATTTCTTTGAAATATTCTTGGACAATTCTGGAATATCCAAATACTGTGAGTGGATATTTTATATTATCAATCGTGAACTGATAAAGTTTTATGTACTTTCGGTAGATCTTTTCAAGCGAATTTTCGTACTTCGGCTAGTTCTTATTCGAAATTTTGTAAAAATGTGTGGAAAAATATCGTTGAGAATGTAAATGTTTGATTTCTATTATATTATCTGATGAACGAAATAATTTAACTCGTATGCAATTAATCTACAGAGGATGTTTGATTGTAATCTTGGCGATCTGGATTGACTGTTCGCCACCAAACAAGAAACAAAAGCTCAACGTTTGGGGCTTATGTACCGAGGAGAATCCTTGTCATCCAGCGAGTAATTGAAATGTTTATTGGATTTGAGAAAAATTTTGTACTCTTATTGGACCGAAATAACTCCGTTTCTTTTATTATTCACAGTACAGAAAGCGGTGGAAGAACTGAATTGGGATATCGACCCTTGTACAGATTTTTACAATTTTGTTTGCGATCGTTGGATTCGAAATCATTCCGTTGAAAACCACGAGCGTTTGATAGATGTATATACAACAGCAGGGAAAGATATGTTGGACAAAATTTCAGGTAAAAATGAAAAGGATTTTTTATTTATGAAATTTGTAAATTGTACTGTCATTTTCAGAACTTTTAGTACAAAGATCAAGTACTACAACGCCAAGTGTGTTGAAATCTCTCCTCCAAGCAGACAGCCCCACGGATAACTTAATTAAGTTGTATAACATTTGCAAAAATACAGGTAAAGGCAGGATACTTGGAGATAAACGACATATGAACATTCTATTTCAATTCAGATTGTATATTCAGGTGATAAAGAACTGAAAAGATTGCGTGAAATAAGTACCAGGCATGGGGAATGGAGAATGAATGATGAAACTCGTATTTCATACGACTGGATTCCTGTTCTCAAACATTATTTGCAGTACACGGATAAAGTAGGATTGTTATACTTGAATAAAGGGTCTATGTCTGAAATTGCAAAGGTAATCGATAGTAATATTTCAAGCATGATCATAATTCATCCAAACAAATTTTGTTGGTATTATTTATGTCATTTGGACATAAGTTTTGATTTGTTTATCTTCGATCATTAATTCGCTTCAATAAACGATTCATACTTGAAACATTATATTACATTTTCTAGAATATTCAAAGTTGGAAGAAATATTGAATTCGTTGCAATGCCGTTTCAAAGATAAAGTCATTTTTATGCTAATTGATGAATATTTACTTTTGAAATTAGCTCTCCCCACCCTTCTTAAGGCACTATAAGTTTTATAAAGCCCTGAAGGATTCAAAAGGAATTGATGCGAAGAAGAATAAATATTTATGTTGTCTTAAAAGTTTAATTAAGATAGTAATGAATTATAATAGTGAGGAAGATGAAAAAAAATCACAAATGGAAACAAGTATCGATAATCTCATCGAATTTCGACTGAAATTGACAGGGGTATGTATATTTCATGAACAATTGGATCAAAATATTGAATAATCGAATTGATATTTCAGATTTTACCTTCTGGCGCATACGAAGATTACAAAGAAAAGTATGTTCGAAACCAAACTGTCCAAGATTTTCAATCTATTTGGGAAGACTTGTTCGAGGATCCTGAAAATGTTGAAAAAGTATTCTTTATTCTGTTTATAATAAACGATCTTCCAGACAAAATGAAATTCCATGAGATTTAGACATTGCCTGGGATTCAATGAGATTTGGCGAGATTCAATAAGACTGTCGTTGAAGAAATTTTATAAAACTGACGCCAAATCTCAGAGTCGAATGATTAGATGAGATTTAACCAAACCTTTGACCAATTTCAATAAGATTTAGCGAGAATCAATGAGTTTTAAAATTTTTTTTCTCAAAGTTATCTCCTCAAGAGAAAACGAAGGTTCAAATGTTCAGACATTGGATAGTCCATTCCATGGATGCGAATCAAATACGGATTAGAATTTTGTATGAATGTGTAACTGCTTTTTTAGTACCGCTAATAAGAAATGTAACTGGTACAGCATACTTTCGCTACTAGGCCGCTCACCCTCTTTCCTACTCGAACGATTTTAGCCTTGCATTGGAGAAAGAGAAGAAGAGATCCGTTTACAAGAGTGTACTGTCCCTAGGGCTGCCAGATAAAAAACCCGAAGACAGTCGATGATTGGATAATTCTCATGTATCTAACCGATTCTAGATTCTAAAAGGAGGAAGCAATGATCAAACTGTCCGGCCCTAACTGTACTTGCATACTTTGGAGCTCAATGCACTTAAGAAATTGAACCAAGGTCTGGTTAGATTTCATTAATTTGATGAATTTTGTCAATAACAATCTAATTGGATTACAATATAATTAACTCCAGCAACTCGAATGGATCTCGGTGCTGGTACATTTGACAGGCATGAAATGGAAAGGGCGTGTACCAAGAAAAATTCATGTCAGTGAATTCAAATATTTCGAACAACTTTCCACGTTATTGAAGGAAACTTCTTCCGATACCATCAGTAAATACAAAGATTTATACCTTCTCATCTCGTTTTAAAAACAGTGTACAATCTGCTCGAAATTATCGTTATTGACATTTTTCCCTAGTTAATCACCTTTTCTTACACTTCGTGGAAACTTTCGGATATTACACAGATTCTACCATTAGAGAATCACTTGGCCAAATGTCCAATGCGGCAGAATTGGATGATTATCCTTATAAAGAGCAAGAGTGAGAATTTTTCAAACGTTATGTATGTATTTTTTCTCATCAATCGTATTTTTAACACCTTATTTTTCTAGCCTCAATGTAAGGTGTATTCAAAATCATTTGATGTCACATTACTTGGCTCCCATGTACGCTGAACAATATGTTAACGCCACAGTTCGGGACGAAGTGAGTTGTGATTTTTTAGAAAAAAAAAAAAATGAAAGATACAACTGCGAAAAATTTTCCCTTGTAGTAAAATCTTCTGTTATTTGTTCTTTGTCACTTTCGACAGATAAAGCGCATTTTTATTCTTTTTATTCATTTTAGGTGTTCAAGTTGTATACAAAAATACGTGACGTTTTAGAAAAACAAATAAACCGAACCGAGTATGTTAAAGACACTCAAGCGGCGTTGATACAACGATTGAAGAACATCAAACCCATTATTGGAATACCCAATTTGAATCCCCGCAATGCGGTGCCTTCGCTGGTTATTTTCTTTCTTACATCCCGATATTTGCGTCCGAGTAGTATAATCTGAATTGTAGATGTCTGTATCTGTATATGGGTTATCCCACGTGGTTTTTACACCCATATTTTAGAATTAAATGATGTAAGTCTTTTTAGATTTTGTTTCTTTCAAGTTTTCTTCCGAAAATATGAATTTTCGAGCACTTGTTACTTGAAATCTCTCAAACGTATCGGAAACTTTCGCAGACATAAAACTTAGCGTTCCTTTTTCTGTAGTTTTCGGTTCTATAAGTTTCATAATCAATATAATTATCCCTCATTAAGAATTTTTCAATTAAAAACTAAAAAGTGAAATTGTTTGATAATAGGGAGTTTGGATTTTCTTTGTTATTCCATACAATGATCTGTAAGCCATGAAAAAAATTTATTACTTTCTTCTATAATGATAAATATCATAGTTTTCGAGATATCAAGTTTTTAGTGCCCACTTTCGAGTTGTACTTCACGCGTGCGATGTGATACAGTGCTCCAAGTGGTGCTCCATTGTTAAATATTTGTCTTCCAAAACATGCTTCGCGACGCGACGTAACGCCTTGGAGCACGTTTGATTGGAACTAAATCCATGAGAACAGTATTTCTTGTAAAGTTGCAGCCCCCTGCCATTATACAAAAAATTGATGCCAAATTTTCTTCATGGTTTACCGATCATTTTATGAAAAAACTACCTATTATTGAGAAATTCATAATAAACGCTCATTATATTGATTATTAAATCCACAGAATTGAAAACTAGAGAAAGAATTCTAACTTTGATGTCTTTGAAAGATTTTAAGTAACAGGCGCTCGAAAATTAGAAGATTTCGAAGACGTGAGATTTGCAAAAAAAAAGCTTTGAAAAACAAAATACAAAAACACGCATCGAATATTTTTCGACCAAAACTAAAAAAATGACTTGGTTCAATTCTAAAATTTGGGTTTGAGATGATATCAGTGCCGGGACATTAGCCAAATTTATTCTGACATTTTATTCGAAAATGAAGCAATAAAATCAAAATATCGCTCCATACAGATCTTCTTGAATTGATAAAGTTGGTCTGTATAGAGTGACATTTTGATTTTTTTGCTTCATTTTTGGTTAAAATGTCAGAATAAATTTGGCTAATGTCCCGGCACTGGTATCCCCTTAAAAACCACGTGGAATGAGCCATATGCGAGAATAGTAATATCACACAAAATCGTGTAAAAATCAATGAACAGCGTTAAAATCGAATTATAGTTTTGGTTTTCAGATAATAGATACTGCTAATGACAATTATCTCGACATTGTTCTGAAGTTCCAAGATGATAATATACCTCTGGACAGGTGAGTGATGTGTGTGGGAATTTTCAGTATATAAAATAGTCATCGTACTATAAGAATTCAATGGCTTATTGTATTCCAGAATTTATTCTGTGAGTCCCTTACTCCCTAACGCGACGTATTATGGAGGTAATCAGATAATATGTAAGTATTATTTATTTGGCGTACCAATTGATAGGTAATCAATGATAATTTATAAAATGTGCTTCAAAGTACAAATATAGCTTCAAACTGAATCAATACTTCTTCCTTTTGAAAAAAGTTTCCTTGACTCGAAAAAATATCGAATTAGACTCGGTCAATCTAATATTTTCTTGGTTGAAAATGTTCTTATCTCGGTATATTTAAGTGCCTTGAAATGAAAAATACCCGCACTATTTCATGGATTTTTCTTGTAGACGAGACACACGTGAAGTACCCGCGCAATAAAAAATTTAATCAAATTCATGGAGAAATTGGTGTCAAATCAAAATTTGAAAAGTATTTCCAAAAAATATTTCAGAAAGTATCTCATGTTTTGTTGCGATACACAGAATATTGTATTTCAAATACTACCCAACCCTGAAGTTGTGAATCACAATAATGTTTTATTATTCAAAGTCTAAGAAGCTCAACCGAATGATATTTCTAATTGAAAATTTGCATTGAATTTTTTCAAAGAATGTTGCAAGATTTTGGTGATTCTGGACAACACCCGATAGAAAATTTGTTGATTTTTGACCGAATCTCATGAGACAAGAACCACTGGAAATTTCAGCAGGGCGGAATAAGCACTGAATATCTCGAGAAATCCAGGGTTCGACCAAATTTAATTAGAAATCCGTGATTTTTGAGTAATATTTATGGCTAAATTTGTTCAATATCTCTTATTATTCATTGTAATATAAGAAATTGAACAGGTTATTAAATTACTTTCTCAACCAGCAGTTATCCTTCGAATTATCTACGCAATGCAACACTTTTAAAATTCCGTCTGTCGAAAGGTTAGAGAAAGTTAGAAAATTTTTCCAAAGAACACACAGTTGAAGTTAGTTCTATAAGACACGTCGAATAAGTATGGTTGAAATGCAGAAACCGAAGTAAACATGTTCTGCGAACCTTAGTACATTGAATGTCGTATGCATGTACTATGAACATTCGCAGCATGTTGTACGAATGCTATGTTACTACTCTCTAACTCTGAAAGAGTGAAAAATCACGTGTTTCACTCCACTAAGTCTCAGAAGTGAGCCAGTCAGCCTCGAGTGGAATTTTCACTCGTTTCGAGTGAACCCTCACTCTTTTAGAGTGAAAAATTGACCCTAGAATTTTTTGTTTTTCTAAAGTCTATTGGAGAGACTTCTCCAGTATGCATCCGGCTGATAACTAGCCTTATTGCACAGATCGTTCATCACCTCAACTCGCAGTCTTATCCCCACCACTTGAGGATCCGACACTATACTTCCCTCCTTTTGGAATCACACAATTTTATTCACTCTTTTGAAAAACTTTCTCACAGCCTTGATTGCTGCAAAATGTTCCCTGTATAACAGATTTCTCATGTCAATAGGTCTTTGATACTTTTTGCTATCTAGTATATTCCACACTTCTTCTCTTTCATTATTAAACAATTCACAGCTCAACACTGCACGGTTCATATCCTCAATTTCTCCACATTCGCACCGATTTTCTTCACCAATATTCTTCCTTGCCAGCGATTCATTCAGATTATAGGGGTTGGCTCGTAACCGATTACCTAGCACTACATCCTCTCTTATACCTTTGAGACCCTTAAACCATGGATTTCGAGTATATACATCCATATATCTCAGAATATAATCTTTTCCCTTCCAGACGCCTTCTTCTTTTCTCCTTGTGAAACTCCTTTTAAACAACATCTCTTTGAACCAACTTTCCAGATCGCTAACTGGAATCTTATATCTATCTTCATTGTCCATTTTTGTTGCCTCCTTTGCCAGTTTATCCACTCGTTCGTTTCCTTTTACCCCAATATGACCAGGCACGCATCCTACAATCACTCTGTTCTTCACACTAGTTCTCTTCTTCCATTCACCCGATAGGTGTTTAATTTTTAGCACATACTCATTCATTCCTGTCATTATCTTATTGTTTTCTAATGCCTGAACTAAACTTAAGGAATCTGTCAGCACAATCACATCTCTATCCTCAACATACATTAAAGCTTTATCTAAAGCTTCACATATTGCAACAGCCTCCACGCTGAACACCGAAAATAAACTATTTACACTAACTTGACTAGTCAGCAAATCACTATTCCACTCACTACCCCAATAAAAATATTTCTCTTCAAAATTATTCAAAACTCTTCAGATTTTTTTACATAACTGTCAGATTTCGGACGCTTTGAGAAATTTGCAGAATTTTTAACCATAAATATTACTCTACAAATTTCTGCATTACTCTGCAAAATTGTACATAAGTCTTCCAATCTTCGTAATATTTTATGAATTTCTCCACAAAATTCGTACAAAACTCGCCAAATCTCCATATTACATTAAATACTTCTCTGCATATTTCTGCATTACTCTACAAATCTCTGTTTTATCTATTCACTTTTGCTTGAGAAAAAAAATTTTTGTTCAGAGTTTATCTCTACAAATTTCCTTCCAGTTCGACTTGGATGACGTTACGGAAGAGACACCACATTGAAAGTCCATTTTTAGGAACTTTCCTCAGTGAGGATTGAACCCGGGTCCTGCGAGTGAGAAGCAAAGCCTCTATCACATCAGCGGATCTCTGAGATGACTACAGTAATCTTAAAGTACCACTTATGGGAATCATCGCAATGGAAAATTTTGAAAAATTCGTTTTCGTGAAGCATAGACCAATCAATTCAGAATCTTCTGAAACGAAAAATGAATAGGTCGTGGGAGAGGGGATTTTTTTGACCTCAACTTGTAAATTTTTCCAAGTGCTGAGTCAAATCGATAGAAAATTTTGAAAGTTCGTCCCTGTAAGATATAGACCAATCGATTCAGAATCTTATGAAACGAAAAATGAGTAGATCGTGGGAGAAAGGTTTTTTTCGACGTTAACTTGTAAATTTTTCCAAGTGCTGGGTCAAATCGATAGAAAATTTTAAAAAATTCGTTCCCGTCGGATATAGACTAATCGATTCAGAATCCTCCGAAAGGAAAAATGAGTGGGTCGTGGGAGAGAGGTTTTTTCGAGGCCTACTAGTGAATTTCACTCAAGTCGTTTTGAGTCGATTGAAAAATTTGAAAAAATTCACTTCATCTCCGCAAACGCGATTTGAGAAAAACGTATGGATTTGTATAGAAAACTCAACTCTCCGCCACAAGCCGTAATATTCTTGGAATAGACAAATAAAGAGAAAATTCAAATTTTTTTCTGCAAATGTAGTTTGCAGAGAAATGTATGAATTCGTGGAGAAAATTCCTTTCCTCATCAAATGTTTCCACCATTTATCAAGCAGAAAAATGTTGAGAAAATTCAACATTTCTCGACAAAACAACTTTGACCGATAAGTTGGAAATGTACAGAGAAATCTTTACTGGCAATAGAAATTTTCAGAAATATGCAGAATTTCACAGAGTTTTGGAAGATGAATCTGTTGAAAAAATTCTTTCTTTCTCTAAGAATTGCGATAATGAATTTTTGCAGAGAAATTGTTGAAATTTTGAAGAGAAATATTTTTATTGGGGTAAATGTCGCTGCTCCTGCCGAGATACTATTCCTAATTTTCGATCCGTCCATAAATATCACACAAGGTTCTTCCTGTAATTTGTACTTGTCTCTGTATCTTCCTAACATTTGCCTATCACTCAAAAACTTTGCCTCTCTTTCTCTACCAATCTCATATTCTACTAATGGAATACTAGTTATAGTTTCATATGCTTCTTTAAAAATCATATCCTTTCTTTCTCCATTCTCATTTATTCTTTCTTTTACTTCTCTCACCATATTTCACACTTCCTCAAGCAGACCATTCTCTTTCATTCCTCTCCCCCTCATTAATTCCCTACAATCTTTCTCCAAAATCCATTCCTCAATTCTATCAACTATATCATTCCTACCTTTTTGCAGGCATCTTAATACGAAGTTTACATCTAATTGACTGGCTCTATCCCTTATGTTCATAATCTTAGCCTCCAGGTGCATAACGTGCCCTAGAATTTGAGTGGCCGTGAGTTTCTAAAGAATATCACTCTAAAAGAGTGGAAATTTCACTCAAAATTTCGACAGGCTCACTTTTGGCTGGCTGAAGAGTGAAATCTCACTCTAAAAATTTTAGAGAGTAGGGAATTGATTTGGCATCAATAAAAATTTGGATTTAATTTATTTTTCTCTACAATTAATAAAAATATTGTAGATATTTTTCTTGGCGTCATTCAACCTCCGTTTTTTCATCCATCATGGCCCAAGTGAGTTTTGAAAAAAGCTTTTCATACGTCTACCCAAGCAGCACTAAGAGGAATTATGATGCGTACAGTATCCTGTGGACATGCCTAGAAGGTTTTTATCCGCAACAGTCTCATTTAGAAGTTTTGAGCATATTCATACCACATCTGAAACATCCGTGTGCCGCTTGGGTATAAATTTGAATAATTTCAGAAAAACGTAGCACCTGATTCGAATAAATCTTTCTTTTCACGTAAATTCTTGTAATACATTACTGTATTCTACAATTAATTTTCAATCAATATTTCCAACCCTAGTAAAAACAAAAACGTATGATAGTGATCTGCGAGTGGTTGTTCTATGAAAGTATGGTTTTAGGCCAAATTCCATACTAAAATTCAGACTTTATCTGTATTTCAACATTTGAATGCATTATAAATTAAATGTGGAGAATAAAGGCTGATATAACAGATTCTATACTGTTTTTGGGACCTCTCCGTTCAAGTTGTTGAACGATTTTTTTTAAAGAAAAACTGCACCTCAAGTCGAAGATCAATGACATTTTCCTGGATTTTCCGAATGCTTCGATTGCAAAATGTGGATTTGGGGGAAGGGCAGATGAAATAAATGATTCCCGAGTGAAAAAAAGTCAGTCACGAGTTTATCGAAGTCATTTCGTAGTCAGTAGAGTGACAAAAAAGTCATTCGGAGTCATTCAAACTAACGTGAAGGACCACTGAATGAGTGAATACAACGGTGAGAAAGGCTCGAGATGCATTTTTCATCGGAGTTTGAGCGATTTTTTTCAAAATATTCCATCGCAGGATTTGAAAATTTTGGTTGACTTTGTACAGACTTTTGAGGAATTTGGTGGGAGATGTGTCGCAAGAGTTTGTTAGGGATCCGTTGGAAGTCAGTGCGGATGGACTTTTGGCAGACTTTTTAGAGACTTTTGAGGAACATTGTGGAAAAATATGTCGCACGAAATTTGATCAGTAATCCGTGAAGAGTCAGCGATGAGAGACTTTTGACTGACTTTTCGCTGACATTGAAAGGACTTTCAATCATCAGTGATCTGTGGAACGTCAGTTATAAAGGACTTTTGAGGAACTTTGTGCAATATAAGGTTACGCGAGAGTTCGTCAGTAATTCGTGCACTGAGAGAAATGGAATGCAATGATTACCATGTACAAATAATAATTAGAGGACAGCTTCGCGATTTTGATTTCGGATACTATGGACAATCGTAGCAATGTTCATGCACATGAGAATGGTTACCATTCCTTAGATTACACTGTAAAAAAAAACTGGAAATTTACTGTGCAACTGGACTGGAAATTTCCAGTGCTAGTACTGGAATATGGATATTCCAATACATGGACAGAGATTTTGTTGTTACGTTACTGAAAATTTACCAAGCATAACTGAAAATTCAGTCATTGTACTGGAATTTTCAAGTTTGAGATGATGTACTGAAATTTTGCCATGATTTCGCGAAAATTTTACCGGCCCGTACTACAATTTTATAGTTCTTGTGCACCAAAAAAAATATTCCCTCAAAAAGGACTTGAGAAAAAATTTGGAATTTAGAAAAAAAAACCTAATCGTTGGTATACTGGAATTATACAGGTTTTTAACTGCAATTCTCAGGTTTTGTGATGGAATTTTCCAGTTACTATGCAATTGAATTATACAGGTTTTGAACTGCAATTTTCAGGTCGTGTGATGGAATTTTCCAGTTGGTATGCAACGGAATTTAATCACTGCTGCACTGAAATTTTCCACTTCTATTGGACTTCGTCATTTCTGGCAGGAAAAATTTCAAGTCTTTATATTAAAAATTTCCTGATTGAGATTTTGAATAATAATTGTAATTGTAGCCAATGAAATTGATATATGAGGTTTTTCCAAGACTTATCCTCTTGTGTTCTAGATATGAAGCATATGTAGTAACCCAAGCTGGCCTTCCAACATGTCGCGCTATAGCTCATCGGTTAGGTCTTAGGTTTCAGTTGGTAGGCAGGTAGAAAAGTGTGGGTTCAAATCCTGTTAGGTAGACATGAGTTTCTGTCCATCCAAATGAACGATCAAAAGTTTCTCAATCATCTTGGAACACAAGGACCCTGCAAAATCACTTTGCGTGAGCAATTTTTTTTCAATTTTCATGGATATTTTCAGCATTAATTTTACAGTACATGTCCTGGAAAAGTCCAGCTCGTGTACTGAAAAATTCCAGTACCGAGGCTCAGAAAATTTCCAGTTTTGATGCGGGAATTCCATAACGTTTGCACTGAATTTTTGCAGTACAAATGTGCTGAAATTTTCCGGTACATGTACAGGTTAATGACTTCCAGTACATGTACTGGAATTTTCCGGTGAAATTTTTTTACAGTGTAGATTAGAAGACCAGAACTTAGAAATTCTATCATTCAACTACCATTTTCGCATGGTAATAGTTACAAGTTCACTTTTCTCAGTGTGGAAAGTCAGTAATGAAGGACTTCTGACTGACTTTGTTTTACTCGGGAATCATTTATTTTAGCTGCTCTTCCCCCAGATCCACATTTTGCAATCAAAGCATTCGGAAAATCCAGGAAAATGTCATTGATCTTCGACTTGAGGTGCAGTTTTTCTTTAAAAAAAATCGTTCAACAACTTGAACGGAGAGGTCCCAAAAACAGTCCAGAATCTGTTATATCAGTCTTTATTCTCCACATTTAATTTATAATGCATTCAAATGTTGAAATACAGATAAAGTCTGAATTTTAGTATGGAATTTGGCCTAAAACCATACTTTCATAGAACGACCACTCGCAGATCACTATCATACGTTTTTGTTTTTACTAGAAAGTGATTTCATTTTCAACGAAAATAATGTCATGCTCAAACAGTGATGTATTTTATTTTTTGATTGAAGAAATTTTATGATTAATATTTTGAATTCTTTCAGTTATATAAATTATGCTGGGCTTGGACGGATTATTGGGCATGAATTTGGCCATGCTTTCGATGTAAAACGTAAGTTTTTAGGATTTATATCAGCTTATGCATGATGTAGTAACCATACAGAAACACTAGGGCTGTACGATTAATCCTGATTCCAAGTACGCGATTGAAAGCATACCAGCGCCGTGATACTAGCCACATTTTTTCTGACCAATTATTTGAAGACGAAGATGAAGCGATAAAAGAAGTCGCTCTGTGCAGATCACTTTATTGATGGAAGAACCCGTACCTGAACCTCGAAACAGGATTAATCGTGATCAAAATCCACTGATTTCGTTTCACCAGGTGTAGAAGTAAAAATCACAAGTTTCCCGACTAGAAATTCACCGCATGGGCCAGATCAGGTCAACTTTGATCCAGCCCAGGTCCTAGTAAGACAACCTCGTCAGGACCTGACAAGTCATGTCACACTTTACGAATATCAGGACCTTATGAGGTAACACTAATAAAGATTTCTTGCGGAATCCCATACCAAAACCTCCAGAATGAATTGAAATTAGGATATGAACAGGAAATCCACAACCCAGAAATATTTTATTCGGCATGGAGAGATCTAACTTGACAGATATGCACAGTTGACATTCGTTCAGAAATATTTTCCTAATTTAGAGCAAATTTATTTCACCAAGGAGTTTACAATCTGGAATTAAGACATTCTTGCATTCACTTTATTAAACTATACTTTATAAACATATATGTTCATAATCTCAGGATAGCCTAACAAGGTCTTGATGAGATTACAGCGAGGAAAACCAATTTCAACCTTCTGAGATGATTTGAGGGAAACCTAATTAGGATCAAATAGGCTTATCCCTGGATGGGGCATCCACATCTAATCCTAATTAGGATTTCAGCAGGTATACCGTATTTCGGATGACCTTGTTAGGTCTTCGCCAGGTTAACCCTATGATAATTTCCCGTTTCTTTTGAAGCAAACCAGTTATCGAGCCATTCTCCTACATTTCCATACAAATTGAAGCGTTGTTCAGCGAAAGCGTGTCCCATTGTCGCGAATAGATGATAATCGGACGGAGCCAAGTCTGGAGAATTACCCGCATGCGGTAGCATCTCCCAACTAAACGCCTCGATCGTTTCCCTGACCCGTTTTGCTGTGTGTGATGGGGCATTATCGTGAAGCAAAATGACTTTGTGTTACCTTTTCAAGTCCATCATTTGCCGTTGGTAGCGATCAGTGTTGACAGTTTGCCCAGGTTTCAGCAGCTCAAAGTAGATTACACCCTTCTAATCCCACCAAACACAGAGCATTGTCTTATTTCCAAAACGATTTGGTCTTACAGTGGATGTCGATGCTTCGCCTGGATTCACCCATGATTCCCGACGCTTAGAATTCTCAAAATATATCCATTTTTTATGACCTGTCTAAATTCGATGGAGAAATGACTTTCTTTGTATCTGTCGAACAGCATTTCACAAGTGGTTTTTCGATTTTTTTGCTGTATTTCATTCAGTTCATGCGGAACTCATTTTCACACTTTCCGAATCTTTCCCATGGCTTTCTGCACCACATTCAGTTGATCCACGAGTTCTTGTTGAGTATCACCTTCATCCAATAAGGCTTGCAATTCGTCGTCTGCGAAATTTTTCGGTGGTTCCCCACGCTCTTCGTTTCTCACGTCAAAATCACCACTTTGAAATTTCTTGAACCACTCGAAACACTGTGTTTCACCGAAAAGCATTCGATGTGATTCTGCAGCAGTTTTCTTCATATGATAACAAAAAACCAATGCTGTCCGCAGATCATAATTTGTAGGCACAAAACTCAACATGTTCAAGGTTATAAAACAATTACGAGTGTACAGAACCTCTATTGTTTTGTGTTGAAAATCTTCATCGGCTGTTAGGGGGAGATGATGGTGCTGAAGGAGTGGTCTTAGGGTGCTTAAACTGACGGCTAGTGCCATTTATAGGGAAATTCCGGGTTCATACTTCTACACCTGGTATCCGATAAATCGCTCATCCGTAAAAAGTATTCAGAAATTCGATAAAGATTTCAATTAAATTGAAATTTGAATATATTTTATGATGAATTCACGGCATAAAATTTAGAAGAATTTTGATGTTTTCTCATCATCCCTGTTCAAAATATTTTGTACCCCAAGGCAGCACGAACACCTTCATGCGCGTTCAGTGAAGGTACTTGAACATTGGATATTCTTGCTGGTTTGTGTCCTTTTAGGATAGAATCTCATTGATATGAAAAATTCAACGTATTTCAATAGAACTTCATGGTATTTAATCAAAAGTATGACTATTTATGATGGGGTTTTATAGGATATTTCCGTAAAAAATGTAATATACCGCACATTTTAAGAGTACCGATTCTAAAGTCACTGATACGCCTATAAATTAATTCACGATTTTTAAATGAAGTTCACTGTTGTTTTTTCATAGTTATTGATCAGAAGGTGAATCAGAACTACCAATTATTATCGAAAGAACGAAACAGAGGTGAAGGTGAATTTCTAAGGAGAGTGCAACGTATGAATGGGGAATATAGCGAATATACCATCAACGAAATTCCAAGCGAAGCTCAAAAAGGGTCTACAGGTTTGAACCATATTTGAATCATCCTCATATATGATACGCTAAGAGCAAAAGTGGCACTCAAATTATCGTCAAGCAAAAACAGGACAGGAACTTTTCAAAGCAAGAATGGGACGTCAAAATTTCCGAGCAAAAGCGATACACCTATAATTCGGAACAAGAAAGCAACCACAAAAATGAAACACTGAAAAGCCCGAACAAAAACGAACCAGCCCATGAATATAAAATCCTTGCCAGGGGATTTCTGTGGTTGCTTTTTTGTTCCGAATTATAAGTGTATCACCTTTGCTCGAAACTTTTGACGTCCCATTCTTGCTCTCAAAAGTTCCAGTCCTGTCTTTCGCTTGACAATAATTTGAGTGTCACTTTTGCTCTTAGCGTATCGATATCAGAAAAAGATATTTAAAGATTTTTCGCTACTATCTGTCTATGAAAAAATTTATCCCATTTTGGTTAAAAAGCCTCATTTCTTCACAAACACAAAAAGCACAAAAAGTTTTCTGAACGTTTTAGAAACGTAGCCTAAGTTTCCGTGATTAATGTGGCTTGTGTGTTTTAGGGCCGCCAAAGGTACCGGATTTCAACTATTTACAATTTTTCTTATTGTTAAGATCCAAATTTACAAGGTATAAGGTAGGTAGTTTTCACTGGAACTTCACCGGTGTGTGAAGATTTTGGCATCTAGAGATGGCTGACATAGCGGAGAAACAAACATTTCTCCTAACAATGCCAACCAAATCCATACAAATTTTTCACTCAGATTTGATCGATTTTATCTGGTTCGTACATCAGCGCTGGAGTTCGCGTATAAGCCGAAAACAAAATTCGATTGAACCCGTCAATTATGTTGGGAATGGAACAAAAACCAAGATTTGATGTATCTTCCATCGAATGCGAGAGTGTGTTGATGTTAAATCCGGTGGGCTATCGTAGCTGTTTTGTTACACTATATTCGTCAACTTTCTCAACTCAAAAAACTCTGATTTAAATTGAAGTTCAAACCCATTAAAGCCTATGGCCAATGATTCCAGCGCCATATAAATGGTATATTGAGATGTTTGGATACTGGGTAGAAAAAATTTGCGTACAATCACGAACAATTATTTTTTGCATTCCTTGAATTTTTGCTTCTACCAAAATGTGAGCAGATCAAAGTTGAAACTCCCGGTTCATATTTTAACAATGCAACTGCGACATGGTATAAGATACAACATCAGCGCACTCTCTTGTGACATAAAAAAACAAAAGAATCAAATTCATGCTTATTCCTGTTTTTATATTTTCACAACATCTACAACTTTTAAGACCTCTTCCAAAGATTCTAGAAAAAAAACTTGGAGGATGCGTTTTTCATCATACATTTCTATAATTCAATAAAATACTAGTAAAAAAGGCACCTTATATGAAAAGAAATCATCCCAATAAACATATTCCACACAGCGAAGAAGCTCAAAAAGCATTCTTGGAAATTCATAATGAATTCTTCGAAGCCCAATTGAACACTTTACAAATTATTTCTGAACTAGCGTGCTGTATGGAATTGTAGAACAAAGAATTATTGATAATCAGGGGATAATCGAATATTGAGTGCGTATACTTTTATATATTAAATACAAAAACAATTCAAATATACGATTATATCAAAGTTCCTGTTGGGAAACGTTTATCGTGAAATATTTATGTACATAATCGATTTCCACGTGAAACTACATTGCCAGGAATATGATTGCAGTAATTAACAATTACTGCATTTCTTCTCTTTCAATAATAAGCGAAATATTCGTACATTCTATCAAATACTCGAGTAGAAGTGCCTATCCGGTAAGTCCTAAAGTGGTCCGGGCCGGAGCCGGCTGTGAAATGGGATGCCCCATATGGGGCTTCATATCTGGGCCTGACCAGGTCCGTGTAGATAAAAACCTATCGGGCATTCCAGATCCGGCACCGATGAGGATAACCTGATGATAGTTCTAATGAGGTTGAGTCTATAAAAATCTATCTGGCCCTGATCCGTTTTCCCGATTGGGGCCAGATGCGGATAATTTGAATCAAGTTCGAATGCGGCTAACCTCATCCACGCCCTGATGAGCAAAACCTCATTCAGTCTTATCCGGATCTGATCAGTCCTCCTGATTGGAGCCGGATGCAGATAATTTTAATCAGGTCCGGATATGACTAATCTGATCTGCGTCCTAATAAGAAAAGCCTTATTCAACCTTATATTCACCCTTGATCAGTTTACCAGACGAGGCACAGATTAGGAAAATCATGATCCAATCCGGAAGAGGCAGGCCCTATTGCGGCCCTAACAAGGCGAGCTTTTTAAAATCTCATCAGACTCAAATTAGTTTTTTTGACAGAAGTCAGATACAAATAATGTTAATATATTCATGTTCAGATGTGACTAACCTAATCTCCGCCCTAATAAGAAAACTCAGAATAAATGCAAGTAAATTTTTTCGAAATGTTCCTAGAATTATACAAATTTCAATCCTCCCCCGATAAACTCCGAGATACCATCAAATTTTTTATACGACACCGAATGACTGAGGTTTCTCGCGAGTGCTGGTTGTATCTATTCGTTGATATATATACCTCGCTCAACCATTCATCTGTAGCGTGCGAATTGCGATAATGTATTATACGACAAATATGTTTTAGGTTAGAAGAGGAATAAAAAATATTGATTAGATTGTTCATAAACTATGTTATACGTCGAGTGAATAATAATTGTACCTCGATGTTTAAATGTAAATGGACTTTTGAACCATTGCGATATTTACGTAGAAAATGTCAAGTTGTAATCATTATCAACAATCAAATTTGTTAATGCTTTTTTTTTTATAAAAAATTCAATCACGGGGTTATGTATCAACCAATTTGGACCGCATCGAGTAACCTGTTTAAAGTAGGATAACCATATCTCTATCAGAAACGTGAAGGAAAATTTATCACGCCCAAATTTAGTTGCCGGATGCGGCCCGGATGAAATGAAGCGTTACACATTACATCCGGGCCTGATCCGATTACCCATATCCATACTGGATCTGGCTTAAGACAAATCGGATCGGTACCGAATTCACACTTCTGCTCGGGTAGGTAGATGCTGCTCGAACTCAAAATGAAAACATCGCAGATCGGATAGGAATAGAAGCTGCTTATGAATTATTCAAGAAGGAACCTGATCTAGGTGACGATCATGAAATATATAAAAAGTTCTTCATAGCTTATGCAAGAGTAAGTGGAATATATTGATATAACGATAGCATTGATCAAAAATCTGATTACGATTTATAGTTTCTTCATTGTTGTTCATTTACAGAGCATGTGCACATCTTACGACCCCGAATATCTTAAAACAGTTTTCGCCCAAGAAGATTCGCATACGGTAGCTCGATTACGCGTCAATGCGCCATTATTGCAAATGCGAGATTTCAAAGACACATTTCAATGTCCGAATGTACAAATGAACAACAATTACGACCAAGTGCTTAACATCTGGGATTATGATGATGAGAATATTCCTGTAAGATCATATGAGTCACAAAGATTACACGTGCAGCAGACGTAAGAAAACACTAATGATTTTAATAACACAAGAGGAAACCTAAAATCCGGATGCCACTACAATACTATTCAGGTGAAATTATGTGAGAAATTTAAAGGAAAAAAATATCTTCGTGTTTGAATTCTTGAATATATTTTCGAAGTGCCTTCATTTCGAAGAGCGTGTAATTGATTGAACAATCATTTATCCTGATTTATTACCCCATCCCCAAAGACCTTTAACAAATCCAGAAAGACCAGCTTGCTGTCCAGCCGCTTTTTTAGCTTGTTCTCCGAGTTTATCGGTAAGATCTGGAAATTCTATCATATTGAACGCCAAATCGAAGAACAAAGGTTTGCAAGGTATGCTCTGCATCGAAGGTGGCAGTTTGTAAACGTTAGGCTGTTTAGTCAACAGAGATGGATCTTCTCTATACTCGTGCAAACGTTCGTACAACGGTTTTTTGCTCTTAGTGTTTTTACTTGTACCAGATTCTTCTTCTTGACCTTCTTCCAACACGCTATGGGCGTGTGCCGCGTATTGGGCTCCTTCCACCGACGTTTCGAGTTCCCGTAAAGAATTTTTCAATTCTTCCGGTAAGATTTCACTGCACGACAAGGCGTCTTTCACGTGTTGTAGCGTGCGATGATAGAGAGCCATTGCTTCCCTCCAACGATGTAGATTCGCTAATGATTGAGCCATGTAGAAACAGCGGAAAGCTCTATAGGCCTTTGTTTTCACTTCTTGTTCTTTTACAAACTCCTCGTCGTCCTGTAATTGAGATATTTCGACAAGATTCTGTAACGCAGCTTCGTACAACCGCACGATGTCTTGGGGTTTCGCCTTGGCTGACTCTTTGGCAACCTTTATCAATGCCAAATTTCGTTCCAGAGTTCGAGACAGTTTGATATATTGCAGATAAGTCATCAAATGTTGCGGAGGTGAAACTTTGTCAAGATCTTTGTTCTTGAGCTCATTTTTAAAGACTTCCCTCACTACGGCTATCGCGTCTTTAACGTCCATGATGTGGGTTTCCAATAAATCGATTTTTCCTTGATTTGTGGCAGCTTTTGCAAGCGTTTGATCTAAACGCGAATCGGCGATGAGTAAACCCGCTGCTCTCGGTGGTATGACGCCGCACGATTTACCCCGCCATACTACTTTTTCGACGTTTGTTTGTTTCTCACGAGTCTGAGCTATCAGGGAATCAAGATTGGCGAGTAATTCGCTGCTCAATTGCCCACGCATTTGTATTAAATCATCGATGGCGGTGGTGTCACCTATGTTGTAAGCGCAGTATCTCAAGTTTGGTGCTAATTCTTCAACACGATTGTTGTAGATCAACTGAGAAGATGAAAATTTATTATTTTCATTTGAAATTCAAGTAAAACGAATTCAATTGAATTTATATTCAAACCTGTTCGGTTTCCGGCAGTGCGGAGGCTAATTTTTCGTACACCACTTGGGCTTTTTTGAAGTTTTCCATTGCATTTTTCCATAAATGCAACTCGAAATGCAGAGAACCGTGCATCCAAGCGACGTACGCTTGCGCCTCTAATTTGGTCCGTGCATCGCAGTTGACGCTCTATAACAAATATTTTATAAAATTGTGAAATTTCCAATCATACATAAAATCTAGAATAAGATTCTTTGCAAATCATATTTACTTCTATTAATTCTTGTAGCTGCAGAGAATATGTCGCAGCTTTCCTTAATCTGGATAACAAATGAAATTTTTTTCTGGGCTCTGTGTTGGATTCCTGGCGCAATTGCATGGCGTAACTCCATGCTCTTTCTGCCATCATCAATGGAACTTGTAGAAATTTATCGTCATTTATCATTTGCACCGTGACGTCTCTTCTTTTAAAATGACGTCTATCGCCCTGAGGAATTTTAAGAACTTTCCGTAAACGTCTGAGTCTTCGCGAACAGTATCCACGATATCTTTGATAATCGCCATGTCTAAGACCGTGCTGTTGTTGAACTTCCTTGATTGTGCTCAATACTGTGTTCAAAGGAGTTAAGGAATCATAGAAATTATTACCCTATGTGCAATTTTCATAATCATTTATCGTAAATAACAAAAGTTATTGTGAGTTATAGCGTAAGACACAGCAGTGGAAAATACAAACTGTTGTGTTTTGATGTTAACAAAAGGTTTGTTTGAAATTCAAATGTTGGTTATTGTAAGATTTCAAGGGATACCACACTGTAGAGAATGAGAAACTCTTTACAAACTAGAAAATTGTATTATTACAAAATCAATGTTGTAATATTACCATGGTCGGCACAAGAGAATTCATACATTTTCAATGTCGTACAAATGTACTCAATTCTTTAGAGTGATATGTAAGTTGTAAATTGTACAAATATATTTACAAAGTATATCAATCTGATGGTTGTGTGAACAAATCATGGACAACAGTGAAACTTCATCGCAGAACTTGAGTAATTTTTCTCCCCTTCGCTGAACGTGGTAAACATACAGTCAAGTTTTTTTAAAATAGTGTTAGCGCATTGTCTAAAGCTTTTGCGTAAATTTGAATTCCTCTGTAACTGAAAAAAGTTTCGAGTAATTAAAATGCAATACTGTTTGAAGAATTCAAATTCTTTTCAAATCTATTTAAAACACAACTAGCTTATAGGTTATAAAACATATGTTATTGAAAAGTATTTAAATGCATCATACGAATCGTAAAAGGATACTTTCTAAAGTGAAAATTTTCTCTCCTTTGGGAGTTGCACTTTGAGCGAGGTTTCCATTACTCGGATCTAAATTTTTTTCCTCAACAACCATGGTTTCAACGAATTCTTCTACTGAACTTTTCAATGCTTGTCAACTTTCAGGCTGCTCTTTTCAACAATTTCAGATTCTCATCTGCAAGTTATGCATGTGATTGTTAACATTCATGAGCATAACAAGTACATTTTTAATCCAAAGTGGGAGCGTGTGTTTCACAATTCATCACATATGTGAACTGGGTTTGCCACGCAACTATGCGCGCACAGCATGCTGTGAGCTGTGAGGGTGTTCCAAACCGGTACTCCAGATGGCATTGACGTGCGGTATCGGGGCATGTTATATTTATTTCCACGAAAAAATTCCACATTTTAGTTGATATAGAAGTTGATTCAAGTTGATTTGAATTGACTTGTGGACTTTGTTTTCAATGTCATTCATTCAAACCCAGTCAACAATATTTGAACAAACTGATTGAATGGAATTGAGTACACGTTCAATTTGAACCTTTCTGCAAAAACCTCAAATTTGTTATTGTTTCCATACAAAACATTTAATTGTTCATATCTTTATTGTTGAAATTTCGTAATTTGTTTATATTTGTAGACAGTAAGTTCAAAATCAACAATTCACAAATATGGAAGAAACAACAAATCTCAAGAATTTCAATACATTGATATGGTGGTTATTCAAATTATGTGGTTTTCCCATTGTGGTCCCTTGGTTGTTATATTATGTGTATAATGCGGTGAAACTCAAACGTGAAAAATCCCTTCTCCATGGCAAGGTATTGTATTGTTATTTCATAATTTTGTTAAATATTTTTCAACGAGGTTTAATATTATTTTCAAATTTGTTGAAGAACGTGATGATCACAGGTGCCAGTTCAGGATTGGGAGAAGCTATGGCTCATGTGTTTTACAGGTGTGGATGCAAAGTAATTTTAGTTTCGAGAAGGAGAGAAGAATTAGAAAGAGTGAAGAGAAACTTAATTCAAAGTTATAACGTATGTTGATTTCTTATCACAAGTATGGGAATGTTATTTCATACAGGGGTACACGCACATTATTCTAATGGTATTCTATAGAAGTAATTACAGAAGCAAGTATGATATCAACTTATAAACAATTATATACTGCTAATCGTAATCATTCGAATTATCTACAAAGAATGTCGCGCATGGGCCTAAAAAAGAATTTTTTTCCAATCAAGTTTCATAATCTTGTTCATTACAGGTAAACTATCCATGCACGGTATTAGAGGAATTACTCTAAAATTGTATACAATACTGTAGCACAGCAAGGAGCAATGAAAAAAAGAATATAAAAATCGTGAGGGTTCACTGAATGCTCAATAAAATTTACAGCGCAGAAAAATTACTTTTGTTATTCAAATTTCTGTAGACAACCGTGGACCTTGACAGATAATACACCATTCTCATATACCGCTAATTACAATATAAATAAAATCAAAGCTGCAAATTGAAATTTTTGTCATTTCAAAACAGTGTGATTTTGAAAGCATCAAAAAAGAAATGATATTTTCCTTGGACTGTGATCTCAACAGAACTTGAGGACTGATTGAGATTCCATGATAGATTTGGAATGTATTTTAGATTAATTGAAATTTTTGCCCTTAGCAAATAAAGCAAATCTAAAATACATTCGATGTATCCTATCGCAGTATAAAATTTTTTTATTAACACATGATTTCTCTATCCATGTGATGCTTCTTTAGTCACTCTTGTATTAAAAAAATAATCCTGAGCTACGCTTATACAAGGCATTTGGTTTTGACAAATTCCTTTTCATAATAAGGTCTTTTTTATCCTAATGTGTGACATCTCGAAGACTTGAATTCAAACTAATACTAACGGAAAGTTGACTCAAAAATTTGTATATTTTATCAAAAATCCTTCTGTACTTTTCTTAACGCTATGGAATCTTATAAGAGCATTCGTTAACTATTGAGTTACTGATCGGTTATGATGAAGTATTCTAATCTTTCTACAATGTAAAAAATTATTAACTACCTCAATATGATTTTTAGAGAGAACCAATTTATCCACCAGTAATTTTGCCATTGGATTTGACAGATATGCAATTGATGTGCTCTGAGGTATCAAAAGTAATAGGAAAACATGGAACAATTGATATTCTAATCAATAATGCTGGCATTAGTTATCGTGGAGAAGCTTACAGCACAGAATTTGATGTCGATATGAAAGTTATGCTTATCAATTATTTCGCACAAATTGCTTTAGCCAAAGGTAAAACAACTTTTCTCTTTAACTAATCATGGAAGTTTCTTTTCTTTCGCGCTATATCTGATCTTGATTTAAATCTAAAGAATTTTCCAAAAGCAACAATAATATCTTTGATACTTTTATAACGTTTTGATCATCAGATTAACATCTTCGAAGTTATATTACCTAAACCTCTTTTTTTATAATAACTGTACTTTATCTTTCAGTTGTTATTTCATTTATGATAAAAAAAAAATTCGGTCACATAGTTTGTGTGAGCAGCGTACAGGGGAAAATTGCTATCCCTCACAGGTAATTCTCTCAGCAAATTACGAAGAGGCTCCAATTTTCTAAAAACAAACTCATCTTGAGACGAATGTTGAATTAGGTCCGCATATGCAGCATCCAAACACGCTTTACAAGCTTGGTGCGACAGTTGCAGAGCTGAATTGAGTAATCAAAACATAGAAATTACTGTGGCTAATCCGGGATATATACAAACGTCTTTGTCTCTTAATGCTTTGACAGGAAATGGACTCATTTACGGGGGTTTGTATTGAATGATACTTCATCACACTTTCTCACATGTTATAGAATATAATATTACTCATTATTTTTCTTCTTCGTTTTAGTTATGGATCAAACCACTCAAGAAGGATATTCCCCGCAATACGTAGCAGAACGAATTTTGAAAGCCATTTTAAAGAAAGAAAAAGAAATCACAATAGCTCCATTTACATCTAAATTTGCTATTTTCATACGAAATTTATTTCCGTCACTTTATTTCTGGATTATGCAAAAACGAGCCAGTAAAGGGTTGAAAAACGATTAGTTCAAATGAATTTATTTCAAGAATGAAATCAGCTACTTTGAGGGTTCCCGAGTGGGATCGTTTGGTCCTTTGAAACGTGGCTCATCGAAAAGAAATTACGAACTACAACGAACGAAGACAAATGCCACTGGAAATAAGTTTGATAACATTTCCATTTTATTATGATACTTTCTCCTATTTGCGGTTGTGATTCTGCATAATTGTTTTTGAGTTTAATTCCGCGTACTTATAGGAGGGCATCCCGTATAAGCTGGGTTCGTCGGTAATCAAAATATCGCTATGTCACTTTTTACCTGAAGGGATTAGACAAAGATGGACATGTCGATACCCACGTTCTAATATGTCGTATCCCACCAAATTTGAGAAATCTATTGTTTCATAAATTATATCATAGACATCCTGTGCACCTGTTGGCACTGTTTCCTGAAAAATTTTCTAAAAGTGGAATACGACGCGTTAGAACGTGGGTATCGATATGTTTCACCGTCGGACCTGCTTCTGTGGGATGTCCTTGAGAGTTGAGATAGGGTTTCGAGGTCAAGGGCATGGAAAAACCACGAAGAAAGGTTTCTTTTTCATTAATATATATGGTGTATATACGATTGCTTGTTCTAATCGTACCTTCGCACAGGAGAATAGATTCCCAATCTTTCCTGAGAATTAACATCAGAATATTTCTGATCCTAATATAGATTGACTTATTTGTGTATAATATATTCACTAATTGCACTTGAGGAGATGATAATTATGATTTTATATTCTACCAGATTTGTTGTGAATAGAAAAAAAAATTTCTTCGTTATTTCTTTTAAAATTAAGTCTTTAAATCTATATCCATATAAGTATGAGTATGTATGTTCCAGTATCACTTTGTAACGTTTGGAACGATTCCTTTCAAATTTGGTACCCGAATGACTCCCAATTTGGGAGGAAACCCCATGGTGGCGAGATATCTTCGTATGCGTGGGGGGCCGCCGAGGGTTAATAGGAAAAATCACGAAAATGGCCAGTATCGGCTGAAGTGTGCACAGATATCTGTCGATATCACATCGATATGCCATCGATGCTTAGTGAATACTAACACAACGCGACTGTGATTCAGATGATTTATCAAAAAACGACGATCACACCCATGTGAAAAACACATCAACTGTTCGAATACAACTTGGATACAATCATTTCCCAATATTGAGCTTATAAATATCGTCGGTGACACAGCGAAACGTAACAACTTTCATCAATTGACAGATTTTGCAAAAATTAGAATATTACAAGTTATAGACTTGTGATATTTTATCGCTGTTGTTTTTTTTAGCATTGTGGTTAATTTTACCTACTACTGTTTACTTATTATTTTCCATTTACTGTCGATAAAAGCAAAATAATTTTTCATGAGCATTTTAATTATTATAACCAGTTCATTTTCACTTTTTCTTGAGTTCATCTTTTTTCAACACTCACAAACTTATTACTTTTTGTTACTATGAGAAAAATTTGAAGACAAAGCATACTTTTTACTATGTCACCGACGATATATTGCAGATTTTTTTCATATATTTTATACAAATCAACCCATATTATATTCTAATTGAGTAAGAATTGAATACAATTTTGAATAAGACCATTATTGATGTGATTCTTTTTGCGTATCAACCCGGATAAACCTGGATCTAATGTAGACTCAGAGTTGTAAATGAATTTTATGACCAATTCCCGTATCACTCCCGGATGAACCCGGATACATATTTGTTTTGCAGTTTTCAGTTCCTGGGTACGACTCGGATAGACTCGGATACAAAATGATTCGTCAAACAATTTGCCACATAGAACTGGGATAAACCCGAATTGGATGCCTATGTAGAGATATTAATAAAGTTTGACGATTCCTTCCCGTATCACTTCAGAATGAACCCGAGTAACTACCCGGTTTAAACTGTGCAGTTTCCGGATGAGACCCAGATAGACCCGCATACGAAACCATTCTCCAAACCTTTTCCAGATAACACCCGGATCAAATATCAATCGAGAGCTATAAAAGGATTTTTGTGACAAATTCCCGCATTAATCACGGATGAACTCGGACACCTATCCGTTTCACGCTCTGCAGTCCCAAAAGTACATGGGGCATTCCATGCCAAATCTGCAGCGATTTCCCTCCACATCTTCGATTTGTTTCAAATTTTGAGGGTCGATAGAGGAACCCAAATGATGAAGTTTCACCAAATTTTAGTTTTTTCGTTTCATTTTGGAATATTTCAAGAATGGAATGATGATAAATTTTTTTGAAAAAGAACAACCAAAAATTTAATAACAAGAAAATTTTTTTTAATAAACAAATCGATTTTTTGAAAAATTTGAAAAAATTTATAGCGATAGCCTCAAGTTTCACGAAAGTTTTAGTTCGTTGAAATCCGGGGGGACTCAAAAATTGTGGAAGTTATGAATATTTTTGTGAAGTGATGCGCGTGAAATCGCTCCCCGGTTGATACCGTGAATAGCGCCTTCCAGTTTCAACGCAAATAACCATCGAGGGAACTTCTGGTTCCGGAAAACTTCAAACCACAAAGTTATTCCACTATGTTTGAAGAAGCTTTCCTGAAATTCCCAGATTTTTTACTCCAATTTTGAATGAGGTACGGACGATTTTCCATCAACGCGGCGTATCGATGATTTTGATCCCGTTGATAGAAAATCGTTGATACCTCATTCAGAATTGGAGTAAAAAATTTTGAAATTATCCACTGTCACCCAGATATGGGATACACTGGATCAAATTATAAAATTCCAGAAGATGATACCAGAAGAATTAACAATATTGCTTGTTTATTTTGTGGGCGAGGGAATATTGTGTATGTATATGAACTTCCATGCTGAAACATTCGGTACTTTTGAAGTTATAGAGCATGAAAACAAAGTGATCCACTGTGATCCATGCTCCCGTACTTTCTCGAAAAAAAACTGTTATGAAGAAATAAAAGAGAAAAAAATTGAATAGTGATGTATAGTTCTTCATACTGATATTTTATTAAATATATTTGAATAACAGTTCCATGCATAAAAATCATCAAATACTTATTTTCAATCAATTTGTATTTTACAATGTGGTAATGCAGCAGTTAGTTGTTGTTTGATACCATCTTTATCCCTGAAATATGGCAATTCAGAAATCTTCAGTGTATTCAATTTTCTGAAAATAACAACAAAATATGAAAATTACATTAATCTCATGTAAATACTTTATTTTTGTTTGCATCAAACTTACTTCAGTTCCGTTAGATGACGTAATCCTTCTTCCGTGACTGCTTTACAATTCACTATTTCCAAGTTGTGTAGTGTTTCTTTCAGGATTGATAACAGGGAAATCGCGCGATCATTGATGTACAGACAATTCATTAGCTTCACGTCTTCTATGTGATTACATCCCTCTGAAAAGATACAATTTTTTTAATAGGCGAGGGAAGCACAATCTTATCGCAGTAACGGTTGATCCTTTGTTACACATTTCGTTGGAAGCGAATGAAAAACCTGTGTATATCTAACGGCAATATACACCCTGCGCAAATTTTCCCCAGGAAACTATAGTTTGCTGTGAAAAAATGAAGATTTATTATAAAACATGAATAGTTTGTAATTAACGTTTTGAATGAATAATTCACTGATTAATCTGTAGTTCTCAATGACAATATCACTTTTCGATAGCAATAGTTGTTAATAGTTTGGGGACGTCTATTAATTACGTGAGGCATTTTTGAGGATTTTTTGACCCCTCCCCCTGGTGAGATTTTGTAAGATTTTCCGCAACTCCCTCCCCTATCTCACATTTCGTTCTGTTACTTTTATTTGAAACTAGCAAAGATTAATATTTGAGAATATTACCGTAATTTGAAATCACAGTGATAGAATGAAATTTTTCAAAATTTTTTCGTAACAAATTCACGCAATTTTACACCACTTTTTGCTAGAAAAACAAATTACGTAATATTTGCTATAACACCCCTTCCCTGCTCTTCCCCAAGTGAGATTTAGAAAGATCTAGTTTGATCCCCTTTCCCCCTTGAACACCTCACATAATTAATGGACGCCCCCTTTCCAATAATATCCCTTCAAGTACACACATCCTTTCACACCTTCGAAGTACACAAAGGTGCAAATTCGCACCACGCAACTTTACCGATTAATAGCTCGGTTTCTTTTCGACCAGTTTGACCTCACTTTCTTTTAATTTGAAGGAAAAACTGTGCAGATTAACGTGGTATGGAAGAAAATTCACAAATATTTCATTTGATCAGCGGAAAAAATATGAGAATAAGATCAATTTTTGACGAAAAATGACGAGGTGCGAATTTGCACCTGAGTGTACTTGGAGGGATATAGCTTATTTTCAATAGTTCCTCATAGTAAATTTTCACACCATCGCAAACTATGATATTACGATAATATGGTCCCACCCAACACAGTTTGTCACAGCAACGTAACGGCGACAAACAGTTTTGTTACTGGTGATGTAACCTGTTTGTTACAGGCAATTTCCTGGTTGGTAGTAATTTCCCACTCAACGAATGTCACCAGGATGTAACCACCACATCGTAGATGGGACGTCGTTATATCTCTGCGACGCTGGTGTTACGTAACATGTAATAATCTTACAAACATAATTTGGTTAGCGCCATGATGCCCTTTCCGTGTTGGACGACGAGATTTATATTCGCCAATAACATTGAATAATGAATTGATGAAATATTTCACAAAATTTTGCTATGAGAACCTTAATTTTCCCTTAAATATGTTTTCTAAACTATTATAAAAAACAATTATTCGTATTTATATTCGTGAATTTTGTATGAAATTCGAATGTTACAAACTTGATTACTGGGATGTTGCAGTGATTTTAGAAAATCACGTGTTACGTAACACCAACATCGCAGAGATATAACAATGTTTCATCTGTGTTGTGGTGGTTACATCTTGGTTACATTCTTTGAGTGGGAAATTACTACTAACCAGGACATTGCCTGCAAGGAACAGGTTACATTACCAGTAACAAAACTGTTTGTCGCTGTTACGTCGCTGTGACAAACTGTGTTGGGTGGAGTTTCTTATTAAAAACTACACAGATTATTGAAAACTATAGACAATAGTGAAATAACGATTCCAAACACTTATTAAAAACTATTTACTTTTCCAATAGTTTTTAATCAACACTTTCAAGCAGGATCCACGTTGTTTGGACATAAAGTTCTATTTTGAACGTGAATTAGTAGATAATATTATTAATCATAAGTTATGTTGTGCTAAAATTATCATCGTCCGATGTCAATTGTCCTGTGAGAATTTTTGACAATTTACAAAAAGCGATGTTTAACGGAGTAATAACGAATTCGGCTTACTGCACTGGAGCGAACTCGGGATATCTCTATCTCTTTTTGATTAACGATGATAACAAAGGACAGAGATATCCCGAGTTCGCCCCAGAGCAGTTAGCTGCGTTCGCCACAAGAAATTTTTCTGGTATAACCGAACATCATTCCGGCGCGAGGAGGTGTGATAGTATTGGCCATATTTGGCGCCCTAGGGAGGCTCGAATGTCGCTTACATCAAGGACCGGCCCTGTGTAGGAAATACATCAATCGGCACAATTTCGATTTAGAAGTTTCCAAAAGATTTTTTTATCGCAAATTGTAAATTTTCCATAAATACAAGTGTTGGTAACGGAGCCGTTTGTCCACCCCCTGCTTAAAGAATCTCATTGAACCAATTGATTCTGCATCGGAATCAATGAGAATCAATCGGTTCAATGAGATTCCTCAAGTAGGGCCTTGTATCCACATTTTTCATTTCTATCTATCGGGTCTCCACGGAGAATGTTTTGTCCAGAAGCTCACTAGGTTATAGTCTCTGGGTGAGAATTTCTAAAATTTTGACTCTCACGATTCAATGAAATGAGTCTGCCGAATAATTTAGCGAATTTGATTTGCAAAAGTTATGAATAATTGAAGTTTTGAAGAACTTTTTTTTTTTGAAAATTCATAACTTTCGAACGGCGTGCCCGATTTGGACGCACAAGCGCTTAAATTGACGGCAATTGGTTGAATTACTATGAATGAAGTATTTTATGAAGTCCGGAAAAAATTTTTCTTCATTGTTTTCAAGTAATTTGTTGATGAGCAATTGATTTTTAACAACGTCCTCTGCTTCGCAAGAATCTGAGAAACAGTAGAGGGAAATATTGCACACTTACAAATCAAATTCCGTAGAGAAAAAAAATGGAGAAGCTTCTTGTTGGACTATAATTATAATAACGATACAGTCACGCAGAGCTGTATCTTTCGACTCGCAGGACGTGCTGCCCTCGCACAGTGTGGCATTTCAGACTTCTTTTTGGACAAAATTGGGACGCTGGCACGCTCAATTTTGAAGATGTCATGATGAACTTGGGCTTAAAATGCTCGTAGAGAATCCACCTTCATTCAACACCTGCCCCAGTTTTCGTATGAAAAGTGGCTGATGTTTTTTACAACAGATGAAGTTGACAAAACATATGTGAAGTTAAAATAAATAATCATGATAAAACCAAGTGAAACCGTATAAATCAACGATGCAACGTTATCTACCACTATTTTGTCATAAGAGAGAGATTATTTGGTGAGTATAGAATTCTCAGCAGGATTCTGTATTACCTAGCTACCCCTATTTAAGGGTAAGAAAAGCAATTCCTCAGACATTGGAGTTTTCTTTCTGAATAACAATAACGGATTTCATTTGAAATGTGATTTTTAATGAATGAAGTTATTGAAAAATCCATCTGCAGTGCATCACCCATCCCTAATCAGGGGTGAGAAATGCATTTCTCCAAATATATAAGGGTTTCTTGAATAAAAGAAAACGGATTTCATAAGGAATGTGAATTTTCATAGGATTTTTCCGCTAAAAAACAATCACATTCCCAACCGGATCTGTCACTTCAGAGTTCGGAAAGATTTTATGTTGTGGGAAATCTATTTCCTACACTTAGATAGGGGTGACTCATGAAGAATTATGCGAGGAATAAGTTTTTCCAAGACCACATTCGTGAACAATTAAATGCTTAATGGAATGTATCAATTGTTACTCAGCACAACCATTTGCATTTGGGTAAATGTATTCCTCATCCCTAATTAGGGGTGCTTGATACATGAGTACGCTGAAGATGGATTTTCCAACAATTTCAATCATTAAAAATCACATCTCTCGATATCTTTAGCATACAAAACACATTCCTAATGAATTTCTTTTTTTTTTTATTCAAGAAAACCTTCTATATTTGGAGAAATGCATCTCTCATCCCTAATTAGGGGTGGTTGATACACCAGTGCACGGAAGATGGATTTTTCGGAAAACTTCACTCATCGAAAATCACATTCCAAATGAATTTCTTTTTCTTTCATCAAAGAAAGTCTTCTACATTTGGAGAAATGCATTTCTCACCCTCAATTAGGGGTAGTTGATACACAAGTATACTGCAGATGAATTTTTCAATGATTTCACTGATTAAAAATCGCATTCCTCATGAAATCCATTTTATTTTATTCAAAAAAATATTTATATATTTAGAAAAATGCATTCCTCTCCCCTAATTAGGGGTGGGTGACGCACAAGTGCACTGCAGATGGATTTTTCAATAACTTCATTCATTAAAAATCACATTTCAAATGAAATCCGTTATTGTTATTCAGAAAAAAAACTTCAATCTCTGAGGAATTGCTTTTCTTAACCTTAAATAGGGGTAGCTAGGTAATACAGAATCCTGCTGAGGATTCTATACTCGCCAAATAATCTCTCTCTTATGACAAAATAGTGGTAGATAACGTTGAATCGTTGATTTGTACGGTTTCACTTGGTTTTATCATGATTATTTATTTTAACTTCACATGGCTCCCATCCTTCCACCAATATCCCACCTTCATTCTACCCAATTGCTAGGTGGAGGGTTAGTGGTTGTGTGCTGTCCAGGTCATTGACTATTCTGGTTCTGTTTCTTATGTAACTATGTTTTTCTCTCAATAATGGATTACGACAACGGTGTAAAACTGGCTTTCAACGATTGCTTATTGAAAACAATTCGAATTCATTGAAAATACAGTGGGCACACTGTTTTCCGTCGTCTCTTGGTGGCATCAACGGAAATTCTTTCTTATTTCTCCATTCTTGTCTTCCATGTCTTCCATTCTTTTCTCTACGGAATTTGGTTTGTGAGGGTACAATATTTCTCTTTACTTTTTTTCAGATTTTTGCAAGGTGGAGAATACTTTGAAAAATCAATTGCTTATAAACAAATCACTTGAAAACAATGAAAAAAAAAAATATATTTGTCGGGCTTTACAGAATAATTCATGTAATTCGATCAAATACCTTCAATTTAAGCGCTTGTGCGTCCAAATCGGGTGCACCGTTCGAAAGTTATGAATTAACAAAAAAAGAACTTCCTTAAAACTTCAATTATGCATAACTTTTGCAAAAAAAATGTTTGCTCAATCATTTTGCTACATTTCATCGAATTATGAGAATAAAAATTTAATTCGTGCTGATTCCAGAAATTCTCACCCCTCCAGCTTTGGTCTGAATTGTAGCAATTTGTATGAGAATTTACTGAAATATGGGAATCCTATATGGCTAATCGCAGCATCAGTGGCATCCACAGCTTGTATATGTATATCTCCAGACGTTGTCATCAAATTATCGTAATTTTTCTCGTAATCTTGGAATCCTTTCCATTTGACAGAAGCACCATTTTTCAAAAGCCATTCCGCACAAGCACGATCAGGACCAACTTCTTTGATACGGTCTGAATCCACTCTGAAAGAAGAATTTTCATCAACGATTACTTCTGCAGATAAATTCGAGATGGGGGATCAAGATTCACCTGTTGAATATGAATGTGAGCCAATAAAAGAAAGGTCGAGTCTGGATTGTTTGACTGGGGCAGGTTGTCAATTTGAGAACATGGTTTAAAATCTGTATCGAATAGTATTATGATGAAAAAGAAAGAGAAAATGAGAGAAGAGTGATAGCTCTGAAGATTTGAATTTTTATTTGTAAACTGGTTTTATGGTATACTTTTATAGAATATCAAATTTGATGTTTTAAATTACTTCATTAATGCTAGTTTATGACGAGTAATGGTAATTCAAGGTGTTTATAATTATATATAGTCACAAAACCAAACTAACAACAGCTTTGTTTTACTCAAATTCGATATAAACAAAAACCTTTCACACATTCTTCGACCTCGGCGAGGCAAAAAAGGACAAGTGCAGATGTAAAACTGATCAGAACAAGAATAATTAGAGGTTCTCAGAGAGAAATTTTTCATAGTCGGATAAGAGTGGATATCGGTACTCAGTTGAAAATTGCTGCATGAACAGGATGGCCAAGATACTGAGTGAAAATCTGAGTTCTGGTGTTGCCGCGAGCCGTAAGATGAGCCATAACAAATTTTAGATTCCTGATTATCTGAACTGAAAATAATCAAAATTGATTTGAAACTTAGCTTAATAAACCTGTTAGTAAATTGGAAAGTTTAAATCGATTTGTATTCCTATTGAAACAAGTTTCAAATCAATCTGTACTCCAGCTGGTTTTGAGCTGGATCTACGCCATTGAATGTGTAAATCTGTTAAAACCTCGAATCGAAGGAACTGTGAATTGATATAAATTTTTGAAGCAAACTGCAAGCCTATCCAACCAAGTATTGTGCCAATTTTCACTTCACACAGTCTACACTGAATCCAGTTGAAGTTGAAAGCCCGTTACAGCTCCTTTTGCAGTTTGCAGCAACCCTACTGAGTCTGACTGCAAATTTCGTTATCATCCATTGTCATTCATGTTCAAAACACATCATCCTGGACATTTTTTCAAATGTCCAGAACCTGTTCGACAAATCTATCAGGATATGGATAATTAATCCATTTCATGGTCTAATTGTCGTTACACAGGATTTATGTGACTGACATTTTACTTTAACTCAACAACTCATTCACTGTTCGATTTGTTCCTAAGCAAATGAGGTATAATAATTTATTTGTTTCTTTCTTGTAGACTTCTCGTTGACTTACCCGATATGATTTTTTTCTTCTCAACAGATATCTAATTTTGAAAAAATGAAATCTGTCTTGAATTTGATTTTGTAAAAAGACTATATATACTTACAGACATCCTAAAGAGGATTTAAAATCAAAACATATCAATATTTCTTTTTCATTTCTCTTCACAAGTAGAATTTGTTATCGATACTCTAAATATTGCACCATAGATTGCAAGCAAAATAGTGATTCAAATATCTGAGTAATTTGAACATGAATCAACAAATCAATGAAAATAATAGTAAAAATATGTCACTGTACTACCATTGTTTAAAATATTGTATAATATACAACAATTACATTAAAAAAACAAACAAACGTATTCACATTCAGATGAGCGAAAAATTTGAATTTGAATGAATTTCAAGGTTAAAACTGAAAATTGCCGACAAGCGTATGTATACATACGTATGCATTAGTATGCATGCACATGTCACAATTATGAGGATATCTTTTTCTGATAAGTGAGTCGAACAAAGATGCATAATACAAGGTCTTTATTCTTCCAGCTGATTTTGGAATGCACAGCGTACAATATAACCTCAAAATTTACTACCGAATCATTAAAATCATTTACTGTGCTACTTGAACACAATCTCGATGTTTTGATGTATTTTAATTTTTAGATCCTATCTTGTGCAAGTTTTTAAAACCCTCTTATTTTCATATATTCGGAAAAAGTGGAGCTTTCAAACACAACAAATGATTGAACAGCATCATATATAGCAATTCCAATCAAAAGCGCAAAATTGTTGCAGGTGTTCGAAGTTTTGTTTTCTTCGGCATAAAAGATAAATAATGTATTTTTAATAATAATCATCATCGTCATCGTACCGAGTCTTTCTAAAGTAACTCAAGTACCTAAACGTCAAATTCTTGGAGTTTTAAACGGATGAGAGAAGAGCAGATGCCTTCATCGAGAAGAGACAGAAAATCAAGGATTCCATTTGGAGCAGAAATAAACTGGTGAAAGATCTTCGCATTGTGTTCTCTTTTTTCCTCTTCTACAGTATCGTATAGTATCCAATGTTTGCAAGTGTGTAGAGGAGAAGAGCGAGGGAAAGCTTGGAATATGATACCATCTACGTATTTCGTAAGTTGACTAACATATATCTACGTCTTATTCGATTAGGATGATTGTTCACTTAGTTGACTTTGATTTGACAGTTGTGGAAAACAACATTTTTTTGTTCGAACAGTGATTAATATGAATTGTTATTCTATCACATTATTTTCATTGTTTCATTATATTCAAGATTGATTGTTGTTAGATAAAAACATAATTTTATTTATACGTACCTATTTGAGGTTATGTTGTATAAGTTTCTCTTGTCTAGAAATCTGAATGACTGGAGTGCAAACTCAGCATGGGTAAAAGCACAAGCACGTAGTGCTGATTAAAAAACAAAAAAATCTGAATGACAACTCGGTTCTTTTCAAATGTCAATATCATCGTACCTTTTCGTTTGAAGGTTTGTATCGATGAATTCAATTGAAAATACATGAGAAATGATTTGAAGAACTACATGATACGTAACGAAACTAAGATTATGTATGGAGAGTCAGAGCTCGAAACCGTATCTGAGGGATGGCGTAAACTTTTTGATATCACAAGTAGTACGATGATACCAAACGCTAGCTTAGAGATCAACGATGAAGAACATTTTTGCAAACTCATTTTATACAAAGAAATTCAAAACACAAAGTGAGTCGAAAAATGATATAAACAACATAAAGTTCTCCCAAGATCCAGAGTAAATAAATTAATATTGATCAATGAATTTCCTTTACAGAGTTCGTATATGGGATGTGATTATTTTAGTTCCCAATTTATTATTTCTTTTATTCATTGCTGTGAGATTCAACAGAGCGAGACTGAAATTAAGAGCAACGAGTAGTCCAATATTTTTAGCATTTTATGGACTTGTTATTTGTAATATAGTGATATCGGTGATACGATGCATCGTATCGATGACGGTAAATGCTGCGGCCAATGTTGGAGGAAAGGCAGATAAAGTCTTATGGGTGACAGTTAGGTTTTTTCTTCTGGCCACAGAGATGAGCGTGGTCATATTTGGTTTAGCTTTTGGTAAGTCATTTCTCATACAAATCTTTCTAAAGCTCTTATTAAAATACCTTCCCATCATTTGTGTTTTAGGACATTTGGATAGCCGTTCGAGTATTCGTCGAGTATTACTTGCTACGTCCTTTATAGCTCTTGCGTTCACGATAACTCAAGGAACTTTGGAACTAGTTTTACCAGATGATACGTTTCATATTCCTAGTAAAGATTTCTATGTGTTTGGTCATGGAGGAATGATGTTCTGGTTCTGTAGCAGTCTCGTTTTTACTATCGTATGTATTGTTACATCGTACATTGAACTCAATGTGAAGTAAAAAATGTTTGTGAAAATCATTAAATTTTATATCAATTTCAGATATATATTTTTATACTAATTCTACCTTGGACGCGATTGAGAGATCGTCTCGCACTTCCAAGTAAGGATTCTATATTTTCTTACCAATTTCAAGCATATTTTTATTTTAGTATTGAAAATTACAAGCGGAAAAAATTTGTTCTCTGTTTCAGCGCGTAAATGTTTTTACATGTACGCTGGGCTTTTGGCTACTTTAGATTTGGTACAATCAATTGGAGCAGGTTTTTTAAATTACACGCAAAATCCTATAGGTTTATGTATAGTTGATTTTACAGCAGCTGTTTATCTAACATTATTCACGCCCCTAGTTTACCACACATTCCTGTCAGAATTTTTTGGGTGAGTAAGAACTTTCAACCCTACCAAAATCTAACGATCATCAGTTATAAGCTTTTGTATCTTTGAGGCTATTGTTGATAAGGGAATTCGAAGCATTGCAGAATCTTTCAAATTTTCAGAGCTATCACGATATACGCCAGACTCAATAATTTTGATCTGCTGAACATAATATTATTTAGTCTACTTATCTAAAATTCCATTAAAAACATGAAATTCGAATCATTGGTCGCTACATCTTGTTAAGAATGTCGTATTATTATAACCTCTCTGTACTTAATAGTAGATAACATAAACATTGTAACGATTTCTATTACAGAGTGTCCCAACCAACAATAATGTTTTCCTACAAAGCACAAGTCGACGACGCGATGGACGAAGATACGGTATCGTTACCTCACCAACAGAGCTTCTCATCTTTGAAAACGGACAGCGATTACATTTATCAGGTCCATACTCCGTCTATTCATATGCCTTTGTATGATTCCCAAGCGAGCAAATCATTCGCTTCGAGGCAAAGAACTTCCCTCTATTCCCTGTCATCGACAAAAGATTTGAAAAACAGTGGTGGTACTAACCTAAACGCGTCCCACGCATCGTTGCATAGAACAATGTCACCAACTAGTATGAAAAACTTTCCCAGACGTCACAATAGCGAAAAAAGTACCCCCGATCTAACAAATTATTACACTCTGAAGAACCACACAATCATTTCGCGAAAGAGCACTCCCGATTTGAGACTTTTCAATCCCATGTGGAAGCCGACCTCCACCTCGGTAATAAAACACGCCGGTGAATCTAGTAGCAGTAGCAATAGCGGTTTATCGAATTTAATTTTATCGTCTAATAATACAACGGCTAGCAATTACGTGTACAAGCCTCAGACGAATGACAGTAGGACTAATCTTTTTTCGCGCACCAGGAAAAGTAGTTTGGAAACGACAAGTAGCACAACGGCTTTTATAGATAACGCAATGACGGAATCTGATCCAGAGAATCTTTTGAAAAAACAAAGAAGTTTGGAGAACAGTATTAATAATTCGGATATTAGTAGTCCTCAGAGTAGTTTACCATTGAAAAATACGTTGGAGATGATTTTGGATAGCGGAACTTACGAGCCGATAACGTCAAACGATGATAACCTTTCCCCAACTTCGAGTTTGAAAGTATCCAAAGATTCTAATAACTCTAGTAATTCTAAGTATGGTAATGTTAATAGGAACACGCAATCGGGTGGTGGTTTGAATGATTATCTAATGTCATTGGCATCTCCTCAGCGTCAATCGAGTCAAATAAACTCGCCAGAAACCAAAGAAAATCAATCGAATAACGATCGATTGAACTCTCTCAAGAGTAAAGATATTAAAAAGAGTGATAATAGCGATATGCGTGCTTCGAATATTCAAACTGATCGATTGTGAATAATATTTTTTAATTGTCGTGTTGACTCTTACATAATCAGGGTGTCGAGCAACGTTGAAACTCCGGAAAAAATCTAAATCGACACAGTTTAAAAATTGAAAATTACAATATTTTATGAGAAAGAAATATGCTTAGCATAGGGGAAAATGTAATGAAATTTGTAAAGTTTTATGTTCAGAGTTTTGATATTTACACCGACTTGTAAATAATTATTCATACTCAATATAAGTAATTTTAATTCATACAATTTTGATGAATGATTGACACAAGTTGATACGGATGTTAAGAGGATATGAGCGCACAAGTGACTCTATTCGAGAAACAGGGTTAACTCCCGGATGAAAAATACAGGAACCTATAGGATGCACCGAAAAATTCGAAGGATTTTTAGTGATATTTTTTATGTTATTCATCAGGAACCTTCAAGTATTTTCTAGAACATTTCTATGACTCAAAAACATATCCAATTTTCTTATATAAATCATTAAGACGGTCCTGGACTCCTTGAATTCCTGGGATTGTTCTGGAATTCAGGTTGTCTTGATAAGAATCCTGAGAAATCCTGGATGTTCATTTTCAACCCTAGAATTTTTCAAAAATTATACAGATTCAAGATGGCAGATCCAAAATGGCCGACATAAAATTTCAGCTATATTTTCAAAAGCACCGTATTTTGAGGGATTGAGGTGTCGCTGATTACAAATCTGCTATCAGAGTCAGCGAATTCAAAATTGTGGATCAAAAATCTGCAAAGTGAATATCTAATGAACATTTTTTTCTCACAATAACAAACACTCTTCTGTTCCTGATACTAGGGGAATCTGGAAAAACAATTCACGCCGAACAGTTGAGTTGACATTGACAATGGGACTGGAAATTCGTGAAGTCATCCCATACAGCATCAGTGGCGCAAGTGAAGCCCCCGCACTGTGGGTTGCCCCCAGGTCATTATAGTAGGGGGGTCCTCTAGGGGTCCCCAAGTGTTTTTGGATCACAAGGGCTTCTTCTCCAACACTTGCAGACGAGCTCCCAGAATCCCCATAATACCGCTGCACAAGATGCTGGTCCCGGTGTGGTCATAAAGAAATTTTTATGAACCCATCATGGGATTCTTCAAGAGTCCCCCTTATGACAGTTTGAATTGAATCTCTTATGAATTCTTTCGGAACTAACATAACGGGAGTCCATTTAGGCCATTCCTTGATAGAAAAAATTATCGGAAAATCTGAAAATTTCAGAGATTTTCAGTGGAGAGTTTTTCAGAAGAATTTAGTTTCTCAGAGAGTTTCAATGTTTTTCAGAGAAATTCAGAGTTTTTCAAAGACATTCATAGATATTCAGAAAAATTTTCAGTGAAGAAACATGTCCAATAAGCAAGAGTTTTTCAGTTGTATAGTGAAATTCAGAGAAATTTTCGAGATTTTCAGAGAAATCTTTTTCACTAGGGATGCCATTTTGAAGTTCTCAAATTTGATCTCGGAATCTAACATTTGCGGAATTTGATGACAAATTTGTAATCATCGACCTCAAAAACTCTTCCATTACTATGATTTTGAAAATATATTTGGTTTTAAATAATGCATGCTTGCCATCTTGGATTCGCCATTCCGAATTCGCAAAATCTGATAGCAGATTCATGACCAGCAAGCCCCAAATCTCCCAGAACACAGGAATTTTGAAAATACAGTTGATATTTTGAAAATTTATGTCAGCCATTTCGGGTTCCCTACCTCAAATTTGCATAATCTATTGACGGGTTCGAAATTGACGACCCTCACAATCCCTGCTCATTATTTCCAATGAGTATTCATCATGAAATGTTGTTCTTGGTATAACATATTCATAGATATAACATGAATTTTTTGACTTCGAGACACCATATTGGATGGGAAATTTTGTTCAAGAAAAAACTGCCCATTGGCACATGGCTTCCTCGTTTGTGTTGAACGTCGATGCTCGAACGTTCACAACATGTTGTTCATATGTCATTCAAACAATCTCCGAACGTTTCTATTTCATATCAATGGTTGAAAAAAACCCATTGATTCTTGCCAAATCTCATTGAAATTGGACAAAGATCTGATTAAAAAATCACGATTTTTGATAACATTCTCCTCACCCCTCTGGTTCTCCTGTAAGAATCAGGTTGAAACTTATAAGGAACTACTATTAACACTACATATCAACGTGGTAAAAATTTAATGACGATCGAATCATAGGAACGGAAAACATCGCCGGTCGCAAAATGTGCATACACACACACAGACATGGAATCAGAATTGTTCTCCGAGCTCTGAGAAACATTTTGATGTACGAAATCTTCGTTCTGGAGACAACAAAATTTTTGGGCCCCGAAAACGATCACAAAACTTCCCTCTAACGAGAAAGCAAAATCATGTTGCTTGTCGAATAAGTGAACACCTCTGAAATCTGGACTTTCACAAAATTTTGATCACAGATTCCGAAAGTTCAGACAATTTTACGTAGGAAAGTATTTAGGTCGAATTTTGTTTACGTTGAATTTCGCGCCGAATAGAGACACTGGCAGAAGTCTTGGAAAAGCTCCCGGTTGAGTGTTGATGATCCCCTCCACGAGTATCCAACGCTCGACAATCTTTGCATAAGTAAATAAATCGTCGATAATGAATTATTCTACTTTCATGTCAGATAAACATTATTTAGGATGAAAGTAAGCATGAAAGAAGCATACATTGCTGGATTTTTAACATTAAGCAACGTTGATGAACGTCAGTATGTCTCAGCCGGCGAGATCTCTCTTATATGCAATCAAATGTTTTGGTGTTTCTGATAAGTACTATCGCGTTGAGCAAAGATTCGTGACGAAATGCAAGCGAAGTGGGTTTCATAAACTACAAACATTGAAGACACACGAGCGGAGTGACCGTCAGATTACGCAATGAGGGATTCATGAAGGTTTTCACAGGGCGAGCAGAGCAAGCACTGTTAATGGTTGGAAATGGGAAACCACAAGTCAAACGAGCATCACGAATCACGAAATTTCGAGCGCAGCGAGCTGCATCAGGATCTTCATAGTGCAGACGGAGTGATCACTATAAACAGTTTGGAATCATAAAACGCAAGCGAAGCAAGCGTCCAATTATGGAACAGCGAGCGCAGCGAGTTGCATCAGCTTCTATTGAAGCGGAAGTCAGATTAGGAAATTGTCAGCTTCATCAGCATCAAAAACTCGAGCACTAGAGACCTCCCGGCTTGCAGTAACGTGAGCGAAGTGAGCATCCAGATTACGGGAATGCGAACGCGTCATTATTTTAAATATTGAAAGCACAGCAAGCACCGCTAGGATTATGAAGGTGCAAAAGGAACGGGAATTAGTTATACGCATAAAGGTGAAAAGGAGGGGTTAGCGTGGATGCTGGAATAATTTAGTTGAGTATTCTTCTTTTTGAAAAACTGTTCAACCTCATTGGCTAAAGATTTGAACAGTGTTTCCACAACGGAATGTCTCTCTTCATTTGATTGGGCTTTCCATTCATCATAAGTTCACGATTGGCCAATTTCGTTGGAAAACGGAGTTTGAAACAATTTTGTTCCTATTATCAACACACTTATGTGATTTTCTCTTCTCTAATTCTTTGAAGAACATGAAAGAATTATGGTGAGGCCCACACTCACAGAAATGTTTTCTTCTAACATGAAAAAAAGCATAGTTTTGTTCCACCCTACAACGCAAAGTTCCCTTGATTCATGTAAATTAGCAAGTTTCAAGCAGTTTTTACTTGAACCAGAGAGATCCCACCTTGGATAAAATTATCTCTTTTTCCTTTCAAAAGAAACCTTTCCTGTGGATGCAATCCACAGTAGGGCTGTAGAATGTTCATAACTGGCTTTAGGAATTGTTCAAAATAATTGAGCAACTTCAGATATTCTTTTTCTTCCCAATAAGTCCAAGTAACATATTGAACCAGTTAGCACATTTGTTGGATTTTTTTCTGACAATTCTTGGAAATTTTACATTTTTGTCCTGAAAATTCTGGAATGACCCTGGGATTTAGGAAGCAGAATGCGCTAACCATCCTGATTAAGTTCATATTGAAATGAATCATTCTTCTAGGTGCACCGACTTGGAAAAAATTCAACATTTGGATCTGTTTTTACAAAGACAATCTGACAAATACCCGGGAATTCGAAGCAAATCGTGCTCGACACTCTGATAATATACGTACATTTTATAACATTCTCTTTATCATTACATTTGAAAAATCTTGGATCATTGCTAAAATATTTTTATTTGTATAAATGAATGTAGATATTATTATGATATATATGAATATATATATGGGGCTATACACAAAACGGAATCATGAAACTTTGAGCACTATGTAAGATTAAAACTCATCTTGCGCATTCAAGTTATATACATAATAGTTAACAGCACAAAAGCTTTTTCTTCAATTTTGTACATATATATATATATAATTTATAAATACATATGCAGCATGCTTTAGAAGTTGTTGATTAAACGGATCGATGTAGCTAATGCACTTGAGTTTTATTTATTTAAATCAACTGCGGTAATGCGATATATTCTTTTTTTTCACTCAATATTTCGCTTTTTCCACATGGACTATTATTTGTATATATAATTTTTTTGGTCGACTGTTGCCATTGCTGAGAATCGTACTAGAATCATCGAATGATTCACCCTGCTTGGAGGTTTTATTGGAATAAAAAGTAAATTCAAATGCACTTTTTTGCGATGGTTTCTGTAATATTCTTTTGGTGTTTTTTTGTACTTTGGTGTGAGAATTATATATTTCGCCTTTCCAAATATAACTTTGATATAAAAAGTGGTTCGAATTGTATATAAAATGTATGATTGGGGAATCAAACGAGTGGAACTAAAGTCCAAAGCGAAATATTCTTTTGTTCACAGAATCACAGTGTGTACGATTCGACCCAGTTCGACACTAATGCAACGCCCGTCAATCCGCTTTACGCAGCATCTCTACAAAGTCCTGATAGCATTACCGGTTACAGTATAGACAGTCAAGAGGCACAGAATCAAGCCAATGGTTACCATCAATAAATGTTTTCACATATTTACGTAAAGAAGATACATGGAATATGGCAACTGTCTCAACGTGTTTGGAAGTTGTTTCGTATCAGTGAAATCACCAGTTTTCGGTAGACGATAATAATAGTTTTTAATTAGAATGTTAGAGTTGAGAAATGAAATTTTGTTCCGATTTCTTTGGATATCTTGACATTTTTTTTATACCGAATGAACGGAGTATATATACATATATATGAAGTCAATATAGCAACCCTAACAGCACACTACGTTGCATCTCCGTAGTCTCCACGTGGATACGATCTATCTCCGTGGAGACCACGGAGATGCGACGGAGTGTGCTGTTAGGGAATATAGTCAATAAATGAAGTAACTTTTACGAAATAAAAAGAATTCAATCGAATGTAGAGCTATATTGTCCAACGTAAACGTATACATAACATGATTCGTCTCTAGTCGTTCGCGAAGAAACAAATAATAGGGAAGTTTTGAACGTTTTCAGTTTGAAAAATATCTATAACTTGTGAATTTCATGAGGTTGTGAAATATTTATTATGAACAACGATTGAGTAAATTTTATATAAAATGCAACTCATTTGTAATTCATCGTTTTGATGATGATCGAGAATTATATTTTATGTACTCAAATTTGATACGAATCAAAACATTCCCACGAGCGATTCATTTGAAAATTATCTTACTTTATCATTTTTCCGTCCTAATCATTGTTATAAAATTGATATATACACAAGTGGTGTGTGTATATATACACATCATCCTTAGATGCAAAATTGAGTGTGCAGGATCCTCGCTATTTTCCTACTTTTGCATCGAATAAAACGTTATGTAACGAGCAAAATGAAAAAAAAAAGTATTATACACTTCGATTAGGATCGCTGACAAATCTTCGGTATTTCAATGATGAACTATTAGGGAGATTCCATCCATGTTTGTATATAGAACAAAAATATAACAAGTATGTACTCTAATGTAAAGAAAACTACTATTCGTACTACCATTATTAATATATTGAATCATCATACATATTTCTTAATATTGGATGATAATTGCATAACGCGTTGTGAAATTACATTATCATCGAATTTTATTTATATATTACCAACAAGTAATTGACAATTAAGGATAAACATTTCTATTCAATTCTTTATTCATTTATCATCACTATGAATGGAAAGAATCTACATTGAGAGCAATAACGAGAAAGCTTGAGCCGAAAATAAGTCAACGGAACAGAATTCACAGATTTGTAAAAATCAATAACACGACATATTATTATTCTCCTTTTTTGGAATGGAAGTCTTGAATTTTTATAAAAATGTGAGTTTCTCTTTCAAGTACACGTACTATGTACTTGAAGATCAAATGACTCTATCATAAGCATGAATTTTCAAAGCGACTAAATATATTACTATCTCAGGATATCATCAAAGAAATGAATAATTAGCAATATTCATATTCCATAATAGTATATATATATATACAACTATGATACATATTCGATTTGATTTGTACATACAAACACAAAGAATACTGGATGAATTAATATTTTCAAATTTCATTAGATTATTCATTCCACAGTCATTGTTATTTTAGCAATCATCGTACCCTGGACTGCCGTTTGTGAATATTCATGAAGATAATAATGTACGATTTCAGTGTTTTTTCTCAATTTCTTTCTTCTTGTTTTCCGAGCCCTGTGTAAAAAAAGTGATACGAACATTACTATCATTGTATGTCACGTAATAAGAATATTATTAAAATAATTGAAACCGAATACGATGCTCAATGATTTTTGCAACCCTACTCAAAATGCCTGACGAATCCGGACAACTTTTTTAGCTGGATCTGTCTGGTTTTGTATGGTCTTGTCTGGTTTGCCACATACCAGATTTGTCCCTGGTGAAAATGAAGCGTTGAAACGCGACGAAAGCGCAAGCGAAGAGTCACCTAAAAGTAATTTAGGAGGGAATTGAAACATTTTCACGTTTCATTTGTTCCAATACCCTTTTCCTTCACTTTTGGATTTTCACCAGGGTGTGCCAAGTTGAGAATGGGTCAGGATTGGTAAGGCTTGCCAAAATATCTGGTACAATCAGGATTGTCGGGTGAAAATGATGTCAGTTCTTGTATGTGAAGAACATAATCGGAAGAAGGTGCTGTAATTAGCTGACACTGGCATGAAGGAATAGTGATACCGGTTGGCCGGCAAAAAACAATTGTGCCAGATTTTGCACCACTCGCCGATTAAGAACTTCGTCGGAACTTCTCAGTCAATCGCGCATTCTTTGAATATGCCGATCTTGATAGGATCGGTGGGTTGCCAGAGTGCTTGAAACTCTCCGTAGTGCCAACGCCAAGAACTCCTCAGTTGACAATCACATTTGCTGATAATGCCTGACTAGAAACGAAGATGATTTTTACCGGTTCGCCAGTTCACCGGCACATAGTAGGTTTTGTAAGGCGCGCCTGCATGGAAAGCTGACAGGAATACACCGTGATTCACATATTCCCGAAATGTGCAAATCTGATGAGGTTTGCCGGGTTCCTGCAGTGCTCGGAAATTTCCGGTCCGCCGACACAGAAAAACTTCTCGGTTGTGCGTCAAATTTGCTGACAATGTCTCACAAGCAAAAGAGTTGGTTTTGACTGGATTGCTGGTTTACCAACTCATAGTAGGTTTTGTAAGGCGCGCCTGCGCAGGAAGCTGACTGGAATATACCGTGATTTATATATTCCCAAACTGTGCAGATCTGAAGAGGTTTGCCGAGTTCCTACAGTGCCCGGGAATTTCCGGTCCGCTGACATTATTTATAGCGTCAAGAAGTACTGAATCCCGGACAAAATGCTCCAAATGACATCCCTACAAACAATGATTACTGGCGCTTCAATGGCCCGCTGATGGCCCTGCGATGCCGGTCAAGAGCCATTACTGGGCCTTTGAAACGCCTACAGTCGTGTTTGCTGGGATGATCCTCCCAGCTAAAATTCAGATATCTTCAAGATGTCTTGCCAAGATTTCTATAAGCCCTGCTGAAAACTGCTGTTGAAGACGCTCAAGATTTCGAACAGTATCAGTGAGCATCTGAGTGTTTCTGCAAGTACGACTGCCAAGGAAAATGAGTGCAGATTGAAAAAGAAGCAGTTCCTGACAGCATTTGTGATTGTCAGAAACAAACAGAATGCACAAGCTTGAAAAATGTCAGTTCCTTGCAGCAATCGTGATATAATGAAGAATGATTAGACTGAGATTGAAATGACTGTCTGAAATGTTGATAGTTGTAAAACGTATTCTGAACAATGAGTTGATTCATAGCATGAGACTGTATGTGGTTGGACAAGCTGTTCGGAAATTTAATTGAAACTGATAGGATTCACATGTTGAACGACAAGTCTGCTCTTATACGCTGTTACAGATCCAATATCTGAACGAATCAATCCGAATTTCGAGAAAAAAAATTATTGAACGTTTTCGATGGTATCAGCTGGAAGAAAATCATCACGTTGTATACCGGTTGAGAAAGTTAAATGATTTATTGAATGTGAGAGTTTCTGACGGGAAATGCGGGTTGAAATGTTCGTGGGCTTTGACAGGGTTTACATGTTGAACAATAAGTCTGCTCTTATACGCTGTTACGGATCCATTATCTGAACGACCCAGATCGAAAAGCATGCTCTGAATGTTTTGTAACATAACGTGCCGTAAACATACTATCATGAACTCCGCTCAGCTTGCAATGATGCATAGAATGTAAACATTATGTTTCAATTATGGTGCCATCACCTCGTTTTGCTACCAATAACAATGCTTTATGCGGAAACACCTTGGCGCCATGATGCGAACATTTCTTGGCGTGCATGTCACCATTATGATGGCATTATGGAGACATTTTTCTAGCTGGGGAATCAATCCGAATTTCGAGAAAAAAAATTATTGAACGTTTTCGATGGTATCAGCTAGAAGAAAATCATCACGTTGTATACCGGTTGAGAAAGTTAAATGATTTATTGCATGTGAGAGTTTCTGACGGGAAATGCGGGTTGAAATGTTCGTGGGCTTTGACGGGGTTTACATGTTGAACAATAAGTCTGCTCTTATACGCTGTTACGGATCCAATATCTGAACGAATCAATCCGAATTTCGAGAAAAAAAATTATTGAACGTTTTCGATGGTATCAGCTGAAAGAAAATCATCACGTTGTATACCGGTTGAGAAAAATAAATGATTTATTGAATGTGAGAGTTTCTGACGGAGAATACGGTTTGAAATCAAATCCACAGTTAAAATGAATCCTTTTATGCAAAAATGGTGATTTACAAAATTCTTATAAGTATAATGATTATCCATTTCTCTGTACTCAATTTATCCAGTACAGACACTTCGTTTATGGATAGGAATCTCAAAGCAACTTAACGTTAAAGTAGTTCACTGATATTTTGATTAAACAGTTCAGTTTTGATTCGTCAGATCGCCACTGCCGGACAAAATCAAAACCTCATCACGTCGCATTTTTAACGGAAATGTCTTTCCGATATGAACTAATTCTGTAAAATCTGCAATATCAATTGATATTAAAAAAAAACTCATTCTCGTACAAAATGTGGCGTAACTAGGTTTCCCCGTTGTACAGCAGGGCTGGGGTGAAGTTTTCATGCGTCCAACCTCTGGCTTCGTACCGAAATCAAATTTTATTTATAAAAAGTTCAAAATGTAACGAAAATCAGATGAGTATTGTATTATTGAGTGCAATATCAATATCGTAGAGATGGATCAATAAGTAATTCTACTTTCGATATCACATCACGAAGTATATAATTTCCAAACTAAAGAACTCAGAAAATTGATAATGAAATGTGTAAATCCTCTAAAAATCTGTCACAATTTTGAAGCGGGATTCCAAAGTGATTCTGGCTTTTTTTCTAAATACGATGATCGCAGTTGGAAACTTCCATCATTTCGAACAGTCCATACTGTAGGATACCGGATTCGCCAATACTGTCAGGAACTATCACATTTCTACAAAGACTGACAAAAACATAATGATTTTCAATGTGTCACCACCATAAAGATCTATCAAAATCATCATGGTGAAATCCATACTACTGCGCGTGAATCATGAATCTGTAATTTCGCGTAAGAACAGACTGCTAATGAAATATGTAAATCCTCTAGAAAACCGTCATGATTTTGAAGCGGGGATCCAAAGTGATTCTGGCTTCTTTCAAATATGATGATAGCAGCCAGAAACTTTCATCTTTTCGATCAGTCCACGCTGTGGGATACTGGATTCGCCAATACTGTCAGGAACTATCACATTTTGGATCTAGTGATTGGATAACCGTCCTTTCAGATCCTGACTCAAATTTCAACTGTTTCTAACAGGCGTTGCTCATAAATAGAAATGCCAGTCAAAAACGCTCAATGAAAATCTTTGACCGTATCTAAGCGGTTCAAGCGATTTCCAAACGCAGTCAAATACTAACTACATATTTTTTGAGTGTTTCAATGCGGCTATGCGAAGTCAAAAACCGCTCTAATACGGTTAGAAAATTTTTTTGACCGTTTCTGACAGCAATTTTCAGCAGGGAGACCTCAAGGAAATCTTGGCGGGACATCTCAAAGGTTCCCGAATGTTCGCTGGGCTATTCGATGCAGTAATCTGATTAAGTTCGAAAAACATTGTTTCGTTTAACTTCTCCATCAATCAATATTATATCCGTAGATCGACAACTCAATGAATATAAATTTACGGAGCTGTTGTTATAAGTACAAGGTAGTTCGAAGGAAAGATCATCTCTGAAACAATGTTTCTTCGCCTTGCTTATACCTCGCTGTTTCGATTGCAGCAATATTACAATATTATATATTGCAATGTAATATCAATCGGGTTCTTGTATTCGGGTCCTAATCGGGTTCTATCCGGGACTTATTCGGATCCATCTAAAAAATTTCAATCTATATTATTGTGCGGAAGAAAAATTTGTTGTGATAATTCGATTTTATATGCATTGCAGACGATTTTTCTTATTCTAATTACCGATGAAAATTAACCTACAATTGAATTGTTGGAAGTTCGCTCAGCGAGGATTGAATCCGCCCGTACAGCACAACCACCGATCCTCCACCTAGGACTTCGGTGGACCGGAGGTGGAGAATTGGTGGAGAAATGGGAGCCGTGGAAATAAGGGAGAAATAAGGGAGAGTCTCCGTTGAGGCCACGGAGAGGCGACGGAGAAATGTCCGCCCCCTGTATTTTCGATATAATTCTTATTGGTGCATTTACGTAACCAAATCTGAATGTATGAATTCACGAATTTAAGTTTTACTGAAAATACAGGGGGCGTACATTTCTCCGTCGCCTCTCCGTTGCCTCAACGGAGACTCTCCCTTATTTCTCCCTTATTTCCACGGCTCCCATTTCTCCACCAATTCTCCACCTCTGGTCCACCGAAGTCTTAGGTGGAGGATCGGTGGTTGTGCTGTACGGGCGGGTCCTGCGAGTGAGAGACAAAGCCTCTATCACATCAGCGGATCTCCGAGATGACGACAAAACACTTATAGAGTCTTTCATTATACCCTGGTGAGAAAAACCGGATAAAGACCAGATAGGACTCGGACTGGGACCCGAACGGAGTGGTGCATACGGGTATTATACGAGGAAGGTTGTTCGTTTCGGGGATATATTCGGGTCTGTACGGGTGCAGTATCGGGACTGCGAAATGGGAATTGGACATGTATCCGGCTTCATTCGGGTCCCATCTGGGAAAATTTTCGGGAATAGGTTTTGGATACGGGTGTATCCGGGTAGTGGCCGGGAACTTTGAGGTTTAAGATGGATACGTATTCGGGTTTATCCGGGAATGATACGGGAATAATTCACCGAAACTCATTTATAAGTATCAATCGGAATTTATTTCGGGTGTATCCGGGTTCTATCTGGGGCAGTTTCAGAAAGATGGTTTTCTATGCTGGTCTATTCGGGTTGTGCCCGTGAATCTTGGAGCTCACAACGGATACGTATCTGGGTTTATCCGGGAGTAATACAAAAGTTCATCATCGAAATTCATTTAGAAGTTTCAACCCAAGTACACGGAAAAAAGAAAACAGCAATGGTTACTGTGAACCGCAGTAATTCATTGAAAAATAATGAAAAATCAAATTCACGCCGCTCATTACTGCGTCTCCCAATAACCATTAATGTCCAAGCAGCATTGACGAATTTAACTGCAGTGCACATCACTGTGATCGCGCTAACCTCTATCATCCAAGCGTGTTTTCATTTGTTTTTCAACTGATTGCTGTTATGGACAGTAACCAGTGCCGTTTTCTTCTTTCTTCTTTCCGTGTAGCACAACAGGTTAGAAATGCTAAGAAGGTTCTTTGAAGTTCTGAGCATGTTTTATGAACATTCTTAGAATCTTCGAATGAGACTGTTTTGGATAAGTATATTCTGTGCACATTCTCAGAACATATTTTCCGAATTTATCTATGCATGATCACGGAATGAACGCAGAATATTTGAAACGTTCTTGTGCTACTTGGGAATCGGCATGCATTCCAGAATTTCTAAATGCGATCTGAAAAAGTTTTCGAAGGATCGTTTCATATACAGATTTGTCCGGGTTGCTACTCGTTAACTACACCGCTTGAAGCGGATATATGCTTGGCTTTATCCGGGTTCCATCTGGAAAAGTCAAGATGTATTCTCGTATTACCCCCGGACGAACCCAGATACCCAGACAGCACAGAAAGTTCTTTGAACGTTTTGAAAACGTGCTCTTGGTTTTGCGTGTTTTGGTCCCGCTGAAGCAAGTTTTACAAACGTTTAGAGTACCTTCCCATTTGATATCCTTGAATACGTTCTAAGCACGTTCCTTTGATCTACTACCAGACGTTCTCATCATGTCTTCTAAACGTACTTTCATGAAAACTAACCTTGAAAAACCACAAAGTCATACGGGGACATGAATAGAACTAACCGAGACATTTGCATGTCCTTGGGACATACATGCGACATTTTTAGAACATCCTGAGACGTTATTTGCACGTTCTCTGTGAAATCAAGCACGTCTTCTGAACGTTCAGGAAATCTCCCGGTGCTGTATGGGTACGTATCCGCTGTGAGGATCAAGTTTTGAGAATTTATTATGAATTCTTTCAGAACTCTTATAATGGAAATTCATATCGTTGAATTTTGATGTATTTACACACAAATTTCAATCAAACGTTTGGTATTTAATTTTATAACTTAAACCCAGATAGAAAACCATGCTCTAAATATTTTGTAACATAATGTCCCAGACAGCACCGAAAGTTCTCAAAACGTTTCAAAAACGTGTCCATAGTCCCACAGATGTTGGTTCCCAAAAGAATATTTCCTAAACATCTTGAGAACATTCATTCGATGTGCTGGAACACACGTTTTGAGGACATTGTTGACAAATGCTATGGTACTTTTTCAGAACGTCCTCGAAACGTTATATGAAAATTAAGTATTTTATCTCTAACATATACAAATTTATATTGATAGTTTTACTAGGGACAAAAGCATCGAACAACAATAAAAGTATCCCGAAGAGAACATGAAGCTTCAGCGAACATTCAGATCAGATGTGTATAGATCGGGCCGAAGGTTCATTAGAGCTAATTTTTAGATTCACAAACGTTTGACAAAGGTTCTACGGACGTTGAAATGTCCGCTTCGAAATAAATTCAAGAAACATAGATGGAACGTTCGCTGAAGGTTCATCGAAGGTTTGACGAAGCTTCACAAAAATATCTATACTTATATTAGTTTTGATCAATTTATACGAAAAATAAATGAATTAATAAACATAAATTATTATAAATTAATCTAAGTATAGATATCTTTGTGAAGCTTCCTTAAACCTTCGATGAACCTTCAGCGAACGTTCCATCTATGTTTCCTGAACGTATTCCGAGGCGGACATTTCAACGTCCGTAGAACCTTTGTCAAACGTTTGTGAATCTAAAAGTTAGCTTTCATGAACCTTCGATCCGATCTATACAGATCTAATCTGAACGTTCGCTGAAGCTTCATGTTCTCTTCGGGCCATTATGAAGGCATTATTGAGACATTTTTCTATCTGGGAAAGTAATACATTAACGTAATGCGTACATGTATACATACGCACAAATTAACACACGCAGATAATTACAATTTATAGATATTCAATCCCTATAATCGAGCTTTTACTATGAAATAATTCTTGTTTAGAAACTGTTTGATTCAAATTTCCCGCCACGTATTTCAGAAGCCATCTTTAAATTGACGATTTTTCTGCGTCCCGTGTCTCTAGACGGGCCGTTGTGGCCGAGCTGTAGACACGGGACCCGTGTCTCCAAAAAAAAAATTTAGAGACCCGCGAAATTTCCTGTGTCTCTAATGAAATATATTGGAGACCCGCTTCAGTTTATTGTCTAGACGCTCTAGACAAAGCCTTTTTATAAAACAATAATGAATGAATATTTTCTCATATCAATGGCTGATGCAACGATCGCACCAAATTTTTACGAAAATTTTATAACGACATTTAAATTTAATTAATCATGGCAATATTTGCCATAACATAACCATAAAATGGGAGTGAATAATTACGATGCTCTCCCATCTTTTCATGCGCCAGGAAGTGGCAGAGATGGGAGAGACTTTTGTCATTGGATAGCCCACATCAGATTATCCAAAATTATTATATTAGTCTCCATGGTGTTATTTATCGTACCCTTGTTTACACATTACTATTTATCTAAGGTGATTTTTCTCTTCAAAAAAGTGTACCGTTACATTCATTAAGTTTAACTCGATTATCTTTATCCACAGGTTGAATCAAATTCTCAGCACATGGATATTCATAGAACCCGTTCCAAACTAGAAGCTTTCGAGGATTTCACTTCGATGAAAGCAGCTGATTTGAAATTGAGAATCGAAGAAATGTTGAGAATCAAAGGTTCAGTGAGCAATGAACTTAGGGATTTAGAGTCCAAAAGACAACGACTTCAAGTCGAAGTTAGTAGTTTCACGCAAAGAATAGATGAATTGAAACAAGAATTATCGCATCAACAGACTGATTTAGATAGATTAAAAGTAAGCGTGGAACAAGCGCAAGTGGCACAAAGGGAAGCGGTAGAAAGAAATACTCCAGAGTTAGCACCTCCGAAAAGGGTATTGATCAACTCTAATCCAGTGATAGTGCCAAGTACGGATCCGTATACTTGTAGGATGTACAATTGCTTTGATCACAGCCGTTGTGCGTTAACGAGTGGATTTCCAGTTTATTTGTACGATCCTGATCTTTATCCTATCGTTAATCCAGGATGGGATGTGGATGGATTTTTAAAAACTACTATTAAACAAACTTTAGGTGCGTCAAACTTCTTGTTCCAAGAATGAATAGTTATAATAACTAAAACTTTTTCAGGCTACAATCCACATTTTACAACAAATTCAGCAGAAGCTTGCGTGTACATGGTTTTAGTCGGCGAAGCTCTCCCAATTCAACAAACTCACAGCCCTTATCTTCAACGCTCGTTCACTCAACCTCTCGATATAAAAAAACTTCATTCTTTACCTTATTGGGGTGGGGACGGACGAAATCACATTTTATTGAATTTAGCTCGAAGAGATCTATCCGTTAATTCCGGTAATATATTCGCTGGAATGGATACCGGAAGAGCGTTGATAGTTGAATCTACATTTTACAGAGACCAATTTCGCAAAGGTTTTGATTTAATAGTGCCTCCGATTTTGGGGCCTCCGGGAGGTGACGTTTGGCAGGACAGCGCTCAAATGCTACCCGCTCGTCGAAAGTATTTGCTGTCTTTCCAAGGAGAGATGAGAATTTCCAAACACGTCTCAACCACTCAACAGTTGGACGATACGGAAAACGATGTGATGGAAAAATTAGCACTCGACGAAAATAATTTAGACAATTTTATTATTCAGCATTTAAAAGATATGAGCAGTGGAACGACTATGGATAAATTTTTCATTCAATTCGAATGCGTGCCTCCGTCGTCGGAAGAGAAGAAAACAGCTGATGTGTTGGATTGGTCGCTTTGCGGCACAGATTCTTCAAGAAGAGCGATATTAAGAGAATCCACGTTCGCTTTGATTTTAGCGCCAAGCAATGTGTCTTTTATTACAACTTCTTCCATGCAAGCTCGGTTGTACGAAGCGTTAAGGTCCGGATCTATACCGGTAATTTTAGGCGGGGATCAAATTTTGTTGAGTTATCATGAAGTCATAGCTTGGCGCAGAGCGGTCATCTTTTTACCAAAAGTTAGTTATCATTGTTGGAATTTTTCTCTATTTTTTCCTTCGATCTTTCTTGCAACATTTTGAATTTTCGTATTTTTCTTCCAGGCTAGAGTGACGGAAATGCATTTTTTGTTGAGAGCAGTTCCCGACAATGATCTTCTGGCAATGCGTAGACAAGGAAGATTGATTTGGGAACGATATCTGAGTACCGCGCAAGGGTCTATGGATACCATTGTTGCGGTGATCAGAGATAGACTGGGTATACCACCTTTGCCCGCTCCACAAACCGCCAGCACAAATGTTTTCAACGAGAGCTTTGTGGTAACGTAAACGAATAATGTCATCCTTAAGAAAATAGATTGAAAAATGAATGATTTTTAGCCTTTGAAATCGGATACGTTGATCACGGAACCGGAAGCCGAAGAAAATTTAGGTCCCCTGGAACCACCGTATCCCTCTCCTGCCTTTAAGAGAAATTATACGATTATGTTGCTTCAAGGGTACGAAATTTGGAATGATTGGGTCGATCCTTTTAGTTTATACCCTCAATTACCTTACGATACCGTTCTTCCCAGCGACGCTAAATTTTTAGGTAAGTTCCTTATCAAGAATATCCAGGTTTAATGTATGATAGAATAATCTCAAGAAGATCAATTTTTCGTGTAGGATCGGAAGTAGGATTTAGACCGATCGGTAAAGGCGCTGGAGGAGCGGGTAAAGAATTTAGCGAAGCTTTAGGAGGAAACTATCCTAGAGAACAATTTACGATAGTGATGCTAACTTACGAACGCGAACAAGTTTTGATCAATTCTTTAGCTCGATTATATGGATTGCCGTATTTGAACAAAGTGTTGGTAGTGTGGAATAGTCCTAAACCTCCCGTGGAAGATCTTAAATGGCCAGATATCGGAGTTCCAATACACGTGAGAATTTATTATTCGAATAATTTAGATATTAGGGATTTTTATTTCTCAATGAACAACAATGTTGGTTTTAAAAACAGGTTATCAAAGCTCCAAGAAACAGTTTGAATAACAGATTCCTGCCGTTCGATGCTATTGAAACAGAAGCTATTTTATCCATCGATGACGATGCTCATCTTAGACACGATGAAATTATGTTTGGATTCAGGTGAGGATTAATCAACGATAAAAGAACAGTATTACTGATCAAAAGAAATTAATTAATTTTGGTTTCAGGGTTTGGAGGGAACATCGAGATCGCGTGGTTGGTTTTCCGGGTCGTTTTCACGCTTGGGATCAAAATTATCATAACGCTTGGAATTACAATTCCAATTACTCTTGCGAATTATCTATGGTTCTAACTGGTGCAGCGTTCATACACAAGCATTACACATATCTCTACACTCATTGGTTACCTCAAGCGATTCGAGATAAGGTAGATGAGTATATGAACTGCGAAGATATAGCCATGAACTTTTTGGTATCCCATATTACGAGAAAACCACCTGTCAAGGTAAGTAGATTTTACCAAATCTTCAATGAACACTGCATTAAGATTGAAATTTAAATAACGAATTCTAATGAAGGGTTAAACATTTCATTTGTCCCAGGTAACATCCCGATGGACGTTTAGATGCCCTGGATGTCCAGTTTCTTTATCCGAAGATGATACACATTTTCAAGAGAGACATAAATGCATCAATTTTTTCGCTCAGGTAATCATTGAATTTAAGAACAGAAAACATATTCATAATTTCTTCATCATAAATTGATAAATACTGTAACTACATATTTACGATTTATTTTAGGTTTTTGGATACATGCCACTTCTAAACACGCAATATCGGGCAGATTCGATATTATTCAAGACTCGAATACCACATGACAAACAAAAATGTTTCAAATTTATATGAACAAATTTTTGTATTAGGAATTTACACACGTACAGTGAGGAAACAAGTACGTGCCGGTTCTAACGCAAAGATTTTTAGGTTTTGTTATAGTTTGCAATATTTTTATCTTTTTGATGCATAAATCGAAGCATTGAGACTCGTTATCTACTCAATAAAAGCAAGAAATCAAGATATCAAATATTTTCCCGTTGGAACCGATACTGACTTCTTTTACTCACTGTACATTTACATATTAATTTTAAACCCTCTAAAAATGCCATAATAATTTTAAGATTTAATCTTAAAACGTACTTTGAAGAATGCATAGATTTTCTCACTGTACCGTGTAATCAAGGGCGTATCCAGAGGGTTTTCAGAGGGTCCGGAACACCCCCTCCTTGAATTTTACCATGTTTCCCCTCCCCCTCTCTCTATGTATATGTATATACATATATATATATATATGCATCTATAACGTAGACCCCGAAAAAAAAATCTGGATACACCCTTGCGTGCGATACACTAATAAGAAATTTTAAATACGTTAATTAGGAGGCTGAAAGCATTGTTTGCTTCATTTAATTTCATAGCGCTTGTATTCTCTTAATTTCATCATTTTATAATCTCGTGCATTGATTTTTAACATCTTTTTGCTTATGAAGATAATGAATTTCAGAAAAATCTATTAAATGAGGGTCTTCAACCGATTATTGCAATTGAGAGGTGCTCGACAATTTTATAATTGAAATTATTTCTCGGTATTTATGTACATAGGTCCCTTTACACAATCGTTGGAGAGTATAATGTAAAATTGTGATTTTTATATTTAATATATTCTTACAAAAATATGTACAATCTTCGAATCTCATTTTGAATTCTGGTTTGTAGGATGAAATGAATGTATCTCAGTTCTTTTTATTGTGTTTTTCTAATCTCATCCCAACTCCATGAGGATAATTTTAGGCATTTCTTAATGTTTTATAATAGAGTTTGTAATCCACAGGACAGATATGGAGTTGAATTTCGAGTTTTTTGTTTTCTCATTATTTTTCAAGTGCGAAGAAATCGATTTGGACGATGGAAGTCAATGCAATATGGAATTGGGCTTAAATTGTATAAAAGGAATGATCCTGTGTTAGAATCCGATTATATATGAACCGCGGATGACTTTTCTTGTTCTGATTAACGACGAAAACCAACTTACAATTGAATTGATAAAAATTCACTCAGCGCGGATTGAATCCGGGTCTCGCGAGTGAGAGACAAAGGCTCTATCGCGTCAACGGATCTACGAGAATTCTTGACTTTCCAAGAGAGAACCCAGGTGAACCCAGAGTGAATACCGATTTGGACTTGAAAAAGCATGTTGTTGACTAATCCTTGTATCACTGCTGGATGAACACGGATGCATATTCATTTAGAACTTCACCGTTCCCGGAAAAGGACCCGGATTACCCTGTATCGAACATTGACTCAGAGTTGCAAATGAATCTTATGACCAATTCTCGTATCACTTCCGGATAAACCCGGATACATATTTGTTTTACGGTTTTCAGTTCCCCTGTTGAGATCCGGATAGACTCTTATACAAAGTGATTCGTCAAAAACTTTCCCAGATAGAACCAGGATAAACCCGAATCGAATGCCTGTGTAGAGCTATAAATAAATTTTGATGACTCCTTCCCGTATTACTTCCGGATCAACCCGGGCAAATTGTTACGTGACGTCTCAGCCTAAGACCGAATCGCCTAACCACTGTTGCATCAGACAGTCGAGTCAGCGAAAAACCCCTCTTGCATAGGATATGGTGTGTTCCATCAACCCAAGGTGGGACTCACGTGAATATAGGACGGACCACAGAAAATCGAGGATTCGTTCCGTGAAAGTAAATTACTAAACATCAAAATTCTTAACGCGAAGACAAGTCCGTCCTATTCCGCAAGCGGCTTAAAACAAAGAATACGGTTGATGTCGAGAATGACAAATTCATCCAGATTGACTATTTGTATATCGTACAACAAATCGTAAAAGGGTGCCCACGGAAGGTTACACGATGTTTTTGCGAGAATTGAAAGTTTGTAAGTTGCTAATTAAACGAAATTGATTCTCAATTTAAACCCCTTTGCCTTAGTCGCGTTGAAACCTTTGAGGCGTGACTTTGTAGAATAAGTAAAACAACCGCGAATGGAATCATTTTTCCTTGTAAATTCTGTGTCATCAAAAATTTAAATCGGTATCAATCTTGAACACAAATCGCGTTAAATTGAATCGGAACCGGCACATCGTGTGTGATCGTTCTCTCCGCAATCATCTTCAACCCTCGTTTAGAGAAAGATAGAGACAGGAGGACACGAGAGGCACAACATCACCCTGCATCGCGAAATCGAGATCTCTCGCAGCACGAGAATTTGAAAAGAGGGACCCAACGTTTTCTTTTCTTTTCCAGCACCGTGAGTCAAGAGCCCAATGGTTTCTTTCTTCTTCCTCCTTCAACATCTTACACCACTTACACGTAAATCAATGGATTTTGTTGTTCTTTACTCGAATTATTGTACACAAATTTATATCTATTTCTCTTTTTCTATTGTTTTCAGAATTTACATTACATGCCATACCCAATCAATTTACGCCATCAGAAAGTTGAGGGTGCATGGTAAGAGAATTCTCTCTTACCAAAGCTTAAAAACAAGAGCGGGTACCCACTTACTCTCCCAATCGAGTCACTCCGGTTGGAAAAGTCTACATTTTTGTATATAACAAAATATTTGGTGTAAACTGTGGAGTTCCCGGATGAGACCCAGATAGACCCGTAAACGAAACAATCCTCCTAACCTTTCCCAGACAGGACCCGGATCAATCCGGATTGAATACCATGTGAAACTTATGAAAGAATTTTGTGACAAAAGTGTTTTTCCAAAACTCTTGTGCTATCTGGGTTTCATGAACTCAGTTCGGAGGATTCTTACCGGAAAAATGTTTACTCGGCGAATACGCTGGTATCCCCTTAAGGCGATCCTAGGGTCCGAACTCTCACGATTGGTTAGAAAAAGACAGAATTATCAGTTAGAAAGCGAGATGCGATACCGACGCTAGTATCCCCGGTTTTTACCCTGTTTACTCCCCTGAGCTTGTTTTTATGAAATTCGTGTATTTGGAATGACTCCATGCGTTAGTGGATCTTGTTTGGTCTCGCAATGATGGATTCGATATCGATCCGATCGTAGATAATACACGAGAGTCATCGATCAATTCTAAAAAAAGAACTTTTACTCAAGTATTTTGGGAATCGAAGAATTCTTGAAGAGTTTTAAACAACATTTGATTCGTCAGATGATAACGAGCTTTCTCAAAATCTTTTGGGTCTTCTTGGAAAGAATTTTAACCCTTTCTGACCTGAATTATCTTGAGCGATGGAATACTGACTTTGAGGTCACACTTTGTCATATTCTGTTACGTATATATGAAGTTTCATGCGTGACAGCAATTCCAGAGAGAATTGATTCATTTTATAAAAAGTATATCGGAATTGTGTCGAAATAGATCCAAAGCAGATAAGCGTTGTATGGAAAAACATTTTCCTCATCATAGATCGGCGTTGTTAATATGTGAACAACTTAGATAACATTTTGAGCGCAAATCACGAGCTAATTACATGACATTAGAGTTCTCAAATCGCGTGCAAATAAGTCGAATGCAGGCACGTCGCTTGCTGTTGCGTGAATTGCGAGTGGATTTACGCGCAAATAAATAGCGTCTTATGCGCGTGAAATGCGTGCGATCGTTGTAAGCGATATCCCAATAAACACACGCACGTTTTAAAAACGTCAAAAACAATCAATAACCACACGTTGTGAATTAGTAATATTCTTGCGTTGATTCAACGTAAAAATGTCGCGGCAGATCACGTGTTTTTCAACCATAAAATAACGTCATATCAACGGTTCGAACATCGTTTAAAAGACGTCAAGTATTGACGTGTCCTAATGATGGTTCTAAAACGTGAATTGAATCCAACAAATTATTTTGAAAACTTTCCATTCAATATCGAGAACAATAGTATTTCTGAGTATGACAGAATTTGGAGAGTATGCCACACTATTCACATACTATCTTGCTCTTCGTTGAAATTTCAACCATTGTTCGGTTTCGTTCGATATTTTTAGCAAAATATATCTTCAATTTAAGTTCAAACCCGTTCAAAACACGTTTTTTTGAGGACGTCGTTTGATGGTTATTTTTGAATATTAGTTTAAATTACACGTCATCAAAACGTAATTCCTGGTCGTCTATTTCCCTGTCAAATTTCAACTAAAAATCAACGTTATGAAATCAACAACTAACGTCCGTTTGACAGTCTAACGTTTTTTCAACGTTGAAATAACGTGTGTGTGTCTATTGGGAAGAGAGAGAATCCATTACCTTTGACACAATAAATATTTGTATTCATCAAAATACCTTGATGAGATTTTTCTCAACAATTCATGTTTGACAATACAAAAAAAAATTTCCCCAGTAAAAATGGAAAGTACAGGATTGATCACTCCGTGATCAAAAGTATGGGATTTGGCCTAAAGCTATACATTGCAAGTATGGGAATAGGCCACGAGCCGTACTTTCGATTACGGAGTGATCAATCCGATACTTCCATTTTTACTGGGGTTGTTTGAAAACTGAAAAAAAAAATATTTTCAGACTGAACTCAAAACACACACACAGTCCTACTCAATATGTCTGACAGAACCGGACACTTTTTCTACCTGGATCTGTCTGGTTTTGTACGGAGTTGACTGCAGGCCCGGATTACGATATCAGGCGCCCCTACGCCAACAAGAGGTCCACCCCCCACTTAAGGAATTCAAAATCACAAAAAATACACTTTATCAGAAAAATTTTATTTTCCAAGCTTATGGCACCCTCCCCCCAAAGACCTGGCGCCCTACGCCATAGCGTAGTTGGCGTATTGGGTAATCCGGGCCTGGTTGACTGGTTTGTCAATGATGGCAATGATGGCAATGATGGGATTTGTGCCGAGTTGAAAATGGATCAGGATGAGTAAGGTTTGCCACAAATGTTTGGTATGATCAGGATTGTCGTGTGAAAATGATTTCGTTTTTTGTATGGAAAGGGTCCCAGACAGCAATGGGACGTTCTTCGGACGTTCAGAAAACGTACTTGGTCGCAAGAAGAACGTTTAGAAAATGTTCCAGGACGTTTTAAAAATTTCGCATAGACATTCCAGGGATGTCTCGATGACAAAATACTCGTTACAGAAATACCGACCCACCTCTAGCTGAGATCGCATTGTTCTTGATTCATATATAAGGATGGACAAATGCTTTGAGAAATCATCATTTGCTGCTGCAACGTCTTTTGGATCGTTCAGCGATTCGTGTACTGAAAGATATCATCACATCTCAATATCAAAATGATAAAGATTTACCTGTTCGTTGCTCTTGTGCTGGTCTTGAGCACCACAGTGCACAGTGTTCTTATCGACGGTATGTATTGCAATGTGTTTGACAGATTGTATTCAAGAGAAAATCATTTTTGGAAACTGTGATACGTTATGTGATTTGTTTTTCTTTGAAGAACTCTGAAAAGTACAAGTCGGAAATTTTCTATCAATCTTCTCAATAATATTATCAAATCAAATCTTCGGATTTTTATTTCAAATTTATTATTGCCATGATTTTTTCATACAAATATTTTACTTCTGTAAAATCCTGTGAAAATAGATTTTATACTGCAGATACTCTTCAAAATTCAATGATGTGCAAGTTTATAAAAGACAAGATTCGCATGAAGAATTGGAAAAGAAAACCAATTTTCTCATGTATACTGTATGAAATGCAGGAGAAACAATACAATCCAATCATCAGAAAGGAATTGATATCCCTAAATCATTGTGGTATTTTTGAAAGTGAAGATTTAAAAATTGTTTCTTCTGTAGAATTTGAAGACTTGGTACAATTGAGAGCCGAACAAGAACAAGGATTGGAAAAAGTGGAATCTGAACAACCAGCGGACACACATAGCAAATTGACTTGTGATTTACCATCATTTGGTGGTAAGGTGAATCATACTTCTTGCGCTGCCAATTGTGTTAACATGGGGAGAGCAGGAGGAAGATGTAATAATAGTATCTGTCAATGCCGCACGTGAGTCGATTTGTACTTTCGCATCAAGCGCAAGTTTTGTGATTGAACTGAGGAATTTTTTAATGTTTTGATTTCGAATTTCAGAACTACCATCACGGAATTGTGGGACAGAGACTTGGCTCAGCTCTTCAATATTAAAGCATATTCTTCAACTGTTCATATAACAATCACTTTTTGTAAGTGAATGCAATTATTACACAGTTGAAACAAATTCGTCAAATATAACATATTTGTCATATCCCAAACGGTCTACATTGAATAAAAATGTTAAATTGACATCTTCCATGTGAATAACTTTCTCAACACACTTCAGATGTCTTTTGTAAATACAAACCAGTGACTCTCATTGTATGTTAAACTACACGATTCCAAATGTTAATCCCACATAAATCAGAAACAATGACTCACTTGAATTTCATGTCATGAGAACACCATAAAAAATGTTGAAATGTAATTTTAACACATTGGGTACATCTAATTTACGTTGGTGTGTTGGTAACCGTATGTCAAATTAACAGATTTTTCGTGTAATATGCAAGTAACACATCAAGTGTGTTTAATATGAAAATCACTTCAAATTGACACTTTCTCTCGACCACCTTCATTCGTCAAGTTAGAATCACACACGTGAATGTGTTGTTTTCAACATCAATCCGTTTACATATATTTTTTTTTTACATTTACACAAATTCTTTCCAACTGTGTAACTCAGTGTGTTATTACAATTTGTATTAAAATATAATAGAGGAGAAATATATATATATATATATATTCATAATGCAATGATTACTGAGTTTTTTCATTATTCAGCCAGGACCATTCCGTTTAAGCTCTTGTCTACTATAGAAGTCTTGCCACTGTTGAAAACACCCAGCATGGTCCAACATGGAACCAACTTGATCCCAGGTGAACCAAGTTGGTTGCACCATACAGACCATGATGGTTGGCCCAACAACCAATATGCACTGTAAAAAAATTTCACCGGAAAATTCCAGTACATGTACTGGAAGTCATTAACCTGTACATGTACCGGAAAATTTCAGCACATTTGTACTGCAAAAATTCAGTGCAAACGTTATGGAATTTCCGCATCAAAACTGGAAATTTTCTGAGCCTCGGTACTGGAATTTTTCAGTACACGAGCTGGACTTTTCCAGGACATGTACTGGAAAATTAATGCTGAAAATATCCATGAAAATTGAAAAAAAATTGCTCACGCAAAGTGATTTTGCAGGGTCCTTGTGTTCCAAGATGATTGAGAAACTTTTGATCGTTCATTTGGATGGACAGAAACTCATGTCTACCTAACAGGATTTGAACCCACACTTTTCTACCTGCCTACCAACTGAAACCTAAGACCTAACCGATGAGCTATAGCGCGACATGTTGGAAGGCCAGCTTGGGTTACTACATATGCTTCATATCTAGAACACAAGAGGATAAGTCTTGGAAAAACCTCATATATCAATTTCATTGGCTACAATTACAATTATTATTCAAAATCTCAATCAGGAAATTTTTAATATAAAGACTTGAAATTTTTCCTGCCAGAAATGACGAAGTCCAATAGAAGTGGAAAATTTCAGTGCAACAGTGATTAAATTCCGTTGCATAGCAACTGGAAAATTCCATCACACGACCTGAAAATTGCAGTTCAAAACCTGTATAATTCAATTGCATAGTAACTGGAAAATTCCATCACAAAACCTGAGAATTGCAGTTAAAAACCTGTATAATTCCAGTATACCAACGATTAGGTTTTTTTTTCTAAATTCCAAATTTTTTCTCAAGTCCTTTTTGAGGGAATATTTTTTTTGGTGCACAAGAACTATAAAATTGTAGTACGAGCCGGTAAAATTTTCGCGAAATCATGGCAAAATTTCAGTACATCATCTCAAACTTGAAAATTCCAGTACAATGACTGAATTTTCAGTTATGCTTGGTAAATTTTCAGTAACGTAACAACAAAATCTCTGTACATGTACTGGAATATCCATATTCCAGTACTAGCACTGGAAATTTCCAGTCCAGTTGCACAGTAAATTTCCAGTTTTTTTTTACAGTGTATATTTCCACGAGGGTTAATCACTAGCATGAAAATAATTGAAAATATAACAATATGTCTCTCTAATTATATATCAATCAAATTCTTCTTCTTAAATCTTATTCAAAGTTTGATAACGGATGAATCCAGGAAAATTCCAAGTATAAAACAAAAACGGCATATCCGGACAGTAATTATTATGCTGAAAGTGAAACGGATTTAAAATATGTCGCATTGTCAACTGTTTTCAATCAATGACAAAGTTCAACCTCACAATGTTGAGGACGTAGCGGTAAAAAGTGGGGTAAACGATATTGTCCGGGGTCATCATGTCCATCATTGTACCACTAATTAACTACAATAGGGCGAATACAGGCCCCGTGATTCTGACACACATGGGTTGAAACTCATATGGGACCACTATCAGACCCACATAACTATGGTAAAAATTTCATGATGATCGGGCGACAGGAACGGAAGATATACGCGGTAGCAGTTTTTCCCTAGGACTATACACACACACACACACACACACGGGGGGGGGGGGAGACAGACAGACAGAGACGGAAGCAACATTTTTTCCCCAAGTTCAGAGAAACATTTTGGTCTAAGAAAATTTGAATTTGGAAACAAAAAATTTTAATAACTAATAGAAAGCACTCATAAAAAAGTCACAACATGATTTGAAATCAACATTTTATTGCTCAAATATGAAATATAATCTTTAAGAATCAAATGAATCTTTGCAGCACTGAGAAACAAAAGTTTGTAAAATTTACATCTCATTGAGTAAATATATGGATGATTTAAAATATAGTGCAAGTGACCACAATTTCAGTTGATTTCACAACAACGAATAATGAGTATACCACAGCCGATGTGAAATATACCATAGCTGATGTGCATATTACATTCCCTGCGGTAAAATCAACTAAAATTGTATAGTAGCTCGAATTATATTTTCAAATCGTCAATACATTCACTTAACAAAAGGTGAATTTCACAACTTTTTTTTCTCGGTGAAATTGCACAATATACTTTGAAAAATAACAATTCAACAATACAATTGTTCCCAATCCATCAATCCCAAATTATGAATCATAATTCACATATCACAATATACTACTATACATCTTTCCAAATTTTCCATCTCAAATTTGTGACGTTTGTCGCTAAGTATCAATTCATAAGTTGAAAATGAGTGTACTTCTATTGATGTCATCGGACGGAATCTAAAATATGGTGTCATTTTCATAGAAATCATATCAGGCAGAATTTCGTTGGTCTCATCAATATGAGAATTCACTTGTTCGAGCACACGGAGAAAAATAATACAATAAAAATTACAACATTTTCTAGTGAATCAATACTATTAGGTCTCATATCTTGAGAAGTACTCCCCAAATATGGAATAAAATGTTACACCTGCAATAATTTTTACTACATGCGGTAAGAAAGCCTCTGAGACCGTCAGACAATTGTGACGACATTTGACAAAATAGTACTATTTTACTACAATTTTTTTCCCCGTGCACTTTGAAACTTGGAGTTTTTGAAAGCACAGCGTCTAATTTATTTCGGATTTCAATCGAGAATGATGCTAAAAGTGCCTGCATCAATTGTGCAACTGATGAAGAGGAAGATGAGATTTTTTGTTTCTAATTTTTCTATAAGATTTAGCAAAATATTGAAATGTGTTTTATTTGGTGCTAAGTTGTTTTGGATCGAAGGATCTTAGCTGCAGGAGCTAATTTAATGGCTGTTCGTGTCGTGCTAGCTATTTAGCTGCTGCAGTTAAATTATTTTTTCCGTGTATGTTCTAAAACTCTACCTAAAAAGTATCGATACTGGCTTAAAGTATCGGTTTCTGCACTGAGAGAAAGGTACCTACACTGAGAAAAAAAAAGTCATTACATCGAAGAAATACATTTTTTTGAATCTGGCCCTCATTGAACTGAATACATGTCCTTTCAAACAATGATGATTCAATAGAAATAATGAATTCTTTCGTTAAATGAAAGATATTATTTTATTGAATTCAGTTTCCTCCAATCCAAGGAACATTTTATTGACACAAAGATTAATTCTTTGGATTAGTCAGACCGCGAAGTGCAAGGCATGATTCTAATTTCATTCAAAAACGATTGAAAATTCAATAACTTATTTCTTCAATTTTATTACGTCACGTTTTGTAGGAAAAGCTCGAATTTTCAATTCAAGGTGCACAAATTTGTTAATAACAACGTTTTCCAATCAATACTATACTGCTTGGAATGAAAGTAATATTTGGTAAGCATGATTTTGTATTTCTTCAAATCCACAGAATGATTTTTATATTCAAATGATTTGATTCATCGATATGAAAGTATGTGCAATTGATTCTAAAGAAAATTCAGTAAGATAAAGAAATGGATTTTCGAAATCACGTTACGTTTTAGTTACTTAGACGACTTTCGGTTGGTTCTCGCAAGGTGTAGTCACTTTCTCACAAGTTCTCTTTCGACAGTATGGTTTGTATATGAAGAATTAATCACTCTGTCTTCTTAGTAAGTATTACTTCATCCAAATAAATATTTCTTTCAGATAATGGCATTGAATTACAGGTCCCGCATGGAGTGATAGGCACTATTCGCCTAACAGACGGCATGACTGAACGATCAATGAAGTCTCATTTGATCCAAAGTGCTCAGAATTCCCGGTTATCAACAGATTAAAGGAACACCAGAGTGGACTATGAAAGCTTTACAAGTGTGATAATTTTTTTTCACAGAAAAAATCTGATATTGTGCTCAATGACTTCTGAAACATCATTTATTGAATCAGGATGGAATTCACGAAGTCAAAAAAGAACATCTTGAAGTTGATGATTTATTTCGATGGATTGAAAATTTTCCTAATTGATTCAAAAACTTTCTTTTTTGAATGTTTGAGTGGTTTCATTCCTCCGAAGAAATAATTGATTGAATCAGAGTAGGTTTATTTTCACTGAAGAAAGGGTATTTGATTCAAAGAAATGTTTCTTCAGGCTCAAGAATTTCAGATTTGAATACATTGTTTGCATGAATACTCAGATTGATAAGTCCCATGAAATGATTTCATTGTCACTATTGGATGAATTCATTTCCTTGGCCGGAAGAAATATTCATTACGGTCATGGCTTTTTTTTCTCAGTGTAGTTGGGACAACTAAATCTTAGTTGCCGCAGCTAGATTTTATTTACGCCAGCTAGACTCTAGTTGGGCTAAATAAAAGGCTAGCTGTCTGAAATATGAATAAAATGGTACATTCAATGGGAATGAAAAATATAGTTGTGACAATAAAATTTAGCTAGCACAACTGAATTTTTATTTACAGTTACTAAATTTCCTAGCTGTCGAATATTTGAATAGACCCTTTCTCTTAGTGCGTATGTCTGACGGTGAAGTTCTCAGAATACAACTATGAAGGATCCCTCAGGGAATGAATTTGATGAAACGTCAAAGTAAAGTTGAAAATTTCGTTGTTTTGTTCAACACCCACTATTTATTTTTCAAATTTCGGAAACTCTCGACATTTAACACTAAAATATGCACTATCGACGGAAAAATATCATTATATGCAAAATTTTATAAAAAAGGTATTATATGCATGTTGCATATGCATATATGGAAATGCATATAAGTCCATGTCTAAAAATAAGTCACTGAGTTGAGAATTGCACTATGGTTTAAAATGGATATCCACAGTAACAGTTGAGGAATGTGCTTCAATATCGAAACAGTTGGTCAAGTCTTTGTTCCCCAAATCTTTGAAGCCGCCCCTGAAATTAGAAATCAAAACATTAAAACAATTACTCAGTTGAATCACAAAACTTGCGCCTCATGCGAAAGTACGAATCGACTCACCTGCAGCATCTACAGACACCATTGACAGTTATTCCTCCTGCTCTTCCCGAGCTACGACATCTTGTACCGCAAGCATCACGACTTACCTCACCAACAACAAATAGTAAATCATTAGTCAATGGGCTATGTGTATCCGCTGGTTGGTCAGATTCCACCATTTCCATTCTTTGTTCTTGTTCGGCTCTCAATTGTACCAAGTCTTCAAATTCTACAAAAGGAATAATTTTTGAATCTTCACTTTTAAAAAATACCAAAATAATTCAGGAATATCAATTCCTCTCCAATAATTGTATTGTTTCCCCTGTATTTCATACAGTATACATGAGAAAATTGGTTTTCTTCCCAAATTCTTCATGCGAATCTTGTCTTTTATAAACTTGCACATCATTGAATTTTGAACAGTATCTGCAGTATAAAATCTATTTTCACAGGATTTTACAGAAGTGAAATATTTGTATGAAAAAATCATGGCAATAATAAATTTGAAACAAAAATCCGTAGATTTGATTTGATAATATTATTCAGAAGATTGATAGAAAATTTCCGACTTGTACTTTTCAGAGTTCTTCAAAGAAAAACAAAACACATAACGTATCTCAGTTTCCAAAAATGATTTTCTCTTGAATACAATCTGTCAAACAAATTGCAATACATACCGTCGATAGGAGAACTGTGAACTGCGACGCTCAAGACCAGCACAAGAGCAGCGAACAGGGAAATCTTTATCATTTTGATATTGAGATGTGATGATATCTTTCAGTACACGAATCGTTGAACAATCCAAAAGACGTTGCAGCAGCAAATGATGATTCCTCCAAACATTTCACCATCCTTATATATGAATCAAGAACAATGCAATCTCGGCCAAAAGGCTATAATGTCAATTTGATATCAAATCGATATCTAACTGATCAAGATCGCGTCAATAACATTTTCTTGCTATTTTTCGGCGTGTTCTTGATGTTTCTGCGAAGGAAACTATGTACGACAGAAACTCAGCTATGAACACAGGCTGAAACTATTTCTATCGAAAAAACAATTCAAAGATCATTCGACCTCCGATGTTTGGATATCAAAACGATATTCAGGTGCAATCTTTTCTTATTTTTCCTTGTGACACCTAAAACACCATATACCATATTTATTGAATTATGGTTCAATCCCGTGTTTCTGATAGAAAACAGCAGTATTCTGATAGAATCAAAAATCCATTACGTGCAGAAGGGGGTATTTCGTCTTTGCCAAATGCTTTAACGAGACCCCAGCGTATCCTCCAAGTAAACATTTTATCTGCAAGATTTCTCCGAACTAAATTCATGAAACTGTCTGAACTTCCCTGGTTAAAAGAATCCATTGAATCTGAAAAATGAAATTTCATGAGATTTGGCCAGAACATTGTCCGAGATTCGATGAGATTTGGCGAGATTCAACCAGATTCACATCGGAAGAATTTATTATTCTGACCAAATCTCGTTGAAAAATCCCCGGTGAGATTTGGTCAGACCTTTGTCCGAGTTCAACTGTAATTTAGTGAGATTTGGCGAGAATCAACTGATTTTTTTCACCAGGGTTTTCAGAGACCATTCTTTGATGCTTTAAAAATTGTAGTACGTAGCCCGAATCCCAAATTTCGAAAAAAACTTCTCTTTTACGGAATGAGAAAAAAAACTTTTTTTCCAAGTTTGAAATTCGGGCTCTGTACCGCGATTTATAAAGTATCAAAAAGAATATTCCCTGAGAATTCCAAACTGTTTCATGAATTCAGTTCGGAGAGATCTTGCGGGCAAAATCTTTACTCTAATCCCGTTAATTGATACCAGCGACGACTTCTTCAGGTGCAATCATAACCATTGGTTAGAAAAGGACCCGACCAAGACTATTCTGACAAATTATTCGAAAATGAGGCAATATAAAATCAAAATATCGCTCTGTACAGACCTTTTTCAATCAATAAAGATGGTCTGTACAGAGCGATGTGTTGATTTTATTTTGTTGATTTTCGAATAATTGGTTAAAAAAGATTTGGCTCGGGTTGAATCGTCAGGGGTCGCTGGTATCCCTTTAAAACGTCGGATTATTTGGCGTGCGATGACTCTTCAGAATGCACCGATTGGAATAATTTTTTCTGAATATGTTCGTCTTAGAGAGGATCGAAGGCCTATTGATTATCGATCGGATAACATGATTCAAAAATATTGCAGAATATTCTTTGAAAAATTGTTATTTTGCGACTGCACACATCTTCCCCAGCCAGCACAAAAGATCAATTCAAATCCACGAAACCTTCTCAAAGATTTCTTGGATAGTTCCCGTTATGAGACCAATAATGAATTCAATAAGAGTTCAATGAATTCCAAATGAAAACGTATTGAATTCCCTTTCTGAACAATAAGTTGTTCATTAAGAGTTCATTTCGAATTCAAAATATTCATAATGAATACATATTGATTACCATAACGGGACCTCTCGGCGGGAACTCGTGTGCTGTATGGGTCGCTCCCTGTTAGGGGTCGTCCATAAATTACGTAAGACGTTTAAGGGGGGGAGGGGGTTCATGGAATTCTTACTAGATCTTACAAGGGGGGAGGGGGAGGGTTTGCACCAAAATCTTACGTAAGATGGATGTAACTAAATATTAAGAAATTCAATTTCAACTGATTTCGAAAAACACATATTTCCTTCAACTTTTTCAAAGATTTTACACAGTAAAAAATTTTCCGTCATTGTGTAAAGTGTTAAAAATTATGTGTAAAATGTTAAATATTCTACACACAAAGTTTAACACTTTACACAATGACGAAAAATTTTTTACTGTGTACAAAGATGATGTTCTGTAATCAAGTATCCTTGGATAGTCAATTTTAGTAAGTTAATAATCATCAATGTTATACCATAATTGAGTCATTTATAATTTCTGTACACTTCTGTATTATATTACCTCACCACATGGGGGAGGGGGAGGGGTTTAATGAAATCTTACGATGTCTTACAAGGGGGAGGGAGGGGGGTGAAAAAATGCCAAAATTGTCTTACGTAATTTATGGACGGCCCCTTATCCGATTGCGATGAAATTTATACTACGTTCCAGTTGTGATCCAATAGTGTTCCCACATGAGTTTCATCCCAATCGGTTAAAAACTGTGGAAAATTTTCTTTTGCGATCCCCATTATTTGACAATGTTTTGAAAGCATTCTTTCCCTGTGTTTGTGTCATCCGAATGACATAGAACTCTGAGCATAGTCAAAAACCATGGGTTTCATCAGATTCAATGGGTATGTTGACGAACTGATCATATATTCGTGGGATCAGAGGATTCAGGGAGAAATCGTGGGCGTTCCAAGGGACAATTCAGTCTGATTGACGGGGTCATCACGTGACTAGATTCGATGAGAATCTTTATGGTCATTTTTACGGTGATTCGAGCACGGAATTGTGGAGACGAATGCACTTACGGTCTCCTCGCTTTGGACGGCAGAAATGTCCGCCAAACATTTGAAGCTCCAAAAGACGTCCGAGAGACATATTTGGGCGTTCCCTGGACGTACACAGATTTCAGGTTCTGTTGGGGTGTGATATTCTGCAATGTTTTGGGAATATATGACGAGGGATATTTCATGTTTGTCGCAAATGAAATATTCTAAGAATATTTCAGTAGCGATATTTTATGTGGCAGTGAGAATTCTTATTCTTCCCCATATAGCACAAATGTCTCAGTAATATCTCCAGAATATTTTGACAATATTACAATGTTTCCAGACCATTCTGGAGATATTACTGAGACATTCGTGCTATGTGGGTCAGACCCAGTACTTGGTGAAATTTACAAGTCGGGGTCGAAAGAAACCTCTCTTCCACGACCTATTCAATTTCAGTTTCAGAGAATTCTGAATTGATTGGTCTATATCCCACAGAAACACATCATCATGATGACAAAAAGTGGCACTTTGAGTGCATTGAATTCATCTCAGTGATCAGCTGAGGTGATAGAGGTGTCGTTCATGACTCAAAGAACTGGGGTTCACTCCTCACTGAGGCAACTGTCCTAATAATCGACTTCCAGGGTGGATTTCTCCCACAAAGTCACACTGGAAAAAATATTTATCTGTCCTCTCTCCATAAAATATTCATTTGTCGAAATTGAATATTCAATTAGATGCAAAAACTGATTATTTGGGGCGAATAAATTATTTATTCAGAACACCAATTTATTTGGGGCAAGCATTCTATTATTTGATTCGATTGAATATTCCATCAACCCTAAGAAATATTTTATGGAGAGAGTACAAATAAACTATTTATTTGGTTGGAAGACATTTTTTTTCAGTGCATCTAAATCATATTCCATACAACATTTGCAGAGAAATTCACTCTGAAGACAATTGTTTTTTCAACCAAGAGCAATATTTTGTACCATTGTTGATACACGTAATTAAGATATGTTTTTCTGTATAAAATATCCCTGAGAGGACCTCAGCAATATTTCAGAATGCCTCCAAAATGTCTCCAGAATATTACGACAATCATCTCAGTGATATTGCAAAATATCTCCAGAATGTCACAAAGATGGCGATATGAGATATTCTGGAGACATTCTGACAATATTCTTGAGATATTTGCTAGAATATAACCCAGCAAGCACGACTGCAGGCGTTTTAAAGGACCCGTAATGGGTCTTTATTGGCGATGCGGGGCCATCAGCGGCCCATTGAAACGCCAGTTATCATTGTTTGTACACTGAGAGAAAGGTTTTCTTCTGACAAATCAACGCATTTGGTTGAACATTTTCAAGAAGTATCATTTCATACAAATAAGACATATTGATTATAACCAAACATTGTGTTGAGTCAAGAAATTCATATTTATTAACTATAACCAAATCATTCATTTGATTCAAAGTTATTGGAGTTAATGTAAATGAATATGAATTCTTGTCAAATTCAGATCTATCGAATCATAGTCGGTATGAAGTTGACTCAAAGAAATATGTGGTGTATTCAACAACTATGTGATAAAATGAATATTAGTAAATATTTCTTTGCTCGTATCCAAATATACGATTTATTTACTGTAAACAAATCTCATTTGAGTCAACGAATCCTTTTTCTCAGTGTAGGGAACATTCTGACAATGTCATTGAGACATTCTGTGCTACATGAGTCACGATGACGTTATTACGACGTCACTGAGTTGTGTTCCTTGGGTATCCAGTTAAACGGTTTCCCAGTTCGATGAATCATGCATATTGGAATATTGTGATTTATAAATTCTCATTGATTGAATTTATCAGAAAGCACGTCTTCATATTTGTTTTGTCTCGTTCTTCAACGGGACGTCATCGTTATTCCTATCAAGATCGAAAATCATGGTAATCATAATAAACAACAGATTATTTGTTACAATCGTAACAAATAACCTGTCTACGATGCGGAGTGATAACAGATTATCGTGATATATTGAGGAATGAATGGATTACAAGTTGTCATGGGAGAATGAACTTCCTGAAGAATAACAAGATAAGAATTATATGAACATGCATATGAAATATGAGCAATCACGAGTCATGAAAAAATCGAATTGAATTGATAATCCCGGGTCGAAAAATTTGGACGGTTCTTGTCCTCTTATTTTATTTTCAGATGGATTTTGTCCTGATTGTTATGAATAATGCGGACAAAAAAAGTACTTTTTCAGGATTTCAGTCTAGATTTCTCCTCAATCACTTTTATTCGCTGGAGGAGAAATTCAAACTAAAATCTACTGTAAAAAAGTACTGTTTTTGTCCGCATTATTTAACAAACAGGACAAAATTGGTCTAAAAATGAAATAAGAGGACAAAAATCGTCCGAATTTTTCGACTCGGGCAAGAGCAATAATAAAACGGAAAGAGTTTGGAAAAGGTATAAACCTGTTTGCTGAATTTAGAAAATCGTAAAATAAGAAAAGGGCGCTTCACATAATAGGGTTTTTCTAACTGAGAGTTCACTAGAGTTTATTTTGCATCAAAAATTGTAAGCGATTGATCAAACCAATCAAATAATGTCTGCTCAAGGAAAATCAAATGGATGAAACATTATCCTATTCGAGAATCACTACACTTCAGCTTGATTGAAGCGACTGGAGACTAGAGTTCATTTTAAGATAAGCTTTTCAAGCCCTATACTTATCTTTAGTTGCTTATTCATTATGAATTTACTTGCGAAAGCTGACAATGGACAAATTTAGAAGACCATTATGAAGAAATGTAAACTGAAAAAACCTAAGGAAGACTTCTCCCCTCAACATTTCAAACATTTATTAGGTTCTCTAAGAGATATCAAAAACTCCTTTCATGTATCCAAAAGATCTCCAAAAACGTTGTATTAGAAAATTCTTGATATCTTTCAGGGAACATGATAAATGTTCGAAATGTTGAGGGGACGAATGTTTACCAAGAACTTACGACCCTCCACGAAAGGTTGAGATGTATTAAAAAGTTCTGTAATGCTTTTTTTATGATCCCTGAAAGCTATCAGAAAGTTATCCGAGTTGAATTTCTGATAACTTTTAGACATTATGAGGAAGATACCCACAGAAATCTTCGAAGCCGCCGCATTGGAGAACTTTTTGATATCTTCTAGAGAACGTGCTGAATGTTCAGAATGTTGAAGGAAGAACTTTTCCCTGGGAAGTTACGACATTTCATAAAAAGTTGAAAATTCAATAAGCCCCCCATGTGAAAATTGCCGGAGTTGACAAATCGCCCAGTACTGGAAAGGTTGTATTTGCCAGACTTCGGCAAAAACAACTGTTCCTGTTCAGGCCCATTACTGTTTTTCAACTGGCTGTACATGTTCGACGGAGTTGAGACGGTATTGGTTGGCGTGGACAGACAGTGTTGGGCCAGTAATGAATCAATACTGGCCGGAAAATACACGGATCGTAGTGTAACGAAGCCGCGCCAGTACTGTGCCAGAGTTGGGATAACCATTCAATATATCCAATAGGTGATCGAGTGCCAGGATCGGTAGGGCAATGGCTAACTACAAAATCGGTAGTCGAACTACGTTAAAATTATGTCCATGGAAATCCGGCTGTTATGGTAAACCAAAGCGGCGCCAGTACTGAGCCAGAGTGCGGATTACTATTTCATAGATTTGATGGCCGACTATATGCCAGTATCAATATGGCACTGGCTGACTACGAAATCGATGTTGTATTGTCGTTAAAATCAATTCATTATGACAAATGGCGTGCTACTGGCGAGGTTGTATTTGCCAAAGTTCGGCAAAAACAATTGTGCCTGTTCAGAATCATTACCGTTTTTCAACTGTCGCCGAACATTCGCAAAATTTCAGTCGGTATTGGCTCGCGTGGACAGACGGTATAGGGTCAGTATCGAATGAATACTGTCTGGACAATACCCAGGATTTCGAGAAACGGTACCGCGCCGGTATTCAGCCAGAGTCGGTATTATCATTCCATATGTACAACAGACGGCAATATGCCAGTAATGATATGACTCTGGCTGACTACAAAATCGATAGTCGATTGATGTTGCAATTATAATCTTGGCAACTCGGCTGTTGTGGTCAGCCGGAGTCGCGCCAGTATTGAGCCAGAGTTGGTATTATGATTCAATATGTTCGATAGACGACATGGTACCAGTATTGGTGGGACTCTGGTTGACTACGGAATCGGTAGTCGATTGACATTAAAATCACGTCCTTGGCAACTTGATTTTTGTAGTGAGCCGGAGCCGCGCCAGTATCAAGACAGAGTTGGTATGATCATTCAATACGTACGATAGAGAACAATGAACCAGTATTGGTAGAATCTTGTTTCACTACGGAGTCTATGGTAAATTGCGTGACTTCAAGGGAATTGGTGCAATAAATGGGAATTTAAGTGGTCCGTTGTCAACTCGGGGATCAGCTGAGGTGATAGAGACTCTGTTTCTCACTCGCAGGTCCCGGGTTCAATCCTTGCCCAGTGAACTTTCATGAAACCACTTCCAAAGCGTCTTTCTCAGATAACGGTGATGAGAAAAATAGATTCGCAAAGTTTTGAAAGTTCAAATTCAATATATTTTTTTTTTTCACTTGAAATATAACTCCGGGGATCTCTAATTACCAGCACTGTGCCAATACTGGGTCGGGTCTGAATTCCTACGTAGGATGTATTATTTTGACCCTCTACCACTTCTCATCCAGTACTGGCCGAACAACTGATTCTGTTGCAATGCCAGAGTTCCACCATAGTAGGCACACACCAAATATCGCTACCGACGTGGTGGTAAATGTTTTACTGGCCCTTATGTAAAATGATGTTATCATTCCGACTCCTTACCAGTACCGTCCAAACCACTGGCCCCATAAGGGCAAGGTTGGATTTGCCAGTACTGGCAACTCTGGCAACAGTACCGCGCCAGTAGCGGCTCGTGTGTACATTTCCACATGAGCCGTACAGCACAACCATCGAGCCTCCACCTAGGATTACGGCAGAATCCCCAGTGATAAAATTTTACTGAAATTTTCAGAGATTTTCTGAGAAGAGTACACTGGAAAAAATTACTATGGGAAACTTCACATAAATTAACACATACATGCATTAAGAATTTTCCGTATTTTACCGGAAATTTGTAGTTAAATCTACTATGTGATTATTGTTCCCCAGGAACAGACTGACTTCCCAATGGCATTTACTGTAAAACATAGTGAATTTGATCATGTTTCTATTGTCTCGTCATAATAAATTCCATCGTATATTCAATCTGTTCTTCGGTTACAAAGTCCCATAGTAAATTTAACTACAAATCTTCCTCCGTGTACCTACAATAGTTATTGCTGCACCAGTGGAGGAGCACGAGTATCTCAACTCTGCTGCAGCCCTGACTGTGAGCCAACCTTCCTCAACGGAAGAGAGATAGCGAGTGATAAGAAACGATTGTGGAAAGAAATTACCTGGCGGGATTTTATCTTGATATGATAGGGATTTTAAATAAGGAAGTTACTTTTACTATAATGAATGACTGAAGGGTGGTGAAAACCCCATAGTGAGCTAGTTCCTATAGTAAAAAAAAACCACTAGCCAAAAAGTTAGGTAAAAAACTCTTCAAGGTAATTCGGCATAAGTTGCCTACTTAGAAAGGGTAAAGGGTGGGAAAAAGTATGAGTAAGATTTCAGAAATTTCATAGATATTTATAGGATCCAATGAAGACTTCGACGAGTAACCTGAGGCTTCAACAATTGACCTGCAACAGAACTTCTTATACATTAACGAGTCAATGTGGCTTGATATCTGATACTTTATCTATAGTTAGAAGAGAAGTTACTTGTTCATTAGCGACATTTTTTCAAGTATATAAAATCTTTAGGTTTCCTAAACTTTCTAAACTTGTCATCATGCTCAACCCAGCAATGAGATTATATGTAGATTTTAAGGAACTTTCGTAAAATTTAGTAGCGTTAATTTTTATATAGTCTTTTATTAACCCTTCAAGTACACACATCCTTTCACACCTTCAGAGTACACAAAGGTGCGAATTCGCACGACGCAACTTTACCGATTAATAACTCGGTTCCTATTCGACCAATTTGAGCTTCCTTTTTTTCAACTTGGAGGAAAAATTGTGCAGACTAATGTGTCATGGAAGACAATTCGGCTTTAAGTTGGTTGCATGAAACAAAATATTTGAGCGCATCCAATTCGTCCGCCATTTTAGATATATGTAGCGTGGACATTGCAGTTGTCATATCGGTCATTTTCAAGTAGTCATTTCCTGTGTATCAATTTTATAAGATGGATTTCGATAAGTAACATTCACGCCATTGTATTCTATTCTGTTTTCAAATGAATAAGAATGCTGCTCAAACTATGGAATTGATTAATACGACATTGGGTCAACATTCTGTGAGCCATTCAACAGTGAAAGAGTGGTTTACAAGATATGGCAATGGGAATTTCAGTCTTAAGGACGATCCACGTCCAGGTGCAATCAAAAAGTTTGAGGATGAAGAACTTGAAGTTTTACCGAATGAAAATCCATGTCAAACTCAAGAAGAGCTTGCAGAACAGTTAGGAGTTAATCGTCAAGCAATTTCACTTGGATTGCATGCATTGGGAAAAATACAGAAGGAAGGAAAATGGGTTGCTCATGAACTGACGGAAGAAAATAAAAGACAAAGAGTTGCCATTTGCATGAATTTGCTTTCTCGGTTCAAGAAGAAGAATTTTCTGCATAAAATCATTACGAGTGATACTACATCAATTTCATCCCCTTCAAAGCAATCCCCTCTCGATAAAATACACTTATGCCAACGTTTTTTCCAATCATCGAAACATGCTAAATAGTCCCTTTCCGGTATAGCCATCAGCGCCTTCTTCGATTCAGCTTTTATCCCCTCAATCGACTCGAAACGCTTTCCCCGGAGTGGTCTCTTGAGTTTTGGGAATAGCCAGAAGACACACGGAGCCAAATCAAGCGAATACGATGGTTGCGGAACGATATGCGTCGAATTTTTGGCGAAATGGTCACGAAGAACGAGTGCAGTATGAGACGGTGCATTATCGTGATGCAAAAACCAAGAGTTGTTGGCCCATAATTCTGGTCTTAATATCCTTCTGATATTCCGATCATATCAGTAAGGTCTCTAACAGTCAACCGACGATTTTTGAGCACTAATTCCTCCACTTCATCGACGTGTTGGTCATCTGTTGACGTCGATGGTCGTCCGGAGCGCTCCAAGTCATCGATACGTTCTCGACCCTCTTTGAAGTCTTTGTACCACTTATAAACATTTTTCTGCGACATGGTAGAATCACCAAAGGCCTTCCGCAACATCCTCGAAGTTTCCGCAGCCGAAATTTCATTCCGCAAACAAAATTTGATTGCACTTCTCTGCTCAATTAAATCAGACATTGTAAAAATCGAAAAATGCACTCTTGGTCGTTTGGTAAACACAAGCGTAAATGTATTACTGATAATGACATTGACATGAAATTTGGCACAGATGTCATTAACAGTCCTGCCAACTTAAGAAAAAAAGAACTAGCCTGAAATGTCAAGTCCGCGAAGTTTAAATTAAAAATTCACCTTACTTTTTGCCCACAGTAGTATATATATAAGAACGAATTTAAAAAATCTTCTCATCAATTTCCCGTACTTGGTAAAATTCGCCAGTCTACTTTCGAAAAATCCTTCCTCTCATGTCCTATTCATTTTTCATTTCAGAGAATTCTGAATTGATTGGTCTATATACCTTGAAAAAAAATTTTGAAAATGAAGCATCCTGCGAATGCAGTTTCAGTAAATTGAAATTGATCAAAAACTATTTAAGATCAAGTATGAGTGAGACCAGATTAACAAATCTTGCAACTCAGTCCATCGAGTATGATCTAGCATCAACAACAGACTTTGATCAAATTATAACTGAGTTTGCCTCAATCAAAGCGCGAAAAAAGAAGTTCTGATCACATGTTAAAGTTCAAATAAGATGATGTCTCCCTACGGTGAAGAGTTCTTTTCAATACATTGTGTACAATGTTCTTCGCCAATGACAATACTCAATTTAATAGTTAATAATTTCCATGTGTGTACAATTTTAATAAAATCAAAGGATAATGAGTTATAAATGTATATATGATTTCTCGAATTTATTTCTAAGAAAAGCCTATTAAAGGAACGAAAACTTCTCAGAGGGGCGCAATACTGGTGATTCTGCCAGGGGCACAAAATCATCTCCGTACGGCTCTGTGAATGTTATTATCAAACATTTAATGAATCAGTGCTACTCAGGCCCCTTTATAATCCCGAGAACCATTATTTTCTAACGCATGTATTGTACACGGAGAAAAATTGTCTATTATAAATTACTAGACTCGCTAGTATATTGCGGATATACTTGCATTCTGAAGGTATATACCAAACATTCTCTTCAAAAGTACCAGACTTTCTGGGAGTTAATGGTAGGATAATGACATTTTATAATAGAAAGTCTGATGCTTTTGATCAGAATGTTTGGTATATAACCTTAAAATGCAAGTATATCCTCAATATACTAGCGAGTCTAGTAATTTATAGTAGATAATTTTTCTCAGTGTAAAAGAAGTAACATCTTGTAATCGATGGGAGAAGGTGTCGGTTGTTTCCATCCTTTTCGACCATTCGGTACATTCGACCATTCATGAATCAAAATGAGAATAATGAATCCAGAAGTTATAAAATGGTTTGAATGACTATTACTTACTCAATTTTAAATGATAGGTTCTTATCGCAGTTTTGAACTGCAAAATCGAACCTTTATTTTTTGTATGGCCATAGAATCCGTTAATTATTGACATTAACATTTCTTGGGATAAATTATTTATTAACAAATACTAAAAATTCATGTTCCATAGAGAGAGGTCAAGTTATGAAATCACTACTGGGATTCAATGAACTTTCACATGTTTCCCTATTGAATTTCGAAGTTTTTTTATTTTGACAGAGGTATAATAGGAAATAATGGGGTAAATGACAAAAGCGAACCTTATTTTCTATCGCCTAATTTTTTTCTAGTAGGATTCAAGGGATCTTTTTCACCGGGTCATACATGTAATTCATTTCACTGAAGATTGTTTTACATCAAGATATTTAATTTAGGGTCTATTCCAAATAAAAATCCTGCAAAAATGTAATCAGTCAATTGATTTGAAAAGACCAATTGAACATGTGCTAATAACATTTTGTGAAAATGTAAATAAAACAAAACCCAGACATTTTCATGTTTTAAAAACGTACATGCGACCTTTTTGAAATCTCACAAAACGTTTCTGAAATATTTCTCTTGTAATGAAGTACGTTTTGTGAATGTTTACAAAACGTCCCAGTGCTGTTTGGGTGATTTCACCTCCCACACCTGCGAAATTATTACGGTAAAATGAATATTTGAATTCGTATTACTTAGAAAATGAAATTCCTCATACATGAAAATGTGAAAATTGTATATAACATCGATACATCTTTCATCCATATGAATGAGTTCGATGTTGCGTACTATCGATATTTGATGATCATTACTCTGAATCGCAGGCAAATCGCGATTCTGCCACGTGCGGACTGGCCACGTGGAAAATGTGGAGAATTCCACATAGGCCACTCTATCTCTATATTTAAGGTCGCTGAGATTTTATATTTGGACTATTTTTTTAAACTTGTTCTGGGTCGGTCAGAACGCTTTCCAAATCAAAATCAAGGAGCCAGTCCGCCCTTGGTATCAGATAAACTCCCAGTCAATTTGCAAGACTCCTATGGTGGACGAGAGCTCAAACAGGGTGCATGGTTTTGGCTGAATAATAAAAAACTCGGTAACCATTGCATTATGAAGATATTTATTTATTTATATATTTCTCCTCTATTATATTTCAATACAAATTGTAATAAGTCACTGAATTAATAATTGCATTCACTTATGAAAAATGATTTTTATATGAACACGTGAGGAATGTGCTTTAATATTGAAACGGTGAGACAAGTCTCTGTCCCACAAATCCATGATGGTAGTTCTGAAATTCGAAATCAAAACATTAGAAAAATCGCTCAGTTTAATCACAAAACTTGCGCTTAATGCAAAAGTACAGATCGACTCACGTGCGGCATTGACAGATACTATTATTACATCTTCCTCCTGCTCTCCCCATGTCAAGACAATTGGCAGCGCAAGAAGTATGATTCACCTTACCACCAAATGATGGTAAATCACAAGTCAATTTGCTATGTGTGTCCGCTGGTTGTTCAGATTCCACTTTTTCCAATCCTTGTTCTTGTTCGGCTCTCAATTGTACCAAGTCTTCGAATTCTACAGAAGAAACAATTTTTAAATCTTCACTTTCAAAAATACCACAATGATTTAGGGATATCAATTCCTTTCTGATGATTGGATTGTATTGTTTCCCCTGCATTTCATACAGTATACATGAGAAAATTGGTTTTCTTTTCCGATTCTTCATGCGAATCTTGTCTTTTATAAACTTGCACATCATTGGATTTTGAAGAGTATCTGCAGTATAAAATCTATTTTCACAGGATTTCACAGAAGTGAAATATTTGTACGAAAGAATCATGGCAATAATAAATTTGAAACAAAAATCCGAAGATTTGATTTGATGCTATTATTTAGAAGATTGACAGAAAATTTCCGACTTGTACTTTTCAGGCTTCTTTAAAGAAAAAAAAAACACATAAGGTATCTCAGTTTTCAAAAATGATTTTCTCTTGAATACAATCTGTCAAACACATTGCAATACATACCGTCGATAAGAACACTGTGCACTGCGGCGCTGAAGACTAGCACAAAAGCAGCGAACGGGTAAATCTTTATCATTTTGATATTGAGATGTGATGATATCTTTCAGTACACGAATCGTTGAACAATCCAAAAGACGTTGCAGCAGCAAATGATGATTTCTCCGAGCATTTGTCCATCCTTATATATGAATCAAGAACAATGCAATCCCAGCCAGAAGGCTGACACCAATTTGATATCAAATGGATATCTAATTGATCAAGATTGCATCAACAGCACTTCCTTGCCTATTCAAGATCGACATTTGCCATTTTTCTATGTGTTCTCGATGTTTTCGAGAAGGGAACTGTATATAACAGAAACTAGTGTTGCCTCGATCTTCGAGCCGATCTCAATAATTTCAAACGATCCGATCTTCGAGCAGAGCTGAAAAAATTTCAGTCGATTCGAGTTTCGAGCTAAACCAGAACTATGAGATCGACGAGCTAGATCGTTACTGAGAAAATTTCCTATCAGACGAAGGACCCTGGTTAAGAAAAACCATTGATTCTCGCCAAACCTCACTGAATCTCGCAAAATCTCATTGAATCTTGGACAATGTTCTGATCAAATCTCATGAAATTTCATTTGTCAGAATCGGTTTATGAAACAATATTGCGTTTAATGTTTAATTAGTAGCAGAGTCGATATTAAGAAAATATGTCTATACAGTGGATTTTTCTTCATCGCCAATCCTCTGAAGATAGATTTAATGATATATCTATCTATTTATCCATTCATGGAGTCTTTATAATTAACATTTATGACATTTGACTTGCCGAGTTATAAAAATTTTGAGAAAACGTTGTTTTATACTTCAACTTCAAGAGCTTCAGAAATACAGTACAGGCCAAAAGTTTGAATACACCCAAAGGAAAAACAATTTTTTCAGTCGATGTGTTTGTTTCAGGAAATCAACTTACTTTATTGACATCAGTTTATTGTGTTTTATATTGTTTAGACATTTTTTGATTATTATTTATGTAGTTAATACGAATTAAATCAATTTTGAACAGCGAAGATGTAAAAATGTTAAATGTCTTTAGGTTAATTCAAACTTATGGCCTGTACTGTATGCTCTATTTCAAGGAGCACCTGGATACAAGACTTTTTTATTCGCGTTTGTTTTGAACGAAGGATCGTGAGATTTTTGATCTAGCTCGACGATCTTCGAGCCAATCCGAGCTTCGATCCGAGCAGTGGATCTATCGATCCGATTTGCGAGCCGAGCTCATGCTTAAAACTCGGATTAGCTCGGATCGCGGCAACACTCCTTAAACACCATATACCATGTTGATTCAATTATTTTTTTGCTGTTGTAGTATCTATAGCGAGGAAACGTTATTTACATTCCTTCGAGTTGTATGTCTTATGATGATCTCTAATATGGTATAGGACATTCATGAATAAAATTTAGAAAAAAGTCTGAACTATTCAGAAACAATCATCACAATTTATTTCCCAAAACTCTTTGGAAAGACATCATTGAGAAATTCGATGATGTATGTAGTCTACAGGATATTACAATGATATTCCACAAGAATCAGTAAAGAATTTCAAAAAACAAACCCCTCCTGAACTCCTTCGGAATTCCAAAAATTTTCAAAGTACCCAGATAACACGAGAAATTCTTCAAGGATTCCTGAAGAACTTAGCATTTGTAAAAAGCATTCTTCAAGAACTCTGAAGTGAACGACAATTGCTCTCTTAAATTACGCCAAGAAATCGTCAATGTCCCATGATTAGAACTCTTGAAGAACTCGATCTATTGATTGACAGAAGTCGTTGGCCGGTCAAAAATCCTCAAAGGATCCTTCATGGGAACTCTTAGGAATCCTTGTAGGGTTTCATATGGGTTTCTATGAAGAGACCCATATTGGTTCTCACATCAATTTGGCATAGGAACCTGTGAAGGATCCCTAGCGAACCCGATCATACCGGAATTTTCAGTATTCTGTGAGTATAATTTTGGTATCGTATATAATCAGTATGAATCTAGTATTAATTCAGTAAAATACCAAGTTGTGATGAAAAGTGAACTGAAAGCATACCGTATACCCGTGAAATTTTTGTACTTGAGGTATACCGAAATATTTCCAATCATTTGGTATTTATTCCGACGTCCGTTACGCTGGAACAACCAAATGAGCAAAATCGAGAAAAACCTATATAGGAATTTGTCGCTAATTTGTCGCTAATTTGTAACACCAATCCCGAATTTGTCGCTCTTCGCGATTCCGAAATAATGAAGGTTGTGCTAGCGGAACTGTTCCGCTAGCACAATCTCGGTTCAGAGGGATGAGAAAAAAAAAGAATTGCATAGGAATTTGTCGCTTTTTTGTCGCTCTCGATATACGTTGGAAAGAATTGAATTCGTTCATTGGTTGCTGAGATATTTAATATTTTGAGTTTGAGGATTGAAATATTGAATTCCAGTGAAATTCGGTGGAAGAATATGATGGTCAAAGGCATATTGACGCAATACAAAATGCAAACAGATGTGCAGGAGATGACGTTGGGACTACAATCCGAAGAAAACGGTTACATGAATGTTACATCGAGATTACGAAACGTAAAATGGAAATTACGTAACACGGCAATCAAATGCCGTCAGGATTTCCAACTGATTCACGTAACGATACGAGGGACATTATGACAATTGTGAATGAATTTGGAGGATATATTCCATATGTCACAATCATGTAACATACAGGTAATAGGCTGGTTTACAGGATTTTCTGCCATTGATATATATGTTATATATAAGAGTCACGCAAAAAAATCAAACATTCTTTGTTTACCTGTCTCTTATGGAAATATGTGAGTTTTTCATGTTTTAAAAGTTCTCTCCAAAGGTCAGCTCAAGAGAAATTGCTAAACAGTTGCTGAATATTTGAAAAAATTTTGAGAAATCAAAATTAATTTTTTTTTATTTTTGGATTTTTTTCCTTGTTGCGATGAAATTTAGTGTTTGAAGAATAGTAAATTTCTGTTTTCATGACATTAGATCGATTTGGATGCGATTGTGCTGGCGGAGATTCTGCGAATGGCCCTTTTATACGTATTTACGGATTGTTTGAAATCCGGAGGACCAGAAACAGTCGAGCGACAAATTCTATGCAAGGTTTTTCTGGTAGCGACAAATTCAAATCCACGAAAAATCGCGAATTTTGTGACACTAGATCGATTTGGATGCGATTGTGCTGGTGGAAATTCCGCGGATCGTCCTCATATACGTATTTACGGGTTGTGTGAAATTCGGAGAACCAGAAACAGTCGAGCGACAAATTCTATGCGAGGTTTTTCACTGCGTATGAGGGGCCATATAAGGTATCGCATAAAGAAAGTTCTGTTCGAATCTCAGTAATATATGTATGGATCATTCTATATCAGATTTACAATGAGTTCCGGAATATTTTTGGAAATTATTTACAAATTCTTTGTTAAGAAATAGGAGACACGTATAATTTGTGATTTTCCAATTTATACACAGTAACAAATTTTCTGTTAAGAACGGTCCACTCAAAGTTCGTGTTGGAAATCAACACAGATGAGGGTCAAATTGACAGATTTTCAATGTGAATCTAATACTTTTGTGTTAATTTATCACACCCTTTATGTCAATATTTAACACTAATTTTGAGTGGATCGTTTGGGACATGTACGTGTGTTAAAAATACATAAAATTTTATACTGCGTACATTGGTGTACAATTTTTCGATTTTGACAAATCTAGCTCCTTCAAACGCCTGTATCTCGAAAAGCTTTCGATTTACCAAATTATTCCCAAGACATAAGAGTCAGAATTTTTTCTGTATACACGGAGAAAAAAATATGATAACCATTTTCATACAAATATAGTAATCGGAGAATACGATTCATTATGACGATAAATGACAGTCGGTATATGACAATTCATCATAACTCTCGTAACAGTTACTACAGGTTGGTTGAAAAGTTTTGAAAGCGACACCTACCAACCAGTACAGGAATCCAAATTTATACGCTATTTTTATATTTCATCCTTCATTTGAACACACACACAATTTTAGTCCGATCTGTCAATTCATTCTTTGTTTACAAGCCATTCGAAGTTGACGTGTCAGTGTATTTTGTGAAAATGGAAAAATCCGAATATCGTGCAGTGATAAAATTCTTTGTTTTGGAAGGTTTATCGGCAACAGAAATTCATACTAAAATGAAGAAAGTGTTGAAGGAATCTGCTCCTTCATTTCCAACTGTACATCGATGGGTTTTAGAGTTTAAACGTGGCCGTACAAGCGTTGAAGATCAATCACGTAGTGGACGTCCAAAAAGTGCAATGAAATCAGACATCATTGAGCAAGTCTATGATATTGTTTGTAAAGATCCGAGTTTGACTGAGCGTGAAATCGCTGATACCATAAGCATCTCGGATGAACGAGTACTCCATATTTTACACGAAGAATTACATATGAAAAAGCTTTTTGGAAAGTTAGTGCCGCATTCGTTGACAATTCAACAAAAACTGAATCGAAAACAAATTTCTCAGCGTAATTTGGAGCGTTTTGAGCAGAATAAGACCGATTTTTTGCGTGGACGAGACTTGGATCTACCATCATGATCCTAAACTGAAACAAGAACGTTTACAGTGGACTGAAGCTAGTCGTTCAGCTCCAAAACGGGTGAAGTCAGAACGATCGGCAAAAAAGGTTTTAGCATCGGTTTTTTGGGACGCAAAAGGGGTTTTGTTGATTGATTATCTCGAAAAAGGTAAAACAATTAACTCTGAATATTATTGCAACCTTTTGGACCAGTTGGATGAAAAAATTCGTGAAAAAAGACCCGGTTTACGGAAGAAAAAAATCATTTTTCATCAAGACAATGCACGTGTTCACACAAGTGGCTAAACTGAACGAATTGAAGTACGAATTGCTTGAACACCCACCGTATTCACCAGATTTGGCTTCCTCCGACTATTACCTCTTCAGAAATTTGAAACAATTCCTTCGTGGAAAGCGTTTTTCGTCGAATGAAGAAGCTATTGCAGCTGTGGAACAGTATTTTGCGGAGCTTCCGGAAAATCATTACAGAGATGGTATAAAATTATTAGAGGATCGTTGGAATAAGTGTGTTGAAGTTGAGGGAGACTATATTGAATAAAAAAAATCGTTTCATCAAAAAATACACATTCTTTCATTTTTGCTTTCAAAACTTTCTAACCAACCTGTATATTTCTGCTAAACACTGATAGATGTATAGTATTTGACGTCATAATGAATTACGTCCTTCGAATACTATACTTTGTCTGATAACCATCATTATATTCTTTTCTCCGTGTATTTAGCATCCAAGAGATAAGCAAAACAAGACAAAAATATTACTCAATGACTTAAAATCACACATTAATTCGTCAAATCAAAGTCAGGTATCTAGCCGGATTTCAAGTCATGAATGATCGAGTGCGCAAAGTTTCCAGGCCGTTCTTATTTTGTCCATTTCTCATAAATGCTGTGGAGTACCACAGATTGTTCGGTTCATTTTCGAAAATGAACCAAGAATATCGTTATGATCAACAAATTAATCGTGTTTGTAAATTTGGAAAATTAGAAATGTCCAAATTCGAATAAAATGGTGTTTTCACTTTCATCGTCGAATTACGACAAGACAAGAATAGGAGAAAAAATTTCCACTCGAATTTTTGAAAAATTCGGAGAAAATTCTAACTTTTATACCGAATGTTTCCGACAGCACATGCATTGTGCACACCGTGTACACGGAGAAAACAGTATTTTTATTAGCTGGCATAACGAGCGGGTCTGTTACTATAGCGCCTACACGGAGAAAAAGGTATCTTAAAAAGTACCATAATTTATGGATTTTTAGCGCTGGTCTGACCAGAGTCTCAATATTTACCTGAACAAACCTCTAAAAGTACCATAATATCTGGAACTTTTATAAGGAAAGTACCATACTTATTCTGAAAAGTCCAAGAAATTATGGTACTTTTAGATATTCGTGCAAGTAAATATTCCGACTCGGGTCAGACCAGCGCTGAAAATCCATAAATTATGGTAATTTTCAGGATATCTGTTTTCTCAGTGTATGAAAAAAATTAGCTGGAAGAGCAAGGAAAATTACTGACACAACTCCTTTTTTTTACTGACATAAACAAATTTGTTAACAGAACTAACGTCTCAGCTGCTGGAGTGAATATTTTTGCAAGAAGAACAAATTTCTTTGTAGGCGCTATAGCAGCAAACCATTTTTTCTCCGTGTAGGTGTTGTCGGAAACACCCACTATGGAAATAATCTCTAGTAAGTGTATCCCTAAAAGTGAATACATATGACCCATAAATAATTCATACATAATACATAATCATGGTGGCCACTCTTCAACCGACTTGAAATTCCAGGTCATTTCCAGGTTTTTCAAGGTTGATTTTCAATCTTTCCAGGTTTTACAATCCATTGCGGTAATATATGGCAATAACTCACCGATAACTTACTGAGACTAGTTCTTCTGAGACTAATGTATGAGGTACGATCAACTAAAAAATATAATGTATACACTGAAAAAAAAATTTATTCCAGTCAAATAAATATTTATTTGTCCTGTACCCAAGAAATATTTATTAGAATTAACAAAACATTCTTTGGAACCAGAATAATTTATTGGAATCAAATAAACGATTAAAACCATCTATTTAATTCAAATGAATTATTTTGGTTCCAAAGAATATTTTGTTAATTCTGATAAATATTTCTTTGGTACAGGACAAATAAATATTTATTTGACTGGAATAAATTGTTTTTTCAGTGTATTTTATATACACTAATTTGAACGAAGTCAGTGCAGCGAAATTGTATGTTTCCCTTTCGATGCAAGTATTGGATTCTCGCTGGGTGATAAATAAAAAAAGAAAGTGTATCATCACGTGTAGGAATGCACACGATATGTAGTCGAAATTTTAAAAATAATCGATTATCTTGATTCTTACATGATCCAATGGACTATTTAACGCATTGATCTTCGACTTCGCACATAATGAAACGGAATAATGGACCATCTTGGTCTTGTACACAAAATAAACCAGGGTATACGAGAAATATCGTTTCGATATATCGGTATTGCAAAATCGAATAATGGAGATTTGTTGATAAATGTTATGAACAAGTTATGTAAACAAATAACTGATACGAGCAATCAGTGGCAAAAAGGAATCATTTCTTCTTCCAATGGGCTCTAAATTATATTGTTGATGAAATTTTTGATTGAAAATTTGACATCCGACACATTGTTGATGAATGTTATAAACAAATTACATAAACAAATAAATGATCCTAGCAATTATTGACGGAGAAGAAGAATTTTCTTTGTGATGAGCTCTAAACCATATTCACGGGATTGACCAACCAACCACGATTTTTGGTTGGTTGATTGAGGAAACCATTATCCATGAAATTTTCGAATCGAAATTTGACATCCGAAATTGCTGATAAATGGTATAAACAAATTATATCAACAAATCAGTGATCCACGCAATTATTGGTGAAAAGGAATGGATTTTTTTCCTCTGATAGGCTCTAAATTATATGAGTGATGAAACTTCTGAATCAAAACTTGGCATCCGACGTTGTTGATGAATGTTATGAACAAATTATATAAACAAATGAGTTCATATAAACAAATAAAATGATTTCCAACCATGTCGGATGTCAAACTTTTATTCGAATCCTTCATGAGCAACATAATTTGGTCTCCATTAGAAGGAAAAATCATACCTTCCCTCCAATAATCGCTCGAATCACTTACTTGTTTGTATAATTTGTTTCTAACATTCATCCACAATGTCTGATGTCAGATTGTTGTTTGAATACCTTTTCAACAAACTAATTTGGAGTCCATCAGGGAAAAGAATCGGTCCTCTACGTCAACAATCACCTGGATCATTCATTTGTTTATAACATTCATACACAATTTCGGTGTCAAGTTTTGCTTCAGAGATTTCATCAACAATATAATTTGGAGTCCATCAGAAGAAAGAATTATTCCTCTCCGCCGCCAATTGCTCGTATCACTTATTTGTTTATAATATTTATCAACGAATGATATAGATTTACAAATCTTCATCATTCGCTAACTCTCTTACGAGAAAAGCAAGCGATTTTGATCGGAAAATAGCTTAGCATGTGGAAAATCATTAATATTCACCATTTGATTGAATAATTTTTTAATAACAATAATTATCCTGCATATACCGGTTATTCACTCACAGTACACTTGCGGGCATCGAATTCAAGTCATATTGAGTGCAGAAAAAACTTAAGGACGAGATAAATTGAAGATTTGAAAAATTTCACATTTTTTCTGCCATTTGCATTAACATAAAAGTTTGAATAAAAAAAAATTTAAAAATCGACTCTCACAGTTCTCTTAAGAATTTAATGCTGAATCTTTTGAAAAGAAATCATTAAAATCGGTCCAGAATTACGCTCTGAAAGTTATTTTGAATCTCCTTTTTCTATTTCACTATGTAATTACAATGTGAAAATCGAAAAGTGAAATATCCAGGTTTTTTCTGGGAATTTTTGGAATTCCAGGTTTTTTCAAGGTTTCTAGGTTCTAGAATTTAATTCCAGGCTATTTCCAGGTTTCCAAGGTTTCAAGGTTGAGTGGCCAACATGACATATATAATCCATAGATACATGAAAACGTGTGGAATCACATATAATCCATATATAATCCACATACAATCCATATATGACTATATATGATGCATATATAATGCATATATAATCCATGTATGGAGGATATTTCATTTATGGAAGAATTTTTTTACATATGTGAAAAATCTTGCATTCATGGGTCATATATGGATTACATATGAATTATATATGGGCGATACATGGATTCAATATGGATTATGTGCGGATTATATGTGGCCATATATGATCATATATGAATTTCATATGGATCACATATGATTTTCATGTTCTTACACGGAAAAAAATGAACTGTTAATTTTACCAGAATTCCGGTTACTATATGAACAGCAAGGAATATCTGTGACTTTTACTGGAATTCTTGTTAAATTTACCGGAGCCCTTGTTAAATTTGCCGGAGACTTGATTCATTTAACTAGAATTCCGGTTAAAATAGCAGTAATTCTTGCTGTCCATATATTAACCGGAGTATTTTTTTCCGTGTATATGCTTCATTTTTACTAGGGATTTTGTACGTCGGAAGCTTCTCGAGATATCAATGACACCAATTCGACACTAATGTATAAATCGGAAATCACAATAAAGAGAACCAGGGGGCTCCAGTCCCTGACTGCTCCGCTTCGCTCCGCTCCTTATGAATAAATCGGAGCGCACATATGCTCGCTTCGCTCGCATCTAGAACAATTCGGATCTCCAGGAATTTATGAAAATAAGGCACTCCCCTAGTGAAAGGGGAGCGTGTATTAGGAAGTGTCAGAAACGTCCCATACAGCACCGAAGATTTCATTAAGATTGCAGAAATCTAATATTTGAAACATTGAAATATTTTTATGACATTGCTGTATGTCACACTGAGGTGTCAGAGACCCTTCAGAAATATTGAAATGTCCGCTAATCTTACATTTCAATGCAATATTTATGAATTATTTCTGCAATGTTCCAAGAATATTTATAAAATATTTCATTGCAATGTTTCTCTTGTAATATATTTGACACATTGCAAGTAGATAACATTTCAATTGACAGATTTTTGACATATTTCTGTGAAAGTATACTCAGATGTAATGAAAGTGAAAGATTGAAATGTAAATGAGACATTACTGAAATCTATGGTGCTGTATGGGGTTGTTGGAAAGTATTTGGAACGTGGATTTAAGTGTATACCGAGCGCCAAGTGAGACATTAAGAGTAGTTCGAACGTATAGTTGGAGTGTTCGAAGCGTATGGGAAGAAACACCAATTTCATAGAAACCGGGCTTCACAAACGGGAGCGGAATTGGAGAGTGGATACGAAGCATGTAAAAAGTATTAGAAAAGTCATCTGGAATATTCTTACGCTTCCGTTACTCTTTATGACACGCTTCCCTTTCACCAGGGTCATCGGTTTTTCACTCAACTGAAAGAAGTTTTGAATGTAATATTCAGAAAGCGTGGAACTAATTGCCTACCATTCTTTATACCATCTTCCAATGATTTAGAAACATGTTTTTAAACAACTCTTCTCGTAAAAATGAAGCCTGGGAGCGCGACGAAAGCGTAAGCTGAGAGTCATTTAAGCATAGCCAAGAGTCATCTCGGCGGAATGAATTGGAACATTTTCACGCTTCATTTGCATCAATAACTACTTCCTTCACTTTCGGATTCTCACTAGTGTGGAGTTGTCATGACATCAACCAGACTTTGGAGAGTATTCGGATGCAGAAAAGCTTACATGGGGAGATCGAAGTTCTTATTATTCCCGAACATTTGATCCCAGATTTTGATTCCGCATCCCCGAAACCATCCAGAACCCATCTTTCATATGAATCTGTCCCCACCCTAGGGAAAATGGGAGCTTAAGAAGGGTATGAAGCGACGCGGGAGAGTAAATGAAACAGTATCTAAGCGCGAAAGAAGCGGAAATTGAAACATTTTTACGCTTCATTTGTTTCAAAGTTCGCTTCCGACGAGGGAAACTTTTCACCAGGGCAAATGTGAAGATGACTGAATTCACGTCCGTCATGTTGGTTCCGCCATCTTGGATTAGTGTTCTGACACCGGATTTGGATCCAGCCCCCTCGAAAACACCTAGAACCCATGTTTCATACATGGAGAAAAAGGTATCTTGAAAAATACCATAATTTATGGAGTTTTGGCGTTGGTCTAACCCCAGTCGAAATATTTACGCGAAGATACCTCTAAAAGTACCATAATGGCTGGGACTTTTATGAGGAAGGTACCATACTTCTTTATAAAAGCCCAAGAAATTATGGGACTCTTAGAGGTTCGTTCACGTAAATATTTTGACTCGGGTCAGACCAACGCCAAAAATCCATAAATTATGGTATTTTTCAAGATATTTGTTTTCTCAGTGTATGAATCTGTCCGTAAATGGGGAAACGCTTAAATTCACGTCCGCCATCATTTTTTGACGTCATATTCGGATTCAGAACCCTTTGTAAACCGGTGTGAACTCTTGAACTAAAGAAGTTTCACGAAATTCATGTATTTATTGAATATGAAAATCATTTTGAAATATCGAATATATGTGGATAATTATTCTCACCCAGCATCACAGTTCCAGAAGGATTCATGAAGAATTCTTTTTCAACTGATTGTGTTATTTATGAGTTCTTTGAGAATTCTTCTCGAGCTGTGGTGCTGTGAGGTTTGAATGATTGGTACATCTCATCTTCTACGTTCATCAGGTTTTTATTCATCCAACAATCATCAAATTAATGAAACATATTGAAGTTAAGACACTGTAAAAATATAACCTACAAAATCGATCATACCAATCGTTGCCATTTTTTTCAGTACGAATGAATGCCAAAATGTTTGTAATACACACGGGTGAAAAACAAAATTTATATAATTAGGTTTTGGGATGGGGGCCAAATTAACGAAAAGACAAATCAACGGAATCAGTGTTTGAAGAGAGAGAATGTGACGTTAGTATCTTTCTTTTCAACCAACTTTTCGTTTGTTCTCATTCAACATCACTAATCCCCAACAGCACATCCACCGATTTCCACGTCGCATCTCCGTGGACTCCACGAGGATAAAGGGTGGACGTGGATGAACGAAGATTCCACGTGGAGGCAACGTAGAAATGTCCGGTGATGTACGGGATTACATATTCCTTTATTTTATGGACTTGAACCAACCCTCATCACTTGATCATTTCTGTCAAACGCTTCTTCACAATCATAGAAATCTGCAGGAATTCAACATGTACATTGAATCCGTGAGAAGTTGTTCTCTGGCAGGGACAGAACTTCATAAGAGTTCTAACATGCGGACCCCAGGTGGAAATATTCTATTGAATCCTGTTACGAATGGTGAAATTTCTGATTGAATATCATTGAATTTTATTAAAACCTAATAATTTTCCAATTCGTCAATGACATTTTATAAATTATTTGTAACAGGGACATTAAAGAATCCTCCGAGTAATCCGAAAATGTTCTTTCAACACTCTCATAGAACAACCCAGGCATTTATTACAGAGTGGTTAAATAATTTTTTCAGAATTCAAAGAACTCTTTGAGAATTCGTCAAGAGTTCGAAAAAATAATTCTTTCTTTCGAAACGGTTCGCCAACTATTCTTTCATCTGGGGTGTTTTAAAAATAATTTGATTTCTCCACAAATCTCCGAGTCCTCTTAAAATTCTGCAAGTCTCAAAAGATTTTGAGAACACTCATTATCAACTGACAAATCAAATGTATTTTGAAACTCTTCAAGAATCCTTTGAATCCCAAAAGACTTTAGTAGGAGTTACTTTTTTTAGAATTGATTGATGACTCCCGTGTATTATCTACGATCGAATCGATATCAAATCCATCATTGCCAGTCCAAACAAGATCTACTAACGCATGGAATAATTCCAAATACACAGATTTCATCAAAACAAGCTCGAAATACATTGTTGATCGAAATCAAAATGAATTCAAAATAGTTTTTTTTTTCCTACCCACCGTCTCCAGGATGGTGTTGTGCCAGTGCTGAAAATTGTGCGTAACAGCTTTGAATAGAAAATTTGTCTGAATATTCTGCTGAAGCGTTGCGTATTGGTTGTTTTCTATGCTTTGTAACAGCAGCAAACTCTTTAGAACGTGCGCATTGCGAGAATCAGATTCCACTCAACGGCGGAACTACTACCCCGAAGAGGACGTGAAGCTTCAACAAACGTTTAGAATAAATCAACATAGATCAGCTCCGTTGGAGCTTAAGTTTAGGTTCATAAACGTTCGATGAAGGCCTAATGAACGTGTCAATGTCCGCTTGAAAATAATTTCAAGCGAGGTTCAAAGAACGTTCATTGAAGATTCACCGAAGATTCATTGGAGTTTCAATTTTTGAATATAAGTTTTATTCAGTGACGCTTTTTTATGAGAAAATAAATGATGGAGGGAATTATAATCATAATTATAATTTCCTCTAAAACATGCTCAATTGAAACTCGAATGAACCTCCGGAGAACCTTAATATAAACGTTATATGAACCTTTCTTAAAATCACTTCGTAAAACGTTTGAGAACCTAAAAGTTGGCTCCAACGGGGATTCAGGTTGATCTACCCTTTAAATCTGGAAGAGTGAAAAATCACGCGTTTCACTCCACAAAGTCTCAGAAGTGAGCCAGTCCGCTTTAAGTGAGATTTTCACTCGTTTCGCGCTGCTAAAAACGCCAGACGGACGCATGCAAAACGCATTTGTCCGGTTCTATCTGGTATTGTCTGGTTTGTACATCAGTGCTGGAGTTGATGTGAATGCCAGATACAATCCAACAAAACCTGTCGAATGCCGTCCAGAATCTTATCCGGTGTCGTCTGGAACGGGACAAAAACCGATCAAAATCCGACAAACAATTTTTCGTCCGGTTTCGCCTGGCATTTTAAAAAGGGCGAGTGAAACCCCATTCTTTTGGAGAGGAAAATTCACTCTAAAGTTGGAGTGGCTGTGAGATTCTAACCTCAAACCTTAGACTTCCACTCTGAAAGAGTGGGAATTTCACTAGAAATTTCGACAAGCTCACCTCTGGCTGCATGAAGAGTTGAATCTCACTCTAAAAATTTTAGAGATATGTTGATCTATTCTGAACGTTTGTCGGAGCTTCATGTTTTTTTCGGAACGTTAAGCAAATTGAACAGTCTAGAGGGTAGCACGTTCTGGAAGCCCGTCGATATCCGGCAAATCAATCAATATCGATCAAGAGAGGAAAGACATTGATTCGGTAGCTTTTTTAGATCCAGCGTTGCCAGAGCACCTTGATCAAATATTACATGTAGATTAGAGAAAAGTTACATTTCCAGGTCAAAAGTTACATGATATTTTCCGGCAATATGCAGCCTTGCATTCTTGCGTTAAAGTTTGACGTTTTAAACGTTAACGTTCAAAAAAATGTTACATGAGAGGGTCGAAAGTTACGTAAAATGTAACAAATATAACCTTCTGGCAACACTGTTTAGATCAGAGCCACAGAGCTTTTCCACCACTCCAGCCACGCCTCTGATTACCAATAAATCACTCAAAGTTCAAAGAGGCCGCCCCTCCACAGTAAATAGCGGGCTCCGTGAGAGGAGTAATAGCTTGCAGCAGAGATGAGTTGAAGAGATTGCTAACGAGGTATGAAAACCATAGTCCAGTTTCTGATTGGCAGTATCACGTTTTCCGTTTATCTCTGCATGCTGGTTGGCTTAGTAGAAAAATTCAACCAATCATATATTTTTCTTCAAAAGAAAAAAAACGTGATACGGACCATGATTTTAACATTGCGTTAGCAATCTCTGCTATTCATCTCTGCTTGCAGTCATTGTCGGATTTTTTGCAATCGCAAAATGAGAAGAAAGGGAATCTTCGACGAACATAATTCCCACCTTCGACTCTCACTCCGTCTTGGACTCTCCTTGTGTTTCACTTCAATGCCTGGCTTCACCCGATTAAATTTCACCACCTTCATCTAAAAGACGCTTAAGCATTTCTAACTCAGTATCTGACTCTACAGAGTGTACTGATCGCAGCTCTGATATGGAATGAAGATTGGAGGCTATTTACGAAGACTTTTTAGAAAAATCGAGGGAATTAAGCATCGATATTCAAATTGTGAGAGAGGAAAATAAAAAAGGTTGGTCAACGTTCAAATCCCAGATAACATGCTCTCACGAAGCGACGCACATGGATAAGCTTCTGCACGCAAATTGTACGCAAACCTAGGGGGGAGCTTCAAAATGTTATATGGGATCCGACATCACAGCCGAAATTTCGAATTCAAGTTCTAAGCATCAAGCCTTCAAAAGCGATTTGTTAGCAAACCATAATGCACTGCAGTCACGTCTGAAAAATGCAGAAGACCAAATAACGTCTCTTTCTACACTGTAAAAAAATTTCACCGGAAAATTCCAGTACATGTACTGGAAGTCATTAACCTGTACATGTACCGGAAAATTTCAGCACATTTGTACTGCAAAAATTCAGTGCAAACGTTATGGAATTTCCGCATCAAAACTGGAAATTTTCTGAGCCTCGGTACTGGAATTTTTCAGTACACGAGCTGGACTTTTCCAGGACATGTACTGGAAAATTAATGCTGAAAATATCCATGAAAATTGAAAAAAAATTGCTCACGCAAAGTGATTTTGCAGGGTCCTTGTGTTCCAAGATGATTGAGAAACTTTTGATCGTTCATTTGGATGGACAGAAACTCATGTCTACCTAACAGGATTTGAACCCACACTTTTCTACCTGCCTACCAACTGAAACCTAAGACCTAACCGATGAGCTATAGCGCGACATGTTGGAAGGCCAGCTTGGGTTACTACATATGCTTCATATCTAGAACACAAGAGGATAAGTCTTGGAAAAACCTCATATATCAATTTCATTGGCTACAATTACAATTATTATTCAAAATCTCAATCAGGAAATTTTTAATATAAAGACTTGAAACTTTTCCTGCCAGAAATGACGAAGTCCAATAGAAGTGGAAAATTTCAGTGCAACAGTGATTAAATTCCGTTGCATAGCAACTGGAAAATTCCATCACACGACCTGAAAATTGCAGTTCAAAACCTGTATAATTCAATTGCATAGGAACTGGAAAATTCCATCACAAAACCTGAGAATTGCAGTTAAAAACCTGTATAATTCCAGTATACCAACGATTAGGTTTTTTTTTCTAAATTCCAAATTTTTTCTCAAGTCCTTTTTGAGGGAATATTTTTTTTTGGTGCACAAGAACTATAAAATTGTAGTACGAGCCGGTAAAATTTTCGCGAAATCATGGCAAAATTTCAGTACATCATCTCAAACTTGAAAATTCCAGTACAATGACTGAATTTTCAGTTATGCTTGGTAAATTTTCAGTAACGTAACAACAAAATCTCTGTACATGTACTGGAATATCCATATTCCAGTACTAGCACTGGAAATTTCCAGTCCAGTTGCACAGTAAATTTCCAGTTTTTTTTTACAGTGTTGCTTGGTCCTGATCAGTTTTATGCCACTGCTAGTTTCAAATGGGACTTTCATTGTCTTCTGCCCCTAGACGTCGCGAGTGGTAAACTGGTTACGCTTGGTCTTGTTAAAACTAATGCCATAATGCCATAACCTCGATTATTCTTTACTCATACGCGACGAGTTTGGGCTAGTTCCCAACTCACCTCGATAAATGTACACGAATTGAAGGAAACAGATCTTTGATTCAATCTTCAACGATATATTTGATCTCAACTTGAGGTCTTTGAAACAAAATAAAGTTTATGCTGATGAAAATTTACAATTGATGAATGTTTATTTTCTTTTTGCGAGATTATTGAATATCACACAGTCATTATGCTCAAAGAATATTAGCTTAGCAGTAAGGAAGAAATTCTTGAAGAGTTACGTTTGGAGCACAGCATTATATGGTTGCGAAACTTGGACAATCGGAAAAACTGACCAACGAAGACTCAAAGCTTTTGAAATGTGGTGTTATAGAAGGATGCTCAGAATAAAATGAATAGAAAAAGTAAAAAATGGAGAGGCACTTGAGAAGGTGAATGGAAGAAAAAATCTTTTGAAACATATCGTTAAAAAGAGAAGTAATCTGATAAGACACACATTAAGGCATGATAGTGTATTTAAAACAATATTAGAAGGAAAAATGAATGATAAAACTTGTGAAGGTAGACCTTGATTAAGTTATATGAAACAAATTATACAGGATAAGGGGTTTCGTAGATATGTAAAAACAGGATTGGAAGATTTCATCGAACCAGTCACACAGTTGAAAATTTTGTGTAAATGTGTTCAAAAATCCGTGTGTCATGAATTTTCTGTTACATATTCAACACAACCACGTGTAACTTCTACAGACAGTCCTTGTGTAATCAGGTCTCAACTGATTTATAATGTCAAATCATTCAAACAAGTGAAAAAAAGTGTCAAAATGACACAAATGTTATTCAACTCAAGATTGAACATAAAAATTGTGTTGCTCTCAACTACCAAGGGGAGATCGCTAGTGGTGGGAGCTATTTTTTTATGAAACTTCTAGGTACGTGTAACTTTAGTAGTCGTCGGAAGAACTGTTCATGCATTTTGGTTTCAGCTTTCATTGTAATGGAAATTCGTCTCCTAGATATGTGAATTTGAAGATAGAGTGCGAGTTGATGTACGCAAAGAAAGTACACTCAATCAAAGGACCGGCAGTGGCTTGAGTGATACAGCTTCAACATCCGGTCCCGACGATCCATGTTCAATGCTCATTGAAGTACTGTTTTTTTTTCAATTTATTCTTCTGCATTGTTTCAACACGAAAAAAGTGTGATTTTCACATTTGATTGATGTAAAAAATCCATGAATTACACTTGTGAATTGTTGATTCATTTCTTATTTTGGATTTCATTTGACAGTACTTATCTGTTGAATTTACACGATCGGAAATTCCAATCAAAATTTTATCAACATCCTTTTGTGTTATATTATTTACATCGAGCTTGAGTTATTAGCTAACACAAATACATTATGTGATATCGACACAAAAATATGTGTGGACCGTTTGGGACATGTGAAATGTGTTGAATTTAACACAAAATTTCCAACTGTGCATAAGAAGGATTACTTCATGATGATGACACAGCCTGGAGGAAGATAATCATAGTATTCTTAACAACATAAAGAGTTGAATAGTTATCATTTCATATAAAAATTCGCTTGTTTTCTCAAGTTGGTTTTGTCGAAAACAGTTTTGATTGGTCTGCTGGGCATATTTTTGCATTCGTGTTCTCAAATAATGAATGATCCCTGACTGCAAAAGTTGCAGTGTAACTGTGGCTTCAGTGTTGCTTCACCAGTTTGTGTTTTATTGTTAGAGGATTGTTTGATCTCACGTGGCATAGCCCCATGTATCCAAACATCTGTGCAGCAACATGACAACAATTTTCAAGTTCGCTGCATGTTGCTGCGCATTTGGCGACGCGATGTTCACCGCGAGGAGTTCAGGGAATGTATAAATGATGATGAGTATATTTTCAGTGAGAGGAGGAATAGCGTTGTGATGATGAGAAGATTTGAGATTTATATTTCATGATGCTTGTTGTTTGAAGATTCTTTTATTTTTGTGATATTAGTTGATACATAAGGAAAAATAAAATACTTGTTGAACACTACCGCGCTTCGTTGTTTGTTTTGGGGGAGTAATGTTGGTGAGGTCTTCTGGGTTGAGATGAACGAGAGCAAGACAATCGGAGGCGCATGACGATAGCAGCGGAGAGGTCGGGAACGAATGTATATTCAGGGAAATATGTTAGTGTCGGACAGATGAGGGCTCAAAAGTCGGGACGCATCCTGATGGTAACAGAAGATTCTAAGGTGAACTGAATGTCAGCGGGAGATCTGGGGTAGACTAAATGGTAGCGAAAAGTCCTAGACTGAACTAGATGGTAGCAAAAAAAATCCCAGATGTTAGCGAAAGATTCTAGAGTGAACTAGGTGGTCCAGAGAAAATCCCAGTGTCAACTTATTGGAAGCAGGAAACTCAAAAGTTTATCCAATCGGCCGCGAAATATCCGGTCATTGGTCTTGATAGCTTCTTGGATTCCTAGAGTGACAAAATTTCGAAAATGAAATTCCCAAATCTAAACACAAAATCGCACACGCTATCTGATGGCAGGAAATAAGCAAGAAAATCTCATTAAAACGTTCCCTGTACTCGGTCTCTTCATGCCCTCCACCTGATTTCCAAAGACCTCAATACCTACTCCCTCCAACCCACCGCACTTTGATAACGGCTGTAGCAAAAAAATCGTTTTCCTCGCAAATTATCAATGGTCCACCTATTTTATGTACTCTAATGATCAGCCTACACCTCTTCCAACACCTTGTCATATTATGAGGAAAGTTCCAGAAAAATTCCGGGAGGAAAAATTTTTTTTTTCAAATTCAAAAAAAAAATGACATATCCTATCTGACAGCAAAAAAGAAGCAAAAAATCCCATGTAATCCTTTTTCCCTACGACGCCCCCTTCATGCCATTTCTCCGATTTCTAGATAGCTTCATACTTAACCTATCTAACTCACTGTATCTTGGTAACGGCTGGAGCAAAAAAATTGATCCTTACGGCAAAATATTGCAAAAAAATAGCGAAAAAAGATGCAATTGGTCCGATTGCAGTTAGATGGAAATGGTCGGATAGCTTAATAGACCTCCAACCAATCTCATTAGGTAATAATTGACCACTCATTTATCAGCTTAGGTTAGCTGGATCAGAAATTTCACATTTCGTTGTTTGATATGATGTTCCACATGAATATTCGATCACATAGCAGGGCCGGCGGTTCACATGGGGAGTATACGTAGCACTACCCAATCGGAAATATCTGAGTGGGTAAATTACCCACTCGAAATTTTCAAGCATTATTCCTTCATATAAGTACATTATGAAAAATGATTTGGCATTAACCCTCCCCCCCCCCCCCTCCAAAGTCGCTACCCACTTTGAAAGAAAGTCTGACGCCAGCCCTGTCACATAGGATACTACGCAGTGGAAAATTTCGGTTGCAAAATAATCGTGGTCTTATCCAAAGAAAGAATTTCATTTCTCAAGCACCAATCTTCATTTCGAATGGAAGACTGACTTTTTCCCTAATAGATTCGAATAATCATAAATCTCCCAACAAACTTTGTACGGATATCATACGAACGTTCCTAGAATATTCGAAACAGGCCCATTCAAATATCCGAAGAATCTTCTATGAATATTTACGGAGCTTTTACGCTCTTTGTGAGAATATTCGATACAGTACATTTTACGGATGTTGTGAGAATATTCTCAGAATATTCTGTGTTACATGGGAAAAACTTCCATTGATATATCCGGATATATTATTGAAAATTGAACTGAACAAATTATATTGACCCTTAGCTGCCACATTGTGGTCAGATTGACCCCAACATGATTCAATCTTGAATTACCATCAAGAAACTCAATAATTCGATCTCTCCGCGCAATCTGGTGCCACTTTAGAGTTTCTTCGCCTCACTCCACCCTAGCGTGACATGATTGTCCATGTTTCATATAATTCTTTTTCATGGTACAGTGATAATGTCATTTAGAAGCGAAAGTATACCCATCGATCGATGAAAACAATCGATGCGTGTGTGCTGCAAAAATAATTTTTTCACAAATTCGAAATGAATTTTTCTTTAGGGAAATTATTTGATTGAAAATGGGGATAGTTTTAGTACTCTCTGAAATTCTTCCAAGACATATGTACGCGTAGCGTGACTTTGGTGTACGCTTACAGTTGGGGACATAATCGACCCCAGTGTGGCAGCTATGTTACACTGGCGAAGTGTGGCAGCTAAGGGTTAAATCATAAGTGAAAAAAAATGAAGCGAGGGCAAACCTCTAATGAGTCTTGGTTGATTTTGTCGGACAAAACATATGATTGATCAGTTTGCAGTAAATAAGTGGTGATGTCTAGCATTGAGCACATCGTTACCCGAAGTCCTTCCGCTGTTTGTCTGGTGAGAAATTAGTCTTCTAATAAAATTCTATCGTCGACCTTCTTTTCCCACGGATCTGTAGTGCCATAATTATTATAAGGTCATTTGAATTATTCAAAATGGCGTTTTCATACCCAGATAGAAAAATGTCTCAATAATGCCATCATAATGGTGACATGCACGCCAAGAAATGTTTGCATCATGGTACCAAGGTGTTTCTGCCCCGAAGAGAACATGAAGCTTCAGCGAACGTTCAGATTAGATCTGTATAGATCGGATCGAAGGTTCATGACAGCTAACTTTCAGATTCAGAAACGTTCGACAAAGGTTCTACGGACGTTGAAATGTCCGCCTCGAAATACGTTCAGGAAACATAGATGGAACGTTCGCTGAAGGTTCAACGAAGGTTTGACGAAGCTTCACAAAAATATCTATACTTAGGTTAATTTATAATAATTTATGTTCATTAATTCATTTATTTTTCATATAAATTGATCAAAATTATATAAGTATAGATATTTTTGTGAAGCTTCGTCAAACCTTCGATGAACCTTCAGCGAACGTTCCATCTATTTTTTCTAAACGTATTTCGAGGCGGACATTTCAACGTCCGTAGAACCTTTGTCGAACGTTTGTGAATCTAAAAGTTAGCTCTAATGAACCTTCAGCCTGGTCTATACACATCTGATCTGAACGTTCGCTGAAGCTTCATGTTCTCTTCGGGGCATAAAGCATTGTTATTGGTAGCAAAACGAGGTGATGGTACCATAATGAAGACATAATGTTTACATTTTATGCATCATTACAATCTCAGCGAAGTTGATGATAGTATGTTTACGGCACATTATGTTACAAAATATTTAGGGCATGGTTTTCTATCTGGGATAGATGCGCGTGCGTCAATCCTGTGCGCATCACTTACTTGTTATATAACTAGCGTACGACATAGGGACGCTCTCCAGTGTTGCCAGAAGGTTACATTTGTTTCATTTTACGTAACTTTCGACCCTCTCATGTAACATGGATGTAACATTTTTTTAAAAGTTAACGTTTAAAACGTCAAACTTTAACGCAAGAATGCAGAGCTGAATATTGCCGCAAAATATTATGTAACTTTTGAACTGGAAATGTAACGTTTTTCCAATCTACATGTAATATTTGATCAAGATGCTCTGGCAACATTAACACTCTCTAATCTGTTCAAACTCTCGACGAGACATGTGGTCTATCTAGAAATAAAAGAAACCATCTTGTATTTGCACATGGTGTTATTTTACGTATTTGTATGTTTTATATTCAGGCAGATGCCATTTGTTTAAGTTCAAGTTTCTATGAGTATAAATGAACGAAGGTTTATTTAACAAGTATCCGGTGACATAAGATCATTCCGAAAGGAAATCAAACCCTACCAATTTATCCCACATGGACATTTTCCCGCGTTCTCGAACATTATAGTCAACTTAGCACTACAGATCCAACTTCTGTAAGGATGACATGATAACCTGTAAAAACCCGAAGGGAACATGAAGCTCCGACGAACGTTCAGAATAGATCATGATAGATCAGACTGAAGCTCCGTTGGAGCTCAAGTTTAGATTCGGAAACGTTCGACGAAGGTCCGATGAACGTTGAAATGTCCGCTTGAAAATAGCTTGAATGAAGGTTCATAGAATGTTTATTAAAGATTCTACGAAGATTCATTCAACCTTCAGTTTTTTATGTTTCAGACGGAATTACAATTATAGTTAGAAATGCCCCAATCTTTCATTTTTTCGTGGAAAAATATACTTTGAAAAAAACTTTGATCGAAAAATTGCAACTCGAACGAACCTTTAGCAAACGTTCGATGAACGTTTTATAAACGTTCATTCAAACTATTTTCAAGTGGACATTTCAACGTTCATCGGACCTTCGTCGAACGTTTACGAATCTAAACTTGAGCTCCAACAGAGCTTCAGTCTGATCTATCATGATCTATTCTGAACATTTGTCGGAGCTTCATGTTCCCTTCGGGAAGTCAGCTCAAATGATCAAACACATCTCATAATGATACCTCGGATCAAATTTTTTGAGTCATATTTCAAGGTTTCAATGCGAGGAAAAATGTTTTTATTTACCTGAAAATCGTGACTCTGTGGCGTTGAACCTTGCGAAGGTCATTTGCGATCCAACGCATCAAATAACTCGCTCGTCCATTCGCAAAACTCCTCTGTCTTTTGCTCTTTCCACACACTGGAAGAATGTGTGATTATACTAAACATCTGAAGTGTGGCCAAGGAAGTCAGACACAGTGGCGACACTCGTATCGTTCTAGAACAATACAGATTGATATTGTAGCAATCTGCGTCGCTCCTGAAACTATCCGTTCGAACTATCCTATGGTGGTAATACCGATGTTCCTGAACTCCAGATGGATGGTATAAGTAAGCAGTATGGTTATCAGAGCAATACTTCTTTCTCAGTGCAGTCGTTCAATTCAGGGATGAAGTGTTTATAAAGGCGTAAACCACGTGCCACCGACTTTCTGAATATCTGAAATATCAAGAATAGCCTATACTGCCGTTGTTATAATTAGTACAAGAAAAAAATGTCTGAATAAATCATATTTGAGGGGATACCAGCGTACCGCCTAAGTAAACATTTTCTCGGTAAGAATTCTTCGCACTGAATTCATAAAAAGGTTTGAAATTCTCAGGAAATAATCTTTGGTACTTTGTCTATTGCGGTACATCGCCCGAATTTCGAAGAAAATCTTTTATCTCAGTCGGTAAAAAAAATTAATTCTTCGAAATTCAGGCGATGTACCGCAATAGACAAAGTACTCCCACACAGCACTCGTTGTCTAAAAGATATCTCCAGAAATAATTAAGAACAATGCAAGAAGTCTTATGCAACATGAATACCTAGACATCTTTTAGAAGTTTCAAACTGTTCTTATTTCTACTCTCTAAATTTCTAAGAGTGAAATCCTCACTCCCAATTTGGGGTGGATTGCGCTTTCACTTTAATAGAGCGAATCTCTTCACTTTTCCAACTGGAGTGAAAAGTGTCACTCGTAATTAAAGAGTGATTTATATTTCTGAAGATTGGAATACCACCTTTCTTGAAATGAAATATCCAAGTTTGTTTATATTCAATAGACGCTTCAAAATTATTTGAAAAGTCAACGTCTTTTGAGTGACGACGTGAGAGATATATAATTCAAATAAAAAAATTCCTTCTGCCCACACTGCGGGATGAATTCTTTACCGGAGGTGAGTACAATAATGTTATTGTAAACTTTTCCAAGCTCTTACAAAACATCTTGTATATACGTAATCTGTTTTTTTTCTTTCATTCAGTTTTTGTTAACCCGGTCCCTTTACGCTGCCAAGGCCAATTGGACCGGGGGAAGCGTATTTCCAACCTAACCTACGCGGCAGGGGTAAGATTCTCTGACTTATCAACCGCCATTCCCCTATTACGGTGGTAGCCGCTTTCGGGATAAACTTTGGTTGACGCACCAACCGTCATTTCCCCTTTCGCGGCATTACCGTTAGGGAGAAAGGCGGATTGATTAGTCAGGAATTCGAACCCCCCAGCCTGCCGGACATCCATGTCTGAAAGTTAGTGCGTCAACCGTTCAGCCATGGAGCCGGTTATATCCACGTAATCCAACAGTATTGAGGTTAGAAAATTACATAAGTTAAAAATTTTCCAAAGTCAAACTTAAATACTACTCACTGGCATATTATTGATAAAATATTCAATATTTTACATATTCATTACTGAAGTTAGATTGATTCGAACATTCATTAGGTCTTATTTGGTCATTATTCTCACATACTGCCCACATAGCACTGAAAGTTCTCTAAACGTTGTCAGAACCTTTAGAGAACTTTAAACGTTTTAGAAACGTTCTCAGAATGTTCTCAAAACTTTCATGCTATGTGGGTGGTCCATAGGAAATCGAACGAGGTACCCCACATACACACTTGTTACAACTTTGTCGTTCGTCCAAACAAGTGTCGGTTCAGCTCAGGTCGGTTAGGCATGAATTAATGTAGGTCAAAGTATAGGTAGGTTCTCTAGCGGTTCGATTCCCTCAAAGGTGGTGCATAATTTCTCTCACTGCAAATAGTGATTCAGGAACATGCGAAGTTACTCTCTAAATTCCTTGGAGTGAAAATTCACTCTTGCCGAGTGAAAATACTGCAACTCCGAAAGAGTGGAAATCAACTCTGGTGTTTGGAGTGGAAAACTCACTCTTAGGAAAAAGAGTGAATATTGACTCTTAAAGAGTGAAATTTCACTCTTCAAGAGTTGAGCTCCCACTCCGTTCTAGAGTTGCAGTATTTTGATTCTTTGAAGAGTGAATATTCACTCCAAAGAATTTAGAAAGTAAAAATGTAGTGAGATACGCACAAATTCTTCTTTTTTATCCTCTTCACAAAAGTAATAAAAATTCGTAAAAGATTTTATCTGAACGACATATTACAAAATCACTCGCATTTCGAGTGAGACTTTTCACTCTTAGATATGCGGTGAATATTGTCAGTCTGATTCAGAGTTGATGAAATCACTCTCTTCAGAGTGAAAAATAACTCCAACATAGAGATATGTAATATCACTCTTCACAACAGTGAAGTTTCACTCTCTAATAAGACAGGCTCACTTCTGGCTGGCTAATGGAGCGATAGTTCACTCTTAATGGCAAGTCAGATTCGAAGAGAAATGTTACTGAAGTTTGAATCGTTTATTGGAACGAAATATCATTACTCGAATGACGAAATACTCAGCTATTGAAAACCCGAAATCTTGCATTTCATTCTTTAAACGATGCTTTCGGTTCCAAGGAATTAATTGATCAATTTTCGAAGAAGGTGAATGAAGATGATTCATCAGATTTTGAGAGTTTGAATTTTCGTTTCATTTCTATAAACGATTCAAACTGCAACAGCATAGGGAATCATTCAAAACATGTTGCATGTGCTCATCATTCATGTATAATGAATTCTATAACTATGCAGAAAGAAGATGGTATATTTCATGAGAATCAACTTACTTGTGTAACTAGTCTCACCCTCATTTTTGAGGAAATGTTGAGATTGATGTGATTTATTGTAATCTTAGGACACATTCGTAACTTCCAAGGTAAGGTTTGATCTTTTCCAAACAGAACTTCAAAACGATCCCATTTTATGAAGGGACCTTGAGGATCCATCTACATCATATTCATTGATACAGTATTCGTGCGTTGGAAGATCCCTGGTGAAAATCCAAAAGTGAAGGAAAAGGGCATTGGAATAAATGAAACGTGAAAATGTTTTAATTCCCTCCTAAATTACGCTTAGGTGACTCTTTGTTACTCTTAGACGACTCTTCGCTCACGCTTTCGTCGCGCTTCAACGCTTCATTTTCACCAGGGATCATATGAACTTATTAATCATTGAATAAAATCTACCTGTAGCTTTGATTTGTTGTGAAGCCGATTCCTTACGGTTTTCAAGAGGCGAGATGTATCCGAAAAATGAAAACACTAGACCATTTGAGGGTCCTTTGGAGGCAAATACGGAAATCGATTGGGTATAAGAACGATACAATGGTTGAAACATGAATACCAGGGCATGATTGGCCTTCTCGTCAAGATTTGTGGACTCTTCCCTGACAGCAAAAGTTGCAGTGCAACTGTTGCTGCACTAGTTTGTGTTCCGTTGTTGGAGGATTATTTGATCTCACTTATCACAGCTCAATGTATCCAAAAATCCTCGCAGCATCATGAGAACAACTTTCAAGTTTGTTGCATGTTGCTGCGCGTTTGGCGACGCGACCTGACGCAACCTTCTAACAACTTTCAAACAACAGTTGCTCCGCGTTGTTGGGAAGTTGCCGCGAACTTTTATAGCACTTTGCTGTCGGGGTTGGTCTTCTCCAAAATCCACCAGTCCAGTATAAGTCGATGTAGTGGTTTGAAGTGAAATGCTCTCTCGGGTTGACATTCCATCTATAAGGAGCACACCGTGCCGCTGCATTCCATTTTTGGTTTGAAAAAAGTTGTCCATCAATTAACAAAAAATGGGTAAAATCCACATTCACTTCCAATCAAGGCAAGATTTCTGGAAAGAGTAATATAACTTTAGAAAATAAATCCAAAAATTTCCAAACATTGGATAGTAATTAGTATATTACTGTCTGATGTATATAATAGAAGGTAACGGTAAAAGTTCGTCATCCCGATGAAAATTGTATGTTAAAGGAGATCGCACGAGGAACAACATGCAAGTGATCATCCATGATTCCAGCTATCATTTCTCTGATCGTGGTGATCTGATTTTTAGGAATGTTTCCTTCTTCAATTATTTTCGCAATAGAGCCTCCTGATAATTCTGCTATCGCTTCCCAAGTAACACCAGATGTTCTAAGAACATTTTGATTTCATACTATTTTGATTCTAGATGAATTATTTTATAATTCTCCGTGAGTCATTCTCAGAATGTTCATACGACATTCTTAGAATATTCCTTGTCAGACTGTTTCAATGGTTTTTGCGATTCGGAGAAATTCTGAAGAAACTCTGATTACCTATTAACATTTTTCTGACTTTTGAAACAAAAAATCAAAAAATTCCCAAACACTTTTGCACTTGTGATACTTGAATGTAGAATATGAATGTATTCATAGGATCTGAAAATTTTTGCAATCATCAGAAAAATGTCAACAATTCATCAGGGTTTTATGAAGATTCTTTTAGAACCTAATTTCGTTCCTATTGGTCCAAAAAAGAAATGAAAAAATCCTAAAAAAGAGGTCTGCACAGAATGTCCCAAATTCATTAGATTTTTCATGGAACTTTCAGAGACTCTCAGAGTTTGTCAAATTTTCGTGGAGAAAATGCGATGTTCTGCAGAGATTATTCATGGTTTTGCAGAAATTTTTCAGCAAAATATTTCCGTACGGGTTGCAATACATGAAAACATCAATTACACAAATATTGTCCTCCAGTATAGGCCAGTATACTTATAAATAATATATTTAAGAAACATAAGAGCATAAGCGTGGCCGAGGCACCCACACCAACTCTTTGAGAAGCGCCGAAATCAAGATGAAAACCCAACTTTTATTGTTCGAGAATTGGAAAACAATTAAAAGGGGGATTGAAAGGGCGGAATTTTTGTCTTTCTCTAATGGAAAAATTTCGATGAATTTTGTTGAATTTCGTTCACTCGGCTTTCATTGAAAATTAGCAAAATGCAACTGAATTCAACAAAATGTCGGTAAAATTCAAACTTTTACTGAAGTTTGTTGAAGTTTGTTGAAGTTTGAGGATTTTTATTGAATTTTGCCAATTTTCAATGAAAATCGAGCGTACGAAAATGAACGAAATTCAACAAAATTCAACGAAATTTCTCCACCAGGGTTGGCACCCACACTAATCGGCCCCTAGCCACGCTTATGCACAAGAGTCACAAACATATTGGTTTGACAATTCTGGAATCTTGGCACATGCCTAGTGAACCCATGCCTCACAGTTCTCACACGATCCAATTCTCATCATAGGATTCCGAGCACATAGGACGAATAGTTTGTTCCTGAGGTACTTGAATTTGATTGTCTTATTATTTTTCTTGTTCCTCTCACTGATGTTTTTGCTCAGCTGATAGTAAAGTTTTACCGATTCATTCTAAAATTGATCTACAAGTCGAATGAACGACATAAGACTACGTTGAAATATTTTCCGATACTGTTGGATGATTTTGTGACCGATACTGCACGGAAACGTGAAATAAAAATATCCACACATAAACAAACGATCATACGTAATTATGGAATGAAACCTGATATTTTATAGCAGTTACATGAATAACGAAGACATACCAACAGTGATTATTTTGTGACAATTCCTTAATTTCAAAGGATTACTCGTTGAATTTTACTTTCGCCCTGAAAGAGGCTCATATCCTACACAAAATATTTCCTTATCAATAAGCGCGTCGCGATTTATAAACTTGACTCGAGCTGGACACTTGTGTGAGCATACTGTGTAATAAATCAAATAATATTGATATGAGCGTCATTTATCAGTAGATCTCCACAAGTACAATTAGCCGATACTGCCGGCTGGCAAGTTTTGCAGGACTCTCCCCTAGTTCCAAATGGCCAATTGTTTCTGCTCGAGCGTTTCGAGGAAACTACGAAACCAGTGGAAAATTTTCAGGTTGTCTCGGTATTCCATCGAAATAAATACTCTGTAATCTATAGAAATCATTCCTCTCGAGCCACAGATTTATTTCTCCACATCAATCAGCCAAAAAATCTTTCATTTATCATATCTCTGCGATAAAGTATGTACTTTTTGTATTTCTGAAATTCAAGATCACTCTCAATTAAGTAAGAATACGAATATGTATTGATAATCTTATCTTGTACCCTGATAAGTATCCAATATCGGATTGTAACTCGATGAAGTAATATTTCGATCATATCGATATCGAAATGCTAATGAGAACCGACAAATTTTCGATAAAAATAATTTTATTTGATTTTTGGTGATGCAACGATGTGCGAGATAAAATATATTTTTTAATATCAAAAGTAATGGTTTTGTTTCCGGATACAGGTAGGCCGCACAAAGACTACCCATTGATTCCAGTAGGAAAATCGGTCCGAGATTGAAATTCCGGAAACTAGTTTGCGGATGTTGAGTAACTGCCCAGCAAAAAATATCGGATTGAAATTTAAGAATTTGAATTCGAATTTCGAAGTTATGGAATTGATTTCACAGAAATTCTATTCACTTCCATTCTAACCTATTCTACAGTCGCCCAAGTAACTCAAAAACATTCCAAACATTCTGCGTTAATTCTGAGATCATGCATAGAATGTGCAGGTGAGACTGTTTTGGATAAACTCGAAAAATACATTCTGAGGATATGCATAGAATATACTTATGCGCAACAGTCCCATGCGAAGATTCTATGAATGTTCATAAAATATACTCAGAACTTCAAAGAACCTTCTTAGCATTTCTAACCTGTTATGCTACTTGGGGTCAAATCGTATTCCAAATCTGGAATTCAAATTCAATTTTTCCGATGTAAAATTTAGAATAACAACTTCTATATAGTCAATGAATTACCTTTACGATATTGAATCCAAGATTTTTATTTCTGTTGGGAGAATTCAATACAGAATAGCAACTGGGATTCATACATGATATTGAAATCCAAACATTTCAATTTTTTTCTATTCATATCCCACACAGCACCGGATGTCCCTGCAATGTTGTCAGAATATTACATTTGGAATGTGTAAATTCTGGAAAACATCTCAAGAAGACTGTCAGAATGTCTGCAGGATATATTAAAAATTTAACAAAATATTACTTTGGGTTGAAAAAAATTTCCTTCAGAATTTACTTCTACAAATGTTGAATGAGCTTGGCCAGAATCACTTGGAGTGGAAGAAAACCTGCTCCAAAGTCGATTATTAGAGAGTTCCCCCAGTGGGGATTGAACCCGGGTTCGGCGAGTGAGAGTCAAAACTTCTATCACTTCAGCAAATCGTTGGTGCAAAATATTTTGTACACGTTCATATGACATCTTACAGGTCTCAGCTATCTCACGAACTTTTAATCTGCGATCTTTCAGCACTATTTGATGGATTTTTTCGATCATATCTGGAGTTGTGACCTCAATGGGGCGTCCTGAGCGAGGCTCATCAGAGGTGCTCACACGACCCTTTTTAAACTCGGGAACTCACTGCTTAACGGTTGAATATGATGGGGAGGATGTCCCCAGTGTTGAGTCCATCTCTTCTTTAATTTCCTTCGGCGTTAACCCCTTCGAATAAAAGTATTTGATGACAGCACGATTTTCCAGCTTTTCCATTTTTACGAAAAACACAGAGGCGTCTTGGTCAGCGTGCTCTCAAAAATAAACTAACATGGCGATCGGACTGAAACTATAGCTACAAGCTATCTAAAGATGGTACTATAGAACGCCACCTCAAGGTAGGCCTAGTGGCGCCATTTCTTGGTCAGGCCGGAAACTTATCAATCCACCCTCGTACATGTATAAATTGATGATTTGTACAAATAATTTCGATGTTTTGCTTAAACTTCAATTTATTCAAGTTATACTCTATTCCAGAAAAATATTCTGAATAAAATGATCAAATTTGTTATTTAAGCATCCCAGTAAACATTTCTCCCCTCAACATTTGAAACATTTATTATGTTCTCTAAATGCTAGCAGAAAGTTCTCTAATGCGTCGGTTTCGGAAATCTTTTTGATGCCTTTTTTATGAGGTCTGGAAGTTATCAGAATGTGATCCAAGTCAACTTTCTGGTAACTTCCAGACCTCATAAGAAAGGCATCAAAAAGATTTCCGAAACCGACGCATTAGAGAACTTTCTGCTAACTTTAGAGAACATAATGAATGTTTCAAATGTTGAGGGGAAAAATGTTCACTGGGATTTCTTACAAGTCTAACAATTATGACCTTATGAGTCTTTTTGAACCTTCAAAACGCTTATAAAGTCATCTTCCTTGCTTATATTTTTTTCTGTAAAACTCTGAATAAGTTTGATTAATTCTTGATAACCTTTGAGGAAAGTCCGAAATTTCAGGAAAACTAAGACTTTTCAAGAGTTTGACAGAGTTACCAAGACTTATTAGCGCTTTGCTTGACATAGTTAGGGATATTAAGACTTTCAGAAAGTCTTATCAAGAGTTCTGAAGACTTTTAAAGAGTTTTTCAGAGAATTATTTTCACAAGGGTCAAATCACTGAATTTGTAAGTTTTTATCTGATTCCATCGGACTTTTTCAATAGGCGTGGAATCTGAAATCATAGTATGACGAATGACCGGGAATCCTCACAATGTTGATTAACGATGTATTTCTATTGAAAAGAATAACCAATCGGACAGAGGGGAATCCCCGGCTGTGTTGCCGGAAACAAAGGAACAAGAAAGCCAACACCGGAACGTACACGAAGAAAAAAATATACTACTTTTTCCTATTTTGCTTGCTAAACCAGAAACAGGAAGGTTTTTAAAATGGATGTTTACATAAGAATACGAGAGATTACGAATGGATAACTGAATTTTACTATACGCTTTATAAAATTTAACGTTAGCGTTTAAAATTTAAACCCTACCTACTTTTTTTTCTACAATATTCGTGATCTTCCGTATTTTTGTGTAAAAATTCATTTTACAAACCTTCCTGTTTCTAGTTCACTAAGAAAAATAACAAAAATTCTTATATTGTCGAGCGGCATTTTTCTCCGTGTGTTGGTGATTCCAATTAACAGAAGTATTGATTGGATGTAGGCCGTTGAATTTCCAAATTTCTGACATTACCCTTGTAAAAATGATTCATATATGGCCCATATATAAACTGTATTTGATTCATATATGGACTTGGTACGAATCATATATGGTCATATATAAATCATATGTAATTCATATATGTGGCATATATGACCATATCAAATTCATATACGATTGTTCAATCCATATAAGGACCAAACATGACCCATATATAGGGAACATAACGGCATATATGAAATGTATATGGCCCATATATGAATGTCTGAAATCATATATGGCCCATATATGAATTATATAGGGGTCATATATGAATCTGTGAAATCATATATGTACCATGTGTGGCCAATATGCCGCATATATGATTCATTTTTACAAGGGTACTGATTCCCGGTGGTCGCCATTCTGAAAATAGAACACAGAACCATGTTGAAAAAACCCAGCATGGTCCAACATGGAACCAACTTGGGTCCAGATGGACCAACTTGATCCCAGCTGGGCCAACTTGGTCTCAGCTGAACCAACTTGGTTCCACCAAACTGACCATGATGGGTGGCCCAATAAACAACGTGGGACCAACTTGGTCCCAGCTGAACCAAGTTGGTTGCATCATACAGACCATGATGGATGGCCCAACAACCAATAAGAGACCAACTTGGTTCCAGCCGATGCCAGTTACAGACCATGAGGGCAGTTAAGTCAGATTCAACGAGATTACTCCCTCCATCACGATCTATAATAAAAAAGAAATCTCGAAATGGCAGCGAGATGAAGCTTTAGTAAAACATAATAAAAATTAAAATATTATCTATACTGTCTAAATTTTGAACGAATAAATTCTATGTATACCTTGTATATACGTTCTTTGCATCTCGTAAGCACATTTCATAAATTTTCTGTATAAATTTCAACGTCTATTCCACTAAAGATGCCCTATCACGATTATACAAAGAAAAAATCCCACTTTTATTACGATAATTCTTCTTATTTCCAATTTTGTTTCGCACGTTAAGCCCTGCATACTGGATTTTATGTACTTTTCGCACAATATACGGCCATGTGCTCGTACAATCTTTATTGAGATACATCGCTATCTTGCAATAATTACCGGCTCTCAGCAGACCCCGAGTTCTGCAGATATTAATATTATTATTATCATTATTTATTAGCCAATAAACATATGTTTGCTGAATGAACTGAATGAAAGCTGTTTATCGAAGCACAAGTTGCATTCAACTTTGACCTCCAAGTGCAAATCATGATTAGGAATTCACGATGACGAGGAACGAGTATTTCCTCATCCGCGAAGTGGGGATTCACCGACAAGAAATGCCATCCAATGCAGAGGGGAATCCCTTTGATTGCACTGTTCTTGATTCATATATAAGGATGGTGAAATGTTCGGAGGAATCATCTTGCGCTGCTGCAACGTCTTTTGAATTGTTCAACGATTCGTGTACTGAAAGATATCATCACATCTCAATATCAAAATGATAAAGATTTACCTGTTCGCTGCTCTTGTGCTGGTCTTGAGCGTCGCAGTGCACAGTGCTCCTGTCGACGGTATGTATTGCAATTTTTTGACAAATTGTATTTGAGAGAACATCATTTTTGGAAGCTGTGATACGTTATGTGTTTTTTTTTTCTTTGAAGAACTCTGAAAAGTACAGGTCGGAAATTGTCTATTGATCTTCTGAAAATGGGATTATCATAATCAAATCAAATCTTCGGATTTTTGTTTCAAATTGATTATTGCCATGATTTTTTCATACAAATATTTCACTTCTCTGAAATCCTGTGCAAATAGATTTTATACTGCAGATACTGTTCAAAATTCAATCATGTGCAAGTTTATAAAAGACAAGATTTGTATGAAGAATTTGAAGAGGAAACCAATTTTCTCATGTATACTGTATGAAATGGAGGGAAAACAATACAATTATTAGAAAGGAATTGATATTCCTGAATTATTTTGGTATTTTTTCAAGTGAAAATTTGAAAATTGTTCTTTTTGTAGAATTTGAAGATTTGGTACAATTGGAAGCCGAACAAGAACAAGAACTGGAAGTGGTGGAACCTGAACAACGAGCGGACAGACATAGAAGATTGACTTGTGATTTACTATCATATGGTGGTAAGGTAAATCATAGTGCTTGCGCTGCAAATTGTCTTAGCATGGGGAAAGCAGGAGGAAGATGCAACGATGGTGTCTGTCAATGCCGCAAGTAAGTCGATTTGTACTTTTGCATTAAGCGCAAGTTTTGTGATTCAATTGAATAATTTTTTTAATGTTTTGATCTCTAATTTTAGAACTACCTTCAAGGATTTGTGGGACAAACGCTTTGGTTGAACAGTTTCAATTTTGATATGAATTCTCAAACTATTGATGCAAAAATCCTTTCTATATCAGAATGCATTTATCAAATCAGTGACTTATTATAATTTGTATTATAGTATAATAGAAAAGAAAAATATATTTTTTTATAACGCAATGATTACTGAGGTTTTTATCATTCAATCATGACCATCCCGTTTAAGCTCTTGTCTACTATAGAAATCTTACAAGTTGACAGAGAGTTTATTTGATAAATTCTATACATCTAAATCACTGAAAAGTACCAGTTCTCAATTTTAATTGAGAGGGTATTCTAGTGTAGAAGCACGAATATCGAACGTTTTTTCGAGCTCTGTACAAATAAAACAAAGGATATTTTTACTATCCGTCATTCCAACATTTGTTTATTGGTCTTTTGAGAATACAAAAAAAATTAGTGGAAAGAATATCCAAAATTAACAAAGTTATAAGTTGGTAAAGTGGGGGTTTAAAAAAAAAAGCTCTGGCCGTGCGTGATTTCAGCCCTTCTGGTGATCTGAAACAAAAAAAATCAAATGAGACCTCAATCAGTAAAGATGCCGCTATGGTATGAACTCCGAAAAAGTGAAAAAAACATTTTCAGACAAAATGGCGATCATTTGAAAAAAATTATTTTTTTTCACGTTTTTTATGACCATTTCAGATTTTTAAAGAATAGTAAAATTAAAAAATTCTGAATTTTTGTTGGTTCATACGATAGAGAGATGTATAAATAATGTTCATACCAAATTTGAAATAAATCGGTTCAGTAGAACTTGAGATATCGTGCACACGAGCTCGAAAAAAGTAGTTTCGAGAAAAACGCATTTGAAGTTTTGAGTCAAGATTCCGGAAATTTTACTCATTGAATAGTGCGGTATACTTACGTATTGTTAATCGGCGATTCCTGCTCCATATAATGTGCTTTCCTCAACTTCAAAATGCTCATTCTCCGAAATTCGTTCAACGGTATGTCAGATCCTAACAAAATCTGACCGGTTTTTGGAACAATATGTGATATTTTTCCGGTCGTACCAGATCAGATGCCACGTCACTAAAATGGCTATGACTCTAAATAATGAGAATTTCAAAAAATCCTTCCAAGGGTATATTCTTGAATGTCTAAACTTCAAAATACTAGACTAGAATACCCCCTTAAAAGACCAACCGCGACTGATTGAATTTGAGTTTAGACATAAACAGGGTTTGAATCTCAAATTGAATGAAACTTTCACTGCGCTTTACACTTCACGTTACTTTCTCTCTCAAATGCCACAACTCATCGCAAAAAACGTCCATGGTATGCTCTATATACAGTTTGCGATTGTATAAACGACTGATCAGTTTCAGAATTATGAATTGTTTCATGTACAACACGATGGAGGGAAGATCGCTTGTATGTATTCTATTTTATGAGTTAATATTCAATGAAATATTGTCATCATTTATTTATTCAAAATCCCAGTTTTTAGTAATTATATTCTGCTGGTATGTCGGAGTTTCATCCGTTTCTATCCGTTCAAGAGAGAATAAGGATTTTTTACCATATTATCGTAAGGAAAATGGTGAGTTCACAGTTAGTGAAAATTGAAAACAATGTCTCAAATTATTTTTTCCATTCACCTGAAATCACAGACGAAACTCCAAGAGTGAAGATTAGAGTTTTTCGCGGTCCTGACAAGGAAGAAAATGGAGAGCAATTCGCCACTTGGGGATTCTGGATAAAACAACCAGTTATATAATGATAATCAATTATTCTTTACTCAAGATATACGATAAATAAACGAATTTATTTTGGAAAAAGGAATCTGAATTCCTGTGACAACTATGAAAATTAGAAAAATTTGGCATTCAAGAATTTCTCACAGGTTCATAGTGTTCATTGGAAAGAAATTATTCATCAATTCTGTGATACTGTATATTCCTCAGTATTTCTTGAAATATTCCTGAAGAGCGAAATGAAAAAAGCGTGACATGATTGATAAATAGAAAAAATCAATTCAGAATTAAAAATTTTAAATATTCATTGAAAATTTTCTTTTTGCTGGACATGATTTTACCAAAGTGGTTTTTTGTCCCTCACCTCTTGTATCATAAGCAGGAAAAAGGATATTCATATTTTTTTAAATATCATTTCGAACACTGAAATAATAAATATTATTATTATTTTTGAATATTAATTCAAACATTATAAAATCAAATAACTAAGCTGTGCCCATTATTTCAGTTACAGCTGCATCGAAAGATCTGAAAATAAATAAGCATAGACACGGTTTGTATCAGCTCGGTCAAATTATTGTTATTGATTTTGTTTAGGAATGAAAAAAACTTACCTTGATCGAATTTGATCACCAGGGATGTAGAATGGATTACATACTGTATTGGCGTAAGCTGCATGTAGTTTTTTGAATATCTTCATACAAAATTAAAAGCGATATGAAATAAAATTTTATAAAATAAGTATATTAGAGGATGAACAATGGGTTCAAGAAACCACAGATGATTCATCGTGACGAATTGAAAAGTGGTTACGGATGAAAATGAAATTGCTTTAGAAAAGTATATGGCATGAATATCTAGTGTTGATCGATGAAAGAGGGTCGAGATGTTAAAAAATCCAAAGTTTTCTGGGGTATTCTTGAGCCGATTAAACCAAATTTCCGTAAACGTTTTGAACCCACCGAACAATATAGATTTAACTTTTCTCACATTCAAAAAAGCACGATATTGAAGATATTTGTACCCATTCATGTTATTCGTTATTCACATGTTTGTTCATCATCTAATATATAATATATACTCATACATTGATCTAGACTCTACGTAAGCACATATTCACACAATGACTCAAACTTACCATTTTAACTTCATTATCTCTGATCGATATATTCGAGGCTTGTAGTACAATAACGAATTTAATTTTGGTATTGGTAGCATAACCATACCTGAAAAATAAAAAATTTTGATTCTGTACGATATATATAACCGTAGAAGGAAAATCTCATCTTACATCTTATATTCTTCCGAAGCGAATAATAGACCTAAGTATAAATCACGAATATCTATTGCAGTTTTATTTCCAACGTTTAATTTTTCTTCCACAATGTCGATGGATGTATGAACTTTGTAATGAAGTTGTAACGCTATGCTCTCATCCGCACATTTGATATATTTGGGAGAATTCTAAGAGATCAAGGAAAAAAATTAGTTATGTACGAGCTTATAGAAAGATCATAAGATCAATGTATTTTCAAAGTTAAAGTAACGAGCATGGTATACTTGCATCTTTCCCAATGACAGCTACGCAAACAGCCATAATTTGTAAATGCCAATCAAATGCAATCAACGGGATTATTTTTTATTAATACATTGAAAGTGTTGTCAAATTCTGTATTGTTTACAACAGTTTTTTGGTTTTGATAATCAAAATTTCAATTCAGCAGTTTTTTCTATATGGAAATATGAAAAAAAAACAAACGAACGTAACCTCAAAACTTTCCATTCATGTTAATTTGAAGAAAATTGAAGTGAATTGTCAATAGACACTCTTACGTATCACGTGGATAGCGCACTGCGCGTTTTAACAAATAAGATCATAGAAATGCGAATGACAACAATTTATTATTTAATACAAAAATTATCAATGAAACCTTAAAAACAATTTCGGTGTGTGCTGTATACAGTACGTTAGTACGTATTGATATGTTGGCAAAACAGGAATTTTCAATTTTTCTATTCTTCAGAGGATACGATTATGTCCCATCATAGCGCATTGGTTAGAAAAAAACACACCTAGACGATGGAAAGAGAGGTTCGCAAACAAAATTCGGGCTCTGTAGCGACGGAGTGACGGAGATAACCTCTCAAAGGAGCATCTCTGAAAATTTCGGATCATTTCATGAACTCAGTTTCGTGTGATTTGGTCGGAGGAAAACCGTGCTCGGTCGGTAAGCTCGTATCTTTGGTAAACACAGGGGACACCCGTATGGAAATATTTCGATGACAAATGTCTGAAAATCTCTGAAAAACTCTGATTTTTCTCTGCAAACGTCTGATAAAGTCAGAGGAACTCTGAAATTCTAGCGAAAAATCTAATATTTTTGGGACATCGTTCCCAGATTTTTTTCGGGGTTAATAATTAAGAGACTTTTAATGAAAATTTCAGATAGATGAGTATGAATTAATTCCCGATGAAACTCTGAAAGAAGTATGATTAATGTCCATATTTTCTCCAATAGTCATAAACAAAACATGAAATATGAGTAATTGTCAGAATAAGCTCGGATCTTTTTCCGAGTTTTTCAGAGATTTATCATCGAAATTTCAGATCCTGATAAGTTCGTAATACCTCAATGATTCGTAATCCGAAGAGAACATGAAGCTTCAGCGAACGTTCAGATCAGATGTGTATAGATCGGGCCGAAAGTTCATTAGAACTAACTTTTAGATTCACAAACGTTTGACAAAGGTTCTACGGACGTTGAAATGTCCGCCTCGAAATACGTTCAGGAAACATAGATGGAACGTTCGCTGAAGGTTCATCGAAGGTTTGACGAAGCTTCACAAAAATATCTATACTTATATTAATTTTGATCAATTTATATGAAAAATAAATCAATTACAAACATAAATTATTATAAATTAATCTAAGTATAGATATTTTTGTGAAGCTCCCTCAAACCTTCGATGAACCTTCAATGAACATTCCATCTATGTTTCCTGAAAGTATTTTGACGTGGACATTTCAACGTTCGTAGTACCTTTGACAAACGTTTGTGAATCTAAAAGTTAGCTTTCATGAACCTTCGATCCGATCTATACAGGTCTAATCTGAACGTTCGCTGAAGCTGCATGTTCTCTTCGGGAAATGTCAGCCCAAGCAGCAACCGAACGTTGTATTTGTACTATGCACGTTCATAGTATATTTAGATATACTATGAACGTGCATAGTACGTATACAACATTCTGGTGCTACTAGGGAGGTTTCCATGGAATGTTTATGAAACATTTCAAATGAGAAATCAAACTTGTGCCAACCCTGGTAAAAAAATCTCTCTGAAAATTTCACGTTTCAGAGAGATTCAGAAAGAATCAGAAAAATTCAGAACAATTCAGCGTGGTTCAGAGGATTTCAGAGACTACCCAGCCAGCAAAGTGCTTCCAAAATCACGTTTCCGCTACTAGCAGTGCTAGTGGTAGCAACGTAGTAGCTTTTCCATTACCGTGAGACTGCATGCTACTATCCCGTACAGCACAACCACCGATCCTCCACCTAAGACTTCGGTGGACTAGAGGTGGAGGATCGGTGGAGAAATGGGAGCCGTGGAAATAAGGGAGAAATAAGGGAGAGGCTCCGTTGAGGCAACGGAGAGGCGACGGAGAAATGTCCGCCCCCTGTATTTTCAGTAAAACTTGAATTCGTGAATTCATACATTCAGATTTGGTTACGTAAATGCACCAATAAGAATTATATCGAAAATACAGGGGGCGGACATTTCTCCGTCGCCTCTCCGCTGCCTCAACGGAGACTCTCCCTTATTTCTCCCTTATTTCCACGGCTCCCATTTCTCCACCAATCCTCCACCTCTGGTCCACCGAAGTCCTAGGTGGAGGATCGGTGGTTGTGCTGTACGGGATAACATATATATGATTCAATTTATAACGTAGCACTACCTCAGCGGTACCAGTATCATCAGGAAGCGCTACCAAGTAGTGCTCCTAGTAAAAATACTACCAAGTCGCTCCTATTTCCATACATAAATGAAGCCATATATGTACAGAAGATTTTTAACTGTATAAGCGAATGGTAGCACCACTGCCAGAAGCGCTGCCTTGATTTTGTTGGCTGGGTAGTGGATTGAGAGAACTTGTTCTTTGAATTTCTTTGAAGGATTCAGAAAAATTCAGAGGAACTCAGAGAGATGCAGGGAAATTCTGGGAAATTCAGAGAGGAACAAATTCAGTAAAATTCTTGGTCCTGCATTTTAGAGGCGTTCAAAGAGTGTCAGACGTTTCCAGAGATAGATGGATTCAGATTGTGCGTAGAACTTTTCAGAAATATTCAGAGGAATTCAGAAAGATTCAGAGTAATTCAGAGGGATTCGGAGGAATTCAGAGAAACTCAGAGAGGAATTAATTTTAAAATTTTTGGTTCAGGATTTCAGAAGTATTCAGGGAATGTCAGAGACTCACAGAGGCAGGTGAATTGGGGAAAATATGTGCGTAGAGCTTTTCAGGAATATTCAGAGGAATTTGGAAAGGTTCAGCGTAATTCAGAGAAATTCAGAGAGAAATTGATTCAGCTGAATTTTTGTTTCAGGATTTCAGAGGTATTCAGGGAGTGTCAGAGACTCACAGAGACAGGTGAATTAGGGAAAATATGTGCGTGGGGTTTCTTAGAAAAATTCAGAGAGATTCAGTGGAATTTTGAGAGATCCGGGGGGGTTTGGGAAATTCAGAGAGGAATGAATTCAGTACAATTCTTGGTCCTGCGTTTCAGAGGCTTTCTGGAAGTTTCAGAGACTTCCAGAGGAAGATAAATTAAGAAAAATTGTGCGTGGAATTTTTTAGAAATATTCAGAGGAATTTTAGAAAGATTCAGAGTAATCCAGAGAGATTCAGAGAAATTCAGAGAAATTGAGAGGAATTCAGAGGAAGCTTTGAAATCTGAATACATTAAATTCCCGGAGATTTTGAGAAATTTAGAGACATTCAGGTGCATTTAGAGGGAGCTTTGAAATTTAAATATATACAATTCTGAGGGATTCAGTTATATCCCCGGTGAAAATGGAAGCAGAAAGGAAAAGTAAACGAAGCGTATGCTGGAAAGTAACAGAAAAGTTAATGAAAAGTATACGGAGCCTCAACGAAAGGTGTAAGAAGAGTATGTGGAGCGGGAATGAAATAAACAAAGCGTATACAATCGAAAGAAAAAAAATCAACTTCTTTGCGGGAATCGAACCAGGGACTTTCACCATAGTGTAAGAGGGTTTTATCAACTAAGCTATGGACCGCCGTTGGCATTGCCTGCTCAAAAACATTATTGGAACTTAGAATAGATATAATTCGCACACGCTTGATGTAACCTACAGTTACGTCACATGAAGCGTGTTTAAAACGGGATCAAAAGTTTATGGAGCGTATATGGAGCGTATGATTCCATCACTTCACAGCAAATGAGCATTACACGCTTCAGGAAAAGGGAATTGAAACATTTTCCGCTTCGTATGCGCTTCCGTCGCGTTTTGTGTATACGCTTCATTTTCGCCAGGGATGCGGAAAGATTCAAAGAAAGTTGAAGAATTCAGAACGTATCACTATCGGAAAAGTCTCTAATCTTCCTCTGAATCACTCTGGAATTACTCTGAATGTCTTTGAAATTTGTCCCAAAATATAGAGAGATTCAGAGAATTCAGAGAGATTTCAGAGAGATTCAGACCCAGATAGAAAAGCATGCTCTGCTTACGCGGAAACACCCTGGCGCCATGCAGGGGGGTACAACTCAACGTTATAAGAGTAAAATAAATTTGCACTGATTTCTGCGCCCTCTAAGCCGAGTACTTTGATGTGAACTAAAAATCAATATGGTGGCCTCGTGTAGCAGGGTAACCTCAAAATTATTCTGATTTTGAAACATCAATAATATTTCAAGAATAAAGTGTGAAAATGACAAAATTCCAAAACCATATTATATATTAAAACATATAATTTGTTTTTAGAATTGTTGTTCGCACTTTATTGTTGAAATATTATTGATATTTAAAAATTAAAATTGGTCAGCATAATTTCGAGGTTACCTCGATTAAATACGATCAAAGCGCCACCTTGATGGAATACTTGTCCGTAATTAAAATGTGGCTTAGGGTCATCCTATAGAGTTGAAGGCCCCTGGCGTCATGATGCGAACATTTCTTGGCGTGCATGTCACCATTATGATGGCATTATGGAGACATTTTTCTATCTGGAAGAGAGATTTTTTTACCAGGGAAATTTTTCAACATTCTTCATTCCGAGTTGATGCAAATGAACTGCGGTGAGGTCTGTATCGATAGATTTGATGAATTACATTTGCATCCCTTTAATACATTGCATGTAGTAACATTTTGTTTCGCGTCGATTTTGAGGTGATGTAAATCTTACAAGAATTGTAAATGAATAAGTCAATATTTGCGTATTATTGAATCTCGAATAAAAATATCCGGAAAAGTGTGTTTATTTGAAAAATTTGTGTACAAATACTAATAATAATTGATTGCCAAATTGAGTATGTGATATTGATTTTTTGTATCATACTCTCTGGTTTTCTTTCAAGAAATCTATAGGATGTGATTGAATGAAATTTAAATCTTCAAAAATGTCGATTTTAGGGGCCGTCCATAAACTGCGTAGCCCTGTTCTTGCAACTTTTTGACCCCCCCCCCCCCTCCCCATGTAGCTATACCGTGGCTTTTCTCTAAACCACCCCTGTCCCCTACGTGGGAACGTAGTTTTTTACGTTCAATTAAATTGATTTCAATCAAATGAATTTTTATCCAACATATGACCCTAATATGAGATTTCAATTGACTGAAGTAGAAGATTTATTCCATTGAAATAAAATTGTTCTCAATTCGACTAAAATTTACTCGGATCAAGTGGAATCTTATTTGATCCAATCAAATATCTATTCGGTCTATATTCAAATGGATTAGTTTTCTGGATGTTACATGGAATTTTCTTTCAAGTACAAGATAAATGACAAACCACGTAGCTTGAAACCAAATTCCCCGTCTCCCCATGTAGCCCAGCGTAGCATTTTACCTCACCCCTCCCAACCCCTTTATTGGCCGCGTAGTTTATGGACGACCCCTTACGAAAAAATTGAGAACTAAACAAAAAATCACTTTTTTCACCTAATTAATTATCTGAGGATATTGTCATTATTTTTATCGGAAAGTACAGGAAAGGACCTTTGGAGAATCTGTACTTCGTTCCCTTTAAATGCACGTGTACGAGATTTATGATTTAACGAAAACAAAAACACCCAAAACTTCCAGCTCCTGTATAGCGATACCAGAAATTTGGAGATCCAACGGCCTACATCCAATCAAATACTTCTGTTGATCGGAATGACCAATGTATTCCGGTCTCGGCGCTCTTGTTCCTTTGTTTCTGGCAACACAGACTCCTGTATCTCGGCAACCTGTGTTGCGAGAAACTGAGGACCAGGGTTGGCACGTAATATACTTCTAAGTATTTTACATAGTTTACGACACGTAAGAAACCGAGTATCTTACGCATAAAATCAACCCCTTCCCTTTGGGGGGACAGGAGGGTCCAAGTATCTTACATCTATTACGTGTCAGAAACCAAGTATGATACGTAAGAAATTGAAAAATCACGTAATAAACCCAACCCTGGTGAGGACCGGAGATTATTGCTTGATCTTATTAACAAGAATGTTTAATTGGTTGTAGACCATTAGATCTGAAAATTTCTGGCATCACTGTCGGCAACCCGTCCATATTCCGCCTTCCCAATTTGCACAGTCCATGCTGTATTTCCAGAAACAAAGGAACAAGAGCGCCAAGACTGGAATACATTGGTCATTCCGATCAACAGAAGTATTTGATTGGTTGTAGACCATTAGATCTCAAAATTTATGGCATCACTGAGTCCATTTACTCCGATAGTGCAACAACTTCACCAAATTTCATCAAAATTGGGTGAATGATCATAATATTTTTAAGTGGGAACACTTGACGTGTTGTACCCCCTGTATGGATAGATTTGATAAATTGCATTTGCATCTCTAATGCATTGCATGTAGTGAAATTTTGTTTTGCCACTACCCAAGCAGCACCAGAATATACTATGAACGTTCTTCGAATATTCGAAATATGTTCTATGCATATTCCAATGAGACCGTTTCGTAGGTGCTATGCATGTTCATCGAACGTATGTAATCGAATATACGATGGGACGTCAATTGAACGTCGATTGAATGAATATCGTACATTTTGGATGTACTATGTACGTTTTAAGTATATTTAAAACAGTCTCATTCGAATATTCTATGAACGTTCATTATATATTCTGCATATCTCATTCGTACATTCTACGAACGTTTTTATTTCGTATATAATTTGAAATTCTGTTTCTGCTTGGGTAACAGCATGTCCACTGATTTCAGCGTCACATCTCCGTGGACTCCACGTGGATAGAACATGGATGAACGAAGATTCCACGTGGAGACAACGTAGAAATGTCCGGTGCTGTACGAGGCGGCAATTTCGAGGTTATGTGAATCTTAATATATTGACTTTATTCTTGATAATTTACATTCTGCCAATAATTTTAAACTTCTGAAATGAAATATTTTCAACACAAACATATTTTCATGGATGTTTGGTACTTTTTTCCTTAGTGAAACTATGAATATACATTTGTATAAGATGAAATACTTGGTTTTCATATGTTTCGAGAACGTTTTGAAAATGTATCATAGCATGTATAAACAACTTCTCCAAAACGTGTTCCCCAGCACGTTGAATGAATGTTCCTAAAACGTTCGGAAAACGTGCTTTTGGAAACGAACATCTGTGGGATTATTGACAGGTTTCTGAAACGTTTTGAGAACTTTTGGTGCTGTTTGGGATAGAATGTGCGGAATTCTAAAATGTTATAAGGCCAGTTGCCAATTTAGAAATTTTTTGACTGTTCTAATTGGTCATTCTATTTGAAAGACATGCGTGACAAGTGGAAGCACAAGTAAAAAGTCGCTGAATTGGCAACTGTGTTTCCATCATAAGCAATTACAACGCAGGGGTGTATGTAAAAACAAAACGTATAATTCGTTTTAAAGATTGGCAGATTTTCCAGAAATATGGATCGGTATTCCAGCTTTACGAAGACCTTCGATGAGTCTCTTTCCAAGTTCGATATCCACCTGAGAGAAGTTTTTGACAGCTCTCTCAATGATGAAGGTGGAAGCATTTTTCATGTGATTGACCATGTTATTGACGAGTCTAGTTCGAGCATCCGAATCGAGAGTTTCCCTCCAGAACGTACGGGGTTGTCCGAAATTATCTTCGTTGACCGGTTCGTACCGATCCACGTCTCCGGTGACTTTTAATTTGGGAGGTGCCACCTCTGGAACTTCTTGAGGACCACAGAAGCTATTTGGATAATAATTCGGAGCACCACCTTGGTTCTGCAACGACATCAAACTGTCACGTTGATAATTTATCACGGACATCACCTGGAAATTGAATAACCATATGATCAGACGATTCGAAATACAATACGTATCACGTTGGGTTATAAATCCTACCTTGTATGGACAATTGATTGGAAGTTGTAAATGATTAGGTCCAAGTCGATATCGATGAGTATCGCCGTAAGCGAACAAACGACCCTGCAACATTTTGTCTGGACTAGGTCCAATACCTGAAGGCATGTGAGCTGGATCGAATGCCATTTGTTCAACCTCCGCAAAGTAGTTCTCGGGATTTCGATTTAGGACCAATTTTCCTACTCGAATCAATGGGTAGTCTCTCTGCGGCCATACCTGTGTCCGGAATCAAGAACATTATTTTTGATATTGAAAGATATATTTTATCTCGCACATCGTTGCATCAGCAAAAATCAAATTGAATTTTTTTCATCGGAAGTTTGTCGGTTCTCATTCGATATCGATATGAGCGAAATATCATTTCATCAAATTACGATCCAATATTGGTTACTTATCAAGGTACAAGGTAACGTTATTAATACATATTCCCATTCTTACTTAATCGAGAGTGATCTTGAATTTCAGAAATACAAAAAACAGATACTGTATCGCAGAGAATTGATAACTGAAAGATTTTGTGGTTGGTTTTCCGGTAATTGTTATAAGACACTTAGTTGTTGAAATAAGTATGTAGATCGATAAGAATGATTTCAATGGATTACATAGTATTTCTTTCGATGGAATCCCCAGACAATATTTCAAAATTTCCCACTGGTTTTGTAGTTTCCTCGAAACGCTCAAGCAGAAACGATTGGGAATTTTGAACTACACTTTTTCTACGTAAACGAACTAATGGTACTCAATTTCATCATATTAGCGGGATTAAAGCAATCAAGTATAATAGTTATTCAATATATCCTCTCAATCGGCTCGAATGACAGTTTCGATTTTCAGTCAGAAGCATCCGCGTTTGTGTAACAACACAAAGCTATTATTCATGTCAGTGATTGTTTGTTCAATAGCGGTTTTTCAGGGGATAATCAATGTATCGCACAAGTAAACATTTTTCTTGTAAGATTACTCCGAATTGAATTCGTAGGAAGGACTGAAATGTTTGGGGTAGACATTGGTCATACTTCATCTCTTGAGGTAGGTATTTAATATGCGTTACCTAAATTTTAGAAAAAATTCATTTTCAGTTTTGGAATTCGGGCTGTGTACTGTGATAAATGGAGTATCAATGATTTCCTGAAAATTTCAAACCTTTTTGTGAATTCAATTCGGAGTCCCTCAAATGGTACGTTGGAACTCCTTATTCGGGAACAATTTTTTTTTCTCCAAAATGAAAGTTTCTCACTTCAAAATGATTCTCCGAGCTCGGAGAAAAATTTCTGGGTCTATGTCTGTCTGTCTTTCTGTCTGTCGAGTAGGCGATCTGTCTGTCAAAAGACTGCGAACGCGCATATCTTCCGTTCCACTTATCCGATTCCGAATTTATCCCGATAAATTTATGTAGATTGAGGCGATAGTGGTCCCATATGAATCTCAACCCAATTAATTCAGACCATTCGGGTGGGGAAGGACAAGTATGATGAAAAATTGCACGTATCTCATCTCCTGCTTTCCCGTTCCCCATGGAACTTATAGTATTTCTCTGATGGTCCCATGAAAGTTTCAGTTGAATCAATTGAGAGGGAAGACAAAATTTCTCTTTTGGAATCGATACACTGAAAAAAAAGTATGGTTTCTGTGTAGAAGGGGACTCGAGACTCTTGAGCGAAATTCAAAAACAGTGGATATCATTCAATTGTACGATCTTGGGAGACAAATTTCTACATCAAGTCCAAGTATGGGCGTGTATCATTTGGGAATAACATTCATAAGAAAATCTGAAATTTTTAGGAAAGATTCTTCGAGACTTTTCATCTACGCCTGTACAGAGCGCGAATTTTGATTTTCGAAAAAAATTTTTTGAAAAAAACGCCATTGTTCACTGCCCAGAGAGAAATTTGATGGTTGAAAGTAGTAAAATACGTAGGTAATATCATCATAAAAATTGGTAATACCTTACTAATAGCTTACTACCTTTGTCATTGGTAGTAAATGTGATTCGTGGCTTTCAAAATTCAGAATAGTTGTTCAAACAAAATCTATAAATCGTAGCTGACGATTATTTACTACGTGCGTATAAAATAATACACTTAGGTTACAAATTACTCTCAATATTTTCCAATAATACTAGTTTACGACAAAAAATAGTAATTTTCACAATCAAATTTTTCTCCGTGTGGGGCACAACAAAAATTCTGGAACACCTTCCCAGATAACATTCTGTGCGCGCAATGTTTGAGTCTCGAGAGCCGCGTCTTTATGCGCGCAGTTCGCCAGTGTTTTGCTATAGCGAATAATACTATCACTCGCCATATGCACGCAAATAGCAATCATGCTCACGTATGAGCGCGATGGCTTGCATTTCTGTCAACAGAAAGCGATGCACATGAATCCGACTTTGCTAGCGATTCTGTAACTCGATTTGCACGTGAATCGCTTACATTTGCGCGCAAAATGCTATTAGGGATACATCATCATTTTGTCTTACTGGTGGAGGAATGATGTATATTTTTCAACGCTAAGTATAATCAACTGTGAAATCGCTTATTTCCTTCACATGAACGAGGCGAATAAAGTCGTATTTTTCATTTGCTTGATAGACAAAATCATATGTGAAACTCGTGAGGAATGGTAAATTTGCACTTCGCGTCCTTGCTCTCCCATACAGGGTTCATCAATTAGCCCAATAATGGCACGTTACTGGACCACAAACGGCGTTCTTCGCCCGTTAATGGCGCCCATTAATGGCTCATCAATGGTTAATTGCTGGATGATAACGTGGGTCCAGTAATGGCAATAAATAATGGGCCATGTATGAAATTATTGATTGGCCCAGTAATGGGGCTAAATGATCCCGATTTAGGGCCATAAATTTCGGGATAATGTTCGAATGTCAGCCATCAATGGCAGATTACTGGGGCATAATAATAATAATGATATCCAATGGTGATATGAGTGCGTTCCAGAATAATTGGTTCAGTATTAGTTCAAATGAGTGGTTAAGTGTGAACACTTTTTATATGGCGCGTAATATACTTCGAAGTATTTCACATAGTTTACGACACGTAAGAAACCGAGTATCTTACGCATAAAATCAACCCCTTGCCTTTGGGGGGACAGGAGGGTTCAAGTATCTCACATATATTACGTGTCAGAAACCAAGTATGATACGTAAGAAATTGAAAAATCACGTGATAAACCCAACCCTGATAGCCGTCGGCTGATTATCGGCTGTTTTCATTTCTGACCTTTCTTATCAGCCAGTGGTGGGCCACATTTGTGCCAATGATATGAATCCATTGTTGGTCATTCAATGGTAGCCATACATGGGCCAATTATTGGCTGTGTTTACATTATCGGGGTTTCCTGTATGGGTCTCCCGCAATTGAAACTCGTTAAGAATTTACTACTCTTCCCCCTCGTGGCACAATATACTATTGTATACCTTTGTTAGATCGAAAGGATTCCATTTGAAAGTTTTAGCTTCCTCCTGAGTCATAACTTGGATGTAAAACGTCCAACTTGGGCATTTTCCAGTTGCGATGGCATTGTAGAGGTCTCTTATGCTGTAGTCAGGATCAGAGGCGCTTAAGCGTGCCGCTTTGTCCGCAGGAAGATTTTGTATCCCTTGATCGGTCTGCAATTGACAAAATGTTAGTTACACCACGTAAATTGTAATCAAATGTTTTTTAAATAACATTTTTGAAATACATTTTTGTATGCGAATATTCAATTCAGGTATCTCCAGAAAAAATGGTAAGTTCATGTATAATAAGGTAACCCCTCGATAGGTCGAATACGTTATACTCCGAACCATTGGCGGACTGACAACTCCTCTATCTTCGTTCAACCCACGACAAACAAAGAATAGAAACCCGGTGTCGTGGGTCTTTCATTTGTCGATTCGCCCTAGTTGAAGAAAGGAGAGTGTGCGAATTACCCGACCGTAGGTTGAGCCCGACTGGCATTAGCCCGAATATGGTCCAGGTCCCTCAAACAGCCCACCCAGCCTAGTTGAGCTGAAGTTAGACGGGCTCTACCTAATGTCGGATACTTTGCATACTACCAAAGAGAGATGAAGTAGTTCTTGGTCCGATACTGCTCCGAACGATCATCTTTTGTTACTCCGAAAGTTCAATATTCCGAATTTGTAATAAACGAATGATGAGTGTATCTTACTTAAAGATTACACAGGAAGAACCAATCAAAAATTGTCGGAATAATGATCATTCGTCTTCGATCTATTAATCGTTTGGTCCAGACAGTAAGTTTTCGACCTATTGTGGAGCTACTTATAATAGATCGTACGCGCAGACATACCTTGTAATGGAATTTACAATAAACCATCTCGTTGCGATCATTGACAAGCGTGAACGTGTGAGATCCATAGCCGTTCATATGACGATGACCGTCTGGGATCCCACGATCGGAGAATAAAATCATCACTTGATGCGTCGACTCCGGTCTCAATGATATGAAATCCCAAAACATATCGGCGTCCTAAAACAACGAAAGTATCGCTGTATGAGGGTTTGTAAAAATTACAATTCGAATTGTTAAGGAAAGAATATTGAAGAGCAACAAACCTTCAAATGCGTTTGTGGATTTCTTTTTTGTGTGTGAATGAAGCTTGCGAAGAGCAAAGGATCTTTGATGAAGAAAATTGGGGTGTTATTGCCGACGAGATCCCAAATACCCTCTTCGGTGTAAAACTTGACGGCAAATCCACGAGGATCTCTGAAAAAAGCAATTGAAAACAGTTGAAGTATCGGATACTTCTAAATTAATTTTTGATTACTTTGAAGCGATCCACTGTAAAATATTGAAGGGACGTTTACAAAATTTAAAACACTGTATTTCATTATTGATTTTACTACTGATTTTTTATAACATTTCTTATACTGCCGTCCTAAGCCACAAGGCTGTATCTCCATGTTTTCAAGGTTCGAGATATGGAGAATTTCATTTAATCTTATACCTGTGAAGGGCCTATTTCATGGGAGGTTTTCCATCAAGCGTCGACATTGGAAGAAAAGAGAAAGAACCTGTCTCCTGTCACCCGTTTCTTCCAATGTGCACGCTCGACGCATCAAATGATCCTCGAAACATCATGTTTATCACGGTACCCTGACTGTAAAATTTCAGGTTCGTTTGGCTTTTACGAAAATTATTAAGAGCTCATCTGAGAATCTTTGAACAATTCGGACACACTGTTTCCGTTCCTTATTGAAAAGGCATTCGATCCCAGTAAACACACGCACGTTTTAAAAACGTCAAAAACAGTCAATAACCACACGTTGTGAATTAGTAATATTCTTGCGTTGATTCAACGTAAAAATGTCGCGGCAGATCACGTGTTTTTCAACCATAAAATAACGTCATATCAACGGTTTGAACATCGTTTAAAAGACGTCAAATATTGACGTGTCCTAATGATGATTCTACACCCAGAGAAATTTATATTTGGATTTATTTAAATTGACTAAACTTTGAATCAACTAAATTTTCTACTTAAATATGAACCTACTAGAGTTTTAGTTGAACCAAATAAAACATTTATTCCATTCAAATGAACTTTTATTAATTTCAAATAAAATTTACTTGAATCGAGTAAAATTTCATTGAATGCAATGAAATGTCTAGTAGGTTTATATTCAAGTAAACTATTTTTCTGGGTGTAAAATGTGAATTGAATCCAACAAATTTTTTTTTGAAAACTTTTCATTCAATATCGAGAACAATAGTGTTTCTGAGTATGACAGAATTTGGAAAGTATGCGACAATATTTACTATTTTGCTCTTTGTTGACATTTTAACCATTGTTCGGTTTCGTTCGACATTTCTAGCAGAATATCTTCCATTGAAGTTCAAACACAAGGTGTTATGAACACATTTTAAACGCGTAATTCAAACCCGTTCAAAACACGTTTTTTGAGGACGTCGTTCGATGGTTATTTTTTAATATTAGGTCAAACTACACGTCATCAAAACGTAATTCCTCGTCGTCTATTTCCTTATCAAATTTCAACTAAAAATCAACGTTATGAAATCAACGACTAACGTCCGTCTGACAGCGTAACGTTCTTTCAACGTTGAAATAACGTGTGTGTGTTTATTGGGATATATCTTGAAAACTGTTCTGAGGGTATTTTCTGTACTATTTCAAGTCCATTATGGGGCTCTTTGGCGTGGAAAATTTGGAGTGAAAAATTCATTCTGGAAGAGTGAAAATACTGCAAGTCCAGGAAGAGTGAGATTCCACTCTTAAAGAGTGACTTTTGACTCCATAAGAGTGAATTCTCACTCCATAAGAGTGAATTCTCACTCCAACAGAGTGAAGTTTCAACTAGATTTGAAGAGTGAGATTTCACCTTCTGTTAGGCGTGAAATCCTCACTTCAAGAGAATGACAATTTACCCTTATGGAGTGGAATCCCACCCTTGTTGGACTTGCAGTATTTTCACTCCAAGAAATTCAGAGAGTGCCGTTAACCCAGTGAATGGGTTGAATATGGTTGGATGATTGTTCCATGACTGTTCCATTACGGTTTGAGAACTGGTTCGATTAGGTTTGAGATTTGTTCGCAGTATAATGACGGCATACCTCACATGCAATCAACCTATGCGGACTGTCTCGAAACTATTTTAAGACTGGTTCGTGACTATTTCATGACTGTATAGAGGTGATTCCAGTCTTATCATATTTTGGCGGTTTATACGACAATGACTCGAATTGGCCGATATCCGGTTGAAAATTGGTAAAAGGTTATTTAGAATCAGTCACACCCAAAAAAAAAAGTAATCTGGAAATGAAAGGAAAAATCCCTCCTCAATCAGGAAAGATATTTCACTTTTGTTTCCTTCTCCAATTGAGAATATCCCTCTACGATTTTGAACAAATGAATAACGAACAAATGTAAATTCTTACATAGGCAAAGACTGATCCTCTCAAATGGAAAGGAATACTTTTGATATCATATATTAGAGGAGAAAAGTTGCATCAAAATAAAAGGGATATTCTTATTTTGATATGAATTTTTTTTGCGTGCAGGAGAGTTTTCGTGCAAAGCCTGTGGACACCTGTGGAATATCTTTTGTTACTCTCTGATAAATAGTTCACGATATTTTAACAATTATTTGGAGGCTGTGTGGAATCTGGTTCTTATTATTTCATTGATCAAAACTATCGAAGCCAAAAGAAAAAATACATATCATGAATCATGAACGTTCAAGTTACGGAAATAATTTTCGACCATCAATGCCCATTGACGACTGATGATAGAAGGAAATCAATAAGCTTCTTGAATTTAATTGTAGGATACTCCCAATTTTATTCAACGCCTGCATTGGAAAAGGGAATGAAAAATTTTTCATCAATTGTGAAATTCTGGGTATAATAACCCATGCAGGTATCGCCAAGACTGAAACAAGCCCAAGCTTGTCCCAAGGTTGGCACATGTGTCAGAAACAAACCTCCGTGAAGAACAATTGGCCCAATATTAATATTTTTGAAATGGTCACTATGTAACCGAACTCATCTTTATACATGAGCTGAAATAATGAAAGATTAATCATCTTCCTTGGGAAGAGATTCTAGGTAAAACGATTACTTGTTCATAATTATTTATTGATGATTTGTTCTAAAATGGAAAATCGAATAATTTTAATTAATAAAGTTACCGCATTTAGTTTATTAAAGGATTAGAAGCAGTAATAGATTAATCATCTTCCTCGGGAAGAAATTCTGAGTACAATAATTATTGTTTGACACTTTTTTATTATTTATTTAAAAAAATTAGACAACCTGATCAGTTTGAGTAAACTAATTTTCGTATTATTAATTAGAACTTAATTAGTACAGTTTAAATCTTAATGAAACTCCTCAGAAGGAAATTATAAGGAGAATGATTCGACTAATTGTTAAAATTTAACTAAAATTGTAATTCAGGACGTTAATAGCCGATACGGCTCCAAGTGTATAAATAAGACTCGATGCTCGAAGGAGGTACTTCTCACTTGAACGTTGTAGAGTGCACATCAAATGAAAGTGAAATGTCAACCGTATTAACCGTGTTATATTTATTGTGTTTCCCTTATTCGCATAAAAATTGGGGTGGGGACTGACATTCATGCGTCGAAAAGTATCTGTGGATTAAAAGTTTCGCAAATAAGTGAAATAAGATTAATCAATCCAGTAACAACTACATTTGGTACAAGCTTGGCACAAGTGTAAAAATCGAGCATTCGTTGAGAACAATTGTGCCAATATTGCCTACATGGGTGGCACAATGTTTATAAATATTGATTCAATTTTCAATTTACAATGGATGAAGACTTGGGGATAACCATCGGGCCAGGGCTGGCCCGATCTTCTTGCCATAATTAATCCTACACACTATAGTGTTAACTGATAATTCAAGCCATCAGCTTTTCAGGTGACCAGGGGTGATCAGGGGGATTCCAATGTTGGATTCCGTACGGAATCAGATCATTATAAGATTTATGTCATTGTATTTCAGTGAGATCTCATTAGTTTAGTTTCACTGTTAGAAAAATCTGTCTTAAACTTAACAATACTATTATGAAGTTTTTTACATGAACATTTTATTAAATTTCATACGAAATTTTGTATGAAATTTCATAAAAACTTTCGTATGAAATTGAATGAAATGTTTATGTAAAAAACTTCATAATATTATTCTCAAGTTGAACACAGATTTTTCTAACAGTGTTGAGCATAGTTCAACAATAGGATCAAAATTGATTGAAATATCAAAGAACGCAAATTTTCCAATGATCATACAAGCATGTCCCAGTCTTGTCACATTTTTTCTATCGTTTTAGGACGGTAATTCATGTACGGTATTCTGAGGGAGAAAGTCATGAACTCAGATATGAATCAATTACTTTTTTCATCCATATCTGCGATCAAAGAATCATTGGTTGATGCTTGGTAAATGAATTGGACCGGGCCTGGCAAAACCACTGGCCCAAGCTTGTCCTGATCTTATCATTCCCAAGCCTGGGCCAAGTTTGGTAAATTGTTCAAGACAAGTCTCGGCAGGTCTTGTGCCAGGCTTGGTCCATTATTGGGCCACCCAAGTAGAAATGCTTCAGTTATTGACAAATTTGACACTTGCAAGTATTCACCTCAGCAAAACGTTACAAGGCACTTGCAAGCGTCTAGTTATTGGCTACTTAAGCGTTACAAAACTCGTCAATGATCAGAGCATTTCTACTAGGGCATTGGTCCATATACACATGGGAAAGTATATAACACGGTCTGTATGATTCAGAACATCAAGTTTCAATTTTCAGTCTCGATAGTTATTTTTATTCAATTCTTCCGTATGAGTATTGTTGCTCACTTAAATCGAGAACGAAAATTTCTTAGTGTCGGAAACAAGTTTGAAGATTCCCAAAAACAAACTATTAGGAGAAATATTTAAATATGCTGTGTTCGTTGATTCCAAACTCTCTATGAAAAAATTCCAGTTTTCGCGTTTATAATTTATCCAACGGGACTTGGAGGTTCTCAAAACGTCTCCCTAAACCCTCCCGAACTTCTTTGGAAGTTTTTTTCTACAACATACTGAAAGATTGTTCGATAAAATCACGGTTGTTTGGGAATCTTTTGAGGGTTGTTTAAAAAGTGGACCATCGCATTTCAGATTGTTTAGATTGAAAAACTATGTAAAGTATGTAAACCGATGAGTGCCTTCTTACATATCCTTGGATAACTATAATGGATCATAGTTTCACAAAACGATTGGTATTCGGCTTTTGAATGCAAGCGGAGCACAGTGTGGCATTTGACGCATTTAGCGTTGAAAAAGTGAACAATTCGAGGTGCAAATTCAGAATATACGAACACGCCATGTTTTAGTAAACTAACTGACTAAAGGAAAACTGTAGTTGTTCGACTTTTATCGCGCGGTCTTCACGGAAAAAACCTCGGGTTTGTTATCTCAGGAATCTATTTAAGCGTTAATTAGTAAGGGAGAAAGTTACAAATAGACTCCGTGTCGTCAGAGACCCTCCAGAAGATAGTTCGTTCATTCTACATATGAATCTCTGTCTCATGTAGCTCAGTTCACACTGTTCTTCTTATATTCTCCAAATACGTATTTGTGCGTAGCCTTCAAATAATGTCACATCCCAGATAGCAATTTAACCTTGCTGCAATGTTGTCAGGCAAGCTTGTGACAAGGTTGATATAAGCCTCCTAGTTGACACACGACAAGGGTACAAGCTTACAAAACCCTTGCAGCAGGGCTGTAGCAACCTTACACTGACAAGGTTGTCAATAACAAGCCAAAAACAATCGAATGACAAGTGTGACAGGGTTATGACAAGCCTACATGTTATCTGGGATACAATTTCAATCATTGTGTAGTGACTTTATCAAGTTTAGAACAGAAAAACTTTCTTATATTGCCGAATATTGTGTTCGCTCCCTGATATTCCTGAAGAACAGTTTGTCCCCTTCTTGTAGATATCTTATTTGCCCGCGGATAGGTGCGAATCTAAGTTTTATATATTTTTGAAGATGGCGGGTGACGGGGTCCCTCACGCTGATGTTTTCCCGCATATAGTGCGAGACAATTAAAGAGGAAAGATTCAATGCTATCTTGGATTTTATTTTGAATTTTTACGACATAACCCTAAAACCTCTCAGATACCAAATTTCAAGAGAATCAGATGAATTTTCAGACTTCGGGCCGCCACAATGGATTCGCCATTTTGAATTCGGGAATTTCGACAATGAATTCATAATCAGCGATCCCAAAAAATCTCCAGAAGGTAAGTCTCGAGCCATTCTGATTGATATTGAATTCAATTCCGCTAGATTGTGAAAATGTCACACTGTACGGAGCGAGCGTATGTCATGTAAGATTTCTTCAAAATGAACGAAGTGAATTTTGAAGGAAGTCGAGTGGCTTCGTCCCCTGGTTCACGTTAAAACCGATAGAGATGGGCGAATCTTTTGTATGAAATATTTCTCGAGTTTTGATAAAAATATTATAGAATTTGATACGAATCAAACATTTTTTCTATACACAAACGATTTCCTTGGTGAAAACTCACGCAGTTCGCCCACCTCTAAAAAACAACCTTGTACGAATCGCGCCTATCGAGCTTGAACCAGAATAGTTTACCGCACAGTGTCCGCGGAGCCCATTTCGCCCGAAACGGCCGAAAATCTCGCAGCGATTGGAGTCCTTTTTCCGATCCCGGCAAAAACTTTGGCTTTCGAGTACCGTGTGATATCATGAGTGACTTCGAAGTATCCAAAAGCACCTGAAAGAACATTACGAATGTGATAAGAAATAAACTTTCCTCTTCCAAATAAAATTGACGCAATACTTACCAGCTCCCTTGGCATGAACTACACGTTCAGGAATCCTTTCTCGGTTGAAATGGGACATTTCGTCCAAATAAACGAAATCTTGTAAAAGAATGGGGCCTCTGGGTCCAACCGTGAGGCTGTTCGTTTTATCTGCGATGGGCGCTCCATTTCCGGTTAGCAGTACTGGAGGTTCATTCTGAAAATCAAAGATTCCATACTTTAAAGAGATTACACCACGGTCGAACAATCTACGTTTCATCGGGTCAATGAGAATGTAATGGGAATCGATTCATGCGGAACGATACCTGTTTTCTACCAAGCGTCGTGGAACGAAAAAAGTATATGCTTCGAATGAAATCTTGAAATCAACAATAGGATTCATCAAGAAGTATACCAATAAAAACATCTTGGCGGATGATTTCGTTGGGATGATTTATTCGTCCATTCATTCTACGTGGAGACAAGAATATTGTAAATTTCTCTACATTTTGTAGCACAACACAGAGAAGAATAAAACTCGAAAATATGATAATTTATTCACAAAATTCTGAGATATTTTCTCAGTGTTTTTTCAATAAACCAGAACCGATGTCGTTGAAAAATTACGATTAAAATTTAAAACACCAAAAGTTGTATTTTATAAAGCGCATAGTCAAATTTTGCTGTTCGGAATTTTGAATTTCGACCGTGTTTATTACTTTTTTTTTCGCATAGAGTAATGTTTGAATTGTATCGAATTCTATAAAATTTCTATTAAAACTTGATAAGTATTTTATACAATTATACGGAGGATACACTGAAAAAAAAATTTCTCCCAAACAAATCAATAGTTGATTTGTCCTCTCTCCATAAAATATTTCTTAGGATTTATGAAATATTTCATCGAATCGAATAATAGAATGCTTGCCCCAAATAAATTAGTCTTCTAAATAAACAATTTATTCGCCACAAGTAATCAGTCCTTGCATCTAATTGAATATTCTATGGAGAGAGGACAAATAAATATTTTTTCCAGTGTAACACGTGAGATAACATATTTCAATTACGTGTTTCGGTTTTTTTTTCTTTTTGGAACTTTGAGACAATGTTCTAGAAGAGTTTTTCTTAATAACATAGAGGTGAGTGAATCTTGACGAAGCGAATCTCTCGTATAAGGTACTTATCAAGTTTTGATAGAGATTTTATAGCATTTGATGCAAATTTTGAAGATTTTTTCTACACAAAAGATTTGCTTCGTGAAGATTTCACGTTATAACCTACATTATAGCAAAACGAATATTTTTAACATTTCAGTTTGAATATTTCTTTGAAATATGTTATTTGAAAGAATAATCGATACATATGTTGCCAAAAATAAATATTGTCTCGTGAGTTTTATCGGATAATATCCTCATTACTATGATTTTGATTCGTTATCAGTATTTCACGTTCTGCACGCTGTTCATTGAAAATTCATATATTTAACCTAATTGATTCGAATTCACATGAAATCTTGCACTTCTATATAATCACTTTTTCCCGTTGAATATTTTATTTATATCTATTTTCTTGAATTTAAAATTTTGATGTTTTTCTCATTTACGGACAAAAAAAACGTCTTCTATTCGTTTTTGATTCGATTGATTGTTCATGTTAACTTTTCCAAACTTTCTACCTGTGAGGAGACTGTTATGCACTGAGTAAATCGTATACCAGAATTAAGAATATTCCTATAAAATGTGAGACTAGTACAAAATTTTAGAAGATTGATGTGGAAAATTCTTTGAATTGCAGAAGAATTTACATTTATATTGAGAGAAAAGTGTACTATGCTCTTTAAGGTGAGCCAAAAAAACTAACCAATTGAAGTTATGGGTTAAAATGGATCTATATACCGAGAAAAAAATTGCCCCGTTTGGCAGAATTTTTAACTTAATTTTAAAAAATATCGGTAGCCATTTGAGATTTCCCATTTAAATAACACGTACAACAATTTTTCTATTGAAAATGCTATAACTTTTGAACCATTTTGAAATTCACCTCTGAGTTGATGTTTTTAAATAACAAATTTGTGTATTTACGGACCATGAAAGTCTTTGCTATTTTTCTAATTTCATGGCCCGTAAATACGCAAATCTTTGACTTTGAAGAATCGATTCTGGGATGATTTTTCAGAAAATTTAATGCCCTATAAGAATCTGCCTAGGAACAATTTTTATCTCAACCGGTTCAAAAGTTATAGCATTTGGAATGCAAAAAATATCTTTACGTGTTATTCAAATGGGGAATACAAGTTTGTCATTTTCTTCATGCCTTCTATTTAGAAATCTGTCAAATTTCTCGATTTCTCTCTGAACTTCAACTATTCATAATGAATTCACATTCACTGACATAGATAAGAGAATGAATGTTCATATAATGTAGAGGAGTGGTGCTTGAAGAGTCGCTATCAAAAACCAGAGTAAACGTCTTGATCCCGAGCAATGCTTTTTTATTGCAAAAAAGCTCAACGTTTCGAGCAGTTACTCCTCATTATTAAGGTCAAAACATCGTCAATGGGATATAGATGAAATAAAAAAGCATTGCTCGGTATTAGGACGTTTACTCTGGTTTTTGATGGTAACTCTCCAAACACTACTCTTCTACATTATACGAAAATTGATGCGCACCCTATTCGATGTTCATCGACGGAATGTTCATCTTCATCTATATCTTCTTTACGATGTATTTCCCTTAACAATGAGCAGTAACTGCTCGAAAAGTTGGGCTTTTTTGCAATGAAAAAGCATTACTCTGGTTTTCAATGAACGGATGAATTTTGGAAGGACATTTTAGGGAATGGATCCTAACTTTGTTATTTGCTGTGAATCTTCACTGCAAACAAAGTGAAGTCAAAATTCATGTTTATCCCATACAACACCTCGAAATCTTTTGAACGTTCAGACCACGTCAAAACACTCACATAACATTCAGAGAATCTATGTAAACTATTAAAAATTCTAATATAAGCACCTGGTGCCCATACAGCACAAAAGTTCCCGCAAAGAGCTCCCGTTATGACAGTAAACATCAAATCATTATGATTAGTTTGAATTCAAAATGAACTCTAGATGAATAACTCAATCTTCAGAAAGAATTCATATCACGAATTCATAAAGAACTATTCAGGCATTCAACATGTATGCATTTTGAATTCATTTTTACTGTCATAACGGGGACTGTTCAAGAAGTTCTTTCAGAAGTTTTTATGGATTCAAAATGATCATTTGTGCTGTCCGGGTGTATACTGTGTTTTGTAAAAGTAAGATGAAATATAATTTCAATGATAATAAAGAAATATTCTAGTAAAATTCCTACCAAGAAATGACGATTGCTAATTTTATTTTCTCTCCATCGCAAAATCTGACATTGTTCAATGAAATTTAGAGATATTCCTTTACAAAACATGATTAAAGAATGATCATTTGTAATTCAAATCTTCCAATCTAATCTCAATTCCAAATCCCTATCGATGCATTCAAATTCTGAATAGAAAAGTTCATCTCATTGTGAAATCGAAACTGGCAGCTGTAAACCCAGTGGCCGATCTTCATGACTTTTTATATCGAACTCTTCCCAGTGAACAATATGTTATCATCCAGAACTCTTAAAGACCTCCCAAATATATGTAAGAGATCAGATAGACCTTTCAAAAGGTTAACATAAAGATGTGAGAATGTTATCAAATGCGTCGATTTCTGAGGAAAATAAGAGATTGGCAGAATGTTATTCAAACAAACTCTTTAAGGGGATTTTTTTCTGAGATCTCAGAAAAATGATAACATCGACAAAGCTCTATCAAAAGACCTCTTGAGTTCACTGAGTTATCAAGGATTTGAACATCCAAAAGTGTATCGAAACAATGCTCAAACCAAAGTTACAATAATCGGCTACTTAATCAAAATTCCTTATAACATTTATCTCAAAATTGAAAACCCACTTCCTTGTTCTACTCGTGTGAATACTACACGGAGAAAAGAGATCTTCAAAGAATAGTGAAGTTCGCTGTCATACGTAGCACAGCTGCCCCCGATATGTGAAATAGTAAATTATATTACTCCGCATTTTGATTTAGAGGCACATAAGTTTCAAATTAATCCTCATGGTGATTCACAAATATACCACGTGGCATTGCACTTTGTAATACTTTACATCACATAATAAATAAATTACATAGCTCGTTCCACTGAAATTATATCAAACACGTGTGTTGCTATATTGAATAGTGAACTCTGCTATTTCCCAAAAAGGTACTTTTCTGCGTGTTAATGACGTGTAAGGATACGATAAAAAGTTCAATTAAACAACGACGAAGGTGAATGAGAAATATAATAAACCCATTAATTGAAACGTAGATTGTTTGGTGGATTTGAAAGCATGAACATTCGCTTTTCTTCAATTCAATTCAATTCAATTCGTTTTTCTAGTCTCAAATACCTTATTAGCATGGAACTACGTGTTTCGCGAATACCGAATGGATGAGATTAGAGGTGAACGAATCTTGACGAAGCGAATCTTTTGTATAAAATACCTATGAAGTTATGATAGAAATCTTTATAGAATTCGATATAAATTCAACATTTGTTCTATACAAGCGATTCGCCCACCTCTAGATGAAATACTTCATCGAATAATTCAAAATATAATACAGTAGAGTAGATGAGTTGAATACAAACCTGAGATTTTTTTTTATAATCGTTGAGTTGTTCCGAAGCTGGATCTCGAGACATTTTTTCTGTATCACAAATATCATAAGGTTTTGAATAAAAACTGTTCCCGGTGGAAAAGGATGCGTGAGAGGTGTGATGACGTACAAGTGACTTTCCTTGCACTGATTGTGAATACGATGGTTCGTCGATAGTCAGCACCGGTCTTAAACATTTTTCTGGTGTAAGCGAACATCAATTCAGCGCCCCTCTTACGAAGGAATCTAATGAAATGGAATATTCTTCAGGTAGAAGGAGGGGGGATACTTTCTTTCACAGTAATTTACTATAGCTTGACAAATTATCACGAATATTATTTTTAACTCAATCAAGTTCAACTTGCATTGAATTCTCTAGCAAAAATAATCTCATAATTTTCTATAATTCTTCATCAAAAGACATTTTTTATAAGATATTTTTCAGAAATTTCTAAAAGACTTTACAGGTGTATTCTGCAGCCAAAATGCAATAATTTCCCGTTTGACAAAGATTTTTTTGACGCTTAGTTTTGAAGATATGAGCATTTTTAGATTTTTGTTCGAATCTAAATCATTCAAAGGCATTGTATGCTGCATACTCGGGCTTAATACTATTCGCTGAGTTGGAAAACGGCAGATCTGTGCCCCAATAAAAATATTTCTCTTCAAAACTTCAATAATTTCTCTGCAAAACTTCACTATCGCAATTCTTAGAGAAAGAAAGAATTTTTTCAACAGATTCATCTTCCAAAACTCTGTGAAATTCTGCGTATTTCTGAAAATTTCTATTGCCAGTGAAGGTTTCTCTGTACATTTCCAACTTATTGGTCAAAGTTGTTTTGTTGAGAAATGTTGAATTTTCTCAACATTTTTCTCCTTGATAAATGGTGGGAACATTTGACGAGGAAAGGAATTTTCTCCACGAATTCATACATTTCTCTGCAAACTACATTTGCGGAAAAAAATTTGAATTTTCTCTTCATTTGTCTATTCCAAGAATATTACGGCTTGTGGCGGAAAGTTGAGTTTTCTATACAAATTCACACATTTTTCTCAAATCGCATTTGCGGAGATGAAGTGAATTTTTTCAAATTTTTCAATCGACTCAAAACAACTTGAGTAAAATTCACTAGTAGGCCTCGAAAAAACCTCTCTCCCACGACCCACTCATTTTTCCTTTCGGAGGATTCTGAATCGAGTAGTCTATATGCGACGGGAACGAATTTTTTAAAATTTTCTATCGATTTGACCCAGCACTTGGAAAAATTTACAAGTTAAGGTCGAAAAAAACCTTTCTCCCACGATCTACTCATTTTTCGTTTCATAAGATTCTGAATCGATTGGTCTATATCTTACAGGGACGAACTTTCAAAATTTTCTATCGATTTGACTCAGCACTTGGAAAAATTTACAAGTTGAGGTGAAAAAAATCCCCTCTCCCACGACCTATTCATTTTTCGTTTCGGAAGATTCTGAATTGATTGGTCTATACCTCACGAAAACGAATTTTTCCAAATTTTCCATTGCGATGATTCCCATAAGTGGTACTTTAAGATTACCGTAGTCATCTCGGAGATCCGCTGATGTGATAGAGGCTTTGCTTCTCACTCGCAGGACCTGGGTTCAATCCTCACTGAGGAGAGTTCCTAAAAATGGACTTTCAATGTGGTGTCTCTTCCGTAATGTCATTCAAGTCGAACTGGGAGGAGATTTGTAGAGATAAACTCTGAACAAAATTTTTTTTTCTCAAGCAAAAGTGAATAGATAAAACAGAGATTTGTAGAGTAATGCAGAAATATGCAGAGAAGTATTTAATGTAATATGGAGATTTGGCGAGTTTTGTACGAGTTTTGTGGAGAAATTCATAAAATATTACGAAGATTGGAAGAATTATGTACAATTTTGCAGAGTAATGCAGAAATTTGTAGGGTAATATTTATGGTTAAAAATTCTGCAAATTTCTCAAAGCGTCCGAAATCTGACAGTTATGTAGAAAAATCTGAAGAGTTTTGAAGAATTTTGAAGAGAAATATTTTTATTGGGGAATACTTCCCAAAAAAATGTGCCTCTTCAGTTTTACGGAGATGAGTCTCCTTTTCTTACTCCGTGGTCGGAAGCAATCAAATTCCTCATTCTTATATAATCCACAAGAAATTTCAGTCTTCATCCAATCAGATACATTCGGCATAATAAATAATTCTTCGGTCTATCAGCGTTTGGAACATGAATTTTCGGTATAATGAGCATTCGGTACAAAAACGATTCGGTGTATCGAAGGCCCAACGTTTAGTGGAATTCAATAAAGTTACATACACACTGAAAAAAATGGTTAGTCATCGTGACTAAAAATTTAGTCAAATATGACCTCAAATAAAAAATTGTACACTGTAAAAAAAACTGGAAATTTACTGCGCCTTGGTACTGGAAAGTTCCGGTAAACTCTTTTTCCAGTACATTCACTGCAATTTTATGGACTTTGTGCTGTGAAATTCCATTGTTTGCAGTAAAATTTTAATGAATGTGCGGAAATATTCCAGCAAATGTACGGAAATTTTCAGTCCAATGTACTGGTTAATAACTTCCAGTGGAAATTGTTTAGTGTAGTTTTCTCAACAAAATGTATCTTATAGTACACAATATTTCAGTTCAAGCAACTCATATTTTTTATTCCATGTGGGTTTTAGTTACTGCAACTGAAGAGTTTTTTTTCAGTGCAATGTGCAATCCAGCGAATTTCAATGAGAGTTAACGATTTTACAGAAATGTATTTAGTCTCATGGGTATAGCAGAGCTGCCAGATGGGCACTGTCGTTGAGGGGAAAAATCTCCAAGTTCTTGCTTCATTGGGCATTTCTTTCGGAATTTGGAATATGATAGGCTGGTTGTACAAGAAATGGCCAATCATTCGAGTCTGAGGATTTTGCCTGGTCACTCTGCTCCATAGAGATATACGAGGGTGGATTGATAAGTTTCCGGCCTGACCAAGAGATGGCGCCACTAGGCCTACCTTGAGGTGGCGTTCTATAGTACCATCCTTAGATAGCTTGTAGCTATAGTTTCAGTCCGATCGCCATGTTAGTGTAGTTTTGAGAGCACGCTGACCAAGACGCCTCTGTGTTTTTCGTAAAAATGGAAAAGCTGGAAAATCGTGCTGTCATCAAATACTTTTATTTGAAGGGGTTAACGCCGAAGGAAATTGAAGACGAGATGGACTCAACACTGGGAACATCCTCCCCATCATATTCAACCGTTAAGCAGTGGGTTTCCGAGTTTAAAAAGGGTCGTGTGAGCACCTCTGATGAGCCTCGCTCAGGACGCCCCATTGAGGTCACAACTCCAGATATGATCGAAAAAATCCATCAAATAGTGCTGAAAGATCGCAGATTAAAAGTTCGTGAGATAGCTGAGACCTGTAAGATGTCATATGAACGTGTACAAAATATTTTGCACCAACATTTGTATATGGAAAAGCTCTGTGCAAGATGGGTGCCGCGTTTGCTAACAGTCGACCAAAAATTGATTCGAAAGAACATTTCTACCGCCAATTTGGCGTTGTATAAGCGTAATCCAAGCGAATTTTTGCGTCGATTCGTAACCGTTGACGAAACTTGGGTCCACCACTACACTCCTGAAACCAAAGAACAGTCTAAACAGTGGATTGGACTAGGGGAACCAACTCCAAAGAAGGCAAAAACAATTTTTTCGGCGAACAAGGTTATGGCTACTGTTTTTTGGGATGCAAGAGGTATTATATACATTGATTACCTTGAAAAGGGTAAAACTATCACTGGTCAATACTACGCAGACTTATTGCAACGTTTGAGCCTCGAAGTGAAAACTAAACGACCTCATCTGGCGAAGAAAAAAATCTTGTTTCATCACGATAATGCACCAGCGCACACGTCAATCGTTGCGATGGCTCAAATCAACGATCTGAAGTTTGAATTAATGCCGCACCCTCTCTCCTCTCCAGACCTGGCCCCGAGTGACTATTATCTGTTTCCTAACCTCAAAAAATGGCTTGGCGGTAAGAGATTTGCGGACAATGAAGAAGTAATCGAAGCTGTAAATGGGTATTTTGAGGAGCTTGACGAATCAGTCTATAGAGATGGCATTACTAGACTAGAACACCGCTATGAGAAATGTATCAGCCTTGGAGGAGATTATGTTGAGAAATAAAAAAAAAAAATTCTTAAAAACGTTGTTTTTCTTGGTCAGGCCGGAAACTTATCAATCCACCCTCGTAAGACTAGAGGAGGCAAGTATGAAGATTTCACATGAGTGGAAACGTTATTGGAATAAACAGAGAGAAGAGATGAAAGGTGCAAGCGTATCACCCGGGAAAAAATGATCAGATCTGACCAGATCTAAATTTTTGTCAGATCTAAACAGATCTATTAAGATCTGAAAAACTGCGATTTTGGCTTGTGTTTGTCACAATATATGTGCAAAATCAAATTCATATACAGACAGATATCACAAAATTTCTGACAATTGGACCACCAATGCTCATTAAGATTTAATCTAATATTCAATTCAGATCTAACGAGATCTACTCAGATCTAACCAGACGTGCCAAGATCTGATCAGATCTACTGAGATCTGAACAGATCTAATCTGATCTTTTGAACCAGATCTGACCAAAAATCAGATCTACTCAGATCTATTTAGATCTGAATAGATCTAATGATTTTTTCCTGGGCACTCTCTTTCATTCGATACGTGATGAATGAAAGACAGTGACACTATGGCACCCTCATATCTCTTCTCTCTGTTTATTGCGATGACGCGATCAGCCCCAGCATGCCTCCTCTAGTCTCATATCTCTATGCTCTGCTCTCGGACTATCCCTGAATTCCACCGAAATTTTGCTACATTCCGTTGAATTTTGTTGATCTCTAATGGAAAAAACCCAAATGAGTGGGAATTGAATGAAATCCTACAAAATTTTTAACCCAGATTTTCTACCTTCGACAATTCGAAATCGAATCTTTGTGATTCGAAATTTTCGAATAATTCGTATACGAATTCCTAATGTTTGTTAAAGAATCGCACACCTCTATTTTGAACGAATAAATTCTATGTATACCTTGTATATACGTTCTTTGCATCTCGTAAGCTCATTTCATAAATTTTCTGTATAAATTTCAACGTCATATTCCACTAAAAATGCCCTATCACGATGACACAAAGAAAAAATCCCACTTTTATTACGATGATTCTTCTTATTTCCAATTTTGTTTCGCACGTTAAGCCCTGCCCTGGCGAAAAAGTTTCACATAATTTCTCATATGTTTCAGTATTTTTTCATATTTCTTATAATTTCTCATATATTTTCATAAATGTCATAAATGTTAATAATTTCTCAAGGAATTGGAACATTTAGTATGAGAAATGTTTTCTCATAATGAGTCATAATTTCTCATAAATGAAATTATATTATTTCATATATTTTCATAATTTCTCATAAAATTACAGAAAATTTTTCATGAATATAATGATGACTATGAGATATGGTTTTTCATAAAAAGTCATGATTTTTCATAAACACTCATAATTTCTGATCAAAAAAGTTACAATTATTCTTAAATAAAAGTGTATCATCATATAATTTTCTAATTTCTCAAAAGAATTGCATATATGTCTTAATTTCTTCAAAATTTCATACAGTTTCTTCTCGCATCCGTGAAGAGCAGAAGGATAATATGAAATATCAACACATATGAAAACATAGAAGCCTGCTGAAGTAACTGATCCAAGTGATCCGGATCACTTGGATTAGCTACTTTGGAAGGTTCCATAGCGTCTTATCAACCCAGCCAGCACCAAATGATCAATTTGAATTCATAAAAGATCATGAAGACTTCTTGAAGACTTCTTAAACAGTCCCCGTTATGCGACTAACAATGAGTTCAATATGAATCTATATGAGTTCAAATGAACTCTTAATGAACAACTTAATGATCAGAAAGAATTCATATTGAGACTACATAATGGATTCTTTCTGAACATCAAGTTCTTCATCAAGAGTTCATTTTGAATGCACTGTATTCATATTGAACTCATTGTTAGTCGCATAACGGGAGCTCTTTGCAGGAGCTTTGGTGCTGTCTGGAAAAACAATAAATGATAAATCTTCTGTGACTTTATGAACATACGTTTTGGAAAGATTATAAAGGATTTAGAAATTTTAAAAGGGAATTGTTTTTCTTATAACAGCACCTCTTTTTTTGAAGAATGGTGAGATTTTATTCAAAATTTATGAGAATTTATGAAAAAATATGAAAAATTATGAGAAAAGCATTCCTTATAAGAGCGTTGGAACTCCTTCAGAAATTATAGAATTTTATGCAAAAATTATGGGAAAATATGAAAATTTCATGTGAAAATTATGGAACATTATGGAAACATTATATCTCATAATGATGTTCCAAATCCTTGAGAAATTATGGGATTTTATGAGAAAATTATGAAAAAAAATGATGAAAAAATGGGAGAAATTATGAGAAATTTTTTCGCCAGGGTGCATACTGGATTTTATGTACTTTTCGCACAATATACGGCCACGTGCTTGTACAATCTTTATTCAGATACAACGCTATCTTGCAATCATTACCGGCCCTCAGCAGAACCCGAGTTCTGCAAATATTAATATTATTATTATTATTATTTATTAGTCAATAAACATATGTTTACTGAATGAACTGAATGAAAGCTGTTTATCGAAGCACAAATTGCATTCAACTTTGACCTCCAAGTGCAAATCATGATTAGGAATTCACGATGACGAGGAACGAGTACTTCCTCATCCACGAAGTGGGGAGGGGAATCCTTTTGATTGCATTGTTCTTGATTCATATATAAGGATGGTGAAATGTTCGGAGGAATCATCATTCGCTGCTGCAACGTCTTTTGAATCGTTCAACGATTCGTGTACTGAAAGATATTATCACATCTCAATATCAAAATGATAAAGATTTACCTGTTCGTTGCTCTTGTGCTGGTCTTGAGCGTCGCAGTACACAGTGCTCCTGTCGACGGTATGTATTGCAATTTTTTGACAAATTGTATTTGAGAGGACATCATTTTTGGAAGCGGTGATACGTTATGTGTTTTTTTTTCTTTGAAGAACTCTGAAAAGTACAAGTCGGAAATTGTCTATTAATCTTCTGAAAATAGGATTATCATAATTGAATCAAATCTTCGGATTTTTGTTTCAAATTGATTATTGCCATGATTTTTTCATACAAATATTTCACTTCTCTGAAATCCTGTGCAAATAGATTTTATACTGCAGATACTCTTCAAAATTCAATCATGTGCAAGTTTATAAAAGACAAGATTTGTATGAAGAATTTGAAGAGAAAACCAATTTTCTCATGTATACTGTATGAAATGGAGGGAAAACAATACAATTATTAGAAAGGAATTGACATTCCTGAATTATTTTGGTATTTTTTGAAGTGAAAATTTGAAAATTGTTCTTTTTGTAGAATTTGAAGATTTGGTACTATTGGAAGCCGAACAAGAACAAGAACTGGAAATGGTGGAACCTGAACAACGAGCGGACAGACATAGAAGATTGACTTGTGATTTACTATCATGGGGTGGTAAGGTGAATCATAGTGCTTGCGCTGCAAATTGTCTTAGCATGGGGAAAGCAGGAGGAAGGTGCAACGATGGTGTCTGTCAATGCCGCAAGTAAGTCGATTTGTACTTTTGCATTAGGCGCAACTTTTGTGATTCAATTGAATAATTTTTTCAATGTTTTGATCTCTAATTTTAGAACTACCTTCAAGGATTTGTGGGACAAACGCTTTGGTTGAACAGTTTCAATTTCGATATAAATTCTCAGACTGTTGATGCAAAAATCCTTTCCATATCAGAATGCATTTATTAATTCAGTGACTTATTATAATTTGTATTATAGTATAATAGAAAAGAAAAATATATTTTTTTATAACGCAATGATTACTGAGGTTTTTATCATTCAATCATGACCATCCCGTTTAAGCTCTTGTCTACTATAGAAATCTTACAAGTTGACAGAGAGTTTATTTGATAAATTCTATACATCTAAATCACTGAAAAGTACCAGTTCTCAATTTTAATTGAGAGGGTATTCTAGTGTAGAAGCACGAATATCGGACGTTTTTTCGAGCTCTGTACAAATAAAACAAAGGATATTTTTACTATCCGTCATTCCAACATTTGTTTATTGGTCTTTTAAGAATACCAAAAAAATTAGTAGAAAGAATATCGAAAATTAACAAAGTTATAAGTTGGTAAAGTGATTTCAGCCCTTCTGGTGATCTGAAACCAAAAAAAATCAAATGAGACCTCAATCAGTGAAGATGCCGCTATGGTATGAACCCCAGACAAGTGAAAAAAAAATTTCAAACCAAATGGCAGCCATTTGAAAAAAAATATTTTTTTTCACGTTTTTTATGACCATTTCAGATTTTTAAAAAATAAGAAAATTAAAAAATTCTGGATTTTTGTTGGTTCATACGATAGAGAGATATATAAACAATGTCCATACCAAATTCGAAATAAATCGGTTCAGTAGAACTTGAGATATCGTGCACGCGAGCTCGAAAAAAGTAGTTTCGAGTAAAACGCATTTGAAGTTTTGAGTCAAGATTCCGGAAATTTTACTCATTGAATAGTGCGGTATACTTACGTATTGTTAATCGGCGATTCCTGCTCCATATAATGTGCTTTCCTCAACTTCAAAATGCTCATTCTCCGAAATTCGTTCAACGGTATGTCAGATCCTGACAAAATCTGACCGGTTTTTGGAACAATATGTGATATTTTTCCGGTCGTACCAGATTAGATGCCACGTCACTAAAATGGCTATAACTCTAAATAATGAGAATTTCAAAAAATCAGAACTTCAAAAGAAACAGTAAACGAAGCGTATGCTAGAGGGTAGCAGAATGTTAATGGAAAGTATACGGAGCTTGAATGGGAAGGATACAAAGAGTACGTGAAACGGGAATTGAAACAAAGAAAGCGGGAAAAATTCAAGAAATCTAGACAAAAAAATTGAACCCCGTGGTGAGAATCGAACCGGTGACCAGTGAGCCCAGAATGCGGGAGCTGGCGGCCCCCACCACGTGGTCGGTGGGACACTAATACTGTTCCAACGCGTGTCCGTGTGAACAGAGAAAGTCTATATTCTAGACTTTCTTTCTTTCTCATACGGACGTGCGGTGAGACAGTGTTAGTGTCCCACCGACTGCGTGGTGGGGGCCGCCAGCTCCCGCATTCTGGGCTCACTGCCGGTGACTCCTGACACCGGTGGTGACACTGTAGTAGGGTCTTATCCACTGAGCCATGGATTGTCGTTGCCATCGATCGCTGAAAGATGTTATTTGGAGTCAGAATAGGTATGACTCGCATACGGTCCGTATAACCTACTATCACGTTACATGAAGCATATGCGTTTCGAAACGGGATCTGAAGTTTATGAAGCGTATACAGAACGTATGATTTGATGACTTTCCAGCAAGCGGGTATCATACGGTCCAGAAAGAGGGGGTTGAAACGTTTTTCGCTTCGTTTACGTTTCCTTCTCGCTTTGTGTATACGCTTCATTTTCACCAGGGAGCACTACATCAAACTAGACACGGAGAGAAAAAATTTGCTGCCACAGCAAATCGAGGTATTATATATAGAATAGCAAAATTTGTTGCTGACCTTGCTAAAAATTTGCTATAACAGCAATCGTGTTAGCTACGACAACAATTTTTTAGCTGTGGCAGCAAAAAATGTTTGCTCCGCCAGCAAATTTTCAGTATTATACACAGAATAGCAAACATGGTTTGCGGTCACAGCAAAAAATTTGCTGCTCTGGCAAAAGGAACCCAGCAAAAGTAGATTTCGCTGCCACAGCGAATTCCTTTTTCTCCGTGGAATTATGTCTGGGATGATAACAATGCCCTTACAGCACAACCACCGATTCTCCACCCAGGACTTCGGCGGACTGGGGGTGGAGAATCAGTGGAGAAATGAGGGCCGTGGAAATAAGGGAGAGTCTCCGTTGAGGCAGCGGAGAGGCCACGTACAGCACAGAATATTTCAGTAATATTATTTTGTGATATTGTGTCATTGCAGGAAAATATTACTGCGATATTGCCGTAATATTTCATGTCCGCGCAGATTGATTGCAGTAATATTGCAGTAATATCACAGCAATACTGTAATATTACGTGAATATTAAAGCAATATTTTAGTGATGTCACAATAATATTTCACACCTGTCGATATTATATATTTTAGTAATATTGTGGCAGTATTTCAAGGGGACGCTAATTGCACGCAGTTGAAAATATAACAGTATATGGACTCGACAAACATTTCCTCGTTAAGAATTATCCGAACTGAATTCATTAATGTATCTGAAGTCTTCAGGGAATAATAGTTAATACTTTATTTGCGATACAAATCCCAAATTTTCAAATTCCAAAAAATTCTTTTCCAACATCTGTGAGAAAGTTTGAAATTAAAAATTTGTATTCTGCACTGCGATAAAGTACTGAACATTATTCCTTGAAAATTTCATCTATTTCTATGAATTTAGTTCAAAGAATTCTTACCAAGAGAATGTTTGCTCAGAGGGTACACTGGTATCCCCTTACAGCATGTGATAGCCCAGATAGAAAAATGTCTCCATAATGCCATCATAATGGTGACATGCACGCCAAGAAATGTTCGCATCATGGCGCCAAGGTGTTTCCGCATAAAGCATTGTTATTGGTAGCAAAACGAGGTGATGGCACCATAATTGAAACATAATGTTTACATTCTATGCATCATTGCAAGCTGAGCGGAGTTCATGATAGTATGTTTACGGCACGTTATGTTACGAAACATTCAGAGCATGCTTTTCTATCTGGGATACTAATACCAGGACCTTGGCCATTTTATTTACAACAAACTGGATAGAATCAATTCAATAGAACCAAAATATCTCTCCGTACACAGTAATTTTCAAAATTTATTGAAGCACTGCTGTACACAGCGTTATTTTGATTTGATTGAAAGATTTTTTGAATGTTATAAACAAAATAGCTAGCGTCTCGGCCCTAGCATTCCTCTAAGTGGATTTTTCATGTGAGGTTTCTAGAATATTCTTCACAAGTTTTAGAACATCGATCTGTGAAGTATTTCTTTGCAGTCATATAAGTATTCTACGATTGAGGCATAGAACAATATTCTGAGAATGAATTGCAAGGTATTTGAAAGGTCTCGTATGAACAATTTGGTTAACATCAGGGTGCTATAGCCACCCTCGCTATAGTATCCTTTCCAAGAAATACGAGCAGCAGTGTTTCTAGACAAATGTAATTTGCAACTTGAAGAAAAACGAAACATTGTGATTAAGCAGATACCAGTGCCATGAGAGCAGCTGATTATTTTTTTGGAGATTTCGCAAAGGGGGTGAACAGGGAAGTGCTTCAACTGGGATTTGTAACGTAATTCATCAATGATGCCTTTTTTTTAAATAGAATAACCAATCAAAAAGAAAAAAATTCCCGGTTGTCGCAAGCCTGGTGAAATATAATAGATATTTCGATGTAGCTTCGTTTGATTGGTAAAGAATAAAGGTACATCAAGAGATTTCAATTGTATTTCACCCGTTTCAGAAAACTTTACAGACAAAATCAGCTGATCTCATGGCACTGCGGTATCGTCTCAAAGTCTTGTAATTTATATAACAACTGTAACTTTTGTGGGTTTCAAGGAATATGAAATTTTTTGGTTCATAAAAAAAATCTTAATTTTTTTCTCTTTATATTGCTCAGTGGTGAAATTGAAAAAATTCTGATTTTTGATAACAAATGTGATTTCGGGCATATTTTTTTTACTCCCCATGGCATTCAAAAGTCCTACAGAGGAAACAACTATTCTTCTATTTTTTTATGTTTTAGGACCCGAATTAGGGACAGTGTTATAATTTAAAATGATGTTTTTATAATATTTTACAAAATATCCCATCTTCGAAAAAAATGAAACTGTGGGAGGGGTATTGGTTTTGCATTTCGGAGGATTTTGAAGTATTGCAATGAGACGGAATCAGAAGGAACCCGCACAGTAAAAATTTCATATTAGATATTACCATATTTATATTGTATTTTTGGGATATACTTGATTACGTCGTTATTAACCACAAGTATACGAGCATTCACCATACTCTCTCGTGAGGATGAAGATAAATATGTTATAATTTGAAATAAATATAGTTCTGAGCCTCATAATAAAGTATATCCCACGAGTACCATAAAAATATAGTAATCTGTAATATAAACTTTTCTCTGTGCGTTCTTCCACTACTAAAGTTTACTACACAACACACATTTCCATTTTCATTCATTTTTCACGTCCACTCATGAATACAAAAACAGAACAATATGAAACCGTTTTGGACTAATTTTCACATGGAAATTGGCCAGGATTCAAGTTTAGGCATGTATTACAAATTCCTGTTTGCAAAATATTACCGCAATATTTCATTGTGATTCATGATATATTATCGACACTGTAATATTGCAGTGATATTACATCGCAATATATAATATTGTAATATTGCTGCTAATGTTTCAGATTACTTTTCTAATACTTCTCGCATGCTTCCTATCCACTCTTCAATAACGCTTCCGGGCGTAAAGCCCGGTTTCTATGAAATTATTGTTTCTTCCGATACGCTTCACAGACTTCAAATATACGCTGGAACAACTCTTGATGTTCCACTTGACGCTCGGTATACGCTCAAATCCACGCTCCAAATACTTTCCAACTACGTTCCCGACACTTTCTATTACACGCTTCCCTTTCACCAGGGTTTGTCCGCCCCCTTTATTTTCAATAAAATTTATGTTAGTGGATTCACTCATTGAAATTTGATTGTGTAAATCGACAGATATGAATTTTATTGAAAATAAAGGGGGCGGACGAATCTACGTCGCCTCTCCGTTGCCTCAACGAAGACTCTCCCTTATTTCCACGGCCCTCATTTCTCCACTGATTCTCCACCTCCAGTCCACCGAAGTCCTGGGTGGAGAATCGGTGGTTGTGCTGTACGAGTGTTCAATGCTTGGCATCCGAGCTTGGTTCAATATTAAAATTTAATATTGGTTCTAGGCTTACAATCGATATTGTTGTCATTATTGATATACAATACTAATTTGAGCTGAATGAGTAGGATCAGGGTTGGGTAATGACGCGTCATTGGAGGATTTGTTACATTTATCAATACATAAATTACATATATTACATGAGAAGACCCTGAAAAAGGGGTTTGTTACACGGTATGATACGTAACATTATTTACTACGTATTGATACATGGCGTTCGATGCCTACCCAACCCTGAATAGGATAGATTTTTCATTGGCGTTCAAGTTTGATTTCAAATTTACATTCGAGTGATTGACCAAAATTGGTGACAGGTTCGAGTCAATGCTAGTCATCACCGGATGTAGCGTAGCTTGATAGCCAACAATGTTACCAAGCTAATAAGCCAAGCTGTTATCAATGCTAGTTATCATCGGGTGTAGCCTAATTACCAACCATGTTATCAAGCTAGGTCAATGTTTAGGATGATAATAACGTTCTCTGCTGAGCATTCAACTTTCATATATATCGGAAATCCAACACACCAAAATATGCTAGGTCCTAGCATTGATGTTCAAGACGCTATCAAAGTTTGGTTAGCTATGACGGGCCAAGCATTAGTCAAGGCTTGGTCCTAACACTGGTGTCCAAGACTCCATCAACGCTTAGTCAGCTATGGCAGGCCACGCATCGGTCAAGGCTAGGCTAACCAGACTTGGCATACCAAGCTTGACGCCGATCGTGGTGCGATTGTCAGTCTTGGCATTACGAGCCTGGGATCGCCCGAATTTTGAATTTTGAAGAAACATTTTTTTCTCAATCGGTAACACACTACCTAGGTCTTATAGATCATTATACTCCTCATTTATATACCCTAGGCTTTGCTATGGAAGTGAGATATGAGGGTCGACTCTCTTCTATGAGGTGATTAAAAGGGGGAGCTTCAAAATGTTATCTGGGAGGTTACCGACTCTCCCCTCTACTCAGCGGCCAGCGGTAGTATGCTCTTAAGAAGATACCACCCACGTGACACTGGTCAACGATCGCATCACGGTGCTGCTATTACCTTGACTAAAACAAAGAGTGCTATGTAAATCAATTTTCAACCGACCCTAGTGGAAATGATGCAAAAATAGGATCAAATTGGATTGCATTTCTATCCATTTCGATCCCAATTTTGTATCCATTTGCAAATTTTATCCGGATTTATCAAACATTTTCACTAGGAAATACCCGGATCGAAAAATTTGTCCTGATTGATGAATAATGTGGACAAAAACAGGATTTTTTCAAGATTTTAGTCTGAATTTCTCCTCCAACGAATAAAAGTATTGAAAATTTGAATATATTCAACTCTGTCTACGCTATGACCGTAATCAATTTTCAAAAGCTGTTAAGTTCTTTCTCTTTCCTCCTTGATGTACTCTTCATGTTCTAAATTTTGTTCTCAGAGGCCCTTGCACTAGGACATAATGAATCACCCAACTGAACGTTAGGAACGTTTTTTGAAAGGAAAAGAAAAGGAGAGTAACTGAGTGAATCTCAAACAACATTTGGAAAGAACGTAAAAATATATATTTAGGCACAAAGTGGTAACATTTTCCATCATAAACAATTACAACGACGTCGTATATGTAAAAACAAGAGGTATAATTCGTTTTAAAGATTAGCAGATTTTCCAGAAATATTGATCGGCATTCCAGCTTTACGGAGACCCTCGGTGAGTCTCTTTCCAAGTTCGATATCTACCTCAGAGAAGTTTCTCACAGCTCTCTCAGCGATGAAGGTAGAAGCATTTTTCATGTGATTGACCATGTTATCGACGAGTCTAGTTTGAGCATCCGAATCGAGAGTTTCCCTCCAGAACGTACGGGGTTGTCCGAAATCATCTTCGTTGACCGGTTCGTACCGATCCACCTCTCCGACGACTTCGAATTTCGGAGTTCTCACCGTTGGACACTCTTGAGGACCATGGAAGCTATTTGGATAATAATTCGGAGCACCGCCTTGGTTATGCAACGGCATCAAACCGTCACGTTGATAATTCATCGCGGACATCACCTTAAAATTGAATAACCATATGATCAAACGATTCGAAATACAATACGTGTCACGTTGGGTTATAAATTTTACCTTGTATGGACAATTGACTGGAAGTTGTAAATGATTAGGTCCAAGTCGATATCGATGAGTATCGCCGTAAGCGAACAAACGACCCTGCAACATTTTGTCTGGACTTGGTCCGATACCAGGGGGCATGTGAGCTGGATCGAATGCCAGTTGCTCAACATCCGCGAAGTAGTTCTCGGGATTTCGATCTAGGACCAATTTCCCCACCGGAATCAATGGGTAGTCTTTGTGCGGCCATACCTGTATCAGGGATCAAAAACATTATTCTTAATATTGGAAGATATATTTTATCTCGCACATCGTTGCATCAGCAAAAATCAAATTGCATTTTTTTTATCGGGAATTTGTCAATTCTCATTTAAAACAAACTCACAGTACAAGATAAAATTATTAATACATATTCGTATCCTTACTCAATCGAGAGTGATTTGGAATTTCAGAAATATGAAAAACAGATACTGTGTCGCAGAGAACTGATAACTGAAAGATTTTGTGGTTAATTTTGCAATAATTGTTGTAAGACAATTAGTTGGAGAAATAAGTCTGTAGATCGATAGGAACGAATTCAATGGATTGCAGAGTATTTCTGTCGATGGAATACCCAAACAATATGTCAAAATTTCCCACTGGTCTTGTAGTTTCCTCGAAACGCTCAAGCAGAAACAATTGGGGATTTTGAACTACACTTCTTCTTCGTAAACGAACTAATGGTACTCAATTTCATCTTATTAATGGGATCAAGGCAGTCAAGTATAATAGTTATTCGATATATCCTCAATCGGCCTTGAATGACAGCTTCTATTTTTAATTTGAAGCATCCGCGTGTGCGTAACGATACAACGCTATTCATGTCGGCGAATGTTTCTTCAATAGCGGTTCTTCAGGGGAATTTGAAATTCGGGTTCTATACAGTAATAGATGAAGTATTAGCAATGATTTCCTAAAAATTTCAGACCTTTTCGTGAATTCAATTTGGAGTGACTCAGTCGATATGTTGGAATCTCCTTAAAACTCGCATTATTCGTTCAGAAAAAACAGTATCATAAAACGAAAAGAGGGGTTCGATACCGATGGTAATATCCCATCAAAAAGATTCAAAATTTTCAGGAAAATAGTATTTTATACTTGATTTGTTGCGGTACAGAACCGAAATTTCGAAGAAAAACTTCTTTCCTCAGTCAGTAAACAAAATTTGTTCGTTAAAATTCGAAATTTGGGATTCGTACCGCAATAGATGGAGGACTAAATATTATCTCCTGAAATTTTCAGACCTTTTTATAGAATCAGTGCGGAGAATTCTTACTGAGAAAATGTTTACTTAGTCGGTACGCTGGTATCCCTTCAAGGAAATATATTTTATACAACATGCATGTGGAAAAGACGACTTCATCCATCTAACCGAATACCAACTCCGGTAACTCGCATCATTGGGTAGAAAGGGACAGAATCGTCAGATAGAAAGAGAGGCCCGATACCGACAATAGTATCTCCTTAAAGAAATACCAGCGTACCGATCGAGTCAACATTTTCTAGGTAAGAATTCTCCGAACTGAATTCATAAAAATGTCTGAAATCCTCAGAAAACAATCTTCAGTATTCTATCTGTTACTGTGCTGAGACCGAATTTTGAATTTCGAAGAACAAAGAGTGACCGCAAAAAAGAGTATTTTCCCGCCTGGTTTCTGGGACCGCGGGTTTCAGGTTTGAATGCACTCTAAAACATAATCTATGTTGATCATTCGCGAGGGTTTACAATTTCCTGATGAGCATCACACTGGTTTTACAAGTAAAGTAGTATGAAATTTTGATCAAGATTTTATAAAGATCAATAAACCTCGATAGGTTTTTTATAGAAAAGAATCCATTTTGTCAAGAATCTATCGATTCCGTGGATTTCTTCATCTCCAAAATCAATGTTATGCTCACCGGGGAATAGTACCCCCTTGCAAATAATCGACATCAGGTATTTTTCAGAATGCAATTCAACCCGAAACTCGCGGATTTTGTAGTCACTCTTTTCTCTTCTGTCGGTTAAACAAAAATTTCTTTCGAAATTCGCAAAACAGAATATTCACTCGGATGACACGCTGGTATCATCCCAAAATCCGTGAAGAAAACAACTGATCCCTCAGCATCGAGGAATAATACGGAGGTTGTCCCAAAATTTTTGTCGAACTAGGTGATCTGCACATTTTCTCGAAATAATTTCCGTTACAGTCAACCACTTTTTCATACGGTAAACCCACTCGTTGAACTATTTTTCTTAGATTTCTTTTGGTACTGAATTGTAACGTTGAGAAAATGCGATTCCCAAAAACGTGTGTCTGTCTGTTTGTGCAGATTTTATGGTTTGCGATCATTCTTCATAGGATGCACCGATTGCGAGGCTCATTGATTTTGACACTGAACGGATGACGCGTTTCAAAAATATTGCAGAAGGAAAAATTTTCTTAATATGAACAATTTGGGATTTGATTCGTCATAACTTTTGTAAAACAGCCGGATCTGGAGAATCTTCCTTTATAAAATATCGATCTGAATGAAAACATCGATCAGCACAGCCGTTTTGAGAACTCAGAGGAAAAAGCCCTTTTTACCATTTCCGAATAATGTATGATAACTTCTATGAAGTTGCAATAATTTACATGATTTTCTCCGCAAAATGGTCACAAGAATCAAGATTCAGAATCCAGTGCTCATCGCATGAATCTAATGATACGATTTTTGAAAGTTAAAATTTTTGTGCATTCACCGATCAAAAGAAAAAATAAAGACTGTTTCTTATCCCGATCACACATATTATTTCCAATGGACTTTCATTCGATGTAATTGCAACCAAGCATGAGAATGACATAACATTTCATAAATCAGAGAAGATTGAGTGAAACATGCCAAAATAGGACATCTCGATTAAACTTGAATCAAAAACTACATCCACAAATCTAATGAAAATCAGGATGAAAATTTCAGTTCGAAAATTGCAAAAGATGCAAAAAAACCTATAGTTTTTTGAGAATGTATATTACCGCTCAGTTATACATACTTTCATAGAGCGAATATAAATATCCGAAACATGGAGTTGTTTCAATAATTTACGAGCTGGTTCTTAGATTATAGACCCATTATATGACATGACGAATGTATTCTTGAATGCTCAAGGGGAGGTTCTCATCTAGCGACCCCGAAATACACTTAAAAATTTCTGGACAAAACTTCAAATACACGTAACGGAAGCAATTTCCAATCACGTAACTGAAAAATTGAGTGACATGTGTATGAAATTTCAGTTACGAAAATATACATAAATCCGTAATAAAATGTAGTAAAAATTTGAAAATTCAATCACGTGTAAATGAATTCTCAATTCAAATACCAAGAATTGAAAATTTCAGTTACGGATGTAATTGGAAAAGTTATGAAATTTCAAAACATTTTTAACAGTGTAAGGTGATTTTTTCGGATTTCTTTTTCATGGAAGGAAGTAAATAAAGAACTCGAGGGTTTTCAGACTTATTAATTGAGTCTTCAAATACGAAAGAAAATTTTCAATCGGGCTCCACTATAGCACTTACAAAAATTACCAGAAATCAAAAGTCCAAAAATTTTCATGAAATATATTATATTTGTTGGAGGTTGTACCAATAAAACCAATGAAAAGTCCAAAATTAGAAAAATCACAGACAAGCAAGCTTTTGGTAGCGTTTTTCCACTTTTTTTTCGCTCTTTAAAGTGCTATACAAAGAAAAAAAAAGACAAATGTCATGTTCATTCAGGTTCATCCTCACAAATTCAATCAGCTTCAAAATGAAGAAAAAAAAAAGAGCGATGCATTCATTAGTTTTTGAGGTATCGTGGAACCAAACTTGCAAAACATGGTTTCGAGAAAAACCCCTTTTAAAGTTTCGGAATATGAATCCTTCAACTTGAGAACATTTTTTTCATGTACTTTAAGACCCATTTAATGAGTTTTAAATAACTCGAGTTCTTAATTTACCTCCTTCTTAAGGGTATCCCGTAGAAACTGATTTGTCGGTAAAACAGTATACGTCTATCTTTCTCTAAACCCTTTGGTAGAAAAGTGATAGAGCGAAGTTGTTTTTACCGACAGATCTAGCTTCTACAGGATGCCATGAAAGGGATACTAGCGTACCGATTGAATAAACATTTTCTCTGTAAGAATTCTTCGCACTGAATTCATAAAAAGGTCTGAAAGTCTCAGGAAATAATCTTTAGTACTTCATCTATTGCGGTCTATTTCTTTCTATCTATTTCTCTTTGTTTCAGTCGGTAAAAAAATTCATTCTTCGGAATTCGAAATTTGGGCGATGTACCGCAATAGATAAAGTACTAAAGATTATTCTCTAAGACTTTCAGACCTTTTTATGAATTCAGTGCGGAGAATTCTTACCGAGAAAATGTTTACTCAATCGGTATGCTGGTGTCCACATAAGAAAAAAAATTCAAGAAAATCACCTTATTCCGGAATTCACTTGTTGAGAACCTTCCCTTAAAAATCTATTCCCCACGTAAATATGGGGAACATGGGAATAATGTATGGTTCTTCATACAAATTTTCATCTTCTTGTTATACAAGATCTCTTTGGAGTAATACAGAGTGGTCTTGAATAGGACTTCTACATGATCTCCGAAATCGACGCATTGAATGACTGTGGATATCTTTAAGAGCTTCTACAGTAGCTTCCTTCAAGACATGCATCCTCATAATGTTAACTGCTGCAAGACACAATTTCTTTCACAACACCTTACGCATTATTTCTCAATGCTACGTCATCAATTGAGAAATCGCTTATTTTGTTTACTTTCATGAGGTGAATATAGTCATTTTTCAAAATGCTTGTTAGACAAAGTCATATATGAAACTCGTGGGAAATGGTAAATTTGCACCTCGCGTCCTTGCTCTCCCCCCGTCATTGAAAATCGTCAAGAATCCACTACTTTTTTTCCCTCCTTGCACAATATACTATTGTATACCTTTGTTAAATCGAAAGGATTCCATCTGAAATTTTTAGCTTGCTCCTGGGTCATAACTTGGATGTAAAACGTCCAACTTGGGCATTTTCCAGCTGCGATGGCATTGTAGAGATCTCTTATGCTGTAGTCTGGATCAGAGGCGCTTAAACTTGCCGCTTTGTCCGCAAGAAGATTTTGTATCCCTTGATCGGTCTGGAATTGACAAAATGTTAGTTATACCACGTAAATTGTAATCAAATTTTTTTCAAATAACATTTGTGAAATACATATTTGTATACAAATATTCAATTCGGGTATCTCGAGAAAAATTTATAAGTTCATGTATAATAAGGTAATCCCTCGATAGGTCGAATACATTATGCTCCGAACCAGGGGCGGACTGAGAACTCCTCTATCTTCGTTCATCCCACGAGAAACAAAGAATAGAAACCCGGCGTCGTGGGTCTTTCATTCTTTGATTCGCCCACATAGTAAAAAGTTTTGTGTATTTTTAACACACTTACATATCCCAAACGGTCCACACAAAGTTTGTGTTAAGTATTGACACAAAGAATGTGTAAAGTTAACACACTAAAGTGTTAAGTTTACATTGAAAATCTGTCAGTTTGGCACTCATCCGTGTTGATTTTCAACACGAATTTCGTGTGGATCGTTTCCAACACGAAATTTTTCACTGTGCAAGTGAAGAAAGGGTAGTGTGCAAAGGACCCAACCGTAGGTTGAGCCCGACTGACGTTAGCCCGAATATGGCCCAGGATCCCCAAACAGCCCATCCCAGCCTACACGGAAAAAATATGATCCTTTAAATTACGATGTTAAAATCGTAGCATAGGACCATACTTAAAAAAGCAGGAATTGTCAGATATTAGAAACTGAATCTGTAACGGTTAGCCGTAATACTAATGCGGTCCGAATCAGGCTTTATCACGGTATCCCTCGTGGAAATATATCTACGCCAAATTACGCCAAAAAGTACGAGAAATTACGCGGAATTAGGCTTACCTGCATGGCATAAAAAGTTGTAAAATAACGTAGAAAAATATACGCGGTTTAATGCAGAAATACGCCAGACTACGACACGGGGCTCGAAGAGCGTAATTTTGGAGTAGTCAGGAGTATAAACGACGAAAGATGATCATGTATTTGAGTACAAGTATGAAGAATGTACACGCAGAGAAAAATTCTTGCTGAAAAAGCGATTTCGAAAAATCTGCTTTGCTAAATTAGCAAAACGGTTGCTGTTACAGTAAAAATATTGCTATTTTAGCAAGATATTTGCTAATCCAGCAAAATTTTCTAGCCGTCTGTATATCTACAATTCCGGATTGCTGAATGGCAAGCGCTTGTCGGAAGAGCAAAATTTTTGCTGTAATAGCAAATTCTTTGCTAATTCAGCAACGAGTTTTACCATATTAGCAAAGCAAATTTTCGAGGTTTGCTGTTTCAGCAACTTTTTTTCTCTGCGTGTAAGAATATTCAAGAATACGATGACACCGATTTCACTGAGGGACGGACTTATGCGTAGGATTTAGTAGAGAGCTCGGGTTTTTTAATAACTTCTTACGAATTTTCACAACCGTGTAGGAACTTTAAAAACTCTCCACCACGGAAACGTGAACGTGAAACAGATTGATTGAGAAGTACAAATTCCTACGGACAACCAAGATGTTTGATACTGAGATTTTTCGTTCATCCTGTTGCGGAGACATAGTGTTTCATAGATTTTTTGAGAACTTTCTTCTGATAATTTCCATTTTCTACGCATTTCCAAGAATTTTCACGACACAGTTGGGATTTTGAGAACTTTTCACGATGGAACGCGAATATTCAACCAATTGCGTGGAAACTACGGATTTATACGAAGGACTAAGATCATTATCGTTCTCAGTTTCGATTGTCCCACTGCACTGACATAGTTATCCGTAGATTCTTTTAGAAAATTCTATTCCCTACGCATTTCCAAGAATTTCCACGACCCAGTCGGGACTTTGAGAACTCCCCACGACGGAACGCGAACATGAAACCAACTGCTTGGAAACTATGGATTTCTACGAGAAACTAAGATCATCATCAGCATGAGTGTTCGTTCGTCTCACTGCACCGACGGACTTATCCGTAGATTCTCTTAGAAAATTCCATTCCATTCTCTTAGAAAATTCACGATGGGACGCGAATATGCAACCAATTGCGTGGAAACTACGAATTTCTACGAAGAACTAAGAAAATGCGTAGTTTTTCGTAGTTGGGTATATTCTATATTTGGCGTAGATCGACGTGGAAAGCAGTACTCCTCATCGATGTAAAGTACTTGTGGTTGGAAAGGCGTAGTTTTTCGTAATTTTGTAATTTTTACTTTTGGCGTAGATTGTTGTAAAAGGTAGTCATTTTCATCCATTCTTGAAATTATAACTTGAAAAGGCATAAATTGTTGTAATTATGTACTATTGCTTTGAGCGTTGATTTACGTAATGCGTCGTAGTTCTGAATAATTTGAAGTATTCGAGCATGGAAAGTTGTAGTTTTCTAACTAATATCGAAGCACCGTAATCTACTACGCCAATTTACAGATGTGTTCGAAACGGCGGACTTAGGAGTGGTTTTGGGCGTAATCTGTCGTAGGTTTTGGCGTAAAATGGTGTAATTCTTGGCGTACTTTGGCGTAGATATATTTCCACGAGGGATACATTATCATCGAATCCACATAGAGTTCTAATGAGGCACACATATGAAATAAAGTATCAAGGAATTCCACGTTAGGCCCAAATGTGTACTGCCGTAAGACTCTCGCGATGCGACATACCATTTTTCATCAAATCCGGACCTGATGAAATTTTCTAGTGTGGACCCTATTACGATTCTATCAACTCGGACCTGACATCGGTATTCTGATTTCAGGTATACTAAATTCCACGCTTGGCATTATCGCCATGTCGTATTTGAATTATCTGTGTTTGGATCAGATGTTCTTGATTTTATTTGCAAATGAGGTTCTATCCTGATCAAAATCAATTATTGGGTGAATTTTAAGAAGATTTTTCTCCTAAAACAATTTTATGCAGGGCTAAGTTTTTGAGTTATGATGGAATGGTTTTTCTCCAATATAAATATTTTGGAACTTAATCATTCAAAGTATTTGTTCCCTAAAGCATTTCATTATTCATATTTCCAACAGCTTCTTAGGCCCCTGTTTTTTCAAGTTGTGGACTTTGAAAAATTCAACTATTTCAATCATTCATAGTTATCCATGCTTCAATAGCCACAACTCCAAAAATATGAGTTTTCAAAAGAGATTAGGAAAAAATTAATACGTTTTCATGGATGATTGGATGTTATGGGGAACAAATATTTACAATACAATATGTTCCAAGATGTTTACGTTCGCAAACAAAATTCCATTTTACATAACTTTGTAATTAGAACCTTTGATGAAAAAACTTGCAGAAAGAAAATCGTCCTAGAATTTGTTCGATGATGAGTCTTCAAAAAATCGTTCGTTGAGCCAAAATTGCCATGGGGGAAGTCATTAGATGCGTACTACAGGTTCCTGGTTTAAAAAAACCATTGATTCTCGCCAAATCTCACTGAATTACAGTTGAACTTGGACAATGTTCTGACCAATTCTCATCCGGCAAATGTCAATGAGATTTGGTCAGAAAGAACAGTTGATTCTCGCCAAATCTCACTGAATCTCGCCAAATCTCATTGATTCTCGGACAATGTTCTGGCCAAATCTCGTTTAATTTCATTTGACAGAAGTAATGGATTCTTTTAACCAGGGGTGTGTAAGTATGAAACCGGAATTTGCCCATGGGTGGCGCTAGATGTCGATGCAGTTACCGACACATCACGTCAGCGGTGTCTTGTTATTGTCTCGATATTCGACAAAGATCTCCAACTCACAATAACACGAGTTTCATTCAGTAGCATCAGTTTATTAGAGATAAACATGTCGAGTTTTGTGCCAACAAATTACGATTTGCGGACAGCACTACTTTTCTGTTTTCATCTGAAGAAAACCGCAGCCGAATCGCATCGAATGCTTGTGGAGGCGTTTGGCGAGCATGCTCTCGGTAAAACACAGTGTTTCGAATGGTTGAAACGGTTCAAAAGTGGCGATTTTGACGTCAGGACCGAAGAACGTGGAAGACCACCGAAAAAGTTTGAAGACGCTGACCTGCAAGCCTTGTTGGGCGAAGACGACGCTCAAACACAACAACAACTGGCGGATCGGTTAAAGGTGACCCGAGAAGCCATCTTCCTTCGGTTGAAAGCCTTGGGAAAGATACAAAAGGTGGGGAAATGGGTTCCACATGAACTCAACGAAAGACAGCAGGAAAACCGCAAAACATCATGCGAAATGCTGCTCGCCAGGTTCCAAAGAAAGTCATTTCTCCATCGAATTGTGACTGGCGATGAAAAGTGAATATATTTCGAGAATCCTAAGCGCAAGAAGTCATGGGTTACTCCGGGTGAACCCTAAACATCGACGACAAGACCAAACCGCTACGGACGCACGACAACGCTGTGTGTTTGGTGGGATCGGAAGGGCGTAATCTACTACGAGCTGCTGAAACCTGGGGAAACTGTCAATACTCAACGCTACCGACAACAAATGATCGATTTGGATCGAGTTTTGCGTGAAAAACGACCAGAACACCAACAAAGACGACACAAGGTGATTTTGCTGCATGACAATGCACCAGCACACAAAGCAAAACAGGTCCAGGAAACGATAGAGTCGTTCCGTTGGGAGATTCTTCAGCACGCGCCTTACTCACCGGACCTTGCCCCATCCGATTACTACTTGTTTGCATCGATGGGACACGCACTTGCTGAGCAGCGCTTTACTTCTCACGAAAATGTACGAAAATGGCTCGATGACTGGTTTGCCTCAAAAGAGCAACAGTTCTTTTGGCGCGGAATCCACAAATTACCAGAAAGATGGAAAAAATGTATAGATAGCGACGGACAATACTTTGAATAAGTTACTTTGTATCATATCATTACAATAAACGTGTTTTTTCTGTACGAAAATTCCGGTTCCATCCTTACACGCCTGATACAACCAGTTGATACGCACGTAGCTCATGGAACTTTGAAGAAAAGGGCCGAATTCAATAGTCTAATATGGGCCAGATTTGGTAACCTAATCTGCACTGTAAAAAAAAACTGGAAATTTACTGTGCAACTGGACTGGAAATTTCCAGTGCTAGTACTGGAATATGGATATTCCAGTACATGTACAGAGATTTTGTTGTTACGTTACTGAAAATTTACCAAGCATAACTGAAAATTCAGTCATTGTACTGGAATTTTCAAGTTTGAGATGATGTACTGAAATTTTGCCATGATTTCGCGAAAATTTTACCGGCTCGTACTACAATTTTATAGTTCTTGTGCACCAAAAAAAAATATTCCCTCAAAAAGGACTTGAGAAAAAATTTGGAATTTAGAAAAAAAAACCTAATCGTTGGTATACTGGAATTATACAGGTTTTTAACTGCAATTCTCAGGTTTTGTGATGGAATTTTCCAGTTACTATGCAATTGAATTATACAGGTTTTGAACTGCAATTTTCAGGTCGTGTGATGGAATTTTCCAGTTGGTATGCAACGGAATTTAATCACTGTTGCACTGAAATTTTCCACTTCTATTGGACTTCGTCATTTCTGGCAGGAAAAATTTCAAGTCTTTATATTAAAAATTTCCTGATTGAGATTTTGAATAATAATTGTAATTGTAGCCAATGAAATTGATATGTGAGGTTTTTCCAAGACTTATCCTCTTGTGTTCTAGATATGAAGCATATGTAGTAACCCAAGCTGGCCTTCCAACATGTCGCGCTATAGCTCATCGGTTAGGTCTTAGGTTTCAGTTGGTAGGCAGGTAGAAAAGTGTGGGTTCAAATCCTGTTAGGTAGACATGAGTTTCTGTCCATCCAAATGAACGATCAAAAGTTTCTCAATCATCTTGGAACACAAGGACCCTGCAAAATCACTTTGCGTGAGCAATTTTTTTTCAATTTTCATGGATATTTTCAGCATTAATTTTCCAGTACATGTCCTGGAAAAGTCCAGCTCGTGTACTGAAAAATTCCAGTACCGAGGCTCAGAAAATTTCCAGTTTTGATGCGGGAATTCCATAACGTTTGCACTGAATTTTTGCAGTACAAATGTGCTGAAATTTTCCGGTACATGTACAGGTTAATGACTTCCAGTACATGTACTGGAATTTTCCGGTGAAATTTTTTTACAGTGTGTGCCATACATTTTTCAGATAAGGAACCGGAACGGTCGGTCACATATAGGACCGTATCTGTTCAGGCGTTACATTTTGTATACGAGCCGAATCCGGCAACCCTAACTAGGACCGTATTTATAATTTGGCAAACAGGACGAGGACCGCAATGTAGCTGTAACAAATTTCCGTTCGGGTTTTTTTTTAAGAGTGAACATCGTGTAATATTCCACATGATTCACACAAAAAAACAGCACAATTCACGACGTTACATTTTGAATAGCTTAATTCCGCAGATATAGTCCTCCGCTACAATTCTCACGTCGTAATTTATAAGATAATATTTTTCCCGTGTAGTTGGGCTAACGTCAGACGGGCTTTACCTACTATCGGATACTTTGCATACTACCGAAGAAAGATAGAGTACACTGTTAAAAATGTTTGTGAATTTAATATACGTTCATGGAAAAAAGTACATTAATTTTCAAGGGCGCCATATGAATTGTATTCCACATTTGGATATTGGAAAATCAATCACATATTTCATGAACTTCAAACAAAAGTTTTGAAATTCATAACTGTAGATATTGAATTTCTGTATTTATTTGAACATTGGAAAATCACATATTTCTCAAATTTCAAACAAAGTTTTTGATATTCACCACAGTTTATGAAAATTCATAAATGTAGATATTGAATTTTCATAATGTACATGAAATCAATGTGCGATTACACTTTGCGCAGCTAATTATCACGTGTTCAATATGTACGATAACTCCAATGGTAAAACATAGTATTGAAAAAAGGCACACCCCGCAGGAAAAATTTTCCTAAGCTTTTTCTTAGACTTTTGCCTAGACATTTTCTTAGATATTTCCCTAGACTATTTCTTAGATAAAATTGTTCGAAATATTACAACCTAATATTCGAATCCTCTACTTTCTTCATACATATAAATTTTCTTCTAATATACCTTTGATCTAATTTTAATTTATGCAAGGAATGCGAGATTTACTTACAACCTTGAAATGGTATACAATGGGGATCGCTCATGCTTTTCTTCCCATTCCATTCATTAAATTACTCGTCTACAAGAATCATCATTGCGGGGAAGAGGAAGGCATGAGTCGATACCTTTTCACACGTATTATTATTAACCGTTCTGTTCGCCTTTGACTTTCTTCACGTGAAGTACACTTGCTTTATTCGTGTACCGTGCAAACTGAGATCTTGCTTTCCTAAAATACCTTACAGTAATTAATGTTTTCTGGTATTAGTTGTATTTTCAACAGTGTAAGTGGATATTTCGAAGAGAACAATATATGTGTTCAATTTTAACTTTGTTCTAAATCATTACATGTGCCTTATCTTTTTATTCCAACGCGAATCCGAGCTTATTATCCGGAACCTTTGCCGTTCGGTGCATTTGAACATTCGAATTTTCAGCGATAGAGAAAAAGGATTAAACAAAAATCTAGGAGTTTTTGCCAAGGACAAAAAATATATAAACACGTATTTATGGTGTTTTCACTTCTAAGAATCCTCATATATGGCGGTTCTCCCTCCAAAAAAATGGTGCTGATTTAATATCTAATTGAATATGAAAGAAAAAAAAAATGATAAAATCTCGCAAGATGGAAAAAGTTTTTCTTCCGCAGTTTGAATCGCACGTGGGCCTTTTCGGTGTCGAAGCCAAAGATTTACCACTGAGCCATAGACCATGTTCTTATTTAGACATGCAGAAAGAGGGTTTATAATTGGTGTGTGAATCATTCTTATCGCATTGTTGTAATGAGTGAATTCAAAAAGTAAATATCATTGGAAAGATCATGTATGAAAATTTAAGAAATGCGAAACGTTTCCCTTGCATCTTGAGAACTGCTTGCGTTATTGATGAAAATTATGCTTCAAGAAATACCAACTTATCATTCGAGTAAATATTTTTTCTGTAAGATCTCTTTGAACTGAATCTATGAAACAGTCAATCTATGAAATTTTCAAGGAAGAATCTATGAAATTCATCGTAAAATCAAATCACGCGATTCTAATAATTCATTCATGTATGTATTTTGATTTTCAGAATTTTTTGTATTAATTTCACACCATAACATGATGAAACATTTGGAAGGAACTTTGGAAATTAAGTAATATAGTGTTGAAAATTCATGCATTTTTTTACATCGATTTTTATAATGTTGTGGCTTGAATTTCAAAATTCTGTCTATTATTTTGGGGATACAAAAATGTTTGAAAATCAATACACAATTGTGTGTGTTAATTGCTTCCAAACTTTTTATATTAAATTCCAAACAGATTTTTCTAACAGTGTAGTTCTTGGTCCAATACTGCTCCGAACGATCACTAGGTCGAAATTCATTTTTCTGAAACTGTGTTACTCCGAAAGTTCAATATTCCGAATTTGTAATAAACGAATGATGAGTGTATCTTACTTGAAGATTACACAGGAAGAACCAATCAAAAATTTTTGGAATAGTGATCATTCGTCTTCGATCTATTAATCGGTTGGCCCAGACAGTAAGTTTCCGACCTATTGGGGAGAGGTTACCTGTAATAGATCGTACGCACAGACATACCTTGTAATGGAATTTACAATAAACCCACTCGTTGCGATCATTCACAAGCGTGAACGTGTGAGATCCGTAGCCGTTCATATGACGATGACCGTCTGGGATCCCACGATCGGAGAATAAGAACATCGTTTGATGCGTCGACTCCGGTCTCAATGATATGAAATCCCAAAACATATCTGCGTCCTAAAACAACGAAAGTATCGCTGTATGAGGGTTTTTGAGGATTATAACTCGAATTGTTAACGAAAGAATATTGAAGAGCAACAAACCCTCAAATGCGTTTGTGGATTTCTTTTCTGTGTGTGAATAAAGCTTGCGAAGAGCAAAGGATCTTTGATGAAGAAAATTGGCGTGTTATTGCCGACGAGATCCCAAATACCCTCTTCTGTGTAAAACTTGACGGCAAATCCACGAGGATCTCTGAAAAAAGCAATTGAAAACAGTTGAAGTATCGGCATATCATACTTCTAAATTAATTCTCAATTAATTTAAAACGATGCACTCTAAAATAATGAGTAGCACCATCTGGAGCACTGAAAAAATCCGGAGCTGAATGTGATTGTAGCTCCATATGTCTTTAGTTACATTAACTATAATATTATTGTCGAAGTAGCTATGATGAGCAGCTTTGATAGAATAATGTAGCCACTATAACTACAAACATAGACTACAAACTCTGATTTTCTCTCAGGGTGAAACTTTCTGTTGCGTAAGATTGTTCCAAAGTGAATTCATAAAAAAACTCTCAAGTTTTTAGGATTTGACATTCGAACCTCCATTTCGTGGTTTCATTTTCACAGAAAAGAATTTCAAGGAGAATTTTATTCCAAATTTTGAATTTTCGTCTACCACTACCGATGCGGTAGGTTGCCACCGCGTAAAATTAAGATAGGGAATTGGTGGAGGAACAGTAGGTCGATAAAAATGTATGTTTGAAGTCTGATCTCAGGTGTGCATTCAATCATTACTTGTCTTAAATTTGTATCAACGACGACAACAGTTGGCACAAAGTTTTACATGCTTCTTCCGATGCTCGAATGCTCTTGATAGAAATAATGTTATAATAAGAAAATCCCAGTTCGATTTACTTTTGCCCCTCGTTTTTCTAAATATTTTCCGATTGGCAAACACTCTGTAAGGTCCCTATTCGCAATTATGTATTGATTTTGCTATGGAGAACGGTCTTTGTGCGCAAATATGATAACATTTTTTCAATTGTAGGGGCTTCATTTGCAATAATAACTATACTTTATGTTGTTATAAAACTCGAGATTATCCATAAGTTCAACTCATCATCATCATGAAGTAATCAGACTTACGACTGGTTTGATGAAACCCTCCACCCCTGTCTATTATCCGCCAAACGTTTAATTTCTACATATCTACTACATCCCTTATCTTGTACGATTTGCTTCATATAACTTGCTCTAGGTCTACCTTTACCAGTTTTACCATTCATTTTCCCTTCCAATATTGTTTTCAATAAACTCTCATGCCGTAATGTGTGTCCTATAAGATTGCTTCTCCTTTTCACGATGTGTTTCAAAAGATTTCTTTCTTCATTTATCTGCTCGAGTACTTCTTCATTTTTGACTTTGTCTATCCATTTTATTCTGAGCATCCTCCTATAACACCACATTTCAAAAGCTTCAAGTCTTCGTTGATCAGTTTTCCCCATTGTCCAAGTTTCGCAACCATACAATGCTGTGCTCCAGACGTAACTTTTCAAGAATTTCTTCCTTACTTCCAAGCTTATATTTTTTGAGCATAATAACTGTCTCTTTTGATGAAAAGCCTGTTTCCCTTGTGCTATTCTTGCTCTCATATCTCTCTCGCTTTTGCCGTTTTCTGTAATTATGCTTCCTAGATATTTGAATTCTTTCACCTGTTCAATTGCCTCGGTATCTATTTTGATTTTCGCTCTTCTAGCTGTTTTTGCTGCTGTACACATCATGAATTTTGTTTTGTCTTTATTTATATTCATACAATAGTTTTCCAATAATATTGTTCTCATAGTGTTGAGAATATTTTCTAACTCAGTACTACTCGTGGCCAATATAGCTATGTCATCCGCGAATCTCAACATACTTATATTTTCTCCCTGAATCTGTAATTTCGATTGAATTTCCTCCTTCACTTCGTTCATTGCTTCTTCTATATATAAATTGAAAATCAGTGGCGATAATGAGCATCCTTGTCTCACCCCTCTTCTTATTTGTGCTTCCCCTTCCTGACCCTCTATGTCTATTATTGCGCTTTGATTCTTATATAATTCGTATATTATTCTTCTATCTTTATAATTTATTCCCACCTTCTTCAGGATCGCAAACATCTTCTCCCAGTCCACATTATCGAAAGCCTTTTGTATATCTACAAAACCTATGTACACAGATTTCTTCAGCGCTATCCTTTTCTCTATTACTGCCCTAAGTGTTAAAATTGCTTCTCGCGTTCCCCTATTTTTTCTAAAACCAAACTGATCTTCTGCCAATCTACTCTCTATTTTATTTTTCATCCTCCTGTATATAATTTTGGTCAGTATTTTCGAAGCATGTGAAGTTAAACTGATAGTTCTGTAGTTCTCGCATTTGTCTGTCCCTTGTTTTTTCGGGATGCGACAATTTTATTCTTTTGGAAATCTTCCGGTGCTTCTCCTCTTCCGTACATATCTCTGAACAATTCAAACAGTGCGTCAGGAGTTTTCTGACTGGAGGCTTTGATAAGGTCCGCACTTATTCCATCTATGCCTGGCGCTTTATTATTTTCCAATTATTTCAAAGCCTTGTCGAATTCTGATCTCAATATCGAATCTCCCAATTCTTCCTCATCTACATCCTCCTCCTTCTCTAAAAGCGCTATATCATCGTTTCCTCTATACAAGTCTTCCAAATGATTGATCCACTGTTCTATTTTCTCTTCCGTTTTTATCAATTGTCGTCCTAGAGAGTTTCTAATCTTATTGCTTCTAGATTTCATTTGTCCGAAAAATCTTTTAATAATCCTATATGCTTCATCTATTTTTCCTAAATGCAATCTTATCTCTATTTCCTGACATTTCTCTTCTAACCACTGTTCTTTTGCTTTCCTTGATTCTCTTATTATTTTATTTCTCAATGATTTGTATCGTTGCTGGCCTTCTTGGCCATCATTATTCTTGTATTTTCTTCTTTCATTTATCAATTCTAAAATTTCTCCCGTTATCCATGGGTTTTTAGGTTCTACCCCATTATTCTTCAAAATGTTATCCGCACATTCTCTTATATTCCCTTTCATCTTTGTCCATCTCCTCTCTATTCCCAAGTCTTTCTCTTTTTGATCTCCCCATTTTTCATCGATTTTTCACGATTTTTGATATACGAAAACTTGGACGCGCGATTTCTCGGTTTTTCATTTTTTACGATTTTTCCTAATTGGCGAGAAAGATAGGGAAAAAATGAAACGTCCTATCGAAACGAGATAAAATGGAATGTATTTGGGATTAAATTCTCTTTTAGTTCAACCTAAAAAACTTCAAGAAAGTTAAGATTAATCCACTACTTAAACAATCTAAAGTGAATTTTTTGTTCCAAAACATTGAATGTTTTTTTTTTAATCTGCGAAAAATTGTTGAATTTTCTTGGTTTAACTAGAAGCTATACGATTGAGAAATGAAAATTTTTTTGGGTTCTTTGTTTCAGATGGAAATTGCGACCCGCATCTTTCTCGCCGCACGACAAATGCATACTCGAGGCGCCTCGGCAAAATGCTTGTACCAAGCATAATATGACATATATCTTAATGAAAGAATTTGAGAAGACTGTTGAAATATATAACAATAAACCCTGAAACTTTCGTGTCAATCGGATATTTCTCTCCTTCCCAAAAAAATTCTCGAAAAAATCGATTTTTTGAAGCCTCTAAAGCAGGCTCCCTCCTTATGCAGTGTGGATCGCAGTCCTATATAAATTTCAACCTGATTCTCTAAAAAAAACGGGAGAGGGAAAGAAAACATGTATTCTTTTTTCCAAGACAAACCAGGAAGCCATGTGCCAATTGACAGAGTTTCCATTCTTCACGGTATCGTTGACAACAATTGACTAAAAACGTTGTCTACAACAGCACTCGCTAGTTTCACCCAAAACGAAAAACAGTGAGAACAACTCATGCCATCACCGATATCTTCAATCATTCCCAGAATTTCATCATTCTTTTTATTCTTGACCAAAGTTTCGTGCTTCCTTGCGTATACCACAGTTCTCAAATGACCATCGATAGAATCAAAACAACGGATAATTTACCGCACAGTGTCCGCAGAGCCCATTTCACCCCCAACGGTCGAAAATCTCACAGCGATTGGAGTTCTCTTTCCGATTCCGGCAAAAACTTTGGCTTTCGAGTACCGTGTGATATCATGAGTGACTTCGAAGTATCCAAAAGCACCTGAAAGAACATTACGAATGTGATAAAAAATAAACTTTCCTCTTCCAAATAAAATTGATGCAATACTTACCAGCTCCCTTGGCATGAACTACACGTTCAGGAATCCTTTCTCGGGCGAAATGCGACATTTCGTCCAAATAAACGAAATCCTGTAAAAGAATGGGGCCTTTGGGTCCAACCGTGAGGCTGTTCGTTTTATCTGCGATGGGCGCTCCATTTCCGGTCAGCAGTACTGGAGGTTCCTTCTGAAAATCAAAAAATTTCATACTTTAAAGAGATCAATCACACCACGGTCGAACAATCTAGGCTTCATCGGGTCAATGAGAATGTGATGGGAATTTATTCACCCGAAACGAGATCTGTTCCCCATCGAGTGTCGTGAAACCAAGTATTCGCTTCGAATGAGACCTTGAAATCGACAATAGGATTCATCAAGAAGTATAGAAACATCTTGGTAGGTAGGGTAAGGGAAGGTAATTTGGTGACATTCTGTGTTCGATTGTAAATAACTCCCGTAAATGAATAAATAGGAACCTATACCTCATTTAATATATTGTTCCACAGGTTTTCAACAATTGTATAGAACACCAACGTTCCAAGTTTGATCTGAATCAAAATATCCATAGGTAAGCGAATTTGTATTTGGAGTAGGTAAATTGGTGATGATGGAGGTAATTTTGTGATAGTGGTAGGTTAATTTGATGATTCAGAGAAAACCACTGCACAGTGGGCCAGGTTACACTAAAAACTGGCCAAAATTCAAAATGTCGGCAGAATCGTTTGAAATCTAGTGTACAAGGGTTTTTGGGGTCGGTGATCGCGAATCTGGAATCAGATTTTGAAAATTCAAAATGGCGGATCCAATATGGCGGATTAAAATTTCAAAATACACCAAATTTCCTCGAAACTCTTCACTCAGGGGTTCTTGGGGTCGCTGATAACGAATCTGGAATCAGATTTTGAAAATTCAAGATGGCCGATGCAATATGGCGGATTGAAATTTCAAAATACACCGAATTTCCGCGAAATTCTTCCCTCAGGGGTTTTTGGGGTTGCTAATTACGAATCTGGAATTAAATTTTGAAAATTCAAGATGGCGCGGGCGGATTCAATATGGCGGATTAAAATTTCAAAATACACCAAATTTCCTCGAAACTCTTCACTCAGGGGTTTTTGGGGTCGCTGATCACGAATCTGGTGTCAGATTTTGAAAATTCAAGATAGCCGATGCAATATGAAGGACTCAAATTTAAGAAATTTACAAAATTGCCTTCAAACATCCGTTAAAAGCGCTGAAACCTGGATAATATTTCTGCGCAAAAATCAATTTGATTTGATCATCATCAAGCCTTCATTGTAGGACAGTTTCACTTTCAAAAAGTAGGCGGTGTCATTGGAAAGAGATGAGAATAGGAGTGAACACGACAGTTGATGCTCAACTCAGGACCTCAAGTCTCCGATGATTTCTGATGTTCATTTGTCAAAACCATCCCAATAAACAGAAAGATATCCTAAAGATATCTTCAAGACATCCGAATGGATCTTGAGATATCTCAAGATGTTCTCGTAAAGATATCTTTAAGATACACAAAAGATGTCTTATGCAACATAATCGGATAACTTAAAGATGTCTTTTGAGATATCTTTTAAGAATCTTTTGCAAGATGCAATTAAGATCAAACGAATCAAAAATTTAGAATTCCGAATTTTTGTCATTGAATCCGAAAACAGGAACCCTGAATACCCTCGAGTGAAGAATTCAAAGGAAATTCAACGATTTTGGAAATTCAAGTCCGCCATATTAGATCGCCCACTTTAAAATCCCGAAGTCTCACCATAGATTCGTGATCAACGTCTCCGAAAAACCTATGGATACTAATTCTTAAACCATTCAAACGAAACTTTGAATGTAGGGTATCCTGACATCTTGGTACATCTTAACTATGTTTACGTAGAGGAATATACAAATCTCCACAAAATATCGCTGATTGAGTTCAATGTGGACATCATAAAGAAAACTCTGACAGGTTCATTCCGTTATTAGAAGGTGGTGCCGCGCGGTGCGGTACAACGGAATGCCGTACAAAGATGTAAATCGTGGGAATAGTCTCACAAAAGGTCACCAAACGAAATTTCGAACGACCTCCACAGATTGTCACGAGTTTTTCCAGACTCAGCATACCGGAATCATGAAAATTACACGGAGAAAAACTGCAAAAATGATGAGCTCGATTTTGTACGTAGAGCAAAAGAATCATAAATTCATCAGAGAAAACATAACATTTTATTATGTCATTATGCTATTTTGAGCCCAAATATAAGCCAAACGGTATACAAATTTGGTAATGGATACTTCAAGTTGTCTATTTTATGATACCCTCATGATTCAGCGTGGGAGTGATTGTTGGTTTTTGGCCAACTTTGAGCGTCTTCTGGCCCACTGTGCACTATTTGGTAATCCACAATCAAAGCCACATATGAATATCTTTACTACTCTTTGTCATCAAATGTAGCAAAACATCTAAATAAGGATCAGTATACAAATTGATTTTTGGATAGTTGAAATTCACTGATGAACGTTGAATTTATGAACCATTTATGAAGACTCTCCATTTTCAGTACAACAAATCTCACACGTATATACATCTTCATTCATTGAAAGAAATTACTTTCATTAAGATGAAAAAATTGATGAATCCGTGATCATTATAGAAGTTTCAAAATCATTCTGAAAAACCTTAAATTTCTTGCTCTGTTCATAAGGATATACAAATTTATACGTGACTATGAAAAATAACTCATCATGATCAAAAAATTCGTTCAAGTCTGCTCTTTCGTATGGCATAAAGAGTTCTTCCAATATATGTTTCATTCACTTCTAGTAAATCAGAGAATACTAACTCACCAGTCAGAGGTTGTTCTCAAAAGTACTATTCGATATACGACACGAATTGTTTCATGCCAACAACCAGAACAATGTTGATCATCATTGTTTATAACCAATAAATGGGAATATGATTCCACTATCATTTGGTGCAGTAATGGCACCATAGGGTCATTCCATGTGAAACCAACCAGGACATGGCACCCATGATCACCGATTTTGATGAAACTTCGTACAAATTATCTTTCCATAGAGATAGGAAACCATGCCAATTTTTTTGAAGATATCGTCAGTACTTTTTTTTATGAACATTTGAATTTTCAGTTTTTTTGTATTTTCTACGCTTGAAAGATTTAACCACCGATCACAACATTTCACTCAAATAATTGTATCTCGCGCAATAATTAACCGATCTGGGGGAAATTTGGAACACTTATCGATTGAACTATGAAGATTTCAGAAAAAATACGTTTGGACACTTCAAGGGTCTCCTTGGGCCCTAAAAAATTGCCCAAAGGTGTTGGAAAAAAATTTTTTACGAAAAAACATAATTGCACAGAGAAAAAGGAATTCGCTGTGGCAGCGAAATCTACTTTTGCTGGGTTCCTTTTGCCAGAGCAGCCAATTTTCTGCTGTGACAGCAAACTATTTGCTGTTCCAGCAATCTTGTTAGCTGCGACAGCGAATTTTTAGCTGTGGCAGCAAAAAATGTTTGCTATCCCAGCAAAATTTGTTTGCTATTATGTAAATAATACTGAAAATTTGCTGACGGAGCAAACATTTTTTGCTGCCACAGCTAAAAAATTGCTGTCGTAGCTAACACGATTGCTGTTATAGCAAATTTTTAGCTAGGTCAGCAAAAAATTTTGCTATTCTATATATAATACCTCGATTTACTGCGTCAGCAAATTTTTTCTCTCCGTGTGAGATCTGAATTAACAGGGAAAGGGAACGCGAGGAACCTGCCGATATAATTTTTTTTACAATGTGGGATATATATACTTTCATCCCCAAAAAGAAAAATTATGGCTTTTTCATTCCTTCTCCTGAAAACTCCAGATATTCTGTTAGTGGTTTGACAAACAGTCATTACACGATGCATCAGGATGTTAAAAATGATATATTTGTTCAACACTCAATACATAAAAGTTTTTGGGGTCAGTAGTTATGAATCTGATGTCGAAATATCCAATTTCAAAATGGCGGATCCAATATGGCGGCGATTAAGTACAGATTTTCCAAGGATTTGCCTGAAATTTATCGCGATATGTGTTCAAATTCATGAAAAATCATAATTCTGTGTGCAATATCATAAAATTTCATATTAAAAGTCCAGAAAGTCTTGACAATTGATACGAAATGTATATATGTTGATTACTTTACATAAATTTCTATGAAATTTAGCAAGCAATTTTTTACAGTGAAGGAATGATACCATCATTGACTCCAAATCTAATGTTAAAATTCAAAATAGAGTCTTTGGATTTTCGAGATCTCCCTACCCTTCACTCCCCATCTCTCTCAACTTAAAAAAAAAATTGAATCCCACTAAAACTGCTCAGAATTCAACTAAAAAAGCCTAATTCATAAATAAGTGCCCATATCCAATTTTTTGAAAGGTACACGGAGAAAAAAATATCGCTGTCATAACGATACTGGATAGTTGTGATGACTATCCAAAGTTTAGTGGTATCGGTATCGTTGCTATGATCATACAAATCATCCGAGGAATGTTATAGATCGCCAGCATAGCTATCTGTATCGTCAACATAGCGATACAGTATTGTCACTACAGCTATCCCTTCTTAACCATACTTCAGATCGTTATGATAGCCATACTTTTTTTTCCGTGTAAGTGGAAAATTGGAAACAGATGAGCTTACTTTGGATCTCCAGATATAAATTATTCAAAGTGAATCAAATACATGGGTAGGTTGTAGGGGGTGCAATCTGGGAATAAATTTCAGTTTCCACTGTGTTTTTATCTGTATACATAATGTGGTCCATACTTTGTTACATGGAAAAAATGCAACTAATTTAATTGAATATAAGAATATTTTTATTTTGCTACAGGATTCAATATAATTCTCATCTTCTCGGGACTTTATGAGATAATCAATTTTTTTTGCGAAAATATAATACATGGCAATACCATTTTTTCACATTTCGTACTGCAATTAGTATCATAAATTTTTATTTCTTCATTTCTGATGTAGATTTTCGTGTTACGACACATTTGAAGCTCAAACTTCTGTCATTTTATGCTCCATCAAACTCTCTCAATTTTCATCCGATCGAGTTCAAATTTCAACTGTAGCTTCTTGATTAGATTTCGCCGGGAATGACGTATGCAATTTGCGAAATATAGAGAATTGCCAAAGTTTATTAACAAAAAACTGTAATTTTGTCGCGAGAAAATCGATTTCTTTTTTTCAAAAGCTTACCATTCTTTCAAAATTCGATATTTTTCGAATTCCGTACGTCATTCCCTGCGAAATCTAATTAAGAAGCTACAGTTAAAATTTGAACTCGATCGGATAAAAATTGAGAGAGTTATCTTGCAAGCCAATTCGGAAAACATAGTTTTTTGACAGCGGCCGTGTGCCGACATTTTATAAAATTTTGTCATCTGAAAAATAAAAATATTTGTACCTTAATATACGTGTAAACATGTGGTGAACATTGTTTTATTAATAATATATTTGTTCCTACCCAACAAAATCACCAAAAAAAGTAGTCTGTTTCGAAGTATCTACACTAGCATAAGGCCTTAATAAACCAGAAACGATAAGATTGAAAAAAGGAATTTTCACATGGAGATGCGAAGAATTGCGAATAATGTACAAAAAGTAACAGATATACGATTGGAATGTGAAACACCGGAAGTTGAAATTTATAAAGCACATAGTAACATTTTGCTGTTCAAAACTTCGAATTTCAACCGTGTTTGTTACTTATCCGTTTTCTAATCCGTTATCTGTTTCTGTTCTATCGAAGAAAAAAACTACGAAAAAATTTCAAATTTTTATGAAAATTATTATATTATACATTGTCAGAACCATCTGGAAGTTTTTTTTCAGGTTCATGCATATTCTACATTACATCGAATGCACAAAAACATGAAAATATTAGACAACATGTACAAATGTTTATGAAAATGAATTCATTCACGTACCGAACAAAAACTTCCAGTAAAATCATTAAAATTAATACAAATTCCCATTGTTCTCCGTGAACAACGGTGTACTTTGAGGCTGCACATTGCAACTTTCAACTCCAGTTCATTATTTTTAGTCTAACATATATTCACAAGTACACGGAGAGGAAGGAAATAGCTGTGGCAGCTACTCACTTTTTCAGCACCCTTTTTAGCTAAAATAATTGCAGTGGTAGCTATTTTTTAACCACCGCAGTAGAAAACCGTAAATGGAACTGCACAGGTTTTGTGCTTGTCATTTGGATAGCCAAATAATTTATCCGTTGAATTTTTGCTGCAGCGGATACATTTTTTACTGCTCACGCTAAGTGAGTAGCTAATTTCTAGCTATCCAAATAATAGCTAATTGTTTTTTCCCGGGTACATTGAATCACAAAAATCGCAGTTTTATTATCTCTCGAACAATATTCCATTATATATTGTGAAATTTTCGATTCAAACGCTCAAAGCGCTCCGTTATTGCACAACGCAATCAATTCTTACAATTTTATTCTTTCCGAGTACATTACTCCACATCGTTCATTTATTTATACACGTTTATTGAATTCAATTGAATATTCCATTGAGAAAACTAATGGGTATTCTCGTTGGAAAAAAGAAAAATCAATATTTTCTTGTGCATGCGATTTAACCGAAGTGGAAATTCAAGGAACGATTATATGCGAATGCACGACGCAACAACTCGATACGCGAAAATCGAATAAGATCTACATAATCATTATCTCGGTTGTTTTTCTTCATCTAGAAGAAAACGAATCAAAAAATTCACAATCACATTGTGAGTTGAATTTCAATAGATTAAACTCACATCGATCACTCACGAACGAATGAAATATCGATTGTTTTGTTTCGAATTCAAACTGTTCGCGTATTCTTTTTTTTTTCAAATCATCAGTAGATCTTCAAGATGATGGATACCAAGTACTGATCCACATCGATACGAAAAAAGAATAAAAAATACAACGCGTTGTGAAAAACATGTTTTTCCGACTATATCCGAGAATATATTTTTATAATAAAAAATCTACTTTATCGAAATTCGAAGCATTCCCTATTTTTTCTAATACTTGCTGCGTTTTGTTCTTGATATCTTTTTCATTTCCCTATCGTTTCTTTATCTTTCGTATTTTGAAACGCATGTCATTTACGTTTATCTTTCTGTGCGTTTCACGATTGACAATTCTATTTGTTTCTCGTCGCATAAAGTCCTGACCGTACTAAATTCTCCGCATTTACTTCCCACTTTCTATTATATTATCTTTTCTATTCGATATCTTATCATTCGCATTTTTCTCCCTTCAATTACTCACGTACCTTTCTTTTACTTTTATTTATTTGCGATAACACAGTTTCTTTAACCCAAGTAGATAAGTCAAAAACACGTTACGTCTAATTCTATTCCCTCTATTATCACAACTAATGCGCACTCTTTGAATCTTTTGGAGTGAAAATTACACTCTATAAAAGTCAATCTTCATCCATTTGATTGAAATTTTCACTCTCATCGGAGATGCAATATTTTCACTTCAAGAAATTTTAAGAGCACGAAGAAAAACAATGATTCAATGGGAGAAAATTCATTCTTATCTAATAAAAAAAGAAGTATTCAATTTTTATAGATTTATATAAAATATCGATAAAAATTCGGTATATTTTGTATTGAAAAGAATTTATTCTTCCAAAAACCCACATCACTGTCCTGTTAATCAATTAAAACATAAAACCATTGATAAAGTGTGATCAATTTGACTCAATATTTTGGAATGAATAAAGTACTTCACTGTAAAAAAAATTGTTGAATTCCAAACAAAAGTTCTTGGGAATTGACCTTGTTTTGAAAAAATAATTTTCGAACTTTCTTTGTGGATTGACAAACAAAAGTTTGTGAAGTTTCGAAAATCTCTGTAGAATCATACAACCTTTTTACGATAATTCCCAAAGTAGTTTTTTTTTTACAGTGTTTCAACTTACACTGGAGTACGATTCGAATTTTTAACAATTAACCTGCTAAATGAGGAATTGGATTAAAAACTTAGACCCAGAAATGTACAGACAGTGAAAAAGTAGGGTTGTGCGAACTATATCGAACAGGATTTTTTTGTATACAAAATATGTCAAGTTCCGTTAAATGTTTTATAGAAATCGATGTAAAGGTTCGCACACTTCTATATAGAAAGAAGCATACGCGTTCACAGCAGACATTGAACCGTACAAGTCTTTTCCGGTGTGACAAAACAATTCTGGTAATATTTTTCATTCATTGCGAAAGTGGTGTGAGAGCTTTTATCGCTCTTAGAAACCATCAGAAATATTTGAAGATTAAAGCAAACCGATAAAACCTTCACTCGATGAACACAATGGGTTTGGTTTCATCAGTTTTTTCATGTGCAGTAGGGCGCGGGATGATGAAAAAAACCTTGATTCTGATTCGCTCATCCTTGAAAACAGTATGCAGCAAAGTTTCGAAGAGTCGTTGAAAGTCGGGAATACAAAAAAATCGTCATTTAATGGAGCGAATGATGGTCACTTCGCTCGCATCTTTCAAATTAAGTGACAAGTAACTGGAAGAGTAGAGAACTCAGAGAAATCTATGAAAAAATCATTATTAAGGACCATGGAGTCCTTCGAGAAATGGGCAGAACTTTGCTACGTACTTTCTGATCAACTAACCAATAAACACAAATCTAAAAATATGAAATTGAAACTGCTATAATGATTCCTGAGAATCATGCAGACGATTATAAACATATTAACCTGAAAATGTCAAAAACTTTTATAACTTATGTTCTCATGTTTAGGAATATTCTTTGGGCGTTGGATTTATATTGAGAGTGCACTTCATTGCTATATATTCAAAATTTGTAATCATTCCTTAGTTATTCAACACTGAAAAAAAAATTTATTCCAGTCAAATAAATATTTATTTGTCCTGTACCAAAGAAATATTTATTAGAATTAACAAAATATTCTTTGGAACCAAAATAATTTATTTGAATTAAATAGATGGTTTTAATCGTTTATTTGATTCCAAAGAATATTTTGTTAATTCTAATAAATATTTCTTTGGTACAGGACAAATAAATATTTATTTGACTGGAATGAATTTTTTTTTCAGTGAAGAACTACGTAGTAAAATTTTGTCCGTTTTCTAATGCTCCATGGCCCTTAATCGGCATTTGATAGAAACATTCTTCAAAATTCGATATTTCCGCGAGGGAGCACGAGTAATTTGTGGATGGGCCGGAGAAACGGTAGATTTGATTGAATTAATTGGGGAATCATTGGAATTCAGCCTGAAATCAGTATTTCGAGAAACAGGGATGGAAATCGATCGGATTTATCTCCCGATAAATCCGGAGGTTTTGCAACACTGGTAGAGATGATTCGCAAATATTGAAAACTTCCAAAGCAGCTAATCTAAGTGATCCGGATCAATTTTCACTCTTTGGCTGGTTGAAAGGCTGATTCGATCACCTGGATCAGCGGCAGAATGAAAACTTTAGCGTTTATTTCCCTACCAGGGCATATTTTGAGGGTCAGTTTTAACCAAAAAGTCAGTTCCACAAGAAAACGGTTACTTCTAAAACTTATGAGCGGTTAATATAATGGCAAGTTTTCAATGAAATTCATATATAAACTGCATTGAATTATATATAAATTATATAGAATTTTGAAAATTTTTCCACTCGGGTATGTTTTTCTGTTCTAAATCCTGGATATTCAGTGTTTTGGTTAATTTTAGATTTCCCTTGAAATATGCCCGGTTCCCTACGTTTGAACATCTCCATGACCAGTGTTGCCAGATGGTGGGGAATTCCCCAAATGTGGGGATTTTCAAGGCAGTGTGGGGAGGAATTGGGGAACGTGAATATTAGGGGATTTTGTGGGGAATCATGGACAAATTGAGGAGATTCGGGGAATTCTGTTAGAACTAAAACATTTGGAAACTAAGGGTACAGTCAAACAACTTCGTAACGTAACTGCTCAGATAGTACAGAAGTTCGTGAATCAATCGAAAATAACTCTTCTAATTAACTTCTTATTTAATAGTTTTTTTAATTCTTTGAGAGTTCTTTAAGAACATATTGAGTTATAAAATAATTTTGTGAGAATTCTCTAGAGAACTAATCATTTCTGTTACACGGACGAAACCATGATCCCTACAAAATACCCCCTCAAAGCAAGGAGAAAATTCGTTTTTCATGGAAAAACAATTCCCTTATGTACTGAAACCCCCCAGGTAATACACAAAAATCATTATAGAATCATTTATTTATTTATTTACCATTGACAAGTAGGAAACTGTTCTTGAATTATGAAGAGAAAACTTTTCTTGAACTCTTTTGAAATTCAAAAAATTCCCACCAAGAAGTCCAAGAACAATTTGATTTGTCAAACATTTGCGAGTGCCGTTAGAATTCTCAAAGAACTCCTATAGAATTTCAAGAGGAAATGTTTGATGAATCGAATTCTTTTTGAAACTTTTTAAGAACTCGTCGTATTCTGCAAAAGTTATCAAGAACTTTTCTTTCAGAATTCATTTGGGATTCTTGTGTGCTATTTAGGTAAATATTATAATCACAATCAGAATTCATTTGAAGGTGTTCTTAATTCGATGAAATTGAAAGAAAACGGATTAGATCCTCCCACTATACCATCGGTTGATCAGTTAGCTCTTTTTTATACTTCTCATCAATATATTATTCTTCCTTCACTTTCAACAAATGTTTTATTCGGATTATTATGTATTTGCCGTACATTTTTCAGATAAATCACTTTTCTTTTATAACAGCAATACTTGAGATACATAGGACAAAGAAATCAAGTTCAATTGTCCAAGATTGTATGCTCAAGGCGGGAAAAATTAATTATTTTGGCGGAAAATTTGAAAAATAAAATTTTGGGGATTTTTTGGGGATTCAATGTGAAAATTGGGGATTTTGTGGGGATTTTGTTCATCAGAATTGGGGAATCTGAGGAAAAAATTCTGCCAACACTGTCCATGACCTAATACCAGGTGTACACGGAGGAAAATTTGTAGCAGAGATCCCCATAATAATCGCAGTTTTGGCACACATGAGCATTTGTGAACATTTCTCCTTTAATTCATAGTAATTTTTTTTTAACTTATAGTAAAACTAGTAATATGTGTCAGATGCAAAATTATTTTCACCGAAATGAGGTATGGATTACCACAGGGCACATTCCAAGGAAAATCTAAAATTAACCAAAACACTGAATACCCAAGATTTAGAACAGAAAAAAAACCCCGAGTGGAAAAAATTTTCAAAATTATATATAATTTATATATAATTCAATATAGTTTATATATAAATTTTATTGAAAACTTGCCATTATACGAACTGTTTATAAGTTTTAGAAGTAACCGTTTTCTTGTAGAACTAACTTTTTGGTTAGAACTGACCCTTGAAATATGCCCTGGATTACCATAATTGAAGGAGGAGTGCGCATAAATGCTCATGTGTCCCAAAACTGCCATTATTATGGTATACTCTGCTACACTGAGAGCAAAACTATACACTGAGAACCCAATTTCTTAAATTGGAAGAAAATTTTCTTTGCCCTCATTCTAATAAATATTTTTTTCAATGGAAAAATTTCTCATCAGATTGAAACAAAAGATTTTCAAATTGAAACAGGAATATATTCCTTCTTGAATTCGAAAAAAATGATTTCAATTCGATAAAAAATTTTCTCATTGGAATGAACTATCTTCTCCATTGAAAACAAGATTTATCAGAATGAGGGCAAAAAAATTTTCTTTGAATCTAAGAAATCGGGTTGTCAGTGTAGCTGAGAATGAGCCCAAGTACAGTTTTTATAGTCACAGTAGCTATTTTTCAACTGTCACAGCGATTTCCATAGCTATTTCAGAAATGTACTTGGGCTCGTTTCCAGCTACAGGTTTTTCTCGGTGTACACATTTCCCCTACGTTTTTCTCCCTGTAGAAGTATGAAACCAGAATTTCCCTATAAATGGCACTAGCCATCAGTTTAGGGATCCTAAGACCACTTTTTTTCAACACCATCATCTTCCCCTAGCAGCCGATGAAGATTTTCAACACAAAACAATAGAAGTTCTGTACACCCGGAATTGTTTTATAATCTTAAACATGTCGAGTTTTTTGCCTACAAACTACGATCTGCGAACAGCATTGGTTTTTTGTTATAATTTGAAGAAAACTGCTCCAGAGTCACATCGAAAGCTTGTCGAAGCTTACGGTGAACATCCCGAGCAGAAGTGTGAATCCGTTGCCGATCCGATTTGTCCTAAGCCAGATTCGGTATGGATATGGGTAATCGGATCGGGCCAAGATGTAATGTGTACTTCATTTCATCCGGGCCGGATCCGACAACTTGATCCGAGCCTGATCCGGCAACTAAATTTGGGCGTGATAAATTTTCCTTCACGTTTCTGATAGAGATATGGTTATCCTACTTTAAACAGGTTACTTGATGCGGTCCAAATTGGTTGATATACAGGGTGGGGCATTTAAAGTGTCGCGGGCGTTTTTTCCGAAAATAAAGTGAGATACGAGAAAATTTTTCGGACAAAAGTTGTAGGGTACCGAGGGGGACATCCGATGGTGGCCTTGGCTTTGACCTCAAATCTCATCTTCAAGGGCATTCTGAGATCAACTCTTGTTTTTTAAATAGCATCTCATATTTTTTACTGCAGATTTGGATTCTAGGTCAAAAACCAAGAAACTTTTGTCTGAACCATTTTCCTGAAATCCGCAAAAATGGCGCTCTAATCGATATTGTTCCATTTTGAATCTGACATTCGAATAACTCGAAAACGAAGGGTCTTGCAAAAGAATGTTTCGTACAAAAGTTGTCAATACACAACACATTTCAATCGTCTATATTACCACCATTCAGAGCTCACGCGATGTAAACAGACGACGGGGTTCAGTGAAAATTCACGATTTTGAAAGTCAGTTTGTCAGTTACATTTGATTATTACTTGGTTTATGACAAATTGAAAATCATGGATATCCGATACACGGTTTCTGAGAAGATCGATATGATCTACATTTACGGTGAAGTGCATAAGAACCCCAGACAAGCATATGACTTGTATGCAGAACGATTTCCTGAAAGAACAACGCCATCCATTAGGTATTTTCAACGCATTACAAAATTATTCTCAGAAACGGGAAGTGTTACAAGGGAAAAACGACATCGAATGAGAACTGTTAGCGGAGAAAATGCGGAAGTTAATGTACTAGCTGCAGTAGCCAATAATCCACACGTGAGCTCTCGTGAAATTGAACTCCATTCGGGAATTTCTCGAAGAAGTGTTCTTCGAATACTGAAACGTTACAAATTCCATCCGTATCACATTTGTTTGCATCAAGACCTTCACGGTGATGATTTCGAAAATCGTGTACAGTTTTGTCGATGGGGTCTAGCGCAAATGCACAATAACAACTTCATCAACATATTATTTTCTGATGAGTCGACGTTCACCAATCATGGTCAAGTAAATCGACATAATATGCATTACTGGGCGACAGAAAACCCAAGATGGTTACGTCAAGTAGAGCATCAAAGACAATGGGCTGTGAATGTTTGGTGTGGTATTTTTCGATCTCGAGTAATTGGACCGTACTTCATTGCAGATACGCTAAATGGAGAGAAGTACAGACATTTCTTAGATCAAGTACTTCCAACATTACTTGAGGACATACCTATTCAGGAACGATTGAATATGTGGTATCAACACGATGGTTGTCCATCCCATTATGCAGTCACAGCTCGAGAAATATTGGACAGAGATTATCCTGGACGATGGATAGGACGTCGTGGACCAGTTCATTGGCCTGCCCGTTCTCCGGATCTTACTTCTCCAGATTTTTTTTATGGGGATACATAAAAGATACAGTTTATCAACAAGCACCGACTATACCTGAGAATATGCGTCAACGAATCATCAATGCATGCGCGAGCATCAATGAAGATATTTTAGCACGAGTTCAGCAATCTTTTGTAAAACGTTTTGAAATGTGTATTGAAGTCGAAGGCCATCATTTTGAGCATCTACTGCATTGAAATCATCCAAGTGATGTAGACGATTGAAATGTGTTGTGTTTTGTCTGTTATACCCCATCACCTCCGTTTCAGTTCAAGGGGTCCCCCTTGGAATCAGACAACTTTTGTCCGAAACATTCTCCCCCAAGACCCTTCGTTTTCGAGTTATTCTAATGTCAGATTCAGTATGAAACAATATCGATTAGAGCGCCATCTTTGCGGATTTCAGGAAAATAGTTCAGACAAGAGTTTCTTGGTTTTTGACCTAGAATCCAAATCTGCAGTAAAAAATATGAGATGCTATTTAAAAAACAAGAGTTGACCTCAGAATGCCCTTGAAGATGAGATTTGAGGTCAAAGCCAAGGCCACCATCGGATGTCCCCCTCGATACCCTACAATTTTTGTCCGAAAAATTTTCTCGTATCTCATTTTATTTTTGGAAAAAACGCCCGCGACACTTTAAATGCCCCACCCTGTATAACCCCGTGATTGAATGTTTTATAAAAAAAAGCATTAACAAATTTAATTGTTGATAATGATTACAACACGGAAAAAAATGTTTAGGTTCATTACGAAGCTTTCTTGGTATCCCAGCTAGATGATGTCACTGGATTTCGTTGAGATAGAAGTTTAGCTGTAGGAAATAAACTTCATCGCTGATGAAATACAGTTTTAACCACTGAAATATTTAGCGATGACGTCTATATTTTCATTCCAAGAGACCGACTGGATTGTATGGGTGCGACACCTGAACACAATTAGCTGCACAGTCTAGCTAACTACTTTAGCTGTAACAGATAGAATTTTTTACTGGTGCTTCCAAGTGAGATCACATGGCAGTAGGGGTTATACATTTTCAAAAGTATTCTGGAAGAGACGTTCAAGATATTTCATGCAATATGAAAAGAACAATTCGAGAAAGATTCTTTCTAAAGAACGAATCATTCTCAAATCTTGTTCTTTCCATGTTGCATAAGACACCTTGAAGATGTTTGTTAGAATCCTTTTCGAACTGCCTAACCTCTATCGCTATGTGGGAGGTGATCATGAATTTCCACTGGAATATGAACATTCTGTTTGCAGCATTCTTCCATCGTGTCAAAACGCTATCAGTCGGCTTGGCTTCGGATATCTTGAAATGATATTTTTCAATACCAAAACGTTAATATCATATCATAATTGAAAAGTCAACATAATCATGAACTGAATTTCAAAATAAACTTCAATTGTTGCATGCTTAGGGTAACCTCGATTTGGAATATCATAATTCGAGCCAAATACTTCTTTACTCCTGATCGAAAGCTTATTCCCATACTGCTCACAGGATTCCACATATTTCGAATGAATTCAATGAATTCCGAAATATTGGTAAATGAGGTTGATTTCTAGATTATATTTTTCCATTTTGCTGAAGTTGGAGTCGTTTATTGGAACCACGGTGTAAAAGAATAGGTGAACCAACTTCCTGGATTTTGAGGGAGTGGGGGTGTGATTATTTGTTGCAGTTTTCTCTAGTGTTTTCCAGATGTCGTATGTGTTTGAGGTAGGTTTTTGTAAACAACAATGGCGGAATATGGTAGCATCTATTTGAATTCCTTCTTCATCACAAAAATGTATTTTCATTCTCAAGGAATTGAAAAAAAATAAGTTAAAATGGTACAAAAGCGCTGTATTATTGAATGTGACAGTGGATATACGAAAGACAAAGTATCCATGTTTCGTGCACCGAAAGACACTGAACTTTTCAAGAAATGGTTTGATGTTATCAAAAAATCGGATAATTATTTGAATAAGAATAGTTTTGCTTGTGAAAAACACTTTCAAGAATATGATATAAAACGAGGGAATATGGTACGTGATGTGATTGGGAATGTGATTTATGAAGTAATCATTCGTGAAGTGCCATTCGCTACATGGTTGTATGTTTCGAATTTGAGAATTCTAAAAACCTATCAACTGCACATTACGATTTTTGAATTTCTATTGGTGATTTATAGAAAATGAAATTGTTTTGCAATATTATTCCCAAAATATCAATAACGATTAATCTTTTTCTATTTTTTTCGTACTCCCTGATTTATTTGTAGAAATACTGTTCTTTGATATCAGTGAGGATTTTTTTTATGGTGAAGAAAACATTGAAAAATTTTGTATTCCAATCTGGTTCATTATTCAATATGAGTAGTAATTGACTTTATTGTTACAAGCCCAAGCACCACCAGGAATAATTATAATGCGGACAGTATCCTATGGACATGCTCAGAAGGTGATTATCCAAAACAGTCTCATTTGGAGGTTCTAAGCATGTTCATATCACATCTGAAACATTCGTGTGTTGCTTGGGAGTAATAATAAATAAAAAATATTACTCCATATTAAATCTTATAAGGTTATATTCATTTCATGGGAGCGGCCATTGTTGTTTACATTTGCCTACCAAAATCAGTAGCGCACTCATGTGTCATTATGAGTAAACTGCATGAAATAATCACAGCAGTTTTGAAGAGTTGGATCACCTAATTCTCTTACACCGTGATTGGAACGAATTAATAATCGAATAACATCTGAACGATGGATCTTTGAACGATATTTCCAGTTCCAAGGAGTCAAATCGAGAAGATAAACGACGGTGATTTATCAAATTTTGTGAGTTTGAATTTTCGTTTCGTTTCTATAAACGATTCAAACTTCCACAACATATTTTTCCATGATTCGTGATGTCTCAGTTTTCACATAACGACCAACGAAATACTCAACCTCGAAGGAACTTCAATTCACGAATATCTTGGAATTCATTGAATATATTCAAAGTTTAATAATAAGTTTGATCAAGTAACATGAAAATAAACTTTCGATTGTAATGTCTTTGAAGACATTCCATCCATGTAGACCCGAGTAGGAAATTGGTAAGGCCAACGTCGGGGAGCTGAGATATCGACATATGAGAACTGAACATTTCGCGATACAATTTTCGTGTATTACTGGCGTAAAGTGGTAGAAACCAAAGAAACATTTAAACATTAGCTACCCTCGTTTAGGTGCAGTTCCCAAACAAGGAAGCTGTGTGAGTCATATAATAATAGGGGCCACTTAGAATTATTCTGTATGTTCGTGATTAATAAACTGCATTACAAACAGTGTTAAATACGTTTTTTAAATTTGTCGTGAATAACAGCTAAACGGTTAATGCATTATAATATTATTCCTTCTTGCAGTTGTAAATTAATTTATTGTGAGGCCGGCTATATTCCATCAGCCATATATTTCTTTCTATTACAGTGAAGTCATTTTTTTCCATGAATTTGACATTTTCTACGTAAATATCGCAATAGTCCAAGTCCACTTACATTTAAACATCAAAGTACAATTATGATTCACTTAACGTGTGAAATAGTTTATGAACAATCTAATCAATATTTTTATTCCTCTCCTAACCTAAAACATATTTGTCGTATAATACGAGGGTGGATTGATAAGTTTCCGGCTTGACCAAGAGATGGCGCCACTAGGCCTACCTTGAGGTGGCGTTCTATAGTACCATCCTTAGATAGCTTGTAGCTATAGTTTCAGTCCGATCGCCATGTTAGTTTAGTTTTGAGAGCACGCTGACCAAGACGCCTCTGTGTTTTTCGTAAAAATGGAAAAGCTGGAAAATCGTGCTGTCATCAAATACTTTTATTTGAAGGGGTTAACGCCGAAGGAAATTAAAGAAGAGATGGACTCAACACTGGGGACATCCTCTCCATCATATTCAACCGTTGAGCAGTAGGTTTCCGAGTTTAAAAAGGGTCGTGTGAGCACCTCTGATGAGCCTCGCTCAGGACGCCCCATTGAGGTCACAACTCCAGATATGATCGAAAAAATCCATCAAATAGTGCTGAAAGATCGCAGATTAAAAGTTCGTGAGATAGCTGAGACCTGTAAGATGTCATATGAACGTGTACAAAATATTTTGCACCAACATTTGTATATGGAAAAGCTCTGTGCAAGATGGGTGCCGCGTTTGCTAACAGTCGACCAAAAATTGATTCGAAAGCACATTTCTACAGCCAATTTGGCGTTGTATAAGCGTAATCCAAGCGAATTTTTGCGTCGATTCGTAACCGTTGACGAAACTTGGGTCCACCACTACACTCCTGAAACCAAAGAACAGTCTAAACAGTGGATTGGACCAGGGGAACCAACTCTAAAGAAGGCAAAAACAATTTTTTCGGCGAACAAGGTTATGGCTACTGTTTTTTGGGATGCAAGAGGTATTATATACATTGCTTACCTTGAAAAGGGTAAAACTATCACTGGTCAATACTACGCAGACTTATTGCAACGTTTGAGCCACGAAGTGAAAATTAAACGACCTCATCTGGCGAAGAAAAAAATCTTGTTTCATCACGATAACGCACCAGCGCACACGTCAATCGTTGCGATGGCTAAAATCAACGATCTGAAGTTTGAATTAATGCCGCACCCTCCCTACTCTCCAGACCTAGCCCCGAGTGACTATTATCTGTTTCCTAACCTCAAAAAATGGCTTGGCGGTAAGAGATTTGCGGACAATGAAGAAGTAATCGAAGCTGTAAATGGGTATTTTGAGGAGCTTGACGAATCAGTCTATAGAGATGGCATTACTAGACTAGAACACCGCTATGAGAATTGTATCAGCCTTGGAGGAGATTATGTTGAGAAATAAAAAAAAAAAATTCTTAAAAACGTTGTTTTTCTTGGTCAGGCCGGAAACTTATCAATCCACCCTCGTACATCATCGCAATTCGCACGCTACAGATGAACGGTTGAGCAAGGTATATATATCAACGAATAGATACAACCAGCACTCGCGAGAAACCTCAGTCATTCGGTATCGTATAAAAAATTTGATGGTATCGCGGAGTTTATCGGTGGAGGATTGAAATTTGTATAATTCTGGGGGAATTTCAAAAAAATTTACTTGCATTCATTCTGAGTTTTCTTATTAGGGCGGAGATTAGGTTAATCACATCTGAACATGAATATATTAACATTATTTGTATCTGACTAACTAATTTGAAAAACTAATTTGAGTCTGATGAGATTTTAAAAAGCTCGCCTTGTTAGGGCCACAATAAGGCCTGCCTCTTTCGGATTGGATCATGATTTACCTAATCTGTGCCTCGTCTGGTAAACTGATCAAGGGTGAATATAAGGTTGAATAAGGCTTTTCTTATTAGGACGCAGATCAGGTTAGTCATATCCGGACCTTATTGAAATTATCTGCATCCGGCTCCAATCAGGAGGACTGATCAAATCCGGATAAGACTGAATGAGGTTTTGCTTATCAGGGCGTGGATGAGGTTAGCCGCATTCGGACTTAATTCAAATTATCAGCATCTGATAGATAGATTTTTATAGGGTCAACCTCATTAAAACTATCTGTTACTATGAAGAATAGTAATTTGGTGACAGATATTTCAAAATTGTAATAAGTGCCATGTGAAATCGAATTGAGTACGATAAACTGTTTACGTTGCCATGGAAACAATAGATTAACATCGTAATGATCACCAAATCGCGAGCTATCACTCACTTCCTATTCTAAAATCACAATGAGAACTACCCGAGTGGAAATTGAACCTCATCATTGTCTAGTTATGGGCTAGTCGATTCTGGTACTATATCACCAGTGACTAGTAATCTCAGACAGCGGAGTGGTAGTAATGTAACGCCTACATCACCCAGTGACTGACACAGATTAACTATCTAGTAGCTAGATAGAAAAATATACACAGTTGAGACAATATTAAAACTGAAAAAATAAACATTTCATTTCCACCGACATACAACACCTCACAGAATCTAGCTCCCTCTCTCGAAGTTTGATAGTGACAGACGGATGGTGGTATTTCGATCATCCCTGAAAAAACACTTACTCGCTGAATTTCGATCCCGGGTCCCTTGGATGATGAGCCAGTCGTGCTGTCCACTGAGCCAACTCCACATAGTCATATATCTGATCATAATTCCCTATGTTGTACGCATATTGTGAGGATGAAATCACATTTCCGCTACTGATACAAATCAAAATCAAGTAAACAGTGTGAACACGAAAAAACAACGTTGTTTGCCTAATTTGAAAATTGTTATTCAAGGACATAACATGATTTCACGTTTCATCAGTTATTAATGTTCATTGGATAGCCTGTTTGTGCTGACTGGATAGTAATATTTGTGACAGCAAAGTAACTTCTATAATCTTTACCAACTGTCTAGTCAACGTGTAGATATTGACGAGAAATCACTTGAATGACCTAACCTCACGTTCTTTGTGGATGAAATCAAACTCTCCAGTGACTAGTCGATTACTAGGTGATACATCGGAAGAAGTAATTAATCATGCACGAACTAACTAGTCAACGAAAGTGGTTACTTGTCACGATTACAATGATTTACAACTTCTGTTTTCAAAATCACATTTGTAATTGTCAACTGATAATCAGCTGATAATCGGGAGAAGAAACATAACCTCGAATTTCCAATCGTAATCGACTGGCTAGCGATGAGTAAGTAATTTGATATATTTTCATCATTTGACAACGCCATCTATAACTAAAATAATATGAACAGTCATGAGCCAATGATTAGATGATGTACCATGAAAACACATAACCTCACTTTTCCCATCACGAGATCATTACTAGGTTATGTTTTCTTCTTGATACAGCGACATCTATGAGTATAATGTGCGTTTCAATAGTCGAAGAGTAGCTGTATAACAAAGACTGTACAGAAATATCAGCTAGTGACGAATCAGCGATTATGGAGAATGATTGAGCTAGCTGTGACAAGATAGTCACGAGTACATAACTCAGATGGGCTAGTTCGATTTCTACCCAGGTAAGGCAAATGGTAATCAATCCCATATACTTTTCTCCGTGTATCCTCATCGGTGCCGGATCTGGAATGCCCGATAGGTTTTTATCTACATGAACCTACCCTGCTTAAAGTGTCATATAGAATCGTATACAGGGCGTCCCATTTGAAACAGGACAGCTGAATAACTCTTCAGGGAATGGAGGGGGAAAAAAATTGTTCAGATAAAAGTTGTAGGGTTCGGAGGGGGCCATAAAATGGTGACCTTGAATTTGACCTTGAGGTCAATTTTGAGCATAATTGATGGTCAAAGTATGTTTTTTCGAATGGAAAACCCTACGTTCGATCTCAGAAATGGAAAGAGCGGAAAATTTCACGTCCGAATATGTTAACATATCAGGTCATTTACAGGTCATTTGAAGGTCAAAACACCATTTCATATGGATTTTCACGGAAAAGCCTCAAACGAGTTGTTTCCCTGACCAAAGTTATTGAAGTTAAAGTGAAATCCCACGTTTCGACCTTGAATTGAAAGTAAACAGAACTAACCTTCAGAGTTTATTCTTCATATCAGTACGAAAATGATCATTAAGAAGTTTTCATCGTTTACGGTGTAAGTGCGGGTTCAAAATAGTTTATTCACCTAACGAATGTGTTGATATTTTAATGATCTTGGGTGAGTGTCGCGGAGTGTATCAAAGAGCGTCACGATTGTACAGAGAGCGGTTTGGAGATCGGCAGCATCATCCTTCTCCAGAAGTCATTCGCCAAGTTGAAAGAAATTGTCGACAAGGAAGGATTGGTCAACGCCGAAACAATCAAGGTTTCAACTTTAACGACCCTCGATGCGTTGCTGTTTTAGCAATAATACACATGAATCCTCATGTTAGTTTACGTGATATTGAACGCGATTTGGGTATTCCACGCAGTACGGCACACAGAATTCTACAAGCTGCTCAATATCATCCGTACCACATCACACTGACCCAAGAATTATCTCAACAAGATATGCAGAATCGGGTTAACTTTTGCCATTGGGCTTTACAGAGGTTGAACGAAGCGCCCGATTTCTTTCGATATGTTCTTTTCAGTGATGAATCAACGTTTCAAAGTACTGGCTTGTTAAATCGTCACAATAGCCACTATTGGTCAGCGCAAAACCCGCACTGGACTCAACAAGTTGATCATCAGCATCGGTGGAGTATAAATGTTTGGTGTGGAATTCTAGACAATCAAGTTATTGGGCTGTATTTTTTTGATGGAACTGTTAACGGTCCTAATTATCTACAGTTTTTACAGAATGAATTACCAGTTCTCATGGAAGATGTGACATTAGCGACTAGGCAGAGGATGTGGTATCAACAAGACGGTGCACTACCATACTTTGCTCGATGTGTGAGGGATTATCTAAATATCCTTTTCCCCAATGGTTGGATTGGTCGAGGTGGATTTGTACTGTGGCCGGCAAGATCTCCTGATCTCACCCCTCTAGATTTTTATTTGCGGGGTTACGTGAAAAATGTCGTTTATACCAACCGACCAACAACACCTGTGAATCTACAACAACGCATCAGATACGCAATTGCGAATATTCGTGCAGAAGTTTTTCAGTCTGTTCTTGGAAACTTTCGACGCCGGCTGGAGTTATGTATTGAAGTAAATGGCGGTCAATTCGAACATCTCCTGCAATAAGTGTGTCTTACCCGTCAACGGATTTGTGTCATCTGTAATTATAAAACGACGAACTGGAAAAATAAATAATTTTTTAATTATTGTTTCCAATTTGGCCTTCATTATCGTTCTCCAGGTCGAATTCAAGGTCGAAACGTGGGGTTTCACTTTAACTTTGATAACTTTGGTCAGAGAAACAACTCGTTTGAGGCTTTTCCGTGAAAATCCATAGAAAATGGTTTTTTGACTTTCAAATGACCTCTGAATGACCTGATAGGTTAACATATTCGGACGTAAAATTTTCCGCTCTTTCCATTTCTGAGGTCTAACGTAGGGTTTTCCATTCGAAAAAACATACTTTGACCATCGATTATGCTCAAAATTGACCTCAAGGTCAAATTCAAGGTCACCATCTTATGGCCCCCTTCGAACCCTACAACTTTTATCTGAACAATTTTTTCCCCTTCCATTCCCTGAAGAGTTATTCAGCTGTCTTGTTTCAAATGGGACGCCCTGTAGAATATCATAGATTATGATTCAAAAACATGATAAGATTCACAGTTTCTATCATGTTTTTGAATCATATTTTATGATATTCTATACGATTCTATATGACATTTTAAGCAGGGTAGGTCCATGTAGATAAAAACCTATCAGGCATTCCAGATCCGGCACCGATGAGGATACACGGAGAACTATAGTCAGGCCCAGATATGAAGCCCCATATGGGGCATCCCATTTCACAGCCGGCTCCGGTCCGGACCACTTTAGGGCTTACCGGATGGGAACTTCTACTCGGGATGCTTGTGGTAAAACACATTGTTTCGAGTAGTTCAAAAAATTCAAAAGTGGTGATTTGGACGTGAGAAACTGAGAGCGTGGGAAACCACCGTAAAAGTTCGCAGACGACGAATTACAAGCCTCATTGGATGAAGATGATGCTCAAACTCAACAAGAACTCGCGGATCAACTGAATGTGACGCGGAAAGCCGTCTCCATTCGTTTGAAAGCCACGGGAAAGATTCGAAAGATGGGAAAATGGGTTCCGCATGAACTGAATGAAAGACAGCAAGAAAATCGAAAAACCACTTGTGAAATGCTGTTCGACGGATACAAAAGGAAGTCATTTCTCCATCGAATTGTGACAGGTGATGAAGAATGGATATATTTCGAGAATCTTGAGCGTCGAAAATCATGGGTGAATCCAGGCGAGTCATCGACATCCACTGCCAGACCAAATCGTTTTGGAAAGAAGACAATGCTCTGTGTTTGGTGGGATCAGAAGGGTGTAATCTACTATGAGCTGCTAAGACCTGGGCAAACCGTCAACACCGATCGCTACCAACGGCAAATGATCGACTCGACAACAAGCAACACAAAGTCATCTTGCTCCACAATAATGCCCCATCACACACAGCAAAACGGGTCAGGGAAACGATCGAGGCGTTTAGTTGGGAGATGCTACCGCATGCGGCTTGATATCTAGGCTTGACTCTGTCCGATTATCATCTATTCGCGTCAATGGGCCACGCTCTCACTGAACAATGCTTTGATTCGTATGAAAATGTAGGAGAATAGCTCCACGACTCGTTTCTTTGGCGTGGCATTCATAAACTGCTGGAAAGGTGGGAAAAATGTATAAACAGCAATGGAGATTATTTCGAATAAAATATTTTTCATCATTTTCAAACATCAAACGTGTGATTTTTATAAAACAAATTCCGGTTTCATACTTCTACACCTGGTAAAATATCTCTTCAAACAGAATAATGCTTGAAACAGTCACTTCAATTCAAGCATACTTCATACTCTCGGTATCCAAATCAGTGAATTTCACTGGTAAATCAGTGTCGAGTCTTTCACTGGTTGAATCGGCAGAAGACTTGATGCTAATTTGCCAGTGAAGCTTACTGATCCTCGGTACCTATTACCGATTCAAATCCAAAGATGAAAGAATGAAAAGAATGGAGAATTTTGTTCATCCCAAGAAAACGTCCACTGAAAGAATGGTCCTGGGTTGAGAAGAAATCATTCTTCTTTCCTTCCATACTATGTTATCAACTTATAATAAAAACCAATTACCGTCCTTCGATTGATCGAAGGACAACTATAATTGTATTTCAAAGTTTACGTTTTATGCCCTCGAGTTATGTAACGCAAATTATCCTCGGGGCATTGGCTTCGTTATGTCGAAAATATATTTCACGTAGGTACGCGTATACGATAAAAGAGAAAAAAATCCCCTTTCATATTATGAGAATGCATGACATACTAAACTGCATGGATGAAAACCTTGACTTAGACTTCGTTCTCTTCACATTATTACGCAAGCAATTTTCTTACTACTTCTCGTATTGTAAACTCTGCTTGAGTCTGTTGAAATTCGAAGTTGATACATCATCGCTTTTAAATAATATTCATTCCTATTACTATAATTAGAGTTTCAATATCTGCCAATAGATTGTTGGTAAAGGTATGGCGTATAGTACACATTGCGTTTGCGTGTACTCAACTCTGACACTGTAAGAGGGAATGTTTTGAATTTGCTTCAAATCAGATAAATTTCAATGTTTTCGTTATAAAACTTCATTCCAAAGATTCTCTGTTGGAGAAACTCTTCCGTAAGACGTTTAAAATATTTTTTGAAGTATATTAGTTGTTCTAACTGCATTATTTAAAATCGTATCATAAATATCAATCGAATTTATGGAAATTGCATTATTCCTTATTGCATATGTATAAATTCACGATTACCAATATCTACGTACTATATTTTGTTCTGAAATCTCTTACACGGTAGAACGACGTACTTGTAAATTAAACTCATTATCGTGGCATGACTAATTGAGCTTGCACAATTTGATGTAATGAAAATCAGAAACTGTCGACTCAGATACGCTTATATCCTTCTTGAAGCTGAAGAAAATGCGATGTATTTTTAAATGATAACAATCTTATGAAATTCAAATTGATTCGACTTACAACAAATCCAACAACGATCAAATCATTTTTCTGCTGAGAAAATATATATGTAATCCATATTTTTTCAATAAAATCCTACACTGAGAGAATTTTATTTGAAAAATTACCGTGAAATTTCAGTGATCGACGGAAAAGTAGACATTTTTTGAAATGTTACTGTGCATTCTTTGAAACTTGTAGAAAATATCGGTCTCAACTGTTTAGAAATTCACTAATTTTTGTAAGCTGCACAATAATTTTTTGGAAGAATTTTCACTTGTCTTTCGATCACTGAAATTTCACGGGAATTTTCACAACACAATTTTTTCACTGTAATATTACCGTGTTCTCAAAATCACCTAGAAAATATCATTCAAATATTCTTTGAATCTCCAATTGCGGCAACCATTTTTAATAAAAATCTTTTGTATTCGATTTTAGGAAATTGAGGGCGAAACCTCTTCTTAAGAGGATAGGCAGTAATACGTGCCGTACTGTATCCGCTGAAATAAAGGAGCTAATAAAAATTCTGATACAACGGATTTACCATATTTAAGGAGGAGGGTGTAGATTAAGATGAATTTCCATCATTTGCCTCCACGAATAATACAGTGCTACAAAAGAAAGAAAATTGAAGACACTTTTCAAATGACCTAGTGTACACGGAGAGAAGTTTGTAGTTAAATTTACTATGTTATTATTGTTCCCGAGGAACAGACTGAATTCTGTCGGATTTTACTATGAAGGGCATATTTTTACTATGGTACAACAATAGAATGCTGATCATATTTACTATGTTTTATGGGGGAACCCGTCATAGTTCAGTCTGTTCCTCAGGAACAATAATAACATAGTAAATTTAACTACAAATTTCTCTCCGTGTAGGTTGTAGTGATCGGCGATATTTCACGATATCGATATTTTATATGAAATTTGTATAAAGTTTTTATCGATATTTGATCAAATTCAATATAAACTCGACAAAAAATCTATAAAAAATATCGATATTTCCAAATATCGCGGATCACTAGTAGGTTGTTGGTCTGGTCGAATACAAAACAAAACCATGTTTGAAAAATTTTTTACACCCTCAAATTCTCAAGTTATGGTCAAAAAACTGATTTTTGGTGATTTTGTGCATTTGAAAATTTCTAACTCGGCCATTTTTTGACCAATTTCAAAATTCCAAACGGGTTCTCAAGGGGGATGTTGGCACCTTCGAGACATATATATGGTTTTGAGTATTAAATGAAACTCAGTGGAAATTTGTTCTCAAAAATTTGAAATTTTCACCTTCTTTTTTTTCATTTTTTCTATTTCAAAGGCATTTTTTTGCGACTATACTTCAAGAACCAATGGTTCATCATATACAGTATTGAAGTGTGTTCAATTCTGTGTGGAATGAGTCGTGGTTCATTGAAATCGGTTGAGAATTGTCGGAGCTATACAATTTTTTCCAAAGAAGAAAATTTTGGTCTTATACGAAAATTGATGTGGAGTTCAATTATTAATATTCTATGCATCATATGACGTGTTATGGTATCGAATATGATGTTGACTTGTTCTATTATTAGGCTGAGAAAAGAATATAGGCCAAATAAGTAGAACTCAGGATAATATAATTATATTAATTATTATTAATTATTATTATATTATTATTTAGTACTCAAAACCATATATATGTCTCGAAAGTGCCAACATTCCCCTTTAAGAACCCGTTTGGAATTTTGAAATTGGTCAAAAAATGGCCGAGTTAGAAATTTTCAAATTTACAAGATTACCAGAACTCAGTTTTTTGACCATAACTTGAAAATTTGAAGGTGTACAAAATTTTTCAAACATGGTTTTGTGTTGTATTCGACCAGACCAACAACCTACACTAGGTCATTCGAAAAGTGACCAGTGTAGCACCGTGTAACCCTTTACCTTATGGTCCTGAAAGGATTTTAAGAGGATTTAATTTGGATCTCTATTTTTTTATCGTGTCTTTTTCTAACTTGAATGCTCGGATGTTAACGCTGGTTTTTCAAATAAAAACACTAAGGACTGAATGTATGAAAAAAATTCTAAAATTTGTATTTTCGCCTACACGTAATAAAAATTCCAAATTTCATACAAAGAATTTTCTTTTCCCATGCATCAATGTTTCTGAAACCCGAAATTTGTGCATATTGCTGAAGTTTGAATCGTTTATTGAAATAAATTGGTAATCGAATAACGAAATACTCAGCTGTTAACGGCCATGGAGCTCTAAAAAAACGGGCAAAACTTTGCTACGTACTTTTCCAACAAGTGAGCGATGAATAAAATTTTTCAATATGCAATGATTCAGCATATTGTCAAGGTTTGACTTTGAATATAAATTGAAACTCCAAAGCAATATCTAAACATGAAAAAAAATTATTGACATTTGTAGGTTATTATGTTCATAATTCTTTGCATAATTTTCAGAAACCTTTTTCAGATTGAACGAAATATTCAAAGTCTCATCTTGACAATTTGTTCCATCACTGCATAATCAAAATCTTTATTTAATGCTTAGTTGTTGGAAAAGTACGTAGCAAAATTCTGTTGTTTTTCTAGAGCTCCATGGGCCTTAACCCTTCTTCTCCCAAATAACACTGATTTTTGTCAAACTTTCCGCCTCATATCTCACAAAGAAGAAATCATGTGAAAAATGTACGAAGCATCATTTCTTACAGCTTTTGACCTCCCCTTTCGAATGACGTTGAGTAAATTTTCCTAAATCGTAAGCTGGAAAAGTTATAGGCCGTTTTTCCGAAGAATTAACGAATTTCCCACGTTCTTTTTTTTTCAACAGTTTATTTTGAAATGGAAAAAAATTTTCCAAGACATTTCTACCACTGTCAACGGTGTTATAGATGTCTAATCTATACAATCTCCTTGGTTTCATTTCGAAATTCGAAATGGCGGACACAAAATGGCGTCCGAAAGGAAAACATTTTTTTTTGTACTTTGCGAATTTTTTCTCAAAAAGTATTCAGTCTGATGACAAATTCTCAGGAATTAAAATGTCTTAATATCAGTCAAAGGATACCTCAAAATTTGTTCAGCATGATTTTACAACATTTTTGAAATTTTTTTTTCTACCCCTTCTCAAAATATCACACCTTTTGCTGACAAAATGTTTTTATGTTAGTTGCCCGACCCTTACCGCGTGGATATAAACGTGAATTGAAGAGTATTTTTTATTAATTTTTTTTAATAGTTTTTGTAATTTTTCAAAAACAAAAATTCTATTTTTCCAATTTTTCGAGATTTTTCCTTAGTTTTTCGGATTTTTTAGATTCATCCAAATTTATGAAATGTTTTTCTGTATTATATGATTGTAATAAGAGGCCCTCAGTATTGAAAATGTTATTATACAGCACACGGAAAAGATAATTTAGCTGCAGCAGCTAAATGGCTAGCACGGACATGAACAGCCATTGAATTAGCTCCTGCAGCTAAATTTCAGCTACCACCGCAAATAAATTAGCCACAAATGCAAATTTTTTTGCTATAAGAGCTAAAATTTAGCTGCAGGAGCTAATTTAATGGCTGTCCATGTCCGTGCTAGCCATTCAGCTGCTGCAGCTAAATTATTTTTTCCGGGCATGAGATTCACTCTAGCATGTTTGACAAAAGTATTTACCGCATTCATTGCAATACCAGAAACTACATTTGCCACAATCGTACACGGAAAAAAGTCCCATATAAATTCTACATTGATTGTTGTTGATTTAACATAACTACTCACATAAATGCAATTGGAGTAAACTTTACATTAGAATCAATTCTATATTGACATTGTTACTGAAGTAAATGGGAGAAACGTTGCTTTGAAGTATGATAACAATGTAAATCCAACAGGACTGTGTAGTACATTTTACACCAGATGCACCCTGTAATCGTTACCTCACTTTTCATGCAATTTTTACATGGGTATTTTTTTGCGTGTATAAGGACTCCCTATGAATATTAGTTCTGTGATAATTATGATTTCCTAATTTCGATTCCGACAAATAATTTTGTGCAATATTCATTGCAAAATCTTTAACAATTGATTTTTCAGTCCCTTCTGGACACACAGCATTAGCATTACTCTGGAATTTTTTCATAATTTTTAAAAATAATTTTTGATTTGTCTGAAGGGGCAGAAAAAAAAATTTTCAAAAGTGTTGTAAAATCATGCTGAACAAATTTTGAGGTATTCTTTGACTAATTTTAAGACATTTAGTTTCCTGAGAATTTTGCACCAAGCCAAATACTTTTTGAGAAAAAATTCGCAAAGTTGAAAAAAAAAATCTTTCCCCTTTGGACGCCATTTTGTGTCTACCATTTCAAATTCTAAAATAAAACCAACACGGAAAAAAGAAAACATTACTGGTTACTGTGAATGATAGCGATCGATTGAAAAACAAATGAAAACACGCTTGGATAATGAGGATTAGCGGGATCACAGTGATGGGTAGAGGCAAAGGTGGTATAATGGGCCCCTGCTGGTAATATGGGCTCCCTCAGTATCTGATTATCTGGGTCATGAATTCTAGCAGTGAACACTAAAACTACTAGAACTAGTCCCCAAACGACATTGTAGATCGCGCTGACCGCTCAGCTGTTATGATTTGTAATATATCAAGCAGTGAATTCTGTCGTCTTTATCAAAAGTCTGAAAGGTAAGAGTTTGACTTGATAATACTACGGTTTTTTCATTTCAACTGGTAAAACCAAGTTCAGGTATGTATTTAGTATGCTATGAAGATTGTGTTTTGCATGAAGTGATGTCAGTTCACTTATCAAGTTGAGTGTAGGAAAATTTCATTTTCCAAGTTGGGCAAGGTGGATATACGGGCTCCTTGCACAGCGGGTATTATGGGCCCCGGGCCACATTTTGTGAAGAGGTGTTTTCTGCAAAAAACGAGAGGTGAACTGTGGGTTAAGTGTGTGATTTGTGATATGTGGGCTCACAATGATTGTGCTGGTTGCGAAAAAGATGTATACATTTGTAACTTCTGTAAATGAATTCAAACGAAAAAAATTGCCAGTTGGTTTATATTAAGTTACTTTCTTTTATTTTAACGCGGTATCCAAGCGGACCTTCAATATATATCTAGATATTAATGTTGAAACAATGGTAGACCCAACTCTATTTTATATGAATTTATGAATAAATGAACATTTTTTCTCAATTGTTGTCCTGTTTTTTTACATTAATATCTTGGGGCCCATATTACCCGCACAAAAGTTGGTGATAGAAAAATGAGAAACTTTAGAAAAACCATTATATTTTTTGAATGACTGCGAAGAATGAATCGGGACTTCATGCAATTAGTGTTGGATAGTTCAGGGAAGTATTATGATTTATTTCAGATTTTTATACTGAAAATGAAAAAAGTTGTTATAAAAAAACAAAGTGGGGGCCCATATATCCACCTTTACCTCTATTGTAATGAAATTCGTCAGTGCTGAGTGGACAGTAATGAGGACTGAGAAACGCAGTACTGCATGGAAGAATTTGAGTTTCAATGTATTTTTGTGATTCACAGTAACCATTGCTGTTTTCTTTTTTCCGTGAACGAGATTTTATAGATTGGACATCTATAACACCGTTTGCAGTGGTGAAAATGTTTTTGGAAATTTTTTTGCATTTGAAAACAAATTGTTTTTCGAAAAAAAACGTGAAAAATTCGTTAATTTTTCAGAAAAACGGCCTATAACTTTTCCGGCTCACGATTTAGGACAACTTCCTCAACGCCATTCGAAAGGGGAGGTTAAAAGCTGTAAGAAATGATGTTTCATACATTGACAAAAATGAGTGTTATTTGGGAGGAAAAGGGTTAAAGACCTAACATCTAGTAGTACATTCTTTGAAAAATGTTTCCAGTCCCAATAGGTTAATTTAAAGAGATAAATAACGACGATTCATCAGATTTGGTGAGTTTTAATTATCGTTTCGTTTCTATAAACGAGTCAAACTTCAACAATATAATTTGAACTTTATACAGGGTGTCTAGTAAAATATGATTTTGAAATTCCCGACTTTTTCCAGGATTTTTTGGGAAATTCCCAGATCGAAAATAAAATGCACACACATCAATTTAAATTAACATTTTCGATGGCATAATACAATCTAATAAGAAAAATGAATGTTCAAATATTGATCATTTTAAATGGACATGTTGTCAATCAATAATGCAAATCATTCATACCCAACTCGGCTCCATTTAATTATAATGCGTTTTGAAAATAAAATCAAGTATATCAAGTACATCTCAAAGAAGTCAGAAACAGACTATTTCACGAACATTTGGAAATTCTTTCGAAAATTCTTGAAACAGTCGCAAGACCTCTGAGAGAATATTTGAAACGGCTCTCAAATCTCCCCTAGGTAAAAATATTCTATTAAATCCTATTACAAATGGTGAAATTTCTGATCAAATATCATTGAATTCCATTGAAACCTATTCATTTTCCCATTCATCAATGAGAATTTATAGATTATTTGTAACAGGGCCGTGAAATAGGACTTCTCGAGTTGTGTAAAGTTTCTGGAATTCTATAAGAATTCAAAAAGAATTTTTTTTCGAGAATTCTTTAGTAAATCATTCATTGCTATCTAGACCTGACCGAAGAAATTATTCTGAAAATATCTGAGAATCTTTGCATAACTCTCAAAGTTATAACAAAAAATATCAATATTTGATATAATCAATATTCATTTAAGTTAAGATTTTAAATGATCAATATTCAATATAATCAATTATTCGTCGATGGGGAGAACTTTTCTAAGTTTGAAAATTCTGCACACACAAAAACAAAAATATAATGGAAAATTTCCCGGAATTTTTTTCATTTCCTGACGATTTCCCGACTTTTCCTGACGAAAGTACAATTCCTGACTAATTCCCGACTGCTAGACATCCTGTTATAACGCAATAGACAAAGCACCAATTTCTGAAAATTGAAGACTTCGTCATTATTTCAGTTCACACTAATCTTACCGAGAAAATGTTTACTCAGAGGGTACGCTGGTATTTCTTTGAAACCCGCGAGTAGCGAGTTGTCAGGTGATAACTGATCAGTACAACTATTGATTGATATATTCCATCAAGTGAAAGAAGGAGAGTAAACTTATGATTTATAGTAAAGACGCCGTCGTAGTATCCTTTCACCCAATACAAAAAAAGTGAGCGATCAAATTGCCTGCTACCGTTTCCACCAATGTCAAGATGATTGTCAATACTGACCTTCGATGGATTGGCAAACTGAAATCGAAGGATACAATTCCAAAATGCATCGATCGAACGGTCAAAATGAATCCATAATAACACAATAGAGAGACAATAAACTCTCGTTTCCTTTGGTCGACATATTCTACACACATTTTTTTTATTTGTTCGAATTTATTCCATGAATAATTCTGGAAAAAAACCATTTTCAAAACGAATAAATGATTGAAAAGAAAAAATATATTTATTTAGTCAACAAGTGCAGCATAATTCGAATAGAAAATTACTGTTAATAAAATACCTGTATCAGACAATGCGGGAATAATTTTTCGTGGTGTATTTTATTGCAAAATACCTACAATCCATCGTTATATTAATTATTGTTTTATAGGGTAACGAAACAGATATATTCGCTATACACCATATGGCACTTTTCTCACTATCTACCGTGTATATAACTGTTGGATTAGAAGAAGATCTTGCGGATATGTGTACGGAAAATCTATACTAGCTAATGAAATAATTGGAGAAACTCATGGTTTCTAAATAATACATGGTATATACATGCTTAACAAGTGTCGAATGTGATGAAAATGTGTAGATCTATTATCTATAAACAAAGAGATCGAAGAGATAAATCGAAATATGCTACAGCTGTGATTTTTTCATTAATGCAACTATAATTAACGTCTGTATTATTTCACAAACAAGGATGAATTGAGTAAAAATCAAAGAGATTGTAATCAAGGAGAGCACTTTGTTCACCTTCAAAGTAGTTCCAATGTATTTTTCGATAATAAAGTACAATCCTATAAAAAGCTGAGACGAAATCAATCGAAAGTTGACAAAGATACACGGAAAAAAGAAATAGTTGCGGCAACTACTTAAATAGTCGATTTTCGACCATCTACTTAAGTAGTTGCTGCAGCTACTTGGTAGTCAGGACAAGTACTCGATAGTTGCACTAACTAACGTAAATACCTGAGGTATTTTGAATTAGTTGAGACAGCCAACGTGTTACTTGTCCCGACTACTAAGTAGCTGCAGCAACTACCTAAGTAGATGATCAAAAATCGACTATTTAAGTAGTTGCTGCAACTATTCTTTTTCTTCCGTGTGTGTAAACAATCAGAACCTTTTGTTACTTTAACCCTTAAGGGGATACGAGCGGTTCAATTCTTTCGAGACAAAGTACGTGAAAATACGTGCAACGATTCAAAATATCTCTCTGTACAGCATTTCTTTAGCATCTCAAGAAATGCTGTACAGAGGAGATATTTCGAATCGATGCACGCATTTTCACGTACTTTGTCTCGAAAAAATTCAGAAGAGCCCAGCCGCTCGTATCCCCTTAAGGGGTAACACCTATGTAGAACACAGTTTGTGAAGGTGATTTTTGGAATTTTTTCGCAAGACAAATTTATATCTTATTGAACAAATAATTTCATGGCTTTATTATACATGTTTTGGAGTGTATAAATTAATTTTTACAATGTTCTAAAATACGAAATGGCGGCTGTACACGCACGATTTTTCAGTCAATTTTTATCCAATAAATTTGAAATTTGGATACACGCTTCACAACATTATTTTCTAGGGAAGTGCGTACGATTTTGTTGAATAATTGAAAACTTGAATTTTCACGGCCACTTTTGTGCAATTTTTTTTTGCAAAACCGTACGCCAATTTCTTGAAATTCAATATTTTTAAAAACCCGTACGTACTCCCCTTGCTTTTAGTTCAAATATCAAGAAAATTTTTGATTTTTGTGCTTCAGATCACTTGCGGCGACATAAAGTTGTGGGCCGTAGAAGCCTCTTTCAAAAATCGTCTGATGCTCGTTGCCCTGTACAGCCGCCATTTCGTATTTTAGGACATTGTAAAAATTAATTTATACACTCCAAAACATGTATAATAAAGCCATGATATTATTTTTTCAATAAGATATAAATTTTTCTTGCGAAAAAATTCCAAAAATCACCTTCAAAAACTGTGTTCTACATAGGTGTTACCCCTTAACGGCCACATGGGGTAACTCATTACCCCACGCTGAAAAAACGGAAAAATGTGTAGATGTTTTGAGACTATTAACTAATTCTAATTCTGTGGTAATAATGGTTCAATTTGGTTAATTTATAGATGATGTTCTAAAAACTGGTCATATAAGTCAAAATTCAGGAAAAATTGCAAAAAAATTCACTGCTCCGCCATTTTACAATATTAACGACTAAAACTCCAGGGTCGTCCGCACAATATATACCACTACCATAAAAAAAATAACAGTATCCACCAACTATTCAAAAAATATATTTATTTTGAATCAAGAAATTTTGTTTTGATTCAAGCAAATTGCATTGAACTGAGACAATCTGTGTTTCATATAAAACGAAGATAACCATGTTTTCTTGATACAAGAATTTTTCTTTCTGTGTACATTTTTTTATCATGTGTGGAAAAATAATGGCCGTATCTTTTGTGCGGAATGACTACGTAGGAAAATTTTGTGTGGGATTGAAGGCACTTCCAGCAGATTATTTTATTATATATGTATTCTCGAAATCGTTATATAATAACTACAATCTTCATTGATGGTTTTACTCGTGTGATCACAAATGCATGAAAACTATTGGTGGTAATTAAATATTCTCACGGTTATGATGAATACGTGATTATATGCAAATAAATATTTCCGTTCTCCGTTGTTTCCTTCGATATATAATTGAGCAAGCAAAACGAAGGATAAAATTACATATTTCAATTGTGTGTTTCTGTGTGTTTTTTTTCTCATTTTTGGAACTTTTTAAAACAATGTTCTATCAGAGTTTTTTTTTTAATAACATAAATCATATTTCAAACATTTCAGTTTGAATATTTCTTTAGCGTTTGTTATTTGAAAGAATCGATAAATATGTTATAAAAATCAATATATGTCTCGTGTATTTTATCAAACATTTTATCGAATAATATTCTCATTCCTATGATGTTGATTTGTTATCAGTATTTCACATTCTGCACGCGGTTCGTGAAAAATTCATACATTTAATCTGATTGATCGGAATCTACATGAAATCATGTAGTTCTATTTAGTCAATCATTCTTCTCGCTTGATTCAATAACATTCAATTTTATATCCTTTTTCTTGGATTTCTAATTTTTGTTTTCTTATTTACGAACAAAAAATGTCTCCTATTCAAGGCAGGATTGGAAAAAACCCGGGTTTTTTTCTTATTTTTTCAATTTTTTATTGTTATTTTCAACTCAATATGATAAATCATGATAAACTATCGTTATTTATCACCCCAAATTGACTTGTTTAAAATGGAAACATTGTTTAAAGAATGTGCTGCGAGATTTTGGGTCTTGAACTGAGTATTTCGTTATTCGATTATTAATTCGCTTCAATGAACGATTCAAATTTCAGCAACATTGAATATTAGGACGTGGATGTTCCAAAACATTCGTTCACGTAAATTGTTGAAACTCTTCTTATGAATTCCTCATGATAAAATTTCATGAACACATATAGAATAAAATCTAATGAACTTTGTATATTTATAAACATAAAATTATAACATAATAATACATACGGTACTTAAGATACAAATAATATATAGAGGAAACAGTTAAAAAATTGGAGTATATGAATTCTACTCTATGAATCTGAATTTTTGAACAGTACTGATTCATTAGAACTCTATCAGTGAAATTTCACTGATTTCGTCAGTGTATATGCATTGATCGTACCAGTGACTTGCATTGATGGGAGATTGAGCACCGACGAATCAGTATTTTTTACTGATTCCGATTTAGTGAATAGGATCTATCGTTGGAATCAATCGTTATGTGTTATGGGAATGACAAGTTACGTTATTGTAAGTCAATCGCGTTACAAAATCTGATACACTACTCATATCAATGAATTCGTGGCAATTTTGATGGAAATAAAAACAAATTTATCCAAAAGTGTTATATATGCGTTCATGAAATACAATCTATTTCTTTCAACTGGTCAAAAGTTTCAAATCAATTGCAACTGACGTTTTTCCAAGAAGATTTGGAATTATACTCCATTCTATTTTCAAAGGGATTGCTCAAGCAAAAAGGGGGCTTGATGCCGCAGTTGCCAAATGACACAAGATGGAACTCTCAAAATGATCGTCTCGAAACGTTCATTAAAAATTTCCACCTATACTCTGAAATTCAAATGGAATATAAAAATGCAGACCCTAAAATAACTCGAATATTAAACAACATTGACATATATACAGAAGCTATAAATCACCTCGAACAATTGAAAAAAGTTGCTAAAGCTTTAGATAAATTGCAATCTGAATCAGCTAATCAATCGACAACTGTTGAAGTATGGTCTGAATTGCTACCCAGGGAGAATTTAGTAGAATATACAACAGCTATACGAAAACGAAGAGATGAAGCTTTGGAACCGTGTTTTTACATTGCATATTTGATGAATCCCTTTGTAAAGAACGTACAACTTAATCAGGAACAAGAAAAAATGGCTGAAGATTGGATGATGGAACATAAACCGGAATTTTTGGGAGCAATGATAGTATTCAAAATCCACGATGAAAATTTATATCCTGCTTCAATGTTCCGTGCAGAAGTTGAAGAGTTATATGAAAATACTCCTAACGAATGGTGGAAATTGATGGAAGCGAGGACGAGTTCAACAGATGAACTCCCAATCAGATTTTGTGAATTTTGTCACCAATTATCAAGTATTCCACCTAGTTCAGCAGGATTAGAACGAGTTTTTTCAACATTTGGACCCGTATGGTCCAATGTAAGGAACAGATTGGGCGTGGAAAAAGCTACCAAATTGGTCCAATTATACAAACATCATAATATTCCTATTGATCAAAATGAATGGTGAAATGAAAATATTGATCATCTAGAAACACTTATTATATTATATATCGAATAAAAAATGTCAATTGTATTCATGAAATTCAATTTTATCGTTCTCCAACCCATCCATCCATAATTCTTTTCAGTGGGTTCTTGATTGGGTTTTATCTGAAAAAACCCAGTGGGTAAAACCGGGTCGGAGACTATGAGACAATTCGAAGTCTCCTCAAGGTAAAAAACAGGGGAAGGCATGTCCTTCAGAGCTTTTTGCATCAATGCGGCTTCCTCAAAAGAGGCCCCCTGGTAAGCGGAGCCCGGGGCTATAACCCCCCAGACCTACTCCTATGCGTTCGTAATATGATCAACAATTGTGAATGTTAACATCCAAATTTTCTACCGGTGAATAGATCATTATGCTTTGAAAAAATCATAATGAAGCTGAAGACATCGCATAAAAATCTGGTTCGATCTGACACCCTTACAACCTACCCTGCTTAAACAATCTTATTGAACCGATTAATTCTCATTGATTCCGATGCAGAAAACCGATTTAAACCCATCAAAAATTGATTCTCAATAGGTTTGAATCGGTTTTCTGCATCGGAATTAATGAGAATCGATCGGTTCAATGAAATTCTTTAAGCAGGGTACCCATCATCATCATCATAGAATTCTTAATCGAGTAAATATAATTAAACTGAAAGTTAAGTTTCAGATCTTGCACATCAGTTCAAACTTGGCTTACGAAAATCAAGTTGAAACTCCTTTATCCCACCACACCAAGCCCGTTCTCAAGAACTATTATTTCTATCAAGTCGCAGATCAATTTATTGTCTGAAAGTCGAGCTCCGAGCTTTAAATTTGACCCCCAGCAGTTCCATCATTAATCCAAGTGAATCTCACTTTTCTGCTGTACTTCATGTAACTAAAATTTCAATCACAGTTCTGAGATTCGAAACCTATACCAAAATGTATTCACTGTTAAAGAATCATTTGATTTTCAATGGTCTCGGTTAAACATTTTTCATTCACCGTGATCTCAACAAAGACAGCTATCGAGCTGAGATAAGAGGTCGATGAACATATTTCAATCTGTTATCGTTCATCATATTGAAAGGAGAAACTGATATGAAAAATATAAGTTAGTTGTTTTTGTATACTTTCCATTCAGTAATTTGTCAAATTCTTTGATCTCTGTTTAAATTTCAACTATCCATAATGCATTTACTGACGCGAATCAGCGAATTAACTCTTGTGACATATGAAAGGACATGTCAGCGAATGGATTTTAATTTTCCCATTTGCTGTAAATCTTTGCTGCAAGCAAAGTGAAGTTGAAATTCATGTTTCCGTAATTTGTTGTAGATTTGAATTTTCGACATCCATGACCTTCGAATAGAGAGTGTAAAGCCTTTTGTTTTCTTGCATCGTTAAACATATAACTCATTGCTCTAGTAAAATGATATAAAATCAACAAACATTTTCACAGGATTTATATAAATTATTCAAAATTCTGATATCAACACATGCGGTGTATACTGTGTTTTGTAGAAGTAACATGAAATATAATTTCAATTATCCTAGTCAAATTTCTACCAAGAAAAAAGAGAAACAGTTGAGAATATATTTTGGATACTACCTTCTTTGGGAATGACAATTGCTAATTTTACTTTTCTTGCATCGCAAAATCTGAAACTGTTCAATGGAACTTAGACATATTCGAGTACAAAACATGATTACAAAATAATCATTTGTAATTCAAATCTTCCAATCTAATCTCAATTCCAAATGACAGCGGTACATTGCAATTCCGATTAGAAGAGTTCATCTCATTATGAAATTGAAACTGGCAGCTGTAAACCCAGTAACCGATCTTCATATAGAACTTTTATCAAGGATTTGAACATCTGAAACTGTATTGAACCAACGTTATAATAATCGGCTACTCATTTCAAATCCCTTATCACATTTTATCCAAAGCCTAAAAACCAACTTCCTCGCTTCACTCTAAATACTAAATGTGAATACTATAAATATGACATAAAAGAAGAACATAAGGATACGATACAAAGTTCAATGGAACAACGACGAAGTTGAATGAAATAAATATAATAAGAAGCCTACAATGGACAAATAAACCCATCAATTTAAACGTGGATTTGAAAGTATATAAAAACATTCGCCTGAATTAACTCGTTTTTCTAGTTTTAAATACCTTATTAGCATGGAATTACGTGTGTCGCGAATGCCGAATGAATGAAATACTTCAGTAGTAGAGGAAATGAGTTAAATACAAACCTGAGATTTTTTCTTATATTCGTTGAGTTGTTCCGAAGCTGGATCTCGAGACATTTTTTCTTTATTACAAATGTCACGGGATTTCGAATAAAAACTGTTCCCGGTGGAAAAGGATGCTTGAGAGGCGTGACGTACAAGTGACTTTCCTTGTACTGATTGCGAGTAGGATGGTTCGTTGATAGTCGTAGAATAATTCAACGTGTTTATATGATGTCGGTCGAACCGGGACTGTCGGGTAACATTGAAAAACACAACTGTACGATGCGTCAATGGACGCGATACTGATGTATACAAATTCGATGACACTTGAATAAGGCTCGACGATAACCTCGTCATTTCTCGACTCCTTTCGGAAGCATTCGATTCTTTGGCTCCAATTTATGAATTACCCGCTAACTAAACGGATACACTTTCTAACATTTTTTTGTTTTTCAATTTTCTGTTTAACTTTAAAAAGTTACTTTTACATTTTAATCAATTTTAGGGTTATAAATACATTTTTGTAGACCTGTACGAAGATGTATACTTCGATCTATAATTTGAAAGTATAGCATATTTGGAGAAAGAGAGAGAGAGAGAGAGAGAGAGAGAGAGACTGACAAAAAAAACAAATGATTGACATTTTTCAATGTTTTTCAAAAAATGTATCAAATTGTATTCAACTTGGTCGATAACGTCCATAAATATCTCTTCCTCTTTTCTTTTTCATTATCTTTTTTGGTTAGAAAATGCTGTTGAACTGGAGTTGGAGAAACACCATTCAAATCTACGAAACAAAATGAAATGAATGGGTTCTAATATCCCAGACAGCACAAATGATCATTTTGAATTTACAAAAAGTTCTGAAAGAACATCTTGAACAGTCCCCGTTATGACAGTAAAAATGAATTCAATATGAACTCAATGAATTCAAAATGCATACATGTTGAATGCCTGAATAGTTCTTTATGAATTCGTGATATGAATTCTTTCTCAAGATTAAGTTATTCATCAAGAGTTCATTTTGAATTCAAACTATGTACCCTGTCCGAAAAGTCCCATAGATTCCCATGGATTCCCATAGGTACTGTGACAATAACCGCATAGAAACCGATAGGCTATTTTATTTCTATCAGAATTAATCAGGTTTTGCCGATCATGCTGATAGAAACCCATGGAACATCAGATTCCACTTAGAATCTCATAGAAACCCTTGGGTCCTGTGACAATAACCGCATAGAAACCGATAGGATATCATTGATTCCATTAAGATTTCGCCTATCGGTTTCTATTGGTTTTTTCGCACAGGGTACTTTTGGAAGATATCTTTTAGAATTCTAAAAGATATCTTCGTGTCTGTTTGGGTATTCATAATGAATTCATATTTACTGTCATAACGGGAGTTCTTTGCGGGGACTTTTGTGCTGTATTGGATCGTTGAAGTTTAAATCGTTTATTGAAACGAATTTAGAATAGAATACCCTGTTAGAAACTCTGATAAAAAAACCAGATAGGAAACTGGATGAAATTCAGATAATAATCCTGATGGTAATCCGACTCAAACCCAGAAGAAATTTCCGGGATTCCATTCGGGTATATCTGGGCGCGTATATGGGTTTTGCGGTGATTCTTCATCCGGTTTCATCCGGATCCTATCCGGGTTTTGGGACAAGATATTTTTTGGAATCCTAAATAAAACCCGAACAAGGACACGAATGAATTCTATCCAAATTTCGTGTGGGATTTCGAAAAATATTTAGTATTAGAATCCGAATAGGGTCCGGATGAAACCACCCAGATAACACACGGAGAATTCTCTTTCAAAAACAAGAATAGAAGTCTCCCTGTCTGAAAAGTCCAATAGATTCCCATAGATTCCCATAGGTGCTGTGACACTAGCCACTATTGAAACTGATAGGATGTTTTATTCCTATCAGTATTTATCAGGTTTTACTGATCATGCCCTAGCGAAAATGGGAGCGTAAGAAGGGTATGAAGCGACGCGGGAGAGTAAATGAAACAGTATCTAAGCGTGAAAGAAGCGGAAATTGAAACCTTTTACGCTTCATTTGTTTCAAAGTTCGCTTCCGGCGAGCGGAAATTTTCACCAGGGTACCGATAGAAACCCATAGAACATCGGATTCCCCATAGAATCTTATAGAAACTCTCAAGTCCTGTGACACTAGCCACTATTGACACTGATAGGAAATCATGGATTCCAATAGGATTTGGCCTATCGGTTTCTATTGGTCTTTTCGCACAGGGCTTCAAGAACTCTTTTCGAACTAATGAATTCATAAAGAGCTCTAGAGGAGTTCAATGTTTGGGACATTAACGAGTTCTTTGAAAATACTGAAAGTATTGTTTTAGTACTCTCAAAGAACTTATCAATGTCCCAAACATTGAACTCCTCCTGAGCTCTTTGTGGATTCATTAGTTCGAAGAGAGTTCTTGGTGAATTTTATTCTTGTTTTTGAAAAAGAATTCTTCGTGCGTTATCAGGGCGGATAAAGAATCACCGCAAAAACCGTGCACGCCTCCGGATACACCCGGATCGAATCCCAGAGATTTCATCCGGGTTTGAGTCGAGTTCCCATCCGGGTTTGAGCCGGGTTCCCATCCAGCTTTTCTACCCTTTATTTTCAATAACATTCATATCTGTCGATTTACACAACCAAATTTCAATGAGTGAATCCACTAACATAAATTTTATTGAAATTAAAGGGGGCGGACAAATCCACGTTGCCTCAACGGAGACTCTCCCTTATTTCCACGGCTCTCATTTCTCCACTGATTCTCCACCTCCAGTCCACCGAAGTCCTGGGTGGAGAATCGGTGGTTGTGCTGTACGGGACGGAAACACCTTGGTACCATCATGCCAACATTCTTTTGTATACCATGGCTCCATTATGGTACCATTATAAACACATTTTTCCATCTGGGTGGGGGAGCTTCAAAATGTTACCCAAACAGCACAACGTGACACTGGAACGTTTATGGAAGGTTAATAGAACGTAGGGGAGGTCTTCTGAACGTTCAAAAAACGTCCCAGAGACACATTGCGCTGTTAGGGTATCTGGGGCGTCTCATCTCCGTAGAATTGAGGGAGAAGGAAGGGAGCGGTGGATATTACGTGGTACGATGGAGAAGCAACGTAGAGGCGACGGAGAAATGTCCGGGCCGTTTTTTCGGGTGGACGTTTCTCCGTTGCCTCTACGCTGCTTCTCCACCCAGACAGCACAGAAAGTTCTCTGGATGTTCTATAAACATAATCTTGGTTCCACGTGTGTTGGTGCCTAAGGCACATATTTTCCAAATGTTTAGAGCACCTTCGCTTTTGATGCACATGAATACGTACCGAGCACGTTATTTTCATATATAACGGGACGTTCTTTCCGGGTTTTCTAAACGTGCTTCCATGAAAACTAACCTTTCAAAAACATATGTGCAACGCCGCGGAACGTTGTGAAAAACTTTCCTTGAATACGTCCCAAGAACATTGCAAGAAGACATGAATAGAACTAAACGGGACATTTGCATGTTCCTGCGACATACATGCGACGTTTTTAGAACATCATGAGACGTTATTTGCACGTTCTCTGTGTAACCAAGCACGTTTTCGGAACGTCCAGAAAACCTCCCGGTGCTGTATGGGCATCGTGCCACGCTGTATCCACCGATCCCTTTTTTCTCCCTGAATTCCACGGAAAGGCGGCATAGGTGTCCCTATTACAAATGTCCGACAAATCCTGACAGATTCCGGTCAAAATTCTGTCTGGTTCCGTCGGAAATCATCATGCCTGGGACAAAAACCGACCAAATCCTGACAGAAAATTATCTGTCAGACATTTGGAATAGGGGTCCTGTGTGGGTTGCGAATACTCACTGGATTACGCTAATCCTGGTGGAAGCTGAGGGTTAAACACATATTTTGTAGAAGCAGACCATTTGAACCATTTTTACACCCAGAAAAATGGGATACCTGGATTTATTTGATTCAACGAAAATTTGTTTGAATCAACTAAAATTTATTTGACTCAACTATAATGTCTATTTATATATGAACCTACTAGAGTTTTAGTTCGATCAAATAAACGATTTATTTCATCCGAATAAATTTTCATTCATTTTAAATAAAATTTACTTGAATCAAATAAAATTTTATTGGATACAATTAAATCCCTAGTAGGTTCATATTCAAGTAAACCATTTCTCTGGGTGTATCAATGATTAATTCTTACGAATTTTACTTTAATAAAATACTGTATTCTGATTTTGTTTGAAAAATATTTGCTACACTGAGAAAACAGATATCTTGAAAAATACCATAATTGATGGATTTTCAGCGCTGGTCTGACCCGAGTCGGAATATTCACTTGCATGAATCTCTAAAAGTACCATAATTTCTTGGACTTTTTGAAATAAGTATGGTACCTTCCGTATAAAAGTCCAAGACATTATGGTACTCTTAGAGGTTTTTTCAGGTAAATATTTAGACTCGGTCAGACCAGCGCAGAAAATCCATAAATTATGGTACTTTTTAAGATACCTTTTTCTCCGTGTATATATAGCAAATAGCAGCTATTATAATAGCGATCGATTTGCTATTTCAGCGCCTGCACAAAATAATTGCTAAGTGAATAAGAAATCATTACAACGACAGTAATATTTTTGTCATTCCACACGGAAAAAATAAGTAATCCAAATTTTCGTTGACTAGTGTGTCACTTTTTGGACGGAGCACAAATTCGAGAAGAATTCGTACACTACATTTGAATAATTCGTTGCGTCTTACCGAATTATTCCGACGATCAAAATAAAAAGTGAATTCCATTGTTGAAAAAATTGACAAAGTTAATGAATTATTAAAATCCAATGTACGAATTCTTTTCGAATTTTTGCTCTGTCCAAAAGTGACATTCTACCCAGCCAGAAATCCAATGTCGATTTTATATCATTCCCACCAGGGATGGGTTCTGTGCGCGTGCGATTAGTAATATGCGTTAATTATGCGCAGATTATGCATAAAACATGTAGAATACGCAGAAAATGCAGAAAATGAATGGAACATTGTAAAATTAATCCCGACTTAAAATTCAAAATTGAGAATATATGAAATAGATATTTATGAGTGTTGAAATCGTGAACAATTCATAGTTTTAAAATTATAACCCAACTTGACCATAAAAAAAGATGATGCAGAAAACCCCCTTTAGTTATCTGCATTATCTGCATGAGTTTTATGCGCACATTATTCCTTGCATAAAACCTACCATATTATGCGTACCCAACCCTGATTCCCACTGAGCATTTCCGTTAGAACCTTCCATTAATATTGCAGCGATAATGATGTGATCTTGAAAGTATTTGTCTTTCAATTTACAAATGCAATATTACAAAAGTAACTTGCAAAAATATCGTTGAAATATCACTTGACAATGTAACATTGCTGCAATTTACTTGTAATTGGATATTGTGATATTGCTGTTGTAATTCTCATAACAGGTACTTTCAAGACCGCATCAACATCGATGCAATGTTAATGCAAGGTTCTAACGGAAATGCTCAGTGGGTTTTGTTGGATCAAATAAATTTTCAGTTATTCAAATGAATGTGTTATTTCAATAGGGCTGAATAAATATCTGTTCAAAAAGTTTCCTTTGAGAAATTTGTTGTAGATTGAATGGGAAATGTGATTTTCTTGGTTCAAACAAATGATTTTTTGACCTAAACATACATTTATACGTTCCGCATATACACTGTAAAAAATATCTTTTCTAAACTACCCATATCTGATAAACAACTAATTCAAATATGAATTGGAAAATCAGAATTTTCTGTGAAAGCACTACATTCAACGTAGAAGGAATACATTTTTATTGTCAAAGTCTTACACTCAACGTAGAAGAAATAAATTCCTTTTTGGAAAAGTCTCACGCTCAGTGTAGCGAATTTTATTACCTACATTGAATGTGAGCAATTTACAAACTTGTATAATATTCCTGCACTGAGCGTGAGACTTTTCCAAAAAGAAATTTATTTCTTCTACGTTGAGTGTGAGACTTTGACAAAAAATTTATTCCTTCTACACTGAATGTAGTGCTTTCACAGAAAACTCTGATTTTCCAATTCATATATGAATTAGTTGTTTATCAGATATGGGTAATCTACAAAAGATATTTTTCATAGTATAGACTTCTGTAAGAAAGCATGAAAGATTTATTCACGGAGAAAAATTTGTAGTTAATCACATTTACCATGTGATTGTTGTAACCGACGAACTGGACTGACTTTCCAATGGCATTCATTACAAAACATAGTAAATTTGATCATGTTTCAATGGTCTCGTAATAGTAAATTTCATCCTTCCAAAGATCAATCATGTATTCATAAATAATGGAATAAACTACTACTAGTAAAGTTCATCGTAAGTTCAGTTTGTTTCTCGACATTGTGTTCAGAAAGTTGCCTTGATGCATTCTTGTGAAACACATCCTAGTTTTCAATTTTCTAAATTATACATAATTTATATGTAATTCAATATAGTTTATATATAATTCTATATAAACTAAAAATAATTTTGAGAATTTTTCCGCACAAACATCACAATTGAGGGGGTGCCCATCGTAATTCAGTAGGTGCCTTGGCCCCCTTGGACCCCCCGTTACTGTGCCTCTGAACAAAAATATGATAAAAAATGAATTATATGTCATAATTCAAAATCATTTTCATTCCATTCCACTCCATTATTGAAAATCATGATCAAGGTGAATGGCTATAACTCCATCACTTCGTTATAATTCCGTCATATACTCGAGAAATCTTCGAAATGAAATAGCAAATAAATATTACAAACTTCAACGGACTTTGACGGAATTATAGTCATTCGTCTAGTAACGACTCTCACTCATTTTGAGTAATCTCCTTGTGTAACTCAATTTCAGCGAGATATACATCTGCCTATTTTATTTTCGTGTTTGGGAGATCACAATCAACAAAATTAACTCAGAAATAACGATGAGCAAATTGTTTGAATGAAATTTGTTTTTCAAGTGTTTGAAATTAATTTAATTGGAAACGCAGAGCTTTGAACATCTGCCTTTTACATTTTTTACATTTATATAATCTCCTCAATACAGAAAATCAAAAGGCAGACATGAGCACATGATTTATTGAAAATTTGTTTTTTTACACGTTTGAAACGATGAAATTTGAAAAATTCGCGACAAGTGGTCTTATATTGTGGATTTTTTCATTCACATACATGCAAACTACAACACCTATAGTTGCGGAGAATGAGCAGATCATATACCGAAATTCCCCCTAGTTCCCTAACTACTAGGATTCCTAGGAAAAAAAAATCAATCGAAACCGATTGAAAAGCTTGAAAACCGCATAAAAACAGGTAAGAACAGATTGATTTTCCATCTCTTATAGCATTTCAAAATTTTGCACATTCAATTTAAGCGCATTGTTTATAAATTTCATGTCCAATGTGAAATTCACATACATTGCAAGTACATAGAATGTTCCACATTCGAAAGTGTTACAAGGGATGCGGTATTGGCATTTTATGTCTGATTTTTCCTACATTTGATCACAAAATCAATGGGTTTTTTCCAACCAGGGTTCTTTTGTTTTGTTAATTTCCAAAGAAGAAGATGATTGCAATGAAATTAATTCCCTCTCCACAAACGTTTTTCATTACTCATCGCTGTAATCGTGCCAATTCTGACATCCGACTCTGTGTTTTAATTCGTTTTTGAATCGATTGCTGTCGTTCCCAGTAACCAGTACTCGCTGTTTTCTATTTCCTTTTGGCTTCTCAGGCTCAAATTTGTCGCTCAAGATTGAAACGCATTTTTCCAAACAAATCATAAACAACGCATCTTGATATCTGCTCAAAAGAAAAACAGCGAGTGAAGAATTAAATGCCACGAACAGAAATGACGGGACAGATAAATTACATTACTACTTGAATCAAAACAAATCAATCCCATTTGATTTCTCATCAAATTTATTTTATTAATGCCGTTGCAGCAGCCATCAAAGGCAGGTACAATTCTGAACTCATTATTTAAAATTGAGCATACACAGAACGAAGTGTGCAGCATAAATCGCATTTGCACGTTATATTTCCTTATCCTAACGAAAAATGATAAGAACAAAGAAAGATTTACAAACAGTTCATTGAGAAATAAAAGTCTGTTATTTATTGATTTATATTTTTCTTTTTTTGTGTTAAATAAAATATCTCGGTAGATTTTCTACGTTGATCAACCACCATATATAACTCGCTATTCGTTGAATTGCCGTGTGTCTATATACAGACATTATACAAACAATAATTACTTTTTTCTTTGGTGAAATACTAGAAGGAAAAAAAAGCAAAAACAAAAGTATTCTGACATTCCCAAATGGTACGATTACTGAACGAGGAAGGTGTTGAATTTTATTGGAAATTCAAAGGGGCTTTTTCCATTCTCTTTTTCTGCATGTTTTGTAAATGTTTCTATCGAATAGTCATCTTTGAGGTGTATTTACACAATTGAGTTTTGTTTTAAAATATTCATAGATCGGTTGTATGTATATATATATATATATATATGTATATGTATATATTTAAAATTTCATCTATATGAATACTCCATTATACATATATATTAATCAAAAATTCCTCGCGTATAAATAATAAATTAAATACTTTATGTTTTGTTTTTGTAAATGTAACAAGGGTAATAAAAATTTTTCTAAAACAATACCAGCGGCGTGACGCTGCCTAAATCTTTCCAAATGAAAGCAATATAATTAAAAATATCGCTCTGTACAGAGCAGTATTTGAACCTTTAAACCGTGAAAAAATGTCGTTGAATATCATTTCTCGCAACCTAATAACAATCGGTGAAAAAATTTGTTTACAACGCAAAGTCATCTATTTTCAATCAATCTTCTAAATCCAACCATTTTGCATCAATTTGTTCTGAATAATTTGTGCAAAGAGATTTGCATAGCCACTGTCACGCCGTTGTTATCATCTTAAGAGAGGAGAATAACATTTTTACTGTGATCGAATTTGGAATATTCTCAAAGTAAATCAAAGAGTATAAGAAACACATTGTGAAATAATTTAAATAAGGACTTGTATCTCGTGTACTTAAAGTAACATTAAAGTGACAACAATAAATAATAATCATTATTTTTGCACATGAAATAAATATTCTAACGGAATTGATTGCGATTATGTATAGCAGATTTCGGAACGAATTTGAAGCTTATATTCTTATATCACATTTGTTTTGGAGATAATAAATAAAGCGTTATATTATCGTCCCATCGTATCGTTTCCCATTCGCCCCTTTCTTCTCTCTCTCTCTCTTGTAAATCAAAGCTACTTGATTTACAAGTAGCACCCTGTTGTTGTTGTTGTTGTAATGATACATCTCACTAGAAGCACGTTGTATGAAATCTGCTATCAATGCCATGGCATTATCACATTACTTTTTCTTAAACACTTAAGAAAAGAAACACAAAAATAAACAAGAATTTTCAAGTTTATCTTATGCACGTAAAATGAAAAATATATTTCTTTATAATAATAAAAAAAAGACGTACGAATCAAATAACTGATTTCATTGCAAGGCAATAATGTTACATTCAATTAAACGTGAAATTGGTTGTCTTTCTTTTTACTTATAATATAACCTGACGCAACGGACGTACGAGTTTAAGCTATTTAGTTTTTCAATAAGCATAGGCTCTTGCGATTGATTGCGACAAGATTCTTATATGTGCCACAAAAAATTTATAAAATTTCAACTTCAATCGAATGCCCTAATGATTAGTTGATAAATTAATAATATATATATTAATCTATAAAAACTTGGCAGAGTTCAAATAGCCTAGAATATTATGTCCAATTTGGAAATTTGGTTTCCGTTCGTTCCTTTTTTCTCGATTGGCAACTTCTCTTTCATCTCTGATCGTCATCATGGCATCATGATTTTCGTACCGAATTCCTTTCTTCCCTGCTAATCAACCATTTCATTGATCGCAGTCTTGTAAGAAATATCTTTTAAAAAAAGATATATGTCAATATTATAATAAAAAAATTCCATTACGATTGAGATTTGTAAGTACTCGAATGTACACAAATTCTTAAATTTTGTGATTAAAAAATATTTGTTTACAAGTCTGTTATCGTATGATTAAATCTAAATAGTTTCTTAGCGTCTTAGTTGGCATGTTCATATTTTATAGTACAATTCGCTCGTCATTCGAATTACACGACGACATTCAAACGGTATATCTCAAATCTCATACGTTAAAAGGAAAACTATACCATGCACCATAGGAGTAAATTGATCGAATAGTTCTCGCGTGATTAGACGTTCATTGGAACTGACGAGGGACATTGCACTTGCCAGACGATTAAATGACTTTGTTCTTCGTGTTCCTCGGGATTGGCGCTCACCGCGGTAGAAGTGGATCGTTCCATTCCTTCCTCTATATCTTCTTCGTCACCTTCAAATACAATGATCGTTAAAAATTAATTGATAAATCGATACAAACATTATATACCTTTTTTTTTTGTTTTATGTACAGTATATTCAATCTGAATACACTTCGATTTTATGAAATTTTCATTCAACATGAATCGTGAAGATGGATTAATGAGGTTATATTAGCTATCACCTGATTACCAACTTTTTTTAATTACAACCGATATAATTTTACTACTTTGACGACAGAGGGAGTGCATTATTGTACATATGTATTGTATTTTTGAAAAAATTCGTTTTTATGCGATATTATTATGCGATTGATTGATGTCAGCTGGAAAGGCCCAACCCCCAGAGAATAAATGAAAAGCGAATAGAGTACCAATTTAGTGTATATTTCATATATTCGTCAATGTGAATAAATATCAGCGATCACTCGATTGGTTATTATGTAGTCTGCATATTTCCTATCGCTTTACACAGGTATTATTATTATGATCCAATTTTATTTTATATTACAAAACAAAAGCACATTGAAAGAAAAATAGAAAGCAATATGTCGAGTTGAATTTTGTGAAAAAAGAAGAATGTTTGAGCATTAGATATCGTGCAACAGAAGGATATAATACTATGTAATGTTAGTACATGATACGAGTACATTTTAATATAATTTTTTGGTAAATTCCCTTTCTCTCTGGGGGCGTACCTGACCAATTGCCATACAATAAGATGAGTCGCGACATCACTCTCGTCTTCCGCTTCGTCGACTGAAATGATGGTCAATGTTTGTTCTTTTAAATACAAGTGTGACCCTCGTGATATTTTCTAATTGTGTTGATTTGTATGATTAGGTTGAGAAAGAGAGATGTTATCGAAGCACTCTACTTACCGACTCTGAAATCAATATACCCTTCTCCACCTGAAAGTACAAGCATAGCAGGTTGTGATCCATCCGACACTGTATTTTGACCACCATGACCTGTAACGTAAATAGCGATGCATACAAAATATTTTATCCTACTACCAGTATTTAACAGTAGTAACACTCACCAGGTACCGCGACAAACATTTTTACAGCATCTCTGTGTCCATGGAAGCTCAGTTGAGCGTGTGCCATACTACAATACGGTATAAAACTTCCGGATGTGTTATTCGCTCGTTCCGTGTTTGCGAATATCCTCACGCCAACTCCTGGAGCTTCACTTTTCCCGTTTCCTGGTTGAACTCGCGATACTGCCATAGATCCTCCTGCGTCTAAATGAAATAAATCGAATGTAATATAAAAAAATGATATAATTGAAGAAAAAAATTACATACTCTCGGACAAAGGAACAGAAATAATGACTCCATTTCCAGTACCAATCCACAATCTATTGGACGAGATCAATAGCGCTGTAATTCTTACAAAGGAGAATCCAAGTTTCCCGGTACCAAGCATCTTGCTAACGTATGGTTCTATATCGACGTCTTGAAGATGTTGATATGTGCGAGCGTGATAAAGTCTCAAAGTAGAATCCAGTCTGATACTGACCCACACACCTTCGCCTATCCAAGCTAATTGTCTTACTTGGGACTCTTTGCGAGGATGAGCATCCACCGTACACTGGAAATAATGAATCAAATTTGACGAATTAATCGATTCTATAAATTCATCTTGTGTATGATTTACCTTACCTGGAGTGTCATAGATATCGGATCGATAACATGAATCTTGTTTCTGTATCCACACCATACTGTTTTACCCAAAACCGCTGTCATACATCTAATCGAATGCTGGGGACTACCCAAGGTGATGACATGATATTGAGAAACATCCCATTGTCCGTCGATACCTCTACGAAATATAACTACCGTTCCATCGGCCAAAGCGACAAGAACACGACCCTTTACGTGTCTGAAAAACGAATTAATCATCAATTTAACCGATATCGAGTATAGATAGATTGAATGGATGGAATAATAGGTTACTCACACTATAGCTAGAGCGGCATCCCTCAATTTAACAGAATGTAAACAAACGGACCATTTGGCCACAGCCGAATGAATATAAACCGCACCATTTTGAGCACCAAGCCACATGGTTGGCTGCACCGATGACATGTTTTCGATATATACATTCTCATCGTTTTTATCGGACGATTGATTTTCATCATCATTCAGTTCTTTATCGTTCAAATGACACGACAATGCATCCGCGCTAGTCTCGACGAAATGTACTTTTCCTAAATTGGCCGTTTCACTGTCGATACTTTCTAAACTTTGAGGTTCGGTGGTCGAATTTTGATCAGCCTCTGCAGCTTTTTCCAAATTTTCATTACCTTTGGGCTCCGCGACGCTCTCGGATTCGCTTGGTTGTTCCATAGAAGAAATTTGTGCTACGTGTGATGCGTCTTGATTATTTTCTTTGGAATTTTCAATGACAGCAGTGGTGGAGGTTTCATGAGGCCCGTTGTTGATACTCTCCCCATGATTCGATACTTTTGGGGAATTTTCTTGAAATGTTTGCGCGTAATCGCTGTCCATTGCACCAGGCACGCTTGCTATACAAAGCAAATGTCCTTGACAGACGTTGAAAACTTCTAAAATCTCTGCTGGGTTATTAGCATCTATCACAGTTACTTTGGACATCTTTTGGGTGGAGGTACATATCCAAACTAAAGAACTGAGTTGTTGTTCCAATTGTTCCGCGTTTGATTGTTCATCCTCTTGAGTTGGGGTGTTTGAGTTCTCAGATGTATCTTCGATATCCATTTTTGCGTTGGCAGTATTCTGTTCCTTGGCTTCATCCGCGTAAAAAACACTTGCTCCAACCATACTTCCACCGTCACGAGTTTTACCTCCGCTCAAATTGACGCCCGCTCCGCACCATATCTATCGAATTTAAAACGATGTTGAGAGATGAATAGAGTAGAGAATAGGTACAGTAAAGAGTTATGTGTGTGTGTATATATGTACTTTCATTCCGGGTTCCGTTTCTTGAAGAGGTCTACAATAAACAGGAACTGGAACGGGTTGTCTAGCGGGAGCGCTAGGTTTCCTCGGTAAACTCCATCCATACGCCTGCAAACGACCGTCCTCTTTTTTGACGTGTGCTCTAACTTGACGATACTGTTCCCTTCTCTCATTCGCTCGTCTGGCTACAAGTTTTTCGGAAGATCTGTAAAAGATATTATAGACATTTACGTATACGTACAATAAAATTCATATATCGAGATAAAGACGTATGCCATTCACCCATTTATCCACAACTCGTGATTCTCTCATTTTCTTGATCATCACTCGCATGGCTCACCGATTATATTCTCACTTCACTCTGGTTTTATTTATCCACTTTTAAAGATTATTCTAACAAGAAAAGGCTGAGGGAAGGATCATTTTGAAGCATAGAGAGTAATTGTTAATGCGGGAAAAATTTTTGACATCGATTATTATGAAAGATTAAGCCGTGTTTTCAAGGAGGAAAAGTCCAAAGAGTTGAAAATCCAAACAGAAACACCAAAAGCCACGTACAACGAAATAAAATAAAAGCCAATTGGTTGAAAGTAATGAAAACTTTATTTACAGATCAACAGGGATCAATTGTTGTATCAAACAAATGTATATCTATTTGAAGAGAAAATTATATGTATGTACAAATCGTGTGTCATAAAAATGGTCGCTTTTAGAATACAATCCTCGGCATTTAACAAATAATTTTATATAGGAATATATATACATATTTGTTTTTGAGAGATAGACACAAATTTTTACACATCGCTCAAATTTACGACATATATAACAATCAATATCAACAAAATGTACAATCCTCTTTCAACTTATTTTGTAAACAACGATCTTTGGTTTTTTGTTTTCTACTTTGAAGTCAAAGAAAAACTCTATGGATTTCATAAAATTTTTGTTTCAAAAGCAACTCAACGTTCCCCATAAAATTTGAGTTTCGCTCAACAAAATAAATAGATAAAAGAAAGCAAAATAATAAATAAGTCTTTGTACAAAGAATAATAAAAACAAGAAAACAGGTTTTACGATGGACTAACAGGTTTCACAGTTTACATACTATATTATGTGCGTTTATAAAATTTGATTTGTTTCTCACATGGTATCTCCTTGGTCAAGAAAGTCATGGCGGTTCTTTGTACGTCTGCGCATAGTGTCCAAAGGGGCTGGAACGATCTGATTTATGGGAGCACTATACCGAACGTGAGGTAACGTATTAGGCCCTCGAACCAACGCCCCCCGATCCGCAGGTCCGGTAAAGAGATTACTAAAACTGTCGAGGAAACACAACAAATTTTAATCGAACAAGCAAAAAAACAGATTTTTCTTTGAAAATTTCGAGTATTACTTACAACTTCCATACGGATTGCTTTCCACCTGATATACTAGCAGGATCAGTCTTACTAGCTCTTATCATTTCTGTCCATCTAACAGCTTCTTGTAATTCCATGAATCTTTCCTTGTATTGATTTCTTTCCATAAGAACTCTAGCCATTTCTACTCTCGTGAATCTCTTTCTTTGAGCTAAAGGCACATCTTCTTCGTCGTCGCTCTTGGTTGCTTTAGCCGCTGCTTCTGCTTCCTCTTTCACCTTTTTCAATTCTTCTTCGAGAGTGGTAATTTTTTGACGCAAACGTTCTCTGTTTTGCTTCAGGGCTCGGATATCTTCTCGCAATATTTCTTGTTCGCTGTAAATGGGTTTATGTATCTTTTAAGAGGATTCGAACACGTGTTTTTTTTTTTTTGTACCAAAGTCATTTGTTACAAAGAAAAACGTGCTCGAATAACAAAGCTGGTATCATCTTCGTAATTTGCATTATAAAACTAAATTGGGTCCATTGGGAAATGGGATTACAGATTTTTTTCATACTTCGCGTTGGATTTTGCAAAAACTACGATCATTCTTCTCCCTAATAAAACATTCATTTAAAAAATGCGCTAATTCTCTTTGAGCTAAATGTATATCTCCTTTAATTGATGTAGTCATTCAAATTTCATACATTTGTGTACATTATAAAAGAAATGATTTGAATGAATATGTTAGAATCTTATAAGAAATTATACAATTATGATGAAAACAAACCCCCCGAGCTTATGATCCACAAAGCTATTTGGGGCTTGGGACTTGGGGGTTTGGAGACTGCTTGTTTCCATTATCATTCTATAATTTTCATCAAAATAATCCAATTTCGGGAAATTCGCTCAAAGAGATAGCTTGTAGTTTGTTTTTAGCTTGCATTCCAGTAAATACGTTGAAAAAAACAAAAAAAGATATTTGAGCAAACTCAACGGCATTTGAAAGAGAATTACTAATAGTTTGAGGGACACCTCAGTAGTTTTGCGAGAAAAAATTACCCTTTGATTTTACGTAACTTGAAATATGTCGAAAAACAGTGTGAAATATCAGCTTTCAGTTTGAAATATCTCAACAACCTGAGATGATAGAACAATTTTCAAGGCAGATTCAGATTTAACGCACCGAAATGCTTTGGAAAAGTATACTATAGTTTCTGTTACTAAAAATTGGTTAAATTTTGTTGGCCTGTATTATTAAACTACATAAAACATGAATAAAAATAAACTGTTCGATTCATGTTTGTACCGGGAGAGCATCAGAACTCAATTTTATTGCAAAATAAACTTCAGATTCGGTATTCTCTTGCCAAAAACACCCCAAATTCTTCATTTCATTCAATGAAAAAAAAAATACTCAATTTATCATTCAATCTGAACTTCAATTCGAAATTACTCCAAATTTTGTATTGCGTTAGGAAAAACTGAGATAGCAGTTTTGTTCGTCTTCCGAAGAACTACAAAATGGCTGTAACTGATAGTTCTTTTATTTTTGTTATATGATTTCGTATACTGGGCTTGTCCCGTTTGCTTTCTAATAAATAAATAATTAGCATGAATAACTTACCTCGTTAATTCATCTACTTTAGCGATTAAATCATCTTTAACGATGTTAAGCGCATTCCTAAGGAAAAATAAAAAATTATTACATATAACGAAGTATTATGCGGAGTACGCGATATAGTTCCAAATACTTACTTCGTAGCCAATAATTCGTTGTTTTCCATAATAAGATTCTCAACCTCTTTACCCATGCCTGAAATGATAAAATCTTATTACATATTTTTAACATTTTATGAAAAACTCAAAGTATAGCGTAGAAGCGAATAATCATCATTCGTTATTAAATTTTTGCAAGATGTACCAAGTCGGGGAATAGATAATGACAATTTTCTTACCAAAGAAGTTGTCATTCACTGTAGGTTAAACATCACATGCAGAGAATTCATCGGCATTCAATCATTCAGCAGAGAATTCAGTCAGCACAGACAAATGTCAATGAAAAATAGAGATGTTAGTGCATAACATAATTATGTTTATAGTAATTCTTAATATTACATGACACTTGGAATATTAGAAAAAAATTATTAGTTGGATATAATAATATAATTTTAATGATAACAATAAAATCCAATGATGGTGATTCCAACATACCGGATGAAGCATATTCACCAGGATGAACCCAACTTCCTGTGTGATCATTAAAATAATCATTGTTATTTTCAAATATTGTTAGAATTTGCTTGCTATGTTGATGCTTTTTGAAGATTTGATAATTACCAGTAATGTCCGCTCCTTCATCCATTTCACCCAACGCGTCGGCATCTTGAAAACTCAATTCTTGATACAAGGTATTACCGCTTCTTTGCTCTCTGTCCGTTCTACTTCTTCCTCCAGGCGTAGATGCCATTTTTTCTATGCTGGGAGAGGTTGGGGTGACTATTGGCGGGGGAGCTTCTATCTCGGGACTTTCATCTGAATCAATTTAAAAGAACCAAGAACTGTTCAAACTGTCGTATAATCGACAAGGACGTCATACTCACGTCTGGAAATTGCTGTAGTTTTGTTTTCTTGTGCAGGTTGATCGGTCAATTGACTTTTATCGGAGGTTTCAATGGCAGCCTCGCTACTACTGTCCAACATTTCGGTTCTCAAATTGGGTGCGACAGCTGGAGTCTCGTCCTGCACTTCCTCCGCGTTGATACTAACTTCTAAACTTTGGAATCCATAACTCAAAGGTCCAGAACTTCTAGACATGTGAGCTAAACCGAGAGAAGGTAACCGAGAAGGACCTCTTCCGCCAGTTGAATTTTCCAATCTTTCTGTGCTACCTACTAGCATTTTCGTTCTTTCCATATAATCAACATGAGTTTTGAACAGTTCCGTGTATCTATCGTGCAATCGAGAATAATCGCGTTTCAATTCAGCTTCTTTTTCTTCGAGACGAACCACTGCAAAGGATAATAGATTTTTATAAAATGTTATTTTCCCTGGGACGCATTCGAGGACGGTACACAATCACTTCTTTTCCTAAAATCGTCAAAATAATTTTAAGAAAAACCAAAATTAAAGGTGCAAGGATCAAAATGTGAGTAACAAAACTTTGCACCTAGAGTGCAGGGAAATGAACATGAAGAAACAAAAAGAAAACTTTCTACTCTACTGTGAGGTGCTCTAGGAGAGGATGAACTGGTAGGGCCATTGGCAATTGTACCGTGGTCGTGTGAATTTTTAGTTTTCAGCTCCAACATCCTGACTATAGATTCTAAACTATCAATTTTGGATAACAGCTCTTTTCTCTCATCTTCCGCAACATCTTCCAGCTCTAGTAATTTCTGTAACAAACGAATAAACATATACATAAACAGTCATACCCTCTAATAGAATTTTATGCGACAATTGTAAAACATACTTGATCAGATGTTTTTCTCAATTGCTTTTCCCTTTCGTATTGCGTAACTAGTTGTTCGTTGTCTTCCCTCAAGAGTTCCAACTCGACTTCGCGTTCTTGGTTCTCGGTATACGACAGATCTAAACATTCCAGCACATTGACCAACAGCGGCATCAGATCTTTGACTACATCTTCGTCGTATCGAGCGATCATCTTTTCAAACTCCTGATAGATACTCCCCGCCAGAGATTGTACTTTCTCCGACATGACCACATGGCTGTCCTCGTGCGTACCGTACACAGTTTCTTGATCCATCGTTAATTCGTTCATCGATGAAATCTGTACACAAAACAAATTTCCTCAGTAAAACAATTCGAGATGATGATTTCTTGTGATAGTGATAATAAATACCTTAATGACAAATTTGATATCCTAAATGAAGCGAGATTCAAGTTTTACTCCGGACCATTTCTCAATGACTTTTAACGATCTACTGCATCCAACCGACCATGAATGGAAGAAACGTCACGTTCATTACTGTACATAACCTTGCAACAACGACGATAACCTTGCGCTCGATATTTCGAGGGATGAAGTTCAACTTCTAAACATAAATAGTAGTGAAAAGAACTGATAAGCGCGAATCACAACAGGGAGAAAGAATTGCGTAGGGAATAATTTAGAATGGCATTTGTCGTTCTGGTACTGTCACACTCGGATCTGCGGGTTTATTTCGTATTGTGACGTTTCATTGAAAGTTATAGGCGGTGGAAGATTTTTAGGATATTTTTTTCACTCCGTGTATTAATATTTCACAACAGCAGCTTCACTCGAGGACCCGATGTGTTCATTGTTTTGCTCACCAACTCTATTACGAGAATCGAAATTTTATGAAAAAAGACATATTGTGTATGAATGAAATGAATCCCATGACAATTGTCAGCTTATCCCCCGCTGTCAAATGTCAAAATTCACTGGATTAGATCGTCAGCGATCGTTTTTTCTTTTACAAGTAAATCTGCGCCATGTTTCCGTGTCTCCAGTGTTCTCAAATTGATTTTGTTGATACGAGAGTTCTGGGAGACGTGCGTTCGTAAATAGATCCGATACGTCCACGGTAACGGTAATAACGTCAAAAAAAAAAAAATACAGACTACAGTATTGCCAACTGCTTTGATGCAATTGATGCTTTTTCAACATACACGAATCTTTGAGGTATTGGATCTAAGTCTAAGAAAATTTCATTCTTATAGCGGCTGAAAGAAACAATATTCAAGATTCTTTTTGAATAGTATTTTTTATTAATCATTTCGATTGGTACACAAATACGTACGATTAAAAGAAATAACATCAATTACATTACGGCGGAGAACTATATGAAATATAAATTGTCTGGATTTTATTTAGCGTAAGTATTATAATAGAGATTGCACATACATAAAATTCATATCATTGATAAATTCAAAACAATAAATTAATAATCTCACTTTTTATTATTGAAATTCAGTTACAATGATGACTGCTAAACGAAGTTGATGGTGAAAACGATTAAAAAACGTCAAATATAATTAAACTGTGATATAAATACGTTGTAAATATTCTTATTGAATGCGCAATTGATATAAATAGAATGAAGTTGAACTGAAGAATGTGATTAGAATCTTCCTCTGAATCCACCTCTGCCACTACCACCACCGCTGAATCCCCAACCGGCTCCGCCGCCGCTGCTGCCACCACGACCACCTCTGTAACCTCCTCTGTAACCTCCACCAGCTCCGCCTCCGTAACCTCCACCGCCTCCGTAACCTCCTCCGCCACCGGCACCACCAGCGCCGCCGCCGAATCCACCACCTCCGTAATTACCTCCGTTGTTGAATCCACCACCGCGGAATCCACCACCTGAATTATCAGATCTGAAAGTTTTTCTTGGTGGACCATTATCTTGACTGAAACCGGTGGAATGTCCTCTCGGGGGTCTACGCGATTGAAAACCACCGCCTGTAATTTGATCCATCTCGAAGCGGCAAGCGTTCATACCGCACAAAGATTTAATTACACTCAACACCTGTAAGAGAAACAAACAATATCATTTTCACGTTTTCTATTATCTTTCAGAGCTTGAAGATCAAATACCCAGCAATAAAATTCTCCAATATTTCATAAAAATTTGATATGATTCATAAAACAAAATTCATTTAATGTACGCTCTTTTTTTTCTAAAAAGTTTTGAGAAAAAGGAACAAATATTATAATTTTGTATATGCTGTAAAAATGAAAATTTTGTACAAAGCAACTATGAACAAATGTTTATATGAAAATTCTAAAAATTATAAGATAATGACGACATCAAAACTTTGGATCGAAAGATTTAAAATCAGTCACACAATCCGGGTCTGATTAGCAGCCAATAAACAACCTCTACACAATTTTCTTTTTATTCTATAACAAACATAACTCGTATACAATTATTTTGAGACCAAAGCCGGATTCTCTGATTTATTTTGAATTTTTTGATCTAAAAATCAATGTAATCAATTGATGACATAAAATAGTTGAAAAGATCTAGTTTCAGGGGATACCCTTAAATTATGAAAACGCAGATCATATTTCAGAATCATTTCTGTAGTATATCTTCAACTCACAGCATTAGATCAATTGTTAATACTTCATGTTCAATATGTTTGAAAATTTAATAATTTGATACTAAAAAGCGTCACCTTTTCTTCAGTTGGAGATAGTTCCAGAATCGTTTCTGGATCTTTAGCAGCTCGTATAACAAGACTTTCCAGAGCTGGCCTCAATGCAACTATTGCTGCTGCGTCATCAGGATTCATATCTAGGTTGATCCAATTGTCCAGTCTCACTGCATTATCGACATAATCGACTTTTCGGGAGCCAAACAACAATAAATGTATAGGAGACACCATAGTCATTTGCTTACAAGATACCGCTCGAGTACGAATCTAAAAAAACAAAAAAAAAACAACAATTTATCAACATTTGGAAATTTTAGGACATAATTTTAGAACACGTGAAATGATTCACTTACTTTTTCTCCAAATACGAAGAAGGGGAATGGGAAATGTTGTTCGAAGTTACTACAGTTGACAGACGTCTTGTGGATTAGAGCTGCTTTGGACTCCGTGGTGAGGACTTTGCGTTTCTCTTTGTGATAACAAACGTTCGGATAAAGACCCATGCAAAGTAACGCTGTAATTGTATCTAGCCGAACATCGGCTCCCGCTTGATAATTCAAAGGAGTTGGGCAAAGAGTTTCTTCTGGAAATCCAGCACTTTGCAGAAGAGCTTGTAGTTGATTCTTAGCTTCCCACGTCACCCTCAACGTGGGCAAACTTAAATTCTTTGAATCGCAAAACGCTTGTTCCGCAAATTCGCCCCCACCTCGAGCCTCTTCCCACGCTTGAAAAGCGTGCAACATTGCAACGTGATCGCTGTACCTTGCTCCGGCGAACCATTTTTGTTGAGCCGTTAATCTCCTTGCGTCTGGACCCATATTGTATACCTCGGGGAATGTTGTGCTGTTAGCAGCCATCGTCGAAAGAGCGTCACCGACTCGGAACATGCATCCTAGAATCATCATTTTACCCAATCGAGGCTCTATGGGTAATCTAGCCAAAATTTTACCTAGGGGCGTGAGTTCGTCGTTTTCATCCAAACATTTCATTTCTCTTAACATGACTTCAGCTTCGATTACAGCATCGATAGGTGGGGGTTCGATAGCTTTCGATAAGAATTTACCAATACTACCTAATCTCAATAACTTAATACTCAATGCTAGCTCGTGCAACGGTGTTCTAAACATCTCCGGAGTCATATGTTCGTCCATTTTATTGAATCGCGATCGAGAACATAAGTGGAAACAAAAACCAGGCCTGACACGACCCGCACGACCTTTACGTTGCTCGAGATTAGTTTTACTTGCCCACACAGTGGCGTAGTTGGTCATATTATTATGAGAAGTGAATAATTTCATCTTGGCTTTACACGAATCTATTACGTACACCACGTCATTTATAGTGATAGAAGTTTCAGCGATATTGGTAGCTAGGATGATTTTCGTGATACCAATTGGGACGGGATCGAAAACTTTCCGTTGATCCTCTCTGGGCAACTGAGAATGTAATGGAATGATTACGTAACCGGATCCACCGAAAACCGGATGTTGTTGTAAATGTTTCATCAATGCGAATATCAAATTCCAACCAGGTAAGAACACCAACACCGCGCCAGGAATTCCTTGATCTTTTATGTACCTCAGTAAAGCCTCTATCAATTCGAAACTGATTTCTTTTTCGGTTAGTTGAGACATCGCGTTTTTAGTTTGAACCGAATACTCTCCCACGACGACTTTATTTAAATTTTCGTCAGGTTCCCCGTCCGCTGGTACATCTTCCGCTGGATCACGATTTTTACGTTTCCTCGAATCCATCGGAGGTACGAATCCTGTCAATTGTACACAATCTTCCAAGAAATATTGTTGCACGGGGAATGATCTGCCTGGAACTTCTATAACTGGACATTTATTGAAATAATCGCTGAACAAAGTGGTATCGATCGTAGCTGACATGAGAATGATTCTCAAATCCGGATACAGATGTATCATATCGCGAAGAACTACCATGATGAAATCAGAGTTCACATCACGTTCGTGAATTTCATCAACGATCACGTGAGATACACCCCTGAGGCCTCCTTCCAATTTTCTCAAAAGCACTCCAACGGTACAAAACATGATGCTACCGTAAGGTCTTGGTAAACAAGACTCGAATCGGACCGAGTATCCCACGGATTGACCTAAACTTTCACACCTTTCCACCGCAACTCGATCCGCCACGGATACCGCAGAAATTCTTCTGGGTTGGGTGATCGCGATGCTGCAGTAAGCTCCTTGCCCGGAAGCTAAATAATCGTCTAATATGAATTGACATACTTGAGTTGTTTTACCACATCCCGTATTTCCTCGTATAATGATTACTGGATTATCGTTAATCGCAGCCATTATTTCATTCTTCTTTGCAAATACCGGCAATTTTGATCTTTCTTTGATACTCTGTTGTAAATTGATGTCTTCTTTCAAACGATCTCGTTGTTCGTTCATTAAATCTTCGGATAATTTGTCCAAAGGTATCGTGGCCAAGGGACCTTCGTCGATGTTACAACCGGTCCATGGATTCCAATTTTGTTGAGGCGGAGACCAACTTACCACACCCGCTGGCTGTGGCACGGACGAAATAAAATCGTCCAAAACGTGATTCGTCAATAACGATACTCCAGGGTTGGAAGACGCCGCAGGATTGTTTCCGTCTTTTTCAAATTTCGTAGACTGTACCTAAATCAAAATAAATCGATGAATCTTTAGATTCTTCTGATCCATTCATTAAACTTCACCAGCACAGATTTTCTTTTTTCAAAACTTTTGGTCGAAGGAGAGATAGAAACTTACCGAAGCTTCTTTGACGTCGATAGGTTTTATTTCCAAACTCTCCAACACGTCATGAATTTGAGTTTGCAATTCCGGTGAAATTTTCACCGAATACGGTTTAATTTGTTCCGTTTCTTTATTTTTCTTCAGAGTCCCGCTGAACGCTTCTATGACCCCAAGATGATACAACTGACGAACAATCGATAAAGCACAACTTTTTGAAGCAGTTTGCTTATTTGATCCCGTTTCACGACCGGTGATCGCTGTGTTTGGGAAATTTTTATTCAATTATTTGAAACAAAAAACACTATTTGAATACAAAAGGAAACAAAAATACGTACTTCTTCCAAGTTGTTTAACATAGAATGACATTTCAGCCATAAAACTTCTGCAATAAAAATAAAGATTTTAATGAATGCATGAATAATTCAACAAGATTTATTTATTTACTTATTTCAATTTTATTTTCGAGTGCTAATAAGATGATATCATTTTTCGTTATTCAAATAAAAATTACTCCTTCGGTCAAAGATAAGACCATCCGTGCGTTACTTGATTCACACACAAATGCTGTTCTTTAACATTAATTTTTGAATCTGCTGGCAGCTGTCGCGTGTGATAACATTAGAAAAAGAGATCCCAGAGATGAGATCATCTTCCCTCTCCTGTCTTCCAATGGTGTCACGCCAGACAGTCGCTAGCAAAATACATATTACTCTGCACAGATCAACCGACACGAACAAGAATTGAAACAATTCATTATTCAACTTGAAAAAAACTGTAACGATAGATATTCATGACGTTAAATTCTTCCTTACATGTAAATCCCAAAGAAAATAACGTAAAACTTACCATTTGAATGAATCCAAGACCACACTGGAGTACATCATGCAGGTATTTCAAAATAATTGCACCAAAACCATTATTCAATCATCGTAATAAAAGTTTTGGTATTATACACCATTGGTTATCTGTGTACAAGAGACTTCAAAGTACACTCTTGTACCAGCATTGGTGGTGATTAACAAGAATAGACCAATGTACTCCAAAATGGTCTCGAAAATGTTCAAATGGCGTTGAAAATGATGAATAACATTGATAAAGACTTGACCCAAGGGCTATTGCAAATTTTAATAAAGTATCAATCGATTTTCGCCTCTGTTTTCTGTCGGACACATCATTGCTAATACAGCGAGGGACCAACAGATGACAGAGTAGTTTTTGGTAGTAGTAGCTGTGAATAAAAGATGACTGATTGTCGAGCGGCTAGGATCCTCGTGTCATGAGGTGTATAAACTTTTAAAACTCAAACCTTCAAATAAGAAGATATCGTTTAAAAACAAGTTTCATGAACAAAAGAAGTATCATTATTGTAGTCGAATGATACACCGTTGATCGAAGTACTCCGTACCTGGTATGATCAGGACCAACCGGAGTGTATTTGTAATCGGCATTAAGTTTGTTAGATTGCATGAACTGATGTAGTTTGGACTTTGCATTCTCGATAGTCCAGTTTCCGTGAATTCCTGAATTCACGTCGACATCTTCCGCTTCCTCGACTTTCTTTTGTTCCGCAATTCGATCGATGTACGTGTAATTACTTTGGCCGTGTTCATTGTAAGGTCTGTAAGCCTGACCTATGTCATTTGGTCCCATTCCATCGCGGAATACCGGTCGCGATGGCGCAGAATTTTCCGACTTGATGCCCGCAGCTCCCGCATCCGGTACAAAAGTCGCTATATCTTTGGGAACGTCATTTGCGTTCACGTGTCCCGCTCGCACCAAATAATTGATGTAATCTCTCGCGGCGTTTCCTTGAGCATCTTTCTTGTTGGTTGAATTTCCTGCTCCGACGTAATCAAATCCGGAAACTCGTAGTTCGCAAAGGAAACGTTGACGATGCTTCGGACCTACGGATATTTTTCATTTTATAATATTCTTACGGTTTTTAATATTTATTCAAACTAAATTGAAATATTACTGTAACATTCATTTTTGTATCTACAAAATGTATGATAAATCTTCCTTCTTTGGGGGACTCGTATTGAAATTCAAACACTCTTAGATTAAAAATGAATATATTATATTGTTGAAGGGGTAATACTTGTTTGAAAACTGAAATAAAGATTATTTTCGGTAGAATTTTTGTTGATAAAACCAAAAAACACTTTGCGGAATGGGAGAAAAAATTTGTCATACTACAACTGCACTCGTGGCAAAATATAAACAGAAATTTCTTTGAACAAGTATTACCCCCTTCAAGTGGAAGTTGTGCTCGAGGAAGGGAAAGCTTTAGAATGATACGTTAGAATTCTCTTTCAAATCTGAGGAAATGCAAAACCTCCCATTACTCTAGATCATTTTCTGAAGATTTGCTGTGGATTTAAAGAATTTCAAGATAGCGAATCTTCAGAAGATGACTTAGAATAACAAACCTTTACTTTTACATGCCTATAAATATAAAATATATTATATTTGGCATGATCAGAACAGGACAAGTATAATTGTGTCAAAAAAGTATTGAACATAAAATCAATACTTTATATCTTGAATTTTGATCAAATTCTTTTTAATATTTTGTACGAGGAATATGGTTTCTTTTCTAGTAAAATCTCTAAAATTGTCATTGGCAATTCCTATTAAATATTGTTTGCCATAGGTTACATATACATCGGAAAATTGTACTAAATCCAAAACCCTGATGAGGAATATTTTCCAAAGCATTTTGTATTCAATAATTTCCCCAGCTAACCAAAGCTGATAAATAACTGGTTAATTATTACCCAATGAGATTACCCAATGGAATCGATCAATACTTGTCCATTTTTGTGTCCGCATTGGCAATTGACCATTGATTGGAACCAATCCATGGTTGGCTGGGTAAGATTTATAGATTTCCAACATATTTTTCAAAGTATTTTGTATATCGAATTTGAGATAGATATTTGAAACATTTTGAGCACTTCTCATAGATTCAAAGAATGAAATACAAAAGATGTTGAAGGGAGCATTTCAAATATGAATTGCTAAGAGAAATATGTTTGAACTCTGAAATATATATTACTAGTTTCTATTTTAATACATATTTAACCCTTAGCTGCCACACTGGGGTCAGACTGACCCCAACAAGATTCAATCTTGAATTACCATCAAGAAACTCAATAATTCGAACTCTTCGCGCAATCTGGTGCCACTTTAGAGTTTCTTCACCTCACTCCACCCTAGCGTGACATGATTGTCCATGTTTCATATAATTTTTTTCCATGATACAGTGATAATTTCATCTAGAACCGAGAATAACCCATTGATCGATGAAAAGAAGCGATGCCATGTGTGCTGCACACATAATTTTTGCACAACTTCGAAATTAATTTTCCTTTAGGTAAATTATTTGACTGGAAATGGGAATAGTTTTAGTACTCTCTAAAATTTTTCCAAGGCTCATGTATGCATAGCTTGGCTTTGGTGTACATTTACAGTTGGGGTCATCATCGACCCCAGTGTGGCAGCTATGTTACACTGGCGAAGTGTGGCAGCTAAGGGTTAAAATAATTGTACTTCAAATACTTGCCCAACCCTGCACATAATATAAATTGTAAACAATTGAGTATAACAGTCGTTACGAACTATGCTGTTTTGCAATAATATTCAGAGTCAAAGTTGCATTTTGAAATACTATATCGTTCATTCGTAATTAACCCTAGAACAGACACATGAAAAACACAGAAAATTTCAAATGCCTGTATTTTATTTAAAACTCGATGGATTTGAATTCACTATGGGTGGTTTTTGTTCGTCAGGGTTTATAGTTCAAAAATATGTATGTTAAGAACCATTCTCAATAAAGAGACGCTCAACCACTGAGGAAGAAAAAACGCCTAAAAGATCCCTGTGCCCATTCTAGAGTTAATAATGAATGATCGATAATCCAAATGAATCTTTTTTGCATAAAATATAAATTACGATTCTTCTAGAAAGTAATGGAACTTTACTGCAAGATCGACAAAAAGGTTCTCAATAGACACACAAGGGTACAAGTTCACAAAATCCTTGAACAAGAGTTGTAGCATCCTCATATTAGCGAGATTGTCAATAACAAGCCAAAAACAAATGACAAATCTGATGAGTTTATATGTTGTATGGACTGTAAGTCATTGATATATATGTGTAATTTGGATACCCCTTTGTTGTAACCATCAACGTTTTTGGTAGATGGCATATTTTCATGTTTTGCTTAATTGGGCGATAAAGTCAATTATTACCACTACCGGTAGATTGTAAATTGCTGATAAGATTTGAATGTTATGCTACGAAATGTGTGAAGGAAGACATAATTGAATATTGTCGAGTCATAAGACTCTTGAGTTGCCATCATATAAGTACTTAACGGGATACTAGCGATGGTACCAAACCTCTCTCTCTATCGTATAGGCGTGTCCTTTTCTATCTAACGTGCTCTGTTGGTAAGCGCTAGTAACTGCCCAAGTGGATACTAGTGCCGAGACGCTAGCCATTTCGTATTGGCCAGTTCACTCAAAAACTATTGAATAAATTCATCCAAACTGAGTTTCCAAAGATTCTGTAAGCTATGAGGAATCTTTAAAAACTTAGTTTGTACGAATTGATCCAGTACTTTTTGAATAAACTAGCCATTTCGTATTGGCTAGTTTATTCAAAGAGTACTGGATCAATTCGTACAAACTAAGTTTCTAAAGATTCCTCATAGCTTACAGAATCTTTGGAAACTCAGTTTGGATGAATTTATTCAATAGTTTTTGAGTAAACTGGCCAATTCGAAATGGCTAGCGTCCCGGCACTAGTATCCACGTAAGGGGACTTTAGCCAAATCTTTCGGGTAAGATTTCTTCATAATGCTTGAATATTTTCAAAATATCGCTCTATACAGCATTTCTTGAATGTCTATAGAAATGCTCTATAGAGCGATATTTTGAAAAGATGAGAGTATTTTGGAGAAATCTTACACGAAAAATTTGGCTAATGTACCAGTGCTAGTATCTCCTTAATCAAAATATCAATAATTTACAATTAATATCTATGAAAAACAGAAATGTGAATTTACCTGTTGGCCTAACATCAAACGTAGGCTCTTTTGCATTTTTTGCACACCATTGGTGTAGAAAAGATTTAACGTCTCCCATGACGTTTTATTTGTCGATAGTGGAATGTGGCCGGAAAAGAAAATTCGCTGTCTAATGGTTGCGGAAAGCGACAAACATGGACGAACGCCGACGCCAACCCATAGACCTTAGGGTGGTGTCACATAGAGCTGAAGGCATAGACACACAAGTCACGTGAACGTAAAGATGTAATTTCATGGGGCGTCGAGCATCAAGCGTCAACATTAGAAGGAAAGAGAAGAACTGTGTGACCTCTCTTTCTTTCTAATGTTGACGCTCGATGCTCGACGCCCCATGAAATTACAGCTTAAGAACGTGTGCGCAGAAATCATATACGACACCTGCGCAGCCTTCCGTTTCTTACGTTCACGTTTACGTAGCTTGTGTGCTTAGACCTTAAAAAAAGACGGAAAGCGGAACGCGAAACCCTTGGATAGAGAGAGGGGTGGATATTTGCCTCTCTCTTCAACCAAAGGTTCCGCGTTCCGCTTTCCGCCCTTTTTTAGCTCCATGTGACCAGGGTTGGGTTTATTACGTGATTTTTCAATTTCTTACGTATCATACTTGGCTTCTGACACACGGAAAAAACAAATCACGTTGAAAGACAGCGCTACCCACTGTTGCTACCTTGACGCTAGATCCAACGGAATTGTTCAATCACGTCTTCTTGTTAGTAGGAATGACCAATGAGGAAAAAACACAAGGCGCTAAAGTGGCATCAGTGGTGGTACCTATCGTGACAAAATTCAATGCTAGTCTGCATTGTAAAATGACATGGTTGCCTCATGTTGTGTGGTGCGCGCGCACCGTCTTTCACGGTGTATGTACACATGGTACTATACCATGCTCGCACGCCGATCCGCAGTGTTTGCACTCAAGTCATCTCGACACTGTCGAAACACTGTTGTTTTCATGCACTGAAAAACAACGTGCAAACACTTCAGATCGGCGTGCGAGCATGGTATAGTACCATGTGTATATACAGTATATACACCGTGAAAGACGGTGCGCGCGCACCATACAACACGAGGCAACCATGTCATTTTACAATGCAGACTAGCATTGAGTTTTGTGACAATAGGTAGCACTGTCTTTCAACGTGATTTGTTTTTTCCGTGCACGTAATGTATGTATAGGTCTGTCTACATGGACAGAAAAAACGGAGAACGTAAACGTAAACGGCTGCGCACAACTCATATACTGTTTCTGCGCGTCCGTTCTTACGTTTAAGTTGGTTATGTAGCCAGACCATAAGATACTTGAACCCTCCTGTCCCCCCAAAGGCAAGGGGTTGGGTTTTATGCGTAATGGTCTAGACACACAAGCTACGTAAACGTGAACGTAACGAACGGAAGGATGCGCGAATCTTGTATACAATTTCTGCGCATGCTTCCGTTTCTTAGGCCGGAGACTCACGCTAGCGACTATCGCGCGCGACATCATTAGAAGAAAAGAGAGGAAAGATGTTTTCAACTCGAGTCTCTTTTTCCTTCTGATGATGTCGCGCGCGACAGTCGCTAGCATGAGTACCCGGGATAACGTTCACGTTTACGTAGCTTGTGTGTCTAGACCATTAGATACTCGGTTTCTTACGTGTCGTAAACTTTGTAAAATACTTGGAAGTATATTACATGCCAACCTGCATGTGACGCCACCCTTAGCACACAAGCTACGTAAACGTGAACGTGAGGCCGGGTACTCATGCTAGCGACTGTCGCGCGCGACATCATTAGAAGGAAAGAAGGATCCGAGTTGAAAACATCTTTCCTCTTTTTTCTTCTAATGATGTCGCGCGCAACGGTCGCTAGCGTGAGTCTCCGGCCTAAGGGACGGAAGACTGCGCAGAAATCGTATACGAGATCTGCGCAGGTTTCCGTTTCTTACGTCCACGTTTAGGCCCGCGTCACATGGAGCTGAAAAAGAGCGGAACCCTTGGTCAGAGATGAATAGCAGAGATTGCTAAAGCTGTAATTTCATACAAGCGACGAGCGATATCTCAGATAAAGGGAGAGGTCTTACATTACCTCTCTTTTTAGCTAATGTATCGCTAAAAGCTAAACCTTGTTTAGCTTTGCATGAAATTACAACTCAACGCAATGTTCAAATCATGGTCCGTATCACGTTTTTTTCTTTTGAAGAAAAACATAGGATTGGTTGAATTTTTCTTCTAAGCCAACCAGCATGAAGAGATGAACGGAAAACGTGATACTGCCAATCAGAAACTGGCCTATGGTTTTCATATCTCGTTAGCAATCTCTTCAACTCATCTCTGCCTTGGTCAAAGAGAGAGGTGAACAGGGTTGGCATGTAATATACTTCCAAGTATTTTACATAGTTTACGACACGTAAGAAACCGAGTATCTTACGCATAAAACCAACCCCTTGCCTTTGGGGGGACAGGAGGGTTCAAAGTATCTCACATATATTACATGTCAGACACTAAGTATGATACGTGCGAAATTGAAAAATCATGTAATAAACCCAACCCTGGAGGTTAATATTTGGTTTTCAGCTTCATGTGACGCCAGCTTAAGCATCTGAACGCAGCCTGTAATACACAAATCGATCTATCGATGATGCCATCAGATGCGCCACCTCCATGTTGAAAGAAAGACCTGGACGGAATGCATATTATCATCACGCCATTGTACTAAATTTCGTTTTTTCGCATTAGTGATATACATTGAATGTACATAAAATTTGCAATAAACGGTTATCGGAAACATTACATTCCTACCTCAAACTGATCAACGAGAATTTCCGTGAAGTGATAAATCGCCTCAAACGAGGTAAGCGCATATACGAATCTACGTATAAAGATATCCGCATTGCCGTTACGATGAATTTTGTATAATTCTGAAATAATTTCTTATCATTATCAAATATAGAACTTTATACAAAATTCGAGTACTAGAAACTGTTGCTTATCGACAAATTTTCATTGGTTCGTTCTTTTCCATATAATTATGCTTCACAAATTCATGATCGATTTTTCTACCTGTGCCCCTCACTTATACTTCGCGTGTATGTGCGAATGTATGTAGATATATATATATATATATATATATGTACAAATTATCTATCCGTGTGTGTAGATTTGAACATATACCCATGTAATCTAAATTAGATTGTATAATTTCTGTCTTTACACTTGATTCTATCAGAGAAAGTACGTAACTTGGTACAAATATACTCGAATCACAGATAAATTCATGGTTTGGAAAAAGAAACTGCTTTAGATACAGGAAAAATTTTTCTTCACACAAAGGGAGCAACGACGCTGCAACAGTTTCATGTATCGGCAAAAGAGTTGCGTGCATGTACGCATTGTATTTCACCTATTTCTGGATTAAAAAGAATTGGAATAAGTTTGTTGCCGCTCGACCTTAGATACAGAAGAAAAAACATCCAGAGTGGAGCGACGAGAACATGAAATAGATTTATCAACCAATTACAAATTGAATCTCATAGATAAACCGTCGAATGAGTAACTAAGTAAAGTTTCCCCTCCATAAACTGTTGTAGGAAAATTTGTTGAATGTTCAAAGTATCGATAACGATGTATTAATACTTGCGATGTCTTTTGTTCTTTTACAGTTACGTTAAATGCAAGAATAGAATGTATAGCAGTAACAGCATCGATCCTTGGGAGCCTGGTTATGCGCCGGACAGGAGACACGCTTCGGACTACGAGTATCGTAGCGAATATGGAAACAATAGATCCCCGGAGTACGTGGATCATCGCGACGATCATCGGGATAGAGAACATCGTAGCCCAGAGTATAGCAGAAATCATCGAGGTAGAGACAGAGATAGAGAACGAGAACGTTCGAGAGACAGGAGAGATCGAAGTAGAGACGAGAGGGATCGAAGTTACAGAGATCGAGAGGATCGTTATTCGAGACAAAGGGATTCGTTAGAACGTGATCGTGATCGAGACAGAGACAGAGAACGTGACAGAGATAGGGATCGTTCAAGGAGGGATAGAGAAAGGGATAGGGATAGGGAACGTCGGGGTAAACGGGAGGAAAGGGACAGAGATCGCGAGGACGATCATAGTAGAGAAAGTATGGATTTCGAACATGATCACGGACGTGCTTATAGCTCGTCCATGGAGGGCATCCACTACAAATCGCAATCCCCCAACAACACCATTATGATTCGTGGCCTCGCCCAGCATATCACGGAAAATGATGTAGGTTGTCAACTTAATGGCCTATACGTATAAAAAAAGAATATATATTGGCCAGATGCGAGCTGAGATTCTTCGACTTCAACTGCATCAACATTTATTATTATAATATATGTATCACAGGTGCGGCAAGACATCCTCAATTGCGGTCTAATGCCAAAGGACATCAGACTTATCCGGAAAAAGGACACAGGTAATTATAACCCTCGATTTATTTAGTCATTCCTTTGATGATAAGTCAACGACAGTTTGTTTGGTTTTTTGTTTTCGACTGAGTCTCATTTCTTTGATCAAAGAAATTCTTAACGATTAGCGTACCGTCGATGTTACCAGTAATTGTTGTTACCAAAAAATACATTAATAGAATCCTAATAAAATCGTATCGAGGTAAGGTAAGTTCGTGAGTTGTAATTCGTTGGGAGGGAAGGGGCAAAATGAAAAAAAGATAACTTGAAATCTCTAATGTATTTTCCAAAATACATAATTTGTTCATTCATTGGCATCAACCAATTGTTATTTTACGGTGCAATTGATTGAGAAAACAAATAATAAAATAAAACAAAAGAAGCGATGAGGATAATTACGATAGATGATTTTTGGGCATAAGATAATAATATTTATATAAGGTATTTCAATATACCGAGGTAAATGGTTTAGGTAAATGGGAAAGAAAGAAAAAAAAGCAAGCAACAAAGCGTCAACAGTGCGTCAAACACACTACGTTCGAAACTCAGTCTCTGTCAATGGTTGGTGCTGTGATTGCCTGCCCTCTATCTCTCTCTCAGAGTAGAGACCCCCAGGCAAAACGTGGATTAACTCTGGATATGTGTGTATTTGCTCTGTATAGGTGCCTCGCGAGGTTTTGCATTCGTCGAGTTTAACGCGACTCAGGAGGCCGCACGGTGGATGGAGATGAAACAGGTAGAAAAGAGAGAAGTCCAGAAACTCAACCGATGCGTTGCTCGCGTGCCACCGACGCCCCGTGGCGGCAAGGCACACGGTAACACAGTCAACTGGCCTCTCCCCGTGGCCATGGCTGTGCACCTCATAAAAAAAAAAACAAACAAAAACAAAAGGCTACTTCAATCAACCATACATAATTTATTTTTATTTAGGACAAATATCAGATCCCAGCCTTCCTCAAAGATCTCCAACAACCACTCCTTTTCTACATCTCAATAAATACATCTATCCATTCGATCGTTGTATCAAAATTATTTCGATTGAAAATCTTATCGCGACACAATGCTTTTGTTTTTCTTTTCGCAATATCCTTCATCCGTTCATTCTGATATTATCAATATTGTTATTATTATTATTAATGTTAAATTCGTGGATCGGAGGACGTTTATATCCTACTTTCCTTGATATTCTCAATTAAAGCTCGTACTTGCTAGTACTGTTTTTCTTATTCTTTGAATTTTGATTATTTTCTTTTCACAAATCAAAAATTATATACGATTTTTGATATATATATATAAAGAAAGAAAAAGGAATCAAAGAATCAAGGAAGATGAGAATTCATTTTAAAAAGCCTCGTATAATCGTATGGAATGATTCATGTAAGCCCTTTTTACACATCATTTTTCTTTCTCTTATTTTTACATTGACTTTTCTTTTCAAGAAAATTGAAGTAAAAACAAAATCTACTTTTTACATATATCATTTAATAAACACACGAACCAAGAGAGAAGTTTTATAAGGGGAAATAAGAGAGGCTTTAGGAAGATGTTAGACGGGATAACACTGGAATTCTCTGTTTCAGGGTGTACTGATGCTCCAGGACCAATATCGAGCTTTAATGCAATACAGTATACCGAAAGACTGCCATGTCGATAAACCTCCGGCGAAAAATACACAGGATTGGCATTGCGTCAAGGTTGGTACAAGGATTTCCTATAACTTTAAACATGATTCTATACTCAACATAATTGGAATTTCAGTGTGGAGCACATAATTTCAAAAGACGAGAAACTTGTTTCAAATGCTCGGCATCTCGAGCGGAAAGCGAAGAAGGCGGAGAAGGTAGTGACGAGATAAGCCCTCATCCGACCAATACAGTCCTTTTACGAGGATTAGATGTGTTGACGACCGAGGACTCCGTTCTTCAAGCTATGAAAAGTTTATCAACCATGCCGATACGTAGCATTCGCATCGGTAGAGATTCTCTCACAAATACCTCCAGAGGAGTTTGTTATTTGGAAATGGGAAACGTCGTGGATGCCATGTATTTACACACCGCTCTTACGAAACAAGGCCTGGTCGTGGATGGGAGGAAAGTCGAAATAGCTTATTGTAAATTACATCAAATCAACAATCCGGGAACGTGGAAGGCGCCCGATAATCAATCTCAGAGATACACCTTGGACGACGTCACGCAGTTAGCTGAATACAGCGCGAATTTATACGCCAAAACACCTGCACAAAAAGCACATTATTTACAGTATTACACGCAGTATTATCAGAGTCAAATAATGCAAGGAACTGCGATCACTTTACCGTCTTTGAATCAAACGGACAGAGTTAATGCCGCGGCCGCGGTAGCGCAGTCCGCTATACAACAGTTGCAGGCGTCAAGGAAATTGGGAGATGCTGAAGAAATGAAAGGTAGACCGACACCCACGGCACCAACCAGCACGAGTTTGGCCAGCGGAAGGGTACCTGCTCATTCCAGTGATGGAAAAGTTTATTGTAGGCATCGATTTTTATCATTTATTCTGCTTTTAATCATTGAATTTTATGAATTTGCTTTTTCTCTTTCAGCTGTACCTGATGTCAGCACCTATCATTACGACGAATCGTCCGGATACTATTACGATCCCAGCACAGGATTGTATTATGATCCTAATTCACAATATTATTACAACAGTCATACACAACAGTTTCTTTATTGGGATGCTGAATCATTTTCTTACGTTCCCGCAAAGGTAATACATAGTTTTTTCACCGTGTACAAAGTACATACGTCATACAATATTGATGCTAATATGAAAAGAATACACAATTCATGGTAGAATATTGACGAACGGAAGATGTCTGTCATATATAAAACTTTGTTAACTAATAACGTTGAGTTTTAAGGAATCGCGGAATATCAAAGTGAAATGTTATCATAACGCAATAATATCAGATGTACTTCTTATACCTTTATTTGATGTTTCAACTAAGCAATTCTGATAAGTGACAGACGAGTTATCACACCGAGAGCAAAAGCATGCTCTCAACGCAAGGGAGCTCTTCACGCTTCTAACGCTGTGGTTATAACGTACTTTTAACGCATGGCAGCACAAAGCATAGGCTCATGCGTTTAACGCACGTTATAACAAATGCGTTAGAAGCGTAAAGTGCTCCCTTGCTTTTTCTCTCGGTGCAGAAAAATGTAATGCCACGTAGTAGGTATCTTTGTAAAGCATCAAGAGGATTGGCAATCTATGTAATTTCCATCATTAAATTTGAATTTTATGTGCCTACAAATCAAAATTCGACGTAATATAATTCTGCCGTACAAGTTGAAAAAAAAACACTCGACTCTATTCAGCCTCGAACGGAGATAATCGACGAAAACGATTTTCTCACGAAAAGGTATTGAAAAATATCATTTCAATAAATGTTAAGACATTTTTAACGTAAAATGATCATTCTCTTTCCGACTTTTTTGTTATTGGCACTGAGGAAAACGACATACGTTTGTTCATTTGGAACAATACAAGGGGAAAAAAGCACTTGAGTCGACACAAAGGTATTTTACTTGTAAAAGCCCCCGCGTCGTGTTCGCCTCACAAGCGAAGAAACACCTGAAGTCCCAAGTCGGGTGACGTAGATTATCATGATTTCCAAGTTTTACAATCTTCTCATTGCTTATTAACCCTCTACCTACACACTGGTTGTGAATTTTTGGACAAATTGTTATTTCATTCATTATCCTCGGCTTGTTGAACATTACATGGTGATGTTGTTGATGGTTTTGGTGATCGATTAAAAAAAAAACTCCGTTGAAATTGATGTAATTGGAACGGAAATATGATGTAAAAATCTTTTCATGAAAAATGTAGTGTGTAGGCAGGGGGTTGAATTAATCGACATAGGACTTTTTCTAGTTGTAATGTAGCGCCCAGCTCGAGCAATTTACAATGGAAGAAAAAGTTATATTCCAATCTATTTCAACTTCTTGTATCCAAGGTTGATCCTCGACATTTTTACAAATCAAGAAGAACCTAATAACTTGTAGTATTTTTTAAATTGAAATAAATTCAAAATAAAGAAGAAAAAAACGATGCTCAGAGGTCGAATGAAAGCACGTGGTGGTACAGGAGATGGACATGGATCTTTCTTTTCAAAATAAGACACTCGAAAATTAATGTTAATAACTCGTTGTTTATGAATTAAAATAAACGTTACTTTAATAATGATTTCTTGTGGCATCTGCCTGAAAATACACTTGTATCATACGAATATGATATTAGACGCCATTAATGTCTCCTGTACCACCACGTGCTTTCATTCGACCTCTTGGCATCGTTTCTTTTTTTCTTTATTTTGAATTTATTTCAATTCGAAAAATACTAAAAATTTAGAAAAATAAAACTCTTTCAAGACTTGGTTCTTTTTTCATCAGGGATGAACGAATTTTCGTCGCATAAAACTTGCAATAACACAAAAACTATTCATCTTTCCTAATTTTCTTCCAAATCGATTGATATAAAAATCTGATGTTCTTCAAAAAAGCGACTCAAGTGTCTTTTTAACTTCTACGGCAGAATTTATTATGTCACATATCGGGAGCGTCTGTGCTACGTATGTCAGCGAACTGTACTATTTTTTTGAAGATCTCTTTTCTCCGTGCAATGGGAAAGAATTGACCAAGAATTAAGGGAAGTATGTAATTGATACAAATTTAAAGTGAATAATAACGAATTTACATACTTGGGATTGCTCACTGCCGCGCACTTTGAGTTTCCCAATGATTTTTTAGCCTTCAGAAAAAATTTGACTCTTCCCCTCCCTCACTTAAGCTCTAGTCTCCTTAAACAAAAGTCAAAACGAATGTGTAACGCGTGGAATCGTGAGTTCGGTCGAAATTTGGTTTGGAGAAGAGTGAGATTCACTAAATTGAAATTCAGGTGAAATAAAGATTGCAAGCTTTTTCAGTTGGGTTTCAATCGGGCGTTACCGGCCTCCTGCTTTTTTTTCGCATGGAGCGTATCACGTACAATCGTAGAATGCATTGCCCAATGGCGAAAGTTGAAAAAGCAGGAGCCTGGCATCCCTGATTTTGGATAGAAATTCACAATTGTGGCGATACGCACGGTTCTCTTCAAATTCATCAATCGCCTCGACTTGAATTTCAGCCGATCAAAAATCAACCTCACGTTACGTTTATTGTAATAGAAATAATTTGACAGCATTGCAAATGCTTGGTTTTTATTATATTTTACTTTCGGTTGCAACTCTTTATCTTGAAATTGATGTAAAACTGAAACTAGCAGACACAAGCTATGTTTTGATACAAATGTTTTGTTTTTCGAATATTTGAGTAGCTAAATCGCATATTTGAAAACCACGCAGTTAATTTTTGTTATAAAAAATGTTTGAATTCAGTGTAATCAAAAGTTATGTCAATCCGCCGCTAGCTTTAGCTTCATAAATCGATAACTTGTTTCTATATAAGATCTCCACTAATTGTGCCATCATTTTCTATAAATTCCTCATTTATCGCTAAGAATTAATTTATATTGTTTTCGTGGATTTTCAAATTTATAAGCTTTTGTTTGAGAAAATTGAATCATCGATCAAAACAATGGCTGCAACTTGTTCAAACAAACTGCCAATTCTCAAAGTCGAAAAATAAGAAGAAGGAGAGAGCAGTTTTAAATAGAATGAAGATAAGCAAGCAAATGACACGTTTAGTTTTATCGAAGGAGAATGATGGGTTAGAGGTATTAGAAAATTCATGAGGTGAAAGTGGATAACAGGAACATGAAGAGAAAAAGAAATAATCAGATGACGGATATTGCAACAGGTGTATAGAGATGGTTCGAAATAACCATTATTTAAATGAATAAGAGAAAAGAGATATTCATTACTTTACAAACTTAGAGTTATGAATATTCTAATGAGTTTGAATTATTTATATACTTTTGTAATAATTTCCTACCATACGAATTAATCAAAATTGAAATCGTAAAAACCTGTAGTACAGATAAAAAAAATACCGTTGCTATGTTTCTTGTTAATCAAAGCGATTATTAGAAGATTTTCTACTGTACCACTTTTAAGAACATTCTATAGTCAAATGTGTGGTATTCCCTTGAGAGAATAAATACTTGGAAAATGAAAATGTTCATCGTTATTTTCAGGTTGCAACGCCTCAAGGCCCAGGAGCTGTGCCCGGCGGATCATCGGTAACCACAGCGGGAAGCGATCCTAACAATTCAGCATCGATCTGCGGCCTTGCTGATGGATCTAAAGAAGATGATGCCAAAAAGAAAGACAACAAACAAGACAAAGTGAAAGTAGCGAAGAAAATAGCGAAAGACATGGAACGTTGGGCGAAAACGTTGAACCAAAAGAAAGAGAATGCGAAGAGCAACTGGAGTTCGGAATATTCCGGAGTCGATGGCAATCAAGGTACCGGAAGTGGAGCCGCGGATGCCGGTTACGCGATTTTAGAGAAAAAAACCATTATCCATCCGTATCACGAGGAAGAGGATCAAAGTAACGGTTTGGTCGCGGCTTACGGGGGTGGAAGCGATACCGAAGAAGAAATAGAGGACGTGCAACAGGAAGAAAGACAGCACACGGATTGGAGTAAATTAGCTTGTCTGTTATGTAAACGACAATTCCCTAGCAAAGAAGCTTTGATGCGCCATCAACAGTTATCCGATCTTCATAAGCAAAATTTGGAAAATTGGTATCAAGTACGGGGTTTGGATCCAAACGATCCACAACAGAGAAATAACAAATACAGAGACAGAGCGAAAGAAAGAAGAGCCAAATATGGAGAGCCTGAACCACCGCAACCTAATAAATTGAAAGAGAAGTATCTGAAGACTAGGGTAGATGAGATACCTGTGTCTTACGAAGAACCAACGAGAGCTGGTATCGGCTCCGACAATGTCGGCAACAAACTGTTACAGAAAATGGGCTGGAGCGAGGGTATGGGTTTAGGGAAATCCAATCAAGGTAGAACCAGTATCATCGAAGCCGAGAGAAGAATCCCTACCGCCGGCTTAGGAGCGAAAACTTCATCGTACAACGCTTTACCTGGTGATACGTACAAGGATTGTGTTAAAAAAATGATGTACGCTCGTTATCAAGAGCTATCCGACACGTAATATATCCACTCTTCATAGATACTCAATCTCGCTTAAAAAATAATCTGATCGAATTTCAATGAACAAAGTTTTTATGCATCTTTTGTATCTTCCTTTTTTGTTGTTATTGTTGATTTCAGTTCGATATAATCTCTCATCATTATCATTTAATGTCATGAAATATTGTTTCATAATGCATTTTGAACTGTGCAGATATATATATATATATATACATACATATACATATTATATATAAACTGCTTATTTCGGATACACGATAGATTCATAAATACGTGTTAATTGGACATTGTTCGTTTGGAAACGATGTCTTTAAAATATAATTTGAACATCGATCATGTTGACATTTAAGATAATATGAAATGCTTTGTATTTAGTGTCATTTTTATAACACCATTGATTAATTGGATTTTATATAATATTCAAATTTATTCAAACAAATCAATACGTGTACAGAATACGAAAATTTGTAATTTCTGTTTATTTATTTTTATCAAAAATAAATAATCAGAGTTTAGCATAGCGAAGTATGTTACGTTTATTACTCATATACATAAATTTTTATTATTATTTATGCATCGTTTTTGAATTGAGGGTGAATGTGTTGTACCGCGAAGAAATTCATAAGTAGAAATACGTAAAGAAAAATCGATAAAGAAGGGATACGTAATTCCAGAAAGTAATCCATATATAATTGCTTAGTAGTTCTTAAAGAAAAATATCAGCACTAAGGTTCCCTCGTGTGGTGGAATGTTTATTTCTAACACTCTCTACATTGCAACATTGATTTCATCGATCGTGGAAGTCGAATATATCTCCTCGGAGAATTGAAGCATCGAAAAGAACGTGACAGTTTCTCTATCGCAATTCAAGACTATCATTTTTGGATGTTGAACAAGGACAAATTTTTCATGAACTCATGAAATCATTGTGTCGGTATTTATGTTTGATGATAAAAATTCCACCAGATAATATCCTTTGTGTGTTTATACGCCTTTAGGAAGTCTCGAGGGTCGGATCTTTCAATTTTGTCCGAAGTAACATGTTATCTTTTTGTAATAAATCAAATTAACAAAAGATAATGTAGTATTTGAGATGATACCACACCAAATAATTGAATAATTTTAGTGGAATGTTCTTTTAAATCTTTGAAAAATTTTTTTGCGGTGGAACATTATTTCCATGATTTGAACATTCATGATATGATATGTATCTTTTCGTCTGAATAAGAACCAGTCTGTCCATAATCTCCAAATAATCGTTCAAATGTCGTGAAATATCGATCAAAGAGTAACAAAAGATTTTCCACAGTCGTCTTACTGTGTACGAAAACTCTCCTGAATAATTTTGAATAACCTTTTACCAATTTTCAAACGGATATCGACCACCGATTCAAGAGTTATTTAGTATCAATACCAATACAGTCATGAAATCTGCCGTACAAAGCAAGAAAGCCGTAATTCAATTTTTTTTCGAAAATGAGATTCATGTACCATTCCATTCGGAAAATTTCACTGCATCGAATGACATAAATAATTTAAGTAAGTTACGGCTTTCTCGCTTTGTACGGCAAAAATAGTTTCAAGACTGCCAGCAGCAGGGTAGTTTGATCGCATATAAAGTATGCTATTAGCACTTTACTCAACCTATTCACTGTCCTGGTAAAAAGATCGGATAGGGGCTCGATGAAAATAGTATACACTGCTTATAAACTTCTTACAAAAAAAATTAAATTTTCTTCGGATAAAATGAACAGTGCAATTAAAAATAACTCCTTTATAAATGATTTCTACATTTAAGAGGATACTAACGGCGTGGCAGCAGCCAAAATGTTTCTTCCAAATTATTTGAAAGTGGTGTAATAAAACCAATCAATTTTCATTTACCTACCTGGTATATGTGTCAATATAGGTCTCTAAATGGAAATTATTAAATTTTATTGTGAAACTTTCGAATAATTTGAAAGAAACATTTTGGCTATTGCCACGCCGCTAGTATCCTCTTAAGGAGATACTAGCACCGTGGTACTAGCCAAATCGTTCATTTCAAACTATTCAAAAATGGCTTTATACAATCAAAATACCGCTCTGTACAACGATTCTTTAGATCATATAAAATTGCCAAACGGAGCCATATTTTAATTTCATTGGAAAATTTTCGAATAGTTTGGAATAAACAATGTGGCTCGTCCCATAGCACTAGTATCCCTTTAAGGGCATTCATCAGAGGCAAAGTTACTAGATCTCTCCCCCCAGTTTTCTCAACGATTAATGAATATAATCGATTTTAATGAGCAGGTGCATCTTCTTAGCATATCAGAGAAAGTGCAGCTACTCTTTATTTTTCATTTTATTTGTTCGTTTCTGAGAAAACTGGGGGGGGGGGTTTGGAATCTAGTAACTTTTTGGGAAGGTGGTGAATGCCGTTAAGGGGATTCATTACTCCCTGCAAAAGTTACTAAATTCCAATCTCCCCCCAGTTTTCTCAGAAACGAACACATAAAATGAAAAATAATGAGTAGCTGCATTTTTTTCAATAGCCTAAGAAGATGCACCTGCTCATTAAAATTGATTCTATTCCATGATTACTGAGAAAACTGGGGGGAGAGATCTAGTAACTTGGCTTGCGGTGAATCGCCTCAAGCCAGCCACTAGTCATAGACTACTAGCCATTTTGTATTAGCCAGTTTTTGTTGAAAATTACTATATTATAAATTTTTACAAAGTTTCTAAAGATTCTCTACGCCTCAAAGAATCAGAAACTGGAGGCTTCCGAAGTAGCTGACCCAGGTGATCCGGATCAGCTACTTCAGAAGCCTCCACCCAGTTTGGAAGATTTTATTCAATAGTTTTCGAATAAACTGGCCAATACGGAATAACTAGCACCTCTTGCTATCTTTTGATTTCAGCTCTTTTTAATCAATGTTGAGAGTCATCAATGCTAGTATCCCCTCAAGAGGATTAGTATCAGAGTTACTATTCAAGCGCGTTTTTCTTCGTACCAAAATACTTATAACTGAATTCATAAAAAAAGTTAAGCAAAGAACTGTATGTGCTGTCTGGCTAGGACTCGGACACATTTCCAGGGTTCAGACAAGTTTTGTTCAATCAATTTTCCTGAGTTTTCCCTGTGATTTCCCTGAGTAACATTCTAATTTCCAGAAATCATGAATATGTCCCTGAACATTTTTTTCTCAGTGTATAATTTCTAAGATTCCACGATTAAAAATTAAGAAAATATGTTGTAGAAAATGAAAAATAGAATTAACGAACAAATTTTTATTTTGAAAAATTTTTAGTGATTTCCCTGAGATTTCCAGGTTTTTGGGAGTTGTTGATCATTTCCCTGAGAATTCCCGGTGTTTTGAGTCCAATTTTTATTTCCCTGAGTTTTCCCGAATTTCCCGGAATTCCAGTTCTGTCTGAACCCTGATTTCGAATCAAAATTTAAAACCTCCTTTCCCCCCCAACTATGGAAGGTAAGGGAATTTGTACCATTTTGACGGGAAAAGGAGGAGCTATATCCTTCTTCTTTGCCTCGCACAGTGGTGCGAATTTCCTGATCTTCCATAGGTAGGGAGAAAGGAGATTCTAATTTTCTGTTGAAAGAGAAATATTTTTGTAATTTGATTGATATTTTATCCATATTCTTATTGTTCCAATAGCCGTTGAAGTGAATCGATAGAAGATATTTCAGAACAAAGAGATATGCATTGGAATTGGAAAATATTTCTTGACCGCTGTTGAAAGAATTGTACTAAATTAAGAAAAAAAGTCAAGGTTACTTCAACATTTGGCTCTTGTTTCATAGCCATGAGAAGTATCCGGAAAATATAGGTAATACACTAAAGAAAAATACCCGGGAATTTGACCCAAACCTTGTGCTCGACATCCTGAATAGTTGAAAACAACAAGGCATTTCCCGGACAATATAAAACAAATACTTGACCCAGTGATTGAGAGAAACGCGTTCTTCTGTTATCCAGAAAACATAGTATTAGCCATGATCACGGATGAGAGATGAAATATGCGAGAATTGGGTTATAGAAAGATATTAGAAGCAAGGAATCAACAGTTGAAGGGAAAAACTGTCAGAACTTTCAAACCACCTTCAATAAATTTCGATGCTACGGACTACCACGAGCGGATCGATTTGATGAAATGTAGCTGTCGTCTCCTCCAGTGATGGAGAGTTTGGAACCGGAGGATATTTCATCATTTATACAAAATTAAACCCTGCCTGAATATGAATTTTTCAACTTCCCCTGCCACACCCAAAGACGCGTTAAACTCGTCACAGAGTCCGCCAGCAGAGTTTGTAGATCAGAAAACAGGGATGGCTTCATCGGAACAACTTTATATTCAAGACTGTCGATGCCAAAATTCGACCAAAAATCTGAATTTCAAACAGCTTTAGTCGATATAGTCGTTGAAAATAATATCGATATAATAAATAATTACCGCGCCCAAAATGGTTGAATGGTTGGGCAGGGCGTGGGTGGAACTCGAAGTGCAGCCACCTCCACGTGGTGAGTTCTGGGTCATTTTAGCGGCTGCGCCACAATTGATCCCGGAAAAAATAACCCGTACAAAAATATCTCCGCAGAAAATAATCCCACATTAAACATCTCCATTCTACAATGTCGAAAAAAGGAACAAAAATCACCAAAAAATCAGTTGCAAAAAGTTATCAGTTACTTATAATCTCTTATGGCAATGCAAAATTACAAAAGTACTAAAAAGAAACCACTTCACAACACAACATTATGCGCAACACCCTTCAAATACATAATAAACGCTTTCCTTTTTGGCTAAGGATAAAGTGCAACGCCATACTGATAGATATTACACACAAGAAATTCTAACAGCGACTGAAACACAATGCCAACCTACCGTCTCGTCAAATGCGATCAAATTTATGTATACCTTTCTTGCAAAATAAAGTTAATCCTCCGTTGACAACAACCAAAGATTCCAACTACGTTCCGATAATAATATACAAACTTGTACACAGTTCACAATATAATTACACGTGGAAAATAGTATACTTGAATATGAAACTGCCAGAAATTCCAGTACACCCAACAAAATTTTATTCCTGTCAAGTTCCATTCCACTTGAAAAAAACAGGAAAAAATTATTATCTGGTCCACCTACAACTCTACTAGCTCAATATTTGGATAGAAATACCATTCGAAATAGAACCATTAACCATCAATAAAACCATTCAAAATCACAATACAATCGAATCCTGAAAATACAAAACAAAAACAATTCAAAAATTGAAAATGGGATATAATGGTATGGGGATCTTCCAGTTATGGGATATTTGAACGTGATACCATTTTAGCAGGCAGACAAATTCAAAATGTAGCACGCGATTCTTCCTACAATTTTTCTGTCATCAGGTAATCAAAATGAAGTAGTTCCATACCATTAGAAGTTCAAGAACTGAATCTATGCAACTTGAGCTCCAGTGTAATTTTTGCTGTTCTGGGCGATTTTTTCAAACTTTGAACGCTTTGCGCGAATCGGGGATTTGAGATAGGAATTTTCACGAATTTTTCCCTTGTTTGGTACGCAAACGCGCAACTTTTCCGCACTTTTAGAATTCGATACTTTCTGATGAAGAATGACTTTCTTTGACCCACCTTAACGCACATTGCTTGCCCCTCTCTTTTCAAAATTCCTCATCTTAAACCCTGATCTATTGCTTATAACGAAATTGCACAATGAATACTGCAACGATCGTTATGATTCCGGTTTTCATACGTTCCCAAAAAGTACCCCAATACAAAGAAAAATGATGAATACTTTTCAAAAAGCCCTTACTTTTCAACATATAAACATTCATTTTGACAAGATATATTGTATTTTTATGTACATACGCATATAACATTAGTCATCATTATCACGAATAAAATGATTGAAAATGGTTTATTTTTGTTTACACAATATTAGTTAAACATTACAGCCAATGATGAGCCAAATTTAGATCGAAGGATCATTTATGATCGCTCGAACAGTATTTTTGTTCTTTCAATAAAATTCTATTGCAAAAGAGAAAAGTGAAACCGAGGGTAGAGATATTCTGTATAATCTTTCATCTGATTTTTTAATACAGGCATTTTCGAGGATTCCTTCAGGCTGTTTATTACATACGAGTTTGAGATTATTAAATTTCAAGTGGGTACAATATATATCCCTATATATACATCAAACATATTTTTTTTTATACGCAACAGCGCGGTTTTACTCGAAACGCGAACCTTCAAATCACAACACCAACATGTATTTACAAAATAACTTTCAAATTTATCATTGCATTTTTTTTTTTGAGAAATAAAAAAATAATAATCGTTCATGTAACTCTCTACATGTTTCTTCAGTTTTGAGATAACTAAGGAGAAGTCAAAAACCATAAGAAAGTAAGATAATCTTCCACTATCTTCTTTGGTCGCATCTATTTACACTTAGATTATTAAATATATTCGATTGTTCCTTCGTTATTCGCTATTTATACAATCCTATGATGGAAATTTTCAATGATTTTGCTACTTAGTTTTATGTCACTTAACAACACATGCATCTCGAATGTGTTTCAAGACTAGATAAGACTCTTTCTCTTTGACACACAAAAAAAGACACAAGTTTGTTCAAAAGTACGATGAGTTAAGATTTGTTTTTTGTTTCTTCTTCTTCTTTTATTTAGAATAAAAAAAAAAAAAAAGAAAAGAGAACAAATGAATTGCTACTATTATGGAATAAAACTTTGTGCGGTATTTACAAGTAACAAAAAAGAAAAACAAAAAAGCTTCAACAATGATTTAAAAGCTACAGGCTTTCGGTACATGTGTATGTACGAAGATGTATGTGTAAATAGGATATATAAAACAGTTATATCACTGTGTCTGTATAAAAAGCGATAAATACGATTGAAAACAAAAAAAAAAAGGTAAAAATTGTGCCTGTTTGATTCGGCGTGATGGTTCCGTTAATCCATTTTTCAAGTACTAAATCGATGATGATGTACGGTAATACTTCTATGAGAGCAGAGATCTTATCTCACTATTCTTCCCTTTCGTATGGTTGTATTATGAACACATAAAGGTCGAAGAGAAATCTTCTCTTCATGCGTATTTCTCTTCGGCAAAAGCAAGCTCTATGGCAGAACCGACGTGTTCAACTATGAAAGCTGGTTTACACAATCCCTCTTCGACAGGTAAGAAATCTCTTGGGGCGTGATCAAGACTGAAATCCGAATCTCTTTGATGTACCCCTGTTTCCACTAGAATACTGATGCAAGCCTTCACGTTTGGAGGTCTCATACTTTTGCCAAGTAATTTTTCTAAGGCTCGTGTTTTGGTACCTTTACCCGACTCGTAACGAGATAAATATTTATCATATAAATTTGCCCCAAAGACATCGGTATTGATGTTATCTCTGAAATAATAAGAATTCGTAAAAAACAAAAAAGAGAGTATAGTTTGTTTCGTACTCACCCAATAGCATAAATTGTATCCACTCGGTCTATTCCCATACTCTTAGCGTGATTCAACAGTACATTGTCGGCGTGATAATAAGTAATTTCGCTAGGTTTACCGAGTAGAGCTGTATAGACCATATCTTTGCCAGTAATCTTCTTATATAAACTTTCCAAACATACTAGGAAAGCTCCGTGACCGTACCTAGGAATAGGTGCTTGAGAAGCCCACAATAAATCCATATTGCATGCCAAAACCGGAATGTGCGGATAAGGAACTTTGGGAGGTAGGGCAGTCGGCATACCGTTAGTTAACATTAAATCTACCATCAACTGTAAAGGCGTTTCCCAATATACAGGTTCACTGAACAACACTATGCCCTCTATCGTAGGAAAATTAGAATCTATAGGCCCGCATTGTGGGTTCCTTTTCTTCATATTTACATAATCCAAGCATGGAAAATTCTTCACTAATTCGTCTAGAGTCACAGTTTTTTCAAAACCCAATTCTCGAGCTATTTCGTTAATCGGACCTTGTCCGGATATGAGAACAGTTTTTTTATGAAATTGATTAAACATTTGCAACGGAGTGTGCGCTAAGATCACTTGAGATTCGCTTATCTCGAAACCTATCCATTTGGATAAATCTTCAGCTTTTTGACTACGTAAAGAGTTGCCGCTATTGGTAACAAATACCGTCGGTACACGAAATTTCCCATCCTCGCCCTGCAGACGTTTAAAAGCTTCCTTCACTGGCGGTAAAACGTTTTTACCTCGTACCAAAACACCGTCGATGTCAAAAATAAAACCAAAGTTTGGTTTTGAACTCAAATGCTAAAACAATATACGCAAGGTTTCATTAATAATTCGAAATTATGTATCTGTAAAACTCGAAAAAAATATTTATACTTATTGAATACTTGAGATAAATTTTTTCCAATGTGATTATCGATGATAATTCTATAACATTGATTTTATTGTACATCAAGCTTGAGTTGAAGTGAATCCTTGGAATACAAAAATAAATACGTTCATGGTCAAAGAAGTCTTGACTGACAGCTGTATATTTTTGTCAATGAAATTCGGACTACAATTATAAAACAAATTCTGATATGCAATTGATTTTTGAAACAAACGTATATGATCGGTCATGATAATGATAAATCGAAAGCATTGAAATTTGTTTTGATATTATTTCCTCATTCACTTACTCTTATTCCGGAATATCTCGTGATACAAGGGCGTAATAGCACATTTACAACTGCCATTTCGGTAGCTGAGATCAAATGATGCGTTTCTCACAACACTTCAACGATGTATTATAAATATTTAAGAATGATTTTTTACTTGTTGATTATTCATCATGAAATTTCAGTGTTTTTGGAAATCTTGAGTTTAAGGTTAAGTGGATTCTATCAGCTACAAAATCCTGTGCGTTAGGTTCCCTTTTTCAAACCAGATTAAAATCCATTCGAATTCGATCGTGTCGTATGTATTTTTTGAGTTGTGCCGTAAGAGGGCTGTACTCAAGCTTGCAAACAAAAATCATTAAAAATAGGATATATTTTTAAATTGTCTATAACAACTTGGAGCGCGTACAGCACGTACAGCACAAATATGTTTGATTAAAAGAATCTGATGATTCGACGAACAGTAATAATAATACGTATTCGACAATGGATGAGAGGTCAAAGTTTAAACGATCGTCATTTCAAATGAATGTTCTATCGCTTAGATTTATAATATCGTATACGAAACTGCGTTGAATACCCGTTGTTGATAGTCAAAACAACGTGTCGATGAGGAGTATTCAATTTAGTATATACAGACATAACAATCATAACAATCATTGATAAATAAATAATAATGAAGAAATTCATGAAGATTATCATTGGTTTACATTTATTCTTACCGACAACTGATGCAAATCGATGACAAACAGCTGGTAACCACTACCGTGTTTCAACGATCTTGACAATCTAACGTGCCGACAGGGCCGAAACCACCACCAACATCACCACCACCGATCATCGAGATACAGAACATTATTCAAAATTATACATGTGAATGATTTACGTTTTGTTTATCTCAATTTCATACCTCAATTCAAGATCTCAAAAATGTTTATCAAACCGTTTCGAATGAAATCAAAACATCAATTGAAAAGCACCGAAAGGTATGTTAACAAATAAGTTTTATTATTAGGATTATAGGTTAACTCTTGAGAAATCAAATAAATGATTATTTTGTTTTCGTTACAGAAGGAAATTATGCGAAGAAATTTCACAAATTTTTCCAAGTTTATCCGAGGAAAGTGTACAATTGTTGTTACCAAAAACAGAAGTGATTACCCTCATGAAAGTTATCACTCATCAGGGTCAATTGGTTAGGATATATTGCGCCAATCACATACCAATGTTTTTTTACTTGGAAAAACCAGAGCCCACATTGTTTCCTACAGTTTTCACGTTATGGTGTCATCCAAATTTATTAGATAGTTTCACAACTGTTTCCGGTATTGTACCTCAATTGACGAGGGGAGCCGATTTAATGTTACCGGGTCTAGTGTTGGAAGAACCTGTAACTCTTCATTCGTTTGGAAAACTATCCAAAGGCACCCCAGTCTACATTAATACCTCGGATAATAAGGTACCAAATTTAGTGTATCTATATTTCTTATAAATATAAATTTCGCATAGCTCTAAACGAAGCCACTTGAATTATGATTGCAAATAACAAAAGATGTACCATATTGTTTAGGCTGCCATAGCTGTCGGCATCACCGCCCTTTCTAGCGAAGATATGTACATGGCGGGTGGTAGGGGGAAATGTATTCAGATACTTCATATCTTGAACGATACTTTATACGAATTAGGAAAATCAGTAACACGACCGGAATGGGGCCTGGAAGATGCAAAAGAGAACGGAGAGATGGATGAAAGTTTAGAAAATTCCAATATCGAAAATCCGTTGACGGATGAATTGGAGAAATTAGATGTTAATACTCGAGAAATAGTTGCCGATACGGATCAGACTTCAAGCGTATCAGAGGTAAGGATTCATCGTAAAAATAATAATATCCTTCACACGTGATTCGATAAAGAATTTTCTTATACTTTGTTAAGGAAAACTTGGAAGAAATTAGCGAAAAGGAGAACGACGAAAAAGACAACGAAACGAGTACGGAAAATGTAGATTTGGTCAAACAAATGGACGATCTTCTAGAATATTGCTTTTTAAAGGCATGTAAAACAACTATCAAGTCAAACGACTTGCCCATGCGGGCTTCGAATTTTTTCAAAAATCATATTCTAGCCATGTGTCCTGCGGATCAAAATATAAATATTAAAAAAACACGGTATAAAAAGTTGTCAGTATTTTTAGCGCAAATGAAAGAGAAAGGTGTCATCGACACTTCCGTTATGAAAGGTGTTGAGAGTTTATTATCCATTCAGGTAATATTCAACGTGTATCTCGAAACGATATCTTATGAAATTCGTTACGCAAAAAGTCTTTGTTTTTCAGTTTGATCATCCTCTGTTGAAAGAATTGGTAGTTGTAAAAGAGAGTGCCCCAGTGGAACCCGCCGGTCCGAATACAGCAGCTACAACGGTCGCCGAATGTTACAGAGTCACTGCCGACGTAGCGCCAATTCTTGCCAAGTTTGGATACAAGTAAGTGGCTCGTCGGTTAACTTTTTGTAATGTCATTCAAAGATTAATCGAATACGAATAATCATTTCGTAGAATTACGTTCTAATGGTAGAATCGATTGTAGGAAAGGAGATGTTATGAAAAGAGCGGAAATCAGGAAATGCTTTACCGAATACGTCAAAGCGGAGGATCTGCAGGATGGAAGGTACCTTAATAAAAAAGTGATTTGGTTCAACTCGCTAACGCCCCAGCAGGCCTCAACGAACATTCTAAGGTTTTGGCTACTCGAAAAGATGTTTTGGGTGTATCGATTACGAATTTGAAGAGTTGATGCTGAGAATTATTATAGAGTCGAATTCTGAATATTAGATTCTCGTGAGGAGAAACTCACTGATTCATCTGGCTTGCATACACGGATTTTTCGAGGCTGAGGAATCCACTCAAAGGTTCGCCAAAAAATTGGAGGAAAAATGAAGTAAATTTCCCAGAGAGGAAGGTTTTTCAAATCTCACAAGGAATAGAATGAGCCCCCATGAGTCATAAACGGATTGAAAATGAACATTTTTTCAAGACAAAAACTATGAGAAATGCCGTGTGGTTGTTACAAAGTTGTTTGTTTATATTTCGAGCTAGTTCTTTTCTTATCACAAATATGATTATCGAATTCCTTCGGTCTTGGTCCTCTATTTGACAATGATTTTTCTCATTTCATTCTGAATATTGCTAGAGAACTCTCAAAAGACTCTTAACTTACCCTTTCGTCGCGTTTCTAGGCTTCATTTTTACCTGGACGGTTGTCCAAATTTTGTAGTTCATAGCCAATTACACTGAGAGAAGTATTTTTCCGGGAATCATAAAATATTTAGTTGAATCGTCGCCATAAAATACTTAATTGATTTGAATAAACTTTCTTCTATACAATATATATATGGGGCGTTCTTCGTCAAATTTGACCCCCCCTCCCCCCCCCCCTGTCCAAAATTGAGTTCAGTGTAAAAATATGTTTAAGGTGTCAAATGAAAGCTTAGGGTGTCTAGTTTACTTTGCACACTGGTCTTTTTGAAAATTTAATATGGCGGAGCGAGTATGGCGGAAAACGTCATCGGAGAAGGGTTGCGGAAAAATCAAATAGTGGATCATTCGGCCAAAAACCTCACGATTTTAGATTGGGTTGGTTCTAGGGGGGTGTTTCTGGTCGCTGATTAAGAATTTGGAGTCAGATTTTGAAAATTCAAAATGGTGTACCGTATTTGGGACATGATATGGCGACCGAAAAATTCAAATCAACTCGATTCGCTTGAAACTGGCTATCCAGGGGGTTTTCGAGGTCGCTGAATCCGAATCTGAGGTCGACAGCCTACCACAACCAACTCTTCACCCCTGCACGGGGGTAAAATCGGTATTTTTAGAGTAAATTCCCCTTATATTTTGTTCTATGAGGAATTTAGGAACCCAAACCACCTCAAATATGATATATTGAGGTTCCGTAATTACACCTGAGAGATTTTACCTCCCTCCATCAACTTTTCATCCCTCTATAGGGGTGAAATCGTTATTTTCATTAAAAAAACCGATCCTGTATTTTTTCCCATGGGAAACTCGGGTGCCAAAACTGCTTCAAGATCATATTCCGAAGTGTCTTGGAATATCTGAGGAACTAGAGTGTTCCAATCAACGACTTATGGCCATTCCTTTCCCTTTATTTCCTGCATCGATGCAAACCACGGGACAAACCGATAAGTCAATAATAAACTTTCATATTAATATTCATTGTTTATGACTCTTCTAGTCGATTCAATTGAATCCATGGATTTTTTCATTTAATTCGACGTTCTATCGTGTAATGATTATCCGCGTGGTATTGGTGAGAATGTTGAGTGTGTGGTGAGCTCACAACTATTTTCTAAACTTGTTCTTGTATAACCCTTTTGGCACTTTTCTGAAGCCATGTAAATTTCCTTACTTGGTTTGAATTATATTCTCGAATTCCAAACTCAATTCTTGTTTTTGAATTCATTTTGTTGTTTCCCCTCATGTTATGTGTAATGGTTTTTCTCCAATTACTTGATTTTCAATACCACACAGACGAGCATCCGGTGTATGTATGTTGATTTTAGCTCAGGCTAAAACATAGAGCTTTCACGAACTACCCCAAGTTCCTCTATGGGGGTGGAATCGTTATTTTTCAAATTAATTCACCTTGTGCCTTTTTTTGTGTGAAATTTAGGAACCAAAAACTACTTCATATATTATAATTCAACGTTCCGCAAGATATCTGAGAGATTTGACTTCCCACCATCAACCCTTCCCCCTCTCTGTAGCGGCGGGATCGTTATTTTCAAGATAAATTCCCCTCAAATTTTTGTGTGTGAAAAATTGAGAAATCCAAACCACTTCAATAATTAAGATATTCCACGGTTCTCCAAGGTATCTGAGAAATTTGACCTCCCACCATGAAATATTCACCCTTCTATGGGGATGGAATCACCATTTCTATAAATTAATGAAACGATTTTCGAAGGCGAAACATGGAATTGAAGTGTCTTTGGAAAATTCGAATAAGTAAAGATACAGGGTCGGTTTTTTTTTACAGAAATGGTGATTCCATCCCCACAGAAGGGTGAACATTTCATGAGAGGAGGTCAAATTTCTCAGATACCTTGGAGAACCGTGGAATATCTTATGTACATTTTATATGACACATTATCCCCCTTTTAATGATACAATTCCTCATTTTTATGTGGGAGCTAGCTCGTTAAATCTATCTTTCTAATTTCCATGCCTCGTTATACATGAACAAAGTCTTTGTGTCAATCAAATCATGCGATTCATATTGCAAGAATCATCACAAAATGAAATCTCACGCAGCATCATTTTCGTCTTCATAGAAATTGATCAATCAGCGAAATCTTAAGATATCAAACTTGAAATGTGCAATATCCTGGAAAATGTCTTAAGAAGGTTGTCGTGAGATATAAACCAATCGGTTCAGAATAGGTTGTAGTAGAAAGGGTTTTTTCAACCTCGACTTGTGAATTGTACCAACATATCACACGAGTTGAATGATATAAAAAGAAAAGTTGGAAAAATTGAGTATAGAAAGTCGTAAAGTCGAATTAAACATAAATGTCAATGAGACCAAGGAAATGCGAATGAACAATAGAATTGAAGAAGTGCTCTTTGTCGATCACGAGAGGATTGAACGTGTTGCACAGTTTCGGTATCTCAAAATAGCCACAACCTTAGAAAGTCCATTTACGTCCGTTCGGATATTTATGAGTTAACTTTGAAATTAGCATTGATGTACAGGTTTGTTACAGGACATTAAAATTAAATCCACAACTCGCGGGGATCTTCAAAACCAAAGCTTCGCAAGAAACAATAACTATGGAAGATGGCATTAATAAATTTATCGGACGTATGACTCATATGCACGAGGTTACATTAGCTGGAACGAAACTATTACACACTGGAAAATTGGCCCCTATCGATATGAGAGTGACTCTTCGAGCGAATGGCAAAAAGGTACATGAAATTCAAACAATCGGAAATCATGAGAGAATCGCTAATGATTCTTAGAAGAACCGGCATAATTACGTCCACTGGAACAAAATATCATAGAAACTCATACGTTTTATTAAAATCTGATCAAAGTGTCCAAATACCACTATTGAACCTGATCAAATCTTACAAGAATATAGAGAAAAGGGTCGGAAAATGGGCTACCACTTTGATTTCATCTCCCACTGGTCAGTCTTCAGCGATATATTTTTTTTTTTCAATGAACGAAGGAGTGATAACATTTTTTCTGGAAAACGTGAAAACTGTGATTTTTGAGAGTAAGGTCTGAATATGGGCTACCCATAAAATTTTGTTGAAACTGTTGGCAGTTTGGTGTTTTTGGCAGAACTGTTATGCTATCAATTCATCCTTCGGTTAATTTACGCTTCTATATTTCCCTAATAAGCTACACATCGTGTCAGATCCAACGGAACGGATGATTAGTAATAATATTGAAAACATCGCATCCCTGAAAAAGTTTTGACAGGCACGTTGTACTGTAATCGCCAACTGCTGTGCACGCAACTCGTCGGTGATAAGGAACATGTCGAATCGGTCACTGTCAACTTCGAACCATAGCGGTATTTGGACATCTATGAGATTTTCTCAACGGGGCGGTGAAGACCCATCACTGGTCCTTTGAAACGTCTGCAGTCGTGTTTTTTTGGAGTAATCTTAGAATAGTGAATTGTAAACTTCAATTTTGGGGTTCTAATTAACGAGAGAGTACTGAATCAGATTGAATATTCAATATTTCAATCAAATTTTATTATTTTTCTACACCAAGTTGTCAATCTGATTCCTCTCGTTTGATACACAAAAAGAAATTAAAACTTGCAGAAACTTGTCACGGATGTACTTGAACATCCAGCAATCGTAAATAGAATCACAATGTATAAATAATAACTATGAAATCATTGAACTATTCGAATATAAGTAAGATATGTTTTTTTACAGGCAACTTTGGTGAATAATTTGGAGACTTTCGGAATCAATCCGAAAGAATTTAGTAAAGAGTGTCAGAGTATAGGCGCGAGTGCAACCATCGTGAACGATCCGGGAAAGAAAACTCCTAGCGTATTGGTGCAGGGAAATCAAATTATACATGTTTATAAATTACTCACAGGTGAGAGACCAGGCAGTTGCCGTTTATGTTTTTGTTTTATTTCAAATTATTATAAAAAATGATTTAAATTTTCAGAGAAATATCAAATACGAAAGAATTACATAAGAGGATTAGAATTTGCACCAAAGAAGAAGTAAATAACCCTCGATCGAAATGGATTATGTTTATATTTGATTATGAAAAATGTACGAAAAGCAGTAGAAAGTCAGACAAAAGTTTGATTCGTTCCTCGTCTGTATTGCCATGCAAAATGATAAGTTGTTTGTTTACTATAATTTATTTTTATATATATTTTCAATTTGATCATGTAAAATATCATTGTTTCCAGTTGGGAATCCTCAAGGATCAAGAATGTTCCCTGATCGATTGTTCCTTTAGAACGCTATTAGATCGATTCTAATCGTTTGACGTCGCTGATAATCAATCAAAGTAAAATCAGGGTGATTTTAATGCAATTAATTTTAAAAGCATCAGTCAAATAAATCGCTCGAAAAAGTATTGATAACCAGAGAAGTTATAGAAAATCTCGTGAAGAAGCTTTGAATGCAAAAAATGAGTCATTTTTTCTAAAAATACATAGCATTGGCTATAAGACTTGACCGAGATTTGATGTTTTATCTTCAATTCAAAAATTTTTCAGAGTTTTCTTTTCTCACTTTTCGAGGGAAAATGACGTCTTTATTATTAATAACTATTTTAAAGAAGTCGGTCGGCAGAAGAAGCCTTCAATTACGTTTATATTTAGATAGAAAAATTCAGAAACAATCAAAGAATTCGGCCCTGATCTTGAAGTAGTTAAAGACGGATTATAATTAAATTTTGTTCCAATTTGTCAATGATTTTGATTGATTGATTGATTTGAAATGATTTTGTCATTGATTGAATATTATTGACATAGGAGATTCGAAACGATCTAGTAGTTTGCTAATGAAAAAATTGATCAGAGCTCGCTCTTTGAAGTATTAAGCACGTTTTTGATGTTTTTTTAAATCTTCCTCTCGAAAGCAAAAGTTAGACTCTAAGACTTTTTGATTAGTACTTTACACTTACTCACACTTTTGTGTATGTGATACGATTCAAGAGAGCTCATTCATCATTGAAAGAAGCAGATGATATTTTGTTGTAATTTGAGCATATAGCTATTGAAATGTGAAAAATTATAATTTTTGAATGATTTTATTTCAATGAAAACTTGATACATAAATTTCACATAATACTTCTTGCGATGTTGGAACCACCTTGAGGGCATACAAACTCTGCAAAATTTTGTGATAACAGTGTCATGTGATTAAAGTATCTTACAGAAAAAAAATCAGCTAATCATATTTCTTCACTTTCATTTGATACGCAGTGTTTTACTATTTTAAATAGATATGGAAGATGTTACAAACGTTCTATTCGTCAAATAAAAATAAAGACTCGACAGCAATGATCGAGGAAAATTACATTCTCATGGTATATTATGCCGCATAAATTCTATGATCGTAAAATCAAATAAATATAATTGCACAATTAAATGAAAATTTGAAGATATTTCGATTTATTCTTATAAAGTACATGAAAATGATATGATATGGGACACATAATTTATTACTTATTGGAATCAAATTACTTTTGTAAATGCTGATATGATGTTCCTTTTAGTTTTCTTTTTCTTTTTTTTTAAAGACAGATAATGTATTGTTCCCAGCAAATAAGATAAATATTTCAGTCTCCAAGAACAAATTATCGGCGTAATCAAGGCATTTCTCTGTTTCCCGCAAAGATCTCTCAAGATGCAAAGTGAAGAATTCGCGTGTTCTTGTAGGGAGAAATAGGATAACAAAAGAGATGATGGGGATTTCGATTATACATCAGAAACTTTCACTATACCTTCTTACGATATAGGATCTTTGATATTCAAATACAATTCAATACAATTCGTTCTGATAATTGTTAAAATGCCGATTTCTAAAATTCTACAACCACACATACACACACAGCCTCAGTTTAGGTAACAAAGAAAACTTCGTTTCGACTATAATTTCAATTAAAATGCCCTATTTTGATTAGTTTCAACATTATCATGAATTTGGCGCTAAGTACTTAATCTAAAAATACTAATCATTAACATCGAACAATCTCATTTCGTTCGATTATTCAACTAAACAAGGTTTGTACTAAAACACACGACATGCAATAAATATCACAGACATAATTTTATGAATTCAACTTTGTTCAAAATTATGACAATAAATTTTTGTTCAAAACGGTACACATTCAAGTTTCTCTAAATCCACACGTTATTGAAATTCTATTTTGTTAAAGTTTGAATCGTTTATGGAAACAAGTTTGTAATTGAATACGAAAATCTTTTCACCTTTTCTAAACACGTATCTCTAATAGAGAATTCATTTTGGAACATCATCGTGAATTCTGAATTAGATTCTTTCTTGCTGAATTTTTGGAATTCGTTTCGCCAAACGATTCCAAATTTAGCGATATGATATTTTTATGTACAAAGGATGGATAGTAATGTATATTTGGATGTAGCATTGTCATTAATTTTTTGTTTTCTTTCCACGTATACTTGAAGTGTTTAAACAATGAAGGTGGTAAAGCCATTGTGGAATCATACATTGATTTCATTTTCATTCTAATCATCAAACCACATTGCGAGGATATATAATGTTCAGGATTTCAACTGCAATAATCCGCAATTGCTTGTTCGTTCGCTAGAGGCAGGACACGATCACCGTTTTCTTCTATCCATATTCTTGTCAATGCACAGCCTTCATTATGTTTATTTTATGCATAATACTATGGTAATGAATATCACGCACTGACATTTCATATTTGTCGTAACAAGAAAAACTGCATCAAGATTTTATTTACAAACAGTTATTCTCTTCGTTAGAGAAAAATCCGATACGTTTCTCAAAAATCGAAATGTGGTATCCAAATATAGAATCGATGTATTACATATCAAGGGAAGAAAGTACGTTATTCCTAATGAGTGTGGCAATACTCCTCTGTCCTTGATTTTGGGTCAGAAATGAATCATTTATTCATCTGTTTTGCTGTTCTCTGTAAAATTACAGAAAAAAAAAAGAATAGAAGTTGCTTAATTCTCCTCCCTAGGGTGGAAAAACGTACTTTCCTCCCGCTTTGAAGACATAGAAAGTGGCATTTTCTACGGAAACGTTATGAAAAATCCAATTCCCAAATGTGAATACAGGTTTTCTTGTTAGTTGTACTATAAAAATCATAACAACCACTCATCGGCTTAAATTACAATCAAGCGTATAATATAGAAATGACTCGACAGTAGAATATTATCAGAGAGAAGATGAGAGTGCTCACAGGCACGTTTTTGCTTCTAAAAAAAGTTCCATCGACCCTCTGGAAGTAGACCAACTGAAATTTTATTTTTCAATAGTAAAAAATTGCGCATTTCTTCTTTTGTGTACTTTTTGATACGTACTGAATCAAAATTTGATTATGTATCGATAATGAATAGATATGATTCTTTATTATCACGACTAAAGAAAGTAAAAAATGAACGAGGGGGTCGATTGGATTGTTCGTGTTCCATTTACAGTACCCTTGTTAAAGAAACCTATTGAATTTTGTACATTGTTCTATTTGAAAATTTTCAATTAGATGTTTTTGCCAAATTCCATTCCAACCAGGGTAGCAATAGAACTCGAACCCAGTGATGCCAGACGCCAAGTTTTGTCCCCTCCATCAAGCCCCATCTATATAGAAATCTCACACACACAATAAAGCTCCCGACAAAAGAAATTTGATTGTATGGTGGGTATGGAGGGGGTAAAAGTTGGCGATTCTTGAATTTTCTGGCATCACTGCTCGAACCGTGAGCATTCTCATCTTCTCTCTGATGTTATCAAAAAAATTTACACGATTATTTACAACAGAAACTGATCAATACGAACTAAATAACAACAAGATAGGATACAACATAATTTATATCATCCTAATTGCTTCATTTGAACCTTCGTTATTTGCGTCATATCGAGACTAATATTATTTTCAATATTATTTCAAACAATATTGAGAATAACAATCAACGGCACCACGCTTGTAACGCGAGTATAAAGGAAGCATAAAGGATATTCGAAAGGCCATAGAATTATTGCTCTTTCTTTTTCATTGTCGACTCTCTGTAAAATAATAATGAAAAACTTAGAAGTCTATAAATATCGAAGAAACAAAAGCAATGACTACACATCCGCTAAGATCCAAGAATACAAAGGTCGTAATTGATGATCGAGTACTTTGTATTCTAGATTACTTAGGCCGTCGGTATCGTATCTGCGAGCACCGTTTTCCAAATTGACGAACCGAGTGCTGCTAGGAGACTCCTTTTTGTGCGTTAACATGTAATATTGAGCGACGTCAGGTCCGAAACGAGTAACCTAAAGAGAAAACGAATAAAAGAAGTATTATTATACAATGAAGTTATATTGAAAACTTTCAACTGAATCCACAAACCTGGAAACCTCTGGATTGTAAACGACTATAGAAATCGTCGTCTTCTCCACCCCAACCATAGAAAACATTGGAAAACCCATTGACTTTTTCAAAATGTTTGCGAGTCAGAGCTATGGCTCCTCCAAATAAACTTGTGTACGGCAAATTGTATCTGAATGTATTTACACTGGAACTCATGTGCCTGGGCATTTTAGTACACGCGTATATGTTGTTAAGATTTTGAGGTATTAAATCTATATCTTGAAATATGAAGCAGTGAAAGTCATTGATTTTAGTTGCTTCTACGTAACCGACGTTGAAGAGTTTAGCTCGATTGAACTCCCGCATTGGACTCTGTTCGATGACGAATATTCTATAATCGAGGTTTTGGGCTTGAAGAAAAGGGTGGATATAATTCATGAAGATTGTTAATTGATTCTGTCGGTTGCGATAAGGTAATATAATGGCGACATTGAATAACGGATGACAGTTGAGTGGTTTCCATTGACCCCCAGGTAAAATACCAAGTCTTCTAGCCATAGCCACCGGATCTTCTCGCGGATGTTCTTCCGGGTACAACAATTGAGTTCGTTTATCGGTTACTGGTATTATACAGGAATTATCACGTGGAGAGTAAGACTTTTCCATTTCATCGTATATGTCTTCCGTTTTGATAAACGTGTAGTGAGAAGCAAATCTGGCAGGGTGTAAGCAGTAATATAGCACTAGAATAGTTGTGATAGTGCATGATAATTTACGTGAATAATCGTAAAAAAATGCAATTAGCGTTTTTAGAATATTTGCGACCCCTCTCATTTCTAACCCTATATGTCGTAACGCATGGTACGGTGTTGGCGATTTGTGTGTACATACACTTGTCATGAAAGTAACTCTGAGAAGTTATTCATGATCATATGTTACGGATCATTGTGTTTTTCTTTTATAACATATAATAAATAATCGTTTGTTTTGAATTCGAGGATCAATTTTATAGGGATAAACTATGGGTCACTGCAAATCACTGTGTTAAGGTGAGGGTAGTTTCTCATGTGCAGTGGATGCAGGGTTCGGAACTCCTAGGATCGTACACGATTTTGATTGATCGCTTCTCATAGAATGTTGAATGTGATTGGTTGCTCTATAAGAATTGACCAATGTGTACGATTACACCGTGTACGATTCTAGGAGTTTCGAACCCTGAGTGGGTGTCATCATTTCCAACGTTAAAATTGATTTCCATAAATACCGAGTTTTATTCCTGGTCCTGGTTAAATTAATTCCTTTTTAGTAGTAATTTACTTTATTGCTTAATAACAGCGATGCATCAAATGAGCATATAAATTAATTCCTTTCTGGCATATGAGGTTATTTGTCATTAGGTTCGTTCGTTCTACGTGCCCTGAGTTGCTCCAACTTGTACCAAACCAATCATTTCGTTGCTTAAACTGGAAGTAGCGAATCCAAAATACTTGGAGCGAGTTGGGGTAACTTGGGACATCGGTAAACGAACTTAGCTAATGTTGGAATTGGAATTTACTATTTTGATGCTCGATGCTTGACGCTCCATGAAAAGGTACCTGTGGCATTTCGCAATTCAGCGTCGAAAAAATCTGGGAAAATAATTGGACGCTCGATGCTCGACGCTCCATGAATTGGCAGCTTTACGCAAATAGCAAAATTTTGCACAAAGCATCCTTTTTGAATCATTTACGGATTCAAAAGAGAACCCTCGAAATGTCAGTGAAATAGAGTTCTTAGAGAATCCAATAAGAGCTACATAGATCGAAATGAATTCTCCAAGCGTCCTATTTCACTGAATTTTGGAGGGTTCTTTTTTGCTATCTGGATTAGAGCATATACTACTGGAGCGAGCATTGCCTATGATCAGGTGGAGTATCGTGAGCTCCAAAATCATATGTCTGAATTTCAAAAGCCCGAAAGGCTATATGCCCGAATGTCCGTAAGCCCGAATAAAAAGTTATGAATTTTAGTATAAATCAATTATAGATACTTTTTATACAATTTAGAAGTGAAATATGCTTCTGTTGATGGTTTATCAATGCTTCAAATCATATAAATGATTTTAGGGCTCACGATACTCTACCATTTCAATAGGAATAAGTGTGGTCGAATTATGAGAGAGAGAGAGAGAGAGAGAGATCCAACTTTGAGGCAGTTGTCTCTCTTTTTATCCAATGAAATTTGAACAGAGATAGGGTAGAGTCAGAGAGAAGATGAGATTGCGCACGGGCACCTTTTCGTTGCTATTGAAACTTCCACTGGCCCTCTAGCGGTTGGATCATGGAAATGATTACACAGAAATTTTATTTTGCAATATTACAACACCGCGCATTCCTTTTGTATATTTTTTAATACGTATGTGATTAAAATTATTTTATTTATCGACACAAAATGCATATGATTTTACATTATTATAATTTAAACAATTGAAAAACAAGAGAGGGGGTTGGTGTAATCGGTTCCGTGTTCCATCCGATAAGAGGGCGCTTCAATGTTTACTAGCGATGGAACTCCGGCCGTGCGCACTCTCATTCTCTCTCTGGTAGAGTATCATAATACCGAAGTCCCGCACTATTAGCATAGTCCCGAACTTTCAGAAGTCCGAAGCGTCATGATCCCGGAAGTTCATAATCCCGAGAAAAAATGATAGAATTCGATATAAATCAAGTATTTGACCAATTTCATCATAAAACATGTTCCGCCGGAACGAATTGAGGTCAGCCTTAAATGCCATTCGGGCTTATCGCATACTACCAAATATGAACAAAGATAGCGATATGATTATGGGTGTGAAAATGCACCATGAAGTTTTGATTTTCGGGTCAACTGACTTTCGGGTCTATCGTGCGTCGGACTAATTGTCTTTCAGGCCTAATGGGGTTTACCCGTTGCTGCCCCAGGTGGGGGCCGAATCAACGAAAGGACAAATCAACGGAACCATTGGTTGAAAAGGAAGAGATGTATGATGTATGATGTCTTATTCTTTCCAACTAACGGTTTCGTTGATTTGGCCCCCATCCGCTGCCCCATCTCATCAAATTAACGGCATTCACCACCTTCCCACAAAGTTACTAGATCTCTCCCCCCAGTTTTCTCAACGATTAATGAATATAATCGATTTTAATGAGCAGGTGCATCTTCTTAGCATATCAAAGAAAGTGCAGCCACTCTTTATTTTTCATTTTATTTGTTCGTTTCTGAGAAAACTGGGGGGGGGGCGATTTTGGAATCTAGTAACTTTTTGGGAAGGTGGTGAATGCCGTTAAGAGTTCAATCGGGATTCAAAGATTCGTTACAAGTTCTCGAGAGTTCTTTCTGAACTTCTGTGTCTTGTGGGATGTTGTGAGAAAACAAAAAATCTCAACACTCCTATGTTCGACTACAATTTTGTTTTTTCAATAAACGACTCCAACATCCAGGACATATATATTTTTTGGTTGACAACATTGTGCGACTGGTAGGTTTGTAAGAGGAAATAAGTTTTTTTCATAGTTTACCTTCATTGCACATCCAGAGGGAAAGGCATTATCGATTTTTCCATGCCTTAGTGAATGCTGAGAGAGGAAATACACGATATAAAGTTGATTCTTTGAGACATAAAAGAGAAAATACAGAAGTAGAAAAAAATATTACTCGCTTACCTACCGCGATTCAAATAAAAACGATGACGACCAGTTGTAAAAATAGAAATTATTTAGTTCAAAACGACGAGAAATCTTGTATACTGATTGTACTGGATGTGTGTAATTTGAATAACTTCGTCACGAAACCGCGATATCATTTTTATATAATTATATTATATGAAACTTATATATAAATTAAAATTGAATAGTATATGGATTACATATAATTTCTATAATTCTCCTACTCGGGGAGTGGTCCTATCCCCGAATAACACACCAAGAATTCTTTTCCAAAGACAAGAATAGAATTATTCAAGAACTCTTTTCGAAGTAATGAATTCATAAAGAGTTCTGGAGGAGTTTAATGTTTGCGACATTGATAAGTTCTTTGAGAGTACTAAAACAATAGTTTCAGTATTCTCAAAGAACTCGTTAATGTGTCAAACTTCGAACTCCTCCAGTGCTCTTTATGAACTCATTATTTCGAAAAGAGTTCTTGAAAAATTCTATTCTTGTTTTCTGGAAAAGAATGAGGGTTGTATCTGGCCTAGGGGCGAAGAATTTTCAGATGCGCTCCTGGAAACGAGTAAAAAGTCTGTCAGATTTTGAATGGGATTTCCAGGGCAAATATCGGTCAAAGTCACGTAAAAGTGTTCTACCCAATAGTAAAAGGTATGTTGTGAACGGGAAATCAATGTTTATGCGAAATTCTCCTAACGAAGACTGATTGTTCCTATTCGCAATTTAAAAAGTCATTACATTATATTAATTACCGCTTACCGTTTCTAATCACGATAGTCAAATTGTTTTCCCAGCAAGTCAAACATAGAAAGCATAACAAAAAGGTAGTTTAGAAAAATAAAAGCGGAATTGACGAACGTACGAATCGGATCGATAAGTAACAAAGCGAAATCAAATAAAGCATGGAAAGAAGTTGATTGGGAAGATTTCGTGATCGGTTAGAGATGGCCAGCCTCTATTTGCTTTCACCCTGCATATAGCGTATACGAGAACGAAGGAGAACCAACAGCGTGTTCAAGAAGCTCCGGCATCAACGTTCACCCCCTACGGTGGATGACACGTTGGTGAATCGCGATGGTATCGGAACACACGATGCCGTATCCCGTTTGACAATAGTTTTGCTTTTCCCGGGTGGAAACCAGGAGTGAAAGCGGGAGCAGGAGTAACAGTGGAAACAGAAGTAGATTAATGTCGAAACAGAAATAACGAGGAAGAAAGAGAAATACTTCTCTCTTCTTCTCTTCTTCTCTTCCCTTTCTCCTTTCACGTGGTGCACGTTCTGTATCGCGTGCGCACCCCATTTGACGCAGACAGCTCGTCTATATACTTGGTTCAACGACCACCGCCCTAGTGTCGTCCAACCCCAAAGTACCGGGAGAACGAATTGACCAGGGCCGTATCCGGCCGTCGCAGATTTGTTATGAATAAGGAATTGCAATGTGATAAACAATTATATCATGCGATTTTGTGTTTTATCTATCCCTCGTTAACGCTAAAGTATACTCGAAATGAGTACGTTTATCAAACCAATGGAGATTCCAAAGAGTTTGAAAAATGTTTGATTAATATCCCTAATGACACACGAAGAATTGTTTTCCAAAAACAAGAATAGAAGTCTTCAAGAACTCTTTTCGAAGTAATGAATTCATAAAGAGCTCTGGAGGAGTTCGAAGTTTGGGACATTAACGAGTTCTTTGAGAATACTGAAAGTATTGTTTTAGTACTCTCAAAGAACTCGTTAATGTCCCAAACATTGAACTCCTCCTGAGCTCTTTGTGAATTCATTAGTTCGGAGAGAGTTCTTGAAGAATTTTATTCTTGTTTTTGAAAAAGAATTCTTCGTGTGTTATCTGGGATTGGAATTCAAGGAATATGAAATATTGTGAAAGTATGCAAAGGAGATATACAAATGAGATTTATGCATACATTGAGTATACGATACACAGATTTAAACAGGTGCAGTCCCTGATGTATTCATGCAGAATTCTTTATGGATTCCCATGGTTCTTAAGGTGTTCATCATTTTCCATATTGTAATATGAGGTTTTACTGGAATGATTTGCTGATTCTTTCCTGGAATCAGTGATGGGGATCCTTGAAAATTCTTTTTATGTAAAAAATATAAGGTTTTTATAAATTTTAATAAAAATTCAATACCTTTTATGTAAAAAGAATCGATCTTCTTCAAGGATCCCAATCACTGTCTGGAATGCATTGTGCATAACTGGTCAATATCCCACCCAGGAGGATGATTATTAAATTCCCGGGGAAAGATAGCGAAATGTGATAAGATCGCATTATATCTGCCCTGTCTGAAAGGTCCGATAGTTTCCCATGGATTCTCTCAAGTTCTGTGACAATAAACGCATAGAAACCGATAGGATATTATTGATTTCGATAGGACATGGCCTACTCCGATAACACACGAAGAATTCTTTTTCAAAAACAAGAATGGAATTCTTCAAGCACTCTTTTCGAACTAATGAATTCATAAAGAGCCCTGGAGAAGTTCAATGTTTGGGACATTAACGAGTTCTTTGAGAGTACTAAAACAATACTTTCAGTATTCTCAAAGAACTCGTTGATGTCCCAAACATTGAATTCTTCCAGACTTATTTACAAATTCATTACTTCGAAAAGAGTTGTTGGAGAATTCTATTCTTGTTTTTGAAAAAGAATGCTTCTTTCGCTTTATCCGGGCTATCGTCCAACAAACACCGAAGGTCTTCAAGACATCTTTCAGATGCATCGAAAAGATATCTCGAAGATATCCAATCCGTATGGAAATATTTTGCTGAAAAATTTATGAAAATCTCTGAAAAACTCTGATTTTCCTCTGCAAAAGTCTGAGGAAGTCTGATAAATTCTAAGAAACTGTGGCATTTTGATGAAAAATCTAATATTTTTGGGACATTGTTCTCATAGATTTTTCATCAAAATTCCAGATAGATGATTCTAAATTCATTCCTGATTAAAGTCTGAAAAAATTATGACAAATGTTTGGGTTTTCTCCGAGAGCTATGAGAAAAATCATGAAATATGAGGAATTGTCAGAATTTTCCCGGATTTTTTCCGAGTTTATCAGGGATTTTTCATTGGAATTTCAGATTGATGATTATGAATTTAGTCCCGATAAAACTCTGAAAAAAGTATGATAAGTGTCTGTGTCTCCTCCGGAAGCTATGAAAAAACCACGAAACATGAGTGACATTCGACGTAATTTAATACAGAGTCAGAACGAACGTCTGCTGGATTTACGGTTGCTAGTTTCAATTCAAAAGTTACGAGAAAAGTTCTGAATATTACTCGCTTTTGATCATTTTCATTTACTTGTTCAGGAGAACACGGATTTATCACATTTGTTTCAGAGTTTCATCAGGAATAAATTCATAATGATCGATCTGAAATTTCGATGAAAAATCTCTGATGAACTCGGAAGAAGTTCCGAGAAAATTCTGACGATTACTCATATTTCATGATTTTTTCCATAGCTCTCCCAGATAACACACGGAGAATTCTTTTTCAAGAGCAAGAATAGAACTCTTCAAGAATTCTTTTCGAACTAATGAATTCGTATAGAGCTCTGAAGGAGTTCAATCTGTCGGACATTAACAAGCTCTTTGAGAATATCAGAAGTATTGTTTGAGTACTCTCAAAGAACTTGTTAATGATTGAACTCCTCCAGAGCTCTATATGAATTTATTAGTTCTTGAAGAGTTCTTGAAGAGTTCTATTCTTGCTCTTGAAAAAGAATTCTTCGTGTGTTATCTGGGCTCGGAGAAAACCCAAAAGATTTGTCATACTTTTTTCAGAGTTTCATCAGGAATAAATTCATAATCATGTATCTGAAATGTTAATGAAAAATCTCTGATGAACTCCGAAAAAACTCTGACAAATTCTTGAAAACCTCTGAGAACGACGTCCCAAAAGTATTAGATTTTTCATCGAAATCTCAAAGTTTCTCAGACTTTTGCAGAGGGACATCAGAATTTTTCAGAAATCCTACAGAGATTTTCAGAAATTTTTCAGCGAAATATTCCCATATGGGAAACGACGTCACAAGAGAGCTATCTTCAAAATACATCGAAATGATATCTATTAGACATCTTCAAGAAATGTCAGAAACATATCTTTAAGGTATTTATGAAAGACATCTCTTAGATGTCAAATCAGCATAGTCTAAAAGACATCTTGAAAGAGTTTCTGAGGGATATCTCGTTATAAATCTTGAACATTGTCTAAGTAAGTAGGGCAAAACTCACGCCACGTTCTTTTTTCAGAATTCATTATAGTGAACTTTTGTGCTGTCTGAGATATCTTGATGATTCCAAAAAGACATCTTAAAAACATATAAAACATACCTTGAAGCATTTAAAAGATGTCTTCCACATATTTAAAACATATCTTTCCCACACAGCACTCGTTGTCTAAAAGATATCTTCAGAAATAATTAAGAACAATGCAAGAAGTCTTATGCAACATGAATAGACATCTTTTAGAAGTCTTAAACTGTTCTTACTTCTAAAAGATGTCTATTCATGTTGCATGAGACTTCTTGCGTTGGTTTTAATTATTTTCGAAGATATCTTTTAGACAACGAGTGCTGTGTAGGTTGTCAGCGTGTTTAAAACACATCTTTTGCAAGACCCATTTGAGATATGTAAAACTTGTTGAAATTTGTTGCATAGGACATCTTTTAGATGTTGAAAAGATATTTTCACGAAAGTCTTCTACACAGAGAGAAATAATTACTATCATCAACAATATATTTTCTTGCTCCAAGTAATTCATTTCTCCAAAAATATTTTCTCTTGATTTAAGAAAATTTTTTTGAAACCAAACATAGATTTTTCGAATTGGGAAAATATTTTCTCAGTTCAAGAACATTTCTCTTGGCTCCACACCATATTAGCTGCATTCAAGAATACAATACTTAAAAATATTCAAGAATATATTTTCTGGGTATTAATAATTATTTATTCTCTCAGTGTAAGACATCTTCCATGATTTTGAGACATCTTTGAGATATTAATAAATATCTCTCTGCTTGTTGCGCGGAATTATCATGTACAATCGGATCCAAAGATTTTTCTCGATTCTAAAACCATCGACGTATTTTTAAAATCTCCGTGAAAGAGCGTACAAAATTATATATAATTTATATACCCGGTGTTTCAGAATTCATCATTCGCATTTCTGTGGCATGATTTTGCAGGGAAAATGCAATGATTTCTTGATTGGAAAAACTTCCATGAAGGCTTAGTTTTTGAGATCCCCGGTGGAAAAATTTTGTTGAAATATTGTTGAAAAGAAGTTTGATTTTTTTCCAACAAAATTTAATGCATTGACAGAAAATTTAACATTTCTCACGATAATTATTCGAAATTTTGTTGAATCGTTTTGGTTGAAAAAAAAATTTATTCCAGTCAAATAAATATTTATTTGTCCTGTACCAAAGAAATATTTATTAGAATAAACAAAATATTCTTTGGAACCAAAATAATTCATTGGAATCAAATAAACGATTAAAACCATCTACTTAATTCAAATAAATTATTTTGGTTCCAAAGAATATTTTGTTAATTCTAATGAATATTTCTTTGGTACAGGACAAATAAATATTTATTTGACTGGAATAAATTTTTTTTTCAGTGTATACTTTGTTGGAGCTTAATAAACACTCTTTGAGATTTTATGTGGAAATACTAAGAAATATAATGAATTTTGATGAATTTTAATGAAATCTAATGGACGACATCGATTTCTATTGAAATTATTGTTGAAATTTACTGAAAATTTGAGGAAATGAGGAGGAGGGGGAGGAGGGGAGAGAAGGAAAAAGAAGAGGTTAAAATTTTTTCTTGCGAATAAATTCAAGCTTCTTCCAAGACATTTTTATGAATTTTTCAAGACATCTTTAAGAAATCTTGAAGAACTCTTATAGATTTCTTAATTTTTTCTTGAAGATATCTTAGAGAAGTCTCCGAGACATCTTTTAGAAATCTATTCATGTTGCATAAGACATCTTTTCGAATACGAAGAGATATGTTTTAGAAAATTCTCCAAGGTTGACACATGTGTCAGGAACAAACCTCCGTGAAGAACAATTGGCCCAACATTGTTCCATGATTGTCCCGTTGTTCCCAATGGATAGTCAGTCATCGTACATTTGTTAATATTTCTGAAATGGTCACTGCATTTGGTACAAGCTTGGCACAAGTATAAAAATCGAGCATTCGTTGAGAACAATTGTGCCAATATTGCCCACATGAGCGGCCCAATATTTATAAATATTTACTGAATTTTGAATTTACAATGGCTAAAGACTTGGGGATAACTATCGGGCCAGGGCTGGCCCGATACTTCTGCCATAATTGATTCTACACACTAGTTTTACACACCAAGCTAGATTTTATTGATCTAAGTAAGGATAGAACTTCACTTAATGCTAATAGAATACTTTTGAATGTGATCATACACGGAGATCAACTGATTTTGAAGAACTCTTCACAGAATTTTGGGATGTCTGGCTTATTTTGAAGACTATTGATTTTTATGGAACTTTGCAGTTTTGTAAGGCTCAATATCGAACCATTCGTCCAGATGAACAGCCGTTTTTCAGATATAAGCATCTCAAAGATCTGATGTTCTTTTAGTGCGACGATAGTTACCACCCCTCACGTAAGTAAGTCCCGCTAGCTGAGCGGTCAAGGAGAGGGACTGCGATTATTTGGGCCCGGGTTCACGTCCCGGGGACCATGATTTGTTTTTCATGAAGATGTTTTTTTTCCTAATCAATATTTCATGTACGGTATTCTGAGGGAAAAAGTCATGAACCGAAATATGAATCAATTACTTTTTTCATTCATATCTGCGATCAAAGAAGCATTGGTTGATGCTTGGTAAATGAATTGGACCGGGCCTGGCAAAACTACTGGCCCAAGCTTGTCCTGATTCTATCGTTCCCAAGTCTGGGCTAACCCAGTTAACACATGCACGTTTTAAAAACGTCAAAAACAGGCAATAACCACACGTTGTGAATTAGTAATATTCTTGCGTTGATTCAATGTAAAAATGTCGCGGCAGATCACGTGTTTTTCAACCATACAATAACGTCATATCAACGGTTTGAACATCGTTTAAAAGACGTCAAATATTGACATGTCCTAATGATGGTTCTGAAACGTGAATTGAATCCAACAAATTATTTTGAAAACGTTTCATTCAATATCGAGAACAATAGTATTTCTGAGTATGATAGAATTCGGAAAGTATGCCACACTATTTACTAACTTGCTCTTTGTTGAAATTTTAACCATTGTTCGGTTTCGTTCGACATTTTTAGCAGAATATCTATCAAACCCGTTCCAAACACATTTTTTGAGGACGTCGTTTGATGGTTATTTTTGAATATTAGTTTAAATTATACGTCATCAAAACGTAATTTCTGGTCGTCTATTTCCATATCAAATATCAACTAAAAATCAACGTTATGAAATCAACGACTGACGTTCGTTTGACAGTCTAACGTTCTTTCAACGTTGAAATAACGTGTGTGTGTGTTTATTGGGAAGTTTGGGAAATTGTTCAAGACAAGTCTCGGCTGGTCTTGTGCCAGGCTTGGTCCATCATTGGGCCATTAGTCCATACACACATAGGCAGTCAATACCATTCTGGAGGATGTTTTTGGCCTCAGACGCGTCAGATCTCGATTGGTACCGAAAACACTGAATTTCTTGGAAAAACATCGTCGCGTCGAAGTGTGTAAAATGAAACTTCCTGACTATCAGGCCGAGATGAGACGTGGATTTATCCTTACGACCCGGAAACAACCGATCAATCAAGTGAATATCGCGCTGAAGGTGAGGCAGAACCCAAAAAACTGATTATTATTCTTCGATGTTCGTGGTGTTATGCATTTTGAGTTCCTTCCGCCGGGTCAAACTGTCAACAAAAAATATTATTTGAGCGTTATGCTTCATTTACGTGAAGCTATTGGCCTGAAGAGAACGGAATTGTGGCGAGACAACTCTTGGTTTTTGCACCGCGACAATGCCTTGGCTCACCCTGCATTGATTCTATATTGATTCTTAATTTTATTTCGCAAAAAACTTAACCCATATTGTTCAGCCACCTGCACCTTGTTCACCTGATTTGGCACCGTGCGACTTCTGGCTATTCAACAAACTCAAAAGACCGCTCTGGCGACACCGTTTTGAGTCGATAAAGGAGATCCAAGCCGAATCGAAGAGAGAGCTGGAGACCATCCCGGAAACCGACTTCAACAATTGTTTCGAAGACTGGAAAATGCGTTGGCATAAGTGCATTGTATCCGGGGGGGATTACTTCGAAGGCGATGAACTTGACTTCACCTTTTTTTTTTTTGGACACATTATAGTATACTTTGAAATGTATTAGCCATGTATTTCAAACGTCCCATAATAGTCCTATTCCGGGAATAAGCTAAAGGAATTTAGAATCCATTTTTCCAAATGTATTTGAATACGTTTGATAATGCATTGAAAATATGTTCCAGATAGTTCACCACAATGCATTTTAAAAGCGTTTTTGGTTACGTTTTGTTCAGACAATTTCGAATTACAGAGAACAGACAAATTTCCCAATATAATTACTAAAGATCACAGAAAAATCGGATAACCTGACGTTTTTCTGGATTACTACACGGAGAAACTTTTGTAGTATACATTGCATAAAAAATGTGTTCAATATTACTATGTTTTTGTAAAGTTGGACCATACTGACATTACGAGGAACAGGGCCGTCTTTAAGGCAGGGCACACCGGGCCCGAGCCCAGGGTCTCCTGCAAAAGGGGGGGGGGGCCTCTTCGTAGAGAATCGATAAGATTTTTACATATTTTCTTAAAAAGGTTACTCGAACAAAATGAAATCAAGTTATTTTTAAAATAAAACTAATTCTAGATATACGAACAAGTGGAAAGTCAGTCCATACTTATTTTAAAGAAAAATCATAATGATTAACGTTAGAGCGGTTTTTAAAAAATTTCAAGATTTTACGTCTCCTTACATGGGCCTCCACTCTAAGTCGGCCCAGGGCTTTGAAGCAATGAAAGACGGCCCTGACGAGGAATATTGCGATGATAATGATTTAAATTACGATAGATCATAGTAAAATTGGAAACAAAACAAAGAAAGGTTACGATGTCTCAATCGTAAAAAGGGATGCATGCAAAGCATTTCTGAATAAACGTTCAGTGATTTTAGTCAGAGTGTCAGTATAGTCCAGCGTTACAAAATAATTGTAGTAATCTATACTACAAAATTACTTGAATTCGTTGAGAATCTTCAAAATGGAATTGACAAAATTGGAGAATTCTCGAATTCAAATAGTTTTTTTTTTTCCACATAATTCCATTTCATCAGAGACTTTTTCCATCGACACTCCAATCCCTGTTTCTAAAGCGCACAATTATTTCGAATAATCCTGTCGAGTCGACGTGAACACTGTGTATTGATAACAAAATACATCGAGTCAAATGCAATTAGGTATTCGTGACATCACGTGGTTCTGAAAGTCATCGCAACGATCCTGAATCCACGGTTCCGAATCGTGGGTGTATACGTGTAGGTAGAGGTGTACATGGACGCGAAATGAAATGTTGTTCGACGAGGAGGCGAGATGGCAGAAGAAGGGAGATGAGATAGGGTAAACGCGTGCAAGCAGAGGGAGGCTGTTGGCCCAGGGTAGGGAGAATACTACACCGACTGCATGACTGTGATGAGGAGAAGACTAGGGGTGGGCGTTGAGCTCTTGAACCGAGCTGAGCTCGAGCCACGGGCCAGTTTCGTCTCGAGCCCAGGGGTAGAAGAGCTACTGGCCGCTTGTCTGCTCCCTTCTTTCGCTATAGTTTCATTTCTTTCCGTTTAGTTCGATATATCTTCTGTTTCGATTGAATTCGATTCAATATACATTAAACGTATATTACGTACACATATATACACATAATAATAGTAATAATAATAATATTATAATACGCATGTATCTATTTTATTTCGAGTTCGTTATTGTGGTTGATCGATCGATTGATTCAATTGACTCATTCAATTAACATGTAATAATAATGATAAAAACAATATAATATTATCGTAACGTACAAAATAATAATAATAACAACAATAACAATAATAAAAACAATGATACACAGTAACAATATATGAACAAAATTCTTCTTATTTTGTACACATATTTATATACCCTTGTATGTATTTATAGGGTGTAATTACACCTGTAACGTACAATCGTATATAGATTTATACATACATATATATGTATATGTAAATGTGTACATACACGCTCACATAACCTGTACTTATCGTGTGTGATGTACGTAAAGACCACACCCGCGCGCACCTGTGCATCATCCTCAGATCTCTGTTCGTTTTTGGCACAGCCAAACGCGTAAATATATCCCATAACCAATAAAATAGGATATATTCGGGATCCTTCCGTATATCGGTCTTTTTTTTTATTCAACCATGTGTATGTTGTTCCCGGCTCTCAGGCTCGCTTGAATTTTATATAAAGAACACAAAATAGTAATTCGTTACATTCAGGTACGTGTGCAACATGTGTACAAGGCATATTACACGGAATGATTTTTCACACTCCAAATGATTATATATGTTACTCGTTCTCTCCTTTCACAGGAAAATCATTTTGTCGAATTTTCCATTCGAATGAGTTAGAGATAACTGTTTATTCCTCCTTTTTTTTTTTCTTTTTCAACAAGTTTTTCGTTCAACCGAATCATTTGTTTCCCCTTTTACAGCTTGACGAATGAAACAAAGTTGATGGCAAATATTCGCGATGCACGGAATGTAAAGAAGAATGCTGTCGATTATTGGAAAAGTAGGAGAAAATTTGATGACATATTTCTTAGTGTATCAGAAATTTTGTCACTAACTTTTCTTTATTCTCTTTCTATGTGCTATATCTTTGGAGAAAAATATTTTAATCAATGATTATGAATTTGTTGTTTATCGATATGATGTGCGACGCAAAATCACTTCTATAAGTGTTGATGTTCACCGATCCATTGATTCAAATACAGGGAGAGAATATTTTGCATTGAAAATTACTGTGGTAGTTCACTAAACGCGGAAAATATTCGAAAACATAGGCAATATTGTGGCACTTTCATCTAGTTTGTACAGGAAGGACCATGATTTTCACCGCGTTCTCCAATATGGTCCACGGCTAGCGAACTACCATAACAATTCGCAAAATAGGGTGTGAAAAATCGGTGCGCAGGGGCGAACTGGCCGTGTGGGGAATGTGGAAAATTCCACATGGGCCGGTCATATTTTCATATTTTGGGCAGTTTTGCTTAATGCTGTTTTTTTTACCAACTCGGAGAATGGCGGGTGGTATGGCCCTCTTAAGGGAAAACTGAGATAAAATCACTCAAGAGTAAAAGAATGTCGCTACGGTGTGGGATACAACTTTCATATACATCCTGAAAAAAAATGTTCATTAGTGAAATAAGAGATCAGGAACAATTTTAGTTTATAGATGAATTTATGAAAAATTATTCGGTGTCGGGTGGTATGGCCACCATCCAAAAACCGGTAAATTAAAACAAGAACATATTTTTTACCACAAAATTATTTGTTTCAAACATTGAATATGGGTTTTTCAACTCTTACTTAGACTGCGGACTGGATAATTTACATTTTTTCCTTAATATACCATCCAAATCTAACCCATTAGAGCCCATGGTGAAACCATGGGGGAAATGGTCGCCGATGAAATCTTGGCATAGCATCGAGAAACGAATTTTTATGTAAAATGCATGCATAAAAACATTGTTAATAAATGAATTGTTTGAACAATTTTTTTTTAAATAAGTGTTCGGTAAAACTGATCCCACCAATCGATTTGAAGAAAAAAAAATACATAGAAAACACGTACCCTGACATTGCGATTGTTTGTTATAAAGAAAAATAAAACACGTATTGTTGTGTGTGTTTTTTTTTTCATAACAATGAACGATCGCAATGTGAATGTGGAAAATTCTTTTACCGATTAATTTATAAACAATTTTTTCACACACGTTTCTCATTTCATTTGGCATAGCATGGGTTTGCCAAGATTCCATCGGCGACCGACACCATACCCCCCATTATTTCAGCATGAGCTCTCATGGGTTAATGTGGGCCATACCGCCTGATCGAGATTTCTGACGAAAAAATTAGTTCATAACCAAACAAACAAATATTACCGCTTAGAACTCATGAGACGCATTCTATATATAGGGGGGTTAATACTACCCATACGGCACAACCACCTATCCTCCACCTAGGTCTTCGGTGGACTGGAGGTGGAGAATTGGTGGAGAAATGGGAGCCGTGGAAATAAGTGAGAAATAAGGGAGAGTCTCCGTTGAGGCAACGGAGAGGTGACGGAGAAATGTCCGCCCCCTGTATTTTTAGTAAAACTCAAATTCGTGAATTTATACATTCAGATTTGGTGATGTAAATGCACCAATATGAATTATATCGAAAATACACGGGTCGGACATTTTTGCGTCGCCTCTCCGTTGCCTCAACGGAGATTCTCTCTTATTTCCAAGGCTTCCATTACTCCTTCAGCTCTCCACCAAAGTCCTAGGTGGAGGATTGGTGGTCGTGCTGTGCGGGTAGTATGACACATTATTTTATGATCTGACGCACTTCACTACAGAACGTCTCAAAGTTTCGCCGACACAGTACACCAAGACCAAGTAAATAGAAAAAGTTAGATTTCTCTTAACACGCTGTATTAACAACAATGAAGTTTCCGCACATGATAGACAGAAACAATCTCTCCGTGACCAAAAGTGTGTAGTGCTGCCACCTAGCGACATATCCTGGAAACACGTGGTGGGCCATAACACCCGCCGTTTCCTTATAACGCAAGGGGAAGCTTTGTTTTTACTCATCAAGGGCCATCTCCATCTTTTCCACATCAAAATTTTTGAGCCAGTCCACCCCTGTCGGTGCACAATGTTTTCCCAAGAATGATGGCAGTAAAGTTCCATCATGTGGATACCTTATTGAAAATTTCCAATAGAAACCGATATGTGTAATTTTATCGGAATCGATGGGTTTCTATTGGATTTCATGTGGAAGTCAATGTTCTATTGGTTTTTATTGGTGCAATCGATAAAACCTCATGAATACCGATGGGAAATAATTTCCTATTGGAAAAACATGTTGTTTTGTCACAGGATCTACGGGAATCTATTGGAATATATTGGAATTTTTCAACAGGGTAGAGAACTATTTATCCTGAATTGGTGGATTTTGCTTTCACTTTCTGGACACTTCAACGCCCAGCAGACAGAATAATTTTTCAAACTATCAGAAAACTTTGCTATTTTGAATTTCAAAAAGAAACAATTCTCCATAATCGTAGAAGAGAGTCCGCTATGAAAGTGGTAAATAATTCCCCACAATTTTCACAGTGTAATATCCTCTCCTAGTACAAGTGCCTAGAAGAAATTTATCCTATCCTCTCGATGGGTTTGTTAAGTAGATTTTGAGTGAAAGTAAAAAAAATCCTTCCATGCGTGCCTAAAATGTCCCGAAAAATTCCCATAGCTACGTTCACTAGTGCCACCGAGTGTCTACCCTGGTAAACAAGCCGGATGGGAACCCGACTCAAACCCGGATGAAATCTTCGGGTGTATCCGGGCGCGTATATGGTTCCTGCGGTGATTCTCTATTCGGTTTCATCTAGACCCTATCCGGATTTTGATACTGAATATTTTTCGAAATCCCACACGAAATTTGGATAGAATTCATTCGTCTCCTTGTTCAGGTTTTATTTGAGATTTCAAAAAATATCTTGCCACGAAACCCGGATAGGATCCGGATGGAACCGGATAAGGAATCGCCGCAAAACTCGTACATGCGCCCGGATACACCCGGATGGGATCCCGGAAATTTCATCCGGGTTTGAATCGGATCATCATCCGCATTGCCTTCAGGATTTTCATCCGGTTTCCTATCCGGTTCCCTGGTGGAAATGAAGCGTATACGAAGCGAGAAATGTTTCAATTCCCTCTTCATGAAACGTGTAATGCCCCCTTACTGTGAAGTAATGAAATCATACGTTCGATATACGCTTCATAAGCTTTCGATCCCGCTTCAAACACTCTTCATGTGAAGTAATCCCAACGATCTCAACGACGATCAATGGCTAAGTGGATAAGACCTTCGGCTACCATGGTAAAAGTCACCGGTTCAATTCTCGCTATGGGGTCCAATTTTTTTAAATTTTGTACGTTTCTTTTGTTTCAACTCCCGCTTCGCTATCCTTTCCGTTCAAGCTCTGAATACTTTTCATCAACGTTTTTGTTACCTTCCAGCATACGCTTCGTTTACTCTTCTTTCCCGCTTCCATTTTCACCAGGGTTTTTTTACCAGGATAGTTATCAATTGTGTTTTCAATTGTGTTGAGTATATATCGAGAACTATATTTCTCCGAACTGAATTCATGAAACAGTCTGAAATTTTCAGGAAATGTTATTCGATACTACATCGATCGCGGTGCAGAGCTCAAATTTCGGAAACAAATTCTTTCTTACCGACTGGGAAGAAAATCTTTTTATTGAAATTTGACATTCGGGCTCTGTACCGCGATTGATGAGTCATCAAAGAATATTCCCAGAAAATTTTCAGACTGTTTCATGAATTCAGTTCAAAGAAATTTTGCAGACAAAATCTTCACTCGGGTGGTACCCTGGTATTCCGTTTAAGAACATAGTTCTGGAAGAATACATTCAAAAAATACCGTCTGATCCCTGGTGAAAATGACAGCGTGTAGGAAGCGTAGTCTGGGACAATTCTACGCTCAAAATGTTCCAGTTTACGTTCAGTACACGCTCCGTCAACTTTCCGTATACTTTTCCTACACGCTGTACACGTTTCCCTTGCACCAGGGATGACGAGGCTGGGCTGCATAATCATAAGACGGTCCTGTTTCGAAATACTTTCAAACGAAGATCCTTTTTGTAACAAGACGGGAACAGTCTTAAACGATTTCATTTCGCTAACCGACGATTTCTTCTGTTAGTGAAACGAAACTTGTCTAATGACAAGTCCAGCTTCCTTCCTCGAAAGAACCATGATTTCCAAACATTCGTGGAACGTTCACGTACATTCGCTGGATGTTGCTTGAACGTCAAAGTGTCCGTACGTTTATCGAATGTTTATTCAATGTTCTCTGAAAGTTTAATGGCCATCTTGTTCTCTTGGAGTTCTACTGATCAGACGGGGAAAAATATTCACCCTTACTTAGGAGCAGGTTAGAGACATTTTTCTTGTCGTGAAACAAATGTGGGTACTAACTTGTGAGAAGATGGGATCAATTTCCAAGTTGGACAATTGTCGTTTGTTCATAAAACTGCACGGTTATTACATTAACTCTGATATGAATAATCCTTTATATCCCATTAGTGAATCAGATTCAATGGGATTCCTCCCAAGAAAAAATCATTAAATCTATTCAGATCTAAATAGATCTGAGTAGATCTGATTTTTGGTCAGATCTGGTTCAAAAGATCAGATTAGATCTGTTCAGATCTCAGTAGATCTGATCAGATCTTGGCACATCTGGTTAGATCTGAGTAGATCTCGTTAGATCTGAATTGAATATTAGATTAAATCTTAATGAGCAATTGGTGGTTCAATTGTCAGAAATTTTGTGATATCTGTCTGTATATGAATTTGATTTTGCACATATATTGTGACAAACACAAGCCAAAATCGCAGTTTTTCAGATCTTAATAGATCTGTTTAGATCTGGTCAGATCTGATCATTTTTTCCCGGGCTGTTACTTCTTATTTAATTTTGTTCAACGTCTGGATCCACTAATGGGATTCAATTGATTTTTCTCGTCAAGGGAGATACCTGATTCTAATGGCAAAACGGCTTCACCTCACCAATGAAACAGACTATGCTTGAGATAGCTGCCGTCTTATGATAAGAAAATTGTTTTTATGAGTGTACAGATATTTGAGGATAAAGTTCTTTGAGGATATAGTTATTTAAGGGGATACCAGCGACCAACTAAAGATGCAACTAAAACCATTGGTTAGAAAAAGACAGAGCCAAAAATATTCTGACAAATCATCCGAAAAATGAAGCAATAAAATCAAAATATCGCTCTGTACAGCCTTTTTTAACCAATAAAGATGGTCTGTGTGAAACGATATTTTCATTTTATTGCTTTGTGTTCTAATAATTTGTCAGAAGAGATTTGGCTCGGGTTGCATCTCCAGGGGTCACTGGTATTACCTTCAGGATGGAGATATTGAGAAATATAGTTCTTTTTTGACCCTTGTGTACCACACTCCACAGGAATTACATACTTACCACACTGGGGTGATTTCTAGTCCAACGACAAAAATTGTTATAAGAAATGAACTATGGAATATTGTTACTTATTCAAAGTTCACTTCGAAAAATCTTATATATTATACAGCCAAAAATCAAATTTAAGTACACTAAAAAAAATGATGTGTAAAAAGAAAAATGGATCAGCGACTGTTTTCACGATAAAATTAATAATTTAATTATTTTTAAATATTTTGAGCTGAAAATCGGACATCATACTTTTGGAATGTTACTCTTTGAGAAAGAAATTATTCCTCGAGTGACTGCTGATAGAGGAGTATTGATTCTGAGAAAAGAGAGAGAAGAAATTTGTAAAAAAATGAAATATTTGTTTTCATCGAAAATTTTCAATTTACAACTTTCAATAACCGCTGCAGACAGACTAATGAGTCCACCGGAATGTTGCTGGGCCAAAAAGTGGGCCTATGGACCCCGAGCCCTTAGATGAAAACACTCGAAATTGAGGTAGAATGGGGCTGGGGTGGATTTCACCCCAATGTGGGAAGCAAGGGTTGAGAGGATACCAGAGTTTCCCATCGGAGCAGGGTTTTTTCTGCCACAAAATACTCGAAACTGAAATCACGAAAAAATTTGAAATTCTCAGGGATGATTCTTTGAGCCTTTATCTATGTCTGTATACACGGAAAAAAGATTTTAGCTGCAGCAGCTAAATTCTTTTTTCCGTGTAGAGCCCGAATCAGTCCTGAAAATTTCAGATTTTTTCGTGAATTAGGTTTCGAGAATTTTGTGGAAAAAAAACCCTGCTCCGATGGGGAACTCTGGTATCCTTTTGAACTGAAAGTTCTTTGATAATACAGATGGTTGAGAACCCTCACGAAAAAACCTGATATCGGAATTTCATCGTCAAATTATCACCCAGACAGCACAATGGCCACTGGAACGTTTATGGAAGGTTTATAGAACGTAAGAGAGGTTTTCTAAACGTTCACAAAACGTCCCAAAGACATCCCAGTCAGCACAAATGATCATGTTGAATTCACAAAAACTTCTGAAAGAACTTCTTGAACAGTCCCCGTTATGACAGTAAAAGTGAATTCAATATGAACTCAATGAATTCAAAATGCATACATGTTGAATGCCTGAATAGTTCTTTATGAATTCTTGATATGAATTCTTTCTAAAGATTAAGTTAATCATCAAGAGTTCATTTTGAATTCAAACTATTCATAATGAATTCATGTTTACTGTCATAATGGGAGCTCTTCGCGGAGACTTTTGTGCTGTATGGGATATTGTGCTGTTAGGGCAGTTGTATTGATACTATTCAAAATCTATCGTGTTGTTTCATTATAGTATAAGTCCGATAAAAATACGATGTCTACGATAATCATCCGATATAAAATCAATCAACTAGCTGATGATTTCCCGATAGATTTCTATATCAGGTTTACATTGGATAATTATCGTAGATATCGTATTTTCATCGGACTTGTCTGATAATCAAACAACACGATAGATTTCGGATAGTATTGATACAACTGATGATTGAACGATAAAATCCCGAAATCGGTTTTTTTTCATAAGGGAATACAAATCTTCAGGAATAACGGAATAGAGAATACACTTTTTTGGAGAGTCACGCTCGCATCCCCTCAAACTGGAAGCACTCCCTGGTTCAAAGATCCTATAAAACCCGATAGAAACCAATTCAAAATTAATCGGAATGAATAGGGTTAATCGGAAAGCCTCAAGTACCGATTTAAAATGAATAGGACTCAATTGGAACTTGTTATCTGTAGAATTGAATCAAGGATCCACCCATTGGAAAATATGTGTTTTATTGGAATTAATAGGACTTGACGCGATTTATCGGAACGTATAAGAAATATCTGGTTGGGTCTTTGAAATTTTTCTCATCTCATGAGGCAAACGATTTTCATCGGGAGTTTCTTTAACCTCGATCTATTGGAACTGAAGGGGAAATGTTTTAAATTGAATCGGTAATGGATTTGTATGGGTAATATCCAATTCAATTCTAGAATGTATGGATTTCATTCATTAGTGGGTTTCAGTTGGATCATTTCAAGATTTGCATTCATTCGAAATAATAGGAATGTTCACATATCTGAATATTCAACAGGTTTGTATGATGGATATCCAATTTAGTTTTAAAATTTCTTCTATTATTTCATTGAAAAAATTGGTTGTTATCGGAATTTTCGGTAATCTCGATCTATTGGAATTCATGGGAAAGTTAATGGAATTGAAGATTTTGTGGGTTTCTATACACGCAGAGAAAAAATCTTGCTGAAACAGCGATTTCAGAGAATGTGCTTGGCTAAACTAGCAAAGCGCTTGCTGTGGTAGCAAAATTCTTGCTGTTTTAGCAAGATGTTTGCTAATTCAGCAAATTTTTCTAGCAGTCTGTATATCTACAATGCCGAATTGCTAGATCAGTTGCGCTTGCCGAAAGAGCAAGATTTTTGCTGTAATAGCAAAGTTTCTGCTAATTCAGCAACAAGATTTGCCATATCAGCGAAGCTAATTTTTGAGATTTGCTGTTTCAGCAGCTTTCTTTCTCTCAGTGTAAGAAATATCCAGTTCACTTCTACGATGTATGGATGCTATAGATTAATGGGTTGGATAATTCCAATTCATCGGGAATAATAGAAAAGTTCCCTGATCCTAATATTCTATGAGTTGCTATGGGAAATATCCAATTCAATTTTAGAAATTTTCTATTGCATTGGACAATCGGTTTTTTATCGAAATTTCCTGTAATCTTGACTTATCGGAACTAATGTGAAAGTTGATAAAATTGAGGATTCATTAGATTTCTAAGGGGAGTATCCACTGATATATATACATAAACTGGATACAACATACCCTATGTTGCGAGCCAAAATGAGTGGATCCAATTGAACGACGGACATGTTTGGAATGTATCTTCAGCGCCACCTAACGGTAAGTCAAGTTCTCAGGAAAAAATGAATCAAGATTATAATTAAAATAATAAAATATTGAACCAAATGAAAAATACACTATAATATCACAATAAATAATACGAGTATTGCATTTCAGAATGGATTAGTTGATATTCTGAATCATTTCATTGTGACAACTTGGCTTAACACTAGACGGAGCTAATGAAACTCTCTAAACATGTCTGCTCTGCGATTGGGTCCACTTTTAAATTGCTATGTTCCATCCAGTCTATATATACATCAGTGGGAGTATCCAATTCGATTTTAGGATGTGTAGATTCCATTGGTCAGTCGATAGAATCCAGTCGAGAGGAATGGAAGTCGATTCAAATTCAATCGGATTGAATGGGGGTAATCGGAATGCCTGAACTGTCCATTGAAGATTAATGAGAATGAATCAAAATCAATCATCCATGAAGTTGAATCCTGAATTCGCCCGTATATAAATAAGTATCAATTTGATTAGAAGTAATGACATGTGACCCAAGTAACACCAGAAGTTCTCAGAATGTGCTCGTACATTCTGAGAATGGTCTGGAACATTCTTAGAATGTTCGAGCACATTCTTAGAACTTCTTGTGTTACTTGGGGATATACTCTCTGAATCTGAAAGAGTGAAAAATCGCACATTTCACTCCACTAAGCCTGTCCACTTCGAGTGGAATTTTCACTCGTTTCGAGTGACCTCTCACTCTTTTAGAATGAAAAATTCACTCTGGCGTCGAAGTAGTTGTGAATTTCTAACCTCAAACCTTCCCTGGTTGAAAAAAATCCATTGATTCTCGTTAGATCTCATTGATTCTTGCCAAATCCGATTGAATCTTGAACAATGTTCTGACCAAATCCTATTCAACTTTTTTCAATGAGATTGAATCAGATGAATGCATTTTTTTCAATGTGATTCTGATTGAATCTTGCCAAATCTGATTGAATCTTGTACAATGTTCTGACCAAATCCTATTGAATTTCCTTTATCAGGTTTAATGGATTCTTTTAACCAGGGTTAGGATATCACTCTGAAAGAGTGGAAATTTGACTCGAAAATTCAACAGGCTCACTTCTGGCTGGCTAAAGAGTGAAATCTCACTCCAAAGATTTTAGAGAGTATTCTATCAGTTTTTATAAGATATATCTGAGTGGTATAGTTTGTACGAATATTTAACAAATGTGCATGGCAAATGCGTAATTCGATTTTAGAATATATGCATCTTATGGATCAGTTGATTTTGATTTGATTGCTTTTGAATCCAAATCTACTGGAAATAATAGGAAAGTTCTTAAATATAAATTTTCAATCCTTTTGTGTGTAAAATATTCAATTCGAATTGAGAATTTCTTCATTTGGTGAATTGGTTTTTATTGGAATGTTTCGTGATGTCCATTCACAGAGACGAATGGAAATAAAGTCTGCAGATTTGAAATTTGATGGTTTGTGTAGGGAATGCCTGATGCACTTTCAGAATTGTTCCATTTCAATGGTCAATGAGTTCTGATTGGAATTTTCCGTAATATCCATCTGAAAATGCGCATGCTCGATGGAATCCGAAGCTTCTCTTATGAGTCACAAGAGGGCCTTCTTGCACGTTTGAAACATGAAGATGAAAACAATTGATCGATGGATTATAAAGGCCTCCGGATCAAGGTTTGATCGAATTCACAGTTGAGTTCCTCCAGGGGGCATAAACTCGAATAAACAATTTTTAGACTGGTTTCAGCGCCGCCCTACGGAAAGGCACCTGAAGTAATTTTACATGGATACGCTAACACAAGTCATCAACAAATCATAATAATTTTCGAAGTAGTATTAGTGTATTCATGTGAAATTATTCCCAGTGCTCTTCCGTATGGTGGCACTGAAATCCGTCTAAAAATTTTTCATTTGAGTTGATGCCCCCTGAGTTCCTCCCGTGATAACATCCAACGGAAGTTAAACCATCTACATTTTTGTTACAGGGGGCGTAATCATTGTGTTACCCTGCACGAGATCCTTCTGATGAGGACTCCCCTGATCCGATAGCCACACCCATCGGATCCTACACTGAGAGAAAAAAATCTTAAACCAAGAAAATATTGGATTGACCGAGTCCAATCCGATATTTTCTTGAATCAAAAAAACTTTATTCAAACGAAGAAGACATTCACTCAGTTTGAAGCTATACAACGTGATGTGGAGAAGATTTTCTTACTCCAAGTACGTACAGGAAAACCCCCGTATTCGCGGATTCGGTATTCACAGATTCACTTACACTGCAAAAATTGCCGTCGAAGATATGTCTTGAAATAAGACACGATATGTTTGATAATTCAAATCACACACTTGACTGTTTTAACTGGAAAACATCAGTATCTTATTTCGCGACACTGACGTTTCAATATGTTTGTTTTCAAAGTAGATGGTAGAAGTATGTGGTTCATCACATTTAACTTGAAGAAATCAATTAAATTAATGATTTCTAATCATAAGGTTGATTAGAATCTCGTTTAGTTTTGCTTCAAAGTGGTACAATATACATTTGGAATACATTGTTCCTGCTCTTCACCTTGACGTCGACGTTATAGTAATTTGAGGTTATGTTTCTACATACCAGTGAGCCCAGAATGCGGGAGCTGGCGGCTCCCACCACGCAGTCGGTGGGACACTAACACTGTCTCACCGCGCGTTCGTATGAGAAAGACAGAAAGTCTAGAACATAGACTTCCTCCGTTCACACGGACACGCGGTGTATCAGTATTAGTGTCCCACCGACTGCGTGGTGGGGGCCGCCAGCTCCCGCATTCTGGGGTCGCTGCTACATACCCTGCTAAAAATTTACTATAGGAAACGATAAAATTGTTCCTATCGGCTTCAATGTGGTTTCTGAAACTGGAATTCCCGATGCTGTATCGTGGATTTACGATAAAATTTTATCGATTCTTATCGTATTCTATAGGATTAAGGGTATATGTATCTGGTTTTATCGTGAAATTCCTATGAAAGATGTACCAGTTATTTGAAAGGAAACAGGTTATATTTTTCCAAACAATTAATACTTTTTTTCCCACACCTGCACGGAAAGTTGATGTTTTCTGACCTATTTTTAGGGGAGAAAGTGCTGAATTCCAAGCAAATGTGTCACAGCGGGAGGAAAATATTTTCCGCCCGCTCGCAGGGGGAGGAAAGTACTTTCTGCCCGCTTGCAGCGGGAGGAAAATACGAACTATCTTTTCCCTCTGAAATATGCATATGAATATTTTATATGCAATTAAACAGATGATTTTCACTTTCTTTGCAGTTGTAGGAAAAAATAGTATGTTCACCTCAGGGAGAAGTGGGAAATTTCCGACGAGTGCGAAGTTTGTCTTCCCGAGCCGAAGGCGAGGGAGACAATTACACGAGTGGAAATTTCCCACTTTCCTCCCTTGATGAACAATATACTATTCTATGGGAATTTCACGATAAAACCAAATACATATATCCTCAATTCTATAGAATACGATAAGAATCGATAAAATTCTATCGTAAATCCACGATACAGCATCGGGATTTCCAGTTTCAGAAACCACAACGAAACCGATAGGAAAAATTTTATCGTTTCCTATAGGAAATTTTTAGCAGGGTACAGCTTTGGAAGATTTTTGTTTGCTAATCAAACACGTCATGCCTTGAATGAAAACGTAGTTTCGTGTTTTGAATATGATTACAGTAACATTCTGAAATGTTTGAAAAGTCACTGCAAAAGTATCTTAGAATAAGATATCAGTTCTTGCAGTGTATTCGCGGTTACACTGAGAGAAGAGCGATTCAGAAGTTGGGTAAATACCCAAGCAGCAACAGAATTTCAAAGTATATACGAACTAGAAACGTTCGTAGAATGTACGAATGAGATACGAAGAACATATAATGAATGTTCATAGATTGTTCGAATGAGACTGTTTTAAATATACTTGGAACGTACATAGTACATTCGAAATATGCGATATACATTCAATCGACGTTAAATCAACGTACCGTCGTATGTTCGATTACATACGTTCGATGAATATGCATAGCACCTATAAAACGGTCTCATTCGAATGTGCATAGAACATATTTCGAATATTCGAACAATGTTCATAGTATATTCTGGTGCTGCTTGGGTAGTGATATACTTGTTCGATAAATCTAAATACTACAGAACTTTTAGCGATGTTTAATGAAATTTCAAGAAGGATTACTGAAATATTGCTTTATATTACTCAGTGTTCCTCAATCGTTGTTAAATAATGCAATATTCATGACCAAATTTGCTGTGTATCACTCAATTACTAAACGTTCAGGAATTGAGTGACACACAGCAAATTTGGTCGTGAATATTATATTATATGATAACGATTGTAGAACACTGAGTAATGTAAAGCAAAATTTCAGCAATGTTTCCTGAAATTCAACGAAACATCGTTGAAAGTTCAGTAATATTCAGATTCATCGATCAAATTTAATACTATTTACTGAACTTCCACATTGCTCTTCTCTCAGTGTAGGGAATTGACACCCTGTTTCGATATTCACGGATGTTTGCTTCACGTATTCGCGATTTTGTTTATACCCACATTCACGTTATTGACATTTCAAAAGTTTTTCTTTCACTAATTTAAAAGTTGTGAAATTAAAAAATAATTCAACTAAATTATGGCTCCAACTACAAAAGCTCCGATCAAAAAACGCGACAAGAGTGTTCTGGATTTATCTGCAAAAATAAAAATTTTGGATTTATTGGCGGAAGGAGAAAAAATTGCTGCTGTTGCTCGAAAATTCAAGGTTAACGAGTCGACAATTAGATCTGTCAGAGACAATTCAACGAAAATTCGCGAAAGTGTAAGAATTCTTGGTGCTCATTCCAAAGTATGCAAAATTAGCAGAGGCCAAATAATGGAAAAAATGGAAGATATGCTGATAGTGTGGATACAAAATTTAATACATAAAAAAGTTCGTGTTAGTGGAGAGGCCATTTGTCAACAAGCATTGAATTACTATGAATATATAAAAGCAAAAAGTGATGCTCCAGACACGGAAATTTTTCTTGCGAGCAGAGGTTGGTTCGACCGTTTTAAAAAACGTTTTTCTCTGTACAACGTTACTTTCTCTGGGATCGTCGAGAATGTGGTTCAAATAGCAAGAAATATTGGAGGTCCCCGAGTGGAAAAATTTTCAAAATTATTAGGTGTACAAATAAGTTTCCGCGATTTGTCAAAAGATGGCCCCACCAGAAGGTTATGGAGAAATTGTCAGATGTAAAACGTAATATCCCAAGTTTAGTCATCTGGCAACACCATAACCTTAAAGTACTAGTGATTCCGTATCAGCATCACGTAATTTTTTTCGTGCAAAAATGTCAAGTTTTATTCCGAATAAGCATCATTTGCGGGAACTTTTGATTTACTTCTTTAATGTGAAAAAATCTGCAGCTGAGGCGCATCGATTGCTTCTAGAAGCATATGGTGAAGCTGCTTTAAGTGAGAGAAGTTGTCAGGAATGGTTTCAAAAGTTTAAGAACGGTGAGTTTGACGTTAAAGACAAAGAACGCAGTGGAAGGCCGAAAGTGTACGAAGACATGGAATTAGAAGTACTATTGGAGGAAGATTCGTCCCAAACGCAAAAAGAATTTGCACTTACTCTACAAGTGACTCAACAAGCAATTTCACATCGTTTAAAATCGTTAGGAATGATTCAAAAACAAGGAAATTGGGTTCCATATGAACTAAAGCCGAGAGACGTTGAACGCCGATTATGCATGAGTGAAATGCTGCTTGCCAGGAATAAAAAAAGAGTTTTTTGCATCGTATAGTCACTGGTGACGAAAAATGGATTCACTACGATAATCCAAAGAAGAGAAAGTCATGGGTTAAGCCCGGCGAACCATCAACATCGACAGCTGAGCCGAATATTCATGGAAAAAAACTCATGCTGTGTATTTGGTGGGATCAGCTTGGTGTCGTGTATTATGAATTGCTGAAACCAAGCGAAACCATTACTGGAGCTCTCTACCGAACACAATTGATGAGATTGAGTCGGGCACTTAAGGAAAAACGCGCCCATTACTACTCCAGACACGACAAAATTATTCTTTTACACGATAATGCTCGTCCACATGTTGCGGCGCCGGTAAAAACATACTTGGAAACACTCAACTGGGAAGTTTTACCCCACCCGCCGTATTCACCAGACTTAGCCCCTTCTGATTATCACCTGTTCCGGTCGATGGCACATGGTCTGTCTGAGCAGCGCTTCACATCATATGAAGACACCAAAAATTGGCTAGATTTGTGGATAGCGTCAAAAGATGAAGAGTTTTTTCGACGGGGTATCCGAATGTTGCCAGAAAGATGGGGAAAAGTAGTGGCAAATGATGGAAAATACTTTGAATAAAACGTAATGTACTTTTCCTTTACAATAAATTCCTAATTTTTTATAAAAAACCGCGGAAACTTATTTGTACACCTAATATATACAATTTATATCGAATTATATCTGAATTATATATAAATTACCTTGAATTGTATAAAAATTATATATAATTTTGAAACTTTTTCCACTCGGGTCTCGGTTTTGAAGATATCAACAATGAAGAAATTTCAGAGCTTGTTTATCAGGATAGCCAAGGATTGTCGATCGAAGGAATTGAAGAAATGTTGGAGCCTTCTGAAGAAGATAAAACGGCTGAAAGTGATTCTGAAACGCAAGAAACAACTTTCCCTAAAAAATCACTTGTCAAAATCATTAGAGCAGTTCAAGAAAGAGTCGATGAGGCTATTGGAAATGATCCTATTATGGTACGAAGTTTAAGATTCAAACAAGAAATTACCGCAGCCTTAAGTTGTTATCAAGAATTAATTGTACAAAGATGTTCTTCGTCGTGCGAAACAAACAACAGTTACTGAACTTTTTAAATCAACCAATAAATGATATTTAATAGTGAATAATGCATGTGTTATGATTTACAATAGTGTCATTCACAGGATATTGTTATTTTACAGCAGAAAATGGTGATATTTCGTGCTAAAAGCACAATATTTACTGCTGTTCTCGTCGTCGCGGAACGTAACCCCCCTTTTCCCATAAGAGCAATGCTTCCGTATCCGCGGATTCGGTATTCGCGGTACCCTCGTGGAACGCAACCCCCGCGAATACGGGATTTTTCCTGTATCTTATTTAGATAAGAAAAAAAATTCATATTCTCGGACCAAGAAAATATGTTCTTAAGATTAAGCTGATTTTTCTCTCAGTGTATTACCAAAAAAAAAATTCATCGGATGAGAACGATTGCTCTTGTCATATCACCGATGGTATCCAATACTTGTTTTTTTGGGAACAAGATTTCATCGGTGTTGGTTTTCAACGTCATTGTAAGAATATACTCAAGCCGATTAGAAGAATTCTAATCGGAACCAATGGGACATTACCGATACAGGAACTCAGTTCATTCCGATAGAATATTTTTCATCAGATTCAATGGGAATATATTGATTGCTGATAAAAAAAACCGATTTAATCCAGTTGAAAAATGTTTTTATCGGTGCCAATCGAAAATGTCCGCTGCAGAAACTCAATTCATTCCGATAGAATTCTTCTTTATCGAATTTTTCAACAGGAAAATGAACCAAATCACTCGAATAAAAAATGCGAATTCGACTCCAATTTCTAGCTGAGTGAGGAATCGCATCCTAGCCCAGTGAATGAAAAGATATCGGAGCTCATTTACACGGAAACACCGAGTTTATTAATAATAAACGGTGTATTTTTAATTTAAGGAAAAAGAAGATCACTGAAAAATATTCGTATTGGGTTTACCGAAAATTCGTAGGGAAAATATCAAAGCTTGATCGTCTTATTGTTATTTTTCACAGTGGAACTATCAACTTATAGTGAATCCGCTACAAATATTCTTCAATGATCCTCTTTTTCCCTCAATTGACAGTAATTTTTCTCAATAATGATGAACTCGGTCCTTCCGTGTAGGAAGATAATTTTTTTCACAATCTCACACGGAGAAAAGTATACTAGGAAGAATAGGAATTCGCTGACAGATATTCCAAAATTGTAATAAGTACTATTCAAGATAGAAGTGAGTGCGATAAACTGTATACGTTACTATTGAAACAATAGTTTGGTGTAGGAACGATCACCAAATCGCGAGTGAGCACTCAATTCCCATCCTAAAGTCGTGATGAGAACTAGAGCGAATGGTATACCATTCCCATTGATTATGATCAATCCCATACACTTTTCTCAGTGCAGAAAAGAGAAGTAATTAACATATATATTGTATCGGAGAATTTCCATGCATCGCGCAAGTAAAAATACTATCGTTGTTTCATAATTTTCCTATACATTCATGGCAAAAAATATGTCACTGCACAACACCCGCACCCAGGATCAAACCCGGGTCAATCGAGTCGAAAGCGAGCACGCTGCGACTTCAGCTGCGGCGCCGCACTGGCTTTCAATGAGAACTTTCAAGTACATGTTATACCCGATTAATCTCTTTTTCCCGTCTCTTTGTCGGGGAATTCCAATGTACGTCGGATTTCTAATAATAGTATGAGAAAAATTCATAAACAGGTAATGGAATATCTATTCCCGATTATTTTTTACAGTGCAGCTTTATGTAGCAAAGAATTGCAGTAGAAAACGTTCGCATTATCAAAGTAAGTAATTCTAACAGTGCGCATGGTAACCCTGCTTAAACAATCTTATTGAAACGATTGATTCTCATTGATTCCGATGCATAAAACCGATTGAAACCCATTATTAAAAATGAATTCTCAATGAGATTCTTTAAGCAGAGAATGTATGCACGGAGAAAAAATGGTTTGCTAGTATAGCGTTTACGAAGAAATTTGTTGTCCTTGCAAAAATATTCACTCCAGCAGCTAAGACGTTAGTTCTGTTAACAAATTTGTTTATTTCAGCAAAAAAGTTTACAGAGGTGTGAAAATTATTAGAATAATTGTGATTTCCAAAACTGTTCCAACTTTTCTTTAAGGGAATGCAATCATTTATGGAGTACTGGTTTTATTTCTTGATATAAATAATTCTTAACCCTGGTGAAAATAAAGCGTGCATTTGGAGCGTCGCATAGGAGTGTTATTACCGTCACATGAGAGTGTATTAAGAGTCAATTGGCGCAGTTGAGCGTGGATCGAGCGTGGAGAAAAGCGTTCATGCACGCTGTACTCACGCTTATATTGAAGTAAGCGTGCATTGAACGTATATTGGCCAGAATTGGTACGCGTTATTGGTACGCTGTTTGAACTTTATGTGCACGCCGTTTTTTCGCCAGGGAAGCCCTCCATTTTTGAACGAAGGAATATTCCATGATCACTGTATAACAATCTCATTGGTAGAAGGTTCTTTTTCATTATGAGCATCTTCATATGTTTTTAAATAACTAACAATGTGCAATATTTTGATATTAAGAACTGGCGTTTCATTGTATAAAATTTATATACACGACAAGGAATGATAGGTGAGTTACGATGAAACCAATCAAAATTCCGGTCGGAATTTGTTGTTAACTATTCTAAATTCCCAGCGGGTATCTATCGTCACATACTGTTTAGTTTGAGATCGAGATGTTGAGATCATTGGAGTGAAAAAAAGAGTGGAAAGAACAATTGTTATAATAATTAGCTCAGAAATGGAAGGATGAAAAACTATGATATCGACAATCAGACAAAATAGTACTCCACAGATAAATGCATAATCTGAGGCAAAAGTTGGAGTTATTTTGAAAATAACAATTGTTCTAATAATTTTCACATCTCTATAGTTGTGTCAATCATTTTTCTTGCTCTTTTAGCTAATTTTTTTTGTAGGCGCTATAGTAACAGACCTGCTCGTTATGCCAGCAATACTTTTTTCTCCGTGTGTGTTTGTAAAATTGTTTTAAGAATGTGAATTATGTACATGCATGTAATGCAATTAATTCTTATACCGAGCATTGATTGTCGTAGGGATTACGGATTGTATGATAAACAGGGATATGCGCAGGGAGGCAGAAATCGAGGGGATATGTGTTTTTCATATCCGACTGTAAATGAATGTATGCTCAGAGAGGGGAGCACAGTTTCATAGAATCCTTAGCAGATTCAAACTCGAGTCTTTGAAGTTAGAGGGCTTGTGTATCTGTGATAAAGGAAAGAATCAAAGAAATTCCATATTGAATGATGAATATAGAATTTTCTTTTCACACGTATATTTGTTGTTTTTAACAAAATGAAAAGCGATGCCAGGAAGCTTTATTTTCACTTCGTTTGAAGTGTTCAAATTCGAGAGTATTCAAATATCGATTCTGTATGCGATTTGTAGGAACTGCACTGAGAGAAAGGATCTATTCAAATATTCGACAGCTGGAAAATTTAGTCACTGTAAATAAAAGTTTAGTTGCGCCAGCTAAATTTTATTTGTCACAACTACATTTTTTAATCCAATCGAATAAACTATTTTATTCATATTTCAGACAGCTAGACTTTTATTTACCCCAACTAGAATCTAGCTAGCGTAAATAAAAATTTAGTGGTCCCAACTAGGTACCTTTCTCTCAGGGTGGAATAGGATTTGAATACATAGGAGGAATTTCTTAGTTTATGCGCATACTCATCGTCACGGAGGAAAAAGGATCATGGAATAATCATTAGAAAAGATAGTAAACTGGTGACAACTACGAATTTCTTTAGACAGTCGCTAACAGAGACGAGTAATGATTCCTACTTTGGTATACTATATTGTATCTTAATATACCAAAATAGGAACCATCACTCGTCTCTGTTAGTGACTGTGTACAGAAATTCGTAGTTTTCACTATCTTTGACAGTTTACTATCTTTGCTAGCGATCATTCCATGATCTTTTTTTCTCCGTGTTTATATTCATATCACTCATATAAACGGTTTTCAAATAATATAATATTCAACTCTTCACGAGATGGTATAAGAGCGCAAATGATCAACGTTTTTAAAATCTACTTGAGCATTCTTTGTTTTTTTCCTTTTGTTTGATTACTCCGAAGCGATTAGAAATGATATCAGTTGAAATATGGAAAGAAACGTACACGTATCTGTTAATTTGGTTTATGGCAGATACACGTGTATATATATATATACACACCCGCTCACACCTGTCCTCCAGATGCACAAGAGATGTTGATCGAGCGCATGTATTTAAGAATTAGGAGTTGTGATCGCTATCTTCGGGACTTAACGTCTCTATGAACGACCTTTGCCCTGTTCTTCTTGGTAGCCAGGTCCAAACCGCCTCTCGTCAGCTGATTGAAATCGATAATGGTGAGTCTTGGCTCGGTTTTGTTGGTCGGTGGTCTCGTAAGAGCCTGCACCCTGTCGAGCGATGCCCCAGGGCTCCGAGACCTGTAGCTCCGGTGCTTACTTCCACCCCAGCTGCTCTCGTTCTTTCCTTTCGCACTTGGGTTCACATCCTCGTCAACGCCCGTTCCAGTTCCACTTCCAATTCCAGTACCAGCAGCTTGGTTCATCCTTACGCGACTCAACGATCGATTACGACCACTTGGGAGAGACTCGACCTCTTCCCGGAAGAACCTGTCGATTATAATCTACCGTTTAATTCAGTTTCAGAATGCGTTTCCATTGAACTTTTAATGAGAAAAGGATGTTTCTTCGTAATTATTTTATAACGTAAGAAATGAAGGGTACACGATTTTCATGATTTTGTCAATTGAAAATAAAGGGATGATGAAAATTCTATGAAGATAGTTTTCATGATGGTATACGTGAATGGTAATTACTCGTGAATGCTGGTAAGATGTAAAGGCGCGGGAGTTCGAGCGGTTCGTGGTCTTTGCTCTCGGAAAACTCTGTGTCTTCTTCGAGATTGACGACCTCTTTTCTTGGACGGTTGATCAGGAAGCCCCGAGGGAATCAAGCCGGTTAATTTGTAATACTCTAGAAAAACACGAGCTAAATTCCTTCCTATCCTATAATCTGGTTAAAGTGCATTCTATTAAGGATTGTACGTGTAGTTATTTGTATCGTAGGTTTTTTGCGATGGGCTCAAAATACGAAAGAAGGTACTCGATAAGGTACTCTCAAAGTGAGAAATCCTTGAGCGATATCGATTCTATGCAAATTCAAATTTTATGAATAACGTCCGGGGAGCGATAGATTCTGCAAGTTGGAGAAATTACAGAGTAAGAATTTATTTGATATATTTCAGCATTCGATGGTATTTCGCATTAAGGGGAGGTTCTCATCAAGAAAATTCCGAAATAAGGTGATTTTCTCGAATTTTTGTTCTTAAGAAGGAAGTGAATTAAGAACTCGGGTTATTTGAAACTCATTGAATAGGCCTTAAAGTAAACAAAAAGAATTTTCTGAATTTAAAGGATTCGTATCCCAAAACTTGGAAGGCGTTTTTCTTGAAACCATGTTTTTTAAGTTTGGCTCCACGATATCTCAAAAACTACTAAAACGGATCGCTCCATTTTTTTTTATTGTGAAACTGATTGAATTTATTGAAGGATGAGCCTGAATGGAGATGACATTTGTCTTTTTTTTCCTTCTTATAGCACTTTAAAGAGCGGAAAAGGGTGAAAAAACGCTAACAAAAGTTTGCATGGTTGTCAAATTTTAATTTTGGAATTTTCATTGGTCTTATTGGTACAACCTCCAACAAATATAATATATTTCATAAAAATTTTTGGTTTCTGATAATTTTTGTAAGTGCTATAGCGGCACCCGATTGATCACTGTTTTTTTAGGTAGTTATGTTCATCAACGCGTGTCAACAATTCCTATGCCATTATTTTTTACTGAAAACAATGTTTTTATGTACTTGAAGACTCAATGAACAAGTGTGAAAACCCCCGATTCCTTCATTCACTTCCTTCCATGAAAAAAGAATTCGAGAAAATCACCTTATTTTGGGGTCGCTAGACGCTTTCTTCCACAGTGCGCAGAGGGTATTTTCAAACAATCGACGAAGGGAACCTCGTCTATTCTATCTTATTTGTTAAAATCAGATTGGAGGGTATATATCATTTCTTGGGAATCAAAATTTTGAACGCGTTCTTCTCAAAACAGCAATTTTGACATTCGCTGGAAAAATATCTCAAAAAGTTCTCAACCGATTTGGATGAAACTAGCAGAGTTTCTTTTCTATACTAATAACTTCTGTGTGAACCACATTCACAGAAAGGATTTCTTGAAATGAGACAAAACTGCCTAGAAAATTTTAATTGAATCAAAAAAATTTCTTTTGAAATCAAAACGAACTTTTCTTAATTCAACTCAAATTTTCTAGTCTCAAGAAAAAAATGAGTTTCGTCCCAGCGATAAGAACAATTTTCTCATTCCAAGAAATCCTTTCTGTGAATGCATATATTTCGGTGTTTCGACTTTGCAAAATATACAAATTATTGCAACAACGTCGCAAATTTGGGACATTCTTTTGAAAAACTTGTGCCAATTTCTCATTCTGTTGTTTTTCTTCATTTTTATTGGTTTACACAAAAGTTGTATCACTAATTGAGGTGATACCAGCGACCCCTGAAGTTGCAACCAGATCCATTGGTTAGAAAATGACACGACCAAAACTATTCTGAGAAATTACTCGAAAACGAAGGAAAGAAATCGAAATATCGCTCTGTACAGACCTTCTTCAATCAATAAAGATGGTCCGTACAGAGCGATATCTTCCTTTTATTGCTTTATTTTCTAATAATTTGTTGGAAAAGATTTCGCTCGGGTTGCATCGTCAGGGGCCGCTGGTATCCCCTTAACATACGAGCCTTCCGAAATAGCTAAGCTGATTATCTGGTCATGATCACATCATTTCTCAACCAATCAAAGTTGATCTGGTCAGCTACTTCAGAAGGCTCTATAAACTCTCTTGGTAGACTGTTTCAGATAAAAATTGTGGCCCCCAGAATTCCCGTGAGGTCCTGTCTCGGATTTGGATTTGGTGTTTCTGGGTGTATATTAGTCCGCCAATTTGTGACAGAAAGAAACAAAAAGTACTAAACATCATGCCAGATTTGGTTGAATTTGAATCAAATGTTCTTGGTGAAAAAAATGTTTGAATAATGCTTGATTTTTAGCCTTCCAATTGTATCTCTCCTCTTAAATTCTTTTTAGATTTTATAAACATTCCACGCATTCCGAAATCGAACATTAAAGTTGGCGTGTTTGAGAGGTCCGATTCGGTCTAGCGGAAATCCTGCTGGAAATTTAAATCAAAACTAAAATCAAGAGGTACACTCGAGTTTGTCGAATTTTCGAATGATCGAAACAAAAAGAACCCCTAAGAGAACATGAAGCTTCAACGAACGTTCAAATTATATCTGTGTAGATCGGGCCGAAGTTTCGTAAAAGCTAACTTTTGGATTCACAAACGTTTGACAAAGATTCTACGAACGTTGAACTATCCGTCTCGAAACACTTCCAGGAAATATAAATGGAACGTTCGTTGAAGGTTCGTCGAACCTTTGATAAAGCTTCCCAAAAATATCTATACCCAAGCAGCAACAGAATTTCAAAGTATATACGAAGTAGAAACGTTCGTAGAATGTACGGATGAGATACGAAGAACATATAATGAATGTTCATAGAATGTTTGAATGAGACTGTTTTAAATATACTTAGAACGTACGCAGTACATTCGAAATCTACGATATACATTCGATCGACGTTCAATCAACGTGCTGTCGTATATTCGGTTACATACGTTCGATAAATATGCATAGCACCTATAGAACGGTCTCATTCGAATGTGCATAGAACATATTTCGAATATTTGGAGAACGTTCATAGTATATTCTGGTGCTGCTTGGGTAGAATCTTTGTTAAACGTTTGTGAATCTACAAGTTAGCTTTTATGAACCTCCGGCCCGATCTACATAGATCTAATCTGAACGTTTGCCGAAGCTTCATGTTCTCTTCGGGAAATGAATCCGCTCGAATATTGAGTGTTGATATTAGATTAAACTCAACGTTAAATTTACTAAAAAATCCAAAGACCAGTCTACTATTCGAAACCTTAAAAGTGTCAGATCAATTCTTTGAGCGACAGATTGTTCAATCCTTGATCCCCAGTAAAAAGTAAACATATATGGACGCATACACAATTTATATATAATACATATAAAATCCATACACACGATGTAAGAAGAATAGGTGGGTTACCTTCCCTGTCCGTGTGAGAAATTTTTGATGTAGTTTTCGTCGTATTTTCAATTTTTGCCACCAGTTGGCGAAAATATCGTTGAGGCCAGATGAATTTCAATTTTTTTATTCAAATCAAGTTCAAATGAAAAATAACTTCCCTTTGTTAATGTTATGTCTTATAAGACGATTGTAATTTTTTTCTTCATCACTTTGGACTAGTATTTTCAACATCTAATTTGAATTTGTCGCTTTTGTTTGGCCTGAACTACTCGAATTTCGTAGTGGCAAAATCAAGAACTATGTCAGGAAAATTTCACAACACATACAAAAGATAACTTACCTATTCTTCTTACATCGTGTCCATATATGGTCGATACATGAAAACGTGTGGAATCATATATAATCCATATACAATACATATACTATATAATATGACCATATATGATCCATATATAATGCATATATAATCCACGTACGGAGAATATTTCATATATGGCAGAATTTTTTCACATCCCTGGTAAAAAGGGATTATATATGGTCTATATATAATTATTGAAGTTCATATAAGTATTATTGAGATTTATATAAGCACATATATAGTTATATATGGAGCTATATATGAAAACTTGAATTGTTATATATAATAAAAAATCTGAATATTCCTTTTCATATACAATTATCTCAAATTCCATGTATACCACTATATATAACTATATATGTGCATCTATAAATTTCAATAATACTTATATAAACTTCAATAATTATATATGCCTTATATATGATTATCAGATTTTATATAAGTAGCATTGGAATTATGGTCATATATGGTCATATATGCAGCTACATATGAAATTGGAAGTGACTAAATATAGTGAATAACACTTTTCATATATAGTCACATATATAATTACACAGGTCTACAATGATTTTGGTGCCGCTAAAACTAAAGCAGATTTTGAGTATATTCGATACCCTGACTCTGGAAATATACTTATTTTTTTAATGCTACGTGTAGTTTTCAAGAAATCGCAGGTGTAAAATAAAATGAAAATGCACGATTTTGAAACGTTTTATTCAATTATTCCACACTTTAAGAACATTTTATCAAATTATTCTTCAAATTATCTCAAAATATGAGTCATTCTCTTCCAAATGCGATTAGGTTTGTTCAAATATCTTTTTTTTTCTCTGAGATACAACAGTTTGAAAATTGTGTTATTTCACCTATTCACTAAATCCATGAACACACAAATTTCAAATTGTCGTGTCACAGTAAAAAAAAAGATATTCGAGCAAACTCAACGGCATTCGGAAGGGGATGGATTATATTTTGAGGTGCATCTACTAGTTTCATGAGAAAAAATTACATTCTGACGTCACGTAATCTCAAATATGTCGAAAAACGGTGTTTTTCACACTTTGACGTTGAAATATCTCAAAAACCACACGTAATAATGCAATTTTGAAGCCAGATTCGGATTCAGCGCGCCAAAATACTTCGGCAAAGTATGATACAGTTGTTGCACCAAACAAAAAGTTCAATTTTGTAGGCCTGTGTTATATATGACTATATATGAATTCCAATTATACTTATATGAAATCCAATAACTGTATATAGGGCACATATAATCTCTTTTTACTGGGGATATGTGAAAAAAACTTGCATTCATGGGCCATATATGGATGACAAATGAATTATATATGGGTCATATATGGGTCATACATGGATTCAATGTGGATTATGTACGGATTATATATGGATCACATATGACTTTTATATCTTCTAATATGATTCATTTTTACTGGGGATCTTATGGCCGTAATTTCATTACTCGACGTTCATCTCAATCAACGAAATGTTTCTTAAAACCTAAGATCGTCATGTCAACTCTCACATTTCTTCCGAACTCATTACAGTATTCTGACCCATACAGCAAAAGAGTCCCCACGAAGAGCCCCCGTTATGACAGTAGACATGAATTCATTATGAATACTTTGAATTCTTGATGAACAACTTACTGTTTAGAAAGAATTCCTGTTGTGAGTTCATGAAGAATTCTCCTGGCATTCAACATGTATTTGTTTTGAATTCATTGAATTCATATTGAATTCATTTTCACTGACATAACGGGAACTGTTCCAAGAACTCATTGAGGAGTTTTCAAGAATTGAAACAGGTTTTTTTTTGCTGTCTGGGGAATACTTCCTAGGCAGCACAACTAGTTCTCAAACAGTTCTCAGAGAATACCATTTGAATGCCACGCTGTTTGAGAGAATTCTTTGAAAATACGCACAATCATTCATTTGAATCCAAAAATAATTCCAAAAGTATGCCCGTTAAGTCAGTAGAAATGAAAACATTTAGAAGTTCATAAAGAACACGTAATCTGCCCAAAAGAATTCATAATGCATTTACATCTGAATTCATTGAGTATAAATAAATCACATCACAAAACAGGCATTCTGAACTTTTTCTTAATTCAATAAACCTTTGTAATTAAATATCAAGTCTTGTACAAATTTCCTATCGAAAAAGATAGAGATCACAAAGTTTTTTCCATCGGTTTCTATAAGGGATTTTCCACACTCGATACAATCGATTAGTTCTTCCATACATCCCAAGTAGCACCAGAATTATACTATAAACGTTCTTCGAATATTCGAAATATTTTCTATGTATAATCCAATGAAACCGTTTCATAGGTGCTATGCATATTCATCGAACGTATGTAATCGAATATATGATGGTACGTCAATTGAACGTCGATCGAATGAATATCGTACATTTCGAATATCCTATGAATGTTCATTATATATTCTTCGTATCTTCCCAGACAGCACTACAGTCCCTTTTGAATTCGCAGAGAATTCACAGAAAATAATTCTTTGAGAACTCTTTTTTGAGAATTCAATATGTCATTTGAAAGAATACATGCAGTACCAAAAGACTCCAAAAAGAATTCTTATTGAGTGCATATCAGAACTCGCAAAAAATTCATCAAGACCACATACGTTATTCCAAAAGAACACCCATTATGCGACAAAACATGAATCCCCACGGAAGTTCAAGATGTGTTCTCAGTTCGCCCAAATGAACATAAAATGAAACCAAGAACTTGAATTCTTTCAGAAGTTATTTGATATTCATTGAAATGTCAGACATTTAAAATGAGTAAAAATATTCATATTCAAAGCTTGGAATCTTCAAATTGATTTTGTTTATCCAAGTATAAAAGCTAATAGATGATAAAATACCAAAGTGTAGGGGTAGTTGATTTCATTGCAATAACATGCAATAAATTAAATAATTCTATAATTATTGACATTAATGGAATAACATACAAACTCTTTAATACTATGATGAAATATTTTGAGGTTAGGATTTACTGTGGGTAAAAAAGATGAATGCAATTTTCAAATTGTATCAAAATTTTTAATAATAGTTGAGAGACAAAAGTAGTTTGGGATTCATCTTGATCATTATGAAATTCAGAGCGAACATTCAGTTCATTGAATCTTTTTGAAATTCATGAAATTATGATGTATTAAGCGTTGTTTTTTGTTTCTTTTAAATTGCCAGTATAAACAGTGAAAATCAGAGTATGCTTTGAAAGTGTTATGTATAACGTAGGGAAAATACGTTGGAATTTTGAAAGTTCTGCGTTGAACATTGTAAGGTCCCATAATTTGGTAGTGTTCATACTTAGCGCAGGTAAAGAAGTTCCTGATGTCCCGTACGAAAATATTTCGCTGAAATCATCATGAACAATCTCTGAAAAACTCCGCTTTTTCTCTAAAAAAAACTCTGAGAATTTCTGAAAATTTGATGAGAAATCTAATATTTTTTAGAGGTGGGCGAATCTTTACGAAGTGACTCTTTTGTATAAAAAAAATGTTCAATTTGTATCGAATTCTATAAAATTTTTATCAAAACTCGATAAGTATTTTATACAAAATATTCGCTTCGTCAAGATCTTCGCCCACCTTTAATATTTTAGGAACATTGTGTATAAACTTTTTCAGACTTTTTTCAGAGGTTTTCAGAGTTTTTCAGACGAACAGGAACGAAATTGCACTCTGATAGAATTCTGACAAAACTCTGAGAAATTTCTGACTATTAAAAATTTTCAAAATTATATGAATACATTCATATTCTTAATTCAAATATCATATGTGAAAAAGTGTTTGAAAATGAAAAAATTTTACTTCAATAATCAGAAAAATGTTAGAAATTTTTCGGAGCTTTGTTAGAGTTTCTTTAGAGTGCAATTTCGTTCCTATTTGTCTGGAAAAAAAATTGAAAACCTCTGAAAAACTCTGAAAAAAGTCTGAAAAAAGACATTGTATGGTATTTTCATATTTCAAATTAGAAAATGGTATACATTATTTTTTAAAGCGAAAGTTTTTCAAACCGTTGAGTCTGCTTTTTTCAAATATCAAAGTAACTATTTTATTCATTCATTTGTTTATTTAACGAGCATTAAAAACTGATACCATTATGCACGCAAAATGGATTCAAAACCGATATCATTATGCACGTAAATTGTATTCAAAAGTGAATACGTTATGTGCTCAGAATGTATCCCTAATGGCGTCCAATATGAGTTCTTTTGGGTGGACTAGGTATTCTTTTTAACCTTCCATATGTTTTCATGTTTAGTCGCATAACGGGTGTACATGTTGATGTACAGGTGGATGATTCTGGGGATACAAAATGAATTCTCCCAAAAACTGAGGTGTTCCAAATGTTTTCTTCAAGAATTCTTTGTGAAGTGGTGGTGCTGTCTGGGTTATTCGTACATTTCTATCTCGTAAATACTTTGAACTCCTGTTGCTGCTTGGGATGAAAAATCGTTTGTATGAGCGCATTTTTACGGTCAATATTCACATATTTTGAGTTGATAAATAATTTATTTCATTATCCACGAACAATTCATGAATTTTCACACACTTCTCTTCTTTAGAGTTACATCACTTTGTTGTATACAAAACTTGAACCTTAAAATCATATGAAATGCCATTTATTATATGTTTCTTGCACCGAAATGATTTGCTAACTGATTATTACATTGCATAATTCACTTCACTTTATTAAGTACTTTCAAAATCTCGTTCACGCACCTATTCAATCAATTTATAAGAGAAAATATACCTACTACTAATTGTATCTTGGACATTACTTTTATTCAAAGACTTTTACGAATTCAGGAATAATACTCTGACTGACTTCTTGTTGATCGAAGTTCGTGGTATTCGTTATAAATTCTTTTGAGCGGAACAGGACTACATTTTGAACTTCCATAAAGATTCATATTCACTGTCATAACGGGTAGTCTTTTCGAATACTTCATGCATTTTGTATGTGTATTTCAAGAGCTCTCACATGTATTCATCAAGAACTCTTTAATCATTCTTTTGATATCCATGTGATCATTTAAAATACAAAAGGGACCCCACTCAGCACAAATATCGCAGTAACATTGCTGCAATATTACTGCAATTTTTCAATATTGCTGTAAAATTACTGTAATATTGCTGTGATATTTGTGCTGGGTGGGACTTGTGTGCTGTCTGGGATTTTTACCATTGTCGGTTATATGAAACCGTCATGTGGGCAATGCAAAGTTCGTGCTATGGACATTACAATGTGGAAGCCCACACAGCGCGATAGTTCAACAACACTTCATAATGAATCCATTCTGAATTCTCATAGTTTCAGATGAATCCGTTATGAGTTCTTTCTGAACTGTTGTGCTGTGTGGGAGAACTTTGGATTGGCTGAAGGAAGACTACGAAACGAATATATCAAAATTTTCGAGAAGTCGTGAATTAGAAGCCACCGAATAACTGCACGTAGATCGGCTGAATATGAAGACCGTCAAGTGCAGATGCACGGAAGGTTTCTGAAGTACCTGTAGTCAAGTTGATGTTATTAGGTTTTTCACACTTCGAGTACCGTGATATGGCATTCCATGTAACAAGTTGAACGTGTATCGTTACACTAAATCTAGTGAAAATGATCCATATATGGTTCAGATATAAACCATATTGGATTCATATATTATAAACTTTGAAAAAATCATATGACCACCGCTCCCAGTAAAGAAGGGTTATATATGCTCTATATATACTTATTGGATTTTTGTTGGAATTCATATATGGTCATATACCGGGTGTTTCATAATTGACTGAAAAAAAAAAACAAGAAAATGACGATTCTCCAAAATTCCACTCTGCCCTGGTTAAACAATCCGATTGAATCCGATAAAAAAAAATTTTATCGGAATGAATTGAGTTCCTGCATCGGAAATTTCCTATTGATACCAATAAGATAATTTTTAATTGGATTTAATCGGTCTTTCCCCTGGTTAAAAAATCCGATTGAATCCGATAAAAAAACATTTCATCGGAATGGATTGAGTTTCTACATCGGAAATTTCCCATTGATACCAATAAAAGAATTTTTAACTGGATTTAATCGGCATTTTCCCTGGTGAAAAAATCCGATTGAATCCGATAAAAAAAACTTATCGGAATGGATTGATTCCTGGCATCGCGATTTTCTTATTGAATTTGATTGGTTGTTAACCCAACCAACGAACGGTTTATATACATTATATACGCGCATTTTATATCAATTAAACAAACACATATATCATTTATTCAATTATTACGTATGACAAATTATTGCTGAAATAAATTCAAACCGATCATTTATGTGTGTTATTAACATGGTGATCACCCATCCACCTTGTACCGCAGTTGTCGTTGCTTAACCTAGAAGATCGATCTGGAACACCCGCTCGCTCGATGCCGTGGTTCGCTTCCTATCAATGTGAACTAAATGACTGTCTTATGTTAGCGATGGGTGTCCTATAGTAATAAGATTCAATTGGTGATAGTCCATTGGACATATGAGGGATTGTATCGGTCTTAATGAGAGCATGGGAGTTCATTAATAATAAAAATCCCAATGAAGACCAAGAGAATATTTTCCAATTGGATTCAATCGGTATTTTATGATGGATGAAAAATTCCGATTGATATCAATACAATATTTTTCAATTGGATTCAATCGGTATTTTATCAATTATGAAAATTCTAATTGATACCAGTCAAATATTTTTCAGTGGCATCCAATAGGTATCTTATCAATAATAAGAATTCCTATTGATACCAAGAAAATATTTTTCATTTGATTAAATAGGTATTTTATTGATCATTAAAATTCTAATTGATATCAGTGAAATATTTTTCAATAGAATTCAATGGGTATGTCATTAATCATAAAAATTCCAATTGATACCAAGAAAATATTTTCTCATTAGATTCAATGGGTATTTTATGATTGATAAAAAATTCCGATGGATACCAATAAAATATTTTTTAATTGGATTGAATCGGTATTTCATCAATCATGAAAATTTCAATTGATACCAGTCAAATATTTTTCAATGGGATCCAATTGATATTTTATCAATAATAATTATTCCGATTGATATCAATGAAATATTGTGTGATTGCATTCACTTGGTATTTTATGACCAATGAAAATTCCGATTGATGCCAATACAATATTTTCCAATTGGATTCAATCGGTATGTTATTAATCATGAAGATTCTAATTGATACCAGTCAAATATTTTTCAATGGCATCCAATAGGTATTTTATCAATAATAAAAATTCCAATTCGTACGAACACAATATTTTTTAATTTGATTTAATCGGCATTTTATTAATCATTACAATTATAATTAGTACCAGTAACATATTTTTCAGTGGGATCCAATGGATATTCCATCACTGATAAAAATTCCGATTGATACCAATGAAATATTTTCTAATTGGATTCTCTTGGTATTCTATGATTATAGTTCCCTATTCCAGCAACTTTCCCATTAGTTCCAATACATCGAGGTCACCAGGGATTCTGATAAAAACTAATGATTTGATTCAATGGAAGAAATTTCAGAACTGAATCGGTTATTGCCGGTACATACCTATAGGACTTTAGAATCTGTAAACTTGCCTATTATTTTCAATAAATTTGAATGTTGGAATAATCCAATTAAAACCCATTGATCAATGAAATCGATACATCCTTAAATGCAGTCAGAAATCTCCCATAAGAAACCCATTCATCATTCAATTTCACAAATTTTCCCATTAGTTCCAATAGATTGAAATTGTGGAAACTTCCGATAAAAACCGTTTGCCTGATGGAATGGAGAAAATTCCAATCATCCAATCAGATATCTCTTGTACAGACCAATAGATTATGTGAAGTTTGATTAATTCCCATAAAATGCAGATTTTTTAATTGGTGAATCCCCGATTGAAACCTATAGAAAAGAGATTCCGATAAACTCTTATTGATTTTGAATCGGGGATTGAACTATTCCGATTGATCCTATGCAGTCCGATCAATTCTGAATCGGTTTCTATCGGATCTTATCGGATTTTTTAACCAGGGCTAATGCGGTGAAATAAAGTCTAAAATTGAATTGGACATTTCTCATTCAATGCTATTGAATATTCAATCCCGTAAATATTCCTTTTATTTCCCATAAATTGCACTGAAAAAAAAATTTCATCGAAAATCAATTATATTTTGTTGTTAGGGTAACTGAATATCATAGTCAAGTCAACGAATATATCATCAGATTGACAGTATAATCGTTGACTTGACACCATGATAGTTGATTCAACTGCATGTAGTTGAGTCAACAGTGTATGTAGTTGAGGCAACAGTCAGATTCAGTTGGATATATCCAATCGTATTCTACTGTTGAATCAACTATATAACCGTTGTCTGTACCCACCTTTTTTCAGTGTGGGATGATCGAATAATCCAATTGAAACCTATTGACCAATAAAATAAACAAACTCAAATCGAATTGGATATTCTGGATAGAAACCCAGTAAGTCTTGAATTTTGTCCAATTTTCCCATTGGTTCCGATAGACCGAAATCACCGAAAATTCTGATAAAAACCGATAATTTAATCCGCTGAAAGAAATTCTGAATTCGAATTGGATATTTCTCATTCAATCCTATTCAATTTTCAGATTCGTAAATGGTCCTATTATTCCCCATGAATTCGGATAGTGGAATAATCCGATTAAAACCTACAGATCGATCAAATCTGTACGAACTCTAATCGAATTGGACGTTCTTCATAAAAACCGATTAAATTTCCCATTACGTAACATTTACGATCGGTTCCAATAGCTTTAGGTCATGGAAATTTCCGATAAAAACCATTTGCCTCATGAAATTGAAATGGAGACATTTTCATATTCTCAATCAGATATCTCTCATACAAACCGATTGATCACTGAAAGTCATATTAATTCCAATAAAACAAATATTTTTCTATCGGTAAATCCTCGATTCAATCCTATATATACCACGTTCCAATTAATACCTATTCATCTTGAATCGGTAGTTGAGCCTCTCCGATTGACCCTATTCATTCCGATTAATTTTGAATCGGTTTTTATCGGTTTCTATTGGACCTTTCAACCAGGGTGAACATCGTGTATGTTTACCTAATCAATCAGGGTTGGTAGTTCATTTATTGCCTACAAATTAAGACCCTACATTTATATAAAATCCAATAATTGTATATAGGGCATATATAATCCTTTTTTACTAAGGCTGCAGCCCAATAAACATACAAATCTTAAAGATATCTAAAAGATGTCTAAAAAAAGACATGTTTTCGACATTTCTAAAAGACAACTTATAGACTTCTTTTAGATGTCTCACTGAAGAGATTTCTAAGAAGTTTCTTGAAGTTATCTTAAAGATGTCTCATAGATTTTATTTCAAAGATGTCTTTAAAGATTTAATAAAAGACATCTTTTAGATATCTTGAAAATCAAAATCACAATATTAATAATATAATAATATACCGATAATGATTATAGGCCTGAATTCAAAAAAATATCAATTTTGATATAAAATCAAATAATTGGCGACTTTCATTATAAAAATTTTTATAATCTCATAGTGTGCATTGTTTCTACTGACCAAATTGGATCACGTCGGACCACAATTGATGTTGCACGGATTGAAAACTTAATTCGCTCAAGTACTCCTGCTTCAAGAATTTTATGGAACCAATAGAATCTGCATCGGAATCAGTGAGTCCAATGAGATATTTTGAACAGGCGTACAAGAAAATTCTACGGTCATAGTTTGTAATTCCGAAAAAACACGAAGGTCCAAAGAATATTCAGTGGAGGTGCATTGAACGTCCGGACATTGGATGGTCCGAACAATCCTTGAACATAAATGTACGTATAATGAACGTGAATTTCACCTAAAAGATCTGTGTCTTGGGGAAGTTACAGGGATGGAATATATAATTCGCAAGACATTTTCAGATCATCTGGAAGTGTGTTTAGACCGTGGTTAATAAATAAAACCTATTCATTCCTATTGAATGTAATAAATTCCCCTCAAAATTCGAATTCTGCACGTTTAATAGGAATAAATGGGTTTTTTTTATCAATCAGGGAAGAGCTCCTAAGGAAAATTTGCAACACATCTAAAACTCGTCTTGAAGAAGTCTAAAAGATATCTTCTAGATATCTAGTAAGAGTTCTAAAAGATGTCTTACTCAAGACATGTTTTGGATATCTAAAACTGTCGCATAAGACATCTTTTAGACTTCTTTTAGATATCTTTTAGAACAGTTTGTAAGACATCTTGCGAAGTCGCAATAAGACATCTTTTAGATTTCGAAAAGATATCTTTTTGTCTATGTGGGTGTTTACTAGGGAGGCCCTAATGGAAAAGGATTACATAGAAAAGCGCAGGGAAGACCTTTTATAAACAATGGATTTCACGTTATAGAATTTTGAATCGTTTATAAAAACGAAACGAAAGTTCAGACTAACCGAATCTGATAAATCATCGTTATTTATCTTCACAAATCAAATTTCCTTGGAATTGAAAATATCGTCTGAAGAATTTGTTGCAAGATTTTGAGTCTCAAACTAGGGTTTGGTCTGAATATTTCGGTTAGTGTTTCGGTCTCGTCTCGTCTCGCCGAGATTGACCCGGTCTCGAGTCGAGATTCTCAGTCGAGACTGTCGTCTCGTTTCGTATCGGTCTCGATCTCGTCTCGATTTCGGGGTCGATACCGAGACCATTTCGGTATTCGATTATTAATTCGTTTCAATAAACGATTCAAACTTCAGCAACATTGGATTTAACATTTCTACTTCAACAGCAGACTTTTTTAGTTTCTGAAAATGAAATCCAGAAACTATCGATCCCCGGACGTTTCTCCGTTGCCTCTTTGTCGCGTCTTCGTTCCTCCACGTCTCCCTTTTATCCACCTCGCTTCCACGTATCGGATGTGGACATCGGTGAATGTGCTGTTAGGGAAATTACCCGAATAAAAAAGATTAGATCTGATGAGATCTCTTCAGATCTAAATTTTGCTAAAGATCTCCACAAATATCTCGATATCTACTTAGATCTACAGATTTCAATTTTGGAACAGATCCCACAGATCTATGGAGATCTGGAGAGATTTCCAGAGATCTCTTTGGATCTCCATAGATCTTTTTGAATCCCCCAACATTGATATTCTTGGATTTGAGTAGATATTAAGGGGTTATATACAGTCAAGGGGCGCAGAAAAAGCGATTTTTCAAGAATTTTTCCTGAAAAGACAGTTAAATTGATTATTGTAAAAATTTGTACACATAATGAGATAATTTTGACCTGTATTTTAACATTTTTTATTTGTAAAAATAATAATTTTGAGAGCTATTATAGCTGATCTCCAGGAGCTCCTCTAAGAAAAAGCGCCCCTAGTAGAAATATCACAAGTTCTTCCTTATGACTCATGAGTTATTCGCAGGGAAAAACTTATCAAAATACAATTAGTGAGCGATTAATGAATCACTTGTAAATCTTATCTGACTAGTGATGTTTCGATAAAACTTGTGAATTTCTTGCAAGGTTAATCCAAACATTACTAAGATGAGATTTATACATTATTAACAAAAATCATTAATAAGCAGTTGTATTTATTAGATCAATATTATTCATTAGATTCGCCAAATATTTATTAGATTCATATTTGGATTGATCAATTTTTCTGGGTGACTGGTAAAAAAATGTTTCATGCATGTACACTAAAAACATAATTAATCAAATTGAAAACATGTTTCTTTATTCTGAAAATAGAATCCTCTCCTGAGAGTGTTCTTTTGATGCGAAAAAACATTTTTACTACCAGAAAACAAAATTCTCGAATGAAAAAATTCTCTGAGTTGAAGCAAATTTGTTCAATCTAAGAACATATCTGAATCGATCATACATTCAATAATAAGTTTTCACTTGTACCCTAATTATTCCCACGAGTGCCATGTTAGTTTCTAATAAGTTCCTCAATAGATAATGATGAATGTTTCACTACTCTTAACAAATGAAATCTAGTTAGTTGGAGTGTTACATTGTAGTGAGTGCCTTGTGAGTTTTCCTCACTAGTGCCTCATGAGTAGAAGAAATAAACTCGTAAGTGCCTCATTATTCACTAGCTAAAATTTCCACCAGGGGCTTTGCGGTGACCACGATATCTCGGGATTAAATCTTTTAAAATGAAAAAACCAAATGGATTTCGTTGAAGTAATGCATAATTTAGTAATCAATCGAAGGAATGAGCAAAATGAAATTTTTTGACAAAATGGCGGCTTCTAAAAAGAAGAATTTATTTTTCGCCAAAATTCCAGCCTTAAATTGTGGATAAAAATAAAAATATTCATCGGTGAGAAGAAACCTTCGATTAATCACTGAAAAATATAGTCAACAAGCTCGTGTTGAAATTTGAGACTGATCGGTCCAGCCGTTTTCGAGAAATCTTGGTCACCGACTTTGAAAACACAGTTTGGAGAAAAACGCACTCAAAGTTTCAAAAGCACTTGACATAGAGTAAAAAAAGTTTACAAATATGCGTGTAACTAGGACAATAATCGCCGAATTGACTTGAAATTTTCTGTGTGTATATTCGAATGTATGTAAATTACGAAAATGAAATTTAAAAAAATCAATTTTTTGAAAATTTGAACTGTATATAACCCCTTAAGGTATTTGTAGAGATTCTTTGCTGAAATCTAGATCTCAAGAGATCTACATAGACCTCATTAGATCTAATCTTCCTTTTTTCGGGTATAAGTTCCCTGGGGGAAAAAATTCTCTGAAAAGCATAGAAATATTCAAAGGTTATCAGAGGTTTTGAGAGAGGTTCAGAGGTTTTCATAGTTCTTTAGAGATATTCATAGATATCCAGACAAATTTTCAGTTACAAAACGTGTTCAATACGCGACAATTTTCCAGAATTTTTCAGAGTTTAAAAAAATTTCCATAGATTTTCAGAGTTTTTGGAAATTTTTCAGTGAGATTTAGAGAATTTTTTTCACCAGGGTTGGGATGATAATATTAGAATGGATTTTCGAAAAGTAATACTTTCCTATCCATTATAAACATAATAATAAAGGATACATCCTTCTTCGGTGTACGGTAGAATGCCTGGCATTCCTTTCTTGCAATAACCATAGATCGAAACCTGAAGCGTGTAACAATTCACGTGTTCCTTAAGCGTTGAACAAAGGAAGCGTCGGGCGGTTCCAGCCTTTCGAAAATCCTGATTGTACATGGTATTCGCTGGCTCATAATCGTCCGCGTGTTGTGCCAGTAATTTGGGCAAAACTATATGCCTTTCGTACCTAAAAGTCTAACCGTCGTAAGATCAGATTACATCAATCGAATGAATTCTCATAATAAGTTCCTATTAGGGGCACAAATAAGTAACCGCCGTTTTGAATGAAAAATGACAAAGTTATTGTAAAAGAAACGGTACATCACATTTCATTCAAAATATTGTCCACTACTATCTACTACTTTTTCTTATCTTTCTAACAGCATTCGGATGTTGGAAAATGTAATTCGTGGAGACCAAGACTCGTAGAACCACGTTTTTAAAATATTCAGAGAACTCCCTGTGCTGTGTGTGGGTCATCCTGAAGTACGTCCTGGCTCCGTAGCGGTTTAAATGGTACCTCCAATGTAAGAGTTGTCTACCCACGGCTAATGTGGGCCCAAGTTGGGATTGCCAGCACGGAGAAAAAATGGTTTGCTAGTATAGCGTCTACAAAGAAAGTTGTTGTCCTTGCAAAAATATTCACTCCAGCAGCTAAGACGTTAGTTTTGTTAACGAATTTGTTTATGTCAGCAAAAAAGTATAGTTGTGTCAATCATTTTTCTTGCTCTTTCAGCTAATTTTTGTTGTAGGTGCTATAGTAACAGACCCGCTTGTTATGCCAGCAATACTTTTTTCTCCATGAGTATATTCCTCGGATATTTCAATCCAGGTATGCTCACCCGCGGCCCAAATGGGCCCTAAGTTGGCTACCATTGTTTACCTGGATACCCCACACTGAGAAAAAGGTTTTCTTCTGACAAATCAACGCATTTGGTTGAACATTTTTGAGAGATATCGTTTCATACAAATGAGACTTAGAAGGAGACTCACGGAAGTGTCACTCACCGATTCTAATGAAACTTCGCATACTTCTAAAACATCGAAAAATGATCGACACGTATTTTTTTATATTGGCAACGGTGGGGGTTTGAGGGTAGAAACCAGCCTTGGAACGTCACAGTGGGACTGATCGAGATTTTTTGTGTCAAAATCGTAGAACTTTTGATAGAAGAATGATAGGGACTTGATTTTTTTTCTTCTAAAGGGCAGACATTCTAGATTTGAGGAAAAATATCCAGAAAGTCTGATTAGCCCGTTTAGAAAATTCATGAAAAATGAGATTTTTGAGCAAAAATACGAATTTTTCACGATTCAAGAGGGTATTAACGAATTTTTAGTCAATGTGTTATGCATCATTTCTTATGTATTTTGATGTGCTGAGTCCAAATCTGTAAACAGAATGTGTTTATTTCTTCAAGTTTTTCCGGGAAAAAGGCAGTTAAAATATGAAAATGCGGTTTTTACGGTTATTTATATGATTCAAAGGGGAGAAAATAATTTGAACGATGGATTATACATCATTCCACATGGGTTTCGATACGCTGAATCCAAATCTGAGAACAGAATTCGTCTATCTTTCCAGGTTCTGCGGGAAAAATAGGTTAAAGTTTATTATTATTTATAGAATCTGTACCCAGGTGAAAATTGACGATTGGCACTAGGATGGCGCAACACTGACAAAGATTGGCCGAGCCTTGGCGGTTAGCAAGGTGCAAGCTCGAAATGAGAACATCGTTACAGGCTCCATTGATGTATTCTGCCAATCACGGACCAACATTGGTACGATTATGGCAGTCAAATCAGCCATCATTGGCAACCCTTGAAAAAATTTGTCGCTCGATCTAAATCCAAGATTGGATCATGCTTGTACTCATTACGAACCAAGACTGATAGACGAATTTCTTCATGGTCTGCCAATGGTCAGATGTTTTAGGCATTTAAAGGAGGTACCATCATTTATTACACATAAATGATGTTGACTGCTAAATTTGAGTCAATACTATAATAGTACTGAGTCAATATTCGGCCAAAATTGATTCAACGTTGCGACAATCCCGCGCCAACGTTGAGCCAATGTTGTGCCGATGTTTCACTCTATGTTGAACGATTGCAAAAATATAATAAAAATTCAGAGTCATATATTCCCGACATCGATTGCTTCCCCTCCACACATGTTAAAAAGTACAGCCCGAACCTGGAATATTTTATACAACCAGGGCCAGAGAATCTCTGCATACATTGAAACGAAGAAACTTATTAGATTAATCCAATACAAGATGTGTTTATAAGTTCAATATAACTCAATGATTACTGGTTACCTTACAAATCAATTACATCAAGTATAATTCAAATTCTGATGTCCACGAGGCCATGGGTCTGCACAGCTAAAATCTCCCCTTCGATGAAGGACCTATGATGAAGACAACAATTTTCAAATCAGAAGGTTATATGATGCTTATATATCAACCGCATAGTTCGTTGAGCGCTTGCGAGAAACGAACCGAGCGTTGGAAACAATACCGAAGGGTGGCGCTTTGACATTGGACGCGGGAATTTTTGTATGGAGACGTATAATTGAGGATCGTGGCTAGCCTGAGCCAAGCTTCGACCAGGGTTGGCACTGCATTGGGTACTCATTTCTTCTAAACGTTGTCAACGTTTGGATTAATATTCAGCCGTGCTATGAAAGTGTTCGTATGAAGTTAATTTCTTTTGTCCATACGATATTGGGACAACGATGAACCGCGATTAGCACAATCTTGAGCCAATGATGGATTGATCATTGAAAATTATGATTCCCAACATTGGTGCAACATTGTGCCACTTGTCAGTCAACGTTGGCTCGATATAGATTTCCACGCCTTGGATGTCAGCATTGCGCCTATCTATTTTCCATCGTCAGTATTGGCGCAAGCAAGAAATTTTCACGTGGGTAGGGGGGCCATGTTTTACTCGATGTATATACATCCCGTACAGCACAACCACCGATCCTCCACCTAAGACTTCGGTGGACCGGAGGTGAAGAATTGGTGGAGAAATGAGAGCCGTGGAAATAAGGGAGAGTCTCCGTTGAGGCAACGGAGAGGCGACGGAGTAATATCCACCCCCTGTATTTTCGGTATAATTCTTATTGGTGCATTCACGTAACCAAATCTGAATGTATGAATTCACGAATTTAAGTTTTACTGAAAATGCAGGGGACGGACATTTCTCCGTCGCCTCTCCGTTGCCTCAACGAAGACTCTTCCTTATTTCTCCCTCATTTCCACGGCTCCCATTTCTCCACCAATTCTCCACCTCTGGTCCACCGAAGTCTTAGGTGGAGGATCGGTGGTTGTGCTGTACGAGATCATTCTTTATACTTCTATAGACTTCGAATTCTTTCCACTTTAGCTGCGTTCTCTGGAAGGACCTGAAAGATAAACATATTCTGTTTTCGGATTTAGATTCAGCGTACCGAACCCCTTTGGGGAATGATGTATACATAATCCATCGATCAAATCATTTCCTCTGCTTTGAATCATGTAAATACCCATGTGTGTATGGACCAATGGCCCAATGATGGACCAAGCCTGGCACAAGACCTGCCAAGACTTGTCTTGAACAATTTACCAAACTTAGTCCAGGCTTGGGAATGATAAGATTAGGACAAGCTTGGGCCAGTGGTTTTGCCAGGCCCGATTCATTTACCAAGCATCAACCAATGCTTATTTGATCGCAGATATGGATGGAAAAAGTAATCGATTCATATGTCGGTTCATGACTTTCTCTCTCAGAATACCGCACATGAATTATCGAAGAACGTTCTTCAAAATCAGTTGATCTCCTTGTATGATTACATTTAAAAGTATCATATTACCATTGAGTAAAGTTCTATCCTTACTTAGATCAATAAAATCTAACTTGGTAAGTAAAAGTAGTGTATAGGATTAATTGTGGCAGGAAGATCAGGCCAGCCCTGGCCCGATGGTTATCCCCAAATCTTCAGCCATTGTAAATTCAATATTCAGTCAATCTTTATAAACATTGTGCCACTCATGTGGGCAATATTGGCACAATTGTTCTCAACGAATGCTCGATTTTTACACTTGTGCCAAGCTTGTACCAAAAGTAGTGACCATTTCAAAAATATTAACAAATGTACCATGACTGACTATCCATTGGGAACAACGGGACGATCATGGGACAATGTTGGGCCAATTGTTCTTCACGGAGGTTTGTTTCTGACACATGTGCCAACCTTGGGACAAGCTTGGGTTTTTTCAGTCTTGGCAATACCTGCATGGGTAACTATGAAATCCGCATTTTCATACTTTAATTGTATTTTCCGGAAAAACTTGGTGGGATAAACGCATTCTGTTTCCAGATTTGGGTTCAGCACATCAAAATACATAAGAAATGATGCATAACAAATTGACTAAAAATTTGTTACCCTCTTCAATCGTGAAAAATCCGTATTTCTGCTCAAAAATCTCATTTTCCATGAACTTTCTCAAGGTCCAAACGGGCTTATCGAATTTTCTGGATATTCTTCCTCAAATCTGGAATGTCTGCCCTTCATTAAAAAAAAAAATCAAGTCCCTATCATTCTTCTATCAAGAGTTCTACGATTTTGACACAAAAATTCTCGATCAGTTCCACTGTTACGTTCGAAGAATGGTTTCTACTGATAAACCCCCACCATTGCCAATGTAAAAAAATACGTGTCGAGTATTTTTCGATGTTTTACAATTATGCAAAGTTTCATTAGAATCGGTGAGTGACACTTCCGTAAGTCTCCTTGTTAGTCATTATCACCACACATTGTGTTAAGTCAAGAAATTCATATTTGTTAATTATAATCAAATCATTTATTTGATTCAAACTCATCGAAATTGATTTGAATGAATATGACTCCTCCTCAACACTGTTAGAAAAATCTGTCTTGAACTCAACAATAATATTATGAAGTTTTTTACATACACATTTTATTAAATTTCATACGAAATTTTTCATGAAATTTCATATTTCCATATTAAATTTAAGAACGATTATTAAATTTGATATGAAAACATGAAATTTAATATAAAAATATGAAATTTCATACAAAATTTCGTATGAAATTTAATAAAATGTTTATGTAAAAAACTTCATAATAGTATTGTTAAGTTTGAGACAGATCTTTCTAACAGTGAAATTTAGATTTATCGAATCATCATCGGTATGGAGTTGACTCGAAGAAATGTGTGCTGTATTTATCAACTATAGTGTTGACTAAATATTAATGAATTTTTCTTTGGCCGTATCCAACTATACGATTTATATACTATACGCAAATCTTATTTCAGTCAACAGATCTTTTTTCTCAGTGCAGCGTGTATGAATTCTGGTCTACTCTGGCCTCACTCTGGCCTAACCTTGGCCCCATATTGGCAGGATGGGGCCCATGCTGGGCCGGGGTGGGCCCCGTGGTACATACATACTAGGGTATTTCAATACCATTACGAGCGCTAGATTGAAAAGCGTAACATTCCAAGTTGAGGCTACTTTTCAAGTAAGGATTGTAAGCCTGGTCCGGGTCTAAACTGGGAAAAATACGGGTATATCTGAGGTTTTCGACATAATCTTGTCAATCGAGCCATCCCTCCACAAAGACGGAAACTTATTTGTACCCCTAATATCGAGACAAGATACTACTGTGTCCAAAAAATAACGTGACATAGCATTTATTTTCAAAAATCTTCATATTTATTCTCCCAGCCCACACTGTAAAAAATGCGGAGTGAAAACGACACCGAAAATGTTCCCAAGAAGTCCAATCCGGGCTGTGGTGTTAAAATAACTCCACTTAGAGTCGAATTGACACAATTCGGTGTTGAATTCGACACCATTTGGGTTGGACTCCATTTCACACCGCTGATTTTCTTCAGTGCAAGTTCATCGCCTGCAAAGTAATCCCCTCTCAGATACAATGCACTTATACCAACGCATCTTCCAATCTTCGAAACAGTTGTTAAAGTCGGTTTCCGGGATGGCCTTCAGCTCTCTCTTCGATTCGGCTTGGATCTCCTTTATCGACTCAAAACGGTGTCCCTGGAGCGATCTTTTGAGTTTGCTCAATAGCCAGAAGTCGCAAGTTGCCAAATCAGGTGAACACGGTGCAGGTTGTGGAACGATATGGGTCGAGTTTTTTGCGAAATAGTCACGAAGAATCAATGCAGGGTGCATTGTCGTGGTGCAAAAACCAACAGTTGTCTCGCCACAATTCCGTTCTCTTTAGGCGAATAGCTTCACGTGAACGACGCATAACGCTCAAATAATACTCTTTGTTGACAGCTTGACCCGGCGAAAGGAACTCAAAATGCACAATAGCACGATAACCGAAGAATAATCATCGGTTTTTTTAAGGTTTTGCCTCACCTTTAGCGCGATATTCACTTGATTGATCAGTTGTTTCCGGATCGTAAGCGTTGTATTACACCCTTCAACGCGACGATGTTTTTCCAGGAAATTCAGTGTTTTCGTTACCAATCGAGATTTGACGCGTCTGAGGCCAAAAACATCCTTCAAAATGGTATGAACTGATCCTTTTGAAACGCCAACATCATCAGCAAGATCTCTAATTGTCAATCGACGATTTACGAGCACCAAATCTTTGATTTTTTGGACGTGAACTTCGTCGGTTGAAGTTGATGCTCGACCGGGACGCTTTCTCGACCTCCTTGGAACTCTTTATACCACTTGTAAACATTTTTTCCTCGACATAGCCTCATCAACAAAGGCTTTCTGCACCATCCTCGACGAATCAGCAGCAGGAAACCCATTCCGCAAACAAAATTTCATACAAATTCTTTGCTCAAAAAATGCAGACATGATAAAAATCGAAAAATTCACTTTCACCAGCTTACAAAACGGAGGGTATCTCAAACACTGATGAATATTTTGATGTGACCTTAGGCACGGATATCAAAGACAGTCTTACTAACCTAAAAATCAGAGCACTTCCCCAAATACATTTGTGCACAGAATTTAAATTCAAATGTCAGTTTACTTTTCGGACACAGTAGGAGTACGTGCTAGAAAAAAGAACTTTGAACAATTTTTTCATGTGAATAGGATTTTGTTGAAATTACCTGTACACATCATCGTATGTATTTCCATACACGAAGAGTCCTGTCGCATTGCTATGAGCGTGTAAATCCAACACACAATCCAACGGGGTACTCGTATTTTTATCCAAGCTCTCGAGAAATGATTTTGTCGCGGCGAGAGTTGGATGAATCCAGTGTGAAATTCGATTCCAACAACGGTTCAAATCGGCTCCCATCAAAGTAGATCTAATCGTAAATCGTGAGATTTTAATATATCAGAAGATTCCAAAAGTCAGAAAAAGCCTTACCTATAATTGCCAAGGAAAACGCCGTCTGGGTTGAGCATCGGCACGATTTTGAATATTATGTAATCTCTGAGGACTCGAGCGATTGGATGGGCGCTAACGAGGAAATCCATTAATCCTTGACAGACGTAAGAGGACGGTGATTCTCCAGGATGGATTCTGCAGAGAATGGCCACCACTTTTCTCGGGTGGTCCTCTTGATCGTCCAAGTTCGAAGTTATGGTGATCAAATCGACCTGTCTTTTTTGTACCGAAGTAGCCAAAAGTTCTCTCCTAGCGAACATTAATCTAGTGCAGAGATTGTCCAAATGTCCGACGTATCGATTGTACGAGTACGGATAAGTTAGAGCGAATTGGTAGACATCTTCTTCCCGATCAAAAGCAAAAGCGAAACTTAGAACGTAATGGTTTTGGTGTTGAGGGGATTTATAATAATAAACCTGTGAAAAATTGATGAGGTGTCGATGAATCGATCTTATGGATCATAAATCAAATTCAGATTCAAATACAAACTTGGGAACGTGGAATTCTTTGCCATTTTGATCTACTGCTGCTCTTGACCAAAGGTGTCATACCGTCGCGAAAGAGATTCATGGTCTTTGATATGTTGACAACGTTGAAGATAACGCGTTGATCCGATCTCACATTATCCACAGTGAAATTGAACCAAAAGCGGAGACGCGGGCTGCAGGTATCCGGTCTTATGAAAAGATCGTACTCGAATTCAGAGATCAAGTCCACCCTCCCCAGGTTTCCAGTTTCGAAAGATGCGTCGAAGCAGATGTGACCCTTCTTCGCTTTGCCACTGTGACCGGGGGGTCTCATTATCAATTTATTCACGTTCCCCAAACCTCCATCCGCATCGCTGTCTTCACTTTCTGAAAAAAAATGTTCTATGATAGGGTGGGTAACTCTTGTATAAGTCGATTTGCGCGTTTTTAGTATCTCTCTTTTCACTTCAAGTTGTCAGAACATCCCAGATACACGGAGACAAATGCCTCAGTAAACTAGAAACAGGAAGATTTGTAAAATGAATTTTTACATAAAAATACGGAAAATTACGAATATTGTAGAAAAGGTAATAGGTAGAAATGAAATTTTAAATGCTAAACGTTCAATTTTATAAAGCGTATAGTAAAATTCAGTTATTCATTCGTGATCTCCCGTATTTTTATGTAAAAATTCATTTTACAAACCTTCCGGTTTCTGGTTTAGCAAGCAAAATGAGCAAAAGTAGTATATTTTTTTCTCCGTGTAACACAAAAGTACTGTGGGTAGGGATAAACAATTTTCGACAATATCGATATTTTTATACAATTTGTATAAATCGTCGATGTATATTTTATAAAATTCCATATAAACTCGTGAAGTTTTCTATAAAAAAAATCGATACTGTCGTAATATTGTCTATCCCTAACCGTGGGAGTAACACTCAGTTATATTCCCAGATAGAAAAATGTCTCCACAATGCCATCATAATGGTGGCATGCACGCTAAGAAATGTTACTTTGTATCATATCATTCCAATAAACGTGTTTTTTCTGCACAAAAATTCCGGTTTCATACTTACACACCTGGTATAATCCAGATTTATGGATTAACATGATTTTAGCATATTCCACACTCAAAAAAAAAATATCTTCCAGCTAAATAAACAATTATTTGTCCTGTACCAAAGGAACATTCGTTAGAATCGACAAGACATTCAAAATAAATTATCATAACTATGTATTTGGTTCAAATAAATTATTTTGGTTTTAAAGAATATTTTGTTTATTCGAATAAAGATTTCTCTCGTACGTAACAAATAAATATCCAGTTCAAATTCAGAACTAACCGGATCATTGGATATTCAATTTTTAAAACAAAAAAAAATTCCTCAGTGGAAAAATTCACAAAATTATATATAATTGAAAATTCTTTATATAAGAGAATTGATTTCATCAAGACCTCCCATCTCTAGATTGTGTAGTTCAGTATTGTGGGAACCCACATGAATGTATATCGAATATAAAGAAAAAGAAAGTATTTCTAACCAGCTCTTTGGTAGAGACTCGTGTGCTCTAAAGGATCTCGACCTTCGCTTTGAAAGCCCATACCTTATGAGTTCAATGCAAAATGAATAAATTGTGAAATTGAATGATATATTCATGCACGGAATGGCAACTTTTATCGTTGGCCCAGTATTTTGTTTGAACGTTACGAGGTGCATTGCATGATAAAATATCGGACGTTGGATTGTGATTTTCATATGAAGTATGAATGTCGATCATGTATAGTCTGCTGTATTAAACAGGATATACGAAGAAAGAAGTATTTTCAATACGAAATCGACATTGTTCAATTTTTTGTTATGATGAGTCGTACACAAACCGATAGGGACGCACGAGACTTCGCATGTCTCATATACACCGTCGCGTAACACCCATATATCAAATGGGAATCATTTGTGGATTTTATCTTGTACTATGAAATATATTCATTTGTTTATCAATGTTAGCGTGTCTATGAACCAATATCCATTGGACCGACTTTGGTTTGCTCTTGGCCCGATGTTCAGTTTGTTCAATAATTAATCGAAGGCGTTCAATCGAATGGATATACACAGGGTGTCCCAGAATTCATCATTCACATTTCTGTGGCATATTCTGCAGCCAAAATGCAATAATTTCTTATTTGAAAGAAGTTTTTTTGAGGCCTTATTCTTGAGATATAAACATTTTCATATTTTTCTGAAAATCCAAATAACTCAAGAGCATTGTGGGTCGCACCACGAATGGTCCGACGTCTGGATGTCCACGACAAAATGTCTGCGACAGAACATCCGATGACGAAATGTCCTCAGCCAGAACATCCGACGACATAATATCCCCTAACATAATGACCGATCAAAAATGTCCAGAGACCAGATACCAAAACATCAAAATTTGTTATTATCAACCGATGAATGCGATCAACACGCTTGAGCCGCACAACACATCAAACTCTAACACCCGGACAAACATCAACATCTCCATCAAACACAACATTCTACCTGAAGAATACATTAAGGGGTTATCCCCACTTGTAGCGCAAAAAACAAGGCCTTTTTTATGAATTTTTTCAAAGAAAACTACAAAACTTTTTTAATCGATCGATATATCATTTTAAAGAACACATCTTGAAGAACTTTCAGTGATTTTTTTTATTGAAAAATATTACATGGTTTAGTGGCAAATGGCCCGTACAGCACAACCACCGATCCTCCACCTGAGACTTCGGTGGACCAGAGGTGGAGAATTGGTGGAGAAATGGGAGCCGTGGAAATAAGGGAGAAATAAGGGAGAGTCTCCGTTAAGGCAACGGAGAGGCGACGGAGAAATGTCGGCCCCCTGTATTTTCAGTAAAACTTAAACTCGTGGATTCATACATTCAGATTTTGTTACGTAAATTCACCAATAAGAATTATATCGAAAATACAGGGGGCGGACATTTCTCCGTCGCCCCTCTGTTGCCTCAACGAAGACTCTCTCTTATTTCTCCCTTATTTCCATGGCTCCCATTTCTCAACCAATCCTCCACCTCCGGTCAACCGAAGTCCTAGGTGGAGGATCCGTGGTTGTGCTGTACGGGGGCCGTCAAAGGAATAATGCTTTTATGTATACGGTTTGCGGTGACCAACATTGCGGTGAAGCGGAGCATCTGAAACAAAAACTGTAGATGGATTTAGTCAAATATAAGTATAAACTAGTCTTTAATCGAAGGAATAAAAAAAATATTCATATTTCACAAAATGGCGGACAGTCAAAATCAATGGTTCGATTTTAACGAAAAAAACGGCTGTATTTTGGCTATAAAACGGCCATTTTTTTTCTAAACAAAAAATCGAACGATCAAAGACTACATTTTTAAGTATTAAATAAGTTTGCAAAATTTCAAGAAGATCGGTTCATTAGGGTTTGAGTAATATTGGTCACCGACTTCAGAAATGCCATTTCGAGAAAAACGCGTTTACAGTTTCGATTTCAGTTTATACGAAGAAAATATTTTTTCCTGTCAACTTACATAGAGTCATCTATTTCGGGTCCATACAGAAGTTCTTTCGCCGACGATGCCACTTGCAAAACGGAAATTTGGTGTTGCCTTCGTAACATTCTTCCTTCACGAGTGCTCTCGGCCGCCAGGTGGCAGACTAGCCGGTCGTTTACACAACGGATTCTTTTCTTTCAACGCTCATATCAGTCAGTCAATTTTGTTCAGATCGACTTGAAATCTTCAGGACATATTCTCAGATACTTATACTTAAAAAAAGTGCAATAAAAAAAAATAGATTTTTTCAACATTGCAAGTGGGGGTAACCCCTTAAAAGAATATGCAACGATAAGGACGAACCTGCCAACCATGAAATAATTGTATATAATTATAAACAACGCAGTATAATAATATCCCTGTAAATCCAATCGTATGATTTCCACATATTCGGAATGTTTGAAGTAGAAATATCGCTGATCACTAGTTTGAATCGCACAGCCACTTTTTAAACACTATTTAAACAATATTCATTAAAATAAAACACTTAAATTTGCAGTTAAAACATGCGACATGACGACAATACGATATAACAATACATAATATGATTTTAGAAAGGCTGGTCGAAAAACATTCGATCAAAGAACAGTGGATCGTAAAACATCAAATACTCTTTGTCTGTTGTATTTTATATTTTTTTTTATTATTCCTGAACGTTATAACGATTCCTTTCGAACAAATTCCCAAAGTCCCCGGACATTTCACCCAACGGACATTCAGACGCTGTACATTTCGTCTCGGACATTCCCTAACAGCACACTCACCGATGTCCACGTCGCATCTCCGTGGAAGCGAGGTGGAGAAAAGGGACACGTGGATACAAGGCGAATGGACGGAGAAGCGACGGAGAAATGTCCGGGGATCGGTGGTTGTGCTGTACGGGATTATAACGCTGGACAATATGACGAGACAACAGCATTGTGTTCTTCATACTCGAACCTGGCACTATCCAACAAACACCCAAGGTCTTGAAAACATCTACAAGATATCTTTAGGAAGACATCCCAGGTGAAAATTGACGATTGGCACGAGGATGGCGCAACACTGACAAGGATTGGCCGAGCCTTGGCGGTTAGCAAGGTGCAAGCTTGAAATGATAACATCGTTACAGGCTCCATTGATGTATTCTGCCAATCACGGACCAACATTGGTACGATTATGGCAGTCAAATCAGCCATCATTGGCAACCCTTGAAAAAATTTGTCACTCGATCTAAATCCAAGATTGGATTACGCTTGTACTCATTACGAACCAAGACTGATAGACGAATTTTTTCATGGTCTGCCAATGGTCAGATGTTTTATGCATTTAAAGGAGGTACCATCATTTATTACACATAAATGATGTTGACTGCTAAATTTGAGTCAATACTATAATAGTACTGAGTCAATATTCGGCCAAAATTGATTCAACGTTGCGACAATCCCGCGCCAACGTTGAGCCAATGTTGTGCCGATGTTCAACTCGATGTTGAACGATTGCAAAAATATAATAAAACTTCAGAGTCATATATTCCCGACATCGATTGCTTCCCCTCCACACATGTTAAGAAGTACAGCCCGAACCTGAAATATTTTATACAACCAGGGCCAAAGGATCTCTGTATACATTGATACGAAGAAACTTATTAGATTCATCCAATACAAGATGTGTTTATAAGTTTAATATAACTCAATGATTACTGGTTACCTTACAAATCAATTACATCAAGTATAATTCAAATTCTGATGTCCACGAGGCCATGGGTCTGCACAGCTAAAATCTCCCCTTCGATGAAGGACCTATGATGAAGACAACAATTTTCAAATCAGAAGGTTATATGATGCTTATATATCAACCGCATAGTTCGTTGAGCGCTTGCGAGAAACGAGCCGAGCGTTGGAAACAATACCGAAGGGTGGCGCTTTGACATTGGACGCGGGAATTTTTGTATGGAGACGTATAATTGAGGATCGTGGCTAGCCTGAGCCAAGCTTTGACCAGGGTTGGCACTGCATTGGGTACTCATTTCTTCTAAACGTTGTCAACGTTTGGATTAATATTCAGCCGTGCTATGAAATTGTTCGTATGAAGTTAATTTCTTTTGTCCAAACGATATTGGGACAACGATGAACCATGATTGGCACAACCTTGGGTCAATGATGGATTGATCATTGGAAATTACGATTCCCAACATTGGTGCAACATTGTGCCACTTGTCAGTCAACGTTGGCTCGATATAGATTTCCAAGCCTTGGATGTCAGCATTGCGCCTATCTATTTTCCATCGTCAGTATTGGCGCGAGCAAGAAATGTTCACGTGGGATCTTTTAGATACATCGAAAAGGTATCTTTTAGGTATCTAAAGGACATCACAAAAGAGATATCTTGAAGATATGTCGAAATGATATGTATTCGATATCTTAAAGAAATGTCAGGAACATGTCTTTGAGGTATTTCTGAAAGACATCTTTCAGATGTCGAATCAACATCGTCGAAAAGACATCTTAAAAGAGTTTCTGAATATCTGTTACACATCTTAAGAATTGTCTAAGTAAGGAGGGCGAAAGTCACGCCATATTCCTTTTTTTAAAACTCATTAGTGATTCTTTTATACTGCCTGGGGTGTCCTCATGACTTCAAAAAGATATCTCAAAGATATCCTCCTTATAAACCTCCTTAGAATGCACCGATTGGGAAAACTCTTTTTTCGTTCTCCCGTTCGTCTCAACGGGAGAACGAGGCCTACTGATGGATTTTTAAGAACTTGAGAATTTATTCCTCGTATAAATACGCCCAAAATTCCACGAAATTCGGATGATACGAACACAGAAAAGGCACGCTTCTAAAACATTGTCCAATAATGCGGGTTGCAAAAAAATTTTTTGAAAGTTTTAACATAATTGCAATGAAACTCATATGAAAGCACTGTCGGGCCAAAACTAAAATATGGTACAAATTTTATGGCAATCGGATGATAGGAAGCGGAGATATGAGCGGGCGCAGAATGACGATTTTCAAAAACATATTCCGCAATATTTTCACAACGTGTTATCCGATCGAGACCAAAATCAATACGCCTCGTGTCCTCTCCGAGACGAACATTTGAAAACAAAAATTGATCAAATCGGTGCATTCTGAGGAGGGTTATCGCACGCCAAAGAGTGCACAAAGAGTAGGAAAGAATATGCAATAATCTATGCTGAATGATCAACGTGTATCGAATATCCTCAATGGGAACAGTTTGTCAAAATGACATCAAAATGATGTTATGTACAGGGGCGGCTGATATATTCGCGGACTACCCTGTCCAAAATGTCCGATAGATTCCACTCAATTAAAATAATTGCTGTGACAAAAACCACACAGAAACCGATAAGTTACGTCGTTCCTATCAGTATTTATTAGGTTTTGTTTGACAATACCGATAAAAACCAATAGAACATTGAATCCCCCATAGAATCTCATGAAGACCATTAAGTATTGTGACAAAATCGCATAGAAACCGATAAGATATCATTAATTCCGATAGGATTTGGTCTATCAGGTTGTATTGATTCTTTTGAACAGGGCAGCCCACCCAAGGAACACAAGAACTTCTGAGTTATGCTATGATCATTCAGTGAATGTGAAAAAAATGTGCAAATGAGATTATTTTGGATAAATTTGTCGAGATATTCTACGAAGGTGTATAACACATAATTATTTGAAACAGTTTCATTCGACGGTTCTAAGCATGTTCGTAGGATGTTCCGCACATGTTCTTAGCATTTTCAACCTCTTCTGTTGCTTGGGTATTAGGTGAAAGGTTGCGCATATTATAAGCAGCGGGACATGAGGGAAATCAAATTATATCCACTGTTTTCAGTCACAACTCTGGCGGATCTGAGTGAACCGACAAGTGACCAAAAATTTCGGTTACATTTTCGGTTATATTTTGGTAACTTGTTGGTCGTTTGGGACATTTTTTTCGACAAAAATTGACCAAAATCCCACCAATCTCAATTTTGGTGGTTTTCCGGTTATTTCGTGGTTATTTTCTGGGTGTTTACCTGAAAAATATCAAAAAGATTCCAAAAAACGGACCACATTCTTTGGTTACCTTTTGGTGGTCGATTTGTTCTAAACAACCCCTTATGAAAATGGGAGCGTAAGGAGCCCGTATGGAAATATTTCGCTGAAAAATGTCTGCAAAACTATGAAAAATCTCTGAAAAAAAATGAAAAAACTCTGAAAAACTCTGACAAACTCTGAGAATCTCTGAAATTTTGATGAGAAATCTAATATTTTTGGGACATTCTTTACAGACTTTTTTCAGACTTTTTTCAGAGTTTCTCAGAGTTTTTTCATACTTTTTCAGAGAAATAGTAACGAAATTGCACTCTGAAAAAACTCTGGCAAAACTCTAATAAATTGTTGACATTTTTCTGATTATTGAAGAATCCTGAAATTCAATAAATACATTCATATGCCGTATTCAAATATCATGTGTGAAAAAGTGTTTGAAAATTTTTTAATTTTTTTCTAAAAGTCAGAAAAATGTTAGCAATCCATCAGAATTTTGTCAGAGTTTTTTCAGAGTGCAATTTCGTTACTATTTCTCTGAAAAAGAATGAAAAAACTCTGAGAAACTCTGAAAAAAGTCTGAAAAAAGTCTGTAAAGAATGTCCCAAAAATATTAGATTTCTCATCAAAATTTCAGAGATTCTCAGAGTTTGTCAGAGTTTCTCAGAATTTTTTCATTTTTTTTCAGAGATTTTTCATAGTTTCACAGACATTTTTCGGCGAAATATTTCCATACGGGAGGGTATGAAGTGACGCGGAAGAGTAAACGGAACAGTATCCGAGCGCGAAAAAAGCGGAAATTGAAACATTTTACGCTCCATTCCCTGCTAAAAGTTCCCAATAAAAACCGGTTCAAAACGATAAGATTTCTCCATAGTTTTGAATGAGGTTTTTGAATACGGAATTCACAATGTTATATCGTTCTTAAACCATAGAACTCTATCGTTCCTTATAGTAATCTATAGAATTTAACGTGAAACGTATATGATTTTATCGTGAAATTCTTATAGAAAAAGGACCATTTATTTTGGACCACATGACTATTTTTTTCCGAATAAGTCGTACTTTTTCTATACGAATTCCACTATAAAACCACATACATCCTGTTGAATTTCATACAATACGATAAGGAACGATAGAGTTCTATCGTTTAAGAACGATATAACATTGCAAATTCCGTCTTCAAAAACCTCATTCAAAACTATAGAGAAATCTTATCGTTTTGAATCGTTTTTTATTGGGAATTTTTAACAGGGTTTGTTTCAATCTTCGCTTTTGCAAGTTGTAGAGGGTTCTGCGCGTTAATTGGCCTACCAACTTTGTGAAAAAAAATCATTGAGTGCAAAAATTCAAGAGAAAACCACAAATAATAACAAACAGTACTATTACCCAAGCAGCAATGGAAGTTCAAAGTACATACGAAATAGAAATGTTCGTAGAATGTACGAATGAGATACGAAGAACATATGATGGAAGTTCATAGAATATTTGAATGAGACTGCTTTGAATATACTTAGAATGTACATAGTACATTTGAAATGTACGATATTCATTCAATCGACGTTCGATTGACGTCTCGCCGTGTATTCGATTACATACGTTCGATGAATATGCATAGCACCTATGAAACGGTCTCATTGGAATATGCATAGAACATATTTCGAATATTCGAAGAACGTTCATAGTATATTCTGGCGCTACTTGGGTACGTCTGTAAGCTTTCAATCTTCACGAAACCACACCTCGCAACATTGAGATTTTGAGGTTATAATTTGGCCAAGACGATATAATCGCCATCTAGATTTTTTGGAGATTTCAGCTTCAATATGTGAAACGGATTTCTAGGAGAGAATGCGTGAGTCAGAGGGGGCTGGTCTATCTATAATCAGTGTTACGAACACACCCGTCGGTAAAGAAGATGGAAGTAGCCATCTTGAATTCATTTCTCGTGCGAACGTGTGATAATCACTTTACGCCGAGAGTGATCTTTCACGAAAAATTTCGAATACGGTGAGTGTGTGGTGCCATCGAGGTTTCAAATGATGTAAAGTGCGACAGATCTTCGAGTACGCGGGGGATTGATACATGTTACAGCGCCGGTGCGGTATTTATTTTCGTTAATTAACTTTTCGAAGGAAACTCGTGTCGCGGGGCATCCTCCGCGTGACGATAGTTTCCGGTTTCCCTTGTCTCTGCTTCTTTCCGAGTAATGAATGCTTCCCTCCGATCGTTTCCCACATAGCCATTTAACCTTGCTGCAATGTTGTCAGGCAAGCTTGTGACAAGGTTGATATAAGCCTCCTAGTTGACACACGGCAAGGGTACAAGCTTACAAAACCATTGCAGCAGGGCTGTAGCAATCTTACACTGACAAGGTTGTCAATAACAAGCCAAAAACAATCGAATGACAAGTGCGACAGGGTTATGACAAGCCTACATGTTATCTGGGTTGTGCCCTCCCCCATCTGATTTTCACTTTCAGAGCGGCTTAAATTTCAAACACGTATCGCACTCACATTGTACACTGAGAAAAAAAGATTGTGCAGGGAACAGTAATATAGTTGGTTCAACAGTAGAAGAACGCTGGATATGTCCAACTGAATCTCACTGTTGACTTAACTACACTGAGAGAAATAATTACTATCACCAATAACATATTGTGATGTTTCAAGGAATTCATTTCTTAAAAAATCTGTACTCTTGATACAAGAAAATTTTCTCAGAACTAAGGATGTATTTCTTGAATTGAGGAGATATTTTCTTGATCCAAGGGAATTTCACTTGAGCTTGCAACATATCAGCTGTAATCAAGAATATGTATTCTTAAAAATATTCAAGAATATGTTTTCTTGGAATTAGTAATTATTTCTCTCAGTGTACGTACAATTGAATCAACTGCAATTTCAGTCAATTTGGCAGTACATTCGTTAACTTGACTATGGTATTCATTTGTTTCAAAGAAAACCCCCGTACCGTCGTATATTCGATTAGATACTTTCGATGAATGTGCATAGCACCTATGAAACGGTCTCTTGGAATGTACATAGAACATATTTCGAATATTCTAAGAACGTTTATAGTATATTCTGGTGCTACTTGGGAAGAAGTCAACTTGAGGTATTCTTCAAGGTGTCTTTGAGAAGTTATGGGTTATCTACAAGAAATGCAAATAAGAGACTTTCAAGAATTCTTAAAGACAACCAATTTCCAACCAAATGATGTGTTCAAGATGTCTTGAAGTTAACCTCAAGATGATTTCCAAATTGTCGACTAAGGCCATCTACACTGAGAGAAAGGTACCTAACTGCGGCAACTAAAGTTTAGTTGTCTCAGCTGAATTTTAGTCGGCGTAAATGAAAGTCTAGTTGTCTGAAATAGGAAAAAAAATTTAGCTGTAACAAATAAAATTTATTCGATTTAACTAAATTTTTATTGACAGTGACTAAATTTCCTAGCTGTTTGGTATATAACGAAACCCTTTTTCTCAGTGTATAAGATATCTTCTGAAGTTCACTTTCAGAGGACTTTCAAATGTCATCTGAACGAGATCTTTTCCAAGTAAATAAATAGAGTTGGCCGTAACATAAATATCACATGTAAATTACATACAATAAATGATTTCTCAGCTAAATATGCGAAATAGTATTCACATAGCTCCAAAAAATACTATTTCGCATATTTAGCTGAGATATCATTTATTGTATGTAATTTACACGTGATATTTATGTTACGGCCAACTTTATTCATTTACTTGGAAAAGATCTCGTTGAGATTTCATTGTATGTAATTTACGTGCGATATTTATGTTGAGAAAAAAATTTCTGTTTTTTCACTATCGTATCCCTTAGAAAAAAAACTCACAAATGCACAGTTCATTAACAATCCTTGGACATTTATGGGACCTTCGGTGTTCTACAAATATCAACTAAGCGTTAAAGGGGCCAAAACGATGTGTTCTCAAATCTCTTAAACAGCGCTTTAAAAAGACAGCTTTAAGAGGCATTTGGGAGACCTATGTTTACTGGGCAGTATCCCATGACCAGCATCCTTGATTCTTCAAGCTAAAATAGATTCCCCATCGAAAAACAAAACTGTTGGGAACTTCCGAATCACCTGATGAGCGTAGGGTCATTATAAACACCTACATGATATTCTCGCATAAGATGACGATTAGAATCCATAAGTACTCAAAGTACTCAACAAACACAGGTGATGGGGATTTCTAAGGGAATCCACCAATGAATTGACCCCATTGAATGGAATGACCAATGAAGAGACCTTAGTTCCCCTCAACCTGGCAACGGTGTCAAAAAAACCTTACTTCCATAGGAATATATGAATTATAAATAATTCGATAAAGTTTATATATAATTTATTCACGAATCTGAAAAAATGTCCCATAAAAATAGTTCTGAGTTGGAATCAATAGAAACAAACCGGTGCAATGGAATTTTTGAACCAAATTCTTTATTGTAAAGCAATAATTATTAATATGCTTGAAAAATCCCCTTTTAACCCATTAAGTCCCAAAATGACATTTTTTCGTTGCGTTTTTCAACGCTTGTACTTTCTGAGAAAAAAACTCCTGAAAAATTCTAGAATAAGCATTGTCGATGTGAAATTGACTCATCTTGCAGAATCTGCCGTCGGTTTTCCCGAAAAATGTCCCTGTGGCAAGATATCTGGGGTTTTTTCCACAAAAACGCGAATTTTCAAACTTTTTTTTTTCTTTATCTCACGTTTTCACATTGAAATCATTTCAAAATTCTTGTTGTAACTACAGAAACCACGTCAATTCATCTCAAACTTTAATTTATGCTTTTGACGATTGTGAAAATCAATGTGGAAACCATCAAAATGGCGGTTCAAACGCGGAACAAACGTTAGAAACTTCAAAGATTTTTCATTCAAGAACGATGGACTTTAGAGAAAAATGTTACTGAACAAAAAGTTCCAAGAACTAATCAAAGAACACGCTGAAATTTCTTCAGAATTTTTTAACGACTTTCTTGAATTTTCAAAATCTTCAAATTAAAAAATTGGTGAAAGTCGTTGAAAAATTCTGAAAAAATTTCAGCATTTTCTTCGATCAATTCTTAGAACTTTTTGCTCAGTAAAGATTTTTTCCAAAGTCCATTTTTTTCCAATTAAAAATCTTTGAATTTTTCGTCTCATATTCGTGGTTTTTTTTATAGTTTGTTATTTTCCAATACTCTATTCATAATCTAGTTCACATAGGATATACCACGTTATTCTTAGTGAACCTGTTCCATTCATATATGTTCTTATTTGATAAATCTGTGATGGATTATTTAAATATTGGAAAATAACAAACTATAAAAAAAACCACGAATATGAGACGAAAAATTCAAAGATTTTTAATTAGGAAAAAATGCACTTTGGAAAAAATCTTTACTCGACTTTTAAAATTTTTTTCAAATTTGCCGATTTTGAAAATTCAAAAAAGTCGTTAAAAAATTCTCAAGAAATTTCAGCGTGTTTTTTGATCAGTTCTAACAACTTTTTGTTCAGTAACATTTTTCTCTAAAGTCTATCGTTCTTGAATGAAAAATCTTTGAAGTTTCTGACGTTTGTTCCGCGTTTGAACCGCCATTTTGATGGTTTCCACATTGATTCTCACAGTCGTCAAAAGCATAAATTAAAGTTTGAGATAAATTGACGTGGTTTCTGTCGTTACAACAAGAATTTTGAAATGATTTCAATGTGAAAACGTGAGATAAAGAACAAAAAAATTTTGAAAATTCGCGTTTTTTTGGAAAAAGCGCCAGATATTTCGCCACGGGGCCTTTTTTCGGAAAATCCGACGGCAAATTCTGAAAGATGAGTCAATTTTACATCCACAATGCTTATTTTAGAATTTTTCAGGAGTTTTTTCCTCAGAAAGTACAAGCGTTGAAAAACGCAACGAAAAAATGTTATTTTGGGACTTAATGGGTTAAGGATTGGAATCAGTGAAACTTTCATTTGGAGAACGCTCGGTGCATTCTGGAATGATATTTTGTTGAACGTATTACCAAGAAAAGATTAGAAAGGGAAATCGAGATTAGAATAAGTGAAATAGATTATAGTAGATGAAGGAAATTACAAACATGTGAAAATGAAACGATGAGCTGATAACAGACAGCTTGCTAAGTCTAATCAAACCATCATCGGTTCATACGCGATAAACTTCAATTATTACTGATCCGTATATCGCTAATGATTGGGGTTAATTGTGAATTATTAATCTTGTTCGACCCAATAACGTCTGCCAGCTTCATTAAAGGCAAATGTTACATTTGACATTCTCCCTTCTTAGGAAACAACTTCGTCTGTTGATGAGAAAAAAAGTTTAATGAGAAAGTATCGCAAATCTTCAATGTCCAAAGAATACAAGAACTTTTCAAAACCGTGGAATAAAATTCCTATGGGAAAAATTGTGTATGTTCTGTATATAAGTATTAAAGTTTATACAATTATTATTGATATTTATATAAAGATTTACCTATATACTAGTATTTATATATGGAGCCATATATAAAATTTGAAATAATTATACATCATGAAAATTGTATATGTTTGTCATTATATAAACTCTAGTAAAAGGATTATATATATTCCCTATATATAATCCTTTTTGATTAGGGATATTTAATGAAAATTATATACATTTGTTATTATATGTATATATAATTATATCAAGTTTTTATACATAGTTTCAGATATATATTTATACATGTTCTTATATAAATTCAAATAATACTTATATAAATTTTCATTATTACATATAGAACAAATATAATTCTTTCTTACTGGGATAATTACTGCGACAAAAGAAAACGCGCGAAAGACATAAATATCAAATTTATTTTAAATTATAAATCGACGTCGTTGACTTGTATTCTCTTGCCATGGTGATTATATTCGTTTCCTGTGGACAAAAATACCTGAATTTCCCAGTCTTCGTATAACCACCTGTTTCCAGTTCCCCTAATAACAGAACTACATAGGTCAACATCTGTGTCTAATTTTAGTGAGGTCTTGAATACACTTCAGTTCCGATGACCTTGTCAGTTTCCGCACTTTGTAAGAAGACTTACAATGATTCTGTGATAGAATTTCGATCATCCGAGTTCAGGACTGTTTAATCTAAGTAACAGTACACTTTGAAAACTATAACACCAATAGTTATCATAAAACAATTCGGAGTCCAACTTAATATAGGGTGAGTGCACTAGTAAATGAACGGTCACCGGTAAATGAACACTGTCCTACCCTGGTGGAAACATTTCTCCGAATTTTATACCAAATTGAGACGTTTCTCCGAAACACTTCGCTCATAGTTACTTCTCCGAATTGGAAGATTCAGATATTTCCCGAATTTCTCCTCGAAAGATTCATTTGTCCAACGTAATTTATTTCGTGATCGAAATATTTCTCCAATCTTTTTTGATTCACTCCGAAATTTTCTCCGATTTATCCAGATTTTCTCTAAATTTCATATTGAATTCACGAATTTGTCCGAAATACTCCGCCTCAAATGATTGTTTTGAATCAAAAGTTCAGATTTTCTCCGAATTCTTTCTGAAATGATTATAATATTCTTCGAATTATTCATATTCTTAACGTAATTCATTCCATAATCAGAATATTTTTGCGAATTTTCTCCGAAAAGTCCCTAATGTATGGAAATTTGAATATAGATAAAATTCGGAGAACTTCGGAGAAGCAGGTCCTTTCCACCTGCTTTCGTAGCCATTCGAAGACAATCCACGGAGAGAAAAAATTTGCTGACGCAGCAAATCGAGGTATTATATATAGAATAGCAAAATTTTTAGCTGACCTAGCTAAAAATTTGTTATAACAGCAATCGTGTTAGCTACGACAGCAATTTTTTAACTGTGACAGCGAAAAATGTTTGCTCCGCCAGCAAATTTTCAGTATTATTTATTTATTTATTTATTTATTTTGTTTATACGGGTATAAAAGACCCTTTGGTACATAGAATATACATTATTTGAACCACATTATATATATCATACATCAAAGCATTAAGCATCATGTTAAGCTCGACTACATGCATCTTATATTACAACAACAGTTAACGTGTATAATTATAGGTGAAAAGGACAATTAGATATTAAATTTGACAAATAAGAGAAAGAGAATTCCTAAGATCAGAATGAGATGAAAATAATTCAAGCACATCACTGTAAGAATTTGCTAGGATAGATATCCGATTTACCGGATCAGAATAACCGTGTCTCGATTTATAAGAAATTGGATTGAACAATTTAGGGCGCCTCAATAAACGAGAAGGGACATTAAAAAACGTACAAGTCCAAGCAGTTGAGGGCAGCGAATTTTCCCATTAACAATTTTATACAAAAATGAAAAATCATTGAACAAACGACGTGATTCCAAGGGAGGCAAGTTAAGTAGAGCCATAATCAATGAGTAATCATGACAAGTGACGCTCAACGGACGGCCTATCTGATAGGCAGCAAAACGCAGAAACTTATGCTGAACTCTTTCCAAGTCTGTACAATCCCGAATTAAATGAGGACTCCAAATTTGAGACGCATACTCAAGATGAGGTCTAACTAAAGTACAATACAGTGTTCGAAGTGCAACAGGATCACGAAAATCTTTACAAACGCGCTTGATGAATCCTAGAGATTTCATGGAAGTACCAACTATGTGATTGTAATGATCTGAGAAGTTAAAACGAGAGTCAAATGAAACTCCAAGATCACGAACAGTATTTATAGGTGATAACAGAAAATGAGACAAGTTATAAGGAAAATAAATAGCATTTTTACCTCTATGAAATCTCATCACATGGCATTTAGTGAGATTTAATGACATATTAGATAGCACACACCAAGATTGTAACCGATCCAAATCAGATTGCAGATTTTGAGCATCTCTGTAAGTTCTTATAATCATAAACAGTTTCAAGTCATCAGCAAAAAGAAGATGTGTGCAGTACTTGAAAATCGTAGAGATATCATTAATGAAAATAATAAATAATAAAGGACCTAGATGTGAGCCTTGCGGTACACCTGAGGATACAAAAAATGAATCAGAGAAATATTGAGAGACACGAACTGATTGCGTACGATTCAGAATATAACTCTGTAACCACGACAAAAAATTGCTTCGAATACCTAAATTACTTAATTTATTTAACAATATATTATGATCAACTCTGTCAAAAGCCTTTGAGAAGTCTGTATATATAGTATCCACTTGGGCATTTTGATCAAGCGCAGAGGACACAACATGAGAAAAAATAGACAAGTTAGTTACGGTAGATTTGCCAGAAGTGAAGCCATGCTGGAAATCAGAAATAATATCAGAGAACAGTGGTGTTATTTTATCAGTAACTATATCTTCAAAAATTTTCGGCATAACATTCATGATACTAATCGGTCTATAGTTTCTCACGTCAGAACGGTCCCCAGATTTGAAGATAGGAGTAATTAAGTTGGATTTCCATTGAGAAGGAAATATTCCAGAGGATAAAGAGCTGTTGAAGATCAACCACAAAGGCCGAGAAATGACGAACTTGCAAGATTTTAGAATTAGTATTATATACAGAATAGCAAACGAATTCTGCTGGGATAGCAAACATTTTTTGCTGCCACGGCTAAAAATTCGCTGTTGCAGCTAACAAGATTGCTGGAACAGCAAATAGTTTGCTGTCACAGCAAAAAATTTGCTGCTCTGGCAAAAGGAACCCAGCAAAAGTAGATTTCACTGCCACAGCGAATTCCTTTTTCTCCGTGTCGGAGTAATCCATCACGCGTTCAAATGTTGGTGAGTGATCCAAATTCCTCTGAATTTTCTTGAAAAATACATGTCAATAAATCTTCAAACATATATCCGATTCCCTCGGTATTTTCCCTCATTCTGACAAAAAATCATGCCTAGAAATCCACTAAACCCTCTATTTGTTACATGTTTTCGAGGGAATTCGGAGAAAATCGGAATACTCGGATCGATTGAACAATTCAAGTAATTTATATGACTTTCTCTAAATTGCTTCGGAGAAGATGTGGAAATAGTTGCATTCAATTTCTGAAAATTTCCCGGAATCTCTGCGAACATTCCCTTATATATATTGAACGCATATATGGATGAAATTCAGATAAATTCGAAGGACATCGGTATGATTTGTTTCCAAAATTTAGTGAGAAAGTGTTCAACTTTTGACAAAAAATCACAAATTCTTTCGAATATGTTGCATTCGAAACATTTCAAACTTCTCGATTCCCTTTTTCTGATTAGCGGAGAAATTCGGGCCATTTAGGAGGAAATCTGAAAATTTCGTCAAAAAACGGAGATTTGCGAATATTTTTCATAACTTTTTCTCCGAATTTCTCCGAAACTTTAAAAAATGAGCAATTCGGAGAAATATTTCCACCAGGGTAAGGTGATCTTCTCGAATTTTCTTCCTTAAGGAGGAAGTAAATTAAAAACTCGAAGTTATTTGAAACTCATTGAATGGGCTTTAAAGTACATGAAAAAAATTTTCTCAAGTTAAAGGATTCGTATCCCGGAACTTTAAAGGCGTTTTTCTCGAGACTATGTTTTTCAAGTTTGGCTCCACGATATCTCAAAAACTACTGAATGCATCGCTCTTTTCTTTTTATTTTGAAGCTGATTGAATTGATTGGAGGATGAACCTAGATGAGATGAAATTTGCCTTTTGTTTTTCCTGTTTATAGCACTTTGAAGAGCGATAAAAGGGTGAACAAACGTTACAAAAAGTTCGCATGCAATTCTGGACTTCTCATTGGTTTTATTAGTACAACCTCCAACAAATATAATAAATTTCATAGAAATTTTTGGATTTTTGATTCCTGATAATCTTTGTAAGTGCTATAGTGGCGCCAGATCGATCACTGTTTTTTTAGGTGGTTATGTTTCAACGCGTATCAACATTTCCCATGGCATTATTTTTGACTGGAAACAATTTTTTTTATGTACTCAAAGACTCAATTAACAAATCGGGAAATCCCCGAGTTCTTCTTTTACTTCCTTCCATGAAAAAACAATTCGAGAAAATTAACTTATTTTGGAGTCGCTAGATGAGAATCTCCCCTTAACCCAAGAAAATGTCAGTCCAAGAGATATTAATGTTTGTTATACAATAAATTATCCCTTCAGAGTTTCACAATATGCATTTTTCAAGCTGTTCATTCACTGGTGAATTGGAAAAATCTACATATTTTCATGAATATCTCTGGACATAAGAACGGATCCATGCGTATTCAAAGGAATTTGTGATACTGAAAAAGCTTCCTCAGTTCATATCAAACACAAAAATGAGTGATTTTATGAATTTTATTTGAAAAAAGTAGCAGTTTATAGCGACGAATGCTTAATCGTTCATTCAATGGTGCACTGATCCTAGTACAACTTCGAAGATCATGTATTGTTATTTCATATATGAAGTGATGAATTAATTTAGTGTTCATC